>JBBGZY010000873.1:1587500-2826104 GCA_037952925.1 Lithobates clamitans | reverse complement strand
TTAACTTCTTAACCACTTCAGCTCTGGAAGATTTCCCCCCTCTTCATGACCATGCCATTTTTTGCAATATGTCACTGCGTTATTTTAACTGACAATTGTGCAGCCGTGCAACACTGTACCCAAATTAAATGTATGTCCCTTTCTTCCTACAAAAAGAGCTTTCTTTTGGTGGTACTTGATCACCTCTGCGGTTCTTATTTTTTGCGCTATAAACAAAAAAAGACTGACAATTTTGAAAAAAAAAACAAAAAACAAAAACACAAAAATTAAAAAAAAATCTAATTTCTTCTTCAATTTAGGCCAATATGTGTTCTGCTACATGTTTTTGGTAAAAAAATCCTAATAAACGTATATGGATTGCTTTGCACAAAAGTTATAGAATCTACAAACTATGGGATATTTTTATAGAGTTTTTGTTAAATTATTAGTAGTAACGGCGGTGATTGGTGACTTATAGCGAGACTGCGATATTGTGGCAGACAAATCTGGACACTGACACTTTTGACACTTTTTGGGGGCCAGTGACACTAATACAGTGATCGTTCTAAAAATTTGCATTGTATCTGTACTAATGACACTGGCAGGGAAAGGGTTAACAACAGGGGCGATAAAAGGGTTAAGTGTGTGCCTAACATGTGTTACTGTGTACACAATGCGCTGTTTTTACTAAGCAATGTGCTGTTTATTTCCTGAGCTCTCTTCGGGACTGTTCGGAGCCGATCGGTGGGTGCCAGTGACCAATCAGCGTCCGACACCCACTGACTGGTTGGTGCTGCAGCCAATTGCAGCACAGCTGGGGCTGCGGGGGCACGCTCCTTACCCTGGTGTGCAAATCACGTACAGGTTCGTGATTTTGCACAGAGTGGCCGCCCTGCTGCAGTATATATGTGGTGGGAGGTCATTAAGCGGTTAATGATGAAATGTAAAACAAACCTTAAAGTGGTTGTAAACCCCCCTGCGACATTTTTACATATAGGTAAGCCTATAATAAGGCTTACCTATATGTTTTGAAAATATCTCCTAAACGTGCGCCGTTTAGGAGATATTTACCTTGTAGTGCACCGATGATGACATTGGCGCATGCTCCGTTCCGTTTCTTCTATCATACTATGCCGTGACTGGCGGCTTCTACGCCAATGTGCGGGAGTGACGTTACGCAGCTCCATCCAGTCACAGAGCCAGAGTCTGCTGCCCCGGAAGGAAGAGGGGTGAAGATGGATGCTTCCACCAGCAGGGACATCGCGGGCTTCGTTTGCAGGTAAGTGCCACAGAATGGGCTAGTATGTGATGCATACTAGCCCATTATGCTTTTACTTTGCAGGGGAATAAAGAGAAAGTAAGGGTCAGGGTTTACTTTCTCTTTAACACATGAACCTTTGCCCTAGCTTTCTTCTTTTTATTTAATTTCTATCGGCCCCTTTTTTTTTTTTCACAGTGAGTGGTCACATATATGGCAGCATGGAATAAGATCCAACTCTGTGCTGCCACATATATATTTACGACTGGTGGGAAGATTATAGAGAACATTAATCTAGTCCAGACTTTGCAAGGCTCTGGGGTGCCTTCAGGTGTCTTCTGGGGTGCCTTGGAAAAATGCCTAAAAATTGCCCAAAAATTGTATACAAGTGCATTCATTTTGACTTTTAGTTACACAAAGCCACAGGTTTCCATTGTGCACCATTAAAACATTCTAGTCACCGCTGTCCTAACAACCAATGATGTCATTGGTTTCTGACACAGTCTTCTATGGGTATCTCGCCACAGACTCTTCTGTGGCGGAACCCCAACCTTCCTGAGCTCTTCGGTCACCCAGACTCGACATAGTGAAGTCGATTTGGTATCACACATCTAACCCACATAATCAAAGAGAATACCTTATTATCTTTTGATGTACTCAGACTTGCATATGGCCTGAACAATAAATTCTTCTTCAAATATCTCTTACTCAGACACACCATTGGGGCACAGTTTGGATCTTTGACCATTGAGCTCACGGAATCGTCTATTGAAGATCTCCTGACGTTCCCGGAAATTACCAAACTGGTGATGACCTTTTATGGTTGCCTTTAGCTGGTGGGAGCTGACCCCTTTCAGAACTCTCATCACAAATGGCTATTGTCTATGCCTGAGCTTTCTGAAGAGGACTAGGAAGAAGCAACTGAGATATGTTTTCAGGACATAATTAGCACTGCTGACCTACTGGTACAATTTAAGTTTATACATCACCTGCATTATACTCCAGCTAGGCTGGTCCGGGTGGGTCTGGGACAGTATACTGCATGTACTAGATGTGATATGATTGCTGCTGACTTTTTCCATATGTTCTGGACCTGTCCCGGACTTTCAACCTTCTGGAAGTAATTGTTTGCTTTCTTTGACCACAAGCTTCATCTACAGATACCTCACATCCCGGAGGTGGGACCTTTGGGAATACTCAACGACCATGTACACCATACTCATTGCTTTGTATACTATTATTTTATGCACGTAAAACCATCCTATTGCACTGGAAGGATGAGGGCCCTCTTTCAGCCCACGCCTTCTTCCGCATTGTTCACGGGGTTCTTCCCAAATTCAAATTGATATACAAGAGTAGGGCATGCCCTAAGAAACTAAAATCTGGCAACCATGGCTTGATGTATTGGAGGATTTCTGGGGGGGGGGGGGGGGATGTCCTTTCTTCACAGCTTTCCCAGTAGGCCCACTAATGTACTCTAATATTTTTCAGCAAGATGCCAAAATTGATATTCACAGATTGCCTTATATGAAACATTTAATGCATGGGGGGATTCTGGACCTCTGCTGTTCTTATGGGGTTGCATGTGTTGCAGGTTTGAATAAGTGCATGTATGAAGGTATGAATGTGTGTTGTTGGGGTATTTCTGTTTCTTATGGACTGTTAAACATGTTCCATTCTCTTTACTATGTAAATGGTTCTATTAAGTGCACTTTACACATTTGTAATTACAGTCCTTCTTTTGTTGTTTTTTGCATTTCTATGTTACAAAAATCAAAATAAACACCTTTTAAAAACAAAAAATGATGTCATTGGTTGATAAGGAGGATGTCAGGCGCCTGCACAACATCCTTGTTTGCCCCTCCGCTGCCCCTCTGTCAGCACTGGGGTTACATTAGCTGAGTGAGGGAGAGAAACTAAAGGAAAAGAGATGCTGGAATACCAGTCAGTATTAGCGTGCAAAGGTGTGTTTGCTTGGAACAATAAATCACCTCTAACATTGGGTGTTCAATATGTGTGAATGTTGCTGCGATATGTAAAACTGTTAGTTACGTTTCTTTTACATTTTAGAATTGGGTGCCTTGCGATTGTGCAGGCTTTTAAAGAGTGCCTTGACTGGAAAAAAGTTGAGAAACACTGATCTAGTTACACAAGTCCCTGCCAATGAAGAAGCTTTTCCTATTCTAGTCATACACAAACATATACATAGCCTCACAAATTGACCGACCTGGAAAAAATTAAATTCATTAAGTGGAAATTTACCAAATACCCCAGATCTATAGGACCATAGTATAAACCAAGTAGCCAGTTCACCAAGCATTCAGAAAAAGACTATTATCAAAAGAGTACCCCCCAAGAAAATGCTAAGGGACTTTTGAGGCAACAAATCAACAATTGATGAAAAAGACATAGAAATGTATTAATATAAAATATGTGGTGCAAACAACACCAACAAAGAATTGCATATACGATAAACAGAATCATATAACAAATATAAAAAAGCAGGTCCTTCAATATTAAGCCCAACGCATTTCTGGACCTGTGTAGAGTCCTTTCTTCAGGGGCATTTCATATGAGGTAGTGCTGCTATATTAAACCAGAAATATCTTGGAGCAAAAAAAATGCCAAAACATTAGTAGCGCTAAACAATCAAAGTATTTTTAAGATTGCTAAAAAGTCCACTTTATCAATGACAGTGAGAAAATGTGAATATTAAATTCAAAGAAAGAATCGTTGCAGATTTTTTGTTGCTGGTACATTGATGTTCTATAATGAGACAAAGTCACACATCAAATTCATATTCAAGGTTAAAGCGTTTGTATACCCGCTGAAATTTTTTTTTTTTTTTTTTTACCCCTGTAAAGCAAAAGGCATAATGAGCTAGTATGCACCGCATACTAGCTCATTATGAAATACTTACCTTAGAACGAGGCGTCGGTATCTTACATGGTCCACGCCGTGGTAGCTGCCATGTTGCCTCGGCGTGTCTTCCGGATATCGCGGTTCAAGCGCTGTGAGTGGCTGGAGCCGCGATGTTATCACTCCCGCGCTTGCGCGTGGGAGATTTCTTTCCCGGCAAGGTCTGGCAGTTTCCGGGCTTTCAGCCAAGAATCCCCCGTGCGCATGCGCCGCTGTCAGCGGCTCATAGCAAGGGGAATATCTCCTAAACCGTACAGGAGATATTTTTTTTTACCTACAGGTAAGCCTTATTATAGGCTTACCTGTAGGTAAAAGTTAAAAAAAAAAAAAAAAAAAGTCTATACAACCGCTTTAAAGGAATGAGCATTGTTGAAGACAAGTAAAAACAAACGTACCAGTCATTTAGAGAGAATGCAAAAAAACCTGCCACATAAGGTGTTGCTAAAAAGGTAGAAACAAGCACGGCTGCTACAGAAAGGTCAGGGTGGGTGCAAGACCTAAGAAAATGTTAATCCTCAAAAAGAAAAAAGGAGGAAGCATTTTGAAGAAATGATAGGCGTAAAAAGCGCTATTGCACCCACAATGGAGACCCAAACAATGCTGCTGTGTAATGATGGAATCGAGTGCCCCAAGGGGAAAACGAAGACCCTAAGAGAAAACAAATATGTTTCATAAATATAATGCCTGCAGGTATATGACCATATAATAAGCCATATTTTATATTAATACATTTCTATGTCTTTTTCATCAATTGTTGATTAGTTGCCTCAAAAGTCCCTTGGGGGGTACTCTTTTGATAATATTGTTCAATTTGGGATGTTGGCAATGGCAACATGTGGGTCTTCTCGGTTGGATTTCTATAAACTAGAAAAAGAAAGCAAGAAAACAATTAGATCATGTGTGGGCTTCATCGGGCCTTTGCTGTCGAAAAATCAGACGGACTTTAGAAATAGAACATGTTTCAAATCTTTCTGACGGACTCGAGTCCGTTCGAAAAATCCATTCGTCTGTATGCTAGTCCGACGGACGAAAAATGACGCAAGGGCAGTTATTGGCTACTGGCTATGAACTTCCTTATTCTAGTCCGGTCGTACGTCATCACGTTCTAATCAGTCGGACTTTGATGTGATTGTGTGTAGGCAAGTCTGTTGCGTCGGAACTCTGTCGAAAGTTCGTCAAAAAGTCCTTCGGAGTTCAGTTCATTGAAAGTCTGCTCGTGTGTACACGACATTAAAGTGGATCTGCTCCCTCAAAAGAAAAGTCCCTCCTCTCCACCCCTCTCTCTGCTCTACTGCACAAAGAGCACTTTTTTTTTTTTACCGCCCCCCCCCCCCCCACCATTAGCAAATGACATGCAATGACATGCACTGTGTCTCCTGTGCCAGCTGGGATTTGCACATCACATATCCCAAGAGCCATTATCTATGATTCACAAAGGAGGAGGGAGTGGCGGTTCTAGCGCTGCGTCATCAGCCCACTGGCTGACCTCGGAAGAGCCAGCAGCCTCTTGATGATGTCACAAGGAAGATAACGGCGTGGGACTCGATCAGTGGAGGAAGAGAAGAGGTCTGCTGGGTGGGTGAGTATCTGAACTGTTCAAAGACTGCAACCTGGTATGCAGGGGTAAAAAAAAAAAAAAAAAAAAAAAAACAAACCACATGAGGGGAAGAGTAAAGATCCGCTTCAAACATGAAGCTATTTTTTTTTTTAACTGCCATGCGTTCCATAAAAAAACGTAACATGCCAATATTAATGTACAACTAAAGGCTCCTGTATGGCAATCTAAAATGTACAAAATCCAGGTACTATGTGAAGTACAAGCATCATAAAGTTGGCAAAAACACTTCCTTTACCTTCCCCCACTAAGCCAAATTCTCCTTTATTTGTGTCTCACATGCCCCTCCCAGATACTGCAGCACATAGTGGGGGCATTTCAGCAACAGAGCAATGCTATCAATCCAGAAAGCAGTGGGCAGAACTAAGTGTGGAGAAGATATAAATGGCAAACTACAGATGTGTGAATAAGCAGCAACAAGAGCAGCAACATCTCATCCCACTGTAGTGCAAGAAGGGACTGCCTGCATGAGAGTGGCAACTCTGCAAGCTGCATCAGGTTGCAGGGGAACTACAAGAAAACTAAGTGCAGCACATATTTTTTAATGGGAGACCATAACTCTACCTTTACTATATAAGGAGGGTGCCATTTTCTTTAATGGTCACTGTGACATCATACTAGCATGACTAATATATTCTTTGTACTTGACAGAAGCCCATTCCCCCCCCCCCCCCCCCCCCATAGGGACCTACCAAAACCATACTGGGGTCATCTGGGCTGCTGTGACATCACAGGTTCTACCACTTATCCTCATAGTATGTTCTCACAAAGTGAATATATCCACTAATAAAGAAAAGTTGAGAGTATGTGACAAAAGGAATTAATTCACTGTTTTTCTCAATATCATTTTTTTATCCAGATTACACGTAGGAGTAGGATATTTGGTTAATGGGAACTCTACTGTCAAACAGCATGATGTAGTAGATGCCTATGGACACATAAGTGACTCTTCTCACCGATACAATGCTGTCCCATCTATAACACTGTTCTCCTCTCTTCCTGGTCTCACAGGAGACACCAAGGACCACTGTTGTCAGTAAAACTACTGTGAGGAGGGAGCTAGGGTGTGGCTTATCAGCACTGTGTGTGTCTATGGCCACATCCCGGCTCAGGAGCACACATGCATGGTTGCCCCCATAGCCCCCAGCTTGCTAAAGAGGCACCTAGAGAAAGGAGGAGGAGTGAAAGCACCAAAGGGGGAGACTGCTAAAAAAGAGGTAAAAGGACCACTCTTTGCAATATCATTTCACAGCGCAGGCAAGTATAACATATTTTTTATTTTAATAAAAAAAAATAACCTTAAGCCCACTTTGCAGTGATTTGGCATGCAATTTGACACGTCAACTCAGATGCCAAACCGGTGCATTTGTGGTGCCGCACTGATTCCCAAAAGTAATTTCTGTACTACTTATGGTGACTTCGGGGTGCGATTTTAATAGACATCTGTGCAGAACCTGCACTGAAATCGCCCCCGAAGTCGGGACTGACATGTCCATTCTTATCAGATCTCACCCGATCCGCCAGAGACGGATGCGAACGTATCGCCATTCCTTGGATTTGAGCGGATCAGACCGGGTCAGATATCAGCGGACATGTCACCGCTGACATCCGTCGCTCCATAGGCTAACATGGAGCGCCCGTTCAGGTCCGCCGACAAAACTGACAGGCGGACCTGAATGGTCCGTTCGTGTGAAAGGGGCCTTACTCTAATAATGCCTTGTTAGTATGTTTCGCGGGATTATGTTTCTGGAATTTCCTCAAGCCAACAAAACTGCAAAGAGACATACAGTACATTAAAAACCAAAACAATTCAATGCTTGAAATGAAAAGCAATATGCTGCAAAAATAGATTATTAATGTGGTCTGTGATACAGTATAACTTTGTGTATATACTTTCCAGCTGCCCGTACTTTGATGGCATATATCATTTAGGTACAATAGGTTCTGTGTGGGAGGTATTGCCATAGATGTGTGCTGTTCCATCAAATTATAAGGCTAAATGGTTCTGGGTGAAAGGTATATGAATTATAGGAGGGTTCAATTTAGGATTATTGGTAGGGGTGTCATTTGAGGACTGCATGATGGCTGCAATGCCAATACAAAACTGAGATAAACACTAGAAAAACGAAGGACTTTGAACATCCCTACATAAATATTGTTTGCAATCTCTTATTTTCCCCATGGATGCATTAGCCATAAATATGCTAAGGTTCTAATGCAAAAAAGGTTCCGTTTTACATTTAAAAATTTTGGTCTATGGTAAGTCACTTTATCTGTCAGTTTCCTAGGCAACAGTTGTTTTTGTAAGCTTGACAAAAGCACAGACAATTAAAGCCTTTTCATAATTTAATCAAAGCACATAAAATATCTAAGAACAATGTCACATGAAAATTTACATTGAACCATACAGAAAAAAAAAAATTCAAGGACTCATGACCTACCTTGTTGACATTATACATTTTATGCCCCAAAGGACTAAAATGTCATGACTCGGGTGAGACTGACACTGAGAAGTGCAGAAGGCTGATTCTTACAGTCATGTGAAAAAATTGGTTGACTTTTTTTACATTTTTAAACAAGCAAACATCAGATCAGATCTTCATTCAAACAGTGTCTACAGATAAAATGTGATATACTTAAATACAAAATAAGAAAAAATTGCCTTTTCAATCTTTTTTTTAGGAAAAATATATCAATAGATGTAACTGTGTGTTGCAGAAAAAGTAAGAATACCCTTGACCCTAGAAGCAGGTATTGCCCTCTTTAGCATAAAATTACTGTATAACTGTCCACCAATCTCTGACATCAAGACTGGGAAAATTTAGACCACTCCTCATAAAAATTCCTTCAGTCACAAGATGTTTGTTGGGTTCCTTACATAAACTGCCGGTTTCAATTCCATCCATAATAGTTCAATGGGATTCAAATCAGGACATTGACTAGGGCAGTCCATAACCCTCCAATCCTTCCTTTTGAACCATTTCTTGATTAATTTGCAAGTATGATTTGGGCCAATATTGCATTGAAATATTCATTTCTAGTTCATCTTCAACTTTCTGACAGATAGCCTTAAATTTATAGCAAGTAAACTTTGACCTGTTGCAGAACTCATAGTTGACTTAAATGACTGCAAGCTACTCTGGTCTTGAAGCAACAAAGTAACCCCAAACCATAACATTTCCACCACCATGCTCACAGCTTGTATTAGGTTTTTTTCCTGAAATGGTGTTTTTGGTTTGTACCAAATATATTTACTGTTGTACTCGGAGTCAATCTGTGATAGTGTAACAAGGAACAAAAAGCAACAAGAAGATAGACCTGCGTTGTGCCCTGGTCAAATGGTCAGTATGCCTAAAAGGGGGCATACCCAAGTATGAATTGAAATAAAATAAAAATAGAAAAGAAAAAGGGAATGGGTGGGTGGGACACGAGATCCTACGACCACAAGCAAGGAGAAGAAGGAGGGCAGGCTTTATGCAGCCTGACTCCTCCTACAATAACAGGCTGACCTGCGGTCAGCCTTACACTTGTACTCGGAGTCAATCTGTGATAGTGTAACAAGGAACAAAAAGCAACAAGAAGATAGACCTGCGTTGTGCCCTGGTCAAATGGTCAGTATGCCTAAAAGGGGGCAAAAATGACCAGTAGGATGAATATGATGCCAAATTATAGCCCACTGAAATTACGTATGAACTAACAAATAACAAATGCTTATGGTATCTCAAAAATGGCTCTGGGCCAAACCCAGAGAAACCAGACGACCTCCACCTACCCAATGGGCTGGGGTCCCTGGCACAAATACACCGAACCTGCTTCTATCACTTATGACCCAAACCGGGTATAAGCCTGCCCTGAGCACCTAGCTGGTACCCAACATGAAGGAGACCATGAGAATGTGATAGATACCACACGGGAAAATTTGACCCATGGTGAGAAGTCCGCTGATCACAGCAGGAGTGCTACTCTTCAAGAACCCTGAGGATGCTAATAGAATGCGCAGCAAATAAAGAAAGTCTGTCGGGGTCTCCAACAACATGAAAAGCTGAGCCCAACCAGAAACGCCCTGACAATGCCATGCCGATACGTGATAAAAGGGCCAAAAACCGAACCAAGTAGGAAGCCTACTGATCCTGACCTAGAGACTTGAGAATATTCGGAATCCACTAACCCCCTGAGCCTGTAAAAGCTGCTGGAGCTGCCATGCTGACTTAACATAGTTCCATGCTTCCGCCAATCCTAGCCAAAAGTAACTAGGAAATAAAAGGTCGTGTGCATACCAGAGAGAAAAACCAGTCCCCTGGTTAACCTACTCCGCGTAAGTGGCATGACACTGGGACAGCAACATGAACTACGAAAGAACATGAGCATGCCGAGAACCTGCGTCAGGAACGTGGCTGCATGAAAGAACGAAACACATGTATTATGCGAGCTACAAACCGTAAGCAGCCTAAGCACCGAAGCTGCAAGAAACCGCAAACTACATGAAAACCCCGGTAGCACGAGAACGTGAATGATAAACAGCGTGAGAAACATGAGAACGAGAGTAACCTTGGGAAAACATGAGAAAACCTAGAAGAACGAGAGAAACATAAGTGAGATTATCATAGAAACAACAAATTTAAAAAAAAAAAAAAAAAAAACACGTAAATTGCATGAGACACGTAAATTGCATGAGACACGTAAATTGCATGAGAAACGTAAATTGCATGAGAAACGTAAATTGCATGAGAAACGTAAATTGCATGAGAAACGTGAGTTTGTATGAAATACATGAACAGCGTAAGAACAGATGAGGAGACTTGCCACCGAACAAGCCAATTAAAAACGATCACCTCAATCTGTCAACCCATAGACGTGATGGGTATTCAACAGTGGTAGAACATGAACAACCTAGCTGTTTGACAGCAACCAAATAACATACATAGCAAGCAGCCCCAAGACATAATACCCCTGGTACCTGATAATGATGATGTGGGTGCAGGAATGGCAAGACCAATAGCGCAAGAATGTGAACCTAATGATGACACCCCCCTACTGTATGCAGTGAGTGAGCCCGAGCAACCTGCAGCGCCTGGACAGGAAATTAAAAACGAACACTCAGGGCTAAGATACCCACAGACAGAGGTGGGTAAAAGTAAAAGTGTAATGGTGAACGTGCACGTATGACGTATGGAAACAGGCGAGAAGATTGTGGGACAACAATCAATTAAAAAACGAAACCTCAGCCTGTACAGATCTGTAGACGTGACAGACCCTGAATATGAGCACTAGCTAACAGAAATGCAGCGAATGAAAAACTGTGAAAAACATATGACATAAACATATATCATAAACGTAAAATACATGGGAACCCGAGGGAAGCAAGGAAAGCGAGAAAAGCCTGGGAAAGCGAGAAAAGCAATGGAAAACGAGAAAAGCAATGGAAAAACGAGAAAAGCAATGGAAAAACGAGAAAAGCAATGGGAAAACGAGAAAAGCATGGGAAAACGAGAAAAGCATGGGAAAACGAGAGAGGCAATGGAAAACGAGAGAGGCAATGGAAAACGAGAGAGGCAATGGAAAACGAGAGAGGCAATGGAAAACGAGAGAGGCAATGGAAAACGAGAGAGGCAATGGAAAACGAGAGAAGCAATGGAAAACGAGAGAAGCAATGGAAAACGAGAATCAAAGGAAAACGTGAGAATCAAGGAAACACGAGAGAAACAAACGTGAACACCAAGGGAAAAAAAAAAAAACGTGAAAACATACAAAAAGTAAAACATGATAAATGTAAGAAACATGAAAAAGGCATAAGAAGGGACACATAGCACGAGAAACCTTAAATGCATGAAAACACTGTGAAAATTGCATGAAAACACTGTAAACTGCATGAAAACACCCGAAAGCAACATGGGAAAACGTGAGAAACATGGGAAAACGTGAGAAACATGGGAAAACGTGAGAAACATGGAAAACGTGAGAAACATGGGAAAACGTGAGAAACATGGAAAACGTAAGCATGAACAAACGTGCGAAGCATGGAAAACGTGGGAAGCGTAAGAAACATGGAAAACGTGCGAAACAAGAGAACACGTGAGAACCATGTAAGGCGTGAGTAACATGGGAAACACGAGAAATGTAAGAAACATGAATAGGCAAGAGAAATGACAAATTTCATAAGAAAACGAACATTGCATGAGAACACCGTAAATTACATGAGAACGTAAATTACATGAGAAACATAAAATTGCATGATGAGAATCGTAAATAACATGAGAAACATAAATTGCATAAGAAAATGTAAATTGACCATAACAAAGCATAAAAGATGGAAAAATATGCATAAGAAACCACAATTTATAAAACCGTGAAATGCCTTAAAACGTGTAAAATGCATGAGAAACCGTAAAATGCATGAGAACCGTAAAAAACCTGAGAAACCGTAAAACCACAAGAAACCGTAAATTTACTGAAACCGTAAAAAACATAAACTGTAAAATGCATGAGAACCCATAAATTATATGAGAAACCATAACTCGCATGAGAAACCGTAAAAAACACAACAACCGTAAAATGCATGAGAATCGTAATCGTATGCGAAACTAACATGCATGCGAACCGTAAATAGCATGGAACCGTAAAAACGAATAAGAATTCGTAAAACGCATGTAAATCGTAAAATGCATGAGAAATCGTGAATAAATGAGAAATCGTAAATCGCATGAAACCATAAAATACATGAGAAACCGTAAATATAAATCGTAAAATGCATGAGAACCCATGAGAACTGTGAATCGCATGAGAAACCAAAATTATAATGAGAAATTGTAAATTACATACCCCCAAAGGACCCTCACAGAAAAATAACGAGAGGACAGGCAATGAGCAAGTGTCCTGCCAACCCCCTAGCCTGAATTATCCCCTGAACCCTGTGCTTACACATGCGTACCGTAAATCCTCCTGAACCCGTCCTGCATGAAACCATGAAAAAAAACATGAGAAACCGTAAATTGTATGAGAACTGTAAAAAGCGTGCAAAACCGTAAAATGCATGAGGAAACCGAAAAAAAAAAAAAAAAAAAAAAAAAAAAAACGCATGGGAAAACCGCAAAATTAATGAGAAAACTGCAAAACGCATGAGCAAACCTGCAAAAAGCACGAGCAACCAAAAACACCTGAAAAAACTGCACCATGCATAAGAAACCGCAAATTGAAAGAAGCGCAAAAAATGAAAGGGAAATCGCAAATAGCAAGAAACCATGAAATGCATACGAACCGCAACCGATCAATAGGAGGCATGATTCCACACTCCGCACCATCACCAGAACAAGGGTGAATGGGAAACGCCAGCCCATGCAACCACCAATGACCCCCTGCCGCAGACAGGAAGTGAAGGGAATCCCGTGATAGGGGACACAAATGGTCAACACTAATCAAAGTACCTGGAGGTGTAGGTGTGGTTCCTACCGGTGACATTCACCCCTCCTGTCCTGGGGATCACAACTCCACACTTTGGATCACCATGAGGCTAGGCAGAGAGGAGACCCTGCCCATACATACCTATGCTGTAACCTAATAGTGGTGACAGCAGACCCAAATACCAAAGACTAAATGCAATGACCTACACTATTACAACTGGACAAACATGGATCCCTGCTAGAAAAAAAAAATATTGGATTGCTTACCTGTATTCCAGGAATACAAACGTGCTATGCAGTGCTAATGACAGAGGCGGGACATTGTGACATATGAGACTCTGCCATCATCTCCTGAAAACCCCCAAACACACTCCCCCCCAACCTGCCACCCCAACACATGGTGCTATCTGAACCCCAATCTGACCGGAGTAAAGTGAAAACGGATGGAAGAATACTACCCCTATCCCTGCGCCCGCAGCACACAAGACCCTGCCGCATGGTAACGCTGCCGAGACCTGCCATGACCACCGGGAGAGAGATCCAAACAGAAAACCTTGCTGCCGACCATGCTGCCGTCCTGCAAGCCACAAACAGGAAGTGATCTGCTGTGACCTGCCCTAACCCGGAAGTGACCTGTATCCTACGACCACAAGCAAGGAGAAGAAGGAGGGCAGGCTTTATGCAGCCTGACTCCTCCTACAATAACAGGCTGACCTGCGGTCAGCCTTACACTTATTGTGGCCAGAAAACTATTTTTAATTCATCGGTCCACAGCACATGGTTTCAGAAATCAGTTGTCTCCAAACTCCTGCCCAGGGGCCGGATACGCCCATTTGCTGGCTTTTACCTGGCCCTTGAGGCATTATTCCCCCCACTGTCAGCAAAAGTGGGGCATAGTTCCTGCCACCGACATCGAAAATGGGGCACTACTCCTCCCGCTGACACCTATGATGGGGCACTATTCCTCTCATTGATACCAACGATAGGGCACTATTCCTATCACTGACACAAATGATGGCGCACGTTTTCTCTGCAACATTTTCTTCTCCCACTGACCACAGTCCGGCACCTCTAAAATTTGTAGTAAAAAAATTTGACAGTAAACTGGCCCTTTGCTTAGAAAGTTTGGAGGCCACTGGTCTAAATGTTTAATGGCAAACTCTGATCTTGCTCTAATGGTCTTCTTGGCCAGCAAAAACTTTAACCTGACACACCTCTCTTGCGGGCTAAATTGATCCAGTCTCTTTCTGGTTGTAGATGCATGCAGTTTGACATCATTTATTTAAAAAATTGCTGTGTGACTGTCTCGAGCATTTGCACAGCCATCATGAATAATCTGCATATGTGTATTATGTTTACTTCTTGTGACTCTCAGCTTTATCTAGTGGATATTTTCCTGAAATACTCCAATCAAGAAAATGGCACATTACAGCCACTATTTAGAGCTGACTATCATAGGAAGAATACATATCATTCAAATTATGGGACAGCTGTGTGAATGCTTGAGACATCTGCACAGCATTTTTTTTTATAAGTATGCCCCTAACTGTTGCATGAACCATCTGCAAATTCTGCAATTAAAGCAGAACCAAACTCTCTTATTATTGTCAGCCAAGAAAGCTGCCATTTTGGCCTCTGTTTGATCTTCAACTGCCATGGTGATCATTAATGAACCAGCTATTTGATGGTTTGACAGTTTGGCTGTGTCATGAACGCAATGCTCATAGTCCTGCAACTGGTCTGAGGCACACAGGTTCACAGAGGCGAAGTCCAGCTAACAGGCATCCAGCGGTGAACAGATGTGCGCCAATGTGTATGTGCGTGCGCAGATCGCGCACGCACACACACTGACATTGCTTTGGCGCCCAGTGGCCTTCAAAAGGGCTCCAGCTGCATTAGTTCTTTGCTGTTTGATCTGCAGCTTTGTCTGACCCTTGGCTTCCTTGACCTTGCTCTGTTTACTTGTCTGCCTGATCCTCCGTTACCAACCCAGCCTGAACTCTGACCATTCCTTGACTGATCCGCTGTGTATTACCTTAGCTTAGCTTATCTGACCTTGCTCCTGCCTGCTGTCTTGCATCTGTGTGCATCTGCATCCGCTGCCCCTTAGCACACCTGCATCTGCTGACCTGCATCTGCATCCGCTGCCCCTCAGCACACCTGCATCTGCTGCGCACCTGCATCCTGTATTCTGCATCTACAGCACCTAAGTTGGTTCCTGTCTCTGTCAGCTGCCATCATCTCCAGCCAAGAGAACTCTGCAGGCACTTATACCTCACTGTGCTCCTACAGTTACTGTCTCAACTCCAGTGACTCTGGAGCCAGGGCTGTACGAGAGGAAGCCCTTTAAGAAGCGGTTTGTGGGCGCGCGCCGCCGCAACCTCCGTGAGTGTGATCGCGTGTCCCGTGGACCTGATGTCCAAGGGGATACCGTGATCGTCTCACGGAGAGGAAGAACGGGGAAATGCTGATGTAAACAAGCATTTCCCCGTTCTGCCTACTGACAGGACACCAATTACCTCTCCCTGTAATCAGGAGCGGTGATCAGTGTCGTGTCACACATAGCCACGCCCCCCCACAGTTAGAATCACTCCCTAGGACACACTTAACCCCTTCACTGCCAGTCACAGTAATCAATGTATTTTTAATTGCACTGATCGCTGTATAAATGTGAATGGTCCCAAAATCGCGCCAAAAGTGTCCGATCTGTCCGCCATGTGTAGCACCATTGCAGTTGCAGCTCAAACAGAATCAGCTTACTTGGCTGTAAAGGATAGGAGGGTTTGATTACTCTTTAAGGCTGTCAGCAGATCGGCCTTTACAATCTCGGCAGTGCCTAAAAATGGTGAGCAACTGAGCATGTGCAGAGCAGGGTAAAACTGTATTACTGGATTTTATACAGTATAGACACTTATGTTTTATGTTTTACCTAGCTATACCTGCAAAAGGGGCCAGCCTGAAGTGATCTAATAGGAGTTTATTTTTTGACTAAAGCGCCACTTTAAAAATCTGGCAATTGTAATGGCATTTTTTTCAAATATTATCTTTATTATATTTCCTATTGAGAGTGACATTGCATTTGTATATCTTCAGTCAATTTCATATAAACCCCCACCAAGTCTAAATCCCATTTAGCCAAGGATAATCAAGCCAGCCTTTCAACTATACCAACACCTATTACTAAAACCACAAACCTGTCATGATGTAAGGATTTGGACAATTTGGATGTGCGGCTTTCACCTAATGCCGCGTTCACACGGTCGGACTTTCCAGCAGGAAAAGTCCAATGGCATCTTTTCAGCGGACATTCCATTTGTGTGTGGGTCTCATCTGACTTTTTTTTTTAATTCTGACGGACCTAGAAATAGAACATGTTTCAAATCTTTCCGTTGGAACCAATTCCTGTCGGGAAAACCGCTCGTCTGTATGCTCTTCCAACGGACCAAAAATGAAGCATGCTCTGAAGCAAGTACGAGACGGAAGCTATTGGCTACTCGCTATTGAACTTCCTTTTTCTAGTCCTACGTGTTGTACGTCACCGCGTTCTAGACGGTTGGACTTGGTGTGATCGTGTGTATGCAAGACAGTTTCAGCGGAACTCCGCCGGAACTCTGTCAGAAAAACCTTCAGAGTTCATTCCGACAGAAAAAAATGGTTGTGTGTACAGGGCATAAGTATCTTGGGCTGTGTTATGTCTAGGTCAGGTTGCACTGGCTATGGTTTTTTGAGGCTCTCCTGTGCCCCTATATCTGTTCACATTTTATTAAATTTATTTTACCAATAAACATATTTAACTTGGCTTAATAGCAAACACTGGGGCTTATTAACTAACACTGGCTGCAGTTGGATTGAACTACATCATGTGTACTGATTATTTTATGTCCATTACATAGAGAATACCTGAGGAATGTCAGAGCCAAAAACAAAATGTGCTGCTGCAGAGCAATGAAGCTCATTTCAATCTGACAGGTAGATGGCGACCCTAATATACTGCCTCTCAGATCAGAGTCAAGGGAAGTCTTATGCCAGGAATGGCGCTGGTCCCTGGGAACTAGAGAACCAGCGAGCAGCAAAAGGCTCCTCCTGCTGCCAAAAAACTAGATGTGGCTATGTAAAGCAGCAATTGCAGCAATTGAAGGGTTTGGTGGGCTTGAGGGGGGGGGGGGGGGGGCCCATGTGGAGGGGTTCTTGCAGGCAGAAGGGGGGTGAAAGGGCAGCGAGAGGTCAGGGCAATTAGGACAGCAGGGTGCCTGCTGTAATGAAAGCAATTTAGTGATGGGATAGCAGAATTATAAGAAGGATAAGCAGTTTTCTGCTGCAGGTGTGTGTGTGTGTGTGTGGCGTTTTGAAATCCAATCAAATCTTATTTTGTAAACAGCAGTAACAATCAATTACAGAATGCACTCTGCATTGCCTACTTCTGACCTCTGCACTCTGCATTAAATACTACTGACCCCTGCCCTTTTCAGTACTTGATCGTGATCTTTGCACTGTGCATTTTTAACTACTGACCCCTGTGCTCTGCAATATTAACTACTGACCCCTGCACTTTTCATTATTAATCCTGATCCCTGAACTCTGCATTACATACTACTGACTCCGCTTTCTGCCTTACCATGTCCTGACCCCTGCACTCTGTGTTAATACTACTGACATCTGCATTACTTACTATGAATCCTGCAAGCTGCGTTACATACTACTGTCTACATTACTTACTTCTCACATCCGCACTCTGCGTTACAAAATTCTAGCATCCGTCTGTCTCTTCCCCCTCTTTTTAACTTACTCCTGACCCATGCACTCTGCCTTACTTACTACTAACCTCTGTACTTTACGTTACCTAATACTGAACTCTGAATTGCTTACTACAGACCCCTTCAGACTACTCTTCAAACCTTCCTTACATTTTAATAGGGCCTTGCTAGGTCATGTCCTTAGATTAAAAGATGTTGCACACTGGGGAGCTTTGATTCCTTCCATGTTTTGCAGGTAGATCCCACCTCTACAGGGTTGCCCTGATCTACCATGTAAAGTACAGTGTGGATGGGGAAAAGATCATTTTATCTTAAAGGGACAAAATATTTTTTTTTTTTAATAAATAGAGAATGTATTTCTCCTTAGCCTCCTATTCATTATAAATAAGTTAGAGTCAGTTCTGAATTATGAATTCATTGTTGTTGGGGGCAAAAGTGTAACAGCTAATTATGAAGTGCTTTAAGTGAGCAGATGATTTGCTGTTACTTTGCCAAATCATTCTAGTAGCCTCTCTAATGAAGGAAAGGAAAATTTAATGAGTTTGTTTCAGAGTGAAATTAATGTTGTCTTATTAAATCAGGAGAATTAATCTTTCAAGTGCACAGACCCAACATGAAAGAGAATGTGAACCGTGCTTTCTCCTTCAGGTTACACTTCTGCTAATTGTTGTGGGTAAAATCACTTCATGATAACTTCACGATATATAAATATTCTACTTTGTTCTCTCCCTATAGACACTACAAACAATACTCTGGATATTGGTCTGCATGTGCAGCCTGTGTCACTCCCAATGAGTCTAATGACCCAGCACATTGGGGTGCACACTATACATCTCTCAAAGTTAACCATTAACCATTTAAGCCCGGGACCATTTGGCTGCCCAAAGACCAGAGCACTTTTTGTGATTCAGCACTGCGTAGCTTTAACTGACAATTGCACGGTCGTGCGACCTTGTTCCCAAACAAAATTGATGTCCTTTTTTCCCTACAAATAGAGCTTTCTTTTGGTGGTATTTGATCACCTCTGTGGTTTGTATTTTTTGCGCTATAAACAAAAAAATAGCGACAATTTTGAAATAATTTACTATAATAAATATCCCCCAAAAATATATAAAAAAACATTTTCTTTCCTCAGTTTAGGCTGATACGTATTCTTCCACATATTTTTGGTAAAGAAAATCACAATAAGCGTTTATTGATTGATTTGTGCAAAAGTTATAGCGTCTACAAAATAGGGGATAGTTTTTTATTAATATTTTTTTTTTTTTTTACTAGTAATGACGGCGATCAGAGATTTTATCGTGACTGCGACATTATGGCGTACAGATTGGACACTTTTGGTGTCACTGTACTAGTGGGACCATTCACATTTATACAGCAATCAGTGCAATTAAAAATGCATTGATTACTGTGTAAATGTGACTGGCAGTGAAGGGGTTAACCACTAGGGGGCAGTGAAGGGGTTAAGTGTGTCCTAAGGAGTGATTCTAACTGTGGGGGGGGAGGGACTACGTATGACATGACACTGATCACCACTCCTGATTACAGGGAGTGGTGATCAGTGTCCTGTCACTAGGCAGAACAGGGAAATGCTTGTTTACATCAGCATTTCCCTGTTCTTCCTCTCCGTGAGATGATCGCGGGTATCCCTGTGGACATCGAGTCCACGGGACCTGTGATCACACTCACAGAGCTCGCGGCGGGCGCCCGCAAACCGCTTCTTAAAGGGCAACGTACAGGTACATTAATCTGCCTGTACGTGCCCTTCTGCCGACGTATATCGGCGTGAGTCGGTCGGCAAGCGGTTAAAGTATAACTAAAGGTAAAACTTTTTTTCTTCTTAGTTCTGGATAGAGTGGAGAGGGATTAGAACACCTGTCAGTTTTTATTGCTGTCTGTGCCCCACCTGACCTCCGGAAGATTTACCCCCTTCCTGAACAGGCCCTTTTTTGTGATACGACACTGCGTTACTTTAACTGACAATTGCGCTGTCGTGCGACGTTGTACCCAAATAAAATGTTTGCCCTTTTTTCCCCACAAATAGAGCTTTCTTTTGGCGATATTTGATCACGGTTTTATTTTTTTGCACTATAAAACAAAAAACGACAGACAATTTTGAAAAAAAAAAAAAAAAAAAAAAAAAAAAAAAAATTTTTTACTTTCTGCTATAAAACATATACCATTAAAAAAAATTAAAAAAACCTAATTTCTTCATCAGTTTAGGCCAATATGTATTCTGCTACATATTTTGGGTTAAAAAAAAAATCCCAATAAACGCATATTGATTGGTTTGCGCAAAAGTTTATATTGTCTACAAACTATGGGATATATTTATGGAGTTTTTAATTTATGTATTTTTTTTACTAGTCGCAATCCGCGACTTATAGCGGGGCTGCGAAATTGTGGTGGACAAATTGGACACTAACTGACACTTTTCTGGGGACCAAACACTAATACAGTGATCAGTGCTAAATATATGCACTGTCACTGTACTAGTGATACTGCCTGGGAAGGGGTTAACATCAGGGGCGATCAAAGGGTTAACTGTGTGCCTAGCCAGTGTTTTATTGTAGTGGGGGAGGTGTTTGTACTAGGGCAAGGCAGAAATCCTGCTTTGCAGGGACACAGGATCCACGCCTTCATTACCGACAGAACGGCGATCTGCCTTGTTTACACAGGCAGAACGGCGTTCCGCCTGTATCCTGAATGATCAGCGGGTGACGGACTACATCGGGTAGGGATGCCACCTTTTCTTCAAGGCAAACCCAAACTCTTTAGTGGCGCACAGCAATTTTATTTTAAAGGGGGAACACTGTGGACTCTGGTGTAAAGGGGAACTCTGATGTAGAGGAGTTACTACTCACCAAACCTCCAACTTACATAAGAGTTCCCAGCATTCCCCTTTAAATTAGGGTCCTTAAAGCTACCCTTACATCAGAATCCACAGGGCACCCCTTATCTTAGTGTACTCCCTTGCTTGGAGACAGGAGAGAGAAATGAGGGGGGGGGGGGGGATTCTTCAGTTAAAGACATTGGATAGTGAGCTCACTCACCCGAGGATGGAGGGTCAAGGCATCAACACCTTTCATCCACCATGTATCTGAGCTGAGTTGCTGAGCTTCAAACTTCCAAGCCACACATTCCTTTCCTGAGGCAAAGAAAACTGGGGATTGGAGTGTGAGTGGGCAGACAGAGGGGTAGGGGTGGAAAGGAGAGGAGCAGATCAAGCCCTCTCTCCTGTCCGTGTATGGGGGTGTGGCCCCCGTGTGCACTTGGCATTTGTGGTACTTGATTACTTGGGGAGCCACAGTCCATTCTGAATATTGTGTCCGGGTTTCAGATGATCTGAAACCCGGACACAGGATTCAAAACCCGAACTGTTCGAGTGAATCCCGGACAGGTGGCAACCCTAACATCGGGTCCGCTGTGCCACAGCGGGAGCGAGCCTCCGGCGGCGTGCACTCGCATCCGATACCCGGAGATGCAGTGTCACTCTATCTCTATCTCTATGACATCCTGTGGAGTACGGCTGCCCTTTAGCAGTAAAAGTGATATAGGGCTATCGGCAACAGGTTAAAGTGCAGTTCCACCCACTTTTACAACTCTTTAGCATCCCTCACTAAACTGTGCACTGTAAACGAATTGGATATTTTTTTTCTCAGCACCTACTGTATATCTGCTGTATTCATTTTTCACTTCCTCCTCCCTGGCCGCGGCCCATCGCATAATTTCCTGTTTGCAATGCCTTCTGGGAAAGGGCGGCAACTTCCTGACACTGCCAAAACCTGACCTGAAACCTATTACACTGCTTGTGCTGCACTGAGCATGTGCGAGATCTGCAAGGATGAGATCCAGGAAGAAATACAGTCTGGCTTCAGATGCCCACACTTAAGATGGCCACAGCCTGCTGTAAGTTTATAAAATAAACTACTGCTATAAACTAACAAAACAGACCTTAGTTTACAGATTAACTTTACTAGAATACATTAAGCTTGTGTATTATAGGGGTATTTTTATTTAAAAAGTATCATTTCGGCCAGAACACCACTTTAAGGAGATTCACCCTCTCTATTTGTTCTGTTTACCATTATCATTGAAAGTGAGAGAAAAAAGAATCCTAAATTTTCCTCACTTCCCGTTTGGCTATGGGACAGGAAGTGAAGGCCAATCTTAGCAATGAGACACAGATGGTGAAAAAAACATCTGAAAAGGGGTTATAAGTTATAACTCTCCCTTGCTCTATCCAAAAGGAAAAAAGTTTTGGCTACTTTAAACTGTTACTAAACCCAGGACCCTGCATTCCCTATATCTGGTCTCCCACAGTACCTAGAAATGCAATTATTTTAGTAAATATAAACTGCTAAATACCTTTTCTCATCAGCAGTCTTGTGATTTCTATCAGTGTCTGACCGAGAACTGGTTAAAGCTTGTAGGAAGATTTTTTTTCATAATATAAAAAAATATCCTCCATTCATGGATACCCTTCCACTATTCTCTCTATTTCTTGCTGCTTGTGAAGGAAAAACACCAGGTTATCCCTTTTCATGATAAACAGAGGTAAAAAAAAAAAAAAAAAAAAAAAAAAAAAAAGGAAGGATTGACAATGGATTACAAATACTCCCATTACAATTGTTAATACAAAATAGGTTTAACCCCTTCTGCTTTTCTGGTTAATCAGGCCATCGGCTCTTGAAACTTAAACTGGCCATACACTATACAATCTTTGTGCAATCTCCTTTAGATTTACTAAAACTATTTAATATGAGAACAAATCTAAATAATATTTTCAGTTTATATCAAATCATGCAGGTCCTTATACTACATAGTTGATGGCAAATTTAAAGCAGATTGTATAATCAGATTGTATAGTCACATTTACACTGGCACTGTAATGTTAGTGTCACTACAAAGGAGATTGAAAAAAAAAAAAAAAAAAAAAAAAAAAAAAAAAACCCCAATAGTGTGATATAATAGCTCTAACTTCCTTAGGAGGCATGGTTTAGATTCTGGAGAAAAGTTGGGTCAGACATCATGGAATTTAAAAAAGGAAGTGAAAATAATATGTGCAGAATTTGCAAGACGATATATCAGATTCACACACACAGATCAGGTTGTTTAGGTAAGAAACCAGTTACTGTTGAGAAGTAATTTTTGTAAAGGGCAAAATTAGAATGTTTTTCCTCCAATAACTTTGAGTCCTCTATTTTCTCATTTGGTTAACAAAGTAAATTTTCACTTAATAAGGAGATTCAATGCTTTAAATGAAACCTATACTGAGAAAATACTCTATATAGTCTGCCATTAATGAGCTCTCTTTTTTAAAAAACATGAATGCCCTTGGCTGTTATGCCAATCCAATCGGTGACTGTCCGGCAACAAGTGCGCAGATCAGGAGTTTGGACTTGTTCTAGGAGTTTGTTGATTGTTCTAGCAATCTCTCTAGGAGGCTAGCAATGGCAGTCTCCATGTTTCTGACAGTACAGGTGTCCTTTAGGAAAAATACATTTTAATAAAACTTGTAAATTATTGTCTATTCCAACAATGAATGAAGCTAGAGACAGAACTTACATTTGGATAATGGAAATAAGAAGAAGTTCTCTGCTCAAAGCTGCTCTCCGAATCCCCCCAACTGCCACTCAAACTGCCCTCACTCATTAAAATTGTCCATAGATGATGCTTTATAAGCCTTAACAGATTAGGAGTTAATCATGAATTATGGCACTAGAATTATTACACTTAGGTCCCTTTCACACGGGCTTGTCTGTGCAGACTCCGCTTTGCTCAGCAGGGGGGGGCTGAGCAGACGGATGACAGGTCCGTCTCCGCTTACTGTGTAGGGACGGACATGTCAGAGCCCCACTCTCCTCTATAGGGGATCAGATGAAAACGGACTGCTTGTCCGTTTTCATCTGATCCGATCCATCAGACAGATGGAAAATAGGGTTTTCATCCGCCTGCATTTAGCGGATCAGAGGGCATCGGATGTCACCGCTGACATCCGTCGCTCCATAGACATACATGGAGCGTCCGTTCAGGTCCACCTAAAAAAACTGACAGGCGGACCTGAACGGTCCGCATGTGTAAAAGGGGCCTTATTCTGACAATTGTTGTGATATCTCATCACCGTTTGCATACAGTGTGTGTGGAAGACCTACACGTGTTTTATATTTTTATTTAAATAATTTTGTTTTGTTTTTTTTTAATTCATTTCCATTTATTTTGCATTTTTAACACTTTTGGATTTATTTTCTTTTATTTAACTGTATTGCTATAACAACAAGCCAGCCCCGTGTGATCGCTTTGGACAGTGACAGGTCCTTTTTATGGAAACATCAGATGTACACTAGACCCCTGACGTCTCCCCTGCATGCGCTCTTCCGACCCTGCACTGTAATCATTAAATCGTTTCTTACTGTGTTTTTCTGTCTCCTTGCACCCTCCTTCGTGAACTCTCAAATCTCTGTTTTTTTCCCCCCTCACTTCCATTTGTTTGGAACAAGCAGGGCTGGATTTACATCTCAGGAACCTATAGGCAGAGAATTCTGAAGCACAACTGATTTTTTTTTACTGGATAAAATATTTTTATATATGTAAAGGGGAATGCTGCGGACTTTGATGTAAAGGGGAACTCTGATGTTAGGGGGTCTCTAGTCACCAGACTACAGTGTCTAATGAGAAATCTGTCCTTGGGAACAAGCAGTGCATGTTAGTCCATAGTCCATCTCAGGAGCAAGCAAAAGAGGGTGGCTACGTTCCTACATACAGTGGAACCATGGAGAGCAAACGTAGGTACCCTCTAACAGAAAGTCAGATCACTGCATTGAAAAATAAGGAATTTGAGGAGGGTGAGAACAATACATAATAATTTTTTGACTTAAGAATACATACTTGAATAGTATTATTATAAACCAGAGTTTGACACTTTAGAAGCCATTTACAGGCTATAAGTAAAAAGTCTGTGAGGTCAAGAGGAATGATTTAGATCTCCGGTTTATTTACTAGCTTCCATCCATAGTATTATCTATACAAAAACATTTCCTTTCCCTTCACATTTCACCTTCTCTTTTATTATCTTCCTGAGCCTCAAATATTTGTTTTATTATTCATACAGAAAAATACATTTATGTTGTACCTCAATAACAATAAGCTCCTCAGGGCTGAGTGGAACGTTTGTTAGCTGATCTATGAGGGGATCCATGTATCTGAGCTTCTCTAGGCCTAGATGCAAAATCTAGATCACCACAACATATTTTGATAAGCCTAGGGGTTGCGCTTTACATCTAGGCATTCTTCTAACATTCATTGGCAGTCCATTTATAATGGAGAGCAGATACCACTATTTGCACCTCACAGGACACTACTGTGTTTAGTCCACGCTGGGCCTACATTTTACGAGTCATTCAAAAAAAATGCAGATGCAATGTGGACCCTGTGATATCTCATGGGAATGGTCACAGTAAGGCCATACCACAGCTTTTTAAATGGAATCCCAATTGTTCACATTTCATGTGGAATGGGCAGAAGCATCTCTACACAAAGAATCTAAGGTGAAAACATTCTACGATACCTAATAAACATTTATACATATCTTATCTTCCAACTAAACAAAATGAATAACCTGCTTTGGTTTAACAAACTGGTATTGGAGAGGACTAGCTACTAATGTCCCCTCAGTTGTCCTCTCCTAAATATTCATAGCTTGGCTTCAAATGACATACTAGATGTGCTCTGCATTTCCTGCTAAATTATAGTATATAATTGCCTGCCGACAACCCCTCCATATACTGTATGTACAGTACTACACTATGGTTTGCATTATATTATGCTGTGCACTTTGCATAGTATTAGACAGTGTAATGTATAACATTTTTAAATGCTTTATTTCACTCTCTAAAATTTTATTTTAAGTATAGGCCTGGAGCTGAAACACAGCATAAAAGTGTAGGGCCTACATGATGGGGTTTTCCCTAAAAGGCTATAGCAAGGTGGGGGTTTGTTTAACCGGTTCAATACAGGGCATTTTCACCCCCTTCCTTCCCAGGCCAATTTTTAGTTTTCAGTGCTGTCGCAATCTAAACGACAATTGCGCGGTCGTGCAACGTTGTACCCCAAAAAAATGGACGTCCTTTTTTCCCCACAAATAGAGCTTTCTTTTGGTGGTATTTGATCGCCTCTGCGGTTTTTATTTTTTGCGCTATAAACAAAAGAAGAGCGACAATTTTGAAAAAAAAAAAACCACAATATTTTTTACTTTTTGCTATAATAAATATCCCAATTTAAAAAAAAAAAAAAAAAAAAAATTTTTCCTCAGTTTCGGCCAATACGTATTCTTCTACATATTTTTGGTAAAAAAAAAAAAAAAAAAAAAAAAAAAAAAAAAAAAAAAAAATCGCAATAAGCGTCTACAAAATACGGGATAGATTTATGGCATTTAAAAAAAAGAAAAAAAAAAAAAAGTTTTTTTAGCAGCGATCGCGATTTTTTTTCGTGACTGCGACATTATGGCCGACACATCGGACACTTTTGACACATTTTTGGGACCATTCACATTTATACAGCGATCAATGCTATAAAATTGCATTGATTACTGTGTAAATGTGACAGGCAGTGAAGGGGTTAACCACTAGGGGGCAGGGAGGGGTTAATATGTTTCCTAGGGAATGATTCTAACTGTAGGGGGAGGGGACGCACAAGGGGAGGAGACCGATCAGTGTTCCTCCGTTCTGGGAACACAGATCGCTCTCCTCACAACTGACAGGACGTGGATCTGTGTGTTTACACACACAGATCCACGGTCCGGCCCGGCTAACGGGCAATCGCGGGTGCCCGGCGGACATCGCGGTCACCGGGCACACGCACCGGGACGTCATATGACGTCCACCCAGGATGGGAGATCCCATCTGTGGACGTCATATGTCTATGGCTGGGTAGGGAAGTGGTTAAAATAGATACAACTAATAGGAGGGACTATAATTAGGAGGGATATGATTAACATTACCCCATTGGAGGATATTAGGGTGTGGCAGAATGTGGCTGGGTGATCCTAAGGGGTTGCTAGGTGGGTGTTGGTCTTCCAGCATCACTTGGACTTTGGGACAGCAACTAACAACATTCTCCCACCCTCCCTCACTCTTTTTTGTAAGGTAGTTGGCAATGGATGTTATTATTTCAGTTGTGTTAGTGGCATCTTTGCCGGGATTGCACAGTGTTGTAGCAGCTGACAGAGGTCGTAGGGTTTTTGAAGGCGGGGATGGTTAAGTTCTTTGGAGAACAATGGGTTGGGCCCATCTCTGGTATGGGTGTACCTGCCCTAAAAGGGGCGGAAGTAATAGTTGGCTGTATCGGCTGGTGAATTTGCCAAAAATTGTCCCAGAGCTGGCGTATGTCACATCTGGGGGCCGTAAAAAGGCAAGTTGGTGCCACATACAGAGATTTGATCAGTCAAGGGTGCCTTCCAAAATCCTATGCAGTTTTAATTTCAGTCAGATAGGTTATGATATTTTTGCTGTGTATTACCATTTATTATTATGTTTAAAGTGTTTTGTTATGGTTGTTTTTGTGTAATAAAATAGGCTGCTATGGCCATTTAAAACCCAAAACAAGTTTGTCTGGCTTAATTATTGGGATAAGGTAAGGTGGTAATTGGGTATTTGGGTAATGGCATACAGCCGATACTTGGGCAATACCCCAGGCATGACCCACAACTCAGTGCTAAATATAATCACACGATTGAGAATAATATGCTGAAACGGGGGCATAGCTAGAAATCTCAGGGCCACATAGCAAAAATGTTAAATGTGACCACAACAGAAAAAAAAAAAAAAAAAAAAAAAAAAACCACACTAATTACTATGGCAAGTGACAAAGGCCTGAAGAGGACACAGCAGTGATATTGAGGTAGGTACAGGTCTGTGGTGGTGGTGGTGGAGAGGGTCTTATTTAGCCAGGGGGGTAGAAAAAAGGTTGTGCACAATGTTTAATAGTACACGTGTTCTTTAAAGCAACCCTCTCACTAACCTAACATAACGACGCTAAGAATGAAGCAGCGTGTAATAGGGAAAATACAGCATGTAATATGAAATGAGGCACTATGGAATTGAGAATATACCTTATAGCCTATGGAAAAAGGCACTGTAGAACAGGGAACATACAGCATGGTATATGAAATGAGACATTAGAGAACGGGGAACATACAGTATGGCAGGGATATGCAATTAGCGGACCTCCAGCTGTTGCAAAACTACAAGTCCCATGCCTCTGGGTGTCATTCTTGTGGCTGTCAGAGTCTTGCTATGCCTCATGGGACTTGTAGTTCTGGAACAGCTGGAGGTCCGCTAATTGCATATCCTTGCAGAATGGTATATGAAATGAGGCATTAGAGAACAGTGAACATACAGCATGGTATATGAAATGAGGCACTGCGGATTAGGGAACGTACAGCTTGACTTAAGGAATGAGGCACTGCAGAGTAGAGAATGTACAGCATGGTGTATGGAATAAGGTATTGAAAAATGAAGAAAGTAAAGCACGTTACAGAAGTGTTAATGTACAGCATAGCATATGGGATGAGGCGGTACAGAATAATGATTTGACAGCGTAGTATGCAGAATGAGCTCACATCATCCACCCCTACCATATACTCTATGGTTACACCGAATAAGCACGCTACCAATACTTTTCAGAATCAGCAATTTTGCTTGCAGCTTTATGGGATTGCCAGTTACCATCACCACATAGATTACACCAATTGTGAGCCCTCTCACTCCTATAGGCCTACCTAAATATTGTCCCCTTACAGTCCTCAGCTTATAGCCTAGCTATTCCCACTACAAGCTTCATCTCAGATTTTGACTGGTGTGTCAGCATGTTTTCAGGTAGTCACACTGCCACAAACTAAACCATGACTTTGTATATTTTCTATAAGCTTTCTCTTTATTGGCCGCCTTCATTATTGACCTTTGGACATTTTACTGTAAACTGTTATTCAGGAAAATTCATGCCTACCTGAGTTGTCAGTGCTTCTATTGGTTCATGTTGATGGAGGTCTAAATGGAGAATGATGAGGTACCCACCACGTCTCTGCTCTGCGGCCTTTACTGGGCCCTCCTCCACAGGTCCAGGCCCCATGGCAGCCATATGGGTTGCTATGGCGGTAGCTCCACCAGTGTGCTAAATATAATTTACATTACATGGACACAAGGAACCATGAGTCCTATAGCAGTTGCTGCCGCTAGCGGTTTTGCAATTTGGACTGGTTCTCCCATGCTGATTGGGTACCAGTGCACTTTGACTTTCAGCCTTCTCTGTGTGACTACTTTTTGTTTACATCGGGTAAGTCGATCTAAAGTATTACTAAACCCATAACTGTAAAATCAGTCTGTATATGCAGTAAAGCATGCTTGTTATACTCACTGTGAAACCTAAGAGGTTAATCCTCTGCATTGTGTAAAAAGGCTGTTTGATCTGGTCTATTCTGATTATCCCCTTCTTCTACTGTCCCTTGATAATTTCCTGATAACACAGAGCCTATGGAGTCAGGCTGCACATGCTTAGTTTGGTGTGTATTGCTAGAGAGGTTGTCTTTTCTTGGGAGAGTGCATGTGATCAGCACAGGACCAATCAGCACTGTCCAGACAAAAAGTCAGGGGTCTTGCAGTCTCATATAACATTCAGAAAACTCCTCCTACAAGCTTTAACCAGTGCTTGGCTGAAAACTGATAGAAGTCACAAGACTGCTCTAACTGCTGATGAAAAAAGGTATTTAGCAGTTTATATTTACTAAAATAAATTGCATTTCTATGTTCTGTGTACTGTGGGAGACCAGATATAGTGAATGCAGGGTCCTGGGTTTAGAAACACTTTAATGAGTTGATGTAACTGTTATGCCCCGTACACACGGTCAGACTTGCCGACGGAAAATGTGCGATCGGAACTTGTTGTCGGAAATTCCGACCGTGTGTTGGCTCCATCGGACTTTTTCCATCGAAATTTCCGACACACAAAGTTTGAGAGCTGGCTCTAAAATTTTCCGACAACAAAATCTGTTCGCATAAACTCCGATCACGTGTAAACAATTCCGACGCACAAAGTTCCACACATGCTCTAAATCAAGCAGAAGAGCCGCACTGGCTATTGAACTTAATTTTTCTCGGCTCGTCGTACGTCACCGCGTTCTTGAAGTTCGGAATTTCCGGCCAACTTTGTGTGACCATGTGTATGCAAGACAAGTTTGAGCCAACATCCGTCGGAAAAAATCCGAAGGATTTTGTTGTCGGAATGTGCGATCGTGTGTACAGGGCATAAGGCTTCATGCACACTATTTGTTTTAGCAGCTTCCTCTAGGGGCATCAGGTGTTTTTTTTTTTTTCTGTCTCCAAATGCCTTTAAGACCCCTTTCACACTGGGGCGTTTTTCAGGCGCTTTAGCTTTTAAAAAAGCGCCTGTAAAGCGCCTGAAAGAAGCCTCATCTGCAATCCCAATGTGAAAGCCCGAGCCCTTTCACACTGCCAACGGCCGAAAAACGCTGGTAAAGCGCCGCTTAAGACCCTTTTCACACTGAGGCGTTTTTCAGGCGTTTTTCGGGCGCTGGCAGTGTGAAAGAGCTCGGGCCATCAGCGCACCCAGCCCGGTGGCAAAAACACGAAAGCGCTGCAAAGAAGCTGCTTGCAGGACTTTTTTTGACGCCCTGCCAGCACAGCGCCCCAGTGTGAAAGCACTTGGGCTTTCACATTGGGATTGCAGATGAGGCTTCTTTCAGGCGCTGTTTTTAATGCTAAAGCGCCTGAAAATGCCCCAGCGTGAAAGGGGTCTCAGTGTGAAAGCACTCGGGCTTTCACATTGGGATTGCAGATGAGGCGCCCGAGTGTGAAAGGGGTCTAAGAGGCAGGAAAAAAAAACCCACTGCCAGTGCCTCCAGGAGTGGCACAGTTTTGGCAAAAAAAAAAATGCGAGCAATGGGGGGGGGGGGGGGGGGGGGGGCTTAGTGTGGGGTGGCAGGCAGGAACAGGGAGATGTCTGTAGTCAGGTCTGTCTGCTGCCCCCCCCAACTGATGGGGCACCAGCCACCACTGCTATCAGCATTTCTTTGGAGTGTGGGAGGGAACTCACTTAGGCAAAGGAAGAGCATGCAAACTATTTTTCTGCCAATTTTTCCGTCAATGAGCACCTTAATTAGGTGCTAGTGGGACCGGATCAAAGCTCTATACCAATCTGATTCCACACTTGTATAATTGAACCTTCTGACTACATCCCTATATATTTATTTTTATGTGGATTTTTTTTACACATTTGGTGTCACTCATTTTTTATAATTTTACACTATTTTGATTGCTGGATTTTTTAGGAATTTTTACTCACCGCTGGATTTATTTGAGTATTTATATTTATTCATATATATTCATTTTTATGCACATTGTGAAGCGCTTCAAATATCATTATTTATTCTTTTTAAGTGACTCTGAAAACACTTTTGATAGCAGCCTCACTTGGTTTTATGTGTAATTATCAGCTATTTAGCATCACAGCGCTTTGTGTTTTATATATTCTATTATTATTTTTCTGCCAAAACGCTGCTGCCAGCAGGAATGCAGGCTTCTTGAACCCATTGGGAAAGAGAGCCCTGACTGTTGGGGGCATAACCAGGGCGGAGATGGTGACTAGGGGTCACGGTGGATTGGTGGGGGGACGGAGTGGGGTTGGGCCTGAGCTCACTTAGGTGGTTGCCCCAGGGGATTCTGGGCCTTTTTGGTGAAGAAGATCGGTAAGAGCTGAACCCCACCCTGTCCCTCCAACCATGGATACCGAGCTCCTTCTGGCCAGGGTCCGAGAGATGGCTCTTCAGGGTGGCTTTTCTCCCTCCTGACCCCTGGGGATTCCTCTCCTATTCCTACACCTGATCCCCCTCAGGATCCCCCCCCAAGGGTTAGAAGGCGAACTCGTCCGCCTTCCCGCCTCAGCCCCAGCCCCTCTAGGGCCTCCTACTGCTCTCCTCCACATCCTTCCTCTCCCTCTCCCCCCCCTCCTGCACCTGTCTCCCCCCTGCCTGCCCCGACGGGGAAGGGCCCTTCCTCTGTCAACCCCCGTAGTTCGCCGGCGCGTCGGAGGTCCCCTGTGCGGGCTAAGGCCTCTACTCGGGCCTCCTCGCGCTGTCCCCGCTCACGCAGCCCCCGCGCCAGTGTTCGCCCCCCCCCTCTCCCCCCTGCTAATACAGGAGGCGGCCGGGCTGGAGCCGCAGCGCTCCCCGGCCCCCCCCTTCCTTCCCAATGTGGTGTCAGCATACCTCCGGCCGCGGATGGCGGGGGGGTGCTGAGCGGCGGATCCGTTTTCTCCTCCGCCGGGCGACCCTCCGGGACGAGGGGGAGGAGGAGGCGGGTCGGTCGGCCGGCCGCTGCTGCGTCCTCTGCAGCTGTCCTCGGCGCTGGTGATGTTCGCTCCGCCGGAGACTTGGAGCGGGACCGGCACCATCTGGTGGACGCAACGCTCCCTGCGCCTGACTGGGCGGGAGATTTGAATCTCCACACGCCACAGCTGGATACTAGGCACGTTGGGCAGCGCAGCAGTGTGGTGTGTGGAGATGGACATGATTGGCCACAGCACCGTCCCCCTGCGCCCGCCTGGGCGGGCATGGGATCACTAGTGCAGGATCTATCCTGTGGAGTTCCTTCTGTGCCCGGCAGGGCAGGGGACAGGTTTCTTCCCTCCACGTCCCAAGTTGCGGGGATTGGTGGAAGGCACATTTCCCCTGTGCCCGACAGGGCGGGCAATGTGCAGTTTACCCCTCCCCCGCTGATACCCCGTGCACACCGGCAGCCTCCTGCGCCCCGCAGGGCGGAGGCCAGCCGGGTGCGTTTGACCTCCACCCCAGCGGTGGGGCAACCGCTTCCCTACGCCCCCGTCCGGGCTGGCGGTCCTGATGGGATGCCTGCACCGGTTGCCCAACATCATCCCCCTGCGCCCGCCAGGGCGGGGGATCTCAGCTCCAGACCCGGGCTGGCGGCAGCATCCGCCCCGGGTCAAACAAGAGGAGCAGACAGGTGTACCTGCCGTTGCTCAGCCTCTGTCCATGGTCAGTCGGATTCGACCGGGTCCGTGGTTGGACCCCCGCCCTTGGACCTTTCCTTGAATCGGGACAGCCCAGCAGATTACGCGGCCCGCCTACGCTTACAGTCCTCCGGGATCGCCTTGGAGCCGGATTCGCTGCCGGGCCCGGTGGCCGATCGTCCATCACCCGCGATGCCTCCTCGTCCAAGTGAGTATGACTGTGAGTTAATTTGGGGTAGAGCTGCTGATGCTTCCGTATCGGGCCCGGATGACCGCATAGCGTCGGTTGTGAAATCAGTTCTCTCTAGTATGGGTGTCTCGGGATCTCCCAACCCTACCTCCGCTTATGGGGGTGCGTTATGGGCAGTGTCGCCGACGGGTACCCACTTGGCGGACGAAACAAAAGAAAAGATGTGGCGTCGCGAATTTGTCGACTTTCTTACCCTCGTTCCGCCGGATAGGGAGACGATCGACAAATCTCAACGGGTTGACGTATCGGCGCAGGGTGACAAACCCAAACAGCTTCCTAGAACGTTCGGGAACTGGCTGCAGGGGTTTTGTGCCTATGCGGGAGTGCTCTGTGAGCGGTTCCCGGAGCTGGCCACTTCGTTATTTTGCTATTTAGACCTTATTTGGGGTGCATACAAGGTCTATGGGGGTCAGTGCTGGTTCCATTATGACACTCAATTTCGGCAGAAAATGGCGGCACGTCGGGAATTTCGTTTTGATTGTCAGGACGGTAGCCTGTGGTTGCTGCTTATGTGCCCTCACAGGCCTTCGTCCTTTCAGTCCGCGATCGGCGCCCCTCAATCCGGAGCGTCGGCCGCTCCAAAGAAGGGTATCTGCTGGCTTTTCAACGAAAGCCACTGCAAGTGGTACTCCGCCTGTCGTTTCAGGCATGAGTGCTCCAGTTGTGGAGGGGCTCACCCCGCCAGCAAGTGTTTTCGAAAGGGAAAACAGTCGTTTTCCAGACCCGGAGCCAAGACCGACATTCTTAAGCCGGAGGACGCCGGTGAACGTCATAAAGATGCTTCCTTGGCTAGACCGGTACCCCCTTCGTAGAGAGGCCCTGATTCTGCGGGACGGTCTGGACCGCGGTTTCTGGATCCCCTTTACCCCATCGGACGCCCCGACCATGTCTCACAACTTAAAATCGGCGGAAGAATTTGAGTCCGTCGTGGCCGAGAAGCTATGGAGGGAATTGGAACTGGGAAGAATGGCAGGCCCATTTGATCTCCCTCCTTTCCACAACATGAGGGTATCCCCTCTCGGCGTGGTCCCGAAAAAGGCGGAGGGAAAGTTTCGCCTCATTCATCACCTTTCCTACCCTTCTGGCTCCTCGGTGAACGATGGCATTGACAAGGAGGAATCCAGAGTGCACTATGCGTCCTTTGACAGGGCGCTTCAGCTGGTCAGGGCAGCGGGACAGTCTGCCCTTCTGGCAAAAGCGGACATTGAGTCCGCATTTCGCCTCCTCCCGGTCCATCCGGACTGTTTCCACCTCCTGGGTTGCTACTTTCAGGGTAGCTATTTTTTCGACATGTGCCTCCCTATGGGTTGTGCCATCTCGTGTTATTTTTTTTGAGCTATTTAGTAGTTTCCTTGACTGGGTGGTCACCCAGGAGGCAGGTATTCAGTCCATTCTGCATTATCTTGATGACTTTCTTTTTGTGGGTCCAGCGGGCAGTGGGCGGTGTCTGCGGCTGCTCAATGTTTTTCAGGATACATGCCGGCTTTTCGCCGTCCCGTTGTCCGCTGACAAGACGGAGGGTCCCGCCACAGTCCTGTCTTTTTTAGGTATTGAGATAGACACGGTGGCGATGGTTTTTAGGCTGCCTAGTGACAAGTTGTCCAGGCTCCTCTCGTTGGTCCGCTTGGCTAAAGGGGCGAAGAAATTACAGCTGAAACAGCTACAGTCGTTGCTGGGTCATCTGGTTTTCGCCTGTAGGGTCATCCGGATGGGGAGGGCTTTCTGTAGGCGACTGTCATGGGCCACGAAGGGCATAACTGCCCCTCACCACTATGTCAGGATCACCAAGCCTATGAGGGATGACTTGGGGTTATGGCTATCATTTTTGCAGACTTACAATGGACAGTCGTGCTGGTTGCGGGAGGAAGTACCGAACTCACAGCTGGAGCTATATACCGATGCTGCAGGCTCCTGTGGGTTCGGCGCTTTCTTTCAAGGGGAATGGGCTGCTGAACGGTGGCCGGCCTCATGGGCCCACATGGATTTGCTGCGCAACCTCACCCTGCTGGAGCTGTTTCCAATTATTGTTGCTGTTGAGCTCTGGGGTGAAAGGTTGCGCAATCACCAGGTGGTTTTCTGGTCGGATAACATGAGTGTGGTGCAGGTGGTGAATAAACAGTCAGCCAGTTCTCCTCCGGTCGTTTCGTTGCTACGGTTTTTAGTTTTAAAATGTTTACGTTTCAATATCTGCATTAGGGCTAGGCATGTGTCGGGTACCTCTAATGATATTGCCGATGCTCTTTCTCGTCAACAGTTTTGCCGTTTTCGAACACTGGCTCCGATGGCTTCTTTGGAGGGCCTCCCCTGTCCGGCCCACTTATGGAACCTCGTTTCCGGCGTTTGACTGAGCTCCTCCGGTCGTCGCTTTCCTCGCAGACGTGGGCAGCGTACTGCCGGGTTTGGCATGAATGGGTCCAGGCGTCGGGCGGTGAGTTTAACATTTATTCTCCGGATGACCGTCGTTTAACCTTATTTGCCTATTTATTATTTCTATCGGAAAAAAGGCGTTTCCGGGTCGACGGTCTCTTCTGCGTTGTCGGCCCTATCATTTTGGTTCCAGCTCTTAGGGTGGGAGGATGTAACGAAAGCTTTTCTTGTCCGGCGGGTTATCCGGGGTTGGAAGCGGGTTACGCACCTCCCGGATACCAGACGCCCTATATCTGTTCAGATTCTTTTGGGCATCTTGTCTCTTCTTCCTAATGTATGTTCATCGGAATATGAGACTCTCCTTTTCAGGGTAGCTTTTTCTTGGGCTTTCTTTGGTGCCTTTCGTATTGGCGAATTGGTGTCTAAGTCAAAATTGATTCCGGGGGGCATCCTATGGGAGGACGTGGCGTTGTCGCACCGAAGTGCCACCATTTTCTTGCGTTCATCCAAGACTGATTGTTTTGGCAAGGGCCGCCGGGTAGTCTTGCATTATTGCGGCGGCCCCTTTTGTCCGGTGTCCCTGGCCCTCTCTTTCGTGCCTTCGCGCCCCCTGTCCCCTACATTTTTTGTCCATGCTGATGCAACTTCTCTCAGCCGTTTTCAATTTTTGCGCGTTTTTCGTCGTTGTCTGGAGATTTTGGGTTTTCCTGCAAAGGAATTTTCCACCCACTCTTTTCGCATTGGCGCAGCAACCGCCGCGTCGGGTTTGGGTTTCTCTGATACGGAACTTCAGCGTTTGGGTAGATGGGAGTCTTCTCGTTTTTCGCTGTATGTCCGACCACATCTGTTGTGTTGATTTCCAGGTTCCTTTCCGGCACAGATTTGGATCCTCGGGGATTCTTTCGTATACTGGGCCGCTCGCCGGGCGGAGATCCGAATTTACGGCAGGAACTTGGGATTCTCCTACGATGTGGCGAGGATACGATGGATCGGGTTGCGTGGGTTACGTTGGACTCAGGTTCTTCAGGAGTGTCAGCAACTTCGTGCCCACGTTTCTGGTCCCATCATCCTGGTCATACATGCGGGGGGGGAATGACGTTGGATATATGCGATCCGTGGACATCATATCTGCTGTAAAAAGTGACATTGCCCAATGTTGTGCTTTCTTTAATAACCTGACAGTTGTTTGGTCGGAAATCGTACCCCGCTCAGTATGGGCGCGTGATGTCCCTGGCCCCCTTCTAGAACATTTTCGTAGGAAGGTCAATGCCCAAGTGGCTAAGTTTGTGCGCCAGATAGGGGGTTTAGTGGTACGCCACAGGGACCTGGAGGGCGATAATCGCGATTTGTTGCGGAGGGATGGAGTTCATCTGAATGACATCGGGCTGGATATTTTTAACCTGGGTCTCCAGAGGGGCGTGGAACAGGCGCTGGCTGCGGTGGGGCGCCAGTCAGTAGCTTACTGACAGGCTGGTGGCGGTTTTTGGTGACCTTGCCAGCAAAACACGGCGGTAAGAGGTACGCCCTTCAAGCTAATTGGGAGATAGACGGCAGTCCGGCACTTATGGTAAGGACAGGCCCCTCAGTTATCTCCCTTTCCACCAGTCGGAACTGAGTGCTCACAGTGCTACTGTGACTGGCACTGTGGAATGTTAAATGTATGTTTAAGTTGTTAAGAGTTGAATTTAATAAAAGCTGTGGCCTTGCCCTTTCCAACATGAATGGTGGTAAGTGGTCTTTATTGATGGGAAGAAGGGGTAAGGTCTAAGTTGGATGGATCATGGTGTGGACCTGGGTTTATTGCACCTCAACAGTCAAGGCTTCTAGGAGAGTTTGTAAAACGTCCTGTGTACATGGGGCCTAAACGTTGCTCGAGTGTTAAAAACTGTCTGGTGTTTTTTTTGTCCTGCCTCTAAACACCCCTCCATGTAAGCCTATGTGTCCATAACACATACAGTAGGCGTTTATAGGCAGGAAAAAAAAAAATCCCATTGCCAGCGCGTCCAGGTGCAGCAGTGTTTTGGCAGAAAAAACACTTGACGTATGTAAATGCATCTAAACCTGTGTTAACGCTAGGTGCATCAAGCGTTTGAGAGTTAATTCATTTCAATGGCCAGATTAAGTTATTATTCTGGCCAATGAAATGAACTAACACCAAAGCACACACATCAGCCATTTTTTCTGCTAAAACCCAAAAGGCTGCTGACAGGAGGAAAGGCGTTTAGGAGAAATGGTCAAACGCCCTGCGTGCATGGGACCTTATGAAAATTTTACAAAAATGTGTAAATGTAGTGGAATTTCATTTTGCAGAGAATACCCAATCACGTCCAAGGTAAATAAAAAAAAAAAAGCATTTTTGCTTGGACATGATTGGATGATGGAAGTCATTCACCAAGCTCTGGGGAAATTTCCCTTACAAAGTGCAACTTCAATTGCAAAGTGAATAGTCTAGTATGTTTTAGTAAATCAACCCCTCTGATACTGGAATACTGCATATAGATAATTATTTATTTGAAAGACCACCTCCACCCCACCTCCACCCCCATGCAAAAAATAATTAGCTAGAGAGTAGAGCAAACAGTGTTACATTTTGAAGTAGATTCTCAGGATGACTTGAGAACTTTTTTTAAATTTTTTTTTATTTATAACAAGAGTTCATGCTATATACTTTAAATGTGTTTACAAGTCTGAGGATATATTGGCTATGTGCCCTCCCCATTCAAAAAAGGAAGCACTTGTCTCCATGACATTGTTAATTAAACATATTTGTCTTTCATAAGATGCACTGAGAACAAGTACAGAGAACATAATAGGGCAATATTTTCCGTTGATGTACTTTTTTTTATCTCACAAGGAAAGGTAAGACAAACAAATTTACTCAACAAGGTGACGCTGCCTTTCTTAGTGGAATTTAGAAGTCCTTGTTCCTCTTGTAGTATTTTGTTACACCATGGTTGCCCCATGAAAGTTATGGTATGAAAGTGTTGTAATCACAATGATTAGGCAGTTACAAAACAAAAGACTATTCAATAATATCAGGGAAATAAAACAGGATGAGACTTCCTCAGAAAGAAAAGGGAAAAAGTGATAAAAAGGGCAGACTAGACTGATTAAATTGGTTGCATGACGAGTAATACTGCAATAGTACGAAGGTTACCTATTGACCAGGAGAAGACACCCAAAAGCAGCAAAAGCCTAATTGTTGAGATTTTTCAGTATGCTGTAAAATATACAATATATGACAATTATACAGCACAAGGGGCACATCAGATTAATAGTAAGCCAAGTCTCTTGTGCTGATTTTTTTTTTTTTTAATCTTAACTAAACGTAGGTTGTAAAGCAGAACTAAACGATCCTATCCTTTACAGCCAAGGAAGCTGCCATCTTAGCCTCTGTTTGGTCTGCAGTTGCCATGGTGCTGCACATGTGATCAGTTATGACATTAGCCATTCATACCTCCCAATTTGCTGAGATGGGGACGAGGGACACCTATTAGCAAAAGTATGTAGGCATAGGACACACCTCCTGCTACGCCCCCTTAAAAGGAGAATTATCAAAAAAAAAAAATTAACTTACAAGTGCTTTTTTTTTTATCACTGCTATTCCTTTACACTGGCTGTTGAAATTTACAGATGCAGCAATTTAGAAATTGGATCAAAGGTTTAGCACGGGGAAACACTTTATGAAAGATAAATAGTGCATTTTTATACAACTATATAGATCAGACCAAAATGAGGGACAAATGAGGAGGAAAGAGGGACAGAGGGACATTGTACCAAATCAGGGACAGTCCCTCAAAATCAGGGACAGTTGGGAGGTATGGGCCCATTTGATGGCTTGACAGTTCAGTTGAGAATCCTTGAATGTAACTGTTCAAAGAAACAGTCAAAGTGTTACCAAACCCACAACAGTAAAATCAGTCTGTATATGCCGTAAAGCAATGTTTCTCAACTTCCGTCCTCAAGTACCCCCAACAGGTCATGTTTTCAGGATTTCCCTAAGATGAAACGGCTGTGGTAATAACTAAAGGCAGTGAAACTGATCAAATCACCTGTGCAAAATAATGGAAAAGCCTGAAAACATGACCTGTTGGGGGTACTTGAGGACTGGAGTTGAGAAACATTGCTGTAAAGCATGCTTGTTATACTCACTGTGGTACCTAAGGGGTTAATCCTCTGTATTGTGTAAAAAAGGCTGTTTGATCCTGTCTTCTCTGAACATCCCCTTCTTCCTCTGTGCCCAATCCATCTCCTGATAGAACAGAGCCCTGGGGGCACTCTCTGCACATGCTCAGTTTGGTGTGTATTGCTGGAGATATTTTTTTTCTTGGGAGAGTGCATGTGATCAGCACAGGGCCAATCAACATTGTCTAGACAGAGGGTCAGGAGTCCTGCAGCCTCAAAGGACAATCAAGGGAGAATGAAAACTTCTCCTACAAGCTTTAACTGGATACTGATAGAAGGCACAAGACTGCTATATATCGCTGATGAGAAAAGGTATTTATCAGTTTATATTTACTAAAATAATTGTATTTCCATGTTCTGTGTACTTTGCGATACCAGATATAGTGAATGCAGAGCCCTGGGTTTAGTAACACTTTAAAACAAACATGTGACAGTCATATCCTGCCCTTTATGCCTCCTGCTCAGAGCTGGTCTTAAAGTGGAACTAAAGGGAGGATACTCACTTTCCCAATGCTCCCTCACCATCTTCTCTTGTGTGCTGGGTTTCGACCATCTTCATTGGCTAGTGCAGGATGACGTCACTCCTGCGCATGCAAAAGAGCTAGTTATCCCGGCACACAGGATCAGCCCGGTTACTGTGAGCTGAGCTGCACATGTGCAGATCAGTTTACAGTCTGGGGATTGCGGTGAGCAGGCAGTTAGGTGTTTTCCGCTCACAGTATACAGTTACATTTTAATTACCACCAGTTTCCCAATCTGCGAACTGGTGATAATTCTTTAAGAATCTGTTGCTGCCAAAGCGACAGATTTTTAACCAGTTTCCTGCTCGCTGACAGTACATTTACTGTGGATGGGCAGCGGGGGCAGGCTGGATGACGTACATGCAGGGGCGGATCCAGAGTCTACTTTTGGGAGGGGCACTGCCAGAAAATAAGGTTTATTGCAGGCAATTTATCGTCAACATGGCTGGTGTTAGTGCGCTTCAATCATCCTGACACCATAACAACCATGGTGCCATGATGATTGAAGTGCTATTTCTATTATTACATTGGAATATAAAATAGTTCAACTCACCCTAATGCAGAATCAGTGGGAGCCCTGAGTGTGTCACTTGCCACCGTCACCTGCCACACGCTGTGGATTATCACTTGCAACGTCACCTGCTACACATTGCGGATTGTCACTTGCTGTGTGAATTGCCACCAGATGCAGATTGTCACTTGCTATATCCCAGCTTGAAGGCAGGCAGCAGAGAGATGATGTATTCTCTCTGCTGCCCACGGCTGCACAGTGAGGGCAGGAGAGCGGTGATGCAGGGCGGGCGGTGAGAGATGATGTCATCTCCCTGCTCCTCCGCCCGCTCACCTGCCGCTCACCAGCCAGCCTAACTGATCCGTCAGCTCCCCCGCTAACTGATCCACCCGCCTGCCACTAATTTCTGGGGGGGGGGGGACTGCCCCATTGCCCCCCCCTGGATCCGCCCCTGCGTACATGTACATCATCCAGCCTGTTCCAGGTTTGGGGCGTGCATGCGTGTGCCCCCTTCTAACCTGAGCAGTCACTGGCTACAGAGGGATTTTGTCAGCAGGTCCCAGCCAATGCAATGCTGTGTTGTGACCCAAAACATAGTCCGATACAAGATCATGGTGCTGAGGATTATAATAGCAAATGGAAAGCCATTGCTTGCTGACCCAGCTCCTTGAGAATAATAAAAAATGCATAAAACAAAAAAATGGAATAAAAAAAAAAAAAAAATTGAATAAAGTACAATAAATACAAAATAAAAAGAGCAGTTCCCAATTAATCCCTAGGTAGAGTATTTAAATACATTGGATGCTGATGATGACATTTGCACTTACTGCATGTGTGCTAAACACTGCAAGTGTTCATTATCATTTAGAATTTTTCCCAGATCTTTTTATCTGGCACCTCTGTGTTAATTCCTGTCTACACAAACCTGACTTGATCTCATCTTTATGTTATACTAACGATTGAGGCAACTTTTTGTGTTTGTTGCAATATACCATTAAAACTGGAAAAAAACCTCCCCTAAATTACTAAGCGAGTGTTGTTAAAGACATGATGTGATATGAGCCTGAACAAGGTGCCGACGCCCCAAATGACATATATTAGAATAAAAACAGTGTTTGGATATATGGGACTTTCACGGTACCACCATCCACAAGCCTTTTCTTTTTATATAAAATGTCAAAACTTTCATTTTTCCACAATTAAAACAAATATATATTTTAATTCTGAGATAACAGTTTTGACATTTTATATAAAATAAAATAAAAAAAACAAAAAACAAAAAAACTTGTGGATAGTGGTGCCTTGAAAGTCCCATATATCCAAAACACTGTGGGGGGGGGGGGGGGAGAGAATTTGCTAAAACTGGAGCCCCAAGAGTCTGGTGCAGCTGTGCAAGGTAGCCAATAAGCTTCTAACTTCAGCCTGTTCAATCAAGCTTTGAAAAAAAACTGGAAGCTGGTTGGTTTCTTTGCAGAGCTGCACCAGATTTTGCACTCTCTAGTTTTAGTTAAAAGGGTAAATTTACCATTCATTTTTTTTTTCTAAATTCCAGCTCCCCTATGCACCAATGTAGCATTCATGTACCTTTTTTGCAAAAATATCAAAGCTTTCCATTAAATCTACAGTCACTTACTTTTTATGTCCTAATCCACATTTCCATTAGTAATATCTTCTACCTTACAGACTTTAGGTCATGACACAGGAAGGAGTAGACCAGCTGATCTCATTAGCATCATCCACCCACCCACTCCCAGGTGCACGTTTTTAAATGAAATGCAATCAATCAGTGATCGCCCGTCTCACTAAATACACAATCAGATTGCATAGTGTAGTCTTTATACAAGTACATAGGGGGGACTGGACAGAAACACTCTGCATAGTGGGAACTCTTATTCCCACATGTTTTTTTTTTTTTTTGGGGAGGCGTTTTGGAGCATTTTCACTCATCACACATAGCGCAGCCCTTCCACCTGAATGGGCCGCCCTACACACAGCAATCGTCCCAAAAAAGCCTCAGAACTTTTTTTAGAGTGAAGCTTGGTGCGTTTTTTACTGCGATTTTTGGTGCAGTGCATTTCTGAAATGCAAGGAAACCCACAGATGTGAATGGAGCCTCGTTGTTCTTGTGTTATCACACCAATTTCACTTCCAGGCCCCATTCACATCTAGCATAGTGGCAGCACACATATTGTGTCTTGTATTTCTTGTGACACGCATAGGGCAACTTGTGGATTTCAATTGGCTGCACTACATGTGGTTAATGGGACATGTTGGTGTTTTGTGGGTTGTGTGTTTATTACTGTGCATTGTGCAGCATTTGCCCCTCATTTTTTCACATGGCAAAATGTGTGCTTGCTTCTGTGTTTGGTGTGCTGTTAACAATTAATGGTACTGAAAGTGCAACTAGTAATTTTAGGTGCATAAACATGGCCATACACCATGCAATCTGATTGTGTATTTAGTGAGAAGGGTGTTCACTGATTGATTGCATTCCATTTAAAAAATGTGCATCTGGGAGTGGGTGGGTGGATGGTAAGGAAATATTTCTGATCGTATTGTAAATAACATAAAGGTTGTGCTGGGAAATAATATAGTAAAATGCTGTCAAATTACAAATCTATAGAAAATATATGTATGTGAATCTGCTACAAAATGAAAGCACTACTTTTCATCAAAAAGTTGTATAGTAGAAAAGGATAGAGTACAAAAACAGATATTACAAGGTACGGTATGGAAACATCCTGGAAACTAATATTAAAATGATGGGTAAGGGAAAAGGAGGTAAATCATTCCACATGATATTTTGATCTTTTACGTCCTAGTCATGTCCAGAAAACTGTCACAGTAAACTAGTTATTTAAAATTAGAGTACATGGTAAAGGTGCATCTCAGCCCAAGAACACAAATGTATATTTTGCAGGTTACCAGTTATTATATTTGGTAGTTTAATTTGTTTTTGAGACTTTTTTTTTCTTTTTTTCAACTAGTAATCCTGCCATTAATACACTTTGTGTCCTACAGTGACACTGTTCACTCTACTGGATCTATGGAGGAGCAGCGTTGTCACCCTATGCTGCTCCCTCTTGATTTGGACTTCAGAACATCTCCACATTTCCTTATCTTCATACATGGGGGGAGGCTGGTTTTGTGTAGTCTACAGAAGTAAACTGAGCAGGGTGGATAACACTGTCTGAGAGATCAGTGCCACACAGGCACCGTGCACAAGAACTTAATTCTCGCAATTGATTTCTGGCAGGATCATCTGGTATTTTTCTGTACATGCAGTATTCGTGAAGAGGAACTTCACTCTGGAAAAAAAATGAAGTCAGCAGCTACAAATACTGTATCCGCTGACTTTATATAAACATTCACTTTCCAGTCTGGAAATCCAGTTCTGTGGAATTCTGGACCAGTTCTTCGCAGTTCTTCGGGTCCCCGGCACCACCATCTTGGTGTATAGAAGAGATATACTGATTTTTATTTTATTTTACCTTGACATACATTTTAAAAGGTTTGATGTGTCTGCACAATCTGTTCCAGAGCTGCCTCCTTTGTTGTGACTACATCAGCTGGCTTAACTTTGAAATTAAAACTGTAGTAATTGACTTGCTGACTAACTTGAGCTAAATTGGTTTAGACAGATTAACATACTAACAGCGAGAGGTAATCATTCAGTAAAGCTAAATACAATTTTCAGTTCTTAGTTACTAGAAAAAAAAATATCAGTTACAAGCAGTCTCTGGGTTATGAACAAGATTCTGTAGGTTTGTTCTTAAAGCGGGGGTTCACCCACACCGCCAAAAAAAAAAAATATTAAAAGCCAGCAGCTACAAATACTGCAGCTGCTGACTTTTAATACATGGCCACTTACCTGTCCCAGGGTCCAGCGATGTCGGCAGGGGACGCCGAGAACCCGCTCAGTTCTCGGCAGCTGCCGCCGCCATCCTAGGTGAGGGAATCAGGAAGTGAAGCGTTGCAGCTTCACTTCCCGGTTCCCTACTGCGCATGCGCGAGTCGCGCTGCGCGTCCCTAGTGGTCCCCGCTCTCTCCTGGGAGCTGTGTGTTCCCAGCAGACAGCGCGGTCGGGACGGGAAGAGGCATAGACTCCCATGGGAGTCTATGCCGGAAGTGGGTGCAAATACCTGTCTTAGACAGGTATCTGCACCCCCCTGAAAGGTGCCAAATGTGACACCGGAATGGGGGAGGGTTCCGAAAAGCGGAAGTTCCATTTTTGTGTGGAACTCTGCTTTAAGTTGTATCTGTTTGTAAGTTGGAACAGGCACATATTTTTTAAGTGTAACTCCAGCCAAAAAAATATTTTTACATTTTGGATAGCATAGGGAAGGGTTAACTGGCCATGTAGTGATGTGGGATTGCTGACAAGTCTGCTGAACAGTAGGTGGCAGCATGCCATGAGCAGCAAGAAGGCTACCGGGAGGTTTCTGGGACCAGCCTGAGATCACGCTGCCTCTGTTCCTAGACCCCTTTCACACTGGGGCACTTTGCAGGCGCTACAGCGCTAAAAATAGCGCCTGCAAAGTGCCCTGAAATAGCCTGTCCCGAGGGCTTTCACACTGGAGTGGTGTGCTGGCAGGACGCTAAAAAAAGTCCTGCTAGCAGCATCTTTGGAGCGGTAAAGGAGAGGTGTGTATACCGCTCCTCCACTGCTCTTGCCCATTGAAATCAATGTGGCAACACGGCTATACGGGTGGTTTTAACCCTTTTTTGGTCGCTAGCGGGGGTTAAAAGCGCCCCGCTAGCGGCCAAATACCCCCCGCAAATATGACGGTAAAGCGCCGCTAAAAATAGTGGCGCTTTACCGGCAATTAATTATCAGAGAAATTCCTGCGCTATCAAGTATGGAGCTGGCTGGAGGTGGAAAAGCTGCATGCACCTTTCCGGCTAAACACCTGACCTTTTTAATGATTCTATAATGCAATGCCGCCCCAGTGTGAAAGGGGCCTTAAAGCAGACCTTCACCCAAAAGGGGAAGTTCCTCTTTTTTGCACCCCCCCCTCCACTGCATTTTTGGGTGAGGGGGAAGTGGGTACCTGACAGGTATCTCCTCCCACTTCCTGGTCAGAACGCCGCGGCGATCTGTGTGGATGTTCTGCCCCCTCCTCCTTCCCCCCACAGCCTTCTGAGACCATTCACAAAATGCAACAGCGCTCAGGCATGCGCAGTAGGAAACCGGCTGTGATTCAATTCCGGTTACCCTTACCTAAGATGCCGGCGCCTGCACCCGAAGAATCGGATAGGGGTGCTAACCAGTAGTGTATTTAGGTTTTGTGCTGCCCTAGGCCTAACTAAACTCGTGCACCCCCTAATTTAAATATGACCCACTCCTTCCTGTCAAGGCCACCCCCCTTGCTGTTTAAGACCCACCCTGAAATTTTCGAGTGGGGACACTAGTTCTGAGGGCCTGGGGGACGACGACAATGGATTCCCTTAATTTGCATAGATTTCATCTCACTTCCTGTTTGGCTATGGGGCAGGAAGTGAAGGAAAATATCTGCAATGGGACAGAGATGGTAAAAATTAAACTGACAGGGGCTATAACCCTCCCTTATTCTATCCAAAATGAAAAAAAAAAAGTGTTGCCTATAGTTCTAGTTTAAGCACAAATTTCTGATAATTTTATGGAGAGGACTAAGAAGATATAACCATGTCAATGAAGCAGCAGAAAACATATAGCACAGTGAGGAAGGTTTGTGGTCCAGGATGATAGGACAGTCAAAAATACAAAGCAGCGCCCCCTCCCCCCCCCAGTTGCGGAATGCCGGCCGCCCGCATACTAGTGTGGCTGCTTTATGGGGGTGCTAGACTAATTTGCCTCTCAGCCCAGTCCGCCCCATAAGACTGGCGCTACACAAATGCCCTGTACACACGATAGGATTTTCCATTGGAAAATGTGTGATAGGACCTTGTAGTCGGAAATTCCAACCGTGTGTAGGCTCCATCACACATTTTCCATAGGAATTCCGACACACAAAGTTTGAGAGCTTGATATAAAATTTTCCGACAACAAAATCCGTTGTCGGAAATTCTGATCGTGTGTACTCAAATCCGACACACAAAGTGCCACGCATGCTCAGAATAAATTAAGAAACGAAAGTTATTGGCTACTGCCCCGCTTATAGTCCCGATGTACGTGTTTTACGTCACCATGTTCAGAACGATCGTATTTTCCGACAACTTTGTGTGACCGTTTGTTTGCAAGACAAGTTCGAGCCAACATCCGTCGGAAAAAATCCATGAGTTTTGTTGTCGGAATGCCCGATCAATGTCCGACCGTGTGTACAGGGCATAACAGTGTAACGCAACTGGCGATGACTCTTTCCTTGCTGCCCCCCCTGCAAAATGCTGTCCTAGGCCTGGGCTTTGTCGGCCTACGCCAGGATACAGCATTGATACTAATACTCTTTTTGTTAAAGGTGATTGGCTGGTATGGATAATATTTGTGTTAAAGATGGTCAGTTATGAGTCTCAATATTACATCTCTATCTCTATAGGATCTTTTTATATGACAGAGTGACAGGACACAATGTTCCATGTATTCAATCCTATTTGTACACGTCTTAGTCTGCTTAAATGTTCCACGGGTTGGTGCTGAAAAGGAGTGGCTTGATGTTATTCCAGCAAGTTTTTGTTCTTTCTTAAGTCTTGACCTTTCCAGAGAATGTGTAGCAACTGGCAATGTAAGGTAGTGTGTAAAACAGACATGCACTAGTAAATACAACAATATTTAACCTATATGCCTCTTCCAAATGTGATTTTAAATAAAAATCACTTCATACATATAAATCCAACAGCCTTCAGGCCAATCACGTGACATTACAGGCCTTTTCTCCTTTAGCGGCAGGGGTGTGTGGTCCTTACTCCTGAACAAAATGGTGCTCATGTAATGATGGGCGAGTACTGTTCTGTCCAGTAGTGCTGTGGGCCTCATTTGGTGTGATAATGCACCCGTAAGGGGTGTAGCCACGATCGACTGAAAAAAGGTTGAATGACGCTTCGCAGTAAGTTTGTTGGAGGGGGGGGGGCAGCAATGGAGAGGAGGGGAGTATTGCAGTAAAGGCTTTTTTAAAAAAATCTGCTGGGCATTTTATTTTTCATTAAAAAATGGTGGATTTGGCTCTTGGGGAGCCCTGTTATGTGATACCTGCCCAACGTAACAAATGGTTGTGTTTTTTGGAAACTACACTGGGGTTGTTACATTACCAATTTAGATGTAAATGGTGCTTGGAGAAATTACTCTAATGACGCGTACACACGAGCGGACTTTCCGGTAAACTTTTCCGGCGTACCGGAGTCCGTCGGACAATTCAATCGTGTGTGGGCTCCAGCTGACTTTTTTTTTCTCAAAAGTTTGCCGGACTTAGATTTGAAACATGTTTCAAATCTATCCGACGGACTCGAGTCCGGTCAAAAGGTCCGCTCGTCTGTATGCTAGTTCGATGGACAAAAAGCCACGCTAGGGCAGCTATTGGCTACTGGCTATGAACTTCCTTGTTTATGTCCAGTCGTACGTCATCACGTACGAATTCGTCAGACTTTGGTTGATTGTGTGTAGGCAAGTCTGTTCATTCAGAAAGTCCGTTGAAAAGTCCACCGGGCAAAGTATGCCACAAAGTCCGCTCGTGTGTACGCGGCATTATACCACTTCAGCCCCGGAAGGATTTACCCCCTTAATGACCAGGCCATTTTTTGCGATACAGCACTGCGTCGCTTTACCTGACAATTGTGTGGTCATGTGAAGCTCTAGCCAAACAAAATTGATATCCTTTTTTTCCCACAAATAGAGCTTTCTTTTGGTGGTATTTGATCACCTCTGTGTTTTGTATTTTTTGCGCTATAAACAAATAAGCCCGACAAGTTTGAAAAAAAAAAAACATTATGTTCTACTTTTTGCTATAATAAATATCCAAAAATTTAAAAAAATCAGTTTAGGCCAATATGTATTCTTCTACATATTTTTGGTAAAAAAAAAATCACAATAAGCGTATATTGATTGGTTTGTGCAAATGTTTTAGTGTCTACAAATAGGGGATAGATTTATGGCATTTTTATTATCAATTTTTTTTCTTACTAGTAATGGCGGTGATCAGCGATTTTTAGGGGGACTGCGACATTTTTACAGTGATCAGAGCTAAAAATATCCACTGATTACTGTATAAATGACACTTGCAGGGAAGGGGTTACCACTAGGGGTGATCAAGGGGTTAAGTGTTCCCTAGGGAGGTGTTTCTAAATGTAGGGGGGAGGGTGGACTGACTGGGAGTAGAGAGAGATCGCTGTTTCTGATCACTAGGAACAGACGATCTCTCTCTACTCCCCTGACAGAACGGAGATCTGCTTTGTTTACAGTGGCAAATCCCTGTTCTGGCTCTCTGTGGAGCGATTGTGGGTTGCCGGCGGACATCGCAGGCACCGGGTCACACGCATTGGCATCTGCAACGCTCCACGCGCGCCTGCTAAACCTATTGCACGGAGCGTCGTACCGGTACTGCGATTTGCACAATAGAGCCGCCCTGCCGCAGTATATCTGTGGTTCACAAAAAACAAACATACATACTCACCTAAATGATGCAGCATTGCTGCACCACTGGACCACAAGTCCAAGAACTGTGATCACATTACCGCTGACTGATCAGTTCTTAGTCTTCCCAGAGCTCTCTGTTCTGTCCCTTCAGGGCACTTTTTACAGGGTCACTACCATACACATGGGGTACCTTTACTTGAGCCACGCTCACAACCCAGACAGATGACTGAACATGAACTAACTCTACTAAACCCCCTTGATGTCATATACACCAACATGGTCACTTGTGCATTTAGGAGTGGCACGCAAAGCCAATGCCTTCTCCACATGTCCAGCGTATCACCGCTACTTCACTCCCACCGGGCACCTAACATGGGCTTCATTTGTGCACTTCACTTTGTTTAACTCTTTCTCTTCCGCACCTGTGTACAGGATGAGGGCCCCATCAATACAGATCTGCTAATTTTTCTATGGGAGATAGATAGCGGTCAAAAGAGTGCCAGCAACACCTCCCTCGCTCACCTTCCACATGTACACACTTAACCACTTATTCTTCACTGGCTCAGAAAACACTCTATTGGTTATTTAAAGTTTCTTTTTTGTTAGAACAATAACTTGGATGGGGATAGACAGCATGGGATATGCCTAGTGAACTGCAACTGGCACAACCTGAGGACTCCTCAACTTCTCGCCCTTCTTTACACTCTGTTGGCTGAACTTGTGACTGCTAACCACACACTGCTGGCTGCACTTTATCGTCTCAAAGGGTTCCTAATATTGATATGGACCTGTACTCCCTCGGGAGGTTATAAGCTACACACCGTCACTTCTCCTTGGGGAAGGTTGGGTGGGTCGTTTTACTCATTTAGCCATAGGATCGCCGGTTGCCTCCTGATTATATCCATGGCTCTTCCTAGTGAGAGAGATGAAGACTCATATCATCACAGGGCAGCTGGACTTCTTCCTGTCAGGTCACCTGGGTCCAGGTGACAGATGCACCCCGTGGGGGCCTGGAGTGCACAGCTAGGTAGTGGACCCTATGGCTGACTGCTGTAGATGGGTGGTTCAGGAAAGTAGGTACTCTGGAGCACCAACACGGATCACACTGGGAGCTAGAGCATGAGATTTCCCAGGGCGCGGAATCTAAGAGCCAGCAGGTGTTCACCAGGGCCCCTGATGGTGGGGATGGACTTCGCTGCAGTCTGGCTCCAGGTCGCGGCCCCCAGGGTCTCCCAGCTCACGCTCACAGTAGAGTACATGATGGTAGAGAGGAAGCAGCAGACTGTGACAACAAAGGATAGTCAGGTGATAAGCCAAAAGGTCCGGGCAACAAGCAGATAGGGATAGTCAAAGAACACACCAAAGGTCAGGATATGAAACAGGTGAGGACAGTCAAGTACAAGCCAAGGTCAGTAAACAGGATCAGACATAGGACACAGAGCAATGAGCACATGGAAGCCAAAACACACAATATTGATCAGCAGAGCTGGCTTGCAATGCACAGGTTAATATAGAGTTCCCTGATAGGGGCTGGGGTGGAGCCATGCTTTGAGGAGATATTACTTAAGCAGCCAGGTGAGAGTGACTGGCCTCTTAATCTGAACACACGGAGAACTAAGCTGACAGACAAACATTACTGCATAACCATGACACTTTCCACCAACTTCCTTCTGACTCTCTCCAGTGAGCCTCCTTCTGATCCAGCTCAATCCCTAGACAAAGGATCTTCGGTAGGCTGCCCCAGCTAAGACTAGCTGGGACCTTGATGTCTTCACTTTAGCTTCTCTAGCTCTCCTGCCCCAGTAGCAAAGCCCCTGCACAGGTGTCACCTGCTACAAGACTTGGCCTTGGAGCTCTGCAGCCTGCTGCCTAGGCCTCAGGCTACTTATTGGCTCTTCCTCCACCTTCTGGGAACACCTCCCCAGGGATTGGTTGGATTCCCACAAATATTCAGGCTGTCAATTCTGCTCTGCCTCCCACTAAACTTTGAAGCTTCTGGAAGACAGGAGGGAGTAGCAGAACAGCAGCCTGTGAATCACTGAGCAGTCCTGAGCAATCAACCCCTGCTCCACAGTGGAGCATAGAGGAGCCAAACTAAATTTTCCTAGCAGCCTACTCTAAACTAGGAAAGTGCTACATTTATAACCACTTTAACTGCAGCCAGTTTGTATGGGGCCAGAAATGCTGCCCTGGATGCAAACTGTCTTTGTTCAGAGCCAGTCAGAGGTCCTATTCATATGTAACTGTTTGGAGGAGTGGTTACGTATGACCAGCAGTGGCACCAGCCATTGATTTGTATAGTGTTCAATTCTGGCCATGCTGCTGCTGATCGTAGCCATTCACAAACACTGTGTGCATTGGGATAGTTTCCACGATAGCCAGAACTGAACATTTAATTTCAGTTAACCTTTATTTGCTGGATGCGTGTTTCAGGTCCCCGGAGCAGAACTGATTGAAGTCAGAAGATCATCGTGACTGCCAAGCAACTAGTAATTTTAGATGGAGCTCACCAATGGCAAACTTTAGATTTGTCTCAGCCCAAGCCACATTTAATCATTGCAGGGAACAGCAGGGAACTCTGGAAAAAAATGAAATCACTGAAAGGGTGTGTGCTCCGCCTGTGTAGCTACGATTGTACCTTTCGGAGTGTAAACAGAGGATGTTTGTCATGTACCAGGAACTAATGACATGTGACGTGTCAGAATATATCTCTTACAGGTTAATGCAGTTTCTTTAGTCTAACTTTTCCTTAGGTGTAAACCTGGAGCGAGAGAGGTGATAAAAGAGACATAGGGGAGACATTATATTTTATGCCTTTTGGGCATACTAGGTGACACATACAAGCAGCAGGTTGACTTAATAAAAAGTGAGCACCTCATGCTAGGAATTAAAGTTCATAAAACGCAAAAGGTACAAAAGCTCCCCATTTTTTCCTTATAGTAAAAAAACAAAACAAAGCGATTGTGTTTGTACCTCTGAGAGCAGTCACTATGCTGGAGAAAAAAATTCTGTCCGTTTAAAACCACCAATGGCTCCTGCTGCTTCTTTAATGCTGTGTGAAGAGGAAGTAAGGGGAGAATAGATGCAGCCTTGCACAGTGCTGATCTCTTCTCCCCTCTCTTAGTCTTCACACAGGGGAAGGGGGGCACAGGTAATTTGAAAAAGTTTTTACCTTAAAGTGGTTGTAAACCCTGTTACACCACTTTTATCTACAGGTCAGCCTATAACAAGGCTTACCTGTAGGTACCTTGAGTATCTCCTAAATTTGCACAGTTGAGGAGATATTCAGTATATGCGCTGCTGCCGACATCATCGGCGCATGCGCACTGAAGAAACAGGCTGCTGGTGCCATTTTTTCAGGAGTCATGCCATGACCGGCGGCTCCCACGCGCATGCATGGGAATGACGTCATCCCGGAAGTAACTCGGGTGGAAAATGTCCGCACTGTACTTGGAGGGCCGACGCCGATCCAGGGCATCATTCTAAGGTACGGTAAGTATTTCATAATGAGCTAGTATGCGATGCATACTAGCTCAATATGCCTTTATCTTGCAGGGTTTGTTGTTGTTTTTTTCCCGAGATTTACAACCTCTTTAATGCAAACAATACTTTAAGGTAAAAAACGTTTTTAGGTTTAGTAACACTTTAAATAACTTAAAAAAAATCTATGCATATGTAAATTAAGCACTTGATGGAATAAAGGTAGGAACACTGAAAATCCTTTAAAACTGTACAGATGTGACAAATCTTTCATCTCCATCAGACAACTGGGTTCTTTTACAAATATGTTAGTTCATATATGTATCTAAGTCAGTGTTTCTCAACTCCAGTCCTCAAGGCGCACCAACAGGTCATGTTTTCAGGATTTCCCTCAGATGAAACAGCTGTGGTAACTACTAAGGCAGTGAAACTGATCAAATCACCTGTGCAAAATAGTGGAAATCCTGAAAACATGACCTGTTGGTGCGCCTTGAGGACTGGAGTTGAGAAACACTGATCTAAGTATCATAGAGTCTGGTAATGTAGTAACAAAGACAACTTCCTATAAAATAGATACAGCAGTGCAAAGATTGATATACTGCAGACACAGGCATCATATATTAGATATTTCATAATTTCATATGTAAATTTAGACATTACTGGCTGACCAGATCTTAAAAAAAGTTCCACTATAAGTGAGTATATAAGTGAATATATTCAATGATGTTAAATTCTAATTAACATATTGTAAAACAAGCTCTAAAAGGGTTACTTTGTATTCATATTTTGTTCTGTATTTGGAGGGATTAAACATTTTAGCATGGAAGGTCCCCCATGGTTACAAAAGATTAAATCCAGGTTTGACCTTTATCCTGTTTGCAGGAGAAAGTCCAAATCCGACAAAGTTATGTATTATAAAAAGTTCAGGTGAAATAGTTCACCCAGTTTCAAGTCGGTTAATAAATGTCTGTGGTTCAGAGAGATTTCTGATCCATTACTCAAACAATCACTTATTGTAGAAAAGTTAACGCCAACACTTGTTTTCTGTGCACCATGAATAACATGTTTGCACTCGGCACTGCTTAGAAGATTTAGTCTGATCACCAGTTTAATTGCTAAGTAACCTAACTGAAAGATGATAATAATGAGAAAAAGAAGTCAACTTAGACAGTTTATTAAATTTATGAATGTCACGACATATAGAGTAGAGTCTCATAAACATTAAAAAAGCTTACTTGTTTTTGCTTTTTTAGACTGTTGTCTGTTCAGATTTTTCTATTTATTTTTTGTTAAAATGAGAGGCACAATGCAGTAGGTTATCATTTTTATTTGACAGTAATGGCCTTCTGGGAGCCCATATGTTCATTTTCCAGGACCTTTGTTTTGTCCATGTCTGTTAGAAATAGGGTGAGTTATAGGCAGGCCACGTAATAAAATGGAAAATGGTTTGGCAATGTCAGAAAATGACTGTTATGGACCATCAGTCTTGTGGGAAGAGTGGAAAGGCCAAGCTTGATTTTTTTGTTTTGTTTGCCAGTATACTTGTTTACCAGGTATTATTATTATTATTATTATTATACGAGATTTATATAGCGCCAACAGTTTACTCAGCGCTTTACAATGTATAAGGGGGACAACACAATTACAGTACAGTTCAATACAAAAAGTACAGGAGGACCCTGCTCGTAGAGCTTACATTCTAAAGGGAGGGGGTGGTGGTACAAAAGGTAATAGCTGCAAAGAATGATTTGATGGTACAGAGGTACAGAGCATTGGGTACCCCCATCACACCTGCATGGTAAATAAGATTTTCTGCAACCACAAGATGGTGGTGATCTTACCATCATCTTCTGTCTATGTCTAATAATAAAGTATTTTCAACTATAGATGAAGGGGGCTGTTCAATAGGGATGGGCGAACGGTTCGGCCCAAGCATAAGTTCAGGCCGAACTTTAGCTGTTCGGACGTTCGACGAACAGCCGAACAAACAGGTCGTTCAACCATTTTTTCGGGCCCCCGAACCGACCACAATGCATTGCGGAGCTGAACAGTGCATTGCAAGCCCTGATTGGCTGAAGCAGTGAAAGTTTCAGCCAATCAGGGTACAGAGCACTGTCAGAGTCATGATTGGACACTGTCATCGTGACTTTATCCAATCATGGCTCATTCCTGCCCCACAGTATAAAAGTATTCTTTCAATGGCAGCCATTTTCAGTGTGATTTTGGCATGGAGAGAGATAGAACAGGGCTCTGTTCAGTGCTATTAGTTAGTGTGCTATACTGTGCTATTTTGCTTCAATTGTCAGTGTAGAATATTAGTTTAGTGTCAGTCTAGGGATAGTGTGAGAGTGTAGTGAGGGGGACCATCATTCAGCTTTGCATATTGTGCAGCTAGAGTAGGGACAGCTCAGATAGTTTCACTGTAGTGAAACTATCTGAGCTATAGAGTAGGGACAGCTCAGATCTGGACTGGATTTCTGTGTACCAGATGTGGTGAGCTGAATCATCTGTGGTTATCTCAACACTGACCCAGTTAATACGATAGAGACTGCTCCTTAACAGCCCATCTACCATCCATTGCACACTCTCAAAGAGCTAGCTTCATGTGCACCACCTTATAGAAGGGCGCCAGCGATAGTCCGCTAATACTAATAATTAGGCGCCAGGTACTCTATAGCCCCATCCAGGGGTGCCCCTTTGTCAGGCACGCATACACCTACTCACTATTTATTATTTATTTATTACAGGTATATATAGCACCAACAATTATGCCGTGCTTTTGGGGCTGTATGCGTAGTGTACACACAAGGATATTTTTGGGGTTAGTTAATGCCAACATGTTTTAACCCTGTTTGCATCAGTTAAAGTTTGGCTTAATTTTATTGTAGTTAGTTAACTACCAAATTATAGGCTAGTGTTCACCTTAGCAACAACCGCAGTGGGTTGTATAATCCTTAATATACTAAACTATAGTAGACAAATACATGATAAGAATTATCAAATACACAAATGTATAGAATACAAGTGAAAAGTGAAAATAAAATCAAAAGTTCTTAGTGCAAGTGTGATGAATAAACTCGTGATGTTTGATTGTCCCAATCCAATTGAAAAGATCAGAGCAAACCGATAAATTGAAAACAACATCCAGTGTGGACCTTGAAAAAGGATTTAAACAACTCAAGTATGACACAGAAAAACAAATAAGGCTGTGGTGGGATATTGCATCCCTAGAAATGTACATAGGAAGAAATTTTTCACCAAACACCTAGCACCAGTGTGGACCTTGAAAAAGGATTTAAACAACTCAAGTATGACACAGAAAAACAAATAAGGCTGTGGTGGGATATTGCATCCCTAGAAATGTACATAGGAGGGATCTATGCCTAAAGTATCATCCAGCCTTCAAGCCTCCATGTGAACAGGCACAATCCTGTACAAGCACTAATGACTCTCTTTTTAACTAAAGGAGTCATTGGTATCTGGTAAGCAGATATCTATTACCTTCAGGTGTCTTTTCCTCTTGGGTGACGGAATCTATTAACATCGCAAGATTTGTTGCATCTTTGAAAAATCTATGCTTGGATGTTGTTTTCAATTTATCGGTTTGCTCTGATCTTTTCAATTGGATTGGGACAATCAAACATCACGAGTTTATTCATCACACTTGCACTAAGAACTTTTGATTTTATTTTCACTTTTCACTTGTATTCTATACATTTGTGTATTTGATAATTCTTATCATGTATTTGTCTACTATAGTTTAGTATATTAAGGATTATACAACCCACTGCGGTTGTTGCTGAGTGTGTGTGTATCTAGTGGCAGATACATATGTTTTTTTAGCGCCCCCTACTTTACACTATTACTTATTTGATTGTTTCATTCAAATTAGGGGAGCAGCTTGTATTTAGCAATTTTCAATTTTTGTTAATTATTTTTTATATATTTTTTTATTTTTACCAATTTTTTACATCACTACCACAGGCGCGAGAGTATTGTTCATTTACTTAGTGTTCACCTTAACCAGCACAGCTTCTTTAAACATATTCAGTTGTCTGTTTACTGATTCCTGTATTGTTTAACTGCCTTGCTATAATACATCTATTAAATTTAGCATTCAGTTACTTTTGGCCTATTTTCTGTGTACTGTGATGGTGGTAGCATACCAACGCTTAAGTTGCACAGGTGTGAGCGGCCTTCAGCCTATAACCAGGTGTGTCAGTGGGGACCCAGCAGCTTAAAGAGTTGTGGCAGAACAGAGAACCCATCATTTCAAACATCTCCTGCAGGGTTAAGCTCTACAATATTAAAAATCTCCTACCTAACTGGATATATTTGGTAAATCTAAGGAAGGCTGCACAATCGTACTGTAATGTGTGTAGTCAATTTTAGGCAGTAGAGCTCTGCTGTATTTGGGATCGCCAAACTTTTTACTACTAGGGCCACATCGTATATTACAAATATTAGCAGGTCCGAAAATATCATATATACATTTTTATAAATGAATGAGTCCCTCCTTACATCAGGGTCTCCATCAGAGTCCACCCTTACATCAGTGTCCCCATCAGAGTGCCCTTTACCAATGTAAAGCATCCCATACATTATGCTTTTTTTTTTTCGTTCAACCAGCAGGTTGAAAGACGAAAATGCCTTGATTCCCCCATCCACACACTCGATGGGTATGGGGGAATCCCTCCTGCTGTGGTATTTTATTCTGACAGTGGGGAGCCCTCCCTGTCTTCAGAATACAATGATCAGTGTTGCCAACTATAGCCGACGGCACTGATCATTCGAGAAAAAGCCCAACACAACAGGCTGCTTGCACACAAGTCGATCAATAGATCAACTTGTGTACAACCAACCTGCCCATACATGGATCAAAATTCAGCCAGTCCCTGCTAATCCGGCCAAATTTCGATCCATGTATGGCCAGCTTAATGCTTCCATCTTCCTTTGAATTCTGGAGCAAGTGCATCATTGTTTGGATGATGTGACAGTGCAGTGTGAGGGGGCGAGGGATTGTCCTGCCCTGGAAACTGCAAAATAATGAGGGGGTTGGGGGAACACAGGAATCATGGGAGCCTCTTGTGACCTGAATCACAATCTATGGTCAGATTCAAGCGTATCTAAACCCCAAAACAAAAATTTTGTATTTTGCAGCTACCCAATCCTTAGATGTGGTGTGTTCGTTTTCTTTGTTAGTTTCTTTTTGCTATTTTGCTAGGCTTGACCTCATATTATACAGTTTTCATAAATCTAAAGGAAAATTGTACAAAAAAATTGTATAATGCATGGTTTACATGTAACTAACAAATTACAGCTGAACCCCAGCTAACACTTTATAAGCAGTTACAGCAACAAATTTTTTTTCTTTTGGAAATAAAGGTTTTACATAAATAAATATAAGTTGACCATAGTGAGTGCTCCGTCTGTGTTAAATGGTTGGTCTCAACCTTCTGACACTTTTGCTGGACAGCTTGGTCTGTTAAAGGAAGATGAAAAAATAACAAGATGATCAACAGGTAAAGAAACTAGGTCAGTAACAAAAAACTGGCCACTGCACCTACCTATTACTGGCCTTCACAGCAAGGAGCACGTGGAGGGCCATATACATGTAAGACAAAAACAATTCCATAGCTCAACTCACCAATCAGTCTGCTGACCAACCAAATTAACCTGTCTAACCGTCTGTTAAAAGCAGGGGTTTAGTTAGCACACATTTGCAAACGCACGTGAAAGCTGCAAGCCCTTGTCACGGCACCCTGCTCTTGCTGGGTGTCCAGTGTGCTCCTGTTCCTTTAAGGGGGCCTGGGCTGCTTCCAGGCTCACCGGCCCCACATCTATGCATTCCATGCATGTGCTTCCACTGTGGAGACACTTATAAATTTGTAGTGTTAGGACTGCAAGCAAGACAGGGTGCCGTGACAAGGCCTTGCAGCTTTCACATGCATTTGCAAATGTGTGCTAACTAAACCCCTGATTTTAACAGACGGTTAGACAGGTTAATTTGGTTGGTCAGCAGATTGGTTGGTGAGTTGAGCTATGGAAATGTTTTTGTCTTACATGTATATGGCACTCCATGTGCTCTTTGCTGTGAAGGCCAGTTATAGGTGGGGGCAGTGGCCAGTTTTTTGTTACTGTTCGTATATATGGTCCGGGGACACACTGGGCACCTTCGCTGCTATTGTGCTCTTGCTGGGTGTCCAGTGTGCTCCTGTTCCTTTAAGGGGCCTGAGCTGCCTCCAGGCTCACCTGCCCCACATCTATCCATTCCATGCATGTGCTTCCACTGTGGAGACACTTATACATTTGTAGTGTTAGGACTGCAAGCAACACAAGGTGCCTTGATGAGGCCTTGCAGCTTTCACATGCATGTGCAAATGTGTGCTAACTAAACCCCTGCTTTTAAGATACGGTTAGACTGGTTAATTTGGTCAGCAGACTGGTTGGTGAGTTGAGCTATGAAATTGTTTTTGTCTTACAAAGAAACTAGGTCACACTGGGACCCAGAAAAACAAAGACTGCTTTGAGAATGCTAGTGAAAGACTGAATTATATATTGGTTTTTGATTTTTCCTTTAGTACCATTTTTAAGGCCGAGCACTTTCCATCATCCCAAGGCTGACCTAACAAGGATTCAGGGTTGACTTAACCACAGCAGTAGACTTTACCCACAAAATCTCTAAAATACCTGCTTTTCATATATGCCCACATCATCAGGTTATGGTCAGACCAAAATGAGGTCCTTACAGTGTAAAACAACCAAGAGAAATTTTAATTGGAATCCCAGTGGCACATAAACCAGCTTCTTACTAAGTCTAAAATCAAATTGCTCTCATCAATACATGAGATACTTATTGACCTATTATTGACAATTAATGCAGTCTTGGCCCATAGCATGGAGGGAACGCTTAGATGGACCCAAGCCCGATACTATTAATTATGAACCAAACCTGATAAATGGTTATCAGCTAAACTCAAATCACACAAAAGGTACACATTTTTAGCCTTTTACCAGAAATTGAGTGACTCGCTCCATAACCCCTGACAATACTCAGTGAAGAAATTTTGACTTAAACCCAACTAGTCCCCAAAAATACAGAGGTGCTTTCTCTCCACATCTAGCCGGTTGATTGGACAGTAAAGTGGCAGCAACAGACAAATAGGGTAATACCTCTGCTCATTACTTCTATCAGCATGTAAATTGTCAGCCCATTTGCATGCAGCACACCTTTTGGCTCCCAGACCTATTTCTTCCTCTTTCGGTCTGAGTGCTGCTATACAGGAGATTGCAAAAAGCTGGGATCAAGTCAAATTCAGGTACTTACACTGGCTGCATATAAAAAAATAAATGTGATTTATTTATTTTTTATCAATACAGAGATGTATTAATTTCTGTCTTTCATATGTGCCTCCAGATTAGCTTTGAAAGTCTTTTTTTTTTTTTTAAAGGTATAATGTGTCAGGTTTTATAGAAATCTGTGGAAAGATTTCCCTTCACTTCCTGCCATGGAATCAAAACAGAAAATGAGAAGAAATTCCTCCAGCATGAAGGAATCCCTGGTTATCATCAGGGTGACCAGAACTAGTGTTTTCCTGGGGATTTTTGTTTTTCTGTCACTCTCAGTGATATTGGTAAAAAAGGACAAAAAGAGATGCAGGTGATCTAATCGCTCATTACTCTATCCAAAAAAAAATTTAAAAAAATAAAATTATATTATATATATATATATATATATATATATATATATATATATATATATATATAATCTTCATTTATATTTTAAATAATGCTGGATACAAATGTAATCAGAATGGGTCACTTTAAGAAAGCTTGGCAGTCATAGGGTTATATTAATGTCACAGGACTAAGACAAAGCATACAACTAAACACAAAACTCTTTTCGTTTATGCAATAACAATTGTAGTATTTTGCCAATAAGCGTAGTCTCTTCAGACCTTCTTAAAGGATGTTTCAAACTGTTTTTGGTATACAGTCTTCTGATATTTTTTGTGTTTTAACGTAGTCCTGAATTGTATTTGGGTTTCTAGATTCTAAATTCACTTATTTTTTATGTCCCCTGCGTAAATGGCAGACCTTATCACCTAATTACAAAACCAAAACTCAAACTTTTGTAATTAAAACTGTATGGATTTGCTAATGCTGAGGATGCTCTTGTCAACAGACCCAATAATTAGAATCGTATTATTTGTTTTAAAGCGATTTTAAACTCAAAAATAAAAATCTAATATATTGTAGTTTATCAATCCTTATGCCCTGTACACACGATAGGATTTTCCAATGGAAAATGTGTGATAGGATCTTGTTGTCGGAAATTCCGACCGTGTGTAGGCTTCATCACACATTTTCCATAGGAATTTCCGACACACAAAGTTTGAGAGCAGGCTATAAAATTTTCCGACAACAAAATCCGTTGTCGGAAATTCCGATCGTGTGTACACAATTCCGACGCACAAAGTGCCACCTATGCTCGGAATCAAGCAGAAGAGCAGCACTGGCCATTGAATTTAATTTTTCTCGGCTCGTAGTACGTGTTGTACGTCACCGCGTTCTTGACATTCGGAATTTCCGACCAACTTTGTGTGACCATATGTATGCAAGACAAGTTTGAGCCAACATCCGTCGGAAAAAATCCCATGGATTTTGTTGTCGGAAAATCCTATCATGTGTACAGGGCATTAGAGTGATGGCTGCATTCATTTTCTTTTCTCAGGCTTTTTTCCCCCTATTTCACTAGCCAGTAACACTTTCCTGAGTGCCCTGTCAGCAGTGGCTCCTGTCCTCTTCCCTACGGACCCCTGTACACTGCCCTACTGACCCCTGTCCTCTGCCCTGCTGACCCCTATCCCTGGCTCTGCTGACCCCTGTACACTACCCTGCTGACCCCTGTCCTCTGCACTGCTGACCCTTTGTTTCTGTTCTGCTGACCCCTGTCCTTTGCCCTGCTGATCCCTTTACACTGCCCTGCTGACCCCTGTCTTCTGCCTTGCTTGCCTCTGTTCTTCGCCATGCTGCCCCTGACCTCTGTCCAGCTGACCCCTGTCCTCTTCCCTACTCACCCCCTGTACACTGCTGTACTGACTCCTGTACACTCCCCTTCTGACCTTCATCCTCTGCCATCCTGACCCCCCCCCCCTGCCTTACTGACTACCTGCACACTGCCCTGGTGCCCCTTTACTTCTGCCCAGCTGACCCCTATACAATGCCCTGCTAACTCTTGTTCTCTGTTTTGCTTTCCCCTACCGTCTGCCCTGCTTACCCCGTTTACACTGTCCTGATGACCTCCCATCCTCTGCCCTTTGACATTTTTTTACTACACCTCCACATCAGACAGGTTAGATACAGCCCTGTATGGTCTCCTTGCAGTTTCTGACCACTTTCTTTAGCATTACATTCACTTAATTGTATGTGTAGCTCTTTGGTGTTGCCAGGGGCCACACTCGAGGCACACATGTGCACACATGTGGAGCACGGAACATACGTATATTCGATTGTCAGCTTTTGTGATGGGGAAGAGATTTGGTGCAGTTCTAATGGGGGGGGGGGCGGTCCCTGTTTCCAGGAGGAAGAGGACTGTCATTGGCCACTGCTAAACCCAATCACAGTCCTGCTAGCCCCATCCACCACCTGGAGGAAGATGACTCTCTTGGTTGCCACTGCCAATCTCAGAAAGAAGGGACTTCACTGATTGAGAAAACCACAATCAGGTGACAGCTTGTGGAATTACTGTTGAGCTTCTGGGAACTTTGTTGAAATTATTCCTGAACCTTTGCATCACTTACTACTGAACCCCTGCACTCTGTGTCCCTTTAAGCCACAGTCAGTATTCAGAGCAATGAAAATCACACCACTTTTTCTCAGCTGCGGGAGCCCAACCTATGCTCCTTCACACAGGCCCACTGCTTCCAGAAAATGCCCCTGACATGAGGTCATCATTGGGCATCCATTCCAGATGCTTGTATGTGACATCCCATACATCACATACATCCCTTACATCACATACATCCCATACATCCCATACATCACATACATCACATACATCCCTTACATCACATACATCACATACAAGCATGTGAGCTGGATGCGAGAGGTGGATCAGCAGGATGAGTGTGCCAGGGCAGGTAGATGTGTCTCATCTCTGATTCCTTTCACCACTCTGCATATCATGCATATCATAGATGAGATGGGGCAGATGTGCAGGGAGGTAAAGTGGTGGAAGAGATGAGAAGGGGGTTCAGCAGTGGGACAGAAGAGTAGGGGGGTATAATGATGGGCCAGATGAGCAGGAAGGTTCAGTGTTGGGCCAGATGAGCAGGGGGGTAGAGCAGTGGGGCAGATGTGAACAGGGGTGTAATGGTGGGGCAGATGAGCAGGGGGTTACAGTGGTGGGGCAGGAGAGCAGGGGGAGCAGAGGTAGGGCCAAAGAGCAGGGGGTACAGAGGTAAGACAGATGTGCAGGAGGTACATTGGTGGGGCAGATGAGAAAGCGGGTTACAGTGGTGCGGCAGATGAGAAAGTGGGTTACAGTGGTGCGGCAGATGAGCAGATGGGTTCAGTGTTAGGACAGATGAGAAGGTGATTCAGTAGTGAGACAGAAGAGCATGGGGATACAGCAGTGGAGCACATGTGCAGGGAGTTACAGTGGTGGGGCAGATGAGAAAAGGGGTAAATTAATAGGGTAGATGAGCAGGGGGGTTACAGTGGTACGACAGAAGAGGAAGGGGGTACAGTGGTGGGGCAGATGTGCAGGAGGTACAGTGGTGGGAGGGATGAGAAGGGGGTTCAGCGGTGGGACAGAAAAGCAGGGGGTACAGTGGTGGGACAGGTGAGCAGGGAGGGTTCAGTGTTGGGCCAGATGAGAAGGGGGTTACAGTGGTGGAAAAGATGAGCAGGGAGGGTTCAGTGTTTTGGCAGAGGAGAAAGGAGGTACATTGGTGGGACAGATGAGCAGGGGGTTACAGTGGTGGGACAGAGGAGCAGGGGGTATAGAGGTGGGGAAGATGAACAGAGGGGTGCAGATGAGAAAGGAGGTACATCTGTGGAACACATGAGCAGGGGATTACAGTGGTGGGGCAGAAGAACAGGGGGAACAGAGGTGGGACAGATGTGCAGGAGGTACAGTGGTGGGGCAGATGAGCAGATAAGTTCAGTGTTAGGACAGATGAGAAGATGGTTCAGTGGTGGAAGGATGTACATGGAGGTACAGTGTTGGGGCATATGAGAAAGGGGGAACATTGGTGGGGCAGATGAGCAGGGGTTACAGTGGTGGGACAGAAGAGCAGGGGGTACAGTGGTGGAGCCGCAATGTCGCAGTACCGCTAAAAATCGCAGATCACTGCCATTGCTAGTAAAAAAAAAAAAATAATAATAAAAATGCCATAAAGCTTTCCCAAACTTTGTAGATGCTATAACTTTTGCACAGACCAATCAATATACGCTTATTGCAATTTTGTTTACCAAAAATATGTAGAAGAATATATATTGGCCTAAACTGAGGAAGAAATTTGTTTTTTAAAAACATTTTTGGGGATATTTATTACAGCAAAAAGTAAAAAATATAGGTTTTTTTTCAAAATTGTCGCTCTTTTTTTGTTTATAGAGCAAAAAATAAAAAAAGCAGAGAAGATCAAATACCACCAAAAGAAAGCTCTATTTGTGGAAAAAATTTTGTTTGGGTACAGCGCGTACGACCATGCAATTGTCAGTTAAAACGTTGCAGCGCCGTATAGCAAAAAATGGTCTGGTCATTAAGCAGCCAACTCTTCCGGTCTGTAAGTGGTTAAAAAAAAGGGTAATAAAAAGCATCTCTTATGGGGCATTCACACGGTCGGACTTTTCAGCTACAAAAGTCCGACAGCCTGTCCAACATACTTTCGACGGACTTTTCCAACGGATTCGTACGTGATGACGTACACCAGACTAAAACAAGGAAGTTAATAGCCAGTAGCCAATCGCTGCCCTAGCGTCGGTTTTTGTCCGTCGGACTAGCATACAGACGAGCGGATTTCTGGGTCTGGCGGAGTTACGACGTAAAGATTTGAAGCAAGTTCCAAATCTAAAGTCTGTCAGATTTGCGACTGGAAAAGTCCGCTGAAAGTCCGGGAAGCCCACACACGATCGGATTGTCCGCCGGATTTGGTCCGTCGGCGTCCGTCGGACTTTTGTAGCCGAAAAGTCCAACCGTGTGTACGCCCCATTAGAATAGATTTAGCAGCTAAAATGCTATTGGATTTATTATTTTTCATTTACATCAAACAGCCTTGTTTACCTTGATTACCTTGTTACAATGGTATCTGAAAGTCAGTAGGATATATTAGGCAGCAAGTAAACATGTTGTCCATGAAGTTTATGTGTCGGAAACAGAAAAAATGGCATCGCAGTTTGTAGTTGTTGGGGCTGCAGAATTGCAGGCCGGTCAGGGTGTCCATGCTGACCCGTATCCACAGCAGGGCAAAAGTGTCTACAATGGGCACGTGAGTATCAGAACTGTACCTCCGAGCAATGGAAGAAGATGGCCTGGTGTGATGAATCATGTTTTCTTTTACATCATGTGGATGGCCGGGTGTGTGTGCCACATTTACCTGAGGAATAGACGGCACCAGGATGCAGTATAGAAGAAGGCAAGCCGGCTGAGGCAGTGTGATGCTTTGGGCAATGTTCTGCTGGGAAGCCTTGGATCCTTCCATTCATGTGGATGTTACTTTGACACGTATCACCTACTTAAACATTGTTGCTGACCAAGCATATCCCTTTATAGAAACAGTGTTCCCTGGAGTGGTCTCTTTCAGCAGGATAATGTGCGCTGCTGGCTGCCACACTGCAAAAATGGTTCAAGAATGGTTTGAGGAACACAACAAGTTTGAGGTGTTGATTGGTCTCCAAATTCTGCAGATCTCAATCCATTCAGGCATCTGTGGGATGTGCTGGAAAACCAAGTCTAATCCATGTAGCCTCACTTCACAATTTACAGGACTTAAAGGATCTGCTACTGATGGCTTGGTGACAGGTTACCACATCACACCTTCAGAGTCCTAGTGGAGTCCATGCCTCTATGGGTCAGGGCTGTTTTGGTGGCAAAATGGGACACCTACTCAATATTAAGTGGGTGGTCATAAAGTTATGGCTGATTTGTGTACTTTTTTTTTTTTTTTTTTTGCTCTCTGAAAAGGTGGAAGCATCATGGAGGCTATAGCAAGGACAATAATTTTTTAATTCAAAACTGTATGCCTATTACATTTCAGAAATATGAAAGGTCTGATTATCCAGTTCTACCCCTGGTAATAGCAGACATGAAGGCAGTCTGAGATCTGGGGATCAGACACAGAGACAGGGGATCCCCAAGAGGTGTGAGAAGCTAATTGGTGACTGACCCCATTGCCACACACTGAAAAACAAAAATATTAATTTGGATGGACTGAACCTAAAATCTGTGTTGGCTATATAAAGCTAAAGAATTATGCAGGCATTTCATGTAGCAGCTGCTAGCATTGGTCTCTGGTATGAGGAAATAAGTACTACTTTTAACAATGCGTAGATAGATTTTCCCTTGGGCATTGACTTGCAATCAATAGACCAATAGTAGAGCTACCAGCAACTGAAATATAAGTATATTTTAACACTAAATTCACGTGGTTAGTCAAATTGTAACAGCATTTTTGCTGCATTTCATTGTATAAATTTTTCCAAATGGATGACTGAGCAAATCAACCTAACTTAACCACTTCAGCCCCGGAAGAATTTACCCTCTTCCTGACCAGAGCACTTTTTGCTATTCGGCACTGCGTCGCTTTAACTGACAATTGTGCGGTCATGCTAAGTTGCACCCAAACAAAATTGATGTCCTTTTTTCCCCACAAATAGAGCTTTCTTTTGGTGGTATTTGATCATCTTTGCGGTTTTTATTTTTTCCGCTATAAACAAAAAAAGAGCGACAATTTTGAAAAAAAACCCCACAATATTTTGTACTTTTTGCTATAATAAATATCCCCATTTTTTTTTAAAAAAAAGCAAATTTTTTCTCAGTTTAGGTTGATATGTATTCTTCTACATATCTGTGGTAAAATAAATTGCAATAAGCGTACATTAATTGGTTTGCGCAAAAAGTTATCATGTCTAGATTTATAGCATTTTTATTATTATTATTTTTTTTTACTAGTAATGGCGGTGATTTGCGATTCTTATCGTGACTGCGACATTATGGTGGACACATCGGACAATTTTGACACATTTTTGGGACCATTGGCTTTAATACAGCGATCAATGCTGTAAAAATGCATTGATTACTGTAAAAATATCACTGGCAGTGAAGAGGTTAACGCTAGGGGGCGCTCGAGGGGTTAACTGTGTTCCCTGGGAGGTGATTCTAACTGCAGGGGAAGGGGACTGACTAGAGGAAGTGACAGATCATGGTTCCTAGCTAATAGGAACACACGATCTGTCACTCCTGTGCAGCGGGTGGCGCGCACCTGCTATTCCCACCCCGCGAGCCAACGTATAGCTATGACGGCTCCCGCAGGGGAGCCAACCACTGCAGCGGTTGGTCAGGAAGCGATTTAAAACCACTATTTAATAGCCCTGTAATAGCTATTTAATAGCCCTGTAATCTTTGTTCCAGAACCTCTGCTTTCCCCCCTCATTTCCCTTTTTTTGGGAGGAGAAGTGCAGGTTAGCTGAGATCATGTGCACGTTTCTATGCACATAACAAATCCTATAGTCTATAGCCAATAGTCCATCCTGGGAGCAAGCAAGAGAGGGTGGCTAGATTCCTACATACAGTGGGACCATGTAGAAGGAACGTAGACACCCTCTAACATTTTATGTTATGATAAATGCAACAGAAACATTCAGAAATGTAGTGATGGCCATAAAAAAATCCAAGAAAAGACATCAACATGCATCAAATCCATGCCTCAATCCAGTCAATCTAAACTGGAAAAATAGAAGAGAACCAAGTGACAGCTTGCGGTCCCCTAATGAAGTCGATGACGTAACACATAGGAAGGAGTGCTGCACCTTCGCAATGTTACAAAGAAGAGAGCTTGTTCTCGCAGCAGCTCAGCTTAGCTACATGAGATCCTGAGCTCTCAGTCTGATCGAACCAGAGCCGTCAGCCATTGGAAATTACCCTGCTCCTCTGTACTCTCACTGAAGAGGTGTTTTTATTCTAAATGGGTTTTAAATAAATAATTTGGTCTCAAGAGATATACAGACAGCACTATGTTCAGTTCTTTCTCTTCTTGAGTTGCAATGCTGTATAATTTTCATCAAGTTGGCTTTAATGAAGGGAAGAATTTGAATCCCCCAGTGCAGGTTATCCCGGCTGATTTACAGGAACTTACCCATTTAACATTTTAAAAGCTAAAGATCCAACTAAGGAGGTGAGAGCTCATCCTTTTGACCTCATAGTGGTGAAGTGAACACTTTTTCTTTGCAACAATCAATCTCCATGCGCTTTTGATGGATGGATTCAGTATTTATCACCACCAAAGATTTCTCAATGGATTAGATTACAGTAAAACCTTGGATTGCGAGTGACTTGGTATGCAAGAGTTTTACAAGACGAGGACATTTTTTTAATAAATTTTAACTTGATAAACGAGCGAGGTCTTGCAATACAGGTAGCATCCCGTCACAACTGAGACTCCAAGTCGCGTGACATGTGAAATCCCATTTTAGTCAATGAGAACTGTCTTAATTAGCACTACTGAAGTCGCTCCGACTTTAGAAAAGGTTCCTGTACTACTTCAAGGCGACTTGTATCCGACTTGTGCCCATAGACTTTAATGGAAGTTGCCTCCAAGTTGGATCCTTATCTTAATTGATTTGATTTGGATCCGACATTACAGGAAGATTACCCAAGCATTCCCTGAAGTTGCCTCTAAGTTGCTTCGAAGATGCCTGGCAAAGTCATGCCAACTTTCAGGTTGTGGCAGTGTTAACTGCCTCTCATCTCTTTTATAACCTGTAGCACCTTTAGTACAGGTTAATACGTTTTATTTTTACAGTACACTTTATAATGTATTTTGTATCGCTGTAATCATTTTTATATGAATAAATGGTTGTGGAACAAATCATCTGAGTTTCCATTATTTCTTATGGGGAAATTCGCTTTGGATTACAAGCACATTTCCGGAACCAATTATGCTCGCAATCCAATGCTTTACTGTATTATTTATTCTAATTTTGTAAACGTTTGCACTGAATTTATGAGTTGGAGTGAGGCATGGATTTGATGCAAATATATGTGTTGTAACTTTATATTACTGGGCACATTTGGTAGGTTGATGCAGTTAGTATCAATGGTATAGTGCAGTACAGAATTTTCTTGTTTGTGAGAACGTTTTTTAAGAACTTTAGGTTGCAGCTTTGTATTTTATTACTGTTGTGGTGAGTGCGAAATTAGTTTTTGTATATTCATATACAGAGCCTTGAAAAAGTATTCATACCCCTTTAAATTTTCCACATTTTGTCATGTTACAACCAAAAACATAAATTTATTTTATTGAGATATTATGTGATAGACTAACACAAAGTGGCACATAATTGAGAAGTGAAAGGAAAATGATAAATGGTTTTGAATTTTTTTTTATGAATAAATATGTGAAAAGTGTGTTGTGCATTTGTATTCAACCCCCTTTACTCTGATACCCCTTACTAAAATCTAGTGTAATTAATTGCCTTCAGAAGTCACCAAATTAGTAACTAGAGTCCACCTGTGTGTAATTAAATCTCACTACAAATACAGCTGTTCTGTGAAGTCTTCAGAGGAATGTTAGAGAACCTTAGTGAACAAACCGCATCATGAAGGCCAAGGAACACACCAGACAGGTCAGGGATAAAGTTGTGGAGAAGTTTAAAGCAGGGTTAGGTTATAAAAAAATATCCCAAGCTGTGAACATCTCATGGAGCACTGTTTAATCCATCATCTGAAAATGGAAAGAGTATGGCACAACTGCAAACCTACCAATACATGGCCGTCCACCTAAACTGACCAACCGGGCAAGGAGAGCATTAATCAGAGAAGCAGCCAAGAGGTCCATTGAAACTATGGAGGAGCTGCAGAGATCCACAGCTCAGGTGGGAGAATCTGTCCACAGGACAACTATTAGTAGTGCACTCCACAAATCTGGCCTTTATGGAAGAGTGGCAAGAAGAAAGTCATTGTTGAAAGAAAGCCATAAGAAGTCCTGTTTACAGTTTGTGAGAAGCCATGTGGGGGACACAGCAAACATGTGAAAGAAGGTGCCACATAACATGATGAGACCAAAATTGAACTTTTTGGTCTAAAAATAAAACGCTATGTGTGGTGGAAAACGAACACTGCACACCACCCTGAACACACCATCCCCACCGTGAAACATGGTGGTGTCAGCATCATGTTGTGGGGATGAGCCAAATACAGGGCAATCTTAGAAGAACACCTGTCTGCAAAAGACTTGAGACTGGGGCGGAGGTTCACCTTCCAGCAGGACAACGACCCTAAACATACAGCCAGAGCTACAATGGAATGGTTTAGATCAAAGCATATTCATGTGTTATAATGGCCCAGTCAAAGTGCAGACCTAAATTCAACTGAGAATCTGTGACAGGACATGAAAATTGCTGTTCACAGACGCTTGCCATCCAATCTGACAAAGATGCGAAGAAGAATGGGCAAAAATGTCACTCTCTAGATGTGTAAAGCTGGTAGAGACATCCCCAAAAAGACTAGAAGCTGTAATTGCAGTGAAAGGCAGTTCTACAAAGTATTGACTCAGGGCGGCTGAATACTAATGCACGCCACAATTTTCACATATTTATTTGTAGAAAATTTTGAAAACTATTTATAATTTTCCTTCCACTTCACAATTATGTGCCACTTTGTGTTCGTCTATCACATAAAATCCAAATAAAATACATTTACGTTTTTGGTTGTAACATGACAAAATATGTAAATCTTCAAGGGGTATGAATACTTTTTCAAGGCACTGTATAAATGTCATTGCTCCACCAGTTGTAGAAAATGTTATGTGTACAAAAGTGATTGGTAGGCTTTGTAGGCTAGATCTGATGTACAGAATCAGTCAGGTGCTGATATGCCCTGTTACTTTATCACTGATGCCTGACCAAAATAAACTTATATTTTTTGTATTCGTTTAGCATGGTGATTTATTGGAAACGCCTCATCATATCCCACAAGCATGCCATCGTTTTCCTGGTTGGTTTTATTAGCAATCAGATTAGCCTCAGCTATTTCAGTATTTAATGCAATAACACAGTGGTTTGTTTAAGCTGCCTGATCAGCATAGTTTTTTTATTATTATTTTTAAGGGGCAGTACAGGGATATTTATTTTTAATTTAATGCAATGGACTTTCATTCTTTCCAAATTGAAAAACAGTGCTGCCATCTTGTGGATGACTGCCAGAGGTAACTGGGAAACAGTTGCTGAGTCATGCTCTGATTTGATAATTTGTTAGTTCCACAAGTAGAAAACAGGTGTGGTCTGATAAGATATGCCAAAGGGGTACAGTGACACCATTGAGTAAAAATATAAAGTGATCCTATTGGTTATCTAAACATATTAGCCATCAGCCTAAAGGCGTCAATCAGTTTAGAAGAGACATTGGACATGCAGAGATAATTAGATCACTCTGAGAGTTAACAGTTAGCTGCAGCAAGCATGTATGTGTAAGCTTATGCATAGGGAGAAAGGATGGGCTGCCTGATGCTAATGGCATTGCTTATTTTGGTGTGGGTGTGTGAGTGTGTGGGTGTGTATGTGTATGTGTTTGTGTTAATACCATTAAAGATAAGGTGACCAGATTTTCAAAATGAAATCCTGGGATATATATTTTTTTTATTGGCAAATGCTAAACTATTTTCCTCAAATTACGGTATATATGCAGTATATGTGGTATGTGTTTATGGAATGATTGTATGATATACTGTAAACAATATTTCTCACATTTCGTCCATGAGATTAACCACATGCCGACCGGGCCATAGCCGAAAGACGGCTACAGTGCGGTCAGCTTATTCTGGGAGGGCATCCATGGACCTCCTCCCAGAATCTTGCTCCCGCGCGCCCCCTGGGGCGTGCACCCGGGAACATCCTGATAGCGGCCGTTTACCACGTGATCGCTCCGTCAAATGACGGAGCGATCACATGTAAACAAACCGGCGTCACGTCCAGTTCCTCTCTCCCCTCCTCATACCGATCGGTACAGAGAGGGGAGAGATCAAGTGCTGCAGCGCTGTGGGCTGGATGTGCAGTGCCCACAGCGCTGATATGTGCCCACTCCAGCACTAATCTATCCATACCACCAATACTCATCCATCCCAGCAATACTCATCCATCCCAGCAATACTCATCAATACTCATCCATCCAAGCAATACTCACCCATCCCAGCAATACTCATCAATACTCATCCATCCCAGCAATACTCATCAATACTCATCCATTCAAGCAATACTCATCCATCCCAGCAATACTCATCAATACTCATCCATCCCAGCAATACTCATCAATACTCATCCATCCCAGCAATACTCATCCATCCCAGCAATACTCATCCATCCCAGCAATACTCATCAATACTCATCCATCCAAGCAATACTCATCCATCCCAGCAATACTCATCAATACTCATCCATTCCAGCAATACTCATCAATACTCATCCATCCATCCACACTCATCCATCCTCAGCAATACTCATCCATCCATCCATACTCATCCATACTCATCCATACTCAGCAATACTCATCCATCCATACTCAGCACTACTCATCCATCCATCCATCCATCCATCTATACTCAGCAATACTAATCCATCCATCCATGCTCAGCAGTACTAATCCATCTATCCATACTCAGCAATACTAATCCATCCATCCATGCTCAGCAATACTCATCCATCCACCCATACTCATCCATGCTCAGCAATACTCATCCATCCACCCATACTCATCCATCCTCAGCAATACTCATCCATCCATCCATACGCAGCAATACTCATCCAACCATACTCAGCAATACTCATCCATCCCATCCATACCCAGCCTCAGCAATACCCTACCCAGCCATCCCATCCATACCCAGTCATACTCAGCCATTCCATCCACACTCAGCCATACCCACCCAGCCATACCCGACCCAACCATACTCAGCCATACCCAGCCATCCCATCCGTACCCACCCAGCCATACCCACTCAGCCATACTCAGCCATCCCATCCATACTTAGCCATACCCAGGAATCCACAGTCATGGCTTAACCATGCTTAGCCATCCCCATCCATGGCTCATCCATGCCACTACAGTGCCTCAAAGTGTAATAGGTAGTCAAATTAGATTTGAAATTTATGCCCCTACAACGCCTGACGGTGCTCCCTGCATGTTGGACCTCTGTATGTGGCCAGGCTGTGTAAAAGTCTAACACATGTGGTATCGTTATACTCGGGAGTAGTAGGAGAATCTATTTTGGGGTGTAATTTTTGGTATGTACATGCTACGTGTTAGAAATATTGTAAAAATTTGTTTTCATTTTCTTTCCACATTTTCCAAAAACTTGTAGAAAAAAATGACATGTTCAAAAGACTCGATATGCCTTATAGATTATACGCTGGGGTGTTTTCTTTCCATAATCGGGTCATTTTTGGGGCGTTTTTATTGTCCTGGTGCTCCAGGGCCTTCAAAAGTGCAAAAGGTAGTCAAGAAATTAGATGTGTAATTTATGCTCCTAGAACGCCTGATGGCGCTCCCTACATGTTGGGCCTCTGTATGTGGCCACACTGCGTAAAAGTCTCACACATGTGGTATCACTGTACTCAGGAGGAATAGTAGAATGTGTTTTGGGGTGTAATTTGTGGTATGCATATGCTGTGTGTGAGAATAACCTGATAATATGACACTTTTGTGAAAAAAGAAAAAAAATCTTGATTTTGCAAAGAATTGTGGGAAAAAATTACAACTTCAAAAAACTCACCATGCTTCTTTCTAAATACATTTGAATGTCTACTTTCCAAAAAGGGGGTATTTATACTGTCCTTGCTTATTATGGTCTCAAGAAATGAGATAGGCCGTCAGTACTTCAGGTGTGATCGATTTTCAGTGATTGGCACCATAGCTTGTAGACTCTATAACTTTCACAAAGACCAAATAATATACACCAATTTGGATTGTTTTTTTACCAAAGATATGTAGCAATATAAAATTTGGCCAAAATGTATGATGAAAAATTACTAATTTGCCAAATTTTATAACAGAAACAAAGAAAATAGTATTTTTTTTACAGAATTTTCAGACTTTTCATTTATAGCGCAAAAAATAAAAAACCCAGCAGTTATTAAATACCACCAAAATAGAGCTCCTATTTGTGTGGAAAAAAAGGACAAAAATGTCATATGGGTACAGTGTTGCATGACTGAGTAATTGTCATTCAAAGTGTGAAAGCACATAAAGCTGAAAATTGGTCTGGTTAGGAAGGGGGTTTAAGTGCCCAGTGGTCAAGTGGTTAAAAAATATATAATTCTTAGAATTTTTTGGGATATGGCTACCAAATGTTAAGAAGAGAAGATAGAGAAAAAACTTTTCAATGCATATTTTGTATTTTATTCTTACCAAAGAATTTTGGTTCAACAATAACAATATATATTAACAATTCAGAACAGTAAAAGATTGCATGGTAACAACACCTTTGAACATAAATAATCAAATATTAATAGCTAACTGTTATAAGACTACAAATGTTAAAGGAACAAAAGCAACATAAAATACTGGTGGAGTTTGACAATATTTTGCGCCTATGGGCAGGCCTCCCCTCAGATCATCATCCAGAGCACTGTGTATATTACAGGCCTTCCCTCAGACCACCATCCAGAGCATGGTGTACATTACAGACCTCCTCTCATACCACTATTCAGAGCACTGTGTACATTACAGGCCTCCCCTCATACCATTTCAGAGCACTGTGTACATTACAGGCCTCCCCTCAGACCACCGTCCAGAGCACTGTGTACATTACAGGCCTCTTATACCACTGTCCAGAGCACTGTGTACATTACAGGCCTCCCCTCATACCACCATCCAGTGCACTGTGTACATTACAGGCCTCCCTTCAAACCACCGTCCAGAACACTGTGTACATTACAGGCCTCCCCCCAGACCACCGTCCAGAGCACTGTGTACATTACAGGCCTCTCATACCATGGTCCAGAGCACTGTGTACATTACAGGCTTTCCCTCATACCATGGTCCAGAGCACTGCATACATTACAGGCCTTCCCTCATACCATGGTCCAGAGCACTGTGTACATTACAGGCCTCCCCTCAGACCACCATCCAGAGCACTGTGTATATTACAGGCCTTCCCTCAGACCCCCATCCAGAGCACTGTGTACATTACAGACCTCCTCTCATACCACCATCCAGAGCACTGTGTACATTACAGGCCTCTCCTCATACCATTCCAGAGCACTGTGTACATTACAGGCCTCCCCTCAGACCACCGTCCAGAGCACTGTGTACATTACAGGTCTCTCATACCACCGTCCAGAGCACTGTGTATATTACAGGCATCCCCTCATACCACTGTCCAGAGCACTTTGTACATTACAGGCCTCCCCCCAGACCACCGTCCAGAACACTGTGTACATTACAGGCCTCTCATACCACTGTCCAGAGCACTGTGTACATTACAGGCCTCCCCTCATATCACGGTCCAGAGCACTGTGTACATTAAAGGCCTTCCCTCATACCACGGTCCAGAGCACTATGTACATTACAGGCCTTCCCTCATACCACGGTCCAGAGCACTGTGTGCATAACAGGCCTCCCCTCAGACCACCATCTAGAGCACTGTGTACATTACAGGCCTCTCATACAATGGTCCAGAGCACTGTGTACATTACAGGCTTTTCCTCATACCACGGTCCAGAGCACTGTGTACATTACAGTCCTTCCTTCATACCATGGTCCAGAGCACTATGTACATTACAGGCCTCCCCTCAGACCACCGTCCAGAGCACTGTGTACATTACAGGCCTTCCCTCATACCATGGTCCAGAGCACTGTGTGCATAACAGGTCTCCCCTCAGACCACCATCAAGATCACTGTGTACATTTCAGCCCTCTCATACCACCGTCCAGAGCACTGTGTACATTACAGGCCTTCCCTCATACCACGGTCTAGAGCACTATGTGCATTACAGGCCTTCCCTCACTCATACCATGGTCCAGAGCACTGTGTATATTACAGGCCTCCCCTCAGACCACTGTCTGGAGCACTGTGTACATTTCAGGCCTCTCATACCAACGTCCAGAGCACTGTGTACATTACAGGCCTCCCATCATACCATGGTCCAGAGCACTGTGTATATTACAGGCCTCCCCTCATAACATGGTCCAGAGCACTGCATGCATTACAGGACTCCCCTCAGACCACCGTCCAGAGCACTGTGTACATTACAGGCCTCTCATACAACCATCCAGAGCACTATATAGCCCCCCAGTCTGTACAATCCCCCCAGTTCGTACAATCCCCACTAGTCTGCAGTTTGTACAATCCCCCCTCCCCCCAGTCTGCACAACCCCCCCAGTCTGGGCAATCCCCCCTCCCCCCAGTCTGCACAATTCCCCCTCCCTCCAGTCTACACAATCCCCCCAGTTTGTACAATCCCCCCCTCCCCCGGTCTGCACAGGGGGAAAACGAAATGAGCAGGAAATAAATAGCTAAAGTAAAAAGGTCGGGGGAGAGAAAAGGGTTGTTCAGGGAGACAGATTTGGTCCGGGGACAGTGTCCTTAATCCGGGGACTGTCCCTGGAAAACGGGGACCTCTGGTCACCCTAATTAAAGTTGAAAGCAGTCTGCTCACATAACTTGTAATAAAAACAATTTTGCCATTCTGATGCTTCCCTCCAACCACTTTGCATATTATTTTATATATATACTGTGATTCTGTACTTGCCAAATATGCTGCAGAAATCTCCCTCCACTTAGTCTGGCTGTAGCCATTTTAACCGTGGGCAGCTGAAGCTGCTGCCTGTTGACTTCCTGGATTTACACAGACACACAGAGGCACACCTCCAGCTCTGCAGTCCTGCAGCTCTCATTGGCCCTCTTATGACTCACCCCCCTTCCTTTTACTATCCAAAGTTAAAACAACAATGGCAGAAGATTTAATAGATGGAAAGTTGAAAAAATGACTGAAGGTCATCTTTCATGAACTTTTTCAGAATCTCCCTATTCAAACCTTCTTGCACACAACCATATTGGGCACAAGTCAAGTGTTTGCACATTAAAAAAATTCAATTTCCGAATAAACTCATACAAGAGTTTACAGGCTTAGAGCAAGTTAAAGTGATACTTAAGTCTTATTTTTGGGGGGGTTAAAAATAACATACATGTCATACTTCTCTGCTCTGTGCAGTGGTTTATCACAGAGCAGCCCAGATACTCCTCCTCTCAGGTCCCTCGCCGGTGCTCCTGGCCCCTCCCTTCTGCTGGGTGCCCCTACAGCAAGCAGCTTGCTATGAGGGCATCATACTGTAAAACACTGTTTCTGTTTATCCTTTTGGAAACTAAAGACTATTGCTTTTACCAGCACGTCTGGCTGGTGATCCTGGGCTCCTAGATATCACAACACTAACAGACATCCATTGGACATTGCGCATATAATAAAAAGTCTAAGGAGATGTTAAAAGTCATCGTTCTTCCATTACCTGAGGCAGGATACAGGTGATGCAGCTGGTACAGGTGGCACTGTTGCGTACCTTGCAGCTGAGCCTGACGTGCAGAGGATGGCTTTTCATACAGCCCCCACTCGGGGACCATTGATATTGCGACAGTGGCGGCAAGAGCACGAGATGAGATATGAGTGCCTGTGTAGTCTTCCACTGGAAATAGTGATGTGTAGCAGGTACATCACCAGAGTTAGCCGGATAGCTGGAAAAGCAGACCCTGGGCTGGTAGACAGCAGGCAGCAGTAGACAGCAGCTGGTAGCAGGTGCAGGAAGACTGGTGGCCCAAAGTAGAGGAAGCTCTAGGGGAAGCTAGGCAGGTGCAAGCAGGGCAGATGAACAACTGGATGCGTGGTCAGACAAGCCAGGTCAGCAACAGACAGTCAGATAGAGGCTAAGACGGCAAGCAGAGAATTGTCAGGATACAGGCAAAGGTTGGTAATACCAGATTAGGCAGATGGGTGGAAGGCAGTGCAAAGTCCACAGACATGGCAAGGTCAGGGCAGGTAGCATTCAAGCGAAGTCAGGAGCAAGCAGGTCAGACACCAATGGACTGGTGCAGCTGCTGCACTTATATAGCCCATTTTCTGCCAGTGTCAATGGTGAATGTGCATGTGCATAGGCGTGCGCATCTGTGTGCGCCTGTGCCCAGCAAGGCAGGCACTCGCAAGGCTGCGCCTGCACATTTGCATTCGCCTTGGAACTTCAGCTGCGCTATGGCCAGCACATTCCTGACAGGCACCCTCGTTACTGAGTAGTATGCATTGCCTGAGCAAAAAAGCAAATAACATTTTAGAGGAAGTCCTACCTTTCTCAAGCCAATAGCACAGTGTGTAAGTCACAACTATAAACAGCCATAGTGTACGGTCAGGACACAGATACTTCAGCCAGAGTAAATAGTGGGCAAGTATACAATGCTGTGAAAAAAGTATGTCCCCTTTCTGATATTTTTTTTTTTTGCATTTTTGTCACACTTAAACTGACTGTTGGCATGATGTTCTTTTTATGAAATGCTGTATTACTTTTATGCCAGATGTTACGGGAAGCACACCTTCCAAAAAGTTTAATTTTTGTCTCATCAGTCCACAGAATATTTGCCTAAAAGTCTTGGGGATAATCAAGATGTTTTTTGGTAAATGAGATGAGCCTTTGGGTTCTTTTTGGTCAGCAGTGGCTTTGGCCTTGGAACTCTCCCATGGATGCCATTTTTGCTCAGTCTCTTTATTCTTCTTGAATCATGAACACTGATCTTACCTGAGGCAAGTGAGGCCTGCAGTTCTTTAGATGTTGTTCTGGGTTCCTTTATGACCTGCTGGATGAGTCGTCGTTGTGCTCTTGGAGTCATTTTGGTTGGCTGACCACTCCTGATAAGGTTCACCACTGTTCCAAGTTTTCTCCATTTGTGGATAATGGCTCTCACCATGGTTCGCTGGCGTCCCAAAGCCTTAGAAATGGCTTTGTAATCCTTTCCAGACTGACACATGTCAATGACTTTGTTTATAATCTGTTCTTGAATTTCTTTAGATCATGGCATGTGTGGCTTTTTGAGATCTTTTAGCGTGCTTCACTTTGTCAGATAGCTTCTATTGAAGTGATTTTTTTGATTCAACAGGTCTGGTAGTAAACAGGCCTGGGTGTTGCAAGTGAAATTTATGATGACCCTCAGTGGAGAAGCAGTACTCCACACACTCCAGCAGGGCCGCAGAGCAGCCGAGGATTACATTTCAGATTTCAGGCGCTGGAGCGCCGACACCAATTGGAACGATGTGGCTCTCCGTTGCCAGTTCTGCATGGGTCTCCCAGAAGCCTTGAAGGATGAGCTAGCCCGAGTTGGGGTCACACATTCTCTGGACAATCTCATAAAACTATCCATCCAGATTGATCGGAGATTGAGAGAGCAGAGATCTGAATGATCCGCCGGACCTTTTCACCCTGTATAGATGTTACCACGGGTGGCCTGTTCACCAGGCCCAGCTACTTTTGAACGCACAGCACCTGCTCCTAAAACTTCTGAACCCATGCAGCTTGGCCTACTTCGCCCTTCACTTACCAATGAGGAACATCAGTGCCTTCGCCAGAATAATCTGTGCTTGTACTGCGGAGAACCAGGCCATTATGTGAGAACCTGCCCAGCCAAACTCCGTAAGTTCCTGTCTATTTCTTCTCCCAACTCTCCAGCTTTGCCAAGCAACTTTCCTCACTTGGCTATCTCTATCTTGTTACAGCTTTCAGGAAGAACTATTCAAGAACCAGCTATAATTGATTCCGGGGCCTGCAGCTGCTTCATTGATCTATCCTTTGCCGCTGAGCACCAAATACCTCTGCAACCCAAGGCCCAGAGACTCTCCGTTTACCTTGCAAATGGGTCCATCAAGTCTGGATTGGTCTCTCAAGAGACCACCCCATTATCTGCCACCATTACTACCGGTCACCAAGAACTATTACGCTTAGATGTCATTGCCTCACCCTTGGTCCCCATTATATTAGGCATGCCTTGGCTGCAGGCACACAACCTGCACATCAATTGTGTTAAACAGGAGATCCAGTTTCATTCACCCTACTGCCATCAACATTGCCTACCGGAATCACTATGTCCCACACCATCCTTGCTATGTATGGACTCTGACTCTGAAGCAGGCACATCTGTTCCCGCTACATATAGGGATTTTCTGGACGTTTTTAGTAAGAAATGGGCAGAGACTCTTCCTCCTCATAGATATTACGATTGCCCAATCTAGTTACTCCCTGGGGCTGAGGTGCCCTTTGGAAGAATTTTTTCCTTACCTGAACTAGAAATCACAGTTCTGAAAGACTACATTGATAAGAGTTCGAAGAAGGGATTCATTCATCCATCTACCTCTCCAGCTGGAGCAGGCATTTTCTTTGTGGAGAAAAAGGACCATTCTCTTCGACCTTGTGTCGACTACCATGAGCTCAATAAGGTCACAGTCAAGAACAGGTACCCCCTACCTCTGGTACCTGAACTTTTCCAAAGGCTTAGGTCAGCAACGGTCCTCACAAAACTAGATCTCCAAGGGGCATACAATCTGGTCCGCATACGGGCCGGGGATGAATGGAAAACAGCATTCCGTACGAGATTTGGGCATTTTAAATACCTGGTGATACTCTTTGCAACGCCCCTGCTACATTCCAGCATTCCAGCATTTTCCGAGATTTTTTGGACCTTTTTGTTATTGTCTACTTGGACATTATTCTGATTTTTGTCCCTTCACTAGAGATTCATCATTGACATGTGAAAAAGGTGCTGACCCGACTGAGACAACATGGCTTATATGCAAAACTGGAAAAATGTGAGTTTGAGCATCAGAGCATCCAGTTCCTGGGATTAATAATCTCTACAGAGGGCATAAAGATGGATCCCCAAAAAGCCACTGCCATTTTGGATTGGCAAGCTCCCACAAATAAAAAAAAGGAATACAGCGTTTCATAGGATTCACAAACTTCTGTTCATCAAGGGATTCTCAGCCATCATTTCTTCCATCACCCAACTGACCAAGCACAGCAACTGGTTTTCCTGGACATCCGAAGCCCAGTCTGCTTTCGAAAACCTTAAAAGAGTTGTTCACTTCTACATCTATTCTAAGGCACCATGGCCCAGCTCTACCATATGTGTTGGAGGTTGACGCATCAGAATCAGCAGTAGGGGCTGTGCTCTCGCAACACCAGGGGGGCCAAGGCCCTTCTACACCCAGTTGCGTTCTTCTCTCGTAAACTTTCATCGGCAGAGAGGAATTACAATGTGTTAGATCGTGAACTTCTTGCAATAAAGGCTGCACTAGAAGAGTGGAGATATCTCCTGGAAGGGGAAGCTCACCCAATACTTATTTTCACTGACCATAAGAACCTTGAATACTTGAGGACAGCAAAACATTTGAGGCCACGTCAAGCCAGGTGGGCATTGTTCTTTTCAACGTTTTCTTTCCACATAACATACAGGCCCGGGTCAAAAAAATACTAAACACTTCCACCTGTTGCAAGAAGATTTAATCTCTCAAATCAAACAAGCCTCTGTGGGAGTTCTCTCACCTCCTGAGACATCCTTACAAATGAAGGATGGACTATTATGGCACCACGATAACATTTTTGTACCAAAAGAAATACGTTTTTTTGTCCTGAGCTTGTGCCACAACCATGCATTAGCAGGACACTTTGGGGCCAGTAAAACAACTAAGTTAGTTATACGTACATTTTGGTGGCCCCATCTGGAGAAAGACTGCAGGAAATATGTGGAGGCATGTACCACATGTATCTGAAATAAAAATAACATGACCAAAGCATGTGGTCTGCTTAAACAGCTACCAATCTCAGACAGGCCATGGAAGATGATTTAGATTTGGATTTTATTGTCGAACTTCCCCCATCAGAAGACTGTATGGCCATTTATGTAGTAGTTTATCAGCTGTCAAAAATGGCACATTTTTCTACCCATGAAAGGCACACCATCTGCTCTGGAAACAGCACAGATTTTCATCAAAGTGAGGCTGCATGGGATCCCAGGGGGGTGAAATTCACCTCAAGATTTTGGAAATCTCTCTCAGAGATTATTTTTGTGTTAGCATTGAGTCACTTTCCCAATGTGCAGATGGGTTGAGTACTGATTTTTTAGGACAGTATAGTATCAGACTAGGCCAGTATATTGGCAGGCTAGGGCAATATCTAGTGACAGGGCACTCAGCCACTTACAGCATGGCTGGCAATCAAAGGCCCCCAGGCCTGCTATCCCAGTTCCTCCTCCTCCCAATCTTCAGCAGAGGGATCAGCCAGAATGATGCAGCCATCAGTGGGAGGAGTGGAGGAGGCAGCCACACCCTGCGGGACTGGGATCTCAGGACACAACCCGGGACAAAGCAGTGTCAGAACAGCTGGAGGCAGAACTGTCCCGCCGGGACTGTTGGCAAGTATGCATAATAATGGAGATATAGAAACATAACTGGTAATATCAGTGCTGAGAATCTGGTATAACAGTACTGGCATAAAATAAAGATGGAATAACTAATGTATAAAATGCTAAGATGAATAACAATATGAGAGTGATTGATAAATTGCTTAAATGAGCTACTGTATATAGTAAAGAAAATCATCTAAATGGTAAAATAGCAGAAACATAACTCAAAAATCAGTACTGTGATAAGTTTTAGGAATTAGGAAATTATAAAAAAAAAAAAAACCCTGAAAAGTAAATGTCTATATACAAATTCTGTATATAAAAAGAACACATTTTATGCTGCCTGCTGTCCACTAGATGGAGCTACAGTGTATATTATACATGAAAAGTGCATATTAAAACATAGCATGTTAGCGCACAGAGAGCAGCTCTTGAGGCTACAGTTCCCCTTTGTATCACCCTTTTACATACTAATGAAGATGAAACTTCAGTTTGTTTCATATATTCTTGCACTTTTGTGCAGCGGGTGTATTATGTGCATGAACTTTAGCAGAAATATGACACTGTGCAAAGTATGACATAGGACAAGGTAAATTAAAGTGACCCTATCAATACAACCTGGAATAAAAGAGGATCTATACTTATGTTTTTGGTGGCCTGTCTGTTGAAACACCACCACCATAGCAGTGCTTGCCAACCTCTGCATATATTCCGCAACTTCCAGGTACGTGGGATACCTGCTCCCCACTGCATGCCGTGGTTTCTCCCGCTAGCTCATAAATTACAATTGGAGGTACAAACTGGCAGGATGAACTATTTCATGTGGTGGGGTAAACAGGTAAACAGGTAATCAATCCCTTCTGGCCAGTCAAATACCTGCAGCAGCTAGCAAGCGCCTAAGAGGCAGTGATTTAACAAATGGGCCAGAGGCGAGGGCTATAAAGTCTCTTTTATTACAGTTGTTAGGATCAGTTTAAGGCTAGGTTCGCACTACTGCAATGCAATTTTGACTGATTTCAGTGCAACTTTGCAGTGTAACTTTGTTGCAACTTGGTTGCTTTTGGATGTGGTTTGTATATTCTGTGGGGCCACATCGCACTGTAAATTGCACCAAAGTACTACAGGAACCTTTTCTAAAATCGTGCTGCACTGAGTGGCATTGATGCAAATGAGCACCATTGAAAATAATGTGATTCATTATTATTAATATAAAAGATTTATGTAGCGCCAACAGTTTGCGCAGGGATTAGTCATACTGTTGTGTGCTTGAAGCTGCATCTGAAATCACACCAGTGTGAACCAGGCCTTAACCATATCCATAGAATAAAGATAAAATAAACAAAATACATAAAACACTAGGGAGGAAGTATACAACAACTTGCTAGTATTGGGTTGGACCCCCTTTTGCCTTCAGAACTGCCTTCATTCTACGTGGCATAGATTCAACAAGCTGTTGGAGACATTCCTCCGAGGTTTTGGTCATTTTGACTTTATAGCATCACGCAGTTGCTGCAGATTTGTCGGCTACACATCCATGATGCGAATCTCACGTTCCACCACATACCAAAGGTGCTCTATTGGATTGAGATCTGGTGACTGTGGAGGCCATTGGAGTACAGTGAACTCATTGTCATCTTCAAGAAACCAGTTTGAGATGATTTGAGCTTTGTGACATGGTGCATTATCCGGCTGGAAGTAGTCATCAGAAGATGGGTACATTGTAGTCATGGAGGGATGGACATGGTCAGCAACAATACTCAGGTAATCCACGGTGTTTAATTGATGCTCAATTGGTACTAAGGGGCCCGGAGTGTGCCAAGAAAATATCCCCCACACTATTACACTACCACCACCAGCCGGAACCTTTGATACAAGGCAGGATGGATCCATGCTTTCATGTTGTTTACGTCAAATTCTGACCTTACCATCTGAATGCCGCAGCTGAATTTCGAGACGTTTCCAATTTTCTATTGTCTAATTTTTGTGAGCCTGTGCGAATTGTAGCCTCAGTTTCCTGTTCTTAGCTGACAAGAGTGGCATCTGGTGTGGTCTTCTGTTGCTGTAGCCCATCTGGTTCGATATGTTGGGTGTTCGGAGATGGTATTTTACATATCTTGGTTGTAACAAGTGGTTATTTGAGTTATGCCGCGTACACGCGGTCGGACTTTTCGTCTACAAAAGTCCGACAGCCTGTCCGACAGACTTTCGATGGACTTTTAGCGGACTTTTGGCGGACTTGCGGCAGACTTTCTAACGAACGGACTTGCCTACATACGATCACACAAAAGTCCGACAGATTCGTACGTGATGACGTACACCGGACTAAAATAAGGAAGTTGATAGCCAGTAGCCAATAGCTGCCCTAGCGTGGGTTTTTGTCCGTCGGACTAGCATACAGACGAACGTATTTCTGGGTCCAGCGTAGTTACGACGTAAAGATTTGAAGCATGTTTCAAATCTAAAGTCCGTCAGATTTGCGGCTGGAAAAGTCCGCTGAAAGTCCGGGGAAGCCCACACATGATTGGATTGTCAGCCGTATTTTGTCCGTCGGCGTCCGTCGGACTTTTGTAGACGAAAAGTCCGACCGTGTGTACACGGCATTACTGTTGCCTTTCTATCATCTCCTATCAGTCTGCCCATTCTCCTTTGACCGGGGGACAAGCGACCATCCCCCCCCCCCTCCTGAACCATACCAGGCCACATGCCCTCAACATTGGTGGGTGCTTTGGGGCACGGGGGCTCTGCCCCCCACCCCAAAGCACCTTGTCCCCATGTTGATGTGGACAAGGGCCTCTTCCTGACAACCCTGGGTGGTGGTTGTGGGGGTCTGCAGGCAGGGGGCTTATCAGAATCTAGAAGGGGTACAATGTACCCCATACTCATTCACCAAAAAAAGTATCAAAAATAAAGAAAAACAGAAGACGGTTTTTGACAAGTCCTTTATTAAAAAATGTTAGGTGTAGATCCATCGTCAGTCATGAAACCGTCGCCACCACTGGACCCAGAAAAACAAAAAAGCTGTCACCAGGTGGACCTGCCCTGCCCCTACCTATTTAAGAACTGTCAAACAAGGAGCCTGCAGTAAGCAGTTAGCCTTCGTTGACCTCACCCTATAAGGCTACCTGTTATGGTCATTTACATACCTTTTATGATTTAAAATAAAGATTATGTTTTAGATAAGTGGTCTTTGGTGCATAGGGATGCACACCCTCATCTAGTTCTAGTTAAATTTTTGCAACAGTTATTATCACTATTACAGGCTTTTGTATATTTGTATATACAAGAACATATTTGGGGGGCACACCATACAATGCGTTTAAATTCAAGATGGTGCTGCTATAAGACCTACAAACAGTACAAAATATTTTACAGCGCACACATACAAGAATGACATTTCCTGCATGGCTAGTTAAAAACACCTGAACATATTCAAAAAATACGGGGGTTTGATCACACTATATGGTCATATAGTGCTAAGCCCACTTACTGCGACAAAGTACCCAAATTAGTGGGTGTATATTTTGTATGTTTGTATATTTGTAGCTGTAGAATGTGCAGTTCCTTTGTGCAGATTTCCCACATATAAGACTTTGCCGTTGGAATTTAAAACTAGAAATTTGTGAGTCTTGGTAAATGATTTGGCACTTTCCTGTTGGGGTGGTTTCACTATGTAACGTGAAGATCACACTATGGGTGTGAGTAGAGGCTGTACACTTTGCAAAGTGAATGTTTGCAGTAAGGTAAAAGTATGCTAGCACATGATTATTTGATTAAAGTGAACACAGCTATGCCTTATTTACAAATGTTTAACATTTACTTTGAGAAGACAACAGCCTCTACAACTTTAGTAAATGAATCCCTATGGGTCCAAAGGTACGGGAATACATTTTCCCTAGTTGTAGAAGATCTTTCTTTAAAATAGATTCATCCCAAGCACGTATTTTACAATATATATCAACAAACTATGTAATTCAAGATGAATCCACTAAAGGGCGTGCAATCATCAATGATTTTTGCAGAGCAGGTTTTGTACACTAATGTGTAAATGCAAACTGAAAAAAGTTCAAGTTTTAATCCTAATTGGGATTGTGGGGCTAAGAGAAAGGATAGATTTACATGTGACAGGATTAGAGAAAGCACATGGTAACTTTTTTTTGTTATATAGTAGCAAAATCTGAATGTCATTAGAACGCTAGCAGCAGATTAAAGCAGTATTAAAAAGAGAACATTTATTATACTGCAACTTCCCAGTTCTTATATGTAGCAGCTGCATTAGTTCACTTCTTTAGGCTTTCTTTCTATTTTCACCTGGTGATCCTGACAGTAAGTCTGTTGTTTTTCAGCAGAACAAGCTGTCCTGCATATATAGCCGTTAGATGTTTGCGACAAACCATTTAACACTGACAGGGGTGCTTACAATCAGGGCTGGAACGGGGGGGGGGGGGGGGGGCGGGAGGGGCTGGTGCCCTGGGAGGAGAGTAGGAGGGGGCGGCAGGTTGTTGGAATGCAGAAGAGTATACTTATCCTATGCTCCATGTTGCCGTTACAGCCTTCAACAAAAGAGAGAGGAAGATGCACCCTTCCTGATTACCAAACTCCTCTCTGAGGCAGCAAGTCACGCCCCTTTTTAGAAAGGGTACACTCCCTTTCCCCGGATCTCTCCTTGGGTTCTTGTTAGTGTGTCTGGCTGAGTCAGGGCTTTCACAGCAAGTGCTCCAGTAAAGGTGGGCGGAGCTAGAAGAGAAAATTACACAGGAGCCCCGATCACTGCTTCCTGCCCAGCGCACACAGCCGCTCTCCCTGGGGCAGAAAGAAGATCTCACAGGAGAGATGTCAGATGCTGTCTGTAAACCTGCCCTGCACCTTTCATTGCAGATTTACTAAGAGAGAAAGTAACTTTCTTGAATAGGTTAGGAATATACTGGGACTTCTGAAGTGCTACATTGATGTATTCCACAGACACATCTTTTTTAATAGGATATAATGTGTACATCTATGTAGCAGCTCAAAGTCCCAGTATATTCCTAACCTATAAAAAAAATCTGAACATAAACAGCAAGGAATGTGATTGCATTATAGAGCCAACTTTAGGGAAGTAAAAAAAAAAAGTCCATCCTTTCAGTGTATGTGTTTGGGGGGAGAAATCCCCTCTTTCACTTACCTTATTCCATGTTCCAGCCCGCTCCAGTGCTCTCTTCCTCCGCACAAAGCCTTGACATCACATACCATACAGGGACATTAACCCTGTATAGTATGATGAGGAGGCTGGAGAGTGACCACAGCCAGTAACTTACCTAGAAGCTAAAGGGAACAAGTCATAGTGCTGGAGGGAGCCTGCAGGAGTAGGGTAAAGCTGGGTACACACATGTTAAGATTTCTCCAGGTCAGCTGGGACTGGCTGAATTTCAGTCTGTGTGCAGCCCTCCCTGTTAGACAGAAGCAGATCTTTAGATCAGCTTCGGTTGAACAGGACTGCTGGAAAACCTTGTTCAATCAGCAGCTTGCAGCCAATATAGAATACATTAATCAGTGTATTCTGACAGTGGGGAGTATTATAATACAGTGTCTAATAAGGGGGGATTCCTGTATCCAAATGCCTTGTGTACATGCAAGAATCTGTCAGCTAGCAAGATGAACAAAAAAAAAAAAAAAAAAAAACGTGCACCTGTATCAACTTAAGAGGATGAATTCACCTTTTAGAACATGTTACATGTTACGACAATATTAAGGTTTTAACATGTTCTAGTTGCCCCCCCCCCTCAGCATTCCCCCTTAGTGTGACAGCAGGCAGAGGTTCTTCTCCCCTCACCTGTGGTCGTATTTTAAAAGCACCCTAGCTGTGCAGGCAGTGGTGGCTGGTAAAGTTTTAGGATGGGGGGGCACCAGACCCCGCTCTTCCTTTTTGCCCCCTCCCACTTCTCATAAGCCCCAGCACTTAAAGAATCCACCATAGAATCCACCCACTCCATCCCCTCCATTCCACTTGCTTCCACCCATAGTGTCAGGAGTATACAACTCAGAATCACAGGACAGAGTATACAGCCCCAGAATCACAGGACAGAGTATACAGCCCCCGAATCACAGGAAAGAGTATACAGCTCAGCATCACAGGACAGAGTATATAGCTCAGACTCACAGATCACACAGCCTCAAAGATACCCTCATCACAGATCAGGGTATATACAACTCAGCCTCACAGATCAGGGTATATACAGCTCAGCCTCACAGAATTGTCATGTGTACCAGTTTATCACTGCCTCTGTGTTCACATTAGTAAATATCCACCCAAAAACCTACATAAACCGATCAGGCAGTACGTTCCATCCACGGAGCCGTGATATCACTTCCGGTTTCACACTGGCACAGAGAAACTGGAGGTGACGCCACGGCTCCAACACCAAGGACAATGACTGCAATATGTGAGTGTTGTTAAAGGGATAAATATGGCGCTAACCAAAGGTGATAAACAATGGTAAGCCTTAGGAGATACCACCACAGGTAAATCCTAAGCAACAAAAAGCAACCTTTAATTATTGTCTCCTCAACATTGTAAAGCCAAAAATATTGAGACCAATGCTAAACAATTAATGAGAATCTTAACCTCCAACTAAGCAGCAAACAGGAGTACAAATGGTTAAGAGCAATAAGGGGAAGATAATACCTCCTAGTACCCAAACAGGTGAAGCATATAAACGTGGAAATCAAGCATTATGGGCTAAAAATGCAAAGAAAATAATGGCATGTGAAGGCAGAATAATTAATAAATAATAAAAATCAGAAACAAAATGATAAAAAAATATTAACTAAATAAAGTACAATAAGTCACATCTACATAAGACTTATGCCCTGTACACACGGTCGGACTTTGTTCGGACATTCCGACAACAAAATCCTAGGATTTTTTCCGACGGATGTTGGTTCAAACTTGTCTTGCATACACACGGTCACACAAAGTTGTCGGAAAATCCGATCATTCTGAACGCGGTAACATAAAACACGTACGTCGGGACTATGAACGGGGCAGTAGCCAATAGCTTTCATCTCTTTATTTATTCTGAGCATGCGTGGCACTTTGTGCGTCAGATTTGTGTAGACACGATCGGAATTTCCGACAACGGATTTTGTTGTCGGAATATTTTATATCCTGCTCTCAAACTTTGTGTGTCGGAAAATCCGATGGAAAATGTGTGATGGAGCCTACACACAGTCAGAATTTCCGACAACAAGGTCCTATCACACATTTTCCGTCGGAAAATCTGACCGTGTGTACGGGGCATAAGAGGTGCAAAATATGCAGATACATGTGCAAAAAAATGCAGAGGAGTGAAGTAATGGTGATAGTCCAAATAAGTAAGGTAGAATATGCAATAAATAAGACTGTGCAAAATATAGCAATCAGTGCAGTGATGACAAATACAAAGTACTGTCACAAACTGACACAGTGAAAAAGATTATAGAACGACGAAAAAGATTATAAAATGAGTTAAAGATTATAAAACGAATCTAAAGAATAGTCGAATAAGGTGCTTAATAATCAAATGGTGAACAAATCCAATAAATTGTTGATAGAGATCCCATACACAATGTGATCCGATTGTGGCAATCTCCCTCAATAAAAGAGATTTATCCAAATACTTCAGTGACACCGTGCAGCCACTCTCCAATGTGCATGAACAAATAGTTCCCCCAGCCTCTCACCTTATGTAAAGGCAAAATGAGCCTAAATGACAGGACACACTGGCCGATCCACTCCTGATCCCCCTTACTGACACCGCTCCTATGGCTTTTCCATTCAATCCGCCAGATCAATATCCCAGGTTCCACAAACTCTCAGTCAGATAACATAAGGCAGTAATGAAGAGGAAAGGTAGGACTCCATAGTGTAGTAATTAGCATAAAACCATGTTTAATAAAAGTATTGCACTTACAATTAGAATGTTCATAAACAGCGTTTCACATGAGCAGTTTCACGATCTTGGCCGCGACCGGAAACACAGCGTCAACCGACTCTCTTACCTGACGCGTTGCGTCACTGATCACGTGACTTTCTCAAAGGGTATAAAGTCGGGTGTACGGAGGTGACTTAATAAAGCAGAGCTGTTGCCATGGTGATCCTCATTAGAAGAACTAAGCTTACAATTAATTAAAATCAATACCAATCTGTATAAATAAATAATACTGATTGACAAGATAAATTAGATTTGATTAGAAAATAACTTTAAAAAGTTAAAACCGCCATATTTGTACAGCGACACCTGCTGGACAATTTAAGATAGAACTCTAATCTACAATAACTACATATAATCCTTATTGCATCAGGCAAACCAATAAAAGCAATGGTGTGCCATCTAGTGGATGTCTCAAGAAATAGCAGTCTCAATTTAAAACTCTAAAAAATAAAATCTTCATAAAACAATTATTAAAAAGCAATTGATAATGGGATCAGATACAGTACTAAAATAGCTAAATAGAAACAAAGCACTAGTGGAGCAATAACTAAAAGAAACGGAGCTAGTTCACAAGACCAATAATTATTAGAAATATATATCAAAGAACTAAAATGAAGGGACCAATTAAATGGGAATTCAAAAATTGGAAATAAAACAATTCAGATTGAATTCCACATTGTGTCCCAATGGTGCTAATGTACGGAGCTCATATATCCACCGAGATTCAGAATGACTCACGTAAATAACTTTATTGTCACCCCTCCAGTGTGGTTTGTATTTTTCAATCCCCCATACCATTAACGAAGAGGAGTCTCTATTGTGGAACTGATCATAATGTCTGGACAAACTATGTTTTGGAAAACCATTCTTTATGTTTAGTGTGGGTTCCCTCAATCTTTTCCAGAGTTCCCTTCTAGTTCTTCCAACGTACTGGATTCGGCATGGACATTCCAAGAGGTAGACCACCCCTTCCGTTCTACATGACATGAAGTCTTTTATTTGATACTCCCTATCAGTTACAGTTGATTTGAAACTGAGTTTTTTCTTTTTGTTTTCTTTCGTATGCCTACAAGTATAGCATGTTTTACATGGAAAGAACCCCTTACCTTCAAAGAAGGAAAACTTCCTTTGAGGCGGGGGGTCCAGTATGTTCTTTGCAATGAGGTCCCTCAAAGTAGGTGCTCAACAATACGTAAATCTGGGCTTTTCTGGTGATATTTCCCCTAAATGACGGTCGGCTTCCTGTATTTTTTCTTTAATAAAATTCTGTTGGAATTCTTTTGAATAAATCTATCACCAATAAATTCGGCTTGTTTCATAAATACTTTCTGCTTCGTACAATTCCTTCTCAGCCTAATAAATTGGCCTTTAGGTATGTTCTTCAGCCACGGTGTATAATGGCAGCTATCCAATGGGAGGTAGCTGTTCCTATCAACCTGCTTAAAATGTGTTAGTGTTGACAAACAGCTACCTTCCCTTGAAATTTCGAGATCTAGAAAATGAATGCTTTCATCGCTAATTTCCCACGTCAATTCTATATTCTTGTTGTACGTATTCAAGTCAAAACCAAAATCCAACAAGCTTTCTCTATCACCTGCCCAAATGACGATAATATCGTCAACGAATCTCTTATATAGGAGGAGTTGCTGAGGTTTATTGTTGTATAATGCATCCTCCTCCCATTCCACCATATAAAGATTAGCTACGCTGGGCGCAAACTTAGCACCCATTGCTATTCCACAAATCTGTTTATAATAGTTGTTCTCATGCCAGAAATAGTTATGGTCTAAGCTATATTTCAGGCACTCCACAAGAAATTTCCTCTGTACGGCCTTCAATCCACTGAATTCTTTTAAGGCCCACTTAGTAGCTTGTATTTCTTCTCCATGATTAATAATGGTATACAACAACGCCACATCTGCTGTAGCCAAGTATACCGGTTTGTCATCAAGTTTAATAGTATCCAGCAATTGTATCAAATGTTTAGTGTCTCTTAGATAAGACTTGGTTTTCCTTACTAATGGCCGTAAGAACCAGTCTATATACTCCCCTATTCTAGCTCCAACCGAGTTTATCCCATTGACTATAGGTCTTCCCGGTGGTTTTTCCTTGTTTTTGTAAATCTTTGGGAGAGTATAAATTACAGGAATACGACATCCCATTGGCTGGAGATATTTCCCTGCTTTTTTATTTAGTAGACCTTTAACCATCCCTTTTTCTATTAAATTGGCAAGGTCATCTTTATAAGCTACTATTGGGTTACTTAATAGTTCCTGATAGACATCTTTATCACTTAATTGTCGATTCAATTCATCTTGGTAATTTTTCTTTGATTGAACCACTATGGCTCCTCCTTTGTCAGCTTGCCTGACCACAACATTATTCCTCTCTTCGAGTATTTTAATACCATTCTTTATATCGCCTTGATCATGAATCTTCTTCACCTTTAAGTCTTGAAGATCTTTTAAAACCATTCTTCGAAATACTTCAATATGATCTTCTGTCCCTATAGGGGGATTAAACAACGATTTATTTTTCAGATCACTAAACTTGATCCCATTTTCTTCGGTGCTTATTCTTGTTATGTTCTCTCCTGGTTTATTGAGCATATATTTTTTAATGTGTAGACTCCTGGCAAACTTGTTAATGTCAACCTAGACATTAAATTTATTCAAATTTCTTTTAGGTGCAAACTTTAGGCTCTTATCCAGTACTCTAATTTCATCTTTTGTAAGCTCCACTCTGCTAATATTTATTATTATCCTTCTCCTATCACCCTCTTCTTCTGTTTCTTTGCTCCTGCTCGGCATTCACGCCTTGATTTGTGCTTCTTCCAGATGGATTTTCTGAACCTCTTCTCTGAGATCTCCTTCCTTTCTCTTCCCTGCCTTGGTCTTTTAATGAATCCGGGTTTCTTACTTCCCTCCTCAAATCTTTCTCTGATCTGTGATCTGGGCTCCTCCTGCTTGATCTTGGGGGTCCATTCTCCGATTGATGACGTCTGGGAGAATTCCGGCGTCTCGTTTCTAAAAAACGCACCAGACTACTATCCCAACTTTCATACTGATAGTTTGGTGTTCTCCCTCTTTCATAATGTTCTCTGGGTGTTCTTCTTCCCTCATCTCCGGGTGTTCTCCCTCCCTCATCGATTCTTCTCAATTGTCCGTAGTAATTGTATGTTGGAATATTGTATCGATTCTCATAGGGTACTTGTTCTCGTCTTCCATCATAATCATAAGGCCTGTTATTTCTAATTTCATTTTCATATCTTTGGCTTACATCTTGTCTCACAAGGTTTCTCCATGGTGGTGTCTACGGCTCTCTTTTTTAAAGTGGCTGATGAGGAGGCCTTGATGGGTAATAAGCATTATTATTCTGCCAATTATTTTTCCAAAAAGGTTTTTTCCAATTGTTATTACCATTCATTTTTTGTCTCTGATTTGGGGTACTATAGTTGGTGCGATTTCCCTCTAAGGTATTGTTAGATTGATTTTTTTTTTTTCTGAGATATCATTCATTTTCACCTCTTTCTCTGGAACTATTATTGGATTCTATTGTAGATTCTTCTAATTTATTTTGCCATTTATAGACCAGATCATCCTCATAGTCTTTCATGTCTCTTTGATATTTTCTTTTCTTCCTTGCTGATGTTTCTTTATCCTTTTGTTCCATATCCCTCTGCAATTGCTTTGATAGGGCCTCGAATTTTGCATTGCTTTCTTTTAATTAGAAGATCAAGTAGTTCAAGACTCTTATCATTAAAGAATTGGATCCACTCATTAGTGGATTCTCTATCCAATAATCCATCATTGATGGGGACATCCCATCTAAATCTTCTTGGTACCAGTCTATCCTTAATATATTTTTCATGCGTAGCTATATCCCACCAAGAATTAATCTTTGGTTAGCGCCACATTCATCCCTTTAACATTATTCCCTTTGGTGTGAGAACACTTTGACGTTGGCAGCTGCCCTGTTAGTTCTTTCTTTCTCTGTGGTTTGCGCATTAGTCTCCCAATTTCTTCACAATATGTGAGTGTTGCAGCGCATTGCTTTGTGCCACATGGTCTCCCAAAAGCAGCCAAATTAATCACGCGATTGCTTAGACGTCACGCTGCCCATAGTGCACTGTGTCTGGCACCTGTACACAATGCATTTAAAGGACTTCTTTTTAATTTATTTATTTAAAGGAACATATATGTATTCTCAGCCACCGTGAAGTCCATGCACAGCAGATGGACGAAGCAGTAGGAGAGCAGCCAGGTGGACAGAGCCAGGCTGCGGCATGCTCCAACGACAGACATTGCCATATTTCTTCTCCCAGCTCAGGCTGCACGGCAACTCTGCCTCTGCACATGTCACCGCCGGAGACTCCACACTCCTTGGCTGCCACCAGCTCCCCCCACCTCCTCGTCTGCTCCTCCACTCCTCCTCTCCGCTGCTCATCTGCTCCAACCACTGCTGCACACATCAGCCCACCCTTTTTGAAGCCAATTAGAGCCTCAGGCTTCTGAAAAAATAACCCATTGAAATCCAGTTGTCCAGCGCCCTAAATGGAGATTAGAGGACGGGCGCATAGATTAGGGGGACAGCGCCACTAATAAGCGGGCTGTCCCTGGTTTTTAAGCTATCCATTAAATCAGGGGTCTCCAAACTTTCTAAACAAGGGCAAGTTTACTGTCCTTCAGTCTTTAGGAGGGCTGGACTGTGGTCATTCGGAGTACAAAAGGTCTCGATCGCAGTGGGGAAAAAAACAATGCCCCATCATAGTTATTAGTGGGAGGAATTGTGTTCCATCATTGGTGTCATTGGGACCCATTGTTGGTATCATTGGGAGGAATTGTGTCCCATTATTGCGATCACTGGACCCTATTATTAGTGTCATTGGGAAAAAATGTGCCCCATCATTAGTGTCATTTGGAGGAATTGTGTCCAATCATTGGTATCATTGGTCGTGATTTTTGGTGTCATTGGTAGAAATTGTGTTCCATCATTGATGTCATTGAGAAGAATTGTGGCTCGTCGTTGGTGTCATTAGGAGGAATTGTGCCCCTTCATTGGTGTCAGTGCGGGGCATTATGCCCTATTGTTGGTATCAGTTATTGAAATAGTGGCTCAAGGGCCGAATAAGAGCAAACAAAGGGCCACATCTGGTCACAGTTTGGAGACCACTTGTCACGACTAATACTCACCGAGGCCGAGATGCCGAGAGCGGCTCGCCCTTACGACCACGTGAACCCAGACCCCCGAAGTTGATACAGGGAACTAGGGGCACGCGGAGGCTCGGGCTTCCGGTATGCAGGAGATCTGTAGGTGGGAAACTGATGCACTGGAGTCCGCATATCACGCAAAAGGTCAGAACCGTGTATCAGGCAGTGGCAGATCCGTATAACAGGCAGAGGTCAGATGGGTATCAGGCAATCAGGCAAAGGCAAGTCCGTTATAGGCAGGCAGAGGTCAGGGTATAAGGCAATCAGGCAGAGGCAAGTCCGTTATAAGCAGGCAGAGGTCAGGGTATCAGGCAATCAAGCAAAGGCAAGTCCGTTATAAGCAGGCAGAGGTCAGGGTATCAGGCAATCAGCGGTATAGGTGTTTAACAAGCCAGGGGTTCGGTACACAGAGCAGCAGACAGGTCTCACAGGAACAACTAAGGCACAGGGATAGGCACAGGGATCAGGAGGAGCTGACGACGAACCAGAAACCCAACTAGGTGCTGGAGCTGTCAGAAATAGTCTCCCCCCGGCGAGCGCGTCAGTGTGACGCGCTACCGGGTACCCGCACGGGCGACGGCGCGCACATGGGGAATGCCGTGCACCCGCACGCGCTGCACCATCAGGCCGCGGACGGGTGTGCGGCGAAGCGCCAGTCCGCCGCGCATGCGCCCCGGAGCCCAGCGAGCGGAGACGCTCTCAGTCTCTTGACAGTGCCCCCCTCCTAAGGGCGGACACTGGACGCCCAGGCTAGCCATCAATTCCGGGTGATCTTGGTGGAAGGCTTGGATTAGCCGTGGAGCATGCAGGTTCCTAGCGGGTTCCCAAGAATTGTCTTCAGGTGGGTAACCCTTCCACTGGATCAGGTACTGTAGCTACCTGCCCTTCTTTCTGTAGTTCAGGATGGACTCCACCTTGAACTCATTTTCGCCATCTACCCTGATTGGCGGAGGAGGAGGCTCTCCTCTTCCCGGAAAAGGGCTAGGCACAACAGGCTTCAACAATGATACATGGAAGACAGGATGAATCCGGTATGTCTTGGGTAGTGCTAGCTCAACCGCCACAGGGTTAATGATTCTCTTGACTTGGAAAGGACCAATGAACTTGGGTCCAAGTTTTTGAGATGGCAAAGGTAATTTAAGGTTAGTGGTGGGTAGCCAGACCTCCTCTCCTAAGTCAAACTTTGGGTTCACCTTCCTGCCCCGATCATACTGTTTTTTGTAATCTTCTTGCGCTTTGTGTAACATGTCTTGAATTTTCTGAAAGTTGGATTGCAACGAGGTTATCCTGTCCTGGACTGCAGGAACTGTCATTTCAGGGATGTCGTTAGAAAAGAACGTGGGGTGGAACCCACAATTTGCCCAGAAGGGTGTTTGGTTAGTAGAGGCAATGAACTGAATTATTATACGCGAATTCAGCATATTGTAGAAGACTTGCCCAATCATCCTGGGAACCTGAGCAGAAGCAACGGAGGTATTGCTCCAACGTTTGATTTGTCCTCTCCGTTTGGCCGTTGCTTTGAGGGTGATAAGCTGAAGAGAGACAGACTTTGATGCCAAGGGAGTTGCAGAGTTCCCTCCAGAATTTGGACGTAAATTGCACGCCCCTATCCGACACAATACTCCTTGGTACACCATGGAGCCTAACGACCTCTTTCAAAAAGATATTGGCTGTGTCTACGGCAGAAGGAGTGCCCCTCATAGGTAAAAAATGGGCCATCTTGGAGAGACGGTCGATAATGACAAAAATGGTAGAAACATTTTCTGAGGTTGGTAAATCAACAATAAAATCCATGGACACATCGGCCCATGGCCGTTCCGGGATGGGCAACGGTTTTAGCAAGCCCCAGGACTTAGCGTTTTGGCCCTTGTTCCGTTGGCACAGAGGGCAGGACGTCACGTACTCCTTACAGTCCCGTCTCCATCCAGGCCACCAGAAGGAGCGAGAAAGCAGCTCAGACGTCTTCTTTATCCTGAAATGTCCTGCCATCTTATGGTCGTGACACATTTTAAGGGTTAAAGGCCGTGTCTCTTGCGGTACAAAAATTTTTCCTCTAATCCAAAAAAGATCCTCATATTTCTTCAAGGAGTGTACTTCTGGTTCAGTACACGAGCTAGATGAGGATCTGATGGATGACATTAGGTCCGCCTGAGTTAATCCAAGAAAGTTTTGTGGAGAGAGGATAGTGCTTGGTGCTGATGTTTGAAAATCTGCGGAGAACATCCGAGAGAGTGCGTCTGCCTTTCCGTTCGTTGCCCCAGGTCTGTAGGATATATGGAAGTTGAAACGGGAAAAGAAGAGGGCCCAACGGGCTTGTCGGGGTTTTAGTCGTTTTGCTGTTCGGAGGTATTCTAGATTCTTGTGATCCGTAAAGATCATGACCGGATGTACTGCACCTTCCAGCAAATACCTCCATTCCTCCAAGGCGAACTTTATGGCCAGCAGCTCCCTGTCACCTACATCATAATTGAGTTCCGGTGGACTGAGTCTCCTGGAAGCGAAGGCTACAGGATGTAGAATGGCTTTAGGTCCCTGTCTCTGGGAGAGAATTGCTCCAGTTGCGATTTCTGATGCATCTACCTCCAGCACGAATGGTTGAGTCGGGTCAGGATGACGAAGAATCAGGGCGGAACGGAACAACTTCTTCAATTTCAGAAAAGCTTCTTGAGCGGCTGGGGACCACTGAAAAGAACTGTGCTGACGGGTTAGTTGGGTGATAGGTGCCACAATAGCAGAGAATCCAATAATACATTTTCGATAGAAGTTGGCGAACCCTATAAACCGCTGTACCCCTTTTTTGTCAGATGGGGCCGGCCACTCTTGAATTGCCTGAATCTTCTGTGGGTCCATTGCGACCCCATTGGTTGAAAGGATGAACCCAAGAAATAGTATGGTCGATTTTTCGAATTCACATTTTTCAGCTTTCAGGTATAGCTTGTGTTGTCGTAGTATGGTAAGGACCTTTTTTACGTGTCCCTTGTGCATCTCCAGAGTGGAGGAAAAAATAAGAATATCATCCAGGTATACAACAAGGAAATGATCCAGGTATTCTCGGAATATATCATTCACCAGGTGTTGAAAGGTGGCCGGGGCATTACAGAGTCCGAATGGCATCACTAGGTACTCAAAATGCCCGAACCTGGACCTAAAAGCCGTCTTCCACTCGTTCCCAGCCCTGATCCTGACGAGATTGTAGGCCCCCCGGAGGTCGAGTTTAGAGAACACTTTAGCTGATCGGAACCGTTGAAATAGCTCGGGAATGAGTGGTAGTGAATACCGGTTTTTAATAGTGATGTTGTTGAGCTGCCGATAATCTACACAAGGTCTCAAAGTACCATCCTTCTTTCCAACAAAAAAGATACCGGCTCCGGCAGGTGAGGACGAGGGACGGATGAAGCCTTTTTTGAGATTTTCATCGATATATTGTTTAAGAGCTTCTAGCTCAGTTTCTGAGAGAGGGAATATACGGCCGAACGGGATCTCGGATCCGGGCAGGAGGTCGATCGGACAGTCGTAAGACCGATGAGGTGGTAGGCGGTCAGCCATTTGTTTACTGAAGACCTCTTGAAACTCAAGGTACTCGGAGGGGACATGTTGGAGGTTGCCTGACAATGTTGAGAGCAATACTGAGAGGAGAAGGTTACCGCCTTGGTGCTCCATTTAATCTGTGGGTCATGAGCCTGTAACCAGGGCAAGCCCAGTATAACAGGGAAGATGGGTGAATGAATAAGGTCGAGCCGTAGAAACTCCCGTGGCCGGATTCAGTGGTTACCGGAATAGGTTGGGTTTCCTGGGTGATGAGTCCTGAGCGAGGAAGAGATCCGTCGGCCAGATGTACCCGTAAACCTTGAGTTTTGGTTTGCAGAGGGATATTCAGACTGTGAGCCAAGGCAGCATCTATGAAGCAACTGCATGCTCCGGAATCAATGATGACCTGCAAGCGGGTCTCCCCTTCCGGAAGCTGTAGGGAAATAAACAACATCACGTAAGTCTTGGGGATACTGTTGTTTGGACAGTTCAACACATTTGGCTGAGGGGACTTACTGGGCCTGATCGGACAGTTGCGCAGGAAGTGTCCGGCTCCTCCGCAGTAGAGGCACAGGTTGGACTGCCGTCTGCGTTGCTTCTCTTCAGAGGTTAGCGGGCCCCGGACCAGGCCGAGCTGCATAGGTTCGACCTCAGGAACTGGTGTAGCAGCAGCCGTAGTTGAGGTCGGGGTCTGAGCTGAGTGGGGTCTTGGTAGCGCCCAGATGGGGTGCGGGCCTTGGAAGCGCTCTGAGCGTCGCTCCCGCAGTCGCCTATCCGCCTATTTCGTGGCTGCTTGGGTTAGTTCTTCCAAGGAAGCAGGGGTTTCCATCCTAGCTAATTCGTCCTTGAGTAACTCGGACAAGCCTTGGCGGTACTGATAGCGTAGGGCCGGCTCATTCCAATTTGTATCGGCCGCCCATTTACGAAATTCCACCGTGTAGTCCTCAATAGGTCTTCTTCCTTGGGACAGATGGTGCAAGATGGGCTCAGCTGTAGCCATACGCTGCGGGTCATCATAGAGCTGGGACATACTCTCAAAGAAGGCATCGATTGTATTCAGAACTGGACTGCTCTGTTCCATCAAGCCGTGGGCCCAGGCTTGAGGTTCCTCAGACAATAGAGAAATCGCAAATCCCACTTTAACGATTTCTGAAGAAAAGGTTCTAGGCTGGAGGGCGAAGTAGAGGGAGCATGCATTTTTGAAGGCCCTGAACTGCTTGCGGTCCCCTGAGAACCGTTCCGGTGTGGGGACCCTGGGTTCCGGGAGCGCCATGACGACGGTGGGATTGGCGGAAGCCTGAGGGAGCGAGCCCCCACTGCTGGGTGCGGGAGCTGTGGCTGCAGAGGGCAGTGACCCTGTGATTTGCTGAAGGCGGTTATCAATTTGGGTATAGCCTTCCTGTAACTTTTGTACTGAGTCAGCGAGAGTGGATACCTGTTGATACAGGATCTCCAGAGGAGAGCGCGCTCTGTCGGCCTCGGACATCGGCTGGTTCGTACTGTCACGACTAATACTTACCGAGGCCGAGATGCCAAGAGCGGCTCGCCCTTACGACCACGCGCACCCAGACCCCTGAAGTTGATACAGGGAGCTGGGGGCACGCGGAGGCGCGGGCTTCCGGTATGCAGGAGATCCGCAGGTGGGAAACTGATGCACTGGAGTCCGTATATCAGGCAAAAGGTCAGAACCGGGTATCAGGCAGTGGCAGATTCGTATAACAGGCAGAGGTCAGATGGGTATCAGGCAATCAGGCAAAGGCAAGTCCGTTATAGGCAGGCAGAGGTCAGGGTATCAGGCAATCAGGCAGAGGCAAGTCCATTATAAGCAGGCAGAGGTCAGGGTATCAGGCAATCAAGCAAAGGCAAGTCCGTTATAAGCAGGCAGAGGTCAGGGTATCAGGCAATCAGCGGTATAGGTGTTTAACAAGCCAGGGGTTCGGTACACAGAGTAGCAGACAGGTCTCACAGGAACAACTAAGGCACAGGGATCAGGAGGAGCTGACGACGAACCAGCAACCCGACTGGGTGCTGGAGCCGTCAGAAATAGTCTCCCCCCGGCGAGCGCGTCAGCGTGACGCGCTACCGGGTACCCGCACGGGCGACGGCTTGCACACGGGGACCGCCGTGCACCCGCACGCGCCGCACCATCAGGCCACGGACGGGTGTGCGGCAAAGCGCCAGTCTGCCGTGCATGCGTCCCGGAGCCCGGCCAGCGGAGACTCTCTCAGTCTCCTGACACCACTGCATTAAAGTAAAAGCATAGTATAATTCTAGTGAGCATATATTTTTATTATATTTGCAGTGACTTTTGCATTTTTAAATGTGGTCTCTTTCATATTTTTGTTGTATTAAATGTGGAGATTTCTAAATTAAGCATTAGAGGGAGCTCATACTCAAGTTTGCTTTACTATCATGAAATGATTCTACCAGATTGTACGGATAGTATCTTAAGCCTTGTACACACAGATCGAAAATGGGTGACTTTTGGGCCGTGTGTGCAGCTGTCTGTTTTTACGTCCAGCTTTTGTAGAGTTTGGGCATGCTGGAAAACAATTGTGTTCTGGTGTGTGCGTGTGTGCGTGTGTGTGTGTGTGTGTGTGTGTGGGGGGGGGGGGGGCAGTCTCCCTGTCAAAATACAATAGCACAGTGGAAAAGATAGCTCCGCCAACATCGCTTGTGTTAGTATGGCAATCTCTCTTTTTTTTGTTCAGCCCACTGGGTTGAACTAAATAAAAAACTTCTAGTGTGTACCCAGCTTTAGTGCCATGTATGCAATTACGTAGGCCAGAGAAGCTGGGCCAAGCTGTTCTGGTAATTCCTTACTCACTTTGCGAGAGCCATATGTTATAGAATATATTACCATATCCTGGTGACCCAATGCAAATACAGAACCCATACCCTCCTCTGGAGGACCTGTGAAAAGAACTGTATTTGACTGTATGAGTGCAACATGCATTAGAAGATCTTGTACCCACTGTGCTTTAGCAGAAGGAATGTTATCTAGTTCTACTTTAAAATGCAAAACCACATACCCCATGGTTTTGCACTACAAAGTATATAATCAGGCCCCAATAGCATATACAGCATAGTCCAGCTCAATGTATATTGGCCAATGTCTAGCAATAATTTGAAGTATAAACACTAATCTTTTCATGAAACAACAGAATTCATACAACTCAGGGAAAGCCTACGTCAGGTGAAGGCCACAGGCCAAATTCATACATAGGTTGCCTGTATATTGTGCTCTGCAAATACTTGTGCATAGTTGTCACTTGTTCCCCCCCCGTTTTTTTGTATGTTACCTGCCTATCCCTTATTTTTTTCAACATCATTCCCACCTCTGTGGGGTTTCCATTCTCATCTTTGATCAGTTTCTATGTTCTCAATTCCTGACTTTGTCACCCAAGTATCTGCTTTGTTTAGTATTATTCCCATGGTAACATTTGGTTTACATCTCTATCATGTTCACAGTCCAGCTTGCTGTGATGTTTGCTCTCTTATCTGCTTACATCCTCTCCTATGAGATTGCTCTGTGATTGTCATTTTTGCACCTCTGCTCCGTTCCATCTCAGAATGCTCCCTTTATTAAACCTCAGTGGGATTCACTTCTTTGTAGTCCTCCTTGTCTAGCTTTACTTTGTATTAGACTGTACTCCGAGACCAAACATTCTCAACCAGGATTCCTCCAGAGATTGCTAGGTGTTCTCTGATCTGTGGCTGATTAACCTTTCATTTGATGGTGCCTGCATAATTCAGGTTTCAAAGCCACTTGGCAGAGCCAGCAGCCAGCAAAGATGCCAATAATATTTTTAACTGGCTGTAAGGGTGACATTCCGACCACCAGTGAAGAAGGGCATTTTGTCTACTGACCACCAATGTAAGGGGCATTCTTTCCCCTGCACTCCGACAAGTTAAAGTAGTTGTAAACCTCAGACATGACATATGAACAAAGCATATCCCTCTATAGTATGTACTTGCCCCAATTAGGGAGCACTAAGTGTATTTTTTGTCTGCTGCTTCCTTCCTCTGCTATTAACATGAATTACTTCTGACAAGTTTTCCTGACACCAAGAGAAAAAAGGGACAGGGAGGGAGTTCCAGCTAATTGACAGCCTCAGCTCTGGGCAGACAGGGTCTCTACAGTGTGACTTCAGCTCTCCACGCCCCTTTTTTGGACAGCTCAGACCAGCTTTATAAATTCTGGACTGATGTAAAGAAGAAAATAACTGAAGATAAACAGGTACAACTTCTGTAAGAGGATTTGTTTAATCTCTGTGTATCACCTGAGGCCAGTCACGTCTCTGGGTACAGTGCCTTGAAAAAGTATTCATACCCCTTGAAATTTTCCACATTTTGTCATTTTACAACAAAAAACGTAAATGTATTTTATTGGGATTTTATGTGATAGACCAACACAAAGTGGCACATAATTGTGAAGTGAAAAAAAAAATGATAAATGGTTTTCAAAATTATTTTACAAATAAATATCTGAAAAGTATGGCGAGCATTTGTATTCAGCCCCCTTTTCTCTGATACCCCTAACTAAAATCGTGGAACCAATTGCCTTCAGAAGTCACCTAATTAGTTAATAGAGTCCACCTGTGTGTAATTTAATCTCAGTATAACTATAAGTCGTGCACTCCACAAATCTGGCCTTTATGGAAGAGTGGCAAGAAGAAAGCCATTGTTGAAAGACAGCCATAAGAAGACCCATTTGCAGTTTGCAAGAAGCTATGTGGGGGACACAGGCAATATGTGGAAGAAAGAGCTCTGGTCAGCTGAGACCAAAATGGAACTTTTTGGCCTAAATGCAAAACGCTATGTGTGGGGGAAAACTAACATTGCACATAATCCTGAACACGGATGGTGGTGGCAGCATCATGTTGTGGGGATGCTTTTCTTCAGCAGAGACAGGGAAGCTGGTCAGAGTTGATGAGAGGATGGATGGAGCCAAATACAGGGCAATTTTAGAAGAAAATTAAAGTCTGCAAAAGACTTGAGACTGGGGTGTAGGTTTACCTTCCAGCAGGACAACGGCTCTAAACATACAGCCAGAGCTACAATGAAATGGTTCTGATCAAAGAATATTCATGTGTTAGAATGGCCCAGTCAAAGTCCAGACCTAAATCCAATTGAGAATCTGTGCAAGACTTGATAATTGCTGTTCAGACGCTCTCCATCCAATCTGACAGAGCTTGAGCTATTTTGCAAAGAGGAATGGGCAAAAATGTCACTCTCCAGTTGTGCAAAGCTGGTAGAGACATCCCCAAAAAGTCTTGCAGCTGTAATGGCAGCGAAAGATGGTTCTACAAAGTATTGACTCAGGGGGGCTGAATACAAATCCATGCCACACTTTTCAGATATTTATTTTTAAAAAGATTTGAAAACCATTTCATAATTATCTGCCACTTTGTGTTGGTCTATCAAAAAATCCCAATAAAATACATTTTGTATTTTTGGTTGTAACAAGACAAAATGTGGAAAATTTTAAGGGGTATGAATACTTTATCAAGGCACTGTATATGTTAGGGATGTACCGAAATTTTGTCCAAAAATTGTGTTTTCAGAATGTTGGCAAAAGAAAAAAAAGCAGATAATTGTGCCCATAATCTCGCATGCACAGTAGCGGTGGCCACACCGCCGGATGCCGCCCATTGCGGAGTGTCATCCCGGTCAAGATCCTGTCTTCCCCACCCTCCTCCTCCTCCCCTTCTCCTCTCATTGCAGAGCCGCAATCTCTGTGTGTCAGGGAGATGAATTGTCCAGGCCATAGTAACAATGTCCCGCCTCCTGTGATAGACGGTACACTGATCCAATGGCGGGACATTGAATCAGTGTGTCGTGATCACGGGATGCGGGACATTGTTTCTGCGGCCCGGACAATTCAAATCCAGCTCCATGACACACAAGATTGCCGCTCTGATCCGAACACAGGCAGGCTGCATCCACAGGCACTGGTGAGGCTGCTTGATGGGCACAGGCAGGCTGCTGCATTTGATGGGCACAGGCACTGGTGAGGCTGCAAGATGGGCACAGGCAGGCTGCTGCATCTTATGGGCACAGGAACTGGTGAGGCTGCATGATGGGCACAGGCAGGGTGCTGCATCTGATGGGCACAGGCAGGCTTCTGCATCTGATGGGAACAGGCACTGGTGAGGCTGCAGGACTGGCACAGGCAGGCTGCTGCATCTGATGGGCACTGGCACTGGTGAGGCTTCTGCATCTGATGGGCACAGGCACTGGTGAGACTGCATGACGGGCACAGGCAGGCTGCATCTGACTGGTAGGCTGCATCTGACAGGCACTGGTGAGGCTGCATTGATCTCTTGTATCATGTGTGCAGTCTCTAACCATCTCCTGTATCATGTCTACTAGAGGTGCACCGAATGAAAATTTTGTTAATTCTATTAGCAGTGTGTTTCAGTTTAAGTAAGAGATTGCAGACATGATACTAGAGATGGTAGGAGGCTGGGAATTAGGGATGAGCTTGATGTTTGGGCCGAACATGAGTTTGAACATCGGGTGTTCGCCCGTTCGCCGAATATTGAACAATATGGGGTGTCTGTGGGAAATTCGAGCGCCAGCGGAATGCCCCATAATGCTCTGCGAGGTCGCAGTGCATTGCTGTATGATGATTGGCCAAAGCATACACCTGACCTGCATGCTTTGGCTAATCCCAGCGCCCTCTGCTAAGAGAGCCATAACTGGCCAAAAACAGGGTGCCTTTGGCCAATCATGACTCAGGGGGAACTATGTCCACGCCCCACACTATATAAGGCTGCCTGCACAGCGGCCCTGTGTAGTGTTGTTGGCGTGGACGGAGACATAGCTTGATTTAGATTGAGCAGGCAAGTTATTCAGTTAGTGGCAGTGTATTTAATATATATATATATACAGTCAGTCTAGTATATATATATATATACAGTGGGGACGGAAAGTATTCAGACCCTCTTAAATTTATCACTCTTTGTTATATTACAGCCATTTGCTAAAATCATTTAAGTTATTTTTTTTCCTCATTAATGTACACACAGCACCCGATATTGACAGAAAAACACAGAATTGTTGACATTTTTGCAGATTTATTAAAAAAGATAAACTGAAATATCACATGGTCCTAAGTATTCAGACCCTTTTGTTCAGTATTTAGTAGAAGCACCCTTTTGATCTAATACAGCCATGAGTCTTTTTGGGAAAGATGCAACAAGTTTTTCACACCTGGATTTGGGGATCCTCTGCCATTCCTCCTTACAGATCCTCTCCAGTTCTGTCAGGTTGGATGGTAAACGTTGGTGGACAGCCATTTTTAGGTCTCTCCAGAGATTCTCAATTGGGTTTAAGTCAGGGCTCTGGCTGGGCCATTCAAGAACAGTCACGGAGTTGTTGTGAAGCCACTCCTTCATTATTTTAGCTGTGTGCTTAGGGTCATTGTCTTGTTGGAAGGTAAACCTTCGGCCCAGTCTGAGGTTCTGAGCACTCTGGAGAAGGTTTTCGTCCAGGATATCCCTGTACTTGGCCGCATTCATCTTTCCCTCGACTGCAACCAGTCGTCCTGTCCCTGCAGCTGAAAAACACCCCCACAGCATGATGCTGCCACCACCATGCTTCACTGTTGGGACTGTATGGACAGGTGATGAGCAGTGCCTGGTTTTCTCCACACATACCGCTTAGAATTAAGGCCAAAAAGTTCTATCTTGGTCTCATCAGACCAAAGAATCTTATTTCTCGCCATCTTGGAGTCATTCAGGTGTTTTTTTAGTAAACTCCATGCGGGCTGTCATGTGTCTTGCACTGAGGAGAGGCTTCCGTCGGGCCACTCTGCCATAAAGCCCTGACTGGTGGAGGGCTGCAGTGATGGTTGACTTTCTACAGTTCATTTGACCTCATGATTCTCATTTGCTCTGATATGCACTGTAAGCTGTAAGGTCTTATATAGACAGGTGTGTGGCTTTCCTAATCAAGTCCAATCAGTATAATCAAACACAGCTGGACTCAAATGAAGGTGTAGAACCATCTCAAGGATGATTAGAAGAACTGGACAGCACCTAAGTTAAATATATGAGTGTCACAGCAAAGGGTCTGAATACTTAGGACCATGTGATATTTCAGTTTTTCTTTTTTTAATAAATCTGCAAAAATGTCAACAATTCTGTGTTTTTCAGTCAATATGGGGTGTTGTGTGTACATTAATGAGGAAAAAAAAAAGAACTTAAATGATTTTAGCAAATGGCTGCAATATAACAAAGAGTGAAAAATTTAAGGGGGTCTGAATACTTTCCGTCCCCACTGTATATATTTATATATACTCTGCAGCATCCATTCAGTGTAGCCTAGAGATCTACATTCTACAGTGCATTCCGTGGGGTACTATTTCTAAACTACTTGAGGCGGTGTATTGATAGATAGATATATATATATATATATATATATATATATATATATATATATATATATATATATATATATATATATATATATATATATATATATATATACAGACAGTCTAGTATATATATATAATATTATATACACTCTGTAGCATCCATTGTAGCGTATATCTACAGTGCATACAGTTTCTACCGTAGTGCAGTTGCTCCTACTTTTCTGGTGGTGTACACAGCACACAAAACAGTGCAACCGTAGTGCAGTTGCTCCTACTTTTCTGGTGGTGTACACAGCACACAAAACAGTGCAACTGTAGTGCAGTTGCTCCTACTTTTCTGGTGGTGTACACAGCACACAAAACAGTGCAACCGTAGCGCAATTGCTCCTACTTTTCTGGTTGTATACACAGCACACAAAACAGTGCAACCGTAGTGCAGTTGCTACTTCTTTTCTGGTGGTGTACACATTACTTAATACACTGCAGCCGTAGTGCAGTTGCTCCTACTTTTCTGGTGATGTACACAGCACACAAAACAGTGCAACCGTAGCGCAGTTGCTCCTACTTTTCTGGTGGAGTACACAGCACACAAAACAGTGCAACCTGTTACGTACCTCGTAGTAGAGCCTGACTTGTAGGATGAGACCTCTCTTACAGCCCTGGTTCAGGAGCCACTGGAGTAGGGACAGTGGACTCATGAGCGCAGTGGGGTAGGAGTGCCTGTGGAAGTTGCTGCGGCTGGCAAAGCAGGATGATGACCCTCCAGGGATGGCTGGAACTGCAGATGACAACTGAAGCAGGAACAGGTCAGCGACCTGATGAGCTGGTGGATGCAGGATCAACAGCAGGCTGGAGCTGGGTGAGACAAGTCGGGTGAGTGCAAACATACACAGAGCAAGACGGCAGGCAGTAGCAGAGTCAGACAAGCCGGGTCAGAGCAGGTAATCAGGCAGGTAATACAGCAGGTGTGCGCTGGCGCACCTGAGGCGCACACTGGCGCACCTGGGCAAACAGGTGCCATTGTTCAGCCTGAACAGGAATGTGCATGCGCATGGGTGCACGCATGTACACCCATTCTGTCCTGGCAGGTCCTTGACATTGCCCCCTCCCAAAGGGCAGCCTCCGGGTGCCTATCTGGTCTTCTCAGGATGGGCAAGAAAAAAGGCACGGATTAACCTCTTAGCATGAATGTTGCTATTGGGTTCCCAGGAGTTGTCCTCCGGACCGTATCCCCTCAATTTAACCAGGAATTGTAATTGCCCTCGCCGTTTCCTGCAATCAAGAATGGCCTCCACCTCGTATTCCTCACTTCCGTCAACTAAAACTGGTGGTCTGGCTCCTCTATCAGGAAAGGGATCAGGTACTGCAGGTACTGCAGGTTTTAACAATGAGACATGAAATACTGGGTGAATCTTTAAAGAGTCAGGTAAGGATAATTTGTACGATACCTCATTAATCTTTCTTCTCACTGGAAAAGGTCCCATGAACCTGGTTGCAGAATTCATCCTGCCTTCGCAGAGGGAGCAGAGGATGAAACATCTTCAGGAGGCCATGAAGAAAGGTTTGTGCAATGCGTTTCCAGAGCCTGGGATGTTACAATTTCCTGGTACTGGACAACGTGTTGCTGAGGCTTCGGTCAGTCAGAGGAAGAGCGGTGGAAAAGGTGGCCGGCTGACCAATGCCTTTAGACAATTTTTTAGTCCTCAGGTTCAAGCAACCATTCCAACGTCTGCATTACATGGTGCAGGAATATCTTGGGGCAAGAGCAGACTTGGAGACCTTTCCACAGACCATCCACTAGTTACTGGGTCTTGAGGATGGACCACTGGCCAGAACTTGCTCAATATGCAATTGAGCTACTGGCCAGTCCTGTATACAGCGTTCTTTCTGAACGCACATTCAGTGCTGCTGGAGGGTTTGTAACAGATCAGAGAGTGCGCCTGTCCACAGACTCCGTTGATAGGCTCACATTCATAAAAATGAATCAGTCTTGGATCAGCAGCAGCTATCAAGCACCTGATGCTGATGTAACTGATTGATTTTTCTATGGATGTGGAATCCCATGAAGACTGCCTATGCTGAGTGACTATCCTATTCCTCCTCAATCTTGATGATGCTAGCTGACCAACAATATTTCTGGTTGAGGGCACTGCCACCAATGCCTAAGGCCCAATTTTTCTGCCCCTGTTTCACAGGGGCATGTAATTACAATTTTTGATCAAATATTTCACAGCAAGGCCCGTTCCTGCGCCCAACAAGCGTAACTGTGAGGGGTTACAGTGTTGTGGCACCACCACCACTGGCTAAGGCCCAATTTTTCTGCCCCTGTTTAACAGGGGCATGTAATTACAATTTTTGATCAAATATTTCACAGCAGGGCCCGTTTCTGCTTCCACCAAGTATAACTGTGAGGGGATACAGTGTTGTGGCACCACCACCCAAGGCTCAAATTACATTTTCATGTATATTGCCGGGATCCGACAATACATTACAGCCGTAAGCAGTTTTGAAATACTTTTTTCTTTATCGCACATCACGGGACACAGAGCAGCATAATAATTACTAATTGGGTTATACGCTACCTTTAGGTGATTGGACACTGGCAACCAATAGTAAGACGGTTCCTCCCATTAAACCCCTCCTATACGGGAAATACCTCAGTTTTTTCGCCAGTGTCTTGAAGGTGATGGTCATGGCTGTTGAAGCTCTTCAAATTCTTCAAATAATGTCCCAGTGAGGATGTTATAATCGGATCCATTCAGATGGCATAAGAAAGCTAAAGTGGATGGTACCCGAGCCTCGATTCAAGAGCGAGGTTTTGCTTGTAATGTGTCCTATATGGCGCTGGACCCTTGTTAAATTGGTATTCCTGGTCATAATTTGCCCAAAGTAAACCAGAAGGGTGCTTTACAGGTCCAAGGGTGTGGCCCCAAAAAAATGGGGGACCCGGTCCTTGAAGGTCCTCAGAGGCGCTACCCACCATGATGGGGGAAGATTGGGCCTGGTAAAACAGGCCCTGCTGCTTGGGATGGTGAGTACTCCCTTTGGGAATTTTTATATATATCCGTCTTACTATTGGTTATATATTCCCTCTGTTTCTGGTGAACCTTTGCCTGTGTCTGGGATTACAGAGTGCCAGGTAAGGTGCGCTTTTATGGCGGGTGTGCCCGGGCGTGCGCATGTGCCGCCGTTGTGCACGTGCGCTCCTGGCGTGCGCGCCATGGGTGTGCGCCGCTGCGGTGCGCATCACGGATGCACGCTGTGCGTCTGGGTACGACAGATGCACCATGCGGCGTGCATACCGCTGGTCGTGCGGGAGCGCGCATGCGCTCAGTCCAATGCTAAGCAGGCTTTATAACGAGCTGGTGCTCCTGGCGTGTGCTGGGACAACGCAGAGCGATACTTGGGCACGTGAGTCTGGAGGTTTTTGGACACAGTTGCAATAGGTTAAACACTGGTCTCAGCTATGTAAGCAATGTCTTCCAGAAAATGAGGTACAGGGAGCAGGGCAAGCACAGGGCTAAGAGTACCTTCCTTCAAAACAGGAGACCAGCCCCATGCTGATGCAGTCTCAGTCTCCCCTGAAAGACCTGCGGCATCTGGCCTAGCTGAGCCATTGCATTTGTCAGGCATAGTGGCCACCACCAATATTCCTGCCTCGGTTTATATTACAAAGGATGATTTGGCATCGGCATTAGCAGGCCTTAAAGGCAAAACAGCTGGCATGATTGCTTCTGTAACACAGGGAGGGAAAAAGTGTAATAGATCTCCCTCCCCTGAGCCTGGGCCAAGTGGAGAATCACTAGAGCACCAAGACTCTTATAGCCAAATGGGTCCAGGTGATCTGGAACCAGAGTGGGCAGATGATTTGGAGGAGGTGGCCATGAAAGACAGGGAAGAAGGAGAGGCTGAAGAATCCTCAGCTGAGGACTTAGGTTCGGAAAAAACAATTTCAGCCTCCCATTCCCAGAAATTGTTTATCCAATCTCTGAGTGAGATGGTACGAGTTGGGTTTAAGTTACCTCCGGTTCAGGAGTCTGGACTCTCCTGTTCAACTTTGGGATCCTTGCGACCTCAGCAAGGTTCCCAGGCGTTCCCTTTGCATCCACTATTGGAGCAGGTGATCTATGCAGACTGGGATCATCCTGACAGGATATTCTTGCCTCCAAAAAGGTTTTCTGTCTTATATCCTATGGAGGAAAAGTTCAGGAAAAGATGGGGTACACCTTTGGTGGACGCCGTCATTTCTTCAGTGAATAAGAATTTAACCTGTCCAATGGATAATGCCCAGGTATTTAAGGATCCGGCCGATAAAAAGCTAGAGTCCTTATTTAAAGCCTCCTTTGTGGTGGCTGCTGCAGCAGTTCAACCAGCAGTTGCAGCCATTGGGATTTGGCAATCCCTAAAGGACCGTGTTAAAAGGTTAATAAAAAACCTGCCTTGTCAGGAGGAACCTTCCGTGGAATTGTCGGTGCTTCCTCATGCTTTATGTTTTGCAGTGGACGCATTGAAAGACTCAATTCAGCAGATGTCTCGTTTTGCGTTACTGTCCGTACATATGCGCAGGGTTCTGTGGCTAAAGAACTAGTCTGCTGAGACGCTATGCAAGAGGCTACTTGCAGCCTTTCCATTCCATGGAGAACGCTTGTTTGGCGAAGATCTGGATAAATATATCCAAAAGATCTCTGGAGGAAAGAATGCCCTCCTCCCTACTAAAAGGAGAGGTAAGCAACCCTCTTATAAAATTCCCAATGCTCCAGGACCTAGTGCCTCTTCCCCCAAGCGGTATCGACGGTCTCAGCCGTCAGGGTTTAAAAAACCTCAGGATTCCGGGAAATCCCTCCAAGCCGTTTTCTGTACTCAAGGGTCCCGTCAGATCCAGAGAGAAAGAAATGCCTATTCCTAGCCATGCAGCATCTGCTGAAGCAGGGGGCAATTGTCAAGGTTCTGCACGAAGAAAGATTCAGGGGGTTTTACTCAAACCTTTTTACCGTGCCGAAACCAAATGGGGAACTAGGGCCCATTTTGGATCTCAAGGCTCTCAACCTTTTTGTAAACGTCCGCTCCTTCCGTATGGAGTCGGTTCGTTCAGTAATTAAATCTCTGAGAAAGGAAGATTATTTAGCGTCCATAGATATCAAGGACGCATCCCTTAATGTACCGATATTCGGTCCACATCAAAGGTTTCTGCGTTTCGCAGTAGAGGGCCGACATTTTCAATTTGGGGCACTGCCATACGGTCTAGCCACGGCCCCCAGGGTTTTCACAAAGATTCTGGCCCCGGTATTGGCGTCCCTAAGGTCCCAGAAGATCTCCGTGGTAGGTTATCTGGACGATCTTCTCGAGGGATTGCTCTTGCACCATCCTGATCCAAAACGTGTCAAATACAGTGCGGATTTTGCAACGCCTGGTTTGGATTCTAAATGTGGACAAGTCAACCCTTTGCCCAACCCAGGCCTTGGTGTATCTGGGTCTGGTCTTGGATACCGCCCAAGAAAGGGTGTTTTTACCCCCCTTAAATGTCGTTTCCATAGTGGAACTCGTCCAGAAGGTGAAAAAAGAACCAAGGCCTTCTATTCGGCTGTGCATGAGGTTGCTGGGCAAAATGGTGTCATCCTTCAGCGCAATTCCATATGCACAGTTCCACTCCAGGGTATTCCAGAACAGCATTCTGGGAGTCTGGGACAGGTCTGCTCGAACCTTAGATCATCCTATGGTTCTATCCCCACAGGTACAATGGAGTCTCTCTTGGTGGTTAAAAACCAGCAATTTGAGAAAAGGGAAATCTTTTCCACCGGCAGTCTGGAGGGTAGTAACTACAGACGCCAGACGCCTAGGTTGGGGAGCAGTCCTGGAGGAGGCGTCTGTCCAGGGAATATGGTCCCAGGCAGAAAGGACTTTGCCCATCAATCTATTGGAGATTCGGGTAGCTCGTGTGGCTCTGCATTTCTGGATGTCCAGGTTACGGGGTCTCCCTGTCCGAGTCCAGTCCGACAACTCCACGGTAGTAGCATATATCAACCACGAGGGAGGTATGAGGAGTCGGGCAGCCCAAAGAGAGGTAAATTACATATTGACATGGGCAGAAAGGCACGTGCCGTTTCTTTCGGCAGTGTTTATACTGGGGGTGGGCAATTGGCAGGCAGACTTCTTAAGTCGCCAGAAATTGTTGCCAGGGGAATGGTCGCTGTATCCCGAAGTTCTTCTACAGATCTGTCAACACTGGGGGACCCCAGATGTGGATCAGCTGGCATCCAGATTCAATGCCAAACTGGACAGGTTTGTATCCAGGACCAAGGATCCACTTGCTGTCGGGATAGACGTGTTAGTAGTTCCTTGGGATCAGTATTCTCTGATATATGCTTTCCCTCCGATCCAAATTCTGCCGCACTTACTACGCAGAATACAGAAGGAACGAAAGCCAGTGATCCTAGTGGCCTCGGAGATCCTGGTACTCGGAGATTGTGAAGTTGGCAGTGGGGGACCCATTGGTCCTTCCGTGCCTTCCAGACCTGTTGTCTCAAGGACCCATATTCCATCCTTCTTTACGGTTGCTAAATTTGATTGCATGGCTATTGAGACCAGACTATTGAAGGACCGTGGTATCATGGGTTCAGTCTTGTCTACTCCGATAAATGCTAGAAAGTCAGTTGCTAGAGCTATCTATTATAGAGTCTGGAAGTCATACATTTCTTGGTGTGAGGAAAGGAAATGGAACCCTCGTAGGTATACGATTGGAAGAGTTCTGGCCTTTCTTCAAGCAGGAGTAGACTTGAAGCTGGCTTTAGGGACAATTAAAGGACAGATTTTGGCCTTATTGTTTTTTTTCCAAAGACCAATTGCATCCCATTCTTTGGTACGAACTTTTGTTAAGGGAGTAACGCACCTAAGGCCGCCGGTTAAGCCGCCTTTATGTTCCTGGGACATAAATTTGGTCCTGTTAGCTTTACAGTGTCAACCGTTCGAACCTATTGGGCATATTCCGTTTGTCCTATTAACCAGGAAAATGGTCTTTTTGGTGGCTATAACTTCGGCTAGGAGGGTTCAGAATTGGCCGCCCTTTCTTGCAAAGAACCTTTTTTGATTCTTCATCAGGAAAGAGTGGTCATGCGCCCTCGTCCAGGTTTTTTACCAAAGTTAGTTTCCAAATTTAATTTGAATCAGGACATCATTCTACCTTTCTTTTTTCCAAACCCTAAAACTAGGGAGGAAATGTCACTTCACTCTCTTGATGTGGTGAGGGCGATCAAAGTTTAATTAAAGATGTCAGCTTCTTTTCGGAAAACTGACTGCCTTTTTGTCCTGCCGGAAGGTCCTAAAAAAGGACAGCAGGCAACAAGTTCAACTATATCCAGGTGGATTTGCTAGACTATTATCCAGGCGTATGGATTAAGGCGCAAGGTTCCACATTGGGATTTAAAAGCACACTCCACTAGAGGGGTTAGTGCATCATGGGCAGTACGCCAACAGGTGTCTATGGCTCAGGTTTGCAAAGCGGTCGCTTGGTCTTCAGTTCATACGTTCACCAGGTTTTACAAGGTGGATGTTAGATCTCAGAAGGAGACTGTTTTTGCCACAGCGTGTTGCAGGCAGCTTTATAGTCTCTGGCCCGTTGGGCTTAGGGATATGGTGTGTCCCCCCCCCCCTCAGGTGCATTGCTTTAGGACATCCCAATTAGTCATTATTATGCTGCTCTGTGTCCCATGATGTACGATAAAGAAAAATGGATTTTTAATACAGCTTACCTGTAAAATCCTTTTCTTGAAGTACATCACGGGACACAGAGGTCCTTCCCCTCTTTTCTGGGATCGTCATTGCTTGCTACAAAACTGAGGTACTTCCTGTATAGGAGGGGTTATATAGGAGGAACCGTCTTACTATTGGTTGCCAGTGTCCAATCACCTAAGGGTAGCGTATAACCCAATTAGTCATTATTATGCTGCTCTGTGTCCCGTGATGTATTTCAAGAAAAGGATTTTACAGGTAAGCTGTATTAAAAATCAATTTTTTCCTTTAGAAATGTCATTTTGCTGAGGTATTTTTCTAAACACGGGAAAACTGCATTACTTTACAGGCATACTATAGACACCCCCAGGCACGATATTTAGAGGAATATTTCATTTTTTGTTTCACTTTAAGCATTCTTAAAATCACTGCTCCTGAAAAAACATCCGTTTTTTTAAAACTTTTCTTGCATTGATACATGTCCACTGGGGCAGGACCAGGTCCCCAAACGCTTTTTAGGGCAAAAACTTGCATATAAGCCTTTAAAGTTAGCACTTTTGATTTTTCATCTTCGTGTCCCATAGACTTCAATTGTGTTCACATATTCAAACAAACTTTTTGGCATGTTCGGATGTTCTGGTGCGAACCGAACTGGGGGGGGGGGGGGGGGTGTTCGGCTCATTCCTATTGGGGACACGATACAAGAGATGGTTAGAGACTGTGGACATGATATAAGTGATGGTTAGAGACCATGGACATGATACAAGAGATGGTTAGAGACTGTGGACATGATACAAAAGATGGTTAGACGTGATACAAGAGATGGTTAAAGACTGGGGACATGATACAAGAGATGGTTAGAGACTGCAGACTGCATTTTTTCTTGAGCTTTTCTTGCACTAAAGGTGCCAATAATGGCCAACTATAAATTCATATTAATTTAAATTGATGATATTAATTAAAAAGTTGAACATAATATTGAGGTCGACCGATATATCGGCCGGCCGATATATCGGACGATTTTTGTAATTTTTTAATTAACCAGCATCGGCCGATTGTGCTGCAAATTAGGATGATTAATTTATGCACTAGATCCGACTTGCAGGGCGACTCAGCGCGGTTTCAGCGCGGTTCTGTAATAGAAGTCAATGCAAGTCGCCTGAAGTCTCCCCGTCGGAATGACTTAAAGCGGAGTTCCACCCTAAAGTGTAACTTCCGCTCATCGGATTCCCCCCCCCCTCCGGTGCCACAATTTCAGGGGGGAGGGGGGTGCAGATACCTGTATAATACAGGTATCTGCACCCACTTCCGGGAATACCTAGCCGCAGATAGCTGCAAATGCCCCCCCTCCCGTTGTGTTGTGGGAAACACACAGTTCCCACAACACAACGGGGACCAGTGAAGACGTGCAGCGCAACTCGCGCATGCGCAGTAGGGAAACTGGCAGTGAAGCCGCAATGCTTCACTTAGTGATTCCCTTACCGAGGATGGCGGCGTGGGCAGCCGAGAGAGGAGCGATCGATCGGCTTCGGCTGCCGACATCGCTGGACCCTGGGACGGGTAAGTGTTCATTTATTAAAAGTCAGCAGCTGCAGTATTTGTAGCTGCTGGCTTTTAATAATTTTTTTAAAGGTTAAGCTCTGCTTTAGGTCTCTCCTATCTGGGCAGCTTGCAAAGTCTGAGAACAAGAAGCAAAGAGATACAATGATATTACTTATCAAAGGAATGAACTCCTGTGTGTAGAAGATCTGTTTAACCATTTAAAGACTAAATGTGTTGCTTAAAAGTAAAAATCCAGTATTTTCTGCTAGAAAATCACTTAGAACCCCCAAACATTATATATTTTTTTTTTTAGCAGAGACTCTAGAAAATAAAATGGAGGTTGTTGCAATAGAGGTTGTTGCAATATTTATGTCAAACGGTATTTGCAAAGTTTTTTTGGAAAAAATACACTTCAATGAATTTAAAAAAAACAAAACAGTAAAGTTAGCCCATTTTTTTTCGTCCAAAAGTTTTGATTACCTGTTTTTGTGTATTTAATATTTAAGATACAAAGTTTTTAAAAAATCTAAATTATAAATACAAGTGCACTGATTGGAGGCTTGTGTTTAATAAATATTTAATTTAAGAAATTTTCTGTATCATTTCCTATTACTTAACTGTTAGATTTTCATGAGATAAAGAAGAAAAAAATCAGCCTAATATATCGGCCCAAAAAATCGGCATCATATATCAGCCATCGGCCGCTGTGATTTCTAAATATCGGCTTTGGCCAGAGAAAAACACATATCAGTCAACCTCTAATATAATACAATTATATATAAAAATATAGATATTTTTAAAAAACTGTCATTTTCGGTTTTCTGCCTAGTGCATCCTTCATTTTCGGTTTTGGCACCAAAATTTCCATTCGGTGCACCACTAGTATATGTAAGGGTTTTTGTTATTCTTTGAGTAATAAAATGTGAATTTATTATAGTCCAGTGTAATGTTATACATTCTATAAAGTTCTTTGGTGGTTGAGTTTAAATCAAGTTTTTTAACTAATGCCTCGTACACACGGTCGGATTTTCCGATGGAAAATGTCCGATCAGAGCGTGTTGTCGGAAATTCCGACCGTGTGTGGGCTCCATCGGACATTTTCCATCGGATTTTCCGACACACAAAGTTGGACAGCAGGAGATAAAATTTTCCGACAACAAAATCCGATCGCGTCAATTCCGACCGTGTGTGGCCTGTTCCGATGCACAAAGTGCCACGCATGCTCAGAAGTAATTCCGAGACGGGACAGCTCGTTCTGGTAAACTTAGCATTCGCAATGGATACAGCACTTTCGTCACGCTGCAATGTTAAAAATGGTTTAATACAGGGCACTCTCTTCTTCTTTATAATGTGACATGAATTAAGTCGTTTTGCTGCTCATATTCACACACACTTCTCACAAACTTTTATTTGTGTTTTTTTAGTGGGATTCCCTGAATATATTGTTATTAGTTGTCACATCTGACAGTTTTATATTATATTTTTTTTTTTTTTTGGATTTTCAGCCTTTTTTTTCTTTAATGTTTGGATTTTTTCCAAGGCTGATCTTTGTTCAATGTTATTTTTATTTTTACTCCAGAATATTTTTGGGTGTGTTTTGTGTGTCAAGTTACCCCAACACCATTGATATCTTTTATTATTTAATCTCAAGGAGATTGTTTGGTGTTGGTGTCCCTTGTTCATTTCACATTGTATATTTGAAATGTGCCTGAATCCTCACAAACCAACTGTCATTTTTGAAGTAAAACACATAGGAGAGTATAATTCAAAACAAAAATCCTTTATTAAGGGATCAGAACCAAACAAAGAGGAAGGCAACACTGAATCAACAGGAGAAATTAGCGAAGCCTGGGACCCCCAGGGCAGACATCAATTCTTGAACATCAAAATTGGTGGCCTGAGGAGTCCATATGTAAGGGAGGGCAGTCTGGTCCAGAATTCGCAGAGATCCGGATAGCAGCAGATGACATGTGTGTCCCCAGGCTGTGGTGCCACAAGAGGCTGCATCTTTTGGCCGACCAGACTAAACCCAGGGCAATCACTGTCTGGTCTTCCTTCCATGCTTCCTTCCGGGCTGTGGCTGTGCAGTTGGAGATGTGGCAGGAGGAGGAGTAGGACCTTAAGGAGGAGGAGGACCGGGAGGACCTGGAGGAGGACTGGGGGACCTGGAGGAGAGGGAGGAGGAGAAGGAGGACCTGCAGGAGGAGGAGGAGGACCATCCCAAAGGTGTGTCTGAGCTGTAATTTGGCCCCTCATACCTTTCTCAAGAGCCTCCAATATGAGGGCCTCACACATGACTTGTTGGCCCTCCTCCATCCTCTGCATTTTATATGCAATGAAGGCAGCAATGTTCTCCTCCATGGTGTGGGGTGCTCCCAGGACCTCTGTAGCCCTCCAAAAGAATCCTATAGCAGCCTCCTCTAGGGCACTCCTCCTACTGCCACTTTCTCTTTTCAGGGGGGGTGGAGGAACCTGCAGATCAGCCAGCCGGCTTGGCCCGGCCACCTCCTGGCTGAGACATCCCTGTGTATGAAAAAGGGACATGGTTGTAATGTTTTGCATCATCAATCACAATCCTAAATTAGTACTCCCAACTAACATCTAGTTAACATCATTGATTGGACAAGCAGAAATATTTAGAGGAATGCTATACCTGGCTCAATCTGGGCTCCTCCACATGTGGCCTGGAAGGCCCAGGTTGGGCGTCAGAAGCCTCAGCCGGGGGGGAAGGAAGCGTGGAAGGAAGACTGGAGAGGGATGGCCTGGGTTCAGTCTGGCCTGCCAGAAAATGCAGCCTGTCATAGTACCACATCCTGGGGACATAGATGTCATCTGCTGCTCCGGATCTCTGTGAATCCAGGACTTTCTTGCGCTCCCTTAGATATGTGCTCCTCAGGCCACCAATTAATATCTTTAAATAGGTGATGTCTGCCGTGGGGATCACCTGCGTCACAATTTCACACAATTGCACCAGTGCTGCCTTCCTCTTTGTTTGGTTCTTGAAATGGGGGTGGTTAATCTCCCACAGACAGGGCAGCTCCCGTAACATATCTATGAATACTGACATGAAGTCATTATCTTTGAGTAGCATATCCATGTTCACTGCAAGACACAACACAAGACAAAGCCTAATGTCAGACAAAACTCTCCTAATCTTGTTACAATATAGGCCTCAATCTAGAAGCAGTATAGGCACAAGTTTGTCTCTTACCTTCGTTCTTACGATCGGCGCGTCCAATGCTCCTTCCTCCGCTCACAGATCGTACGTAATATGCACGCGTGTTACGCTTTATACACTCTGCGCATGCGTGTAACTCTGCCCGCCCCTGACGTTCTTTCTAGTCTATTCCCTGCCCCTTTTCGTTCGGCGCAGTGGGTGAAGAGCACATGGCGGAGTTACAGCAGGTGCATGCTAATTCTAGCAACGAGGAGGAGGAGGAGGAAAGCCCGGATCCGGACACGTCCCGATCCAGAAGGAGACGTTTTAAGGCCACAAATATGTCCTTTGGGGAGATGTTGGAGATGGTTGATATCATGAGGAAGTCCGACTATGACGGAAAGTATGGGCCTTACCCCAACCCCAACATCAGAAAGGCCAAGATCATGGCGAAAGTGGTCAGAAGCCTTCACAGGAATTTTCGGGGTACGAAGATCTAAAGATCAGCTCAGGAAGCGGTGGTCGGACCTGAAGTTGAGAGAGCCAGAGCAGTACCGAAAGATCCGGAGAGTGCTGCAAAAAAGTAAGTAGTTGTGCTGTGTTCGTATTCTTTCTGTCTTTATTACGTTCGTGCTGCTCCATATGCTTTTATTAATTGTAACGTTTAAAAGGGCAACTTTAATGTTCATGGGCCCAATATTCGTTCGTATCAAACATTTTTCTTTCGGCCTCTAGAACACCATTGTTTAGGCCATATGCATTTTCCCACATTTTATTTGGGCCTACTTGGATGCCAAATATTTGTTTGAGTAGATGGGTTTGTTACTAGAATGAAATGAAAACTAGATTGTGTGTAAGGAGAGGACACTGAGCAGCTGTTTTCACATCTGGACACTGGAGCACTAGTGTGGGACACAAGAACACCATTTTTATTAGGGGGCCACACAGGTGCTCCAGTGTATACTATAGGGGGGTCTCCATCTGTGAAGCTTGTACCAAACAGGTAAAATATTGCAGCTTGACAAAGGGCAATAAAAAAAATACATCTTGGAACTCGGCTAAAATAGACAATTGTACCCCACTTCCAAGCAATGTTTCCTATTTCTAGTTCTGCCATCAAATATCTGTGTGCTAATTATACCATTTTTGTTTTACATAGGGGAGAAAAGACTTGGAGGACACCCCTCATCCGAGGAGACCAGAGACCCCCCACCTCTGGAAGAAGGTGAAATACCGCAAACCCAAGAAGAGCAGGAGGAAGAAGAAGATGTTGTGGAGATTGGCACCACAACAGGTGAGTGTCTGTGACCACAGGCTCAGGTAAAAGAGATGGATGGTGGCAGATTTTTGAGACCTGTTTTTTTTTAAATTTATCTCTTTTTAGGTGATCGTGAGGTTGTGGATCCCGAACGCTTCACTTCAGAAAGTGCCCAGATCCTGATCGGGGAGATCATGGGGTGTAATGCCGAACTGCAAAACATCCAGCAAAAAATCCGTGATGTTATTAAAAAAAATAATAACATCATTGATGTTTTGGGGTGAATTTAAAACCCCACAAAATCACTTTTTGTATTGTGGTTCAGTATTTTAAATTTTTTGGAAATGTTTTGAAAAGCCAAATTTGGAGGATGCACACAGTGTGCCAACATGTGCTATCTGCCATCACGGGAGATCAATGGACGCGTTTTGGGGGTGCAACCCCTTCCTTAATTATAAAGTCGCGTTGAGGAAGGGCTTGCTCCCCCAAAACACGTCCCATGATCCCCCCTGATGGCAGATAGCACATGTTGACATTGGTAAATTTGTGTGCATCTTCCAAATTTGGCTTTTCCTGGGGTGATTTCCCCCCATCTGAACGCTATATCAAACACAGTTACGAAATACTCATGTCTGATATAGCCTTCAGGTTTTACCTAATGTGAACTTTGTAAGTTCAAGTTTTTTGGCTTTCTTGTTGGATTTACACAGTCCTGTTTTATCTAAAATGGACATTTCAATTTTTGATAATGCTACTGCAAAAATTGTTATACAACAAACATGTTGGTTTGTTTTAAAAACCTTTGGTAAATGCACATGTGATTGTGCAGGTATAAAAAAGTGGCTTACTCAAGAATGTGTGGATTATTGTCTCAACACTACAACACTTTTGGGGTGATGTAATAGCTGTTTTATGCAAAAGTGGGGGTTATTTCCTAAGGGCAAATCCTCTTTGCACTACAAGTGCAGTTTCAGTGCAGTTGCAAGTGCACTTGTAGTGAAATGTGTATAAGGTTACCCAATCACGACATTTTCTGCACTCAAAACATTTCTGTCAGGGTCAGCTAAAACAAACACAAGCAGTAAATGTCCACAAATATTTTCTTTTTTTTTTTTAATTTAAAAAGGCTTCACATATTGTCTGGCATATTGATAGCCCCCCTACCCGCAAAGAACTCCTGGTAGCGTAACCGGACATCACGGGCACTCAGGGAGGGCAAGCCAGGATGGCCACTTTCAAGCGCTGTCAGTGTGGTTTGATGTAGGATTCCGGCCTCAGGCCCAACTGAGCCAGCATAGTTGGCCGAATGTTTCCGTAAAAAGTTATGGAGAACACAGCACGCAAGTATTATATGGTTCAGTTTATACTCTGCCATATGGATAGGTGTCAGAAATAGGCGGAACCGGCTGGCCAGGATTCCAAATGTGTTCTCCATCACTCTTCGGGCTCTGGCCAGCCATTAATTAAAAACCCTCTGTTCCGGGGTGAGGGTCCTCATCGGGAATGGCCGCATCAGGTGGTCCCCCAGCGCAAATGCTTCATCAGCAACGAACACAAATGGGAGTCCTTCCACATTGTCCTCTGGAGCTGGCAAGTCCAAGCTGCCATTCTGGAGACGCCTGTAGAACTCCGTCTGGGCGATGACTCCACCATCGGACATCCGGCCATTCTTCCCCACGTCCACATACAAGAAGTCGTAATTAGCCGACACCACCGCCAACATCACTATACTATTAAACCCCTTGTAATTATAATAGTACGACCCCGAGTTGGGTGGTGGGACGATGTGGACGTGTTTCCCATCAATTGCCCCTCTGCAGTTAGGAAAGTCCCACCGCTGGGCAAAGTGGGAGGCCACAGTCTGCCATTTATTTGGCGTGAAAGGAAACTGTTGAGGAAAAAACAATAAACATTACTATTTTTACTCTGAAACATAGCAAGCAGATTAGACACAAACATTATGGGGCAACCTCCAGATAGCATTTACTAAGGGGAATTTAACAAGGCCAAAGTATAAGGTACACCTATCATATTGGTGTGTAATAGGGGGCGCTAGAGACCTAACAAACATATGTTTCTGCCGTTAAATGCACTCACTAACCAAAACAGTCTCAGTGAACTGAGCGGTGCTGATTATGCTGAACTAGTGATAACACAAACACATGATTATGTTGCAAAAATATAAATACAAAATACAATAAAAAATAGTAAATAAAGAATCCAGTGAAAAAAATTTTAGTGCAAGTGAAATGAATAAATCGTGATGTCTAATAGTCCCAATCCATTGAAGAAATCAGAGCAAAACAGTTGAAACCAACATCACAGCGGACACATGGATCCTCACAAATGCAACAATTTAAGCGTTGATATAAAGGTTCCGTCACCCAAGAGGAAAAACACCTGAAGGTAATAGATATCTGCTTACCAGATACCAATGACTTCTTTAACTAAAAAGAAAGTCATTAGTGCTTGTACAGGATTGTGCCTGTTCACATGAAGGCTGGAAGGCTGGATGGTACTTTAGGCATTGAACCCTCCCGTCCCATTCATTCAGGATAGAAAATATGAGAAACAAAAAGGAATCCTCATAGCGTAAAACCGTTTAATATATAAAATTAGAGAACAATAAAATAGCCAAATGGCCTCTTACATTGGACGGTGCCTACCCGGCACTGGGACTGCTCGCATGTCAGGGTGTGTAGAGTCAGGAACCCTTCGCATCACATCGCACATGCGGCGTGCGTTCCACTCCGTGCGTCTAGCTAACCAGCTAATCGGGAAGTAGGTGGGACGAATCTGGACATGTGACCACGTACCGCTCCGACGTACGTTTCGTTTGTGAACGTCATCAGGCTTCCCTGATGACGTTCACAAACGAAACGTACGTCGGAGCGGTACGTGGTCACATGTCCAGATTCGTCCCACCTACTTCCCGATTAGCTGGTTAGCTAGACGCACGGAGTGGAACGCACGCCGCATGTGCGATGTGATGCGAAGGGTTCCTGACTCTACACACCCTGACATGCGAGCAGTCCCAGTGCCGGGTAGGCACCGTCCAATGTAAGAGGCCATTTGGCTATTTTATTGTTCTCTAATTTTATATATTAAACGGTTTTACGCTATGAGGATTCCTTTTTGTTTCTCATATTTTCTATCCTGAATGAATGGGACGGGAGGGTTCAATGCCTAAAGTACCATCCAGCCTTCCAGCCTTCATGTGAACAGGCACAATCCTGTACAAGCACTAATGACTTTCTTTTTAGTTAAAGAAGTCATTGGTATCTGGTAAGCAGATATCTATTACCTTCAGGTGTTTTTCCTCTTGGGTGACGGAACCTTTATATCAACGCTTAAATTGTTGCATTTGTGAGGATCCATGTGTCCGCTGTGATGTTGGTTTCAACTGTTTTGCTCTGATTTCTTCAATGGATTGGGACTATTAGACATCACGATTTATTCATTTCACTTGCACTAAAATTTTTTTCACTGGATTCTTTATTTACTATTTTTTATTGTATTTTGTATTTATATTTTTGCAACATAATCATGTGTTTGTGTTATCACTAGTTCAGCATAATCAGCACCGCTCAGTTCACTGAGACTGTTTTGGTTAGTGAGTGCATTTAACGGCAGAAACATATGTTTGTTAGGTCTCTAGCGCCCCCTATTACACACCACTACTTATTTGATTGTTTCATTCAAATTAAGGGGAGCAGCTTGTATTTGTGGCTTTTTGAGTGTGTGTTTTTCCACTCACTAATTCACTCATTTATACTTTGTAATTTTTTTATTCTTTACCAAAGGCGCGAAAGTATTGTCTATTTAACACCTATCATATTCCCCCTCCTCTCATGGGCCATTTCTAACATTATGGGGTGTGTGGAAATCTTGGACAGGTAACCCTCTTCACTTCATTGAAAGATGAATGCCTAAATAATGGGTCTTACTTGGAACAGCCCCTCCTTAGTTACACTATTGGCAGCCCACTGGACAGGTAAGAAGTGTCATAATACAAAGATATAAATACACACTGTACACATTTGAGGACATTTGGACATTCTGCTATTACCTATCAAGATAATAATAGGATACAAAAACTTTAAACAGTACCATTGGAAAGTATACAGGCAGGCCCTTGCACTACATGCTTTGGGTAATTCAGCCATAAATCTGACCACAAAAGAGATGGGTATAGTGTGTACGGGTTTGGCAAAGTCAGCAGATAGATGATTGAGGATAGATAGAGAATTGGGATCAGCTTAGCAGTTGGGGGAGGGAGGGTTACTAAAAATTATTTTGGGACACCACAAAAAAAAGCCTCTGGCACTCTGCCTGAATTTAAATCAAAAATAACATTACCAAACATTTTAGGGGGTGTTTGGGGTAAAGCACTACTATAGAGCTGATAAAATACATTGTTAAGTGACTACATGAGGTGAATATAGGGCAGGAGACACCATGCTGGGGAGGTTATTGAAGGGCAAATATGTATGAAGGACCTAAAATAATAATTACATAAAAATCCAGCATGCATGAGAACAAAGGGGACATTCACAGCATATTACAAGCATGGTAATTAGGGAATGAGGAAAGAAATACAATATATTATCAAACATTAAATACAATAAAATGTGATATTAAAGGATAAAAATCTTACCTTCATATACTCCTTCTGCAGGACCTGGATGATGGCAGAACAGGTCTCTGGGATAATGATCCCCAGAGCCTAGGGGGAGATGCCTGTGGAGAACTTCAAGTCCTGCAGACTTCTCCCTGTCGCCAAGTACCGCAAGGTAGCGACCAACCTCTGCTCCGCAGTGATGGCTTTCCTCATGCAGGTATCCTGCCTGCTGATATAGGGGGTCAGCGAAGCCAACAAACAGTGAAACACGGGGTCCGCCATCCTGAGAAAGTTCCTGAAATCATCAGGATTATTCTCACGGATCTCACGGAGCAAAGGCATATGGCAGAACTGGTCACGCTGAAGCAACCAATTCTTGGTCCATGAACTCCTCCCCACCCTGTTCATGGACTGGACTTGTGTCAAGGTCAGGACCACAACACCAAGCCCCCGCACAGCACGAACTCTACGAGGAGTACGCATACGAAACATGGCTAGAAAACGGTCGGCTGCTCAGAACGAAGTAACAGAACGCACTGAAGAACAGCAAGGCCTGTGAAGAGCGAACTGAAAAACAGCAACGAGCAGGCAAGATCACACAGAAAACTCTGATACGAACTGACTGCACGCACTGAAGAGCAGATACAAACCCACAAGCACAAACTGAACGGCAGAAAACGATCTGAAAGCCACGAGTCTGAAAAAGCGCGAATCGTCTCTCACCAAACTTTTACTAACACGAGATTAGCAAAAGGAGCCCAAAGGGTGCCGCGCTTGGTTCTGAACCGGCCTTTTCTAGTCTCGTCGTACGTGGTGTACGTGACCGTGTGGTTGGCGATCGGAAATTCCGACAACTTTGTGCGACCGTGTGTAGGCAAAACAAGTTTGAGCCAACATCCGTCTGAAAAAATCCTAGGATTTTGTTGTCGGAATGTCCGAACAAAGTCCGACCGTGTGTATGCCCTATAAGTCTTTCCAGTTGTATATGCGCCGATATACTCCCACCGTTTAGAGCTATTTATCTCCATGATAACCTTTGTAGGTGATTTTTTGGGTTTAATTTTGTGTCAATCTTGGAACACCTATTTTAGTATTTATTCTCAGGTTGTCTTTTGGTGGACATGGTTCTCCAGACAGGCACTCAGATTGTTCTCATTAAGAGATATTGTTGAGATATATTTCTTAGCAGAAGAAAAAAAAGGGGGGTGTCTACTTTCCTTTCTCTTTTTTTTGTTGCCTTCTTTGTCTCTCTCTCAAATGGATCCCCAAGCTTTTGAAGAGATGTTATTAAACTCCAAATGCAACAGAATAGGTTGCTTTTCAATTTGAAGGACTTCTATGAGAGAAAGTCAAGAGTACGATGGAATGTCTAGAATATTTACCCAAAGGTTTTGAAAATCCAGATTTTCCCAAAAATTTGAGAAGTGACCACTGATTTTAAGACAAAATGGGAAAATAACCTACAGCAATGTACACGAAATATGATTGTACTATTAGCGGGTTTTTATGAACAGCAGTTATCTCAGATAAACAAGGAAATTCAGGAAATTCTGGCTTCTCTAACCCCATTTAGGCAGAGACCCACTTGTATCAAAAAAAAAAAGGACATCTACTTTTCAACTGAAAAAATTAATAAAGAAATAGTTAATTCTAAGAACCTTACCTATAATGTGGGTAGACAAAGAGGTAACCGTAGAAATCACAACACTAATGATGACAGTAGTCTGAATCTGAACCAATGCAGGAAGGCAGATCTGGTCCCCTGAGGAAGAGGAAGGGGGAGGGGCCAGAATAGACACAACAAATATAAGGAATCAAACACTTATGAGAGAAAGAGTATAGATTTGGAGGATATGGATGGTGTTTATACCTCACAATCAGAAGATGGGGGGACAACGGGAAAATAGTGCATCAAAAAATGAATTGGGACCCCCCACAGAAGGAAGCGCAGAAGGAGGCGGTCTCCCACAAACCACATCACAATGAACCCGCCATCCCCTCATGTCCACAACACACAAGCATTGCCCACACCCATGTTAAAGAAGTATGGAGTGGATCAATACCTGACCCCAAGGGGGATGTAGCGCCCTCTACCTTTCGGTAGGTGCTTTTTGGCATTTTTTTTTATAGAGCAGGATATAGAGACAGGTAAATTTGTCCAGGCCTGTGTTCTTTGCTAGGCCTGGATGGTAATTCGGGGGTTGGAAGTGTCAGAATAGAAGGGGGTGTGGCCGCCTACATTTGGGCTCAGGAAAGCCTTCTCTGCTTGATGGTGGATTTTGCTGGAGAGAGAGAATGGGCTGAGACCTGAGTGGCAGGAAACCCATGTGAGAGGATTGACCAATGGTTAATTTCTTCAGTCAAGGGGAGGTCTCACATAAAAGGGGGGTCACATGCTTTGGGAGGGGTTCGCAGATTCAGTTCGGGATTCAGAGTCCACAAGTTAGGCCCAGAACTCCCGGTCCGGGAGTTCAGAGATCCCGGAGCCCTGGTGCCAGAAGAAGATCCTAGGCCCTGGATAAGGATTCAGCATGTAGTCGACAAAGAACCACTGGACCACATTGGCATCTTTTGAAGGAGAATCATTCTGTTGGCAAATTCAGTTTGGGATACCCACAGATGGTGTACAGGAGGGCCCGCTCTTTAAACAACCTCCTTGTGCACAGTGATATCTTCTGGAAACCGATGGGTCATTCTACCAATACAGGTATGACCAAATGCGGATATCTGCCTATATATAATAGAGGGTGACACTTTGGAATTGCCAGCGGGTAGAGTCCTCAAATGTAGACAGAGAGCCTATTGTGATTCCATGGGAGTTATACAGTATCTCACAAAAGTGAGTACACCCCTCACATTTTAGTAAATATTTTATTATATCTTTTCATGTGAAAACACTGAAGAAATGACACTTAGCTACAATGAAAAGTGTACAGCTTGTATAACAGTGTACATTTGCCCCTCAAAATAACTCAACACACAGCCATTAATGTCTAAACCCCTGGCAACAAAAGTGCGTACACCCCTAAGTGAAAATGTCCAAATTGGGTCCAAAATGTCAATTTTGTGTGGCTAAAATTATTTTCCAGCACTGCCTTAACCCTCGTGGCCATGGAGTTCACCAGAGCTTCACAGGTTGCCACTGGAGTCCTCTTCCACTCTCCATGATGACATCATGGAGCTGGTGGATTTTAGAGACCTTACGCTCCTCTACCTTCATTTTGAGGATGCCCCACAGATGTTCAATAGGGTTTAGGTCTGGAGACATGCTTAGCCAGTCCATCACCTTTACCCTCAGCTTCTTTAACAAGGCAGCGGAGGTGTGTTTGGGGTCGTTATCATGTTGGAATTTTGCCCTGCAGCCCAGTCTCCGAAGGGAGGGGATCATGCTCTGCTTCAGTATGTCACAGTACATGTTGGCATTCTCGGTTCCCTCAATGAACTGTAGCTCCCCAGTTCCGGCAGCACTCATGCAGCTCCAGACCATGACACTCCCACCACCATGCTTGACTGTAGGCAAGACACACTTGCCTTTGTACTCCTCACCTGGTTGCCACCACACACGCTTGACACCAAATGAACCAAACAAGTTTATCTTGGTCTCATCAGACCACATAACATGGTTCAAGTAATCCATGTCCTTAGTCTGCTTGTCTTCAGCAAACTGTTTGCGGGCTTTCTTGTGCATCATCTTTAGAAGAGGCTTCCTTCTGGGATGACAGATATGCAGACCAATCTGATGCAGCGTGTGGTGTATGGTATGAGCACTGACAGACTGACCTCCCACCCCTTCAACCTCTGCAGCAATGCTGGCAACACTCATACGTCTTTTTCCCAAAGACAACCTCTGGATATGACACTGAGCACATGCGCTCAACTTCTTTGGTCGATCATGGCGAGGCCTGTTCTGAGTGGAACCTCTCCTGTTAAACCGCTGTATGGTCTTGGCCACCATGCTGCAGTTCAGTTTCAGGGTCTTGGCAATCTTCTTATAGCCTAGGCCATCCTTTTTTTAGATCCTCAGAGAGTTCTTTGCAATGAGGTGCCATGTTGAACTTCCAGTGACCAGTATGAAAGAGTGAGAGCGATAACACCCAATTTAACACACCTGCTCCCCATTCACACCTGAGACCTTGTAACACTAACGAGTCACATGACCCCAGGGAGGTAAAATGGCTAATTGGGCCCAATTTGGACATTTTCACTTAGGGGTGTACTCACTTTTGTTGCCAGCAGTTTAAACATTAATGGCTGTGTGTTGAGTTATTTTGAGGGGATAGCAAATTTACAAGTCCGGAGCTTTTATAGAGACCTGGGAGGAATAAAGTGTCCAATCCTGGGTCAAGTCCACCAGATTGTGGTGGTGTGTGCAGAGCTTTTACCAGAGACATTACTATGGTTCAGGGCTCCACCCTGACAGACAGAGGAGGTCTTAACTCAGGAGTCAGGAGCTCTCCTGGCCTTAATCCTTAAACTCTTGTCTGTCTGCTCCAGACAATCTTCTTTCCCAAACTCAATGTACACAGCTAGTAGCACACAGCGATACTGGCTCACGCCTGTCTCCTAAAGGTGAAGATCGGTTGTCTCCTGAATAGATACCTCTTGTCTCTTGGGTGGAGCCCTAAATTATTCTCAGGTCTTAGATTATAATGGCTGTGAACACCTGCCCACACACCCTGCTTGTCTCTGACAAGTCCTGGACACTGTTGGAGACTTGCTCCCACCCAAAGCACTTTGAAGTCTGCAAGCTCCAGAATATGATCTGGAAATGACAAAACCCTGAGAAAGATGAAAAATCACCCTTCTCCACGCAAAACTGGCATTCTGAAGCAATTCAAACGGTATTCTTGAAAACCCTGTGTCCCTTTCTCATATGTTTTCACAGTGGCAGGGCCACTGTCAATATAAATATAATATATACATACATTTATATATAACACTTTTTAACTTGTGGCAAATACTCTGAGAAGGAACACATTTTGTTTAACAAGAGGACATAATTCACTGACTAGAAACACATATCAGTCTGTATTGTCTCACTTGGGTTGGGTTACTTATATTTCCCTAACTATTAAATGTATGATTAAAATATGTTCATGGTAGCTTTGCAATTGTTCTAAAGCGCGTTTGTGCAACTGGTTACCTAACAACAGAACAAAGCAAAGGGTAATTGCAAAAATATCTTATTATCGCCCTTTAGGATTACATTGACATCATTATCATGAATTAACTAGGGAAAGAATGTTGTAAAAGGTCGGAATCTCCATAGATCGAGTATTAGAGGTATGCACAGTCAACATTAAACTAACAGAAAGTAATTTTCAATTCAAGAGACTCTTCAGATGGACCTCACAAACCCTTAAAGGGCTATGCATGATGACCCTGCTTTATTTTTGCAAAAGTCATACATTGTGTTTATAATTAGTAAAACATATGTCAAAACAATATGCTGCATGTTGATTTACTTAATAGGAATGTATATAGATTGTGGTATTGGGAAGATTAAACTCATGTGGTAGGTGCTTTTCTGATGAGTTGCACCAGTCAAAACTGCATTTAAGGGCATGGCAGTCTACTTTTATTATATAAAGAGAAAGTTCACATTGACATTAGTTACCCACACAGGGGTTCTTCCTCATCAATATGAACAGATGAAAATACAGAGCCACCTAGCTCCCTTGTTGGCAGCACGGCTGCTCTTAATACCTAAAGTAATAATGCAATATTATACAATCTAATATATTATTTTTATTATTATACAGGATTTATATAGCACCGACAGTTTACGCAGCGCTTTACAACATTAGGGCAGACAGTACAATTACAATGCAATTCAAAACAGGGGGGAATCAGAGGGCCCTGCTCTTTTGAGCTTACAATCTAGGAGGGAGGGTCAAGTTATACAAAAGGGTAATAGCTGTGGGGGATGAGCTAATGGAGAAAATAGTGCAGTTGTTAGATGGAGGCAGGATAGGCTTGACTGAAGAGGAAAGTTTTCAGGGATCGCCTAAAAGTGGATCCAATTGGAGACAGTCTGTCAGATTGGGGTAGTGAATTCCAGAGGATGGGCGAGGCACAGGAGAAGTCCTGGAGGCGGATATGGGAGGAGGTGATGAGGGAGCTAGAGAGCAGGAGGTCTTGGGAGGAACGAAGAGGGCGATTAGGTTGGTATTTTGAGACTAGGTTAGTGATGTAGCTGGGGGCAGAGTTGTGGATTGCTTTGTAACTTAATGTTAGTATTTTGAATTTTATTCGTTGGGCAAGTGGCAGCCAGTGGAGGGATTGGCAGAGAGGGGTAGCAGACACTATGCGGTTTGTAAGGTGGATGCCAATATAACTATATAACTATTGCATACATGTATTAACTTGCCTAATCCCTATAGTTAGCTAGTCTATGAGAGTCTGATAAGCTCAATGATATAACAAACACATCTGCTTAGTAAACAATGTTACATTTATTTCCCAAGAAAATAGCAATATACTAAACAGCAGAATTAGGAAAACTAACATAAAGGTATTAAAATAAATTACATAGTTACAAAGCTTACAATCAGAACACAATACAAGAATATACTTATCACATCCTCTAGACTGGACTCATCGCCTGCTCTCAAGATGTTGAAAGAGAAAGCTCTGTTTGAAACATCCCTTTTTACAGTCACACCTCATCCAAACCCCCTCCTATTGCCAGCCCAACTCGATTTTGGATGAATTAGAGTGTCCCGGGGGCATTCCTCCTCAACAGGTTATATTATTGACCATCCTGGGGTATTGTCCACTAGGGGGCAGCGTCTGTCCATGAATCACCACTGTCCGACCTGAGTCAAACCTTCACAGATATCCGGGTCTTTGATCTTCCGTATCTCAACTCATCAATTATCTCTGCCAGTCAGGCACTCTTTGAAGGTCGCAAGTAGAGCAGTTATTTAGGAATTCTCATAGACAGATCGGAGTCAGTATTGTCATGCACAGTTAGAGGCTTAATTGTCTACACTCCAACCGGGGGGGGGGGGCATCCTGTCCTCCAGGGAGTGAGAAAATACCTTTTATTCTTTCAAAAACCATGGACGCCTGGCTGATTTTGGGACTAAAAACAGATATTTACAGAATCCAGAAATATGACATTGGACCATTTCGACTTCCAACAATACCAGTCCCTGTGACTGTGTTGCCCAGCTTTGCTGGTCCAGTTGGCCCTTTAAACAGGAACAGAGGGGAAATCTACCAATAGGACACTAGTTCTGCTGACAACCAGGGATTTCCATCACTGTGGAGGGATTTCGTCTTACTTCTTGTTGTGGCTGCGGGACAAGAAGTGAGGGGAAATCCTCCCAATGGGACACAAATGGAAATACAATCTGATAGTAGTTATAACCCTCCCTTACTCCAAAATTAAAAAAAGATTTGCCCTCAGTTCTACTTTAAATGTTTATTTGTAAAACAAAGAATGTATAAATATTGTAACAAAAATGTATGCAGTGGCAAGAAAAAGTATGGGAATTAACTGGTTTTCTGCAGGAATTTGCCATAAAATGTGATCTGATCCTCATCACTACAGTAGACAACCACAAGGTGTTTATCTGTTTCCTGCCTGCCATGTAGACAAATGACGCTCTCTCTGTTCTAGTGCAATATCATATGACCGCGCCCAGTCTCGGCGCGATCATGCACTAATCCAGAAGTGGAAAGAACATCATTTCACCATAAACCGGCTACGACCAGGTGTTCCTAGCAAGATTTCTGACAGATGAGTGAAAATAATTATCAGAAAAGTTGTCCAAGAGCCAAGGATCACTTATGGAAAGCTTCACAAAGACCTGGAATTAGCAGGTACAATTATTTCAAAGGAAACAATAAATAATGCTCTCAACTGAAATGGCCTGTATGCACGCTCACCATGCAAGATTCCATTGCTGAAGAAAAAGCATGTTGAAGCGTTTAAAGTTTGCTGCACAACATTTAGACATATCTGTGAAATACTGGGAGAATGTAGACTGGTCAGATGGGACCAAAGTTTAACTCTTTGGATGCCATAATACACACCCTGTTTTTAGGTCAAATGGCACTGCACATCACCCCAAACACCATACCAACAGTGAAGTTTGGAGGTGGGAACATCATGGTACGGGGCTGTTTTTTCAGTATACAGTACTGGCAAACTTCATATCGTTGAAGGAAGGATGAATGAAAAACATACCAAGACATTCCTGCTGCCATCTATCAGGATGATGAAGATGAAACGAGGGTGGACATTTCAGCAAGACAATGATCTCAAACACAAAGCCAAAGAAACTCTCAATTGGTTTCAAAGAAAGGAAATAAAGCTGCTAGAATGGTCCAGCCAATCACCTGTCTTGAATCCAATAGAAAATCTATGGAAAGAACTAAAGATCATAGTTCATAGAAGAGGCCCACGGAACCGTCAAGATTTGAAGACTGTGTGGAAGAATAGGCAAAAATCACATCTGAGCAATGTATGCGACTAGTTTCTCTATACAGGAGGCGTCTTGAAGCTGTCATTACCAACAAAGGATTTTGCACGATGTGTGACAGACTCACCTGGGACAGAGGCTTTTGGAGGGGACTGCAGACTCTTGTCTACTGACTGTGGGCCCTGGCTTTTAAGGGAGCCCTGCTCTTTGGGAGGTGTGTGCCTGGGGGACCCTTGGAATAATGTTACTTTGGATTCAAGTCGATGTCTCCCCAAAACACACAGACTCTGGGAATCTAGGCCCGGGATCCATGTTTAGGGCCTAGATGCCACATTACCAACAATGACTGCTTCAAACTGTGAGACTCAAAACAGATATTAATATCAGCTCAAAGTAACCTTAATCTGCGGTATCCTGCTATAATCTGTTTAAGGTGGTATGTGTCAAGTGTATTTCTCCCATTGTTAATCGAGTTGCCTATTGTTTCTGTCTGTCTTTTAGTATTGTGTCTCCACCACCTAGGCTGGTTTAAGTGACTAGTTAATTAGCTCAAGTTAATTATATCACTGTCAGCTATTAGTTGCTAGAGATGGATTAGCATATAGTGTATGTTGGTTGTTCTTTAGTTATGTTAAAGTGTTTGTAAAGCTAAAAAAAAACAAAAAAAAAACAAAAAAAAACAAATCCTGTTCTCTTAAAGCATGTTACACAGCACAGTGCTTGTGCTGTGTAATTTAGCCCCTTCTATCACCTAAAAAACCTGGCTCTGCCAGCCCCTTTGTACACTGATCACGGTTTATGATGGCTGCTGAGCCCTGACACTGTGGTCAGTTTACGTGCCTCAGTCATCTGCAGCCCTGTCCTCCTTCTCTGTCCCCCCCCCCCAATGCCTCGTGTCAGTGCCTGCCCCTTCCCTTCCTACTGCTCTCATAACTACTATAAAATCCTCTAATCCCCTCCTTAACATAACATTATGTGTCCTTGTGCCTGCCTTATATAAAAAATATGCCAATCTGTACCTATATCAGTGCGGCTCCTGGCGCTCACATGACTCCTTGGCTTTTCTTCTCCACTCTTCCCCTTCTCCCCGGCTGACGTCATCGGAAGTGCTCAGCCCCACCCCCTTGAGCTGTCAGCCAGGCAGAGGAGAGAGTCGAGGAGTCACGTGAGTGTCGGGAGCCACTGTGATATAGGTACAGATCGGCATTTTTTTAATATAACACAGGTACAGGGACACATATTATTAGGTTACAGAGGGAATGGGAGGTTTTTATAGTAGTGGCTTAACAACCACTTTAATAACTTTCTGTATACAATTTCCTTTGCATACAATATTGTGATCAGGCTCACCTGATCTGGTGTACTATAAATTATGTCTCAATAGTTTCAATAAACAGTCATTCCTTTTTGACTTTACCTCACATCTTGTCTGTGTATAATGTTTGGGGTAAAAAGGGCTGGTATTATTTAAGCGAACCTACCAGAGTAAGCTTTGCATTTTCTAAATGAGTGCAAAGTACTCTATGACTGATGTCACCAAGCTCCCTCTCTACCTCTCCCAACGAATGCTATGCAAAGCATTTTCCAAATCGTCTGTATTCAAAATGCAGAAAGACAGCGATTCGGCAGGAGACCCAGATACAAGTGGAGATCACTGGAGTAGCAGTGTCTATTTTAGTGATTTTCAGCTTCCAGGGGCATCAGTAAGGTATGTTATATGCATTGTTACAAGCTGGACGAATGTCGCTATGTAAAAATTATCCATACCTAGAATTATCCTTTAAGGGATATCGGTTAGTATTAAAGCTCCAGCCTTACCTTCAGGCTTGCACAAAAGATCACGTGATATGCTTGTGATGTCACTGGGTCTAAAATGAAGACAGAAAGATTTTATTAAAAAATGTCCTTATCATGTTGATGTGTTGATGGTGGGGGGCTGAACCAGGCAAAACAAAATAAAGTCATATTAAACTTCAATGTTGAAGTTAAGTGTTAGGCTTAGGTTTCAGTGTTATAAGTAAAGTTTTGTGTTCATTTATAGTTTTAGATTAAATAGTGGAATTCCGTAAAAGAACTAGAATTTATGGATTTTTGTCCGAACACCGAAATCTACCAATAATATACGTGTTTATATGTTTATACAGTAAGTTAATCTGGGCCAGCCTCATTATGGACTTCCTGTGACTCTTTAGTGCTGTAATGTCTCAACCGCTCGTCCCCTTTCTAAAGATCCCAATCAGCCACCATTTCTTTTTGATTGCTATGTAGAAGGGAGGAGAGTGAATGTAAATTCTGCTAAGCTAAGTTACGTTACATCCTACTTGCCGTAAACTTTTGGGTCCTCTATTGGCAAGTACTAGGTTGTTTTTTTTTTTTTTCAATGTTTAAAGTTAAATGGTGGATAAAAATGTTATCCAAGTTCTTTTATTAGTGCTTTAGGTACAAAAAACAAAAAAAAACAAAAAAAAAACAGCTGAACATGTAACCAATAAACATCCGTAGCACATCTCTTGCACAACAAATTACTGAAATTGCCAAACAATTGCAGTTTCACAAAGCTAATAATGACTTCTAGATCATCTTTCACTACAGACAACTAGTGCTAATCCTTCTCCATTATTTCAATATCACATATCAGCTTTAATTAGTCTAATTCTAGAAGTCTTTATGAATTCTAGCACATTGCACACAAATCTCTTAAGCCCCATATACACGATCGGACTTTCCAACAGGAAATGTTGGATGTCAGGCTGTTGGCGGAAAATCCGACCGTGTGGTGTATGCTCCATCGGACAATTGTTGTCGGACTTTCTGCCAACAAATGTTGCCTAGCATGTCTTCAAATTTTCCGCCAACAAATGTGTGTTATCGGATTTTCCGATTGTGTGTACACAAGTCTGTCGGACAAAAGTCCAAAGTACAAATACGCATGCTCGGAAGCAGAAGCTGCCGGTCTTGTAAACTAGTGTTTGTAATGGAGAATTAACTTTCATGACGTGGCAAATTATGAAATCTCCAAATGCAGCACACAATTCTCTTCTTCTTTAATGGGATAATAATGAAGCTGCTTTGCTGGTGATACTGAAAAAGTTATTGCAAACAAATTTTCAAAGTCTTTTTTTTTCTAGTGATATCAAGAATAATATTATTATGTTTTTTGTTTTTTGTTTTTATTTGTGCAAGTTACCACAACACCATTATCCCCTAGTTTTTAAGATCAAAGATACAACTATGTTGGTGTCCCTTGTCAATTTTACATTGTATTTTTTTAAATGTAACTGCCTACTCCCAAACTGTCATTTGAAGTAAAACACATAGCCAAGTATTATTCTCCACAATTTTTTTATTGTGCATTAAAAAAATAAAATTAGACATGCTATCTGCCAATAGAACTTAACCAAAAAGTGCATTCTATGCATCCAAAAATATAGAAAATATACCAAATCAAATCATTATTCAACCAAAAAAATAATGTCAAAGCAATAACTCCAAGGCCAATAATAAATAACACGTTATCTCCTCCGATTCTGCAACATGTCTGGTTGACAAACGGCCGTTCAGAAACAAACTGAAAAGCATGAAATGAAAAGCGCGAACTGAAAAGAGCTAAATCAAAAACGCAAAAAGAAAAGCGCGAATCAACACTTAAATAATGATAAATGATTCACTAGTGCCTGCCCTCCCTCCAAGTGAAATCAGATAGCAGCGCTAATTATAAAAATGTGCATACATATGTGACTTAATCACAAACAAGCTGAAAAGTGACAACCTCTTAAGTGTCATATAAATAATGAGCAAAATTATTCTAATGTGAAAAAATTAAACAGTGTATAAATTGGTAACATAAAAGTCCAATAAAGTAGTGACGTAGTGATATGTGTGATGCTTCACAAATAATACAGATCTTCAGTGAGCAAAAATCTTCCACCACACCGCTGTGCACTGTGATCTCCACTCCCCTTCAGCGAGCAGACTCACCAGCTATTTTTGCCTTACACTCTCGTGCTTGGCTCACAGGCTATTCCCACACAGTAGGGGGTACAGTGATAATTTCCACTCAATTCCTGTTGGATATCCAGAGCATATGCTAGCGTACTCTCCACATGAAACAAAGAAAAGCGAAGCAATAGTGCAGTAACGCAACAAACTTTAATAAAAGTAACACTCTCCTCCACCATTAAACTCACATTTCAAAAACTTGAATCAAGCAGAATAGCACAGCACACATGGTCATCACCAAAAAACACTCTCCAAATAATAACCGGACGTATGGTGGTCACGGCGGACCCAGGCAGTCGGATGTTCGGATGACTCTCACCCGTTCCTCGCGTCTCCTGGAGCCGCTTCCCCGCTTTCCCGTATGGCGCCTCCTATCTCAGCGTCCTACGTCTAGCGCGTCAGATTGCCTCGTAGCCACGCCCCGACATGTTTCGTCACAAGGGACTTATTCATGGGATTGGCTGCGCTATCTGGCAATCTTTCTTAAATACCCTCCTCTCTCGTATGACGCGGTAATGGTGACACCGCGCCTGCGCACTCCCTGTGTCTCCGCTCGCACCATACGTGTACATTGCTTAGTATACACAAGTTAACATGCATTTAAAAGCTTCAGTTACTGCAAGTGCTGAGTATGACACTATATATCTGCAAGAGAACTGCTTGGTAATCCCGTGAGCTCATGTCATAGGCCGTGCGGGTCACCAATCATCTTTACATGTGTTCTATATTGCAGGTCTTAAGTGTCATCTCAAAAAACATTTAAAAAAATATTTTTTGAAATATAGAACATATTATTTTATTAAAGTTTGTTGCGTTACTGCACTATTGCTTCGCTTTTCTTTGTTTCATGTGGAGAGTACGCTAGCATATGCTCTGGATATCCAACAGGAATTGAGTGGAAATTATCACTGTACCCCCTACTGTGTGGGAATAGCCTGTGAGCCAAGCACGAGAGTGTAAGGCAAAAATAGCTGGTGAGTCTGCTCGCTGAAGGGGAGTGGAGATCACAGTGCACAGCGGTGTGGTGGAAGATTTTTGCTCACTGAAGATCTGTATTATTTGTGAAGCATCACACATATCACTACGTCACTACTTTATTGGACTTTTATGTTACCAATTTATACACTGTTTAATTTTTTCACATTAGAATAATTTTGCTCATTATTTATATGACACTTAAGAGGTTGTCACTTTTCAGCTTGTTTGTGATTAAGTCACATATGTATGCACATTTTTATAATTAGCGCTGCTATCTGATTTCACTTGGAGGGAGGGCAGGCACTAGTGAATCATTTATCATTATTTTTGTATTGTTTTAATTTAAGCAGCAGCTGTCAGTGAGGGGTAGGTCTGTGAGCGCAGCGTTTGGCACATAGGAGAGGGCGGTATTCCTGTGTACCATACCAAGTGACAGCGAATCAACACTTACCAAACTTCCGCTAACACGAAATTAGCAGAAGGAGCCCAAAGGGTGGCGCTAAAGAGCTGAAAAATCACGTAGTACGTCTAGTACGTCACTATGTTTGTAATTGTTGGCCAACATTTGTGTGACCGTGTGTATGCAAGACAAGTTTGAGCCAACACCCTTTGGACAAAATTCCACGGTTTTGTTGGCAGGAAAGTCCGATCGTGTGTACGGGGCATAACAGAAGGAATCTGATGACTAAAAATAGCCATGCATATAAGAATTTGTTTCAAAATAAATGTTTAGCCTCATGGCACCCATGACATGCACATTCAGGCCTCATGTACACTGCTGCTGGTAAACGGGCGTTTAGGAGCAGTTGGGCGTTTTTTTCAGCTGCCCCTGAACTCTCATCTATGTTATCTTATCAGTACATGTACACAGGGTCGTTTATAGTCGTTTCTAGGCAGTTGAGTTTAGAAGCATTTTTGTAATGCAAAAAAATGCATTCAGGACGGATGTTTAGAGGCATTTGAAACACCAAATGCCTGTAACAGCATTTTGTAACAAAATGCTTCTAGATGCAAACGTGGCTAAACGTGGCATGTAAACGTGGCTAAACGGATGTTTTTAAGCGTCGGTTTCTAGCTTTCAAGCTAAATCGTTCAGGAGAGGTTAAACAACATCCGGTGTGCATGAAGCCTTAACGTTCATTGAAAAAAATAATAATTTCACAACCCTTAATTTTGTTTTTGTATAAACATATATTTTAAAGTATTATAAAAAGACAAACCACGCTTCATAAACTAAATGAACAAAAATCAGCAGCTCAGCTGTAATATACATACAGTGAATAAAAAAGAAAAAAGAGAAGCAGCGCTAATAGTAAAGTATAAAATTAACATGGTGAACCTAAACACCAAAAATAAATAAAATACATAATGAACATAAACACCAAAAATTAAAGGGTGCAGATCTGTGAATCATTCTTCAAAGTAAGTTATTGCTATTCAGAGGCCTCTCATGGTGTCAGTGCAACCCCTCCACCACATAGATTCCACACTTACCAGATAGCAAGCGGTATAGCGCTTGTGGCTAATTACCCAGCTCAGGCCTTGATCACTGATCAGATTCAGATGACAGCTCACATCCGAGAAAGCCTCCTATGAAGGAGAGGGACGGATGGTCTAGGGCTTAAAAGCAAATCCAAAGGAGCCTATCTCGTTCAAAGAGGAGACTCAAAGTAGCCCAAAAAGAAAAGAAGATTCGCCATAGTGTAAAAACCAACGGAACATTTATTTAAATAAAGTAATGTACTTACTCGTAGGAGAATATATTACGGCAAAAAAATAAAGGTAAACGCCCGTCCATTCGGGGTTCTTGGCAATGTGATGACGTCAGCACGTCCCTCCTCCTGATGCATTTCATTACAATATGACTTTGTCCTGTACAGTATGTTACATGTTAGAAATGGATTGGAGCTACTCACCATTAGCAGGTTGATTTAGCATGTGCAGTTGCTGTTCTTGTCAAATGTCAAATGTCAGGATCCTGCCACTGACTGGTAGATTGCTGGGCTGAGTAAGCAGTCACCTTTTTTCCTATACCCTTTCGGCCTATAGCCAGATACATGTAAGCCCCACTCCTAGTGTATGGCACCTAAGAAGCAACGCAACATGTGTGCTCAGTACCCCGTGTGTGTTTGGTTGATAACAAACATGTTATACTTACCTGCTCTGTTGCGTTGGTTTTGCACAGAGCAGCCCAGATTCTCCTCTTCTCGGGTCCCTCTTCTGCGCTCTTGGTCCCTCCCTCCTGTTGAGTGCCCCCACAGCAAGCAGCTTGTTATGGGGGCAACCGAGCCGAGTCACAGCTCCCTGTGTCCATTCAGACACGTAGCCCCCATTTCGCCCCATCCCTCTCTCTCCTGATTGGCTAACTGACATTGATTGACAGCAGCGGGAGACAATGGTGCTGCTGTTGTGTCTCAGCCAATCAAGAGGGGAGTCCTGGATTGCCAAGGCACTCGTGGACATCGCTGGAGAGAGATGGGGCTCAGGTAAATATTAGGGGGTGCTGGGGCGGTTACTGCACAGAGAAGGTTTTTTATCTCAATGCATAGAATGTATTAAGATAAAAAAAACCTTCTGACTTTACAACCCCTTTAAAGAGGAACTTTCGCTTTATCATAAAAATGACAACAGAGGAACCTTTAAAAATGTTTCAAGTGGCAATCTACAGACAGATGCTTGTAGATAATCGCAGGTTTTTTATTCTTTGCATAGCTTATTTTTTTTTCCTCCCCATTATTGTCATGGTGGCCATTTTCACTAAGGGTCGGTAAATCCTTCTACCTTCGACTTCATGTAACTCTGGGCCTGCCTCTTGAACATATAACTGTAACTTTCCAGGATGCAGCTGTTAGGCAAGCGTTACATCACCAGTGTCCTAAAGAAACCAGGAAGTAGAAAAACATTCATTGTAAGTGTAGCCCTCTTTTTGGGGGAAGTTATCAGAAATGACCCCCCCCCCCCCCAAAACAGGATAGTGCGCTAAACCTGTAGGTAAATATCAGAACCAAAACCTTCACTAAGTTCAAGAGTGTGTTTGATATTAAAGTTGGCAGTGCCACCACCCAGGACAGGACCTCCGTGAACAGAAATTACCCAGTAATCTAAATAAAAAAATTGGAAACAGAGGAACTAGGAACTACTGCAACCAGCATATAACAATAACCTTAAGTATATAGATGCACACCAGTATGGACATAATACAAACTTTATATAAAAAAGGTATTATTAGTAAAGGGCCCAACAAAAGTATTGGTGGATTTGTGCACATATACCCGAGTATATATATATAGTTATTAGTAAAGAGACCTCTGGAATGTTGCAGCAAAGTTCAGTAGCAGAGGCCCCTGAGGATAATCGTGATGTGGTGTCAATCTTTGTGTCAGAGACCTAAAATAAAGATCAACGATTATGGGGTGACCATTGTGCAACCAGCCTGGAATGCAGCTTCTCACTAGCAGAAACTGTTGTGTGGCACTGGAACTCAGGGTCAACCTATACTCTGCACCTAGTAGTTTCTAATCTGTCATGCAACTGGACCTCTAACTACCAGAAGTGGTCATTGGATGCCCTACCTGGCTCCAGCCTATGCTGGTTATTGAGCCTTGAGCTAAAACTAGCTATATAATCCCAGATCAGAAGGGACATGGTTAACTAAAATAACATGAGCTGCATATAAACTTTACTGCAATAAACAGGTTCACCTACTAATAGCACAATAGAGCAACTTACAGACGGTAGAGGGCAGTAAATCACTATACAAGTAAAAGAAAAATGTTAAACTAATGAATACAAGACTTACCTAAGGTCCCTCTCTTTCCAGAGATGTCCACGAGTCTCTCGGCCGTCCGAGATTCTTCTTCCCGGATTGGCTGAAACACAGCAGCTGCGCCATTGGCTGCCACTGCTGTCAATCAAAGTCAGCTAGCCAATCAGGAGAGATAGGGGCGGGGCCAGGTCGGGGCTCCATGTCTGAATGGACACACAAAGCTGTGACTCGGCTCAGGTGCCCCATAGCAACCTGCTTCCTGTGGGGGAGGGAGGGGCCAGGATCACAGAAGAGGGACCCGAGTAGAAGCGGACCCAGGCTGCTCTGTGCAAATCCACTGCAACAGAGCAGGTAAGTATAACATGATTATTATTTTTATAGAAAAGAAAAATGAAACTTTACAATCACCTTAATGTCATCAAGAAGAACTGTATGCTAAAGTGACTTTCTGGTGAAAGGGGGAATTGTTCACTTTTTTTTTTTTTTTTACATGAAGTAGGGAAGGGTTTTAAGCTTTGTTGACTTTGGTCCAAGATTCATCTCTATTCAGTCTTTTTGTTGTGGGGGCCATGGTCATTTGAACAGAAAGTAAATGAATGTTTGAGATGTCACCAGAACAGGAATAGAGGGGAAATCTTATGCAGGGCTTCAAGCGCAGGAGCCACTGATTTGTCCCAGGGTCTTTTCCCAAAAAGTAGCAGCAGCAATCAGACACACCACAACATCCACTCATCCAGCGCAAATAACAGCATACTTACCAACTGTCCCAAATTTCCTGGGACATTTCCAGGATTTAGACTATTTTCACAATTTTAATGTTTCCCGGGAAATGTCCCGAGAGATCCGGTTTTTCACGATTTTCTGCCGCCGCCGCCTGCCGCCGCTAGAGGTCCATGGCCGGCGAAGACATTTTCTCTGCCGGCCGCCATTTTTAAGAAGACCAGGATCACCAGGAACAGGGCTGGGTGGCTAGACGGAGCTCCTGCGTCGCCGCCCACCCTCCACCCCGCTCCGCCTACCCCCGCCCCGCTTCACTACGACCACCGCCCTCTTGTAACCATGCGGCCAGCGGAGACCTACTAGGACACCTGATGTAAGGGGGGCTTCGCTGGGGACACCTGATGTAAGGGGGGGCTCCGCTGAGGACACCTGATGTAAGGGGGGCACCGCTGGTGACATCTGATGTAAGGAGGGGCTCCACTGAGGACATTTGATGTAAGGGGGGCTCCGCTGGGGGCACCTAATGCAAGGACGGACTCTGCTGGGACACCTGATGCAAGGACGGACTCTGCTGGGGGCACCTGATGCAAGGATGGACGGCTGGTGGCAGGCAACGTGGCAGGTGACACGCTCAGGGATCCCATTGGTTCAGCATTATGGTGAGTTGAATGATTTCATTTTATATTACAATGTAATAATAGAAATAGAAATAACGCACTTCAATCATCCTGACACCATAACAACCATGGTGCCGGGATGATTGAAGTGCTAACACCAGGTGTTTGGAGTATCTTTATCTGCTGATTGTTAAACTTTCTGGAATACACATATTTCTATTGTTGTGTAGGATCTGGGGCTGCTGTCCCTCCCTTTCTCCCTCCTTCTCACTCCATCCCTCTCCCCCCTTTCCCTCGCCATCCCTTATTCATATCAGACTCTAACCACACCCCCTTTGAGCCACACCCATTTAAAACACTCCGTATTTTGCGTAAACCACGCCCATGCTGCATTTTTACTTTCCACCTATGCCACACCTACAAATGCATGCCCCGCCCCTAATTATAATAAGACTCTACCTACAGCAAAAAAGTGTCCCTAAAAATGTTTTTACAATGTTGGCAACTATGTAACAGCCTAGGGCTTAAATTTTTTTAAAAGTGTATTGCTGGATAATTTGGATATAGCACAGAGAGTGCTTAGGATGGCAAACCGAATTAGTACCTGAGAACTACAGGATACTAACGGAGCACAGAACAGGAAAAAAAGGAGGAGGCCTAGCAGTGATCTTCAAATCTCACCTCACACTCACCAAACCAACTGTACAGAACTCAGTGCCTTTCATGGAGACACTCACTCTACATCTACAAACAACACCCCAAGACACTATCCACATACTTCTATGTTACAGACCACCAGGACTGAAGACAAACCTCCTGACACCATTCACAGAATTCATGTCAACTCACACCCTGAAAACTAAAAACTTTTTGGCACTTGGAGATTTCAACTTCTGGGCAAACTCCACCCAAGACCCTATCGCCACCGCCTGCATCAACCAACTGAAAGAATTAGGTCTTCAGAAACTGATAAATGCTCCCACACATGGTTCAGGACACATTCTGGATCTCATCTTCAAACAAAATATGGACGTGAACATATTCGACAATCTACCGCTACCATGGACGGATCACCACGCTATCAAATTTAACATCGCTACCAATACCACCCTCCAAAAACGGAAACAGCCAATTACAACACACTGGACAAGATCTCAGAAGAAACTACACTCCGAACTTTCAAAACCACATTATCAAACAAAATAGCAAGATTAAATTTAAACCACTCAACGGAACAAACACTCAACTCCTTAAACAAGGCATTACTACAAACTGCGGACTCAGTGGCTCCAAACCGTAGAACACATAGCCACAAAACAACCTTTGGATGGTTTAATGGCACTCTTACGTTATTAAAGCAGGAACGCAGACGAGCCGAAAGAGCCTGGAGAAGAAAACCCACAAAGGAAAACCACACAAACTACAAAGCACTCACAGAGAAATATCACAAAGCAATCTTCAAAGCAAAAAAGGAACATATCTCAAACACCATCTCATCAGCCTTAAACCGCCCTCGGGAACTCTTCAAAATAGTCACCAAGACAATGAACCCTGCCTGTCTAGAGCCCCCAGGAAACGAAACCCAAGAATTCTGCAATGAATTATCGGATTTTTTTATCGATAAAATCGACAACATCCGGAAAACAATTGAACAGAAAAAAACAACCAATCTCATTCAACCTGAGCAAAAAGAAAAAATCAACACGATCATCACACAAGCACCGAATTTCTCACTGATCCCAATCACCTCTGACACCACCAAAAACATCATCAGAAGCCTCAGAGACAGCACATCACGAAACGACATCATTCCCACAAAACTCCTGAAAGAATGTTCCGACATCTTGGCTCCCACTATAACACACCTCATCAACCAGTCGTTCAAAGAAAGGACTGTTCCAATGGTGCTCAAACATGGCATCGCTAAACCCCTCCTAAAGAAACCCAACCTCGACCCTAAGGACCCTAACTATCGCAGACCGATAACAAGCCTCAACACCATCTCCAAGATTATGGAGAAAGCAGTAGTACAACAGCTGTCCACCTGGACATGCACAAACTCCTGGACCCTCTGCAATCAGGTTTCCGCCCAGGCCATGGCACAGAAACGGCACTTCTCAAAATTTGGGACGACGCACTCGAAGCAGCTGATGATGGAGAATCATGTCTCCTGGTACTGTTGGACCTCAGTGCAGCGTTTGATACAGTGGACCACAATACTCTACTCATCCGCCTCACAGAAGTAGCAGGAGTCACAGATCAAGATCTACAATGGTTCGCATCCTTCTTAGGAAATCGTTCACAGACAGTGAAACTAGAAGCTCTCACCTCTGAAACCCGCGCAATCTCTTGTGGAGCCCCTCAAGGTTCACCCTTGTCACCAGTGCTCTTCAACATCTACATCCGCCCACTCCTCAAAATCATCAGAAAATCGGACCTCTGCTTCCACTCATACGCTGATGATACCCAACTTTACCTTCGTATCACCGGAGAAAAAGACCATCATCAGCAACTAGAAAAATGCCTCACTTTGATAAACGACTGGATGACCACTAGCTCTCTTAAACTCAACGGATCAAAAACAGAGCTTCTTCTCCTACACGCAAATCAAAATTCACCACAGGCAAATCAAAATGTCAAGGGATGCACAAATAGGATCAGTAGTCAGCCAATCTCCCCTTCCCTGAGGAGCCTACATTGGCTAACCGTAAAGAATCGAATCACTTTTAAGACCCTCTGCCTCGTCCACAAAAGTATACAAGGAAATGCTCCCCAATACCTATGCGAGAAAATAAAGCACTATACACCCAATCGCAGTCTTTGATCTTCAAACCAAAACCTCCTCCTTATCCCAAAAACCCGCTACAAAACAAAAGGAGAACGAAGATTTGCAGTCCAAGGACCACGGCTATGGAACGCTCTACCTACTCACATCCGCATGGAAGAAAACCATCAGGCCTTCAGGAAGAAACTCAAGACCTACCTCTTCTAAGAAGCTGGACAACACAGGAAAGATCTAGCGCCTTGAGGCGATTCAGTTCGCATAATCAGCGCTATACAAATCATTCATTCATTCAGAGAGTGGTGGGACACTCCAGAACTTTGGCAATAAGGGGATGCCCTTTCTTCTGCCGATTTGTCTCAGAATGGTCCCTTTAACAGCAGCTCAGGGAGTGAACAGCACTGGAACAGCATAAGCAACGTTCCAGGCAAGTTTCAGTATTAGTACCACAGGGGTTAATGGTAGCAACAGTCACCCAGATCCTGCACATAGGTCTATCCTCACAAGTCCTCTGGTATTTGGATGCCTCCCCCAGAGTCAGGCAGACATTTCCTTAATGGACTCCCAGACCTATGTAAAATCTCCCTTCTTTAGCCTCAAATTCTCTCGGCAAATAGGCCCCCCCAGCTGTTGCACAGCTGGGACTTCGATAAGCTCCTAAAAAGAGGTGCTGGGCTGCCTAAGAGGGCAGGGGCCCTCCAAGCTGGCTACTTCCCCTCTTGGACAAGATAGAATTGCCTCCAGCCCTACACTTTTTGTGCACTATCCCGTCCACCTACTGAGCCAGGGATTGACTGGAACCAAATAAATATTCAGACTGCCTGTTTGACTGCCACTATATTCTGAAATTCTCCAGAAAACCTGGGAAAGCAATGAAACCCGCAGCCTGCAGAGCCCAGAACAGCCCAAAGCAATCACAAGCTGCTCAACTGATTACTGAAAGACACAAGAACTGAGGAAGTAAACCCTCTCTTTAAAAAAAAAAAAACACCCTGCAGGACAAAGGCATAATGAGCTAGTATGCATAGCATACTAGCTCATTATGAATTACTTACCTGAGATTGAAGCCCCTGAAGCCACCCTTGTTCACCTCCTCCGTTGCTGACATGTTGACTCGGCGTGTCTTCCGGGTATCGCTGCTCCGGCGCTGTGACTGGCCGGAGCAGCGATCACGTCACTCCCGCGCTTGCGCTCTTGCACCACTAACAGCATGATCGCCGTTAGAAACGGCACGCTCAGTGCGCCTGCGCCCAAAGTCTACGGCGCATGCGCCGTAGACATTGGTGCTGCTATTTCTGCAAAAAAAAAAGTCCACTGAAAGTCCAGGGAAGCCCACACACGATCAGATTGTCAGCCAGCTTTGGTCCGTCGGCGTCCGTCTGACTTTTGTAGACGAAACGTCCGACCGTGTGCACGCGGCATTATTATTTAATAAGAAAAGGAGGTCTCCTTCTACTAATTCACGGTTCTTGGATGTCCATAAGTATGCATTTATCCATTCTCAATTTATAAGGATAATGTAGTCAATTAATTCTGGCAACCCAGAACAATTCACTGTAGTTCAGATAAACAGACTTTCACATTTACCAAGAGTTATAATCAAGCTGAAAAACATCTGAAGACTGATTTACTAATTTAAATCATGGATTGCCAAGAAAGTATTAGCTACAGCCACCAATCAGATTCTCGTTTTCTGACGGCAGTGGGAAATATCAGATTGTCCATCTGCTTTGCTGAAAATGTAATCAGTTGTCTTGTAGAACTAGAGTCCTTGGTTCAAATCCCATGTAAATGTAAAATATGTAAAGTGTTGAGTAAATTACCAGTGCTAAATCAGTACCAACCAAAAGATAATAACTTTCAGAATAGTGATCTATATCTAGTAATTGCATATCTGTTTTTTGTCTTTTTTTTTTATAAATAACAATTTTTATTAGAAAATCAAAGTTTACAATAAGGATAAATCTTAAGGCAATAAGCAGTACATGTCACATCAGTTGGAAGAACCTTGTACAGAAAGGTAGGGGCCTCATAGTTACATTGAGAATATTGCAAAAATATAAAATGAAGAATAAGGCGCTATACATGTTCATGTAAAAAAAACTGACACAAAGAAAACGCTGCATCAAACTTAAATGTGCACAATAATGAATGAAAAAAATAAGCAAGCATAAAGTCCATAAGTGAATAAATCCCAACACCAAAACTGAATACTCTGAGATAAAACTTCTAGATCTTCCACCACAAGTGCTCAGTATAAAGATGGCCACTCACCAGAACTGTTTGACCCCTTTTTACAGGACGGTCAAAAAACGCTTTGGGAACACCAGTACTACTGGAATAAATCCACTCCAATTAGCCACTCAGGAAGGAGCTAGAATCTAAAAAATGACTTCACAGGAGACACGGATGAAAGTCTCATAGTGTACTAATTTTTAATAAAGTAAAAACAGCAGCAATGATAGCAGTTACACTCACATGTAATAGTGCCTGACCTCCGATGGTGCAAAGCCTGGTGTGGGGTATCAAATATGGACCCGGAAATGACGGATCCTCCGCTCCGACATATGTTTCGCCGTGAATGGCTCTTCAGGAAGTGCAGAGAGTGGTGGAAGTCTTGGAAGACACGGACGGTGGGTTGCTACTAATTTTTACCAGCATCAGCCTGATGCCTGTTGGTACTCTATAGGTGTTTTACACTTAAAAGTGGATTCTATAGAGGGTTAGCCATTATTGGCTCCCTCTTTACAAGTGTATGGTACTATTGTCTATCTTTGTAAGCTCCTTAGTTTGGCTGATGAGTTCATGATGACCACCCGTGTCCTAAGTATTTTACAAGGAGATTGGGCGTTATATACCATCTAAGGCAGTGGTTCTCAACTCCTTTCCTCGGGACCCACTAACAGGCCAGGTTTGCAAGATAACTGAAATACATGACAGGTGATATCATTTGCTGCTCAGTGATTGCAGTATTCTAGTCTGCATCTCCCCAAGGTAATACTTAAAATCTGGCCTGGTGGTGGGTCCTGAGGACCGGAGTTGAGAACCACTGATCTAAGGCATACAGAGCCATTGATTGGTGGATGTGTCTGCCAGGTCTGCCCATACATACTGCCTTTTACATTCTAAATCACTGCAAACTCCTGAAAAAGCGCTTAAGGGCGCGCAACATGTCGATTTTCCTCATCACGCCTCTACCACCAACCAGCCTTTTCCTCCAACTATCATCACACGAATTGAATCAGTATTGATCTTTTGTACTGTGGTAACAATTGGTTGCGTTAGGTGGTGCAAGTGTTGTGTAGATCAAACACCATGGGGGTTATTTACGAAAGGCAAATCCACTTTACAATACAAGTGCAAAGTACACTTGAAATTGCACTGAAAGTGCACTTGGACGTGAAGTCGCTGTAGATCTGAGGGGGACATGCAAGGAAAACAAAAAACAGCATTTTAGCTTTCACCTGATTGGATGATAAAATCAGCAATACTTCCCCTCATTTCAGATCTACCCCTCAGATTTACAGCGACTGCACTTCCAAGTGCACTTCGCACTTGTAGTTTGCACTTGTAGTACAAAGTGGATTTGCCTTTTTCGTAAACAACCCCCTATGTTTGGTTGTAACATACTATGCCAACAATGTTATTTTTAATCACGTTTAATACATTTTCTGATTTTTCTAAAATTTCAGTGTGCCTCTAAAGTCCATGTTTTTTGCTCCTACCAATATTCTTGGTTAGTTAGGACGTTGGCACACTTTACTATTTTGTATCCACAACGGCATCTTGTGGTGATACATTAAACTCTAAATTTCATCAGAGTTACATCAGCATAGAAAAACAGTCAACATCACCCCCTTATTGGTAGCCTTCTACTATCAATTTGTTGCAGTTGATTGCACTATCAACTAACATTACTCCTTTAGGACCCAGTGCCTCCCCTTCTCCCCTCCCTCCTGGGATCACTATCATACATAGGGAACACTCCTGCGAGATAATGAGGTAATCAGCCTCTTTGTACCTCAGAAGAGGAGTTTTGTATCCGTTTTTTCTATAAATGTTTTTATTATGTCATTGTAAAATTGCTATGACTAAGGCTCATGTTGAAACGCGTCAACTGTTTGCTTTTTAATGCTCATATGTAGCCAATACATTTTTGCATCAAGGACCTTGGTGTTGCCAGCTCTTCTCTTTTATACAGCTTTCCACCTATATCATTTCCTGGTGAATAACAATGATTATTTAGCTATAATTGAAAGTAGAGTATATCACAACTCTATGTGTACTTTTCATTCACATATATTTTATACACAACACCTCTGCTAGTAGCCTCCTTAATACATAACACAGCTGCAGAATGTCTGAGTCTTTTCCAATTGCCATAATAAAGCAACTTTTTCTTGATATGCCTGCATGAGTATGTGAATCTAGGGCACTGCACTGTCCCGGGAGACAAATTCTGCCTCTTTTCATAATCTAAGATGCTAGATATACATATCTTGTTGTATAAAGACGACCTCATTATTACGAAACTCTGAGAAGAGGTTTTTCTGTTCTTTTTTAACCATTTCAGCCCCGGAAAATTTTACCCCCTTCCTGACTAGAGCACTTTTTACAATTTGGCACTGCGTCACTTTAACTGACAATTGCGCAGTCATGCAATGCTGTACCCAAGCTAAATTTGTGTCCTTTTTTTCCCCCCACAAATAGAGCTTTTTTTTGGTGGTATTTGATCACCTCTGCAGTTTTAATTTTTTGCGCTATAAACAAAAATATAAAAAATATATTAAAAAAAAAAGAGCGACAATTTTGAAAAAAAAAACAATATTCTTTACTCTTTGCTATAATAAATATCCCCAAAAAATGTTTTAAACAACAAATTTCTTCATCAGTTTAGGCCAATATATATTCTTTTACATATATTTGGTAAAATATAAAAAAAAAATCGCAATAAGCATGTATTGATTGGTTTGCGCAAAAGTTATAGCGTCTACAAACTATGGGAAAGATTTATGGCATTTTTATTATATAAATTTTTTTTACTAGTAATGACGGTGATCTGCAATTTGTAGCAGTGTTGCGACATTGCGACGGACAGATCGGACACTTTTGACACATTTTTGGGACCAATGACATCTATACATCGATCAGTGCTATAAATATGCACTGATTACTGTGTAAATGTCACTGGCAGGGAAGGGGTTAATTGTGTGTTCCCTCAGTGTGTTCTAACTGTGTGAGGATAGAAGTGACAAGGGGAGGAGACAGATCGTTGTTCCTACTTAGTAAGAACAACGATCTGTCTCCTCTCCCCTGACACCACAGGGATTTGTGTGTTTACACACACAAATCCCCATGCTGGCTCTCATGCAGCGGGCGCCTCGCTCGCCCTCTGGCGGATATCCTGGGCAAAGCCGAACCCATATGAGAATTTGGCAAGGAGGGCCATTCTGCTGCAGTAAAAGTAAGTGAGCCAGTCGGGAACCAGTTTAGACAGAGGAAAATGAGATATAGTGATGTATAAATAAGAGATCCAGGCATTACAGGGTTACATTTGTACAGTTTGGACCAATGTGACTACGCATATACTATACCTGTGGGATCCCCGGAAAGCTAAAAAATACTGTAGTAGGCACCGCTTCCTCCAGTGACCTCCACTAGCTTCTGGGTTACCTGGTGAGAGACTGCCCAGCTGCATTCTGGACACAGGAGGGTGGCTGCGCACAGGCGCCATATAGAGAATGCTTTGCATTTTCTCAATCAATGCAAAGCATTCTGTAAGTGGAAGAGGTGGAGAGCGTGACATCACCCCGCCTCTACATCTCGCCTGCTCAAAGAACATTTTGCATTCACTGAGAAAATGCACAGCAATCTCTAAATGGCGCAACCTCTTGAGTTTACAGTACAGCAAGGCAGCCGCTCAGCATGGAACCTGGAAGATAGTGGAAATCACTGGAGTAGTAGTATATAGTACAGTTATTTCCAGCTTTTAGTTGGATCCCACAAGTATGGTATATGCATAGTTACAGTGCTCTAAGCTGGACCAATGTAACTGTAAAAATATCCATACCTGGAAAGGCATTGTGTGTTTTTTTTTTCCTGAATTGGTATTGATAGGAAATAATGCTGACTAAAAGGAACATCATGTTTGGGAATCACACTCCTAACTCTTGGAAGATACTATAAGATATTCACTGGAAATTAAAAGAGGATTACATAACAAAAAGATAGTATAAAAAAGCCTTTCTCAACCTCTTAATTCCCAAGGAACCCTTGAAATATGTTTCAGGTCTCTGGGACAATTTATTAGGAGTCAGGGGGAAAAATGTCCCTCACTTTGGTGGTCATTGGGAAGTATACCTCTCTTTAGAATGGTGGTCAGAATGCACCCCTTTGGTGTCATACTGCTGGCTCTGCCAAGTGGAACTAGTCGCGGAACTATCCAGGAACCATCAGATCGGAGATCAATCAGCCACAGCTCAAGGAACCCCTGGCAAACTCTGGAGGAACACCAGGGTTCCTCAGAATCCTAGCTGAGAATGACTGAAGTAAAGACTGAGTAATTTTAAATAGATAAAAAAAATACTTTGCAGCGTTTGTGATAGGGTGCCCTGGATGAGTGAATGAATGAATGAATACCATTTTGTCAAGGTGTATGTCTTTCTATTTCCTTAGATTTTTTTTTCTCATCAGCTGTGTTGCATTAATGTGCTTTACATTAAAATACATACATGTTGCATTCTAGCACAATGCACTGCATTGCACATGTACACAACGTTATGGAGTGAACGAGGTACATAGAAAACTATTATTTTCTATGTGCCCTTGCAGTGACCTGCATTGTTCAATGTTCAACTAGTGTAGAAAAACACAGGTCACGGTGTGAATGAGTCCCTAATCCTGCAATCTTTCTGACTCGTTCTGTGAAATCAGGGCTCCTTACTCTTCTCTTCTGGGTGATGCTTATTCAGATGGGCTCTTACATGGTGTTAGGTGAGTGCTGTTATGGTCAGTACTGTGAGCCCAGCTGGTATGTTGGGGGTGTTCACGATGGTCCCTGCTCACAGGAAGTGGGTTGGATGGCACTTGGCGTCAGCACAGAAGGGTAGCCATAGCGGATTACAGTTGGGGGTGGCACAGAAGAGAAACTGAGTTTTACAACAAAAACTGCTTTTTAAAAAAAATGTAATTAAAGCAGAGTTCCAGGCTCTAAAAAAAAAAAAAAGGGTATAGGGGGGAGCGCACGCACCCGCCTCGTCACTTAGGAGCCGATGCACGTTCCCACACAAATCCCCGTTCTTTCAGGGGTGAGGAGACAGATCTGTTGTTCCTAATGCTTAGGATCAACGATTGGTCTCCTACCCCAGTCAGTTCCACCCCCCCCACAGTTAGAACACATGCTGAGGGAACACATTTAACCCCTTGATTGCCCCCTAGTGTTAACCTCTTCCCTGCCAGTGACATTTTTACAGTAATCAGTGGCTATTTTTAGTTCTGATCGCTGTATAAATGTCAATGGTTCCAAAAAAGTGTCAAGTGTCCGATCTGCTCGCCGTAATGTTGCAGTCCCGATAAAAATCGCTAATCGCCGACATTACTAGTAAAAAAATAAAAATAATAAAAATGCCATAAATCTATCCCCTATTTTGTAGACGTTAAAAATTTTGCGCAAACCAATCAATACACGCTTATTGCGATTTTTTTTTTTTTTTTTTACCACAAATATGTAGAATACATATTGGTCTAAACTGATGCAGACATTTTTTTTTTTTTTTTTTTTTAATTTTGGGATATTTATTATAGATACATACATAAATTTTGTTTGGCCACAACGCCGTATGACCGCACAATTGTCAGTTAAAGCAACAGAGTGTCGTATCACAAAAAATGGCCTGGTCAGGAAGTGGGTAAATTCTTCCGGGACTGAAGTCAATAAAGGACCTGCAAACAAAACATAAACATTAGTATTCAAACTAGTTTAACTTCTTCCATGGTCCCTGGAAAAAAAACCCATAAAGACAGTTAGTACACAGAAGTATCACAACAATTGATTTTTTTTATATCCCCCAAGCCTTTTCCCATTATTTGTATTGCTTATAGGGGAACAATTTCCATATTTTCCTATACTAAGCAGGTAGTATTTATAAACTTTGCCATAGTACTCAGGAAACATTGTAATGCAATTTGTGTCCAACTACATAGAAGCCAGAATGGTATATTAGCTCAGGGGGCAAATATTGGAATGGTCATCCAGTCTTGTTGCTGGCTGTGTTTAGGGTGTGGGCTGTCATTTATTATTTCTTCTTCAGAACTGTGTGGTGTCTCCTGGCTGCTATCTTTGATTTCAGGCCCGTATGCTATGCTGTCCCTGTCCTAGGTGGGGGTTTTTCTCTCAGATAACTGGATTTCTGGGTTTTCCTGCTGCAGGCCAGCAATGTTAGGAACTCTATAAAATCTTTGTCTAGGTCTTTTCCATTTATAACATCTGAAATTTCTCTGCCTTCTTGTACCTCTGCTTATTACGGATACATCTGCCTTTGACCTGTACCCCCTAGCACTGGACTCTTGACAAATGTCTGGTAGGATATTGACAAAATTTTGGCATGACCTAGCATTCCTCAAAGCCCTCTTAGTGAGATAGCTCACATAACACTTATTGGCCATAGAGTATATGAAACTTGCATTATCCACCAATAAGTCAGGACAGTTGAACACTTTCGTATACAATGCAAGATACTCACTGCAGAACAATATTGGGTCATCTCCTCTCTTAAATTTCACTCGTTGTAAATCACTCATACCATTATCATGACTGTCCACAATACACTGCAGTTTTTTCCTCCGCTCCTCTGCATCTGCTTAGATATAATTAACCTGTGCAGATAACCGGCCTGCAAGAGGTCTTGGTAGCCATGCTTTTAGAAAAGAGCATGCATCCGCATTACTCAAATACAGTTTAAGCACTAGAGCCTCAAATTTATTGGACAGACTCACTGGCGATTCCAGGGTATTAAGTTCACCCAGAATCTGGCACAAAGTAAGTCTATCTTTAATTGTAATCAAACTGTTATTCTGATTCGAAGCTATAGATGCAATAGCTGACTGTCAGAAACCATGAAATCAGACCGAGACAGAAGTACAGTTAAATCACACTTGTTTAACAATAAAAGTAAAAAGAACAAACGTAGTCAAAACATAGCCAAAGTTCAGTAACAGGAAACAGTAGTCAGCCAAGCCAGAAGTCAGGGATCAATGCAGTGGGACAGCAAGCAGGATCTGGAGTCAGAAGTAATATCAGCAAAGCAAGTCTTTAAACAGGAATGCAGGAGCTTGTCTCTTGTGATGTTGACCAAGGCGAAGGCAGAGATCCACTGGGCTGAACGGCTTAACTAGGCAGGACTGACGAGCAGGATATCATCAACAGCTGAGTAACTGTGGAGAGATAGGAGCTGGCAATTAGCTGACAGCTGAGCGGCCAGCTCTGAGAAGGAAGGGCTGAGCCCAGCCCTGACACTGACTTTCTTTCATCATGGCCTTTCCCCTCATTGACTGTGCAGATATTGGCCAATTGACATTCTCTTTTGTGCTCATTGAGCGATAATATACATTGCTCTTTAGTAAGAAGCTGGAAGTTTGCATTTGCTAATTTTTTTTCTAAAGACATAACCAACTTTTCCATCTCTGACAACTTTATTTACAATGACTCTAAAAGTTTGCTCTTCATATTGTAAGGGAATGTGTGGGCAGCTGTGACTCAATTTTAGATTCCCTTCCATTTTACATAAAGTAGAAATGAACTTGTATGTATGGGTTTTGCCATGGATAGCTTGACTAGCAGTTTGCATAGAACCACACCCTATGAGATACTATGGTTAAAGCCGATTCCCAGAGTAACATCGTGTGTCAGCAAGTCATCAGCTATTACTTGTTATCTTGCCAGCAGTCTAACTCTTGATAAGAAAATACTGAGTGTAAGTTTGTATAACCCTAATGCCGCATACATACGAGCGGACTTTATGGCAGACTTTACCCGGCAGACTTTTCGACGGACTTTCTGAATGAACGCACTTGCCTACACACAATCAACCAAAGTCGGTCGAATTCGTACGTGATGACGTACGACCGGACTAAAATAAGGAAGTTTATAGCCAGTAGCCAATAGCTGCCCTAGCATGGCTTTTTGTCCGTCGAACTAGCATACAGACGAGCGGACTTTTCGACCGGACTTGAGTCCGTCAGATAGATTTGAAATGTTTCAAATCTAAGTCCATCCAACTTTTGAGAAAACAAATTCTCAAAATGCTGGAGCCCACATACGATCGAATTGTCCGACGAAATCCCGTCGTCCGCCGGGCAAAGTCTGCCGTAAAGTCCGCTCGTGTGTACGCGACATTAGACTCTGATTTTTACTGGTATATAAGCCACTGTTATACTCAATAAAAATTAGGCACCTTGTGAAAACACTCAAAGCTTGTTCCCATGTCTCATGTGGTGTCCCATGGATCCGAGGGTCTCGGTGGTCTGCCTGCATAAACCAGGGTGGTCATCAAGGTGCATAATTCCTTTCACATATCAGAGTCCATGCTGCATCTCTGAAGTGGTTCTTATAGTTCACTATTCCTTTCTGACAAATTGCCTGCTGAAGCCCGCAATTCATCCATCTCAATACTGGAGGCTGTTGCAACCTTTAGAAGATTTGTTTTCTGTTGTGCAAGACCTAGTTGTATTTTTGCCAGGAACTCCACTTTAAGCTGGAAATCTTGGAAGTCACCGGACTCCAGTCTTTGGGAAATGAAGATATCCATGAACTGGACCATGACCAATGAAAATAGAACAGTAAAGCTGAATTATACCATGCTGAAATCTGATATTATATGTACCTTTTCCCACCACCTGCTTTTACATCTATAATGGAGCACATAGGACTGTGGGTTATGTGTGTTTCATAGGTGCGAATAAGCCCTGGAGACAATAATGGCATTCCCCTTGTTGTGCATTATCACACGATGGCCAAAATAGGATGAACTGCAGAAGTGGGAATGCAGACTTTGTTTCCTTCCAGGAAGGAGGAAGTACTGGATGCTGAGATCAATACGATCTAGACCGGACTGTGCCCCGTCCTCTCAATCCCAGGGAAAGCGGACAATGTAAGCTCTTTTAGTAACTGACCTTGAGCTACATGACCACTGTTTGATTGTCACTGCGTTATGCTATTTTGGATTTTATATACCTGAGTTTGCGAATACATTTTTAAATGGAATTAGACTATGTGGAGTCTCTCTTATATGCATGTGGATTTCGGAGATGGTTTTAGAGCGACCCTATGAGAATATCCAGAGTAAACTGACCATAGGATGTAGATTGGGGCCTGATAAACTCCGGGTTCTGGTGAGTGTGAACCCCTTGCGGATGTGTGGAGCACGTGGTGGAAAAGTGTTTGGTGAACGGTGCACTCATCAACTATCTGCTGTTTACAACCTATATATCCACTAGAGACTCCTTATTTATTCCTATTTTGTTTTGTTTAAAATCTTTACGTACACAGTAGTGATTTTGTACTAGCCTGTCAGGTTCATATCAATTGACTGATGGGAGCACCGCTTTGATGTTTTAATTGTCACTCTATTAGAGTTTTAATTTTTACATCTAGTTTTTACATCTAGTCTGCAGTCCCAAAGAATATATCCAAAATGTTAGTGCCAAGTGTTTATGTAAGTGAAAAAATAATCAAAAAAACGTTCATTTTAAAAACACACAAATATTCCAGAGGTCTTGCAGTAATAAATATTTTCTGTCTAAACATCCAGTGTTAACTGATTTCCATCATCACGAACCGCTAGTGATTGCAAAAATTGCGGAGAAAGGGGAGGGGAAACATTGGGACTTTAAATGAGGCCATGCCTGGTAAGGTCATGTGCCTCCATCCCTGACAATGATATTGTTAAAATTAGGAGCAAGAGGGTGGGACTTTAAACGAAGCACGTGGTTGAAATGAATACAATGGTGAAAATTGAGATATTTAATATTCCGTAAAAAACAAGATTACACACAAAATTTCCATATGCATTCAAATAGGAATACACATTAACCGCTTCCCGCCAAGGTACATCGGCAAAATGGCAAGGCTGGGCAAATGGGCGTACAGGTACGTCCATTTGAATTTACCGTCGTGTCATTGCGTGCGCGCCGGCCGGGAGCTCCGTGAGTCGGGTCGCGGGTCCCGCGGACTTGATCGCCGCGGGGATACCCGCGATCGTCTCACGGAGAGCAGGAATGGGGAGATGCTGATGTAAACAGCATCTCCCCGTTCTGCCTAGTGACAGTGTCACTCGATCTCTGCTCCATGTCATTGGAACAGAGATCAGTGTACTGACACACACAGCCCAACCCCCCTACAGTTAGAAACACCTCCCTAGTACTGATTTAACCCCTCGCCGCCCCCTAGTGATTAACCCCTTCACTGCCAGTGTCATTTACATAGGAATCAATGCATTTTTATAGCACTGATTGCTGTATAAATGACAATGGTCCCAAAAATGTGTCAAAAATGTCCGGTGTGTCCGCCATAATGTCACAGTCACAATAAAAATCACTGACCCCTGCCAAAACTAGTAAAAAAAAAAATTTATAAAAATGCCATAAAACTATCCCCTATTTTGTAAACGCTATAACTTTTGCGCAAACCAATCAACAAAAGCTTATTGCGAATTTTTTTTTACCAAAAATATGTAGAAGAATAAGTATCGGCCTAAACTGAGGGAAAAAAATTTTTTTTTATATATTTTTGGGGGATATTTATTATAGCAAAAAGTAAAAAATAATGCGTTTTTTTCAAAATTGTCGCTCCTATTTTGTTTATAGTGCAAAAAATAAAAATCGCAGAGGTGATCAAATACCACCTAAAGAAAGCTCTATTTGTGGGAAAAAAAGGACGTCAATTTTGTTTGAGAGTCACGTCGCATGACCGCGCAATTGTCCGTTAAAGCGACGCAGTGCCGAATCGCAAAAAGTGCTCTGGTCAGGAAGGGGGTAAATTCTTCCGGGGCTGAAGCGGTTAAACATGCGTCTCAGTGGCCCATTGTTAACCTTCCCTGCTTTACCCATATATATTTTGTATTAGCTATCATATTGTTCTCTATCCCCTTGGTGATCTAGCTCTGCAATTATTAGGCATTATATTTTGTGGTTGTGCAGCTGGAGGCGTGTGTTGTGGCCTCCATGCCGCCTGGATTTCATCTTGTCCAGGAGCTGCGATGCGCACTGTACAGCGTTCCTCCCTCCCTCTGCCCCTTTTGATGCTCAGGGGTGGACGCCCAGTCACTGCGCATCGACGTCACGCACTGTGTGCCGGATGTGCGGCGTCCTTGTGGCGCTGCTTCCCCGGTGGGCATTTTCCATCTCGATGAGGGCTAAACATGGTTGTGAAGGTGCCGGGTCCTGATGCTTCCTCCCGTTCATGGCGCTCGTGTGTGTGACATTGGGGGAGGTCCGGTGGCAGCGCGCGTTTATTTATGGGCAGCGGCCTTGGTTGGACCTGGTCACACGAGGCTCCTGCACACACTAATAAAATATACACTAAAGCGGCCGAAGCAACAAAGTGTATCCAAAATATCCTGCACACACTAGATCTCATGTCTCTCATGGAACAGGGCTCTTCTCTCCCCCTTCTCCAGCACCAGGTAATCTTTGTGCAATTTGCAGTCACTTTGTTTGGTTTGTCGCTCATACACACTCCTGTCCTCAGGCGTCTAGGTGGCATCCTTTCGCCATGGCTGTCCTGTTCATTCATTCACCTCCAACCAGTCCCCCCCTTTTTCTTCCCCTTCCCCTGTATACATTAGTCCAACCACACGACATAGACCTCACTGTCATCACACCCCCTTTCACACCAATTTTGCACTACATATATTTGGCCTAATTACCTCTCACTCTTACTGTCACATGTTCACCTAAGGTATGCCCTGTGTGCCCGGGTCTGCCGAGGTTGCCTCCCGTGATGTGTGTAGCCATTGGACCAGCCCTCCCAACACTGATGCCTTTGGGTGGTCCATGGTCACTGACATTATGCCTCCAGCTACATACGTGTAAGTGATCTATAATGGGGGGTTTCCATCTCCATTCTCATCCCCTTTATTGATACAAGATTATTTATCTAGTTGTTCATCTTCCATATGTAGAAATACCACATGCTTGCTCCTAATGAGCGGCATCAAGCCACGAAACGTGTCAAGCTAACAAATAACATGTACCAATATACTACAGCTCTAACAGTTTCTAATGATTATATATTCATACCATCACATTATGTGACAGGGACCAGTAAGGTCATAGGCCATGCAGATGTTACCTTGCAACATTTTTGTACCCAACTGTGACATATGGTGGACTCTGTAACTCATGTTACCCATTTTTAATCATGTTATTACCAGTTACCGCTGTTTTAGGAATTGATGCCACATTTAATGTGTATTCCTATTTGTATGTAAATGGAAATTATGTGTGTAATCTTGTTTTTATGGAATATTAAATATCTCAATTTCCACCATTGTATTCATTTCAACCACGTGCTTCGTTCAAAGTCCCACCCTCTTGCTCCTAATTTTAGCAATCGTTAGTGATTGGATGATTGGGGCGAACTTAGAGCAGCCTATAGGAACGCCGTTTGCTTGTCATCTATGCGCTGCGTAGCCTTTTCAGAGTGCAGTTTGGTGTAAGTGTACATCTTTTGTGCTGAATAAATGTTTCTTTATGGTTTTTACGCTATGGGATGGTTTTCTGCCTTTTATCTCTGAGAGACATTGTGGCTGTTGTGTCGGGAGCACAGACATCCTATTGGCCGGGGGTAGGCCGGATTAACTCAGATCTATGCAGCTGCGGTTGATGCCTTTTTGAGCCTGCATTTTTTATGCATCTTTGCATGCAGTTTTCATGCATTTTGTGTTTTTTTTCTCTCTTTAGCAAACTGTGATAGCTGGTTGTTAAGGAGCAGGCCAAGAAGCTGTCCGCTGCACTGTTTTGTATAAATATGGCTTCCTTATCTTGCAGCATCCTATGGTGCGCATCAAAAGAAACACACAGCCCCATAGTCTAGGATAACAGGGACTATCAATCTCTTCTGTCATAAATGCTTCCCTCTGCCAGTCAGCTGTCATGTATTCTGAACCACACAAGCTCAGCTCAGAGTACATTTACAGGACTCGCTCTGTGCCAGGATGATGTGACTCCTGTGCACATGTGAGGTAGTTATGTCATCACGGCCTGGGCATTCAAGCAGCTGAAGAGACAGAACCTAGAAGGAAGACCAGAAGAAGACGGAAGCATCCGGGACCAGAGGAAGTGCTGACAGTGCAGCACTGGGCAGCTCTGCTTGACAGGTAAATTTGCCATTATGTGCTAATATGCAGTGAACACTAGTACATTATGGCATAAACCACCTGGGGGCTCATTAAATAAAAACTGAGTATAATTCTGCTTTAAAGCGGAACTAAAAAAAAAGAAACCGTGAACAGGCAGGCTTTTATTGTAGAAAAAACTTCTTCTCAGGTGTGGAAAACTTGGCTACACATGTGCAGCTCAGCTTACAGTGCTGTGCTGGTCTCTGAGTGCCGGGATGGCATGTGCAGACATAACATCTTCCCATGCCTGGAAATGAAGAGACCCAAAGACCGGCACTCAGAAGAAGATGCGAGGAATCCTTGGACAGGTGAGTATGAATATATTTAGTTCCGCTTTCATTCATTCTCGTGAGGACTGAATGTTCAGGGAAGCAGCACTAACAGAGCAGCAGCCAGCTGCATTGCAATGAGAAAACTGTGTTTGTGTGGTAAGCAGGGATGAGCTTAGAGTTCGAGTCGAACCCATGTTCGACTCGAACATTGCATGTTCGATTGTTTGTCGAATTGCGAACGTTATGGGCCGTTCACGCCAAATTCGAGTGGCGCGTCACGGCCCATAATTCACTGAGGCATTGCAGTGCATTGCTGGCTGATGATTGGCCAAGCATGCACTATGACCCTCATGCTTGGCCAATCACAGCTCTGTCTGTACAGAGAGCCGTAACTGGCCAAAGCCAGGGTGGCTTTCACCAATTATGGCTCAGGGGGTTTAGTACATGCCCCACACTATATAAGGCCGCCTGCGTGGCGGCCTTGTGTGGTGTGTTGCGGCAGCGGAGAGAGATAGACAGAGAGACAGTGTCATTTGATTTAAGTTAGATAGAGAAGGCAGGCGAGTCAGTTAACTGCACTTACAGTGTATTGTGTATATATATATATATGCATCCTAGCTGTTATGTGTGTGTGTGTATATATATATATATATATATATATATATATATATATATATATATATATTGTTATTCTCTTCCTAATATACTGACAGGCAGGCAGGTGTTTTTACAGTATTTACAATATTCACAGTTAGTATACTGTGTCCTTTGCACAGTGTGCACCTAAAGCTATCTGAAGAAAATTGCTGGTGTTCTGATCCTATTAATACCACAGGCAGGCAGCTGCAGTATTTACAGTTAGTGTACTATGTCCTCTGCCCAGTGTACGCCTAAAGCTACCTGAAGACAATTGCTGGTGTTCTCATACTAATAATACTACAGGCAGGCAGTTGATTCTGCTAGCTGCACTATAATCAGTATATATATATATACATCCCAGCTTTGTGCAGCTACATCTCACTGCAGGCCATTAGTATGTCTGGAAGGCCAACAAGGAGAGGCAGACAGTCACAAGCCAATAAAAGAGGGCAAGCAGTCTCTGTGTCTAGAGGCAACAGTGCTGGTCATGGACACGGTGCATCCTCATCAGCACGTGGCCGTGGGACACGCTTGTCCTTTTTTTCGGCAGCTGGCCGCGTTGACCCGCAACATGCCGAAGACTTGGTAGAGTGGATGACCAAGCCGTCCTCATCCTCCTCATCCTCTCTCACCCAGGCTCAGGGTACTTTGTCTGGCAAAGCAGCTGCCAACGCGGCCTCTTCCCTCGGCTAAATGGCATCAATCACTCCTTCCCTAGCCCGACCATGTCCTCCTGTGGAGTCCCCCGAACTGTTTGACCACAGTGTTGGGTACATGCTCCAGGAGGATGCCCAGCGTTTTGAGAGCTCCGATGATGGTACCCAGCTAGAGGAAGGCAGTAACGTGAGCCCAGAGAGAGGGGGTGCCCAAGGAGGACAGCAATCTGGCAGTTATGTTCCCCCAGCTGCAGCATACTGGCAGTGATGAGGAGGGAGGGGATGACTCCATGTGGGTGCCTGATAGGAGAGAGGAGGAGGCGGCATCTCCAACGAGGCAGGATGCCCTCCAGGGGCCAGCTTAAGGGCAGCACACCGACTGCATCACACCGCAGAGCTCCGCATGCATGTTATTCCAAAAGTTCTTTGGTGTGGGCCTTTTTTGAGATCAGTGCATCAGATCACACCGCTGCTATTTGCAACATATGTCTCAAGCGTGGCCAAAACATCACCCGCTTGGGCACCCCATGCTTGACCAGACATATGTTGACCTGCCATGCAGTTCGTTGGCAAGCGTACCTAAAAGACCCACACCAAAGAACAAAGCGGACCTCTCCCTGCTCCTCATCAGCTGGGATCTCCAACCCCACTATACCTTCAGTCCACTCTGAAACCTGCACTGAGAGGAATGAAGGTGTAGAATTAGGTGTGTCACAGCCAAGTACTTGCGGGCAATCTGCTATTGGTACACCGACGTCAGATTGTACCAGGCAAATTTCCCTGCCCCAGCTGCTGCACCGCCAAAAGAAGTTCGCTCCAGCCATTCACATGCCCAGCGGTTGAATGCTAGCTTGGCTAAATTACTAGCACTTCAACTGCTGCCTTTTCAGTTGGTAGACTCATCCCCCTTTTGTGAGTTTGTGGAATGTGCGGTTCCTCAGTGGCAGGTTCCCAAACGCCACTTTTTTCTCATGGAAGGCAATGTCTTGGCCTCGCTGGACAGGGCGGTCAGCGGTAAGGTGCATATTACCGCTGACTCATGGTCCAGCAGGCATGGACAGGGACGTTACCTATATTTCACCGCGCACTGGGTGACTCTTCTGGCAGCTGGGAAGGATGCAGGACAGGGTGCAGTAGTGTTGGAGGTTGTTCCTGCCACCACGCCTCCAAAATTCTACTCTCTCCTCCACCCCCTCCTCTTCTTCTTCCTCCATGGCCTTTTCCTGTGCTGATTTGTCCTCGGAACCAGCGGTGCTCCGTAGGCGTTCAAGGGGTTACGCAAGCACGCAGGCAAAAAGATGCCGTGATTGAGCTGGTGTGCTTGGGGGACAGGAGCCACACTGGGGCAGAGATTCTTTCAGCTCTGCAGGGGCAGGTTCGGAGGTGGTTGATGCGGCAATAGCACCAACCTCCTCTCCGCCCTCCGACAGGGACAACTGACCCATGTGCCCTGTTTGGCTCACGTCCTTAACTTGGTGGTGCAGCGGTTTTTGGGCAGGTTCCCGGGCTTACAGGATGTCCTGAGGCAGGCCAGGAAAGTCTGTGTGCATTTCCGCAGGTCATATAATGCCAGTAATCGGCTGGCTGACCTTCAAAAAGAATTTAACCTGCCCAAGAACTGCCTAATCTGTGACATGCCCACCAGGTGGAACTCAATGTTGGCCATGCAGCAGCAGTTGCACACGCAGCAGAGAGCCATCAATAAGTACCTATGTGACTATGGCACCAGGACAGGGCCAGGGGAGCTTGTTTTTTTTTTTCCCACGCTAGTGGGCTATGATCAGGGATGCATGCACTGTCCTGTCACCATTTGAGGAGGCCACGAGGATGGTGAGCAGTGACAGTGCATGCATCAGTGACACTGTCCTTCTTGTCCACCTGTTGGAGCACACGCTGCGTGGAATAATGGACAGGGCACTTGAGGCAGAACAGAGGGAGGAAGAGGAGGACTTCCTTACCTCTCAAGGCCCCCTTTGTCCAGACAGTGTTCCTGCGTATCCGCCAATCATACAGGAAGAGGAGGAGGAGGATTGTGTCAGCATGGAGGTGGAGCCTGGCACTGTCAGGTGCGGGTATGGAGATCGAGATGCTAAGAGGGCTCCCCTTGCGGCTAAGTGCAGCACTGTTCTGGATTTGGGAACAGGAAGCACGGTGCCCAAAGAAGCACGGTTGGCCAAGTGCTTGTCTGCAATCCAAGGAGCTCAGCCACGGAGGGATGGTTAATGCTGGCAAAGCAGAACTTGCAGTGTTCAGGTAAAAGGAGAAACCAGGAGACAGGCCAGGGGTCATACACGGGTAAATCAGTCCAGAGAGAGTACAGGGGTGAGCAGAGGTCATGCACAGGCAGGGTCCAGGTACAAGCCGAAGGTCAAGACGGGAGATCAGGATGTAAAAGCGGAGTCCAGAAGCAGGCCAAGGGTCAAACCAGATGATCAGGAAGCAAGGTCAAGGCAAGCCGGGTCACAACGGGTATCCACAGATCAGGAAGCAAGGTCAAGTACACAAGGAAGCTGAGAAGACAATCCAGCAACATCCTGTGGTCACAGGCTGGTTTAAATAAGGCCAGTGGCGCCAGCGTCAGTCACGCCACTTGTGCACCGTTGCGCATATGCCATATTGCGCGAGCGTGTGCGCCGATGCGCTCCGACGTGCGTCAATGCATGCTGATGTGCGGCGCACGCTCGTGCACGTCTCAGTATCAACCGTGGGCATCCATGGAGGGTCTGGGCAACAATGCCAGTACTAGGACGGCCATGTCCCTGACAGTGCCCCCCCCCCAAGGGGCAGCCTCGGGATGCCCAACCTAGACCATTTTTCAGGGTGCCTGTTACGGAAATTCTGTAAAAGTCTCGGAGCATGAATATTAGCCAACGGTTGCCAAGAATTTTCTTCTGAAGGATATCCCTTCCATTTAACAAGAAATTGAGTCTGCCTACCTCTTTTCCGGCAGTCCAGGATGGCTTCGACTTTATATTCAGTGTCATTACCTATGGTGACTGGTAGAGGTGGCGACTCTTCTCTTCCTGAAATGGACTTGGCACCGCTGGTTTCATTAGGGAGACATGGAATACCAGATGGATCTTGTAGGATGCTGGCAAAGAGAGTTCAAAGGCCACAGGGTTCACTTCCCTCTTGATTTCGAACGGACCCACAAACCTTGGACCAAGCTTCCTAGAAGGACAAGAAAGTTTGAAATTAACAGATGACAGCCATACCTTGTCACCCACCTTGTAGATGGGATTCTCCTTCTTCCTTCTATCATACTGTCTTTTGAAGTCTTCCTGAGCTTTTCTCATGGTTCTTTGGAGAACTTGGTAGTTAGCTTGGAGAAAAGTTATTCTATCCTGGACAGCTGGTACTGAAGATTCGGGAATGGTATTGGGTAGAAAGGATGGGTGGAAGCCATAGTTTGCCCAAAAGGGTGACGGCTTGGTGGCTGTGTGAATGGTGTTGTTATAGGCAAACTTGGCACAAGGTAATAAAGAGGCCCAATCATCTTGGGAGTTTAGTTTGTCCTCTCCATCTGGCCATTACTCTGGGGATGATAAGCAGAGGAGAGGCATGACTCAATTGACAAAATTTTGCAGAGATTTTTCCAGAAGCCGGAGGTGAATTGTACCCCTCTATCGGATACTATATTGTCAGGAAGTCCATGTAGTCTAACAATCTCCTTGATAAAGATTTTTGCAGTATCCATGGCAGAAGGTGTACGGAGCATGGGTAAGAAGTGGGCCATTTTTGAAAGTCTGTCCACTACTACCAAGATTGTAGTGAAATTCTCTGATGGAGGGAGATCAACTATGAAGTCCATAGAGATATTCTTCCAAGGCTTCTCTGGGACTGGTAAGGGTCTTAACAGGCCCCAAGACTGGGTTTTGGGACCCTTGTTACGCTGACATACCAGACAGGAATTAACATATTTCTTGCAATCAGAACTTCCGGACCCCGAAATGCCCAGCCAGCTGATGGTCATGAAATCTTTTTAAGACCTGTAGTCTGACTTCCTGGGGGACAAATATTTTGTCCTGATGCCACAGGAATCCTTCGTGTCTCCTTAAAGTTGTGCTTCCTGGTTTCGTACACTGAAGAGAGGCTTGAACAATCGATTCTCTTAGATCAGGCTGAATCAGAAGAAAGTTCTGAGAAGACAGAATTGTACCGGGAGTGGTTTCTTCAGGGGTATCTGGAAACATCCGAGACAGAGCATCCACTTTTTCATTCTTAGATCCAGGACAATAAGAGATATGAAAATTAAACCTTGAAAAGAATAATGCCCACCGCGCTTGGCTCGGTCTTAAACGTCTGGCAGTCCTAAGGTATTCTATGTTTTTGTGATCTGTGAAAATCATGATAGGATGTGCTGCACCTTCAAGTAAATACCTCCATTCCTCCAAGGCTGTTTTAATTGCCAAAAGCTCCCGGTCTCCAACATCATAATTCCTCTCCGGTTGCGTCATTTTCCGAGAGGAAAAAGCTATGGGATGTAATAATGATTTAGGGCCTTGCCGTTGAGAAAGGATAGCTCCCGTGGCCACTTCAGATACATCAACTTCTAGTATGTAGGGTAATGTGGGATCAGGATGCTGCAGGACTGGTGCTGAGACAAATACTGTCTTAAGTCTGTCAAAGGCTGCTTGAGCCTCTGGGGTCTACTGGAACCTGGAATACAAATGGGTTAGTTGGGTAATAGGAGATATTATGGCTGAAAAGTTCTTAATAAATCTTCTATAGAAGTTTGAAAAAACGATAAATCTTTGGATGCCTTTTTTATCAGAGGGAGTAGGCCAATCCAAGATCGCTTTTACTTTCTGGGGATTCATGGCCACTCCTTTAGTAGAAATGATCAGACCCAAGACGTGGATAGTTTCTTTTTCAAAGTCGTATTTTTCAGCTTTCACGTACAGTCCATGCGTTCTTAGAATAGTTAGAAAAAAGGGAAAGGCTGAATATTGCTCCCTGACATGGGACACCTCCATCCCTATAATGCACAAAACCAGAAAAAGATTAGCCCATGGGACTTTATATGAGGTGTCCATGTTGATCACAAGTAAATAAATAAAATAGAGTAAAAAATATATATCAAATTTATTAGAATCATTATCATACAATAGAGCTCATGCATATAGATGGCAATTCATAAGAACAGCAACATAACATAATGGTCCTTAAAACATAGCCAAAATGACATTAATCAGAGTATAATAAATACAGATATACATGATACATCTCTAACCCGACGCGTTTCGCGAGCTCTCCTCGCATCATCAGGGGCTGATGTATATATCTGATGTCTGTAACAACAGGTAAAAAAATATATTCAAGTATGGGTTATGATTGGACAAAAATGCGAAGCCAGAGCTCATGATCCCATACTCACTTGTCAGGCAGTTGGCTCCAGGGGCCGACCCCCGGCAGGGGCGGTCGGAAAGTATCTCCCAAGGGAGCTGAAGGGACGGAGGTCAAAGCATGGAGGACCGAGGTCAGGCGTAGGGCAGGCACGGCAAAGAAATAGAAGGGAAAAAGAGAAGGCTGGACCCAGATGTCACCCAGAGTCATTGCAGAGCTTGCTCACTAGAAAAAATTAAATGAGTAAGATATATATGTATATATGGAAGTAGATCTACAAAAATAGATGTAGCAAAAGGTATCAAGTGGTATGCTCTGGTGCAAAGGGTGCAGAGGTGTCCAACCATAGTAGAGGGGAAGAACAAGGAAGAAAGAGAGAAGAAAAGAAAGGAAGAGAGAAAAGAGAAAAAGGGGGAAAGGAAAAAGAGGAGAGAGGGCCAAAAGTGTAGCCCCCCAGTCCTGCAGGGTGTATTCCAAATAAAAATTGTATGAATGTGTGTCTATGGGTAGTAGATGTAGAGATAGTAGTGGTATCCTAAGTAGCTAAAATATATTATATATAGTAGATTCAATATGAGAGATTGTAAAGGTAATTGTATATGTAGCTCAAATAGTTGATATCAAGATGTTGTAAAAATATAGATGTCTTGTACTGGAGTATATGGGATATAAGAATGTCCTGCAAGGAATGAGGGAAGAGCAGTGTGAAGTGAGTGAGGGGAAAGTGATGAAGAGGGGGATAGGGGGTGATGTGAAGAAAGACGGAGAAGGAGAGAGAGATAGATGAATAATTAGAGCAAAAAGAGATGTGAGAGAAATAAATGAAGTAAGGGAGTGAAAGTGTATACAAATAACACTCCACATGTAAGGTGGCTGGTGAATACGTTGAAGAAATGACATGTAATAACAAACGTGGTAGTGAACGTAATGCTTACCAATGTGCTCTCTAGTAAATGTGTGGAGAGGACCCAGCTGGAGAGGAAATATGCCGTGCCAAAACCCCCGCCTAAATACCCGGACATCCGCCGTGTACCTCCGCCCCTAACGTCATGCGATTGGCGAATGGGGGAGGGGACCCTCCGTGCGCTCGCCGGAACTACAGCAGAGCGCAACGGGGATCCCCGCCCATCGCCTGGAGTGACATATTGCGCCAGGAAAACAGACATCGCTGGGAGCGGATGTCTTCCACTGCGCGCAGGGCATGGCGCCGATGCACGTGGTGGCTCCGCCCCTCCTGGGGTGGAGAGGCGGAGACAGCAGGGGAATGAAATCCCCATTTGGTGCATCGCAGCTCCCGGGGACATAAACCGACACCCTCAACCAAGGGGCGGACCCCTGGAGACCCAGTCCGCAAGCAAGGAGGGAAGTCATCTAGAAATGACCATTATCCTGATGTATTGGGGATCAAACAAAGTATATAATAGCAGGATCTGGGAGCAACAACAGACTCGTGGGCATTGTGGGTGTCTTCCACCCGAATTCAATAGAAAAAAGGGAAAGGCTGAATATTGCTCCCTGACATGGGACACCTCCATCCCTATAATGCACAAAACCAGAAAAAGATTAGCCCATGGGACTTTATATGAGGTGTCCATGTTGATCACAAGTAAATAAATAAAATAGAGTAAAAAATATATATCAAATTTATTAGAATCATTATCATACAATAGAGCTCATGCATATAGATGGCAATTCATAAGAACAGCAACATAACATAATGGTCCTTAAAACATAGCCAAAATGACATTAATCAGAGTATAATAAATACAGATATACATGATACATCTCTAACCCGACGCGTTTCGCGAGCTCTCCTCGCATCATCAGGGGCTGATGTATATATCTGATGTCTGTAACAACAGGTAAAAAAATATATTCAAGTATGGGTTATGATTGGACAAAAATGCGAAGCCAGAGCTCATGATCCCATACTCACTTGTCAGGCAGTTGGCTCCAGGGGCCGACCCCCGGCAGGGGCGGTCGGAAAGTATCTCCCAAGGGAGCTGAAGGGACGGAGGTCAAAGCATGGAGGACCGAGGTCAGGCGTAGGGCAGGCACGGCAAAGAAATAGAAGGGAAAAAGAGAAGGCTGGACCCAGATGTCACCCAGAGTCATTGCAGAGCTTGCTCACTAGAAAAAATTAAATGAGTAAGATATATATGTATATATGGAAGTAGATCTACAAAAATAGATGTAGCAAAAGGTATCAAGTGGTATGCTCTGGTGCAAAGGGTGCAGAGGTGTCCAACCATAGTAGAGGGGAAGAACAAGGAAGAAAGAGAGAAGAAAAGAAAGGAAGAGAGAAAAGAGAAAAAGGGGGAAAGGAAAAAGAGGAGAGAGGGCCAAAAGTGTAGCCCCCCAGTCCTGCAGGGTGTATTCCAAATAAAAATTGTATGAATGTGTGTCTATGGGTAGTAGATGTAGAGATAGTAGTGGTATCCTAAGTAGCTAAAAAATATTATATATAGTAGATTCAATATGAGAGATTGTAAAGGTAATTGTATATGTAGCTCAAATAGTTGATATCAAGATGTTGTAAAAATATAGATGTCTTGTACTGGAGTATATGGGATATAAGAATGTCCTGCAAGGAATGAGGGAAGAGCAGTGTGAAGTGAGTGAGGGGAAAGTGATGAAGAGGGGGATAGGGGGTGATGTGAAGAAAGACGGAGAAGGAGAGAGAGATAGATGAATAATTAGAGCAAAAAGAGATGTGAGAGAAATAAATGAAGTAAGGGAGTGAAAGTGTATACAAATAACACTCCACATGTAAGGTGGCTGGTGAATACGTTGAAGAAATGACATGTAATAACAAACGTGGTAGTGAACGTAATGCTTACCAATGTGCTCTCTAGTAAATGTGTGGAGAGGACCCAGCTGGAGAGGAAATATGCCGTGCCAAAACCCCCGCCTAAATACCCGGACATCCGCCGTGTACCTCCGCCCCTAACGTCATGCGATTGGCGAATGGGGGAGGGGACCCTCCGTGCGCTCGCCGGAACTACAGCAGAGCGCAACGGGGATCCCCGCCCATCGCCTGGAGTGACATATTGCGCCAGGAAAACAGACATCGCTGGGAGCGGATGTCTTCCACTGCGCGTAGGGCATGGCGCCGATGCACGTGGTGGCTCCGCCCCTCCTGGGGTGGAGAGGCGGAGACAGCAGGGGAATGAAATCCCCATTTGGTGCATCGCAGCTCCCGGGGACATAAACCGACACCCTCAACCAAGGGGCGGACCCCTGGAGACCCAGTCCGCAAGCAAGGAGGGAAGTCATCTAGAAATGACCATTATCCTGATGTATTGGGGATCAAACAAAGTATATAATAGCAGGATCTGGGAGCAACAACAGACTCGTGGGCATTGTGGGTGTCTTCCACCCGAATTCAATAGAAAAAAGGGAAAGGCTGAATATTGCTCCCTGACATGGGACACCTCCATCCCTATAATGCACAAAACCAGAAAAAGATTAGCCCATGGGACTTTATATGAGGTGTCCATGTTGATCACAAGTAAATAAATAAAATAGAGTAAAAAATATATATCAAATTTATTAGAATCATTATCATACAATAGAGCTCATGCATATAGATGGCAATTCATAAGAACAGCAACATAACATAATGGTCCTTAAAACATAGCCAAAATGACATTAATCAGAGTATAATAAATACAGATATACATGATACATCTCTAACCCGACGCGTTTCGCGAGCTCTCCTCGCATCATCAGGGGCTGATGTATATATCTGATGTCTGTAACAACAGGTAAAAAAATATATTCAAGTATGGGTTATGATTGGACAAAAATGCGAAGCCAGAGCTCATGATCCCATACTCACTTGTCAGGCAGTTGGCTCCAGGGGCCGACCCCCGGCAGGGGCGGTCGGAAAGTATCTCCCAAGGGAGCTGAAGGGACGGAGGTCAAAGCATGGAGGACCGAGGTCAGGCGTAGGGCAGGCACGGCAAAGAAATAGAAGGGAAAAAGAGAAGGCTGGACCCAGATGTCACCCAGAGTCATTGCAGAGCTTGCTCACTAGAAAAAATTAAATGAGTAAGATATATATGTATATATGGAAGTAGATCTACAAAAATAGATGTAGCAAAAGGTATCAAGTGGTATGCTCTGGTGCAAAGGGTGCAGAGGTGTCCAACCATAGTAGAGGGGAAGAACAAGGAAGAAAGAGAGAAGAAAAGAAAGGAAGAGAGAAAAGAGAAAAAGGGGGAAAGGAAAAAGAGGAGAGAGGGCCAAAAGTGTAGCCCCCCAGTCCTGCAGGGTGTATTCCAAATAAAAATTGTATGAATGTGTGTCTATGGGTAGTAGATGTAGAGATAGTAGTGGTATCCTAAGTAGCTAAAAAATATTATATATAGTAGATTCAATATGAGAGATTGTAAAGGTAATTGTATATGTAGCTCAAATAGTTGATATCAAGATGTTGTAAAAATATAGATGTCTTGTACTGGAGTATATGGGATATAAGAATGTCCTGCAAGGAATGAGGGAAGAGCAGTGTGAAGTGAGTGAGGGGAAAGTGATGAAGAGGGGGATAGGGGGTGATGTGAAGAAAGACGGAGAAGGAGAGAGAGATAGATGAATAATTAGAGCAAAAAGAGATGTGAGAGAAATAAATGAAGTAAGGGAGTGAAAGTGTATACAAATAACACTCCACATGTAAGGTGGCTGGTGAATACGTTGAAGAAATGACATGTAATAACAAACGTGGTAGTGAACGTAATGCTTACCAATGTGCTCTCTAGTAAATGTGTGGAGAGGACCCAGCTGGAGAGGAAATATGCCGTGCCAAAACCCCCGCCTAAATACCCGGACATCCGCCGTGTACCTCCGCCCCTAACGTCATGCGATTGGCGAATGGGGGAGGGGACCCTCCGTGCGCTCGCCGGAACTACAGCAGAGCGCAACGGGGATCCCCGCCCATCGCCTGGAGTGACATATTGCGCCAGGAAAACAGACATCGCTGGGAGCGGATGTCTTCCACTGCGCGCAGGGCATGGCGCCGATGCACGTGGTGGCTCCGCCCCTCCTGGGGTGGAGAGGCGGAGACAGCAGGGGAATGAAATCCCCATTTGGTGCATCGCAGCTCCCGGGGACATAAACCGACACCCTCAACCAAGGGGCGGACCCCTGGAGACCCAGTCCGCAAGCAAGGAGGGAAGTCATCTAGAAATGACCATTATCCTGATGTATTGGGGATCAAACAAAGTATATAATAGCAGGATCTGGGAGCAACAACAGACTCGTGGGCATTGTGGGTGTCTTCCACCCGAATTCAATAGAAAAAAGGGAAAGGCTGAATATTGCTCCCTGACATGGGACACCTCCATCCCTATAATGCACAAAACCAGAAAAAGATTAGCCCATGGGACTTTATATGAGGTGTCCATGTTGATCACAAGTAAATAAATAAAATAGAGTAAAAAATATATATCAAATTTATTAGAATCATTATCATACAATAGAGCTCATGCATATAGATGGCAATTCATAAGAACAGCAACATAACATAATGGTCCTTAAAACATAGCCAAAATGACATTAATCAGAGTATAATAAATACAGATATACATGATACATCTCTAACCCGACGCGTTTCGCGAGCTCTCCTTGCATCATCAGGGGCTGATGTATATATCTGATGTCTGTAACAACAGGTAAAAAAATATATTCAAGTATGGGTTATGATTGGACAAAAATGCGAAGCCAGAGCTCATGATCCCATACTCACTTGTCAGGCAGTTGGCTCCAGGGGCCGACCCCCGGCAGGGGCGGTCGGAAAGTATCTCCCAAGGGAGCTGAAGGGACGGAGGTCAAAGCATGGAGGACCGAGGTCAGGCGTAGGGCAGGCACGGCAAAGAAATAGAAGGGAAAAAGAGAAGGCTGGACCCAGATGTCACCCAGAGTCATTGCAGAGCTTGCTCACTAGAAAAAATTAAATGAGTAAGATATATATGTATATATGGAAGTAGATCTACAAAAATAGATGTAGCAAAAGGTATCAAGTGGTATGCTCTGGTGCAAAGGGTGCAGAGGTGTCCAACCATAGTAGAGGGGAAGAACAAGGAAGAAAGAGAGAAGAAAAGAAAGGAAGAGAGAAAAGAGAAAAAGGGGGAAAGGAAAAAGAGGAGAGAGGGCCAAAAGTGTAGCCCCCCAGTCCTGCAGGGTGTATTCCAAATAAAAATTGTATGAATGTGTGTCTATGGGTAGTAGATGTAGAGATAGTAGTGGTATCCTAAGTAGCTAAAAAATATTATATATAGTAGATTCAATATGAGAGATTGTAAAGGTAATTGTATATGTAGCTCAAATAGTTGATATCAAGATGTTGTAAAAATATAGATGTCTTGTACTGGAGTATATGGGATATAAGAATGTCCTGCAAGGAATGAGGGAAGAGCAGTGTGAAGTGAGTGAGGGGAAAGTGATGAAGAGGGGGATAGGGGGTGATGTGAAGAAAGACGGAGAAGGAGAGAGAGATAGATGAATAATTAGAGCAAAAAGAGATGTGAGAGAAATAAATGAAGTGAGGGAGTGAAAGTGTATACAAATAACACTCCACATGTAAGGTGGCTGGTGAATACGTTGAAGAAATGACATGTAATAACAAACGTGGTAGTGAACGTAATGCTTACCAATGTGCTCTCTAGTAAATGTGTGGAGAGGACCCAGCTGGAGAGGAAATATGCCGTGCCAAAACCCCCGTCTAAATACCCGGACATCCGCCGTGTACCTCCGCCCCTAACGTCATGCGATTGGCGAATGGGGGAGGGGACCCTCCGTGCGCTCGCCGGAACTACAGCAGAGCGCAACGGGGATCCCCGCCCATCGCCTGGAGTGACATATTGCGCCAGGAAAACAGACATCGCTGGGAGCGGATGTCTTCCACTGCGCGCAGGGCATGGCGCCGATGCACGTGGTGGCTCCGCCCCTCCTGGGGTGGAGAGGCGGAGACAGCAGGGGAATGAAATCCCCATTTGGTGCATCGCAGCTCCCGGGGACATAAACCGACACCCTCAACCAAGGGGCGGACCCCTGGAGACCCAGTCCGCAAGCAAGGAGGGAAGTCATCTAGAAATGACCATTATCCTGATGTATTGGGGATCAAACAAAGTATATAGTAGCAGGATCTGGGAGCAACAACAGACTCGTGGGCATTGTGGGTGTCTTCCTTTTTTCTATTGAATTCGGGTGGAAGACACCCACAATGCCCACGAGTCTGTTGTTGCTCCCAGATCCTGCTACTATATACTTTGTTTGATCCCCAATACATCAGGATAATGGTCATTTCTAGATGACTTCCCTCCTTGCTTGCGGACTGGGTCTCCAGGGGTCCGCCCCTTGGTTGAGGGTGTCGGTTTATGTCCCCGGGAGCTGCGATGCACCAAATGGGGATTTCATTCCCCTGCTGTCTCCGCCTCTCCACCCCAGGAGGGGCGGAGCCACCACGTGCATCGGCGCCATGCCCTGCGCGCAGTGGAAGACATCCGCTCCCAGCGATGTCTGTTTTCCTGGCGCAATATGTCACTCCAGGCGATGGGCGGGGATCCCCGTTGCGCTCTGCTGTAGTTCCGGCGAGCGCACGGAGGGTCCCCTCCCCCATTCGCCAATCGCATGACGTTAGGGGCGGAGGTACACGGCGGATGTCCGGGTATTTAGGCGGGGGTTTTGGCACGGCATATTTCCTCTCCAGCTGGGTCCTCTCCACACATTTACTAGAGAGCACATTGGTAAGCATTACGTTCACTACCACGTTTGTTATTACATGTCATTTCTTCAACGTATTCACCAGCCACCTTACATGTGGAGTGTTATTTGTATACACTTTCACTCCCTTACTTCATTTATTTCTCTCACATCTCTTTTTGCTCTAATTATTCATCTATCTCTCTCTCCTTCTCCGTCTTTCTTCACATCACCCCCTATCCCCCTCTTCATCACTTTCCCCTCACTCACTTCACACTGCTCTTCCCTCATTCCTTGCAGGACATTCTTATATCCCATATACTCCAGTACAAGACATCTATATTTTTACAACATCTTGATATCAACTATTTGAGCTACATATACAATTACCTTTACAATCTCTCATATTGAATCTACTATATATAATATTTTTTAGCTACTTAGGATACCACTACTATCTCTACATCTACTACCCATAGACACACATTCATACAATTTTTATTTGGAATACACCCTGCAGGACTGGGGGGCTACACTTTTGGCCCTCTCTCCTCTTTTTCCTTTCCCCCTTTTTCTCTTTTCTCTCTTCCTTTCTTTTCTTCTCTCTTTCTTCCTTGTTCTTCCCCTCTACTATGGTTGGACACCTCTGCACCCTTTGCACCAGAGCATACCACTTGATACCTTTTGCTACATCTATTTTTGTAGATCTACTTCCATATATACATATATATCTTACTCATTTAATTTTTTCTAGTGAGCAAGCTCTGCAATGACTCTGGGTGACATCTGGGTCCAGCCTTCTCTTTTTCCCTTCTATTTCTTTGCCGTGCCTGCCCTACGCCTGACCTCGGTCCTCCATGCTTTGACCTCCGTCCCTTCAGCTCCCTTGGGAGATACTTTCCGACCGCCCCTGCCGGGGGTCGGCCCCTGGAGCCAACTGCCTGACAAGTGAGTATGGGATCATGAGCTCTGGCTTCGCATTTTTGTCCAATCATAACCCATACTTGAATATATTTTTTTACCTGTTGTTACAGACATCAGATATATACATCAGCCCCTGATGATGCGAGGAGAGCTCGCGAAACGCGTCGGGTTAGAGATGTATCATGTATATCTGTATTTATTATACTCTGATTAATGTCATTTTGGCTATGTTTTAAGGACCATTATGTTATGTTGCTGTTCTTATGAATTGCCATCTATATGCATGAGCTCTATTGTATGATAATGATTCTAATAAATTTGATATATATTTTTTACTCTATTTTATTTATTTACTTGTGATCAACATGGACACCTCATATAAAGTCCCATGGGCTAATCTTTTTCTGGTTTTGTTCTTAGAATAGTTAGTACCTTTTTCATGTGCACAAGATGAATCTCCAGGGTGGCTGAGAAAGCAAAGATGTCATCCAAATATACTATGAGGAAGTTGTCAAGATGGTCTCGAAAAATATCGTTCACGAAGTGCTGGAACGTGGCTGGAGCATTGCAGAGTCCGAACGGCATTACCAGGTACTCGAAATGTCCGAAACGAGTTTGGAACGCCGTTTTCCACTCATCCCCCTCACGGATGCGCACCAGATTGTAAGCACCTCGTAAATCCAGTTTGGAAAAGACTCGGGCAGAACGGAAGTGTTGGAAGAGTTCCGGGATGTGGGGGAGACGGTAGCGATTTTTGATGGTAATCTTATTCAACTCTCGGTAATCTATGCAAGGTCTTATGCCGCGTACACACGGTCGGACTTTCCGGCATACTTGGTCCGGCGGACCAGAGTGTGCCGGACAATCCGCCCGTGTGTGGGCGGCGGCGGACTTTTCCGGCGGACTTCTTCCCAAAAGCCCGCCGGACCTAGATTTGAAGAAAGTTTCAAATCTTTCCGTCAAAAGAGAAGGGAAAGTGGGACTTTAAATGAGATAGATGACTTTGTGGAGGCAAAGTTAAGATATATGCAAAATTGTTTTATTGGTAACGAACATTGTAAAGAATATGGTAATAAAATAACCACATATACATTCAGTACAGTAATTCATATAGACTCCACCCACACATAACATACAGGTGTGACATGGGAAAAAAGGTTTGCATGAGTATGGTATTGTCAGAGCAGTTCAAAGGTACATAACATGGGGTAAATTTATATTAATACATATGACATAAAAACAGCACCAGCGACAGGAGTATGGGTGTAGGAAGTAAAACCAAAATAGATGAATAAATGAATGTCAGAATTATTAATCTGCTGCAGACTGAAATTCAATGTGTCCATTACAGACACAGGTCAGCATCACTTGTGCCCGACGCGTTTCGTGTAGAGACACTCCTCAGGGGCAGATGCTAAAATATATCTGCAGAGTGTAAAGAAAAAAAGTGGTGACATTAGTCTAATTCTAATTAGTGATGTAGAAATAGGGCAGATTAGCCCGTCCTAAATACTCACATAGGGTCCAAAACGGTAAAATGTTGCGGCCATGTGATCAAAGTCCCAATATAGCCTCCCCCGGGAGCTGAGGTAATTGCAGCCGTGCACGGAAGGGTGCATGCAACAAAACCTCCCGATGACCCAAGGCACAAATTGCTGGTGCAAGTGGAAAGTTGCGGTGGCCTATGGAGGCAACCTGAGGTGATCTGGGAAGGTGTAAAAAAAAGGAATGTGAAATTGAGAATGAATAAAAAGTGTAAATGAAGGAATAATGAAAGAAAAAAAAAAAAAAAAAAAAAAAAAGTGAATTAGATGGAATGTGATGTAAAAAGGGGGAGTGTGTTGACTAAATGTGTGAGCTATATGAGCATTGTTGGTGTTGCATGAAGAGGTGAAAGGTTGGATAGTGAGAGCCGATGTTAAAACAAAAAAAGTGGCAACAGTGATAACAAAAGAGAAAAAACATCAAACAAAAGTGACAGGCAATGGTGAATGACCTAGGGGGTGACTTACGTGTTGGAACAAGGCTGGAAGCCAAAGGGAAGTGTTGAATGCGATGTGGTAGCTAGGAGGTGTATCAGCAAGAGTGTGACAGGGGAGGCAGCTTATATGCACCCCGCACACGTGCACGCCGGCTCTTGCCAGCGTCACGCTAGCGTGTGATAGGCAGGAAGGGGCCTCGGAGAGGGCGGTAGGCACCGCCCTCCACAGAAGCCCATATTCACTGCCAGAACAGCTGGGATGGAAATCACGTGCTCTGTGTGTTGGCCTCAATCATGACGCCACACACAGGGCAGGATGCGTGGCGCCGATGCTCTGTAGGTATCCACCCGCCACCCCGTAACACTCCCCGCCCCCCGGTGGGCGGAGAGGGGAGGGGAAGGGGGAGGCACGTAAAGAGCATCGCAGCTCCCGGGTAGAAGACCAACAAAGGAACCGGAAATCAACAATAACCGCAACATACCCCAAATGAACTGGCGCGAACGGCACTGTAGAACTACATGGATACAAAATTAATGTACCCTGAGTATGTAAAGAACCGGGTATGGTGGCATAACCACCCGGAATTTACAAGCCTCACACTAGGGTAGTAGGGGAACACTACCAACCCAGTCATCAAATCTCCATCCCTGTTCAAATCGAATAGAGAAGGGGAATTGGGACTTTAAATGAGACACATATGCGGTGTGCCTCCATCCCTATACTATGTGCAAAAGAGAAGGGAAAGTGGGACTTTAAATGAGATAGATGACTTTGTGGAGGCAAAGTTAAGATATATGCAAAATTGTTTTATTGGTAACGAACATTGTAAAGAATATGGTAATAAAATAACCACATATACATTCAGTACAGTAATTCATATAGACTCCACCCACACATAACATACAGGTGTGGCATGGGAAAAAAGGTTTGCATGAGTATGGTATTGTCAGAGCAGTTCAAAGGTACATAACATGGGGTAAATTTATATTAATACATATGACATAAAAACAGCACCAGCGACAGGAGTATGGGTGTAGGAAGTAAAACCAAAATAGATGAATAAATGAATGTCAGAATTATTAATCTGCTGCAGACTGAAATTCAATGTGTCCATTACAGACACAGGTCAGCATCACTTGTGCCCGACGCGTTTCGTGTAGAGACACTCCTCAGGGGCAGATGCTAAAATATATCTGCAGAGTGTAAAGAAAAAAAGTGGTGACATTAGTCTAATTCTAATTAGTGATGTAGAAATAGGGCAGATTAGCCCGTCCTAAATACTCACATAGGGTCCAAAACGGTAAAATGTTGCGGCCATGTGATCAAAGTCCCAATATAGCCTCCCCCGGGAGCTGAGGTAATTGCAGCCGTGCACGGAAGGGTGCATGCAACAAAACCTCCCGATGACCCAAGGCACAAATTGCTGGTGCAAGTGGAAAGTTGCGGTGGCCTATGGAGGCAACCTGAGGTGATCTGGGAAGGTGTAAAAAAAAGGAATGTGAAATTGAGAATGAATAAAAAGTGTAAATGAAGGAATAATGAAAAAAAAAAAAAAAGTGAATTAGATGGAATGTGATGTAAAAAGGGGGAGTGTGTTGACTAAATGTGTGAGCTATATGAGCATTGTTGGTGTTGCATGAAGAGGTGAAAGGTTGGATAGTGAGAGCCGATGTTAAAACAAAAAAAGTGGCAACAGTGATAACAAAAGAGAAAAAACATCAAACAAAAGTGACAGGCAATGGTGAATGACCTACGGGGTGACTTACGTGTTGGAACAAGGCTGGAAGCCAAAGGGAAGTGTTGAATGCGATGTGGTAGCTAGGAGGTGTATCAGCAAGAGTGTGACACGGGAGGCAGCTTATATGCACCCCGCACACGTGCACGCCGGCTCTTACCAGCGTCACGCTAGCGTGTGATAGGCAGGAAGGGGCCTCGGAGAGGGCGGTAGGCACCGCCCTCCACAGAAGCCCATATTCACTGCCAGAACAGCTGGGATGGAAATCACGTGCTCTGTGTGTTGGCCTCAATCATGACGCCACACACAGGGCAGGATGCGTGGCGCCGATGCTCTGTAGGTATCCACCCGCCACCCCGTAACACTCCCCGCCCCCCGGTGGGCGGAGAGGGGAGGGGAAGGGGGAGGCACGTAAAGAGCATCGCAGCTCCCGGGTAGAAGACCAACAAAGGAACCGGAAATCAACAATAACCGCAACATACCCCAAATGAACTGGCGCGAACGGCACTGTAGATCTACATGGATACAAAATTAATGTACCCTGAGTATGTAAAGAACCGGGTATGGTGGCATAACCACCCGGAATTTACAAGCCTCACACTAGGGTAGTAGGGGAACACTACCAACCCAGTCATCAAATCTCCATCCCTGTTCAAATCGAATAGAGAAGGGGAATTGGGACTTTAAATGAGACACATATGCGGTGTGCCTCCATCCCTATACTATGTGCAAAAGAGAAGGGAAAGTGGGACTTTAAATGAGATAGATGACTTTGTGGAGGCAAAGTTAAGATATATGCAAAATTGTTTTATTGGTAACGAACATTGTAAAGACCACGCCCCCTAAAACGTCACAGTCCCAGCATGCCCAAGGACTGTGACATCATATGGGTGCGGGGTCTCCGCCTATATAAGTCACAACGCAGCCCTCAGAGACCAGTCCAGCCGGAGAGAGCGTCGTGTCAACATCTGGGGGAAGAGAAGAGAAGAGAAGCCAAGAAGCCAAGAAGCCAAGAAGTCCGGACCTCCGCTGGCAATAGAGCTACATGAAGATAGCGGAGGGGCCGGCCGAAGACCTGCGACACCGGGAGAAGAGGCCGGAGAGCGGAGAAGAACCAACCGGACGCCGGGAGAAGATGAAGCGGAGGGACCCCCGAAGCCGGAAGAAGACCCCCGAAGCCGGAGGAAGATCCCCCCCCCCGGAGCTGTTTAATAAAATATTTTAAAAACCTGTGTGGTGTGTTTTATTACTTACACTTTTTTCCTAGGTAAATGGGTAGGGGTACCATGTACCCCATACTCATTTACATAGGGTGGGGGGCCGGGATCTGGGGGCCCCCTTATTAAAGGGGGCTCCCAGATTCCGATAAGCCCCCGCCCGCAGACCCCGACAACCAACGGCCAGGGTTGTCGGGAAGAGGCCCTTGTCCTCATCAACATGGGGACAAGGTGCTTTGGGGGGGGGCGCAGGGCGCCCCCTCCCCCAAAGCACCCACCCCCCATGTTGAGGGCATGCGGCCTGGTACGGTTCAGGAGGGGGGGGGGCGCTCGCTCGTCCCCACCCCCTTTCCTGACCGGCCAGGCTGCGTGCTCGGATCGGGGTCTGGTATGGATTTTAGGGGGGGGGCCCCACGCCGTTTTTTCGGCGTAGGGGTTCCCCTTTATAATCCATACCAGACCTAAGGGCCTGGTATGCCCCGCGACGGGGCTCGCAAGGTGTCAATTTAGCCGATAAAAGCGGCAAGATTGACATCCTTTTCTAGTCCCGTCGCACCTGAGTCACGTTCAAAAATCCGTGTGTGGGCAAGTCCGTTCATTCTGAAAGACCGCCGGAACTCCGGCGAAAGTCCGTCGGAAAGACGGGCGGACTTAGCCCGCCGGAAAATCCCGGCGTGTGTGGGCAAGTCCGTTCCTTTTAAAGTCCGGCGCACCTGGCGGACAAAGTCCGTCGGAAAGTGTGCCGGACCAAGTAGGATAGAAAGTCCGACCGTGTGTACGCGGCATTAGTGTCTTGTCCTTTTTTTCGACGAAAAAGATGCCGGCACCGGCAGGGGATGAAGAGGGATGAATAAATCCTTTTTCCAGGTTCTCATTGATATAGGATCGTAACGTTTCAAGTTCAGTCTCTGATAAAGGGAAGATACAGCCAAAGGGAATTTCGGAGCCTGGAAGCAACTCAATAGGGCAGTCGTAGGGACGGTGTGGTGGAAGGGAGTCCACCCCTTTCTTATCGAACACGTCCATGAATTCTTGTTAGGCAAGGGGTACATGAGGATTGGCACAAGAAACTGGTTGTATGGATAGGCAGCTGGTGAAGTCCATTGGACTAGGGGCAAAGCAGTGCTGCTGACAATAGGCAGATGAAAACTGAACTTCATTCTTGAGCCAGTCAATGCAAGGGTTGTGTGCTCGAAGCTATGGGACACCCAAAATGACTGGAAACAGGGGAGAGCACAACACAACAAAGCGTATCAGTTCCTTATGGTCGGACTTGGTTGTCATGAAGATTGGCAGGGTTTCATGGGTAATCAGTCCAGAACTGGGTAGAGATCCATCAGCCAAATTAATTGTTAACTGTTGCTTCTTAGTAACAAGGGGAAATCCAAGTCTCCTGGCAAGGGTTAGGTCTAAGAAGCAGCTACAGGCCCCGGAGTCAATGATGGCTAATAGCCGGATCTCTTCTTTAGCCACTGATAAGGAGATAGGGAGAACGGGGTGAGATGAGGTAAGTCCTGATACTTGACAGTGGGAAGGAGGCCGGCAGGATGGTGTCTTTGACCGAGGTGGCAATCTTGCAAGAAATGGCCTCTGTCTCCACAGTAAAAGCAGCAGTTCACCTGTCGGTGGTAGAGTCTTTCTTCAGGTGACAGAGCAGGACGGAACATACTAATCCGTTTGGACCTGGCTTTGGATTCAAGGAAACTGGGAGGACCGGAAGCCAGAAAAAAGGGAGTTTCAGGCTGTTTCTGGGTTGCATAAAGATTCTGGGATCTTTCAGTGCAACGTTCACGTAGGCGCCTATCCAGTTGTATGGTTAGCTGGATAAGGCCCTCTAGGGTATCTGTGATTGCAACCCTGGCCAGCTCATCCTTGAGGGATTCAGACAAGCCCAAACGGTATTGGTATCGGAGAGCAGCTTGGGGCCTAAACTTTCTTCGGTCCCCCGAGAAGCGTTCGGGAATCAGTACACGTGGTTCAGGAGGTGGACCCAACACTGTGAGAGGAGATTTCTGAGGCAGAACATCAGACGAGGTACAGGTGGGGATGGAGCTTGGATCAGGAGACACAGGATCCGAAGGTAAGTGTTGCAGACGACCCTTCTGCTTCTGCACTGCTTGGGTAAGTGTGGAGAACTGTAGGCAGATAGCCTCTATAGGAGAAGCGCCTCTGTCGATCTCTGACATGGCTGGTTTGTACTGTCAGGTGCGGGTATGGAGATCGAGATGCTAAGAGGGCTCCCCTTGCGGTTAAGTGCAGTGCGTTCCTAGATTTGGGAACAGAAAGCGCGGTGCCCAAAGAAGCATGGTTGGCCTGGTGCTTGTCTGCAGTCCAAGGAGATCAGCCACGGAGGGATGGTTAATGCTGACAAAGCAGAACTTGCAGTGTTCAGGTAAAAGGAGAAACCAGGAGACAGGCCAGGGGTCATACACGGGTAAACCAGTCCAGAGAGAGTACAGGGGCAAGCAGAGGTCATGCACAGGCAGGGTTCAGGTACAAGCCGAAGGAGTCCAGAAGCAAGCCAGGGGTCAAACCAGGAGATCAGGAGGCAAGGTCAAGGAAAGCCGGGTCACAACAGGTATCCACAGATCAGGAAGCAAGGTCAAGTACACAAGGAAGCTGAGAAGACAATCCAGCAACATCCTGTGGTCACAGGCTGGTTTAAATAGGGCCACTGGCGCCAGCGTCAGTCACGCCACTTGCGCGTCGTTGCGCACGCACCGTAATGCGCGGGCATGTGCGCCGGCGTGCGTCAATGCACGCTGATGTGCGGAGCACGCTCGTGCATGTCTCAGGATCAACTGTGGGCATCCATGGAGGGTCTGGGCAACATTGCCAGTACTAGGACGGCCATGTCCCTGACAGGCACTCAGCATCACCAGCAGTCTTCAACGGATCATTTACAGTCCGAAGAATCCCATGGACTTGTATGTGGCTGGGAGGAGGTGGCTGCGGATCATGTCATCCTTAGTGACCCAGAGGACTCTGGACCGAATACCTCAGCAAACCTACGCTGCATGGCCTCCCTGATCCTGCAAAGCCTGCAGAAGGATCCTCATATTCGTGGTATCAAGGGGAGGGATCATTACAGGCTGGCAACCCTCCTTGATCCACGTTACAAGGGTAAAGTTGCGAACCTTATCTTGCCGTCGCAGAGGGAGCAGAGGATGAAACATCTTCGGGAGGCCTTGCAGAAAGGTTTGTGCAAAGTGTTTCCAGAGCCTGGGAGGTTACAATTTCCTGGTCCTCCTGGACGTGTTGCTGAGGCTTCGGTCAGTCACAGAAGGAGCGGTGGAGAAGGTGGCCGTCTGACCGATGCGTTCAGACAATTTTTTTTGGCCGCAGCCCCAAGGTATGATCGGTTCCAGCAACCATTGCCAGCGTCTGATTCACATGGTGCAGGAATACCTAGGGGCAAGATCAGACTTGGACACCTTTACCCCCGAAAATCCTCTGGGTTACTGGGTCTTGAGGATGGATCACTGGCCAGAGCTTGCACGGTATGCAATTGAGCTACTGGCCTGTCCTGCATCCAGCGTTCTTTCGGAACGCACATTCAGTGCTGCTGGAGGCTTTGTAACTGATCACAGGGTGCGCCTGTCCACCGAATCGGTCGATCAGCTGACCTTCATAAAAATGAATCAGTCTTGGATCACCAGCTACCAGGCACCTGATGCTGATGTAACCGAATAATTTTTTTTTAATGTGAGATCCCTTCAAGACTGCCTATGCTGATGCTGAGTGACAATCCTCTTCCTCCTCAATTTTCATGCTGATAGCTTGTAAGAACATTTTTGGTTCTGGAGTATCTGTGAGGGGTTGCAGTGTTGTGGCACCAGCACCAGTGGCCAAGGCCCAATTTTTCAGCCCCTGTTTAACAGGGGCGTATAATTACAATTTTTGATGCAATACTTTGTAGCAGGGCTCATTCCTGTGCTCCAACTATAGCATCTGGTGCATGTAATTACAATTCTTGATATAATATTTCACAGCAGGACCCGTTCCAGCGCCCACCAAGAGAAACTGTGAGGACTTACAGTGTTGTGGCACCAGCACCACCACCAACAAAGGCCCAATTTTTCTACCACTGTTCAACAATGGCATGTAATTACAATTCTTGATCTAATGTTTCACAGCAGGGCCCATTCCTGCGCCCACCAAGAGTAACTGTGAGGGCTTACAGTGTTGTGGCAACACCAACACCAAGGCTCCAATTTCTGCAGAGTATATAGGGCAGGCCTCTACTTTCAAACATCCAACTTACAAACGACTCCTACTTGCAAATGGAAGGAGACAACAGGAAGCGATATGGAATCTACCCCTAGGAAGGGAAATTCTCTCCTGTAAGAGTTAATATGGCAAAAACGTGTCTCCTCTCCACTGATGCTTTATCACCAATATTTGTTTCACTAAAAACCTCAAATTTTCAAAAAACATTTGTGCTTGGGACAGAAAGTGAGGTCAACTCTTCTGAAGAAGTGCACAGACAGCAAAACAAATGTTACGGGGTGATAACCCTTTCCTAGATTTTTTTGGCTGGAGCTACACTTTAAAAATGTACCAGTTCAAAATTACAAACCGATTCTACTTAACAACAAACCTACAGTCCCTGTCTTGTTTGCACCGCCTGTATACTGCTGTTCAGAGTATATCCTTTTTTTAATTTGAGTGCGGGGTTCCCCTTAATATCCATACACGACCCAAAGGGCCTGGTAATGGACTGGGGGGGGGGGGGTACCCATACCGTCTGTCTCACTGATTTTCATCCATATTGCTGGGACCCGACATTACATTAAAGCCGCAAGCAGTTCTAAATGACTTTTATTCCTTTACAAATGTCATTTTGTGCAGGGACTGTTCTAAGCACGGGAAGCACGCGCCACTTTACAGGCATACTTTAGACACCCCCCAGGTATGATATTTAAAGGAATATTTCACTTTTTTTCACTTTAAGCATCATTAAAATCACTGGTCCCAAAAAAATGGTAATTTTTAAAACTTTTTTTTGCATTTATACATGTCCCCTGGAGCAGGACCTGGGTCCCCAAACCCTTTTTAGGACAATAACTTGCAAATTAGCCTTTAAAATTAGCATTTTTGATTTTGAACGTTCGAGTCCCATAGACTTTAACAGGGTTCTAAAGTTTGCGCAAACTTTCGGTCCGTTCGCAGGTTCTGGTGCGAACCGAACCGGGGGTGTTCGGCTCATCCCTATTGGTAAGAATTGTAACAAATAGTTCACTGTTTATTAAGTGTTCTTCATTACTATACACAGCACCTACTTCTCATGATAGATGGAGCTAGGGCAGCCATTAGAAGTTTTGGTACCCCTTACACAGCTTTAGGTCTGGGCCCCCCAGGTCTTGACCACCAACATTCCCCAGGGCGCGCCCACTGGCCATGCCACCAAGTCCTTCAGTGCGCCCACTTTTATTTTAGGTTTTGATTCACACTGCCCCGACCTGAAAGTAGCGAGAAATACAGTACGACTTTGGAAGGCAAATTGAGTGCGACTTGAAGTGACTTTGAAGTGACTAGCAGCGACTTTGAAGCAACTTCAGGGAAAACCTGGGTAATTTTCTTATAATGTCGGATCCAAATCACATCAATAAAGATGAGGACCCGACTTCCATTAATCATTTAGTTATACCGCGGCTGTTTGAAGGAGGATATCGTTATTATGGCAGCAGCTAGCTGCCATAACCCCGGTATCCCCCTCTTCAGCGGGCGGTCCGCTACAAGATAAAAGTGGTCTCTGCGGCAGATTCACCGCAAGATCACTTTTATCGGTGGTAGGAGAGGGCCCCCCTCCCGCCGCAATCCGGTGCCCTACGTCGCTTACCGGAGCCATCGGCAGCAGCGGAGGCGATCGCGTCCTGTTAGTAGCTGGGTATGGAGAGGAGTGAGGGGAGGATGGCCCCTACCCGTCTCCATACTATTGCTGGGCAGAAGCGACGTCAAAACCAGGGCCATTTTTTTTTAAATATCTTTTTTAAATTGCATTTTAGTCTAAATATGAGATCTGAGGTCTTCCTCCTCTGTCCCCCTTCATATTACCATACCTATCTCTACATCATTCAGTGTCCTCCTTCTGTCACTGTGTCCCTTTTCACCTCTCCAGTCAGGCACTGTGCACATCAGTGTCCTCCTCTGCTGGGCTGGCTTCACCCCCCAGTAATGTCCTCCTGAGTCCTGTGGTCTGTACCCCCTTTTTCTTATCCTCCTCCACCTCTCTGCACCTTTGCGATGCTACGGCACTGCTGAGAACGAGTGCTTTCCATTTAAAAATGGAGCCAGGTGGCGCCATTATGTTTCTGCGCATGCGCCACCTGGCCGGGCATGTACGATCTTTCCCGAGCCCTGCAGGCTTTGGAAGGATGCATACGCAGTTGCATGGTCACCCGCAGCCATCTTTTTTATGGGTGCCGCTGCCTGTAACGGGCATTTATGAGCTGCCCAAAAATAAGATCAAAATTATGGGCTGCCTGTAAATTAAGGGGCGGTTGGCAACACTGCCCCACACCTGTATTGTGCGGGCAGCACACACGTGGCGTGCACATGCAGGAAGTAGCAAGAGGTGGCAGCAAAGAGCCCAATGTGAGCTCAATGACAGAGCAGCAGCATTAGCTTCTGACTCGCACGACTTCAGAAAGCCAGTGCAGCCATGGAGTGCCACTACTCCGCCCCTGCCTTCTCCCAGCCCTGCAAGATGCCTGGGTCCTATCGGGACACCTGGGACCCCTACAAGTGTATGGGCTGCCCCCCCCCCCCGATCGCGGCCCTGACTTTAGAGTCATTCATTTTCAGTACACACCCTAAAAAAAAAATAACAAAAATGTTCCTCAGTCTACAGGAGGGATAAAGCCATGCCATGATCTCCAGCACAGACAAAGCATGAAATCATCAGCAGGATCCTCTGTTCCATCACCCATAGAGTTCTACTCAGTGGCGTCGGGCAGGGGGGCTGGAGCCCCGAGTGGGCCCCCGAAAAACCCCGGGTCTCGGGCATTCACAAATGTATTATTAAAACTGAGCACGAGCGGGGACCGATCTGACTCGGAGTGCGGCCGAGTGACATAGCAGGTCCTGCCTTCTGGAGCCTGCAGCGCCTATTATGGAAGTACCACTGGTCCAATCAGGGACCGCAGGACATCCATCATAGACGCATCACTATGAGAAGATCCCCACTCGGGCGGGCGGCTCTCCTCTCCTGTAGACTCTGGCTGCCTGCTGTCTCATGGGATGGGCGTGCCGGCGCCGCACACTGCGGCTACAGCTGCAGGAGGAGCCGTAGGTCACATGTAATGGTCAGGTAGATCAGTGCATGTCAGTGTGTGTCAGGTAGGTCAGCGTGTGTCAGGTAGGTCAGCGTGTGTCAGGTAGGTCAGTGTAATGGTCAGGTAGGTCAGTGTAATGGTCAGGTAGGTCAGTGTGGGTCAGGTAGGTCAGTGTGGGTCAGGTAGGTCAGTGTGGGTCAGGTAGGTCAGTGTAATGGTCAGTGTGGGTCAGGTAGGTCAGTTTTTAGTGGTCAGCATTGATGGGCACTGGTAAGCCAGGCAGCAACAAGCAGGTGATCTAACCCCCCCCCCCCATGTCAGGCTCGGACTTCGGACTGAAGCCCCTGGTCTTTTTCCTACCTAGCAACGCCCCTCTAACTGACCTTCTGGCTGTGCCCAGTGCATGGCATCCATGGAAGCACACTCTACTCTGCCATGTGACACATAGGGAAGGCAACCACTGATGAAGCTTTCAGAAAACATCAGAGAGGAAGCTGTGATCTCAGGGAACTCTCTGATACTAGAAAGTCAAACTCTCCTTATTACCATGGCAACTCAGCAACCACACCCCTCCCCGCTCTGCTCTGGGAGCTCTTCTGGTCCCTCGTGTTTAGTTCGGAGCGCACAGACCACGCCCCCCGCAATCTCCGCCAGCCACTTATCTTTAAGCCTACGGCAGCACCGCTGGTTGTCATGGCGATTCCTAATTGTTTACCTGAGCAGGCCCCGCCCACGTCCCCGCCTTTAGTCCCTTCCCAGCTCCAGTTAGTTGATGGGACTGCGGTCCGCTGATGATCATCAGTATCTGGCTGGGCAGTCATCACTGTACAGAGGACACCCGGAGCTCCGGACAGCCGCACATTACAGGTAATAGAAGCACGGGGCTCTACTATCCGGGGGGAGATGCTTCTCAGCTGCTGGAGAACCACAGGTGTCAGGATGATGAGTTGCTGAGACTTGTAGTTCCACAACAGGGCAGCTTCAGAATCCTTTTGCATCACCGTCATTTATGAAGGTGCTGATCCACAATCTGGGATGGGGTGATTGTGTAGTAGTGGGTCCTCCAATACTCACCACTTCTTATTAGATGAATACGGTCCCTTTCACACTGAGGGCGCGAAAACTGCCCATAAAACGCTCAGCGCTTTTGCGGCGTCAGCGGTGTTCTTTTTTTGAAGGTCACATGATTTAAAAACTGCTTCAAGAACCGATTTGAAGCGATTTCCAGGCGTTTTTACAGCTTGCACATTCATTTCAATAGAAAGGGGCGCTTTTTTAGCGCTCCAAATATGCTGCTTGCAGGAGTTTTTTTTTCATCTCCCCGCCAGCGCTGCGCACCGCCCCACGTGTGGAAGCATTCATTGATTTTAACGGAAATAAGTTTTCACAAGCATTGGCAGGTGCTTTTTTTTAGCACCAAAAGTACCTCAGTGTGAAAGGGCTCTGATAGCAGTCCATAGATGTCACTTCACTGAGAGCATTGCGGTGAGTTCGCATTCTGCGTTTTGTAAATGTGCGCAAAATTGTGCCACTTTCCTGCGCGTTTTGGTGTCATGCGCAATTGCAAGTTACAAGCATGACCTTCACAGGCAGAGGCATGATGGGACTTGTAGTTTTGTAACAGCTGGAGGGCCGCCAGTTTGAGGCCCCTGCCTTGTACTGTAGTAGGCATAGTGAGAGTGACCAGAAGGCATGTTTACATACATGACTTTGTTTATTTGGTCTGAGATCCATCACACTGTACAGCTATACAACCTTTTATTCCTCCGTCATACATCTCCACATTTCTACCTGTATATTGGTTTATTGAGAGTTCTGAATGGTTTAGGTATTTTTAGCGACCAGTAAAGGTGGCTATACACTAGAAGAATTTTATTCAATATGTCTCACTTTAAAGCCGGACGAAACCCTCCGATACTTTTCAGCCAAGGAAGCCGCCATCTTAGCTTTTGTTTGATCTGAGATCGCCATGGTGCTGCACATGTGATCAGTTATGACACCAGACATTTGATGGTTTGACAGTTTGGTTTGACAGTTCACACCACATGCAGTCCAGTGCATGCAGTTTTTTTTCTGCATCAAAAACACATGGAAAGTAGGTTATATGGTTTTCAATGGCACAGTTCACACCAGTGCTTGCATTTCCAGTATGTTCCAGTTCCAGAAAAGAAAAGTAGAACATGCTGCATTTTTCCTGCATTGGAACGTACTGCAACGATGTAAAACGCACTGGAACGCACCTAAACGCACCAAAAACACAAGTCCTTATTTAAGGTTAACAAAAAAAATGCATCAAAAATGCACTGGAACGCATCAAAAACGCGCATGCAGGAAAGGATGTGGAACACATCCCGACTGCGTTTCTATGGTCCTGAGAGCACAAACAGATGTGCAAATTAGCATTCTCGGTACATGCCAGGAATATAAGTGCTAGTGAACACCAGATGCAGTTCCATGCGCTTTTTTTCTGCACTAAAAATGCATTCACAGTGTTTTCAATGTATTCCAATGGCTCTAGTTCACACCAATACAGTCAGTTTCCGGTCAGTTTCTGCACCAGAAAGTGACTGGAGCTGACTGCACTGGTGTGAACTAGAGTTATTTTTCACACCACAAAAATGCACTCCAGATACGTGCCGGATCACTTTTTGCTTACAATTCACACCACATGCAGTTCCAGTGCGTTTTTGATACCATTTGCTAAGTTCTAGTGCAGTTCTGTGCAGAAAAAATGCAGCACGCTTTACTTTTTTTTTTCCTGCGTCAGAAACTGACTGCACTGGTGTGAACTAGAGCCATTGGAATAAATGGAAAACACTGTGCATGAATTTTCAGTGCAGAAAAAAAGAGTACAGAACTGCATCTGGTGTGAACTAGCACTGACTGTTTTTTTAAACCATTAAATCAATGAATTTAGTTCTGCTTTAAGAATGTTTATTCAATTTTCTAACTGTTAGTGGGGTCAAAACGACCTTCCTTTTCTACTGCAGTGATGAGAAAATTGGAGTAGGATGGACAATGGTATTGCACTGAGTAGCCCTGATCCTTCTCCTCTGGAGTCCCCTGCCAGCACTATCCTTCCCTGTGGGTGCCCCCCCAGCAAGCTGTGTGTTGAGAGATCACCCAACCAAGCACAGACAGGCAGGGGGATACAAGGTTAACGCGTTTCACACAAAGTTCGTGCTTTGTCGAAATAGAGTGCCATGGATTTCTGGGAAGGAGCATGTGGTTTTTATCCTCTGTCTCCACGCCTTGGAGGCGGAATGCTGCACCGCACAGTGTTGTGTTTATCTTATAGCACATATACTGTGGACTTTGTATACTCACTAAGACTGATCAAAGACTGTTTTGTTTGTGACCCGCTGAATGCTGGTCAGTGATTACACGTGTGTTCACAGTCACACAGTGAGGTTGATTTACTAAAACTGGAGAGTGCAAAATCTTGTGCAGCTCTGCATAGAGACCAATCCGTGTCTAGCTTCAGCTTGTTCAATTAACCTCTTGCTTGCTGGGCACTTTCAGCGCTGTCACACTTTGAATGACAATTGCGCAGCCATGCTACACTGTAATAAATGACATTTTTTTCAATTTTTTTTTCACACAAATGGAGCTTTCTTTTGGTGGTATTTAATCACCACTTCGGTTTTTATTTTTTGCTAAACAAACAAAAAAAGACAGAAATTTTTGGAAAAAAAACCACGTTTCATAGTTTGTTATAAAATTTTGCAAACGGGTAACTTTTCTCCTTCATTGATATTCGCTGATGAGGCTGCACTGAAGGCACAGATTAGGCGACACTGATAGGCACAGATAAGGCGACTCTAATGGGCACTGATGAGTGGCACTGATAGATGTCACTGATGGGCACTGATAGGTGGCACTGATAGGCAGCACTGGTGATGAGGCACTGATTGTTGACATTTTATAGGTAACACTGTGGGCACTGGTAGGTGGCGCAGGTGGGCACAGAAGCCTCTCCACCATCGGGACTGATGTCCCTCTCATAGCCGCCGGTGATCGGCTTTTTTTTTTTTTTTCCTCACGCTACCAGTGCGGGGAGAAATAATAGCGATTACCGGCTCTGTTTACATCACATGATCAGCTGTCTTTGGCTGACAGCTGATCATGTGGTAAGCGGTCGTGATCGACCCCTTACTCTAATCTGTGATCAGCCGAGTCTCATAGACTCGCTGATCACAGAGCGCGCCGCGCACGCGCCCTGCAGGGGGCGTGCAGGCCACTCGAGCATGGGAGGACATCTATGGGCGCCCTCCCGGCAAGTTAGGTCCTCGCAGTAGCCGTCTTTCGGATATAGCACGGACGGGAGGTGGTTAAACTTTGGCAATAAAACCTGGAAGCGGATTGGTTTCTATGCAGAGCTGCACCAGATTTTGCACTCCCCAGTTTTAGTAAATAACCCCCATAGACTGTTGTGTGAAGCACAAAAGCATTACTTAAATATGGTATGTTTAAATATAAGTCAGTTATTCTGATTTTTTTATGTGTTAAGGCAATCTTCATTGTACACTGTATATGGTTCACTCCTATCTTTTGTAATTTATATAAGAAATTTCAACAAGCCACCCACCAGAAAAATATTTCTCTTTATTTACTTTAGTAAGCAACTGTGTCCTTTTCTTGACGCAGGACTGAGTAGTTGACAATGCGCATATACAAATTCAGTTGATCTACCTGCATTAAACACACAATATCCCGTTTGACAGTATATACATAACTTGTGTCTATTGCTACAAGCAGGTAGGTGATACTGGTGGTAAACATTGTCTCAAATAACCGTAAGACAGTCCAAGAAAAAAAGCAAAGGAAGATAGAGGACTGCATAATTTGTGTCCAGTCCTAAATCTTCCTTTTTGTTTTTTTCTGGGACCTTCTTATGGCTGTTTGGGACAGTGTTGGGCACAAGTATCACTTACTTGCTTGTATTTATTTTTTTCTTGTGAATTGAGATATATAAAAATTTGGAAATCAAATATAAGCAAACAGGAATATATATCACATAACTTTAAGGGTACAGACATATACAACTCTGATAATGTATTGTACAGAATTGTATTAAATGTGCATTTCACAAATATCATGTGCTTTATCAGGATCCCTCAGAAGATAAGTAAGAATTGCTGGCGTTTTTTTTTTTGGGGGGGGGGCAAACAATCCATGCGCCCCTACCCCCCCCCCAAAAAAAAAAACACCAGCAATTCTTACTTATCTTCTGAGTCGGGGCTCCTCACTTACCCCACTTACAGTGCTCTGGGAAGCAGGCGGCATCTTCTCTCCAGGCTGCCGGTGGCTTCTGTCTCAGTTCCCCTGCATCTCCTCCCTCTTCCTTCTGGCAGCCACTCCGATCGGATCTCTTATTGGCCAATCGGGTGACGGGTCTCGTGATCCGCTCCCTGATTGGCCGGGAGAAGAATCAGTGTTACAATACAACAATATTCATTCGCTATTGTCACATAACTGGGTGGGCTTTGGGCGCAGTGCCCTGCTCCCTAGTCCACACTTTTTTGATGCCTATTAGAGCCTCTAGCTCTCATCACGTTTCCTTAAAAAATAAAACAAAAAAAACCCCCCAGATACCCCGGATAGTAGGGGGTGGTGCTCCACTAATGCACAGACTGCCACTGAATAATTGTTATATGCCACTACATAAAACAATTGTATCCAATCTATGTTTCAGTGCTAAACATTACCTGCCATTGGGTGTTGCAGGGGAAAGGGAAAGATGGTCCACTCTTGGGACAGTTTCTTAAACAGATTCCAAATGTGGATGTTATAATTTGAATACTCCTTCACCCATGATATCATCACCAAGTTTCAAGAGCTATATTATGTACTGCAGGACTCGGAAAGTTTTGCCGATGTAGAAAATTTGAGACTACTAGAAACCTGGTTTTCCCCTAACCTTTCTAGATCAGAATAAGGTGCAGGACGATTGTATGGTGACTTGCTGGAGAGAATGGAGGCACCGCCTATCCCCCACTGCGTGTGCTTGTAGCCCCAGCTTGCGGTGCCGGGGCAAGTCAAACTTAGAAAGTGAGAAATCCTTGAAGAGACTTTTCAGCGTTTGTAATATTATAGATATTATTGTGAAAGTAGTTTGATGTAATCATTCTTATAAGTGTGTTAAAAATTGTATCCAAAATCATCACCTAAAATGACCTTGTAAGAGCAAAGTGACAGGGCATCTTTAAAAAAAAAAAAAGAGAAGTAACAAAACACAAAGAGGGCGCTTCCTTTGAATGCTCTTAAATAATATAAAATGCAGGAGTTCATAAAACCAGCTGCCTCCTTAAAGTGTACAAACACCAATTTTTCAGAATAGCAGGCACTTAAGCCCCATACACACTATTAGATTTTCTGCAGATTTTTATCTTCAGATTTACCAAAATCATGTAGAGCCTGCCTGATTGCATACAAATTGAAACTCTTAAGGTTTGATTTCATATTATATGATTTTGGTAAATCTGAAGACAAAAATCTTCAGAAAATCTAATAGTGTTCTCTCCACACCCCAGGTGAAGTATGCACTTACCAGAAGTAAGTAACTGACAAAGCAGCCTATGGGCTGTATAAAAATCCTCTGTTTTAATCCACTCCTCTCCAGCGAGGTCCTATAGCAGTGATGGCGAACCTTGGCACCCCAGATGTTTTGGAACTACATTTCCCATGATGCTTGTGCATTCTGCAGTGTAGTTGAGCACCATGGGAAATGAAGTTCCAAAACATCTGGGGTGCCAAGGTTCTCCATCACTGTCCTATAGTATCCCATATATGGAAAGAACCCGCACTCTGGAATCCATCCAAATTCTTTATTCGATAATCACCAAGTACAAAGAAACTGCTAACATGTTTCGTCGAAGAGCCTTGTTCACAGCAGTTACCCACATAACTATCACCAACATATATACAAAAAGAGACTAGAACCACTCCCATTCATTAGTCAATGCAATTAGCTATAGATGAGACTCACCATTGTATAGAGACTCTCTGAATGTAAAAAAACTTTTTTGCATAGATTTAAAATGCATTCATACATTAACACAATAAACATGAAAAATCAATGATAATAATCATGATACGTAAATTCTGTGATTTAAAAATCTGAATAAAAACCATTAAACTATTTGTAGGTCAAAACTGAGATTTTAAGAAAAGAACTGATTCAAAGTGAGAGATATTGAGGAAAAATTAGGGCATATAAATATAGATGAGAAAATTATGCATTCAACCTCTTGGATGCAGTTATTACCGTAAAAATACATCAACATCATATCTAAATAAATAGTATCCCAGACTGGAAATCCTTGTGATGTAAACTTTCATTCCATCATACATAAAGTGAAAGAATCCAAGGAGTAGATCATTGTGTAGTATATTTATTAAAAGTGCAGACAAAGTAATAATAAAATCAGTACTCACATTCTGTGGGTGTCTGTGAGACATCAACATAATCAGCTCTGCTAGCCAATAGCATCGCACCGCTGCTGTTTGGAACGCACGCCGGCTCGGTGGCCGCGATGGCCAGCTCATAAATCTTGTATAAACTCGTTGTCTAAAACACTATGGGGTTGATTTACTAAATGCAACTCCACTTTGCACTGCAAGTGCAGTCGCTTTAGATCTCAGGGGTAGATCTGAAATGAGGGGAAGCTCTGCTGATTTTATCATCCAATCATGTACAAACTAAAATGCTGTTTTTTATTTTCCTTGCATGTCCCCCTTAGATCTACAGCAAGTGCACTTCCAAGTGCACTTGTAGTGCAAAGTGGATTTGCCTTTAGTAAATCAACCCCTATGTCCCTGTTGTATAGGATTAATTTCCCAAACCAACAATGTATAGCTGTACCTGGAAGAAACCATTTTAAAATGACAGGGAGATACAACACAAAGTGCTTCCCCATTAACGTTCATGCTGTTAAAGTAGGAATTACTAGCTTTGCATAGAGATTGCATGCCAAAGCTTTTAAAATATCTCCATTTTTAGATGCTTGTCTGACCTCACCCTTAAAGCAGACTTTACATTACCCCCTAAATGCAGATTCCCTATATTCGTAAAGTTCATAATAAATGTAGCCTGTACAGGGTTTTTTTTTTAATATGTTCTTGCTAAATACCTGGCGATCCTGCCAGTTCTTCTGGGGTCCTTTTTCAAACTGACCATGCCAAGCATGGAAGCAGATCTGCGCTGGCATGCTCAGTCTACATTTCAGGGATCACTGTTAGGAGATGTAGGACGCTGTGCACACTCACAGTGTGCCTTTTATCTCCCGTAGTCAGTTTTGGGGCCAAGCCCCCCACCCCCACCTATCCCCACTGTCCTGCAGGTGCAGCCTGTGAGAGCATGGATCAACTGTCTGGAACACACTGGGGGAGGTTTACTAAAACTAGAGCATGCAAAATCGGGTGCAGCTCTTCACAGAAACTAATCAGCTCCAAGGTTTTAGTGTCAAAGCTTAATTGAGCAAGCTGAAGTTAGAAGCTGATTGGCTCCCATGCACAGCTGCACCAGATCCTGAGTGCTCCAGTTTTAGTAAACCTCCCCAATGTACAGATGGGGAACATGGGATAGCACAAAGGGAGTCAATGCAAATAAATAAAAACAGATTAAACACATATAAACCAATAATATTTATTTTGGTAAATATAACAATTTTGGCCACGGTGTTCATTCAAGGAGTAACCTTAATACATTTCAAACAACTTTTAACTGAAATTTAAGCCATTCTGTCTATCTACCATATCCGTAACTCAAGATACGGTGTCCATCCAGACTATCCTGGACGACTACTCCCCACTGAAAAACACCATGACGAATAAAAAACATTAATCTGGGAAGGTGGGCGGGGGCCGTGGTTCTGTGTTCTCCTCAGCGTGGCGACAGACCCCTGAGCTGCTGGCTGGCCCTTATAACGGCTCCTGCTGTGCAGGCAAATGTCGCCCGCCAAAACCGTCCAGTCCTGCTCCCGTTGCCGAGCAGATGCGGCCAGTGCTGTATCCAATGGCAACCTGCGGATAGAAAGAGGGGACAGGAGGAGACACCTGGCCCCTTTGAGCTATCCCATGGCGCCCCTCTGAAAGCTAGGGACCCATACATATTTCCCCACTTTGTGTTATGCTTCATTATGTCTGCTTGCTTGCTGAACAGCAAGGATCCTCAAACTACGGCCCTCCAGCTGTTGCGAAACTGCATATCCCATGAGGCATTGTAAAACTCTGACATTCACAGACATGACTAGGCATGATGGAAATTGTAGTTCCTGAACAGCTGGAGGGCCATAGTTTGAAGACCCATGCTGTACAGGCACATCTCCTATGGAGAAGGAGACAAAGGAGGCTATGGAACCACTTGACCACAGAATAAAGGACTAAAAGAGGTATAAAACAATTATTTTGAGTAAAAGTACAAGCAATTTCAGTTAGCAATTTGGGTTTGCTATTTTGTTACTGACTACTGTGTTCACAAATAGTTTAAATAAAATAAGTGACTCATTCATTTTTGTAATCCAGTAATTGTATAGCCAAATGTTCTGAGGCTCATGCTGATCTAATTGGGCGTTTCTTAGCAATAGTGTTGTCCCAGCACTAACAGATGACCTCATAGTATTCCCCAATGATTGAGTAATTCTAATAGGACATTAGTAATAGGATATTGCCTGATAGCATTTATGGTATTTGCATTCAACTTGTTACTTCATACAAACAAGTATACACATACAACCAGATCTGGACGATGTGAAATGTCATCACTTCAGCCAAATTTCAAGGTCATAAAAATGACAAAATACTTGGTTGTTTAATGACCACCTATGATGGCACATAGTGAACGCAGCACCTTATTTATTGTGAAGGGTGCCTAACAGAATAGATCTCGGTTGCACAAAATGCTATTTGACTCAAAATATTCCCACCTACTTTAGCAACTTTTTGAACTGACTTCAGTATTTTAGAGTTATATGATGCAACTGTTTTTTTCTATATCATTGTCCTAATAACAAGCTCGTCTCAAAAATATACCTTTATAATGAAAGGTTTGCTGTGGGTGTTGCAATTTTTTATGTCACACAGTATTTGCTCAATGTTTTTTTTACACGTAATTGTTTAAAAAAAAAAAAAAAAAAATTCTGAACTCTAATGCAAAACATACAATACATAACCCAATTTTTCGTGGGAAAAAAACAAGATTTTGTTACGCCGAGTAAATAGACACCAAACATGTTACTCTTTAAAATTGTGCACACCCGTGCAACAGCAACAGACAACGTAAATTTTACTATCCTTAGGCGATGCTCTACAGGTTAACACTTTGGATTTAAACATTAAGGTCTGGTGCTAGAGTTACCGGCCATGATCTGACGTTTGCGGTGATACCTCACATGGGTGGAATTGTCACTGTCTGCGTGCGTGCGGGACTGACGTGTGCCTTGGCCTTTGAGCGTGAGCACAGGGGATGAGTGCATGTTATTATTTTTTTTAACTATTTATTTTTTATTTTTACACTGTCACTTTAATTTTTTTATCACTTTTATTGCTGTCACAAGAAATGTAAACATCCCTTGTGACAGCAATAGGCATGTGACTTGTACTCTTTATGAAGAGATCCCACCTCTGCTCTTAAAAGCATTTGATCAAACCAAGATCAGTGTGATCAAATGCTTTTTATTGTTTTTAAATGGCTCAGTTTACGTCCAGGGAAACCAGAAGCGATGTAAGTTCATTGCTTCCGGGTTCCTATATCACAGAGGTGATCATAGCCGTTCTGGTGTTTGTTCACCTCTATGATCCCGGCTGGTTGATCAGGTGTCCCGGTGGGACGGGACAGCCCCATGAAGCCATGAAAGGTGGCAGGAGGGGGGACAGCCCCTCCCGCTGCTTGTAAAAGCAATCCAACGGCTAGTTAGCCACCAGGATTGCTTTTACAAGAGAGCTGGTCGTCGGCTCTAAAAAGCATACCGGGATGATGCCTGCGTCTGCAGGCATCTTCCTAGTATAACTACTTGAAGTCCAGTGACATATGGGTATGTTGCTGGTCAGCAAGTGGTTAAGGAGTAGAGTGCATTCACGTTGTAAAATAAATTTTAGCTTAGTGCATAAGGTAAAGCTGTGCTGACTTCAATCATTTAATCATGTGCCAACAAAAATCCTGTTTTTTTTTATTTTCCTTGCATGTAATCAGGTTTTGTCTGCAAAATGAATTTTTACCTAATTCAGTACTATTCAAATTAAAATTCATGTTGCAAAGTGACACATTGGGGGTTATTTACTAAAGGCAAATCCACTTTGCACTATAGGTGCACTTGGAAGCAAAGTCACTGTAGATCTGAGGGGGTCATGCAAGGAAAAAAAAAAAAAAACAGCATTTTATCTTGCACATGATTGGATGATAAAATCAGCAGAGCTTCCCCTCATTTCAGATCTTCCCCTCAGATCTACAGCGACTGCACTTCCAAGTGCACTTTCAGTGCAAAGTGGATTTGCCTTTAGTAAATCAACCCCATACTCTAATCCTTTAGTAAATCAACCCATTAAACCATAACCCCCTTTAACCACTTCACCTCTCATACCTGTTCACCCCCTATGGACCAGAGAAATTTCTGCTATGGACCTGTTTATTCCGCAGTAACTTTGTCATTACTAAAGATAACAAGGTAATACAAATATTTAAGGGCTTTCTTTCCATGATATTGTCTTATAACATTTTTTTTTTTTTTTTGCAATCCTTGGACAACACATCTAAACAAAACACACTTTCTTTCTTCTTTTTTCATTTTTTTTTTAGTGTTTGTTAAAAAATAAATAGTGTTACTGCACATACAATGTGCACGTTATTCTGTAATTTGTCTTGTTGACACTAAAATAATGATAGAAAGCATTGCAAAGTTATTTACAAATTAAATAAAGTGTTTTTTTTTCTTCAGTTGTTTTTTTTTTTTTTCCATTTTAGCGAAAACTTTCCTGAGAGACATTATATCAACTTTATAAGTCAAAACTCATCTCTTCTCATTTTTCACATCATTGTGGATTATTTCCGTCTTATCTTTATTTATTTTCCTTTCATATATCTTATTTAATTACTTAAAAACCAGAAAAACTATTAGATGCATATAATGCCACTATATTTTTGTTCCTTCTCAGATCCCTCTTATCCCCTCCCCCTTTTTTTTTCTTCAGTTGTGTGCTTTTTTAAATGGGAAATATGTAAATAAATATATGTTAAATATGTAAAAATATTACCAATGAAAACAAAAACAAAAAACAAAAAAGTTCAAGTATTAATACTTAATAAAATAGAAACAAACCAAAAAAATCAGCAGCTAAATAATAGTTGAAGAGAGAAGGGGACTAAGGAGTTAATTAAGGCTGCTTAGCATAAACTAAGGGTTAATAAGGGGTTAAACAGAGGAACATTTTATTAAAAAGAAACAAAAAACAACAACTTTTTATTACTTGTCAGGTTGCTTTAAAGCAGAGCCTCACCCAAAAGGGGAAGTTCTGCTTTAAGTCCTCCTCCTCCTCTTCTACCTAATTTGGCACTTACTTTTTGCGGCCGGGGGGGTGGGGTGGGTGGGGTGGAGAGGGTACAAAGAGCGGCGCGGCTCACGCTTGTGCAGTGGGCAGGCATATTAAAGCTGGGTGCCCTCACTTAACTGCTTAAGGACCAGCCACCTTGATACTGCAGCAGGTTGGCTCTCCTGGGCGAATCGCCGTAGGTGTATGTTGGCTGCTTTTAAGAGCGATAGGGGGCACGACGCCAGAGCCGATGCGCGTGGCCGGGATGTCTGCCAGCCACCCGCGATCGCTCCACAGAGAGCCAGAACGTGGATTTTTCAATGGAAACAGACAGATCCCCGTTTTGTCAGGGGGGGAGAGACATATCTGCTGTTCCTAGTGATTGGGAACAGCGATCTCTCTCATCCTCCAGTCAGTTCCATCCCCCCACCCAGTTAGAAACACTTTCCAGGAAATCACATTTAACCCCTTGATCGCCCCCTAGTGTTAACTCCTTCCCTGCCAGTGACATTTACACAGTAATCAGTGCATAAATGTCAAGGATCCCAAAAATGTGTCAAAAGTGTCCGATCTGTCCGCCGCAATGTCGCTGTCCCGCTAAAAATCGCAGATCGCCACCCCTACTAGTAAAAGCAAAATATAATAATAAAAATGCCATAAATCTATCCCTAATTTTGTGGACGCTATAACTTTTGCGCAGGCCAATCAATATACGCTTATTGCAATTTATTTTTTTTTAACAAAAATATGTAGAAGAATACATATTGGCCTAAACTGATAAACTGATGAAGATTTTTTTTTTATTTTTGGGGGATATTTATTATAGCAAATAATAATAATAATAATAATAGCAAAAAGTAAAACATTTATTTTTTTTTTCAAAATTGTCGCTCCTTTTTTTGTGTATAATGCAAAAAATAAAACCGCAGAGGTGATCAAATACCACCAAAAGAAAGCTCTATTTGTGTGAAAAAAAGGTCATCAATTTTGTTCGGGTACAACTTCGCACGACTGCGCAATTGTCAGTTAAAGGGACGCAGTGCCGTATCGCAAAAAATGGCCTGGTCATTAAGGGGGCAAATCCTTCCGGTCCTTAAATGGTTAGGATGCCATCTCCAGGAACCCAAAGGCAAATAAAAAACTAGCCCACTTGAGGACGACACCAGATCCATAGAATGGACATGTAAGTGTCCTATTATTAAAATTCAGCAGCTACGGGATTTGTATCTGCTGACTTTTAACTTTACATTACAGACTGGAGAACTGCTTTAACTGACATCATCTGCAGATTTACATGCAACCCTAAGACCCCTTTCACACTGGCACTGCTCCCCGCTAGCGCTAAAGCACCGCTAGTGGGGCTGCATGGGAGGCATTTTGCAGGCGCTTTTAGCCCTTTAGCGCCTGAAAAACGCCCCCAGTGTGAAAGGGGTCTTAGATCTGAAGATGAATGAACAGAAAGATACAATGTAACATACAGTTATATTTGTATCTTTGTATAATGGTGGTTTGGAGCAGTGTTGTTTTATAAACATTGATTCAGACTGTGTTTTTGACAGCTAGAGCTAATAAGTTCTTCTCTCAGTATACTGTAATTGATTAATCACAGCCAACAATTATGATATTCTTGGGGGGGGGGGATCCAGAAGCACAGGGCAGAGAGACTGGAAGTGCTACACACACCCTGTATACAATGATGAAGTTTTCCTAAAGTCTGCAACTACAGGCATACCCCACTTTTAAGTACACAATGGGGTTTATTTACTAAAGCTGGAAAGTGCAAAATCAGGCTCATTTCTGCATAGAAACCAATGAGATTCCAGGTTTTATTACCAAAGCTTAATGGAACAAGCTGGGGTTAGAAGCTCATTGGTTAATATGCAGAAGTGAGCCTGATTTTGCACTTTCCAGCTTTAGTAAATAAACCCCATTGTGTACTTAAAAGTGGGGTATGCCTGTATTTTAAATGAACTTTTGCATGGTGGGTGGAGTAAAGCAAGCTTGAAATTCCTGTCAAGTCCTTGGGCTCTTCAGGATCTCAGAAGGGAGATCTATAACCTCTTTATGCATTGAATTAGTGGTATCAAAAAAGAAAAACATTTGCAAAAAAGATTTGAAAAATGACAGGATTACAAAAGATACAAGTTAGCTAGCGATGGGTTGTATTTGCTGAATTTTTTCAACCATAAATATAATATTGGCCTATGAACTCCTCCAAGATTCACTTTTCAGGGGACCAGATGACTGTAATGCCCTATACACACGATCAGAAATTCCGTCAGAAAAAACATGGATGGTTTTTCCAACGGAATTCCGCTCAAGCTTGCCTTGCATACAGACGGTCACACAAAAGTTCTCTTAACTTTCGACCACCAAGAACGTGGTGACGTACAACACTACAACGAGCTGAGAAAATGAAGTTCAAAGCTTCTGAGCATGCGTCGAATTGTTTCCAAGCATGCGTGATTTTTTTGCGCGTCCAAATTGCATACAGATGAACGCATTTTCTGATAGGAACTTTTTGCGACTGAAAAATAGAGAACCTGCTCTCAATCTTTTGCTGGCTGGAATTCTGCCAGCAAAAGTCCGATGGAGCAAACACACGGTCGGAATTTCTGACCAGAAGCTCACATCGGACTTTTGTTGGTGGAATTTCTGATCGTGTGTACGGGGCATAGTTGTCCAGTGGTAAAAAATGTGATCTGACTCCTAGTTACATTAAACCTCAAGCTGCACCATTTGGGTTACTATGCACTCTTCATGTTCATGAGGAAGGTGTACAGAAGAGTGGGGGAAAGTACTAGATGAAAATTTTTTATATATATAGATCACTTTTTTTGTACTGTTTTGACTATTAACTTGATCCAAAACCCTTTCAACCACTTCACCTCTCACACCTGTATTCCCACTATGAGCCAAAGCAGTTTTTAGATTTCTGCTATGGACCGTTTATTCTACAGTAACTTATATAAAGCGATTGTAAAGGTTCGATTTTTTTGAAAATAATAAACATGTTATACTTAACTGCTCTGTGCACTGGTTTTGCTCCTAGCTCGTCCTCCCTTCCGAGTGCCTCCATATCAAGCTGCTTGGTATGGGGGCACCTATGTGGGCATGGTCCCGAGCCGAGCTATGTGCCTCTATTAAAACACACAGTGTGGCTTGGCCTTTCCTCCCACTCCCTCCTCACAGGATTTGATTGACAGCAGCAGCATCTGAGTCCTGTGAGCAGTCAACTCCTGGCTTCATTTGAAGAGCTGAGAATAGCTGGCAGTTGGAAGGGAGGGCACAGCAGAAGGGCAGAAGGACTGGTTGTGTTCCACATGTTGATTATGATGATGACTTTTTTTGGGCATGTGTAGTACATCCTCTGTCCTCAAAAGGTTAAACTTTTTGGCATTTATAAAGGTCTCTATGATGGATCACTTTATAGAGGGCGGTATACAGGCATTCAGGAGGCACTCCTGCCACTTCCTAATACCTGTTTTTATTTTCTTCTTTTAATTGTTGAGTGCCAATTTTACATTGTGGGACCACGCTGCAACTGTGAGCCAAGCGGTTAACCTGCGTTTGACCCACAGTTGCAGTGTGGCCCCATTATTCTTGATGGGCAAGTCTGACAGGCCGCCTGTCAAACGCTGCAGCCTGAGTTACATAGTTACATAGTAGGTGAGGTTGAAAAAAGACACAAGTCCATCAAGTCCAACCTATGTGTGTGATTATGTGTCAGTATTACATTGTATATCCCTGTATGTTGCGGTCATTCAGGTGATTATCTAATAGTTTCTTGAAGCTATCAATGCTCCCCGCTGAGACCACCGCCTGTGGAAGGGAATTCCACATCCTTGCCGCTCTTACAGTAAAGAACCCTCTACGTAGTTTAAGGTTAAACCTCTTTTCTTCTAATTGTAATGAGTGGCCACGAGTCTTATTAAACTCTCTTCTGCGAAAAAGTTTTATCCGTATTGTGGGGTCACCAGTACAGTATTTGTAAATTGAAATCATATCCCCTCTCAGGCGTCTCTTCTCCAGAGAGAATAAGTTCAGTGCTCGCAACCTTTCCTCTTAACTAAGATCCTCCAGACCCTTTATTAGCTTTGTTGCCCTTCTTTGTACTCGCTCCATTTCCAGTACATCATTCCTGAGGACTGGTGCCCAGAACTGGACAGCATACTCCAGGTGCGGCCGGACCAGAGCCTTGTAGAGCGGGAGAATTATCGTTTTATCTCTGGCGTTGATCCCCCTTTTATTGCATGCCAATATTCTGTTTGCTTTATTAGCAGCAGCTTGGCATTGCATGCCATTGCTGAGCCTATCATCTACTAGGACCCCCAGATCCTTTTCCATCCTAGATTCCCCCAGAGGTTCTCCCCCCAATGTATAGATTGCATTCATATTTTTGCCACCCAAATGCATTATTTTACATTTTTCTACATTGAACCTCATTTGCCATGTAGTCGCCCACCCCATTAATTTGTTCAGGTCTTTTTGCAAGGTTTCCACATCCTGCAGAGAAGTTATTGCCCTGCTTAGCTTAGTATCGTCTGTGAATACAGAGATTGAACTGTTTATCCCATCCTCCAGTTCATTTATGAACAAATTAAATAGGGTTGGTCCCAGCACAGAACCCTGGGGAACCCCACTACCCACCCCTGACCATTCTGAGTACTCTCCATTTATCACCACCCTCTGAACTCGCCCTTGTAGCCAGTTTTCAATCAATGTACTCACCCTATGGTCCATGCCAATGGACCTTATTTTGTACAGTAAACGTTTATAGGGAACTGCGTCAAATGCTTTTGCAAAATCCAGATACACCACGTCTACGGGCCTTCCTTTATCTAGATGGCAACTCACCTCCTCATAGAAGGTTAATAGATTGGTTTGGCAAGAACGATTCTTCATGAATCCATGCTGATTACTGCTAATGATACCGTTCTTATTACTAAAATCTTGTATATAGTCCCTTATCATCCCCTCCAAGAGTTTACATACTATTGATGTTAGGCTAACTGGTCTGTAATTCCCAGGGATGTATTTTGGGCCCTTTTTAAATATTGGTGCTGCGTTGGCTTTTCTCCAATCAGCTGGTACCATTCCAGACAGTAAACTATCTGTAAAAATTAGGAACAATGGTCTGGCAATCACTTGACTGAGTTCCCTAAGTACCTTCGGATGCAAGCCATCTGGTCCCGGTGATTTATTAATGTTAAGTTTCTTAAGTCTAATTTTAATTCTGTCCTCGGTTAACCATGGAGGTGCTTCCTGTGTTGTGTCATGAGGATAAACACTGCAGTTTTGGTTACTGAAGCCCCCAGATTCACTCGTGAAGACTGAGGAGAAGAATAAATTCAATACCTTCGCCATCTTCCCATCCTTTGTAAACAGATGTCCTTCCTCATTCTTTATGGGGCCAATATGGTCTGTCCTCCCTTTTTTACTGTTTACATACTGTACTTAAAGAATTTCTTGGGATTTTTTTTGCTCTCCTCCGCTATGTGTCTTTCATGTTCTATCTTAGCCGTCCTAATTGCACCCTTACATTTCTTGTTGCATTCTTTATAAAGTCTGAATGCTGAGGATGATCCCTCAACCTTGTATTTTTTGAAGGCCTTCTCCTTTGCTTTTATATGCATTTTTACATTGGAGTTAAGCCATCCAGGATTTTTGTTCGCTCTTTTAAATTTATTACCCAATGGGATACATTGGCTAATGCCCTTATTTAATATGCTCTTAAAGCAAACCCATCTCTCCTCCGTATTCTTTGTACCTAACATTTTATCCCAATTTATGCCTTTTAGCAAGGTTTGTAGTTTAGGGAAGTTGGCTCTTTTGAAATTCAGTGTCTTTGTGTTCCCTTTATGTTTCCTATTTGTGTGATTTATACTGAAACTAATTGACCTGTGATCGCTGTTACCTAAATTGCCCCGTATTTCCACATCTGTGATCAGGTCTGTATTGTTGGTAATCAGTAGATCCAGTAATGTTTTATTTCTAGTTGGTGCGTCTACCATCTGACCCATAAAATTGTCCTGCAAGACATTAAGGAACTGGCGAGCCTTAAATGAATGTGCGGTTCCCTCCGCCCAGTCTATGTCTGGATAAATAAAATCTCCCATTTTATGATAACACTTCCCATCCTTGCTGCTAATCCAATTTGTGATAGGAGATCTATCTCCACTTCCTCCCTTAGGTTGGGGGGCCTATTGCATACTCCAAGTATTATTTTCCCCACTGCTGCAGCCAACACTACAGAACAAGTCCATTTAAATGTGGCTGACTACTACTAGATATACCATGACCTGGATTAACCCCTTTTGTACTGCTGTAAGTTTTGCAATGGCAGATTGGCGGCCCTTTATTTACTGGGTGCCATTTATGAAGCTGTCGCACGGCAGATCCACCAGGTGATTGCTGTGTATTTGACACACAGACACTGTAGCCAGCCAATCAGAGGGGCAGGTACGCTGTGATTGCTGTTAGTGATCATCATGGTAAATCACAATTCAATGTTTACTGTGCTGATTCCCCCCACCCCCCCCCCCAATCCCCTTACAACTGAGGAAGGGGAAAGATCGTGTAATAATCAATAGGGGACAGAATGAACGACTCCGCAGCTGCAAATTCTTTTAATCTGTTTCTGTGACACAGGGATCGATTGTATTCATTTTTTCATGTGCCCCTCCACCCCTACACATACTATCTCTGAGAGCTGATTAAAGAGACAACCCCCCCTTCACACAGCACACAGGAACAGACCTGAGGCTGCCAATCTGCTGGAGATCCCTCCCCTGTCACCATTTTTCTCTTGGTGTCAGGAAAAATGGTCAGAAGTGATTCATGCTGATAGCAGAGAAAAGAAGCAGCAGGCAGAAATGACACTTATTGCTCTGGATAGAGACAAGTACACACTATAGAGTAGTGATGCCGAACCTTTTTGAGCCCGAGTGCCCAAACTGCAACACAAAAAAACCAACTTATTTTTTTCAAAGTGCCGAGGGGAGGGGTTAGAGGTGGAGATGATGGTCATCATACGGAGCAGCTTGGAAACAAAGAATGGGGTGCATATAAATGACATCTTGGAGCTCCAGTCAAGTTTACTGAGCAAGCAAAGATGATAAACAGCACACACAGCACTGCACACCTCCTACCTCAAGCCACACCCCTAACAGGGACTAATCATAGAGATGAGGGCAGCTGGGGGGTGGGGAGGTGGGGAGACCATTTAAAGATCTGTAATACAACAGGCTTGACTAATCATTTCACAGTTAACCCATTAAAAGCATTCAAAAGCAGTATAATGTATCCACATTAAAATTCTCTCCCGGCTCCAGGCGTCCAGTGTCAGTGTGGCATCTCATTCCCGCCCACCCCAGACTTGTCACCGCTGGCCCCAGAGCCGTGTAGAAGCCGCTTCCTCTAGTCCACGCCCACCCCGGACACGTCACCCTGTGGCCCCAGGCAGAGCCTTGTGGGAGATGTAGTTTGATGGGGGGAGCCGTGTGGATGAGATACAGTTCGTATGGATGGCCGGTCAGTGTGGGCTCTTCGTCCCAGCGTGCCCACAAAGAGGGCTCTGCGTGCCAGCTGTGGCACGTGTGCCACAGGTTTGCCATCACTGTTATAGAGGGATATATTTTGTTCAAATTTCATGTCTGAGGTTTACAACCACTTTAATGCATCTAGCGCACCTTTACCAAGGTCCATGTTTAACCTCCTCAATACTGGATGATTCTTAATTTCCCCAAAAATTTGGGCAAAAAATGAAGTTTGGCATTTTTATTTCAAAAGAAAGCAAGGGAAACTTTTTATTTATTTATTTATTTAAATGTTTGGTATTTTTTTCTTTCTATAGTAAAAAGTAAAAATCCCAGAGGTTATTAAATGCCACCGAAAGAAAGCTTTGTCTCCAAAAAATTATAGAAACTCATTTGGGTACAGTGTTACATGATGGAGTAGTTGCCAGTCAAACTATCAGTGCTGAAAAATGACAAATGGCCTGGTAACAAAGGGGTATTGCAGACTGGTATTCAAGCGGTTAAAGGGGAACCTTCTTAGACATCCTGATTATGTCTATTTTACATTTCATGTAGACATGACATTTCATGTAAAGACTTTATCATCTCAGGAGTGTTTTGACCACTTTTAAGTTTTTCCTTTTTCCATCTCCTTCTACAGTTTCTAAACAAAGTTATTTTAGTAAGATAGAGAAGTGACATGAGCCATATTGCTGACATTAGTTTTAATCACTGTTGCTACCCTCTGCTTAGCTGTGATAGCAAATTACCATATGAGCTCTTCTGTAATGTGTTATCACAGTGTAACAGATTGGAAGAACTCAGGAGTGGAGAATGTGGTGCGGCCAGACAGAAATTCATCAGACATAACAGCTTCAATTGAGGACACAGGTCACAATTCCATCTTATTGATGGCTAAATGCTTGCAAAAAATAAACCACTGTAGTGAAAAGATTGATAGACAAAATAATTATGTAAGGGATGACAAACACTTTAATGGAACTGGAAGTTCATAGTTCACTTCTTTTCCCATTCTCAGCCAGCAACAGGAAAACTGAAGAACATTTCTGTTACTTTTTACTTAAAGTAGAACTAAAGGCAAAACGTAAAGTGATTGTAAAGGCTTGCTTTACAAAGATAAAAATAAATAACAAACATGTTATGCTTACCTCCTCTGTGCAGTTGGTTTTTCACAGAGCAGCCCCGATCCTCCTCTTCTCGGGTCCCTCTTTGCCCTTTTCCACTCCTAGTCCCTCCCTCCTTTGAGTGCCCCTCAGTTAGTAGCTTGTTACAGGTTGTCACCCAAGCGGAGTCAGAGCTCCTTGTATCCATTCAGACCTGGCCCCGCCCCTCTCTCCCCTGATTGGCTGGCTGACTGACTTTGCTTGACAGCCGTGGGAGCCAATAGCGCTGCTGCTCTGTCTCAGCCAATCAGGATGAGTGTACTAGAGGGGATCATGGACATTGCTGGAGAGAGAAGGAGGTCAGGTAAGTAATTGAGGGGTGCCGGGGAGGCTGCTACACACTGAAGGTTTTTTATCTTAATGCATTGAATGCATTAGGATAAAAAACCTTCTGACTTTACAACTCCTTTACCACTTAAGGACCGAGCCTCTTTCTGAGATTTGGTGTTTACAAGTTAAAAACTGTTTTTTTTTTTTGACAGAAAATTACTTAGAACCCCCAAGCATTATATATATTTTTTCTAACACCCTGGAGAATAAAATGGCGGTCGTTGCAATACTTTCTGTCACACCGTATTTGCGCAGCGGTCTTACAAGCACACTTTTTTGGAAAAAATTCACTTTTTTGAATTAAAAAATAAGACAACAGTAAAGTAAACCCACTTTTTTTATATTGTGAAAGATAATGTTACGCCGCGTAAATTGATACCCAACATGTCACGCTTCAAAATTGCGCCTGCTCGTGGAATGGCGACAAACTTTTACCCTTAAAAATCTCCATAGGCGACGTTTAAAAAATGCTACAGGTTGCATGTTTTGAGTTACAGACAAGGTCTAGTGCTAGAATTATTGCTCTCGCTCTAATGATCGCAGCAATACCTCACATGTGTGGTTTGAACACCATTTTCATATGCGTGTGCTACTCACGTATGCGTTCGCTTCTGCACACAAGCTCAGCGGGACGGGGCGCGTTTAAAATTATTTTATTTTTTTTAAAATTATTTTACCTTTTATTTTTTATTTTTACACTGTTCTTTTAAAAAAAATGTGCCACTTTTATTCCTATTACAAGGAATGTAAAGATCCCTTGTAATAGAAAAAAAGCATGACAGGACCTCTTAAATATGAGATCTGGGGTCAAAAAGACCTCATATCTTATATTTACACTAAAATGCAATTTAATAAAAAAAAATGTCATTTAAAAAAATAAAATAAATAAAAATGTCCCTTTAAGAGCTATGGCGACCCTGCCCTAAGGAATGCACAAAAAATGTCAAAGGGCCACATGTAGCCCCCAGGCCACAGTTTCGGCACCAGGGAGTTAAAGGGTCACAGAAGAGGGAAATAGCCTCTACTGCAAACAACATGTGCCTCTAACGCTTGTCTCTTATTCTCTTAGACCCCTTTCACACTGAGGCAGTTTTCAGGCATTTTAGCGCTAGAAATTGCCTCTGAAAAGCGCCTGAAAACTGCCTCCCATTCATTGCAATGTGTGCTTTCACACTCAGGCGGTGCGCTTGCGGGACGTTAGAAAAAGTCCTGCAAGCAGCATCTTTGGGAGCGCTATAAATATCGCTCCCAAAACACCCCTGCCCATTGAATGGGCAGCGCTTACAAAGCACCTTAACCACTTACCGACCACCGCATGTACATATACGTCGGCAGAATGGCACGGCTGCGCAAATGGGCGTACCTGTACGTCCCGTTGAATTTGCCGCCGGCACCGCATGCATGACCCTGCCGCGAGCTCCGTGAGTAAGATCGCGGGTCCCGCGGACTCGATGTCTGAGGGGATACCCACGATCGTCTCACGGAGCTGAAGAACAGGGAGATGCTAATGTAAACAAGCATTTCCCCGTTCTGCCTAGTGACAGTGTCACTGATCTCTGCTCCCTGTCATCGGGAGCGGTGATCAGTGATGTGTCACTCGTAGCCACGCCCCCTAATGGTTAGAATCACTCCCTAGGACACTGATCGCTGTAAAAATGACAATGGTCCCAAAAATGTGTCAAAATTGTCCGATGTGTCCGCCATAATATCGCAGTCACGATTAAAATCGCAGATCGCAACCATTACTAGTAAAAAAAAAAAAAAATATTAATAAAAATGCAATAAAACGAACCCCTATTTTGTAGACGCTATAACTTTTGCGCAAGCCAATCAATAAACGCTTTTTGCGATTTTTTTTTTTACCAAAAATATGTAAAAGAATATGTATCAGCCTAAACTGAGGAAAAAAAATGTTTTTTTATGACATATTTTTATATATTATTTTTTGGGGATATTTATTATAGCAAAAAGTAAAAAATAATGCGTTTTTTTCAAAATTGTCACTCTATTTTTGTTTATAGCGCAAAAAATAAAAACCGCAGAGATGATCAAATACCACCAAAAGAAAGCTCTATTTGTGGGGAAAAAAAGGATGTCAATTTTGTTTGGAAGCCATGTCGCACGACTGCGCAATTGTCATTTAAAATGACGTAGTGCCGAATCGCAAAAAGTGCTTTGGTCTTTGGCAGGCCAAATGGTCCGGGGCTTAAGTGGTTAAAGTGGTGTTCCGGCCGAAATGATACTTTTCAAATAAAAATACCCCTATAATACACAATATTAATGTATTCTAGTAAAGTTAGTCTGTAAACTAAGGTCTGTTTTGTTAGTTTATAGCAGTAGTTTGTTATTTTATAAACTTACAGCAGGCCGTGGCCATCTTAAGTGTGGGCATCTGAAGCCAGACTGTATTTCTTCCTGGATCTCATCCTTGCAGATCTTGCACATGCTCAGTGCAGCACAAGCAGTGTAATAGGTTTCAGGTCAAGTTTCCATAGCAACGACAGTGTCAGAGGAAGTTGCCGCCCCTTCCCAGAAGGCATTGCAAACTGGAAATGATGCGATGGGCCGCGGCCAGGGAGGAGGAAGTGAAAAATAAATACAGCAGATATACAGTAAGTGCTGAGAAAAAAAAATTAAAAATATCCAATTCGTTTACAGTGCACAGTTTAGTGAGGGATGCTGAAGAGTTGTAAAAGTGGGTGGAACTCCACTTTAAAAGCGCTTTGTAAGCGCCGCAAAACAGGACTTTTTTCCTTTTGTTTTTAAAAAACCGCCCCGCTAGCGGCCAGAAAGTGCTGCTACAGTGTGAAAGGGGTCTTATTTGCTATGCGTGTGTGGCTGTCCTGTTCAAAGAAACATGCAACTGGTCCGGGGGTTGAGGGGGTAGATAATGGATGAAAAAGTAAGTAAAAGTAAGTAAAAGTAAGTAAAAGAACTGTTTCCTAAAATGGGAAGTTCCATTGTTTTTCCTCTTCGCCCTTCTCTGACACATTTGGATGAAATGCTGCTAGACCATTCACAAAACGTGGCACCAGATTCAAAATAAAATAAAGACAGGTCGAAGAGAATTCATTTAAGTAATAGGGACAGGTTTTTTGGTGCAATGGTAGAGCTGCTAAAATGGCTAAAATGAGAATCACGTTTTTTTTGCTCAGAATAAAGATCACGATTCTCGCGGCGTAATATAATCTTTCACATTATACGAAAAAAATTAGACTAACTTCATATGGTGGCCTCTCAGAACGTTCGATCTCGCGTGCCCCCCCCCTGAGAGTTTGGCCAGCAACTCTGCAAAACATATAAAAGAAGGGGGGGGGGCGCCACTCTAAGTGTAGTATTGAAACAGTATCATTTATTGCACAAGATTAAAAACACTTACAAGATATAAGTGGGAGTCATGCTCATCATAAGTATATAGTCCTGGCAGTTCTATTGCGTCCCACAGGCTCCTTGCATGATCCAGGTAGCTGGGAAAGGTTCTGGTGTGATGTGCTGAATAGCTGTACATTCAGGAAAACCAGGAAGTAGTCACCTCCATGCTAAGCAGCTTGAACTGGAATCTATAATTATGTCACCAGCACGGGGCGAGAGGAAGGGGTCAGGACTGTCTGTGTGGAATGAAAGGCTACATGCTCGGAGCTCACAGCTCCTTCTACTGGCCTGTTGGAAGAGAGCATCATTAAATACACTCTCCTGGACATGACATTCGCGGCCGCAGAACTACAACGATCAGCAGACCAAATGCAATGGGATGAAGGAATTTCGGAAAAACAGTGGATTATAAATAGTTGGTCTTACAAAGGTTGACAGCTGATGCAAAACAGAAAACATATTGAGCTAAAAAAGGCTCGGAGCTCACAGCTCCTTCTATTGGCCTGTTGTTCTCTGGAGGAGAGCATCATTAAATACACTCTCCTGGACATGACATCCGCGGCTGCAGAACTACAACGGTCAGCGGACCAAATGCAATGGGATGAAGGAATTTCGGAAAAATAGTAGATTATAAATAGTTGGTCTTACAAAGGTTGACAGCTGATGCAAAACAGAGAACATATTGAGCTAAAAAAGGCCAAAAATTAAACTAAGGGTGCACGATCTGAACATCAATATTAAAAAATCTATTAAAAAAATGAATCATATATATATATAAAAGGGGCGGAATATATTAAAAAATATATATATAAATATGTATATATATTAAAAATGTGTGAAAATTAGTATGTAAGAATGACATTATGTACAGAATTCATATATTTGTAAAAGAGACATCATAAAATGTATTTTTGTATCTTTGTATACTGCATGACCACACATATGCAGATATGTACCAATATATGCTTGTGAGAGATATGTATTATTGTATACTGTATAACCACACAAATGCAGATACACACCAATGTATGTATGTGTGAGATGGTTACTTACAATCCCACCACCCCCAACCGCAGACTAGGGACCCAACGATATCCAAATTTGAAGATGATGACTGTACAGTTCTACTTTAAAAAATGAAATAGTATCAAAGAAGCTGGTATCTACGTACATGTATTATAACAGAGTATGTATCGCAATCTCTTCGTAAAGCCCCCCTGGTAAGAGAGTACTTAAAGAGTATATCCAGAAGGTCTCCTCCTGGCACAACCGTTTAAAACGCTCCACAGCAGGAAGATCTCTGGAGATGGCCTCAATCACCCAGACTTGTAGACCTGCAGTGGATTTTTTGTGATCCTTCAGAAAGTGTCTGGGGACACTATGTTGGTCGCATCCCTGCACAATAAATCGTCTATGTTTACCAAATCCTTGGCGTAAGTGACAGATGGTCCTTCCTACATACAGGAGACCACAAGGACATGTCAGGCAGTATATGACATACTCACTGGAGCAATTATGGAATTCTTTGATGTTATATGTCTTTCCTTTTGTGGTGAAAGTTTTTTGCCCATGATGAACAAATTTGCACATAAGGCATAGTTTTTTCCGGCATTGGAACATGCCTGTCAATGGAATGAGTGGGATATGGGTAATGGGGGGAGTGGACTGGAACTTACGAATTCTGCTGGGTGCTAATTGGCTTTTGATGTTTTTAGCCCTACGATAAGATACTTTGGGTTTCTGCGTAAGGGACGAGCCCAGAAGGGGTTCTTCCAATAAAATTGGCCAGTGTTTAATAAGAATGTTTTTCATTTTTCTGTGGCAATCATGAAATTGTGTTGTGAACCGTATAGGTTGGGGTTCATCTTATGTGGTGGACTTAGGCAAAGGTTTAATTGTGTACTGTTGGTAGGCATCTTCCACAAGGATAGATGGATATCCTTTATCCAAGAATTTATTGGTAAGGAGTCAGCCTTGGGTCTGGTAGTCCTCATCCTGGGTACAGTTGCGGCGAATCCTATGAAACTGACTCCGGGGGGATATTGTTAATCCACCTGGGTTGGTGACAGCTTCGATAATGGATGAATCATTTTCCTGCAGTATGTTTTGTATTATTAGTGGACTCTTGCCTGAGTCACTGTGGTACAGTTCCAGGTCCAAAAAGGCCAGTCTGTCAGGATCGACCACATGAGTGAAAGATAGTCCCAGATTGTTATTTTTGCAATGTGATAAGAACTCTGTCAGGCTGTCTATGGTGCCATAACAACAAGAAAGAGAGAATGAAGTTCTCCCAAGAGGGCCAAATCTGGGACACTGTAATTGATTCAATAGTTTTATTAAGTAGAGAAAACACACAACAAATTAATTAAAAAAGAGACTGATAGTGTACCTCACAGGTAGATTAAAAATAAGACAGCTTTGTCATATATTAAAAAGGGGGTTGCAGCTGCGCATACCCCACACACACTCAATACGTGGTAAAGAAACAGCAGCGAACACCCTTCTGTTTGCCCAGAGTCACCATCCTAAATCACTTATTGATGGAATACCAACCGGGCAGTTCCTTAGGATCAGGAGGAACTGTTCTGAAGACTATGAAAACATGAATCAGACCGAGACAGAAGTACAGTAAAATCACACTTGTTTATTACTAAAAATAAAAAGGTAAATAAAGTAAGCATAGCCAGAGTTCAGTAACTGGATTGGGGAGTCAGCCAAGCCAGAGTTCAGTAACCAGATCGGGTAATCAGCCAGGCCAGAAGTCAGGGATCCAAGTAGTGGAACAGCAAGCAGGCAAAGGAGCCAGAAGGGATGTCAGCAAAGCCAGTCTTAAAACAGGAACGCAGGAGATGGTTTCTCGTGATGTGACCAAGGCGAAGGCAGAGATGAAGTAAGCTGGAGATCTTTAAGTAGGCCAGTTTAGAGAAGGAAGGGCTGAATCAGCCCTGACACTACCCCCTCCTCAACGACCCCTCCCCCTCGGAGGACCACCAGGATTGAGGGGAAAACGTCTATGGAAATCACTGAGGAGGACAGGGGCATGTACGTCCGAGGATGAGACCCAGGAGCGTTCCTCCGGACCGTACCCCTTCCAATACACCAGGTACTGTATGCACCTACGGAACCCACGGGAGTCAACAATGGATTGTACCTCATACTCCTCATGGTTCTCAACCTGTATTCGGTGAGGACGTGGCACTGAGGTGGTTAATCGGTTGCAGACCAACGGTTTCAATAAAGAGGCATGAAACACATTTGAGATGCGCATACTAGGAGGAAGGTACAACGCGTATGCCACTGGGTTAATCCTGTGAAGGATATGGTGAGGCCCAATAAACTGAGGTGCGAACTTCAGTGAGGGAACACAAAGTCGGAGGTTGCAAGATGACAGCCAGACCCTGTCCCCAACCTGGTAGGAAGGCGCAGGCAGGCGTCTGCAGTCAGCATGGAGTCTGTACCTATCAGCATGACGCAAAGCCCCCTTGACTTGTGCCCAAGTGGAACGAAGACTAAGGAGATGCTCCTCTAATACTCTGGAACAAACGAGTCAGGCAACATGGAAGGTTGGAAACCATAATTCGCCATAAACGGAGACAATCGGGAGGCAGAAATCAAGGCACTGTTGTGAGCAAACTCTGCCCATGGTAATAGGTCTGACCAGTTGTTATGATGGTCAGAAATATAGCAACGTAGGAATTGCTCCAAGGACTGATTGACTCGCTCTGCGGCCCCATTAGACTGCGGGTGATACGCAGAGGAGAAAGCAAGCTGAATTCCCAACTGTGCACATAAGGCTCGCCAGAACCGGGAGACAAACTGACTGCCTCTGTCCGAGACAATCACCTTGGGTAGCCCATGTAAGCAAAAGATCCCCCGAGCAAAAATGGAAGCCAATTTCTTAGAAGTAGGCAACTTCTTAAGTGGGATACAATGACACATCTTTGAGAACCGGTCAACCACCATAAGGATAACAGTGTTGCCTTGGGAGATGGGCAACTCCACAATGAAATCCATAGACAGGAGGGTCCAGGGCCTCTCTCATTTGGGTATGGGTTGTAGGAGGCCCACTGGAAGGTGTTGTGGAGTCTTACTCTGAGCACACACGGAACAGGCAGCTACAAAGGCAGTTACATCAGCACATATACTAGGCCACCAGAATTGTTGGGAAATGGCCCAAACGAGTTGATTCTTCCCAGGTTGGCCAGCTGCCTTGGGAGAATGGTAAGTCTGGAGCACGGCAGTATGGAGACACTCTGGGACAAAGCAACGGTCACAAGGTTTCTCAGGAGGAGCATCGACCTGAGCAGCAAGAATTTTGTCACCCAAAGGTGAAGTAAGACTGGTGCGAACCATAGCTAGATTACGATCAGGAGGAATCACAGGAACCAGAACCGACTCCAACTTGGAAGTGGAGCAAAATTGTTGTGACAAGGCATTCGAAGTACCGGGTAAGAATGAGACAATGTAATTGAAACTTGACAAGAAAAGAGCCCATCGCACCTTTCTGGGAGAGAGGCGTTTAGCCTCAGACAAGAATGTGAGATTCTTATGGTCAGTAAGAATGAGAACCGGCACGGTGGTACCTTCGAGGAGATGTCTCCATTCTTTCAGGGCTAAAATGATCACCAACAGCTCTCTGTCACCAATCTCGTAATTGCACTCCGCAGGTGACAATTTCTTGGAAAAGTAGCATCAGGATGTGCCAACACAGGAGCAGAAACAAAGGCAACCTTGAGACTCTCAAAGACCTTAATGGACTCCGGAGACCAACTCTGTGGGTTACCGTCCTTTCTGGTCATATCAGTCAGGGGCTTGACCAGAGACGAGAAGTTACGAATAAACTTCCGATAATAGTTGGCAAAACCCAGGAAACGCTGCAGAGCAGGTAAACAAACGGGTCGAGGCCACTGTAGAACGGCCGAAAGTTTCTCTGGGTCCATCGAAAAACCAGCAGTGGAAATGACATAGCCCAGGAATTTAATCTGTTCACGATGGAACTCGCACTTCTCCAGTTTACAATAGAGATTGTTCTCTCTTATTTTCTGAAGCACACGACAGACATCTGTGTGGTGGCTCTCCAGGGACTTGGAAAATATGTGGATATCATCGAGATAAACTACCACACATAACTGCAACAAATCTCGGAGGACATCATTAATAAATTCCTGGAAAACTGCCGGGGCGTTACAAAGGCCAAAAGGCATTACGAGGTACTCATAATGGCTTGTTCTGGTATTAAACGCAATTTTCCACTCGTCGCCCTCCTCAATCCTCACGAGATTGTAAGCCCCTCTCAAATCAAGCTTCGTGAAAACCGTTGCTCCCTTGAGGCGGTCAAATAACTCAGTAATCAATGGAATTGGGTAGGCATTCCTAATTATGAAATGATTGAGACCCCTATAATCAATACAAGGTCTCAGTTCACCGTTCTTCTTCTTTACAAAGAAGAAACTGGCACCAGCAGGAGATGAGGTTTTGCGGATAAAACCTTGAGTGCGTCTGCAACATACTCCTCCAAGACCGACAAAGGGTAAACCCAGCCACGAGGGGGTTTGGCAGCAGGTTGAAGGTCAATTGCGCAATCATACGGCCGGTGTGGAGGCTTGACCTTTGTCAAAGACATCGCTAAAATCACGGTACTCCTCTGGCAGGGAGGAGAGTGAAGAGGTGCACAGGACCTTGGCTACCTTCCGGAAGCATGTCTCACTGCATTGTGGTGAGCAGGAGAGAACCTCAGCACAGAGCCAATTAAAAGAGGGGTTGTGCCTCTGTAACCAAGGATAATCAATAACCAGCAGAAACTTAGGTGAGGAAATAACTTGGAATTGGATTATCTCATGGTGAAGCGCCCCTATGGCCATGGACAACGGAACCGTCTCATGAGTCACATGGGCAGGCTGTAGAGGTCTCCCGTCAAGAGCCTCAATGGCAAGTGGAGTGTCACGCAGCTGCAGTGGAATCAAGTGCTTTGATACAAAGGCAGCATCAATGAACAGCCTGCAGCCCCAGAGTCGATTAGAGCCTGTATCACGATAGACGACTTAGCCCAAGAAAGGGTCTCCTCCAACATCAGTGCCTGACCTCACAAATGCGCTTCTGGAAGAATGGTCAAACATTCCCATAGACACACTCCTAAACCTTGTGGACAGCCTCCCCAGAAGAGTTGAAGCTGTTATAGCTGCAAAGGGTGGGCCAACTCAATATTGAACCCTATGGACTAAGACTGGGAAGCCATTAAAGTTCATGTGCGTGTAAAGGCAGGTGTCACAATACTTTTGACCATATAGTGTATATACACAAGCATGTGTGTTTGAGCTTTGGGGTGCACACCCTAATGCAATAGGCTGTGCACGCCTATGCCCGAACCTTAGTAGCTGCCTGGCCGTACCCTACCTGTCAGGAGGAGGTCAGATTAGTCAGCAGGAGCAGGGCTGATCCTGGTCGGCTGCGCGCTGCACTGGTTGCTAGGATCGCCTGCCACCCAGTGTCTAGCAACCAGTGACGTTAGTGGCCGCGACCGCCTCAGCATTCAGAGCACTCAGCCTCCGCGCCTAGTCAATTAGCTCTGCCTCCACCTCCCCACCTCTTCCAAATTCTATCTTCTTCAGCTTAGCTCAGAGCCTGGGGGAATGGAGCACGTCTGAAGAGAGCTGCCTGTGCCTGAGTGTGAGCTGAGCAGCTGTCCACAGTCCACCTGCACAGCACCTGCCGCTGCCTGAGGTGTTGCAGCCTGCCTGTCACTGTGTGCAGGGCCGTTTTTAAGGCAGGGCAAAAGGGACAGCTGCCCTGGGCCCTGTCATTGTTGTGGGGCCTAAAGCAGCTGCCTCATACTTGCCAAGTATCCTGGTTTAAATTACCTCGTCCCTTGAGGTTTTAGTCCTGTGCTGTGTCCCAATATCTCAGTGTGAAGTGCTGCTACTAATGCTACCCAGCTCTAGCTCTATTCTTGTGTACAGATGACTCACCTGCAGACCCTGTGTTTACATGTAAATTACCGGCATTCATATATAAATAGCGGTGCCATTCATATGTAAATAGCGGCGGCCAGCGGCATTGATATGTATATCATGCCCCCCTGAGGTCATATCCACAGTAATCTTTAGCAACCAATCAACAAGCAGAAATCATGTGCTGTAAACTCTAGCAACTAATCAGTGAGCCATAATGTGTGCTATAATCTCTAGCAACCAGTCAGTGAGCGATAATGATATACTGTAACCTCTGGCAACCAATCGCAATGGCTGTCTGATCTTATTCAGTAAACTGATTTTGAGTCTAGCTGCTATTTATTGTATGTCTCAGAACAGGTGGAGAGAAAAACTGCATGGGGGGGCCCCAAGAAAAGTTTTGCCCAGGGTCCAATCAATATTAAAGACGGCCCTGACTGTGTGCATGTTCTGGAGGCTCGACATCGACCCTCACCCTGTCCATTCTGCCACCAGTGAGTTCCCCATAGCAGTATTGTCTGCAGGAGTCCGAAACAAGTACTGTAAGTACACTGACACACATCACAAGTTGTATGAGAAATGAGAGCCTGAGAGGGACTTGCCTTGCCCAGCCCTGATTAACCACTTCAGCCTCAGAAGATTTGCCCCCTAACGACCAGGCCATTTTTTGCGATACGGCACTGCGTTACTTTAACTGACAATTGCGCAGTCGATCGATGATGTACCCAAACAAAATTGACGTCCTTTTTTCCCAAAAATAGAGCTTTCTTTTGGTGGTATTTGATCACCTATGCGTTTTTTATTTTTTGCGCTATAAACAAAAAAAGACCAACAATTTTGAAAAAACCCAATATTTTTTACTTTTTGCTATGATAAATATCCCCTCCAAAAAAAGTCTTCATCAGTTTAGGCCAATATGTATTCTGCTACAAATTTTTGGTTAAAAAAAAAATCACAATAAGGGTATATTGATTGGTTTGCGTAAAAGTTATAGTGTCTACAAAATAGGGAATAGATTTATGGCATTTTTAATCTGATTTTCTGATAAATTTCATTTTAGTTATCATGATATAAAATAATGCTTGTGGGGGCCTTTTGGTGTTTTTTTGGTAATTTTTTTTTGGGGGGAGGACAGCATTTCATTCTTGGGCCCAGGTAGCACAATGTCTTTAGTTGGCCCTGTTTGTATCCCCTCCTATGAAATACATTTCAAGATAATTAATAATTCCATGACCATAGTGGTCATATATATTTGCCAATGGACAGCAGTTCCATTTGGAATGATGGCTTTATGTGGTCAGCATTTTCTTCTGTACTGTATAATGTCCTCTTAAAGATTCTAGAGCAGAAGAAAATTATATTTTAATCCTGTTTTCTGACATTCTATTATACCCTTCTCTATCTGATAAAATTAAAAATGTATGCACTATGACATTTATGGGCCTTGAATTCCATCAAAATCCCATTCACAGCTGTGACTGTGGAGCCGAAATGAAGTAGCTGAGTCAGGGCGAGCAGTAAATCTTTGTGACCTGTCTGCAGCTCTAAGTAAAAACTGTGCACCTCAAAAAAGATTTTTCTGCATGAATATTTGGCATCAGACTGATTATAAAGTTTATATAGCTGAATTCCAGGCAGATAGAAAAAGCAAAGTTCAGGGCAGCTGCATAATCATTTAAATCTGAAATTTAGGCAGATATAAAGGACACAAATTAATACAGCTCTGTAAGCATTAATACATCAATAAACGCATTTTCTAAATACAAGCAGTGTAAGTTAGCTATATTTGACTTGTACAGCAGAGTTCAGACTGGGAAAAGAAGAAGCCGCACAAGGTGGCAATTTGTTCATGTGCTGACAAGGAGCATGCTGATAGAAGGAGAAAGCAGAGTGAGGGAGAGATGAGCTCATCACTTTGTTGCTTCTTCTTTCACTGTCCATTTACAGGCTGGGATGGGTCAGTGACAACCTGGGCTCAGAGTTAAAGTGATTGTATAGGTTCTTTTTAAAAAAAAAAATAACAAACATGTTATACTTACCTGCTCTGTGCAAGGGTTTTGCACAGAGCAGCCCCGATCCTCCTCTTCTGGGGTGCCCTGGCGGCGCTCCTGGCTCCTCCTCTTCATCTGGTTCCCCCACAAAGAGCCGCTGTCCATAGGGGCACCCGTGTGGGTGCGCTCGTGAGTCCCGCTGCTGCATCCAATGACACAGACAGCAGGACTCGGCCCCGCTCTTGTGTCACTGAATTTGATTGCCAGCAGCGGGAGCCAATGGCTCTTGCTGCTATCAATCTATCCAATGAGGACAGAGACAGCATCTGGAGCTGCTGGGCTCGTGCTTGTGCTCGTCACTGGAACAAATGGGTTCAGGTAAGAAAAAGGGGGGCCTCTGGGGGGCAGTTGCAGCACAGAAGGTTTTTCACCTTCATGCATAGAATGCATGAAGGTGAAAAACCTTGAGACTTTACAACCCCATTAAGGTGGACCTAGACATGCGTCTAAATCTCCCTTGTCTCTGAAGACTGATGCACTTCCAGATCGCACTCCAGATGCTACTAACAGGGTGAGGAAGTGCTGCGACAGCTCCTCACCGCCTGTTTTAACCCCATTTTTGTCGTCAATTGGGCCACATCTGCATGCATTGCACGTGGTTGCGGGGCATTTGTAGCACTTCCCCATTGACTTGCATGTGTAGCATTTTGCGGGCTTGCTGCCTGCTGATCACTACATGTCGGGTTATTTCAGCCACGTTGGTAAAGCGAAGCATCATGGCGGTGACATGTAAACATCTCCTCTGCTGCCCATTGCAGCTTAAGGGGGGAGCCTTTGGTCGGTGGCAAAATTGTGGCTCAACCCCCCTTTTTTCCCACCCGCCAACCGCAAGTCCAAACAAGGCCTAAGTTGGTTTAAAATGAGGCTTTCAATCAGACTGAGAACATCTAGGGGTGCAGAATAAGTACTGTGAGATACTGCTCTAGGTTGAAGTTTAATGGTGCAAAAAAAAACCCCAAAAAACGCATTGTTTTATCTTTTAATAGGCTATTCATTTTTATTTTGCTTGTTTTGGGGGGCTGGAATTGTGCTTTAAAAATAAATATGTTTTGTTTACAAGTGGCATAGGTACCTTTATCTTAATATCAGCCCTTTGTAATACTTGGCATAGCAGCACTCTGAGAAAGAGAGGGCAACACTAGAAGCCATTAAGACTCTGCTGCTTACAGTAAACATGCTGACAGGAGGAAAAAGCAGACTAAAATAATGTGCCCTAGAGAGCCTACTTTGCTTTGTGTAATTTTACTTGGAACATGTTTTGATGCCTCACAGGCGATATGTGTGCTATATTTTATGCTGAAAATTGTACTACTATTGAAAACCATTTAATAAAAGTCATTGAAAAGAAAAAAGCAAACTGAGCTGAGATGAAAACTTAATAGTGTTTTTCTGCTATGTTTTTGTACCCATATATACAGTATATATAGATAGGGAGTAGGAAATAAGAATGCTGATGGTTTAAAATGTATTTTATGTGATTTGGTATTTACTTTGGTATTTTTTTTTTGTATCATATTGTAATGAATAAATGTAATATTTTTGATACTGCATACTTTTTCTCTGTTACTTAAACTGGATGGACCTGTGCTTTTTTCAACCAGATTATTTATGTAACAATGTAAGCTATTGACATAAATCGTATGTGTCTGGGGCGCATTCACACTGATCTACTGTGCTTTGGCCAGAGTGCAAAGTACCTGCGGTTTTCGTGGGGGGTTAGCTGCGCATTCCTGTAGACTTCTATTATGCCTCGTAGTTTTGGTGCATTTTCTGAAAGTGTACCAAAACCGCTGGACATAATAGAAGTATATGGGAAAGCACAGCTAACCCGCATGAAAACTGCAGGTGTACTGCGCTGCACCCGCACTGCAGAAAAAGCGCTGTGGGGCAGTGTGAAGCCGCCCTAAGACTCCATGTAATATTATCTTGTGTTACATAGAAATTAGGCAGGCAGAAATTGGAAATTCTCAGACTATACTCTGGGCAAGACAGCCGCTATTCTGTAGATATGTAATATACTGTAGGTCAGAATGTACATTCAGTATTGACACTGATACTTTGATTAGTCAAGACAGAATATACATACCTTTCCTGCAGCCAATCCGATCCAGTCTCCAGCGGCGGATGCTGTGTGGAAGGGACAGCCGACAACGGCTGGGAAATGCCAGGGAAGTGACATCACCCATAGACTTACTATGGGGCTTCCGTTGTCGGCTGCCTCTCCTGCACCCACCTATGCAGAGAAGCCGCCAGTGACAGTTAAGCGTGGGACCTCCCCAGATCGGCCGTAGAAAAGGTATGCATAGAGATTTTTGCTTTACAGGATTAGATAGATTTGTTTTTATCCTAGTACATATGGGCCGAATGTTGGGCAGCATCCGCTGGTTCAAAAGAAACTGGCAGACATTCAGCCCGCGTGTACTGCAGTCGGTCTGACAGAAGCTGTCGAAGGGGCATGACCAAGAAAGGTCTGCCAATCAGCGCTCTCAGTAATCTGGCAAGGAGGCCGCCCCCCTGTCAAAACACAATAGCACAGCAGGGGAGATCGCTGTACTAATGTCAAATAATTAGTGCAGTGGCTCCTCCTGTGCTGTCAGTTTTTTTTTTCGTTCAGCCCTGATGGGTTAAATGTAAAAAAAAAACTACTAGTGTGTACTAGGCTTAAGAATGTGGCTGCCCGTAGATTTAGAGTTAGGTAGTTTTTGGCTGAATTTCTACTGTAAAGCCTAACGACAGCCATTGTTTTTTTAAATTGAGAAAGGAAAATTAAAATTTAGGTTAGGTCTTTACAGTGGGGAAAATAATTATTTGATCCCCCGCAGATTGTGTACGTTTCTCTACTTACAAAAAAATGAAGGAAGGGTCTACACACTTTATCATAGGTCTATTTTAAATGATGGACAGAATATCAACCAGAAATCCAGAAAAATTATATGATACAAATTTTATAAATTGAGTTGCAGTTCAGTAAGTAAAATAAGTATTTGATCCCCAAGCAAAACATGACTTAGTGATTGGTGGAGAAACCCTTGTTGGCAAGCACAGAGGTAAGACGTTTCTTTTAGTTGGTGACCAGGTCTGCACACCTCTCAAGGAGGGATTTTGGTCTTTACAGATCTTCTCTAAATTCTTGAAGTTTCTTGGCTGTCGCTTGGCAACTCGAAGTTTCAGCTCCCTCTATAAATTTTCTATAGGATTAAGGTATGGAGACTGGCTAGGCCACTCCATGACCTTAATGTTATTCTTCCTGAGCCACTCCTTTGTTGCCTTGGCGGTATGTTTTGGGTCTTTGTCATGCTGGAAGACCCATCCATACCCATCTTCAGTGTCCTGGCTGAGGGAAAAAGTTTCTCATCCAAGATTTTACAATACATGGCTCTGTCCATTGGCCCCTCAATTCGGCAAAGTTGGCCTGTACCTTAAGAAGAGAAACCGCCCCAAATCATAATGTTTTCGCATCTGTGCTTGACTGTATGGATTGTGTTCTTAGGGTCATAGTCAGCATTTTTCTTCCTCCAAACACGGCGAGTTGATTTTGGGTTGATATTCTGTCTCTATCATTTAAAATACACCTATGATACAAATTATAGACTCTTAATTTCTTTGTAAGTGGGCAAACTTAAAAAATCTGTAGGGGATTAAATAATTATTTTCCCCACTGTATATCTGTCTGTGACCTCAATTGTGGAAATTTTTCCTGACTTCATTTCTCTGTTATGCTCATCCACTGGCCATATGGTTATCAGAAGGAAAGAAAAGTACAGATATCAATAGAAACACTGTCAGAGGTTCTAACCCTACTGAATGCTACTAAGAATGTGATTTGGTCTGTGCCACCACTTGGTATATTTCCCATCACTTCCTGTTCCAGCAATAAAACATGACAGAGGCTCTACCCCCTCCAATTTACCATTAAATAAAAAGTTTTGGTTAAAATAGTGGTTTAAGCCATTGCAAAATAGGATAATAGGAAGATTAGGACCAATATCAGTTGGGTATAGTAAAATGAAATCAGTCATTAGAAAAAACAAACTCATTGCGCTTAACCTGGGTGATTAGGCTGTAAGGAAGATTGGTGCTGCAAGCTGTGAATGAACAACTGCATACAGGATGCTGGCACTCAGCAAGGGACTGCGGCGATAACTTTTATTGCAAACAGAGTAAAATATCCATTGGGTACAACTACTTTAATTCGAACATGTTTCAGCCAAAGAAGGTCTTGTTTATAGCCATATAAAAAACAGGTCAATATCCACTCTACTTAATAATGTTATGAGTACTAATATAAGCAGCCAGCACAATTTGTTGATCAGCAAAATAAAAGTCCACATGCAGCGCTAAATGAACAGTAGATCCAAGAAGGGAGAGTTAAAAAAACGGTCACCAGCTTCAATGTGTATGGGAAAGCACACCACACCACGTGGAAATCCAATCTGCTTACCAGACAGCTGTAAAAAGTAGGCATATAATAGACAGACCAAGACCACAACTCTGTTCTCCAGCTATGAATAGTGGGTATGTAGAATCCAAGCCAGGAATCCAGCTAACATCAGCTACTCTCATACAGTCAAGTTTTCTTGAACTCCCATATGAGATGTTGAAACGTCCAACCAAACGGCCAGCGGTACCCAGTGAAAAGATAAGGCAGCCAATAGTGAAGCCCGTATGATAGTATAAAAAATGTATTCGTAGTAACTTACATATTAGTACAGGAAAATGCACATCATGATGTCCAAATGGCCGTGGCTCTCAGCGTGCTAGCACTAGGCGGGCTGACAGTAGCACACTTATCCCCCGTACACACGGTTGGACTTTGTTCGGACATTCCGAAAACAAAATCCTAGGATTTTTTCCGACGGATGTTGGCTCAAACTTGTCTTGCATACACACAGTCACACAAAGTTGTCGGAAAATCCGATCGTTCTAAACGCGGTGACGTAAAACACGTACGTTGGGACTATAAACAGGGCAGTGGCCAATAGCTTTCATCTCTTTATTTATTCTGAGCATGCGTGGCACTTTGTCCGTCGGATTTGTGTACACACGATCGGAATTTCCGGCAACGGATTTTGTTGTCGGAAAATTTTATATCCTGCTCTCAAACTTTGTGTGCCGGAAAATCCGATGGAAAATGTGTGATGGAGCCTACACACGGTCGGAATTTCCGACAACAAGGTCCTATCACACATTTTCCGTCGGAAAATCCTGACCGTGTGTACGGGGCATAAGAGCCACAGCCATTTGGACATCATGATGTGCGTTTTCCTGTACTAATATGTAAGTCACTACAAATAAAATGTATATATTATCATACGGCTTCACTATTGGCTGCCTTATCTTTTCACTTGGGCACCGCTGGCCGTTTGGTTGGACGTTTCAACATCTCATATGGGAGTTCAAGAAAACTTGGCTGTATGAGAGTACCTGATGTTAGCTGTATTCCTGGCTTGGATTCTACATACCCACTATTCATAGCTGGAGAACAGAGTTGTGGTCTTGGTTTGTTTGTAGCTATGATTAAGGCCTCTTTTGGCTGAAACACGTTAGCAGAGCTGTACCTCATGGATTTTTTCTCTGTTTGCAATAACATTTATTACTGCTGTCCATGGCTGAGTGCCAGCTTCCATTATACATTTATTAATACAATACATTCATGACATTAGAACACCTTCATTCCTACCCATACACAAAATACGCACATCTTAATCAATTCTGATACAAAACAGGCACTTTACACTTACAATAGTAAAAACAGGCATACTTCAGGTGACCTTCCTTGAAGTTCAAAGATGCATATTGACTGGTCATAGTAAAGCTCAAACATTTATTACCTGGTTTTAATAAAATAGAGATAACTATTGATTGGTCACAATAAAAGAGAAGCACATATCATCGGATCATAATAAAACAAGGATTCACATTCAAGGGTTACAGTAAACTGGGACATACATTCAATGGGCCATAATAAAGCAGAGTCATATATTGACAAATTCTAGACAGGCATTGATTGGTAGTAATACATCAAAGGAATGCCTTAACTGAAGGAGTGACATACATTGACTGGTCTTCAAAATACAGAGACACACATTGACTAATTGTAGTAAAACATAGATGCTTAAGTTAATCATAATAAAGTAGAGGCGTACACTAATTAGCCACATTAATAACACTGAATAATCACAGTAAAACAGAGCTATACATTGATTGGTCTTGGAAAACAGAGGCCTGCTTTTATCAGTATGGTTAAAACAGACACAGATGCATTTATATGAGATTGGGGTGACATTTTATTATTCAGGCACGATTAAAAATAGGCATTCGTCCTCATGGTAACATGCCCCCCCACTATGCACACTTTACCTAATAGTATCAAAGATGTACAAAGAATGGAACACTTGATGTTGAGAGTTCATAACACACTGGACAGATTACTTACTGGATGGGTACTTTTCAGGTCCGTGGAGGATCCAGAAGAGGACTGACATCAGACCGAGGGGCGTTAAGAGGACCAGGCAGCAAGTATCGTGCTCCATGCACACTAGCATTTATTTAAATTCCTAGAAGCTGTTATTAGCATTTTTTCTGCTCCTAGAAGCTAAATAGTGTTATCCTATGTGTCCATGCACACTACTTTAGGCTTTTTGGGTTTTTTGAGCTTCAGCATCTAGGAGCAGAAAAAAAAAAGGTTTTTGTAGAGTTTTTGGGAGCCTAACAGCTTCTAAAAGCCATTAAAACGCTACTAAAAGCCGGCACAGAAATGCTATTATGAGCATTTTTCATCCAGAATTTTTTTGTGAGAGACCAGGATGGGGAGACATAGATGAGTATAACTAAATTCATCAGGTACAAAAAAGCTTAAAGGATAAGTTCACGTTTTGTAACATGTTACACCCACTTACAGGGTGTATAATGTACAGGCAGACAGCTTACACTCAGGGCCGCTGATAAGCCAGTACAACTGGCCCTGTTGTACCGGTCCCAGCCACCAGGGGGGGGGGGGGGGGGGCAAGCAATCTGAACAGATTGCAGAAGAAAAAAGAAAAAAAAAAGTCTTTCTCCAACTCCCCCCTCCTCAGCTCCTCCCTCAGCAGCTCTCAATGAGCGCTCACTCCGGGCTAAACATCTCAGAGGCAGGGAGGTGGAGCCTGGCTGAGATACTGTAGTTTGAGCGGGCGGGAGGGGGTGTGGCCGGCTTCGAGGTTCTTCTGATGTGTACTGTGCACACGTGAGCTGCATTATAGTGGCAGTGGAACTGGATTCTCGGGGGACTGCAGGTTAGCGCAGTCACATTAACTGCAATGTAAAGACTAATGTCTGATTTTTCATGTAGCACAGCTGTCCTGACTGTGAGAATTGGGTTTTAAACTGCACTGCCCAATATCTCACAGAAGTGCTACATGAAAAAGGAGATGCCATCAATGTCAGCAAACCCCACTTTTTATTATTCCTATCTAAATTTTTAGATCACTGGATCACACCATGGTGATCCAGGGCTGGCAGGTGCAGGGCAAACACAATACGTTTGCGACCTGCGGTTGAGGTGTCATTAACTTTTTATTGACACCTGCTGCAGATCGCAAAAGCAGTGCGTTTTGCATGCAGGTTGAATTGTACAGGAATTCACAGCACATTCCTTCGCAATTCTGATGCAGACATGGTGTGAACCGGCCCTTAGACATAATATTACTTCTCATTAAAAGTTTAGAAAAAACTTTTTTTTTAAAAAGTGGGCTTAGCTGACATAAATGGCATCTTCCTCTTTTTCATGTAGAACTGTTTGTGACAAATTGGACAGTGCAGTTTTGAACGCAGCACAATATCATCTGCATCCTACACACAGTCATCTTAGACTAACCACACCCCTTTAAGCCATGCCCAATAATTAAGTGTAATTTAAACCACGTCCATTTTCCAGCTCTGTGTGGCGCATATTTTTAAATTAGCCACGCCCACAATTTAGCCTTTAAGTATATCCTAGCCTCTCTGTATAGGGGTGGGGCTGAAGGGGGCCCCCGTTAGGTAGGTTGTACGGGGCCCCATGATTTCTATCAGCGACCCTGCTTACACTGTCAGTCTGCAGGAGACCTGAATGGCCTCAGTGATCTGCTGATCACTGGTGCAATGCTTTCCAGGCTCCTAATACAAAAAATAGTAAATGCACATTTTTTTACCTGCAAAAAAATAGCATTTATTATTTTTTGTTAAAAGGTAAACTTATCCTTTAATACCTGGATAGAAGGATAGGTTAGAGCAGTGTTTCTCAACTTCAGTTCTCAAGGCACCCTAACAGGTCATGTTTTCAGGCTTTCCATTATTTTGCACAGGTGATTTGATCGATTTCATTGCCTTAGTAATTACCACAGCTGTTTCATCTGAGGGAAACCCTAAAAAACATGACCTGTTGGGGCGCCTTGAGGAATGGAGTTGAGAAACACTGGGTTAGAGGATGCTAGGAGAGAGGGAGGGAAAATAAAAATGATTTCTACAATGAAATATCTTTAAAAGTCTGAAAAGAGATAAATTCCCCATCTCTGTACAACTAGGTGCCAACACAACTGAGCATACTCAGACAAATAGCTCTCATTTTAGCTCCCATGGCTTTCTTACAGGGCGCTATACCAAATACCAAAATTAGCGATGGGCTAAAATGTGTTTTTGAGAATGAAAATCGGCGCTATTATAGTCCAATGCAAGTTTCAGCCATTGATTCTCAATATTGAACCCTACGGACTACGACTGGGATGCCATTACAGTTCATGTGCGTATAAAGGCAGGCGTCCCAATACTTCGAACAATATATTGTATATTGCTTGTGATACTGAGTATGGCTATGGACTTAGGGCTGGTTCACACCACAGAGATGCAGACTACATGTGTGAAGCTGCCCACTGGCTAAATGGGTAGCAATTCCATCTAGCAGCACTGGGGTTGCTGGTTCAAATCCCCAACATGCTAATGCTTGCATTTAAGTTTATATGTTCTCCCTGTGTGGGTTTCTCACCACAATCCAAAGACATGCTAGCATCTTATTTTTCTCCTGTCGAAATAGTCTCTAATGTAAGAAAGTTAGTTTTGGACTTTAGATTGGAAGCTCATTGCAGCCAGGGACTGATGTTAATGTTTGTTAGCACTAATCATGCCCAGGGACTTGGACATTTAAAATGGTAGGGTTTACACTGCACAGGTACATATGCTTAGAAAACTGTTGCTTTGTTTATGTACATGCAAATGGACTTCGATCTTTGGCCTGTAGTTGGAGATTTGATGCACATAGCCAAGGGCCAACACAGTTGAAATTAGTATTATGTGTTCCTGCTCATCAGGTGCAATCACTTTAGACATACATGAAGAGACAGATTGAAAGATACTGGCGTGTACTTCTATTGGGCGTGTGCCAGTGTGCTAACAATACAACCTTATATAAAGGACTGCAGTAACAGGGGTTTGTTTCGCCTGAGAAGGCCAGGTTTTTTTGCTGTGATTTGTGGAGGGAGAAGGAATGATATTGTGCCTATTGACAAACTCCCAATTAGGGCTGTTTGTTTGCTGAAATTCTTGTGCATTGTTTCCATCAAAAGTGGGCTTACGTGGCCATGCTGTCAACGTTGTGTGTGTGTGTATTGTTCCTGTCTGACCATGCATTCATGGTTTGGGAGCATCTGCTGACCTTCTACTCTTTGATCTCATCGCTTAATCGTGTACACAGAAATGCAGCTTCCAGCAGAACATACTCCCCAATGTATGTGTGTGGATTGTGGTGTGGTTTGGTGGTGTTATATTATGAATATGTGCATTTTTTTTAATATTATGTTGAAATGCTTTGTAAGAATGACTGTTAAGTATGTTTCTATAATCTTGCAGATAAAAATGTGGTGTGTTGCCCGTTATACACTGAAAGTAAAGCTGTATTCACTCTAAGGTTTAGACAAATTTTAGATTGTACACTCCTATGAGCAGGGCCCTTAAAACCCTATTGCTAACTGTTTTACACCATATATCCTGTAGAATACTTTTTTTTATGCTAGTAAATGTACAGAACTTTGTTTCTGCTGGCAAAATAAAAGTGCATTATTGAGCTTGATGTTTTTTTTTTCTCTTTTCTTTTTTCTTTTTAATTAGTTTTGGGGGTGGTGGTTTTGGGGAAGTGCAATATCTTACTTATAACCATAGAAATTATAAGATATAATTGTGCACCAAAAAACCTAGGGGTTGATTTACTAAACGTAAATCCACTCTGCACTACGGAAGTTCAGTCGCTGTAGATCTAACGGGAAGATCTGAAATGACTGGAAGTTCTGCTGATTTTATCATCCAATCATGTGCAAGCTAAAATGCTGTTTTTTATTTTCCTTGCATGTCTCCTTCAGATCTACAGTGACTGCACTACCAAGTGCACTTGTAGTGCAAAGTGGATTTTCCTTTAGTAAATAACCCCCCTAATCTCTTCAGCACACCTGCAAGTAAATGATAAAGATGTTTAGGTGGAGTCTTTGTATATAACAGCTGTGGAGAATTACAGGTAATGAATTCAGCTGGTGGCTAGGCAGTGTTTTATGCGTCAGTCCTGGTTCACATTGGTGCGATTTGACATGTCAAACCATATGCCAAAGCGATGGCAATTGCACCGTCCTTATCGGTGCAGTGCTGCAATTTCTTCCAAAAGTAGTTTCTGTACTACTTTTGGTGACTTTGGGGTGCGAATTCCATTGACATCTGTGCAGAAACTTGCACAGATGTCTCTGAAATTCCCCCCGCAGTCGGGACTGACACGTGGTAATGAAATCGTGTGAGTTCAACTGAACTTGCACGATTTCCTCCCGCTGTCAGTGTGAACCAGGGCTCAAACTGGGGCTTTGTCTTTGTAATTCCCCTGCTGCTATCCCAGGGACACCATTTCTTATCAAACTCCCTTAAGTTTGCCTTCAAATATCGTTATATGTAGAAATACAGATTTGCATAACTGCAAATAGGCGAAAATATAAAATACAAATCGTGGTCGCGATCAAATATTCACAGCTGCGATCAAAAGAGCGTGGTTTCACCTTCTGACCTGGAAATGAGTCATTGTAATCACCCAAAAGTTCCTGTGCTGGTCAGGATCTCCATTTAGGTGGACATGGTGAGGTGCTGCTCATTTGCTGAGTAAGTGTAGGATATGTACTTGTGCTTACTCAATGTGAGGGTGGATGTGGTAGTTAGATTTGGTGTGGGTGGGGTTCATTGATTTGTTTGGCCACCACACATTTGCTTCCTGCCCATGTGCACACATCACTTCCTGCATTTGTTCTGCTGATGTAAATCAGTAAAGACTATGCAAATATAAATGAGAGCTCCTTTTATTAAAATATATATATACAGTGGGGACGGAAAGTATTCAGACCCCCTTAAATTTTTCACTCTTTGTTATATTGCAGCCATTTGCTAAAATCATTTAAGTTTGTTTTTTTCCTCATTAATGTACACACAGCACCCCATATTGACAGAAAAACACAGAATTGTTGACATTTTTGCAGATTTATTAAAAAATAAAAACTGAAATATCACATGGTCTTAAGTATTCAGACCCTTTGCTTTGACACTCATATATTTAACTCAGGTGCTGTCCATTTCTTCTGATCATCCTTGAGATGGTTCTACACCTTCATTTGAGTCCAGCTGTGTTTGATTATACTGATTGGACTTGACTAGGAAAGCCACACACCTGTCTATATAAGACCTTATAGCTCACAGTGCATGTCAGAGCAAATGAGAATCATGAGGTCAAATGAACTGCCTGAAGAGCTCAGAGACAGAATTGTGGCAAGGCACAGATCTGGTCAAGCTTACAAAAAAATTTCTGCTGCACTTAAGCTTCCTAAGTGGCCTCCATAATCCTTAAATGGAAGACATTTGGGACAACCAGAATCCTTCCTCGAGCTGGCCGTCCGGCCAAACTGAGCTATGGGGGGAGAAGAGCCTTGGTGAGAGAGGTAAAGAAGAACCCAAAGATCACTGTGGCTGAGCTCCAGAGATGCAGTTGGGATATGGAAGAAAGTTGTAGAAAGTCAACCGTCACTGCAGCCCTCCACCGGTTGGGCCTTTATGGCAGAGTGGCCCGGCGGAAGCCTCTCCTCAGTGCAAGACACATGGAAGCCCGCATGAAGTTTGCTAAAAAACACCTGAAGGACTCCAAGATGGTGAGAAATATGATAGAACTTTTTGGCCCTAATTCTAAGCGGTATGTGTGGAGAAAACCAGGCACTGCTCATCACCTGTCCAATACAGTCCCAACAGTGAAGCATGGTGGTGGCAGCATCATGCTATGGGGGTGTTTTCTCAGCTGCAGGGACAGGACGACTGGTTGCAATCGAGGGAACGATGAATGTGGCCAAGTACGGGGATATCCTGGACGAAAACCTTCTCCAGAGTGTTGAGGACCTCAGACTGGGCCAAAAGTTTACCTTCCAACAAGACAATGACCCTAAGCACACAGCTAAAATAACGAAGGAATGGCTACACAACAACTCTGTGACTGTTCTTGAATGGTCCAGCCAGAGCCCTGACTTAAACCCAATTGAGCATCTCTGGAGAGACCTAAAAATGGCCGTCCACCAACGTTTACCACCCAACCTAACAGAACTGGAGAGGATCTGCAAGGAAGAATGGCAGAGGATCCCCAAATCCAGGTGTGAAAAACTTGTTGCATCTTTCCCAAAAAGACTCATGGCTGTATTAGATGAAAAGGTTGCTTCTACTAAATACTGAGCAAAGGGTCTGAATACTTAGTACCATGTGATATTTCAGTTTTTCTTTTTTAATAAATCTGCGAAAATGTCAACAATTCTGTGTTTTTCTGTCAATATGGGGTGCTGTGTGTACATTAATGAGGAAAAAAATGAACTTAAATGATTTTAGCAAATGGCTGCAATATAACAAAGAGTGAAACATTTAAGGGGGTCTGAATACTTTCCGTCCCCACTGTATGTATGGCTTGTTTCACACTTGGGTGACCTTTCCAGCAAATTTGGACCTCTGATTTGTATGACAAGTTGTACCCCATGATTCTCAATGATAACCATTCATATCTGTGCTACCTCAAGTCGCCCCAACTTCAAAGTAGTCTCTGTACTACTTTGGTGTGACTTTCATGCGACTTGAGGTACATAGGTCGCTATATTACACAGGCATTCCCAGAAGTTGGGGCCAAGTTGCAGCGGCAAAGTGGCAGCAAAATAGTGTGACTTTCAGGTCACAGCAGAGTGAATAAGATTCATGGATAACACCTTTCAATTTGGTCCTATTGTCACTTGTGCATCTACCTTGGTTTGACTTTGATGCGATTTGAGGTCCATACACCACAAGATTACACAGGCATTGCTTCAAGTCACAGCAAAGCTGTGCAATTTTAAGGTTGCACAAGTGCAAATGGGACCTAATTCAAAGGTGTTATCAATTAATTCTCATTAGGTTACTTTCACACTTGGGTGACTTTTCATGCAGCTTTGGACCTCAGAGTCGCATGAAAAGTTGCCCCCCCATGATTTCCATTCATATGTATGCAACTTCACCCATGTTCACATAGCTCTGAATTGACATATCAAATTGCAGGCCAAATCAACGCCTATTGACGGCAATGGAACTGTCGGAATTGTTGCGACGCCGCACAGATTCCCAAAGGTAGTTCCTGTACTACTTTGGGCGACTTCAGAGGGTGATTTCTTACCTCCCAACTTTTTTGAGATGGGTATAAGGGACACCTATTAGCAAAAGTATGTAGGCTTAGGACACACCTCCTGAGGCTCCATTCACACTAGCGCGTTTTTTGATGCATTTTGCAGAAATGCATGGGAATTTTTTAACATGGGTTCCTATGGAACATGTTCACATCAATGCCTTTTTGTATCTCTGCATTTTTGGAAAGGGTCAGGGACTTTTTTTCATGCAAAATGCAGCGTTTTGCATGTAATAGAATTCAAAGGACAAGCATCAAAAACGCAAGTGCAAGTTTTTTTTTTTTGTTTTTTTTTTAATTTTTTTTTTTGACTGTATACAGTCAAAAAAAACTGTAAAAAAAACCAAAAACCGCAAAACGCGGCAAAAACGCTGTAAAAACGCTACAAAAACGCTGCTCAAAAACGTGGCAAGCATGACAAAAAAAACTTCAAAAACGCTCAAAAGCAACATGCATACATGCATATGCATAAAACACCTCTTTAAAGGAAAATTATTCAAAAAAATATATTACTTAACCCCCAAGTGCTTTTTTTTACCAATAATATTCCTTTAGATTGGCTTTGGAAATTTACAAACAAAGCAATTTAGAAATTGGATGACAGGTTTAGCGCTAGGAAACCCTTTTTGAAAGATAAAAAGTGCATTTTATATAAAACTATGCAGATCAGAACAAAATGTGGGACAAATAAGGAGGAAAGAGGTACAGAGGGACTTTCTTCCAAATCAGGGACAGTTGTGACCTATGCAATTTCACTAGACATCTGTGCAGGAAAGTGCACTGTTGTCTCTGAAATCGCTCACAAAGTCGGGCTGAGGCCCCTTTTACACTTGTGCGACTTTTCCTGCGACTTTGTACATCAGAGTCGCATGACAAGTCATACCCCATGATTTTCAATGAGTACCATTCTTATCTGTGTGACTTCAAGTCACACCAACTTCAAAGTAGTCCCTGTACTACTTTGGTATGACTTTGATGCGAGTTGAGGTCCATAAACCTCAAGTTTACACAGGCAATCACGGCAAAATTGCAGACGCAAAATCACGGGAAAATGTTGTGACTTTTTTGAGTTTTGCAACTCCTGCGTCCATAGACAGAACACCTCTGTACCACTCACCGTACCTCTGTATCCACAGAAAACCTCTGTACCCCCCCCCCCCCCCAGCACACCTCTGCACTCCCGAAAGCTTGCACCGCCCAGCATGCCTCTGTACACCCCAGCAAACCCCCCCCCCACCATGATGCTGTAGCTCCCAGCTTGCCTCTGTACCCCCCAGCATACCTCCATACCCACTAGCGCACCTCTGTACCCTTTTGCATACTTCCATACCCCCAGCACATCTATTTACTACCCTGTATATCTGTGCACCCCACGCCTCCATACCCCCCAGCACATCTCTGTATTTCCCTCCTAAAACACACGCACGCGCACACACACTTATATTTTTCAGCATCCTCTGTATCCCTTTCACCACCAGCACATCTCTGCAACCTATTTAACACCCCATCACCCATAGCTCCCAATTGTCCCTGATTTCAAGATTGTCCCTAATTTGGAACAAAGTCCCTCTGTCTCTCTTTTCTCCTCATTTGTAAAGTAATAGTAGTGGTAAAAAAAAGCACTTGGGGGTTTAACTAATATTTTTTTAAAATAATTCTGCTTTAAGGGGCGTGGCAGGGTGTGTCCCATGCCTACATAGTTTTGATAATAGGTGTCCTTCGTTCCCATCTCAAAGCATTGGGAGGTATGATCACCACCCACCTCTGCAGTCGCCGATCCACTCCAATTCTCATGCTATTCTCAGGTGGCGGCCTAGTACACTGAGGGCAGAGCCCACACAGAACCTCTATAGCTGCCTTAAAGCAGTATTAAACACAAAAGCAAACATGATTATATTTCAGCTTACTGGTTCTTAGGTTTTTTTTCTTTTTTCTATTTTCACCTGGTGATCTGGCCAGGATGTCTGTTGTTTTTCATAACAAGCTCTTTTGCAGATGTATCAAGTTACAGGGATGAGACAAACCATTTAGCACTGACAGCACACAAAGACCAGCTTTTATTTATTTATGTAAAACCTGTTTGCTGTAACTGCTTATAAAATGTTAGCTGGAGTTTGGCTTCAATTTGTTAGTGTATTTAAATCTGCTAGTTCATCTAACACCCCCCTCCCCCAGACTGACAATGCTGTGCTGCTGTCCAAATGTGCTCCCTGTGCTTATTCATCCAGAGTGGGAGCACTCTAATACAGGAGGTGTGTTACTGGCCAGATCACCAAGTGAAAACAGAGGGGAAAAAAGTCTAAAAAAAAGAAAACTAGTGCAGCCACTACATCCAATGATTGCTAATCTGCAATATATTATATTTTTGGTTGTGGGTTTAATACTGCTTTAAGCTTTGTCAGTCACTCGGCTTGTTTACTAAAGCCAGTGCCTGGCCACCTCCCCGTTCCACTGCATAGCATGAGCTGCTAGCCTGAGGTGCAGAGGGTGGTTCTGGGCACCACAGCTGCCAATCAATACGTGCAACAACACTAGTGAGCCTCATGCTGTGTTCCCAGGACAAAGCTCAGGATACAGCTATTGCAGAACAATTACAACGGAAGTAAACCCATCCATAAACTGTTTCATTTCCGGCTCATGCCAGAAATGTAACACTCCCATTGGTTGTGCTCTCAACCAAACTGTCAAACCATCCAATGGCTGGTGTCATAATTGATCACATGTGCAGCATCATGGCAGTTGTAGAATAAACAGAGACAAAGATGGCAGCTTCCTTGGCTGAAAATGATAGGGGGAGTTACTTTTAAGGTAGAAGTGTGACTGTCCCAGCAGATCTCAAATTTGGGACTGTTGGCAATTATTTATATATTATTGTTAAAGTGGAGCTTCACCCAAAAGGGGAAGTTCTGCTTTAAGGATTCGTCCCCCGCTCCTCTTGAACAATTGACACTTTTGAGGATTTTGACAGGTACCCACTTCCTTTCCAAGCGCTGCGGCGTTCAGAAACAAAAGTTCTCCTCCCTACCCCCTGCGGTCTTTTCTGGGACACTAACAGGTCCTAGAAGACTGCATCCACCACTCACGATGCGCAACTCACGCATGCGCAGCGGGCACCCGGCTCTGAAGCCGCAAGCTGTCACAGCCGGGTGCCCATAGTGAAGATGCCGGTGTTGGGGACTGAAGACAGGTAAGACCGACTGGGGTGAGCACACTGCTGGATCGTGGGACAGGTGAGTGGCTGTTTTTTGAAAGTCAGCAGCTACAGTTTTTGTAGCTGCTGACTTATTTTTTTCACAGGTGGCTGGAACTCCACTTTAATAATACTTTTTTTTGTATTTGGATATATAGTTGTCAGACTTGAGTTGGTGTGGTGTGACCCTGCTTTGTACTCTCTGTGGTGCTGACCACTTGTAACTACTGGCCCCCCTGTGAAAATTCTAGTTGCTTGGCTGAATTTGGCTTCAATACTTTTAAGTCACAGACTCCAAATATAAAAATGAATGTCAGAAAAGAATCAGAACTCCTTATCTTTACATTGAAATAGTCACACTAATTCAGGAGATCAAAGGCACCCGCATTCCTATTTAGAAATGCATAGAGAAAACTGGAAAGGGTGATTTTTATGGTGGCACAAATATAACAACCATTTGATAAAAAGTATGATACATTTTATTAATCAAGAAACAAATAAATAAATGTTGACTCTCACATACAAATAAACATACATAAACATAAATCTAGTCACTTTTTGCTGCTTTTGTTTTTGTTGTCTCTTTTTTGAGGTATTTCAGCAAGTTTCTGGGAGGGATTGACCCTCATTGCTGCATTGTTATACCTAATTTGGGATTGATCTCGTCTTCTTTGGTGCTCACCCTGCGATCCCCATTGTTGGACTTGATGCTCCACTTTCTGCTCCCCTTTTCTGAACAAACAGGTCTTTGATCAATTTATTTATCACATACCTGTACATGATAGGTGAGTTTCACCATTACTGCACATTACTATATGTGAGTTCCACTACTGCCATAGCTCATCAATTATAATGATGAAGTATGCCCTATGTATCATGCACGGTATAAGTGTCTAACTTCTCTTTTATTAGATATTATCTGTATATTACAAATTTTAATAAACTGTTGTTGTTGTTTGATATCTTATACTCTGGGGTTTTTTTTGTATTTCCTTGTAGCCAATATATTGCCTTACAGCTCCTGAAGAAGCAATTAGCGAAACATGTTGATTTTGTTGGTATTTCCTTGTAGCCAATATATTGCCTTACAGCTCCTGAAGAAGCAATTAGCGGAACATGTTGATATTGTTTGTATTTCCTTGTAGCCAATATATTGCCTTACCGCTCCTGAAGAAGCAATTAGCGAAACATGTTGAGCCAACAGGCATTTATATAGCTTTATTAAGCTCTTTATGCACTATATTGCTCATTATCATCCCGTGATAATTTGATAATGTTTATTTGTATGTGAGAGTCAACATTTGTTTACTCTTTTTTATTTTTTCTTGATTAATAAAATGTTTCATACTTTTTATCAAATGGTTGTTATATTTGTGGCACCATAAAAATCCCCCCTTTCCAGTTTTCTCTATACATTCCTTAAGCTTTGAAGCCAAAGCAAAACCATGAAAGCCAGGAAACTAACATGCTCAAAAGGAATGATCAGTAATAGAAGCAAACATGTTTCTAAAATGGAAGGTGTACTTTGAAACTGTTTATGAACATTCAAATATATAAATATAGCAAGTACTTAACAAGTACTAAATGAGGTTTAAACAATTCCTTACTGACCCTTGTTGCCACAGGCATGTATCTTCAAACCTCTGGGAGAATACTGTTTTTTGGTGATCTACAGTGTTATTATGGTTCCATGAAAACATATTATTAATTTAGTAAACAAAATGTGTGATCTTTGTGTCATTTACTTTCAAAAATGATCATGCTACATAAATGTAAATTATGTAATCTTGTGTTTTAGGCTTCGTGTATTTTATCAATCAAAGAAATACTGAGCGTTTGAAGAAATCTGGATCCAAATAGCACAAATCACTCAATGGAGCCACTGTCAAATGTGACCACTGTAGACCTTACAGGGGGCAGCTCAACCTGGTCGACTGAAAAAGTAAATTATCCTGACCAGGTATTTTTCAATGCTGCCAGAATATTCCAGCATATTTATCGGAAGAAACCTCCAGACAAGATCCTGGTCAGCTATGGCAGTGACTCTGGGATTCCTTTACCAGATTTCAAACATGAAAGATATCAGCGCTGGTCCTATGAGCTAGCTTTTAATGCTCTGAAATGTAAGTAAAGTAATTACATAAATATTCTACATTATTAGAAAAAACACACTATGAAAGCTTGCAGTTCATAAACTTTTAGGACCCACCAATATGTAGTGCACTGCAGAGCGTTAAAGTGGTTGTAAACCCTGCACTACCACTTTTACCTACAGGTAAGCCTATAATAAGGCTTACCTGTAGGTACCGTGAATATCTCTGACATCAATGGCACATTCACACTGAAGAAACGGCTCGTTCGTGCCGTTTCTTCAGTAGCCGTGCCGTGACTGGCTGCTCCAGCGCGTGACGTCATCGCGGCTTTGGCCAATCAAACGCGAACCCGGAAATAACTCCGGGAGACATGTCGCCGGTCACAGCGGTGTATGGGGACCGCTGCAACAGCTTTGATCTAAGGTAAGTATTTCATAATGAGCTAGTATGCGATGCATACTAGCTCATTGTGCCTTTGTCTTACAGGTTGTTGTTTTTTTTTTTTTTTTGGAGCGTTTACAATCACTTTAGGATGTGTTATCCCCTTGTTAAGGCAGCCTATTAAAATGCACCACAACAAAGTATAAATCAGACATACCCCATTTTCTCGAATACAGTGTACCACAATGCACCGATACCGGGGGGGGGTTATTTACTAAAACCACAGGGTGCAAAATCTGGTGCAGCTGCATAGAGACCAGTCATCTTCCAGGTCTTATTGTCAAATCTTAATTGAACAAGCTGAAGTTAAAAGCTGATTGGTTACCATGCACAGCTGCACCATATTCTGAGTGCATCCCGTTTTTGTAAATCTCCCCCCTCTCTCCCTCTATGTGTTGTGTTGAGCTGCAAGTGCGTTCTATGAATGTGTTAGGTTGCCATTAAAAATGAATAGACCCGCAAACCACCATGGTCTGTGTATTGCCATACATTGCAGTGTCCATTTTACCATACGTTACTGTAATGCACACAGTGGGGAAAATAATTATTTGATCCCCTGCAGATTTGGTACATTTGCCCACTTACAAAGAAATGAAGGGTCTATCATTTTTCTCATAGTTGTGATTTAAATTATAGAGACAGAATATCAACCAAAAATCCAGAAAAAAACATATGATACAAATGTTATAAATTGCAGTTCAGTGAGTAAAATAAGTACTTCCCCAAGCAAAACATGACTTAGTATTTGGTGGAGAAAACCTTGTTGGCAAGCACAGAGGTAAGACGTTTCTTGTAGTTGGTGACCAGGTTTGCACACATCTCAGGAAGGATTTTGGTCCACTCTTCTTTACAGATCTTGTCTAAATCCATAAGGTTTCTTGGCTGTCGCATGGCAACTCGAAGTTTCAGCTCCCTCCATAAATTTTCTATAGGATTAAGGTCTGGAGACTACAATGCAGTCCATAATCATCCATGCATGTCCCCCCCCCATATTATATGGTGGTTTGGTATTTTGGCCAGGTTTTCTTGCCATACAAACTTTATATGATATCGCATCTCTGGGTTCAAGTCAGTTTGGGCTGGTTGGCTGGGTTGGTGATTAATGCCCATGTGCTGTCCATCCTCGGGAGCTGCGATGTGATCCGGTGTCTATCCCCCTCCCCACTCTCCTCCGGCCTGTTGGCTGGAGGCGGGGGATCGGGCTGGTCTGTCCGCTACGCATTGGTGCCACGCTACCGCCCCAAGCGTGTGACACCCTGCTGGGCATCGCATTGCCGGCGTGTGTTCGTCGATCTTTGACTGACCTTGTGAGGAGATGTCCAACCCTGGGCGGTTTTGGCCGCTGTAGCAAGGACGCTTCCCATTCACCGTCATGTCCGTGTGAAGTTGGGCGGGGCGCAGGCCATACAGGGAGTATTTAACACGCTCACTTGGCAGGACAATGCCTTGTGCAACTCACTATGCACACACTTTCATCCTGGCTCCGTATCCCAGCCTTGTTAATTCAAGGTCCTTTCACTGTGGGCTTTCCTCATCCCTATGCCTGCACAACTCAGTTTAACTGTTCAATCTTGGTTCAGTTCTGGTATGTGGCATACCACATTACTATACTCTCTATCTCACAGCCTTTTTCTACTTTATGGTCATGGTTCTGGGTCTTAAGTCCATTTTCACATTTCATTGATTTCCACTCCACTTCATTTGATTATGGGTGCGTCCTATCTTCTTACTTTATACACTATCATTTATAGTTATACATTACTCATTTATACCCACAGATAGCGGAGCCCATTCTCATTGTCACCTGGACATTTTCTTTAGGGACTTAGGTGCTCCCTGTTTCCTCCTGCTCCCGATAGCTCAGCTCCCGTGTGGGACATTTCTAGTGGTCCTTGCCATCTAGCTGCACATACCAGGCCGACGTAAGTAGCCAGGGATGCTATTTGTCCTCTGCTTCAACCATCCTCCTTTCTCTGGGTCCACTATTTGAATACTGTTAGATAAATTATATTTATTTTATGTTTTATTATAGACTTATGCAGTATCCGCCCCTGAAGAGTGGATATTACTTCACGAAACGCGTCAGGATTACACTGATGCTACATGCTTTACAGTTGGTTTCATATGTTCAATTGAAAGGGGGGGGACACAGGGAAGAAGGAAAAATGCTGCTCACCCCTGATGATTGAAGCCAAAAAAGAAAGAGACAAATTCCCCACTTGGGGTTTTTAGGCAGCGAAATGAGAAGGTAAAAGGCCAATTTATAAAAATGTATCTTTATTATACAAAAAACTTAACACACTGGTTAAAAAAATGAGCTCCCATGGGGTATATAAAAATGCATAACACTCAACACAATACACTGTCTATAAAGTTTATGACAACATGACATGTGCGTTGACTAGGCAATAATAGAGTGGACCTGACGCGTTTCGACCTGTTCAAGGTCTTCTTCAAAGGTCAATTTGCTAAAATTGTATCAAAAAATGCATGTGTCAGAAGAAGTCAGTGATCATTGGAAGCAAATACATAACATATCAGTACAGCATATTTACCCAGTAATGAGTGTTCTAGGCCCAGGAGCTTCTTGTTGGGTAGATCCCTTTAAAATCAGAAGATTGTCTGCTCGCCTTCCCCCAAAGGCCTCGTGGCATCACCCGCCACAGCCCCCGCCACCAGGGGAGGAAATCCCAAAGGGATGTGACTTACAAGAGGTCACACTGTGAATCACCCCTTGAATACGCAGGTCACCCGGTCGGTCAGATGGGGGAGGCACCTGCAATAACAACCCAGGGACAAGGGAGTTAATAGGAGTGAGAACAGTGTGCTTATATGTATTGGTGTGCACTCCAACATAAAGTCCAATAGGTACAGGGAATATATGTATATTGTTATCAGCTTGGTTGTAAAATCCAAGACTGCCTGGAGCCTCCCACTACGTGGGCCGAGGCCCGTGCGTGCTGGGTGTATGTGTCTGTGCGTGCAAAAGTCCGCACAGACATGTATGTGCGTATATGCACACATGCATATACGTAAAGGTAGTTTAAATATACCTATTTAAATAAGAGAAATATGGCGGAGTGCATACTAAAATAAAAAAATAAAAAAAGTTGTATATATCTAAATCAAGAAGAAGGTGGTGAAACAGTAAGGTTAATACCTCAACCCTGAAAGAATATAATTGATGGCAGGTAAAGGAGGAAAGTGAAAAGAGTGTAAAGACCTGGGACAAAAATCCACTGGTGTGAACAAGAGTGTGAGAGGTGAACGCACACAAAGGAAAAGTGGACAACAAAAACCATTGCAAAAAGTGAAAGTGACAACCAAGTGAACAGTGCCCACTAGTGAGGGAAGAATTATGTGTCAAGTAAGGCAAGTGGGTTACCTTATAAGCAAGGTAAAAATTAGTGCAAAGATCACACTGTGTTGCCCAATATTACTTGCTCTTAGGTGTGACCTGACCCGGGATAGGTCACTGCCTAGGACTGGCTGAAAGCGCCTGTCCAGGTTACCATTTGGCAAGTCTGAAATTGTAAAATAAATAAAAAATATTGTATACATTTAAGTATTAGAAGTATATATGTATATGGTCGTTATGATAGACCAAAGATTAAATTATAGGGCAGCAAGAGTGCAAAGATGTGACCAAAGAGTGTACTCACGGTGTGAAGTCGTAGCAAGGACCATCAGCTGGACAAGAAGTGTGCAGAGTGATGAAGAGGGGATGAGGGAATGTATATAAGCCCTTAAATGTTAGGGCGGAGCTCCAGTATGGGTAAATTGGTGGCAGGTGTCAGTGTTCCCCCAATGGGACCGCTCCGGGGGGACCCAGCATGGGGGCATGGCGGCCGCTGAGCGGCCTCGTGTGGCCTCCTCGGCGTTCAGGGCGAGCAAACGCCCCGTCTACTGACGTCATCGCCGTCGCAAGTGCGTGACGTATCCGCATCACGTGGCGCGCGCGGGGCCCCGCGCATGCGCAGTGAGCGGAGACGTCCGGGGATGGCCTTGAACGCCGCCGGCAAGGGGGAATCCCCGATCTGGCACCCGGGTGCATCCCGGGTGTCCAATGGGGAACGGCGGGAGGGGGAACCAAATGAAAGGGTCCCGCCTCCCCGCCTTACCTTGCCGTGAAGGCACATCCCGGGGAGCCAACCCCGGTACGGGGGCGGCGCAGGCAGCCACGATGGCCATTACTAAGGGGGATAGGGGAGCAGGCTAATCGAAGGGACAACATTTGCATAATTGTACAAAAATAATAACATACAAAGAAAGTAAATATGAATGTAAACGTATTATCCTATATCGATACATACAATCTTGGCAGAAATGATTTTCATATGAGACATCCATATATACAGGGCAAATTCACATATCAAGGTATATGGAGGTAACATAGGGTAGAGGACACATTCTAAAACAGAAAAAGAAACAATGAAGGGGAACAAAATTGCATATACACAGCACTTCGAAAGATGTACATACAGTGAAATAATACATAGGTAATCATAAGTGTTCCTGAACTATCAGAAAGGAGATGGGAAAAAGGGGGGAGGGGAGGAGGGGGGAGGGGGAGGTGGAAAAAAGGAAAGGAAAGGAAAGGGGGAAGAAGGGAAAGGGAGAGGGGAAGGGAAAGGGAAGGGGAGGGGGGGGAAAAAAGGGGAAGGGGGGGGAAGAGAAAAGGGGGGAGAGAAGGGGGGTGGGGAGACTGGGGAAGAAAGGGAAAGAAAGACGTGGGAACCAATGGGGCAGGGGAGCCCCCTAGGGGGCACCAATGTTTACTGAGGTTAAAAAAGGGGGCAGAGAGACCTTACTGGGTCTTACCCGAAACAAACCCTTTTAGGAACGGGGCAAAGGATATGGCATCATTGAGTCCTGGGAACGAGGTGGCATTTAATTGAAAAATCCACTTTTGTTCGTGTTGCAACAGGATTTTGTTCCAGTCACCGCCTCGATTTGGTATATGTACTCTATCGAGAGCGGTGAAGGATACTTTAGGCATTTTATAATTGTGTACTGACATCACGTGTCGGCCCAATGGTAGATAGTAATTGCCAATTTGCATATGATAAATATGCTTGGACATGCGACGATGGAATTCCTGTTTGGTCTTACCAACGTAATAAGCCCCACATTCGCAGGACATAAGGTAGACGATCCCTCGAGTTTGGCAATTCGTAAAGTGTTTGGGCTTAAACAGTGCCCCATTTGGGAGATGGAAAATTTTCTCCCGTCTAATGTATTGACAGGTAGAGCAGTGTCCACAAGGGAAGGACCCCAGGGTTACACAGAACTGTAGGATGAAAGCTTTCATCCTACAGTTCTGAAGAGGTCGATACCATGCGGTCAGTACCTGCGTCTACGCAGGAACTGCTCAAATGATACCCTCTTCAAAGAGGAAGCCTATAAGCTACAAACCCGTTTGCTGGCACGTGGCCATCCCCGGACGTCTCCGCTCACTGCGCATGCGCGGGGCCCCGCGCGCGCCACGTGATGCGGATACGTCACGCACTTGCGACGGCGATGACGTCAGTAGACGGGGCGTTTGCTCGCCCTGAACGCCGAGGAGGCCACACGAGGCCGCTCAGCGGCCGCCATGCCCCCATGCTGGGTCCCCCCGGAGCGGTCCCATTGGGGGAACACTGACACCTGCCACCAATTTACCCATACTGGAGCTCCGCCCTAACATTTAAGGGCTTATATACATTCCCTCATCCCCTCTTCATCACTCTGCACACTTCTTGTCCAGCTGATGGTCCTTGCTACGACTTCACACCGTGAGTACACTCTTTGGTCACATCTTTGCACTCTTGCTGCCCTATAATTTAATCTTTGGTCTATCATAACGACCATATACATATATACTTCTAATACTTAAATGTATACAATATTTTTTATTTATTTTACAATTTCAGACTTGCCAAATGGTAACCTGGACAGGCGCTTTCAGCCAGTCCTAGGCAGTGACCTATCCCGGGTCAGGTCACACCTAAGAGCAAGTAATATTGGGCAACACAGTGTGATCTTTGCACTAATTTTTACCTTGCTTATAAGGTAACCCACTTGCCTTACTTGACACATATTTCTTCCCTCACTAGTGGGCACTGTTCACTTGGTTGTCACTTTCACTTTTTGCAATGGTTTTTGTTGTCCACTTTTCCTTTGTGTGCGTTCACCTCTCACACTCTTGTTCACACCAGTGGATTTTTGTCCCAGGTCTTTACACTCTTTTCACTTTCCTCCTTTACCTGCCATCAATTATATTCTTTCAGGGTTGAGGTATTAACCTTACTGTTTCACCACCTTCTTCTTGATTTAGATATATACAACTTTTTTTATTTTTTTATTTTAGTATGCACTCCGCCATATTTCTCTTATTTAAATAGGTATATTTAAACTACCTTTACGTATATGCATGTGTGCATATACGCACATACATGTCTGTGCGGACTTTTGCACGCACAGACACATACACCCAGCACGCACGGGCCTCGGCCCACGTAGTGGGAGGCTCCAGGCAGTCTTGGATTTTACAACCAAGCTGATAACAATATACATATATTCCCTGTACCTATTGGACTTTATGTTGGAGTGCACACCAATACATATAAGCACACTGTTCTCACTCCTATTAACTCCCTTGTCCCTGGGTTGTTATTGCAGGTGCCTCCCCCATCTGACCGACCGGGTGACCTGCGTATTCAAGGGGTGATTCACAGTGTGACCTCTTGTAAGTCACATCCCTTTGGGATTTCCTCCCCTGGTGGCGGGGGCTGTGGCGGGTGATGCCACGAGGCCTTTGGGGGAAGGCGAGCAGACAATCTTCTGATTTTAAAGGGATCTACCCAACAAGAAGCTCCTGGGCCTAGAACACTCATTACTGGGTAAATATGCTGTACTGATATGTTATGTATTTGCTTCCAATGATCACTGACTTCTTCTGACACATGCATTTTTTGATACAATTTTAGCAAATTGACCTTTGAAGAAGACCTTGAACAGGTCGAAACGCGTCAGATCCACTCTATTATTGCCTAGTCAACGCACATGTCATGTTGTCATAAACTTTATAGACAGTGTATTGTGTTGAGTGTTATGCATTTTTATATACCCCATGGGAGCTCATTTTTTTAACCAGTGTGTTAAGTTTTTTGTATAATAAAGATACATTTTTATAAATTGGCCTTTTACCTTCTCATTTCGCTGCCTAAAAACCCCAAGTGGGGAATTTGTCTCTTTCTTTTTTGGCTTCATATGTTCAATTGTACTATATTGTAACACTTTATTTCAATGTTGTGGTATGTTGCCCCATTGATATGTTGATATGGAGGACAGTTTTATTTGTTTATTTTTACCATGCAATATGTTATGGAAATATGTTTTCCATGTTTCCATCCATGTATGATACTACAATTTCGTCATTCGTGGTTGTAGAGAAATAAAACATATTTTTTCTACCTTAACTGCTTGCTGGTTCTGACTTTATGCCTCATTCAAAGTCCCAATCTTTTTTCCATACAAGTTCTGGAGACTGGCTAGACCACTCCATGACCTTAATGTGCTTCTTCTTGAGCCACTCTTTTGCTGCCTTGGTGGTATGTTTTGGGTCAATGTTATACTGGAAGACCCATCCACGACCCATCTTCAGTGTTCTGGCTGAGGGAAGAAGGTTTTCATCATAGGTTTTACAATACATGGCCCCGTCCATTGGCCCCTCAATGCGGCAAAGTTGGCCTGTACCTTTAGCAGAGAAACGGCCCCAAAGCATAATGTTTCCACCTCCATGCTTGACTGTAGGGATAGTGTTCTTAGGGTCATAGTCAGCATTTTTCTTTCTCCAAACACGGCGAGTCGAGTTAATGCCAAAGACCTCAATTTTGGTCTCATCTGAGCACTTTCTCCCAATACTTCTCTGAATCATTTAGATGTTCATTGGCAAACTTCAGACAGGCCTGTATATGTGCCTTCTTGAGGAGGGGGGCCTTGTGGGCGCTGCAGGATTTCAATCCATGGTGGCATATTGTTTTACTAATGGTTTGTTTGGTAACTGTGGTCCCAACTGGCTTGAGATCATTCACAAGCTCCTCCCATGTAGTTCTGGGCTGATCCCTCACTTTTCTTATGATCATCCTTACCCCATGAGGCGAAATCCTGCATGGAGCTCCAGACTGAGGGCGATTGATGGTTGTTTTGTATTTCTTCCATTTGCGAATATTCGCAACAACTGTTGTCTCCTTCTCACCAAGCTTCTTGCTGATGGTCTTGTAGCCCATCCCAGCCTTGTGCAAGTCTACAATCTTGTCCCTGACATCCTTTGACAGCTCTTTGGTCTTGCCCATGATGGTAAGGTTTGAATGGAAGAAAGAGATTCCGTGGACAGGTGTCTTTTATACACATAATGAGTTGTCGTTAAGAGCACCTTCTTAAATTGACACATGAGCACATACTGTAGCCAGTCTCTGGGAGCCAGAATTATTTTTGGTTGGTAGGGGATTAAATACTTATTTCACTTAATGAACTGAAACTCAGTTTATAACATTTGTATCATGCGTTTTTTTTTCTGGATTTTTGGTTGATATTCTGTCTCTATCATTTAAAATATACCTATGATAACAATTCTAGACCCTTCATTTCTTTTGTAAGTAGGCAAACATACAAAATCTGCAGGGGGTCATCGTATATATTTTTTCCCCTCTGTAGATGTGAATAATCCTTTATGGATTGTTTCTGTTCATTTGAGTTTTTAGTGCAGATATTGTAGTAAAGGTTCTCTTCCGCTAATAATTTGTCCCATTATATAGCAGCTCCAGAATTTGTGTAGTTCATTTATGTCAATTTGCCAAGGTGCATGAAATGTTCAGCACATTTTAATCACAAATGGTAGGATTACATCGGATTTGAGGTTTAGGGTTAGGTTTAAGGGTTAGACTGAATTTTAGCTTTAAAGTGGACCTTTCATAAAAACATTAATTAAACCCTTTCTTTTAGCCCCCGTCCCTGCATCTAAAAGTGCTATCTATAGCCTAAAGATCTGTAGGAGTAAAACCCAAGATATGTACAGCAAGCACTGGCTTCAAATCCCATTGCCTAGATGAAGATATTGTCACTCAGCTTTCATATAAGACACTAGATAATCTGAGGATCCCAAATCTTACCAGAATGTGTATTTTGGTAAGATTTGGAATTTTCAGATTTGCTAGGATCACACAGCGTTGTATGGTGTCACCTTGGCCTAGGCAAACAGACTAGAAGCTTGTGTCTGTGGTAAGTATCAATTGCTTTTTTCTTCCAAGATTTTTTTTTAGGATTTAGGTAGCAATTATATAATTAGAGGTTAGTTCATTTTAATGAAAGGTCTGCTTTAAATTAAGGTTAAACTGGAACACCACATACCATTTTTGTATAGGAGGAAAGTGTCAGGTTTTTATTGCTGTGTTCCCTTTGGAGAGATTCCTTCTCCTCAAATTAACCCTTTCTCACTTTACCCAGAAATGTATGAAAGAAAGGTTTGATCACTTGAAAGGACACCTTTAAGGGCTTGTTCTTGAAGGTGCATGTTCTGTAGCTGTCATCTCGGTCTACTTTGTTTGTCTTTGTGCTGGAACAAATATGCAGCCAGTAAAGGACTAGGACATCTGATATGCACATGCTTTTTACAGGTAATTGACATAGAAAGTCATGAACGAAATATTAGGATGAGGGTTGCACCTTCAAAAGTAAGTCAACAGTGGCAGTGTCCATGGCCCATTTGTATTTTGGCAGGTTCCTTAATGTATTGTTATTAAGGGTTAGGTTGAGGTAAGGGTTAGATGTAGGGGTCTGTGTAGAGTTCACAGTTAGGTTTAGTGATTGGGATGAGTATGAGGGTTACAGAGCTTGCCCCTTCAAAAGTAAGTCAATAGTGGCAGTTCCCATTTTTGTTTTTGGCAGGTTCTTTAATGGATTGTTGTTAAGGGTTAGGTTGAGGTAAGGGTTAGATGTAGGGGTCTGCATAGAGTTCACAGCTAGGTTTAGTGATTGGGTTCAAGTTAAGGGTTAGGTTCATAGCTCAGGAATAGACTGAAGCCTGGTACACACTAGCAGTTTTTATTTCATTCAACCCAGCAGGCTGAATGAGAAAAAAACTTGAATAGCTCAGGAGGAGCCACTGTACTAACTATCCAATGTTAATACAACGATTTTCCCACTGAGCTATTGTGTTCTGAGAGGGGGACTTCCCCAGTCAGCGATGTTCGTCCAGCTTCTGTTGGACTGGCTGCTGTACACACTGCCCGAATGTCGGGCAGTTTCTTTTGAACAGGCTGATGCTGCCTGATATTTGGACGTGTGTATAGGGCATTATTAACCTAGTTCCAGTTTTTGGGTGTTATAGATGTGCACCAAAGTAAGACATGTATAACTGCATGTTGAATGCTGGGCAACTACCATTCGCAAAAGCATAAATCAACAAGGGCAGCTCAAATGTGTTCTCATTCCATATTTCCTTTAATTAGATCCCTGTGGGTGATCTTATGGTTCTTTGAAAATGTATATTTGTACACTTGTGTGATGTATGTTGGCCCTTTTCATATTGGAATGTTAATAAATGTGTTCACAGTTATTTGAACTTGAAAGGCAAGCAGGCTTTATTTGCTGGTTTCCTGTGTTCAACACATGGGACTATTCATACCTCTGATAGGTAAACACCCAAAGAAACCACTACAAAGAACTGTATGTTCGAATTGAACTGGCAATATAGATTGGGAGTATAGTATAGTTCTTCAATTTTGCACATATTTACACAGTTAATGAATAAATTTTCTGTTTACTTAGATCAGGGGTAGGCAACCTTTTGAGCATAGTGTGCTGAAAAATGTTTTCAAAGAAATTGAGCGTGCAGATTTTATAACAAAAAATATCAACTTCACACTCTCAATCACGAAAAGGTTTTTTATAAAGTAAATGCTGTAATCTACTTTAGCAGTGAGAAATTAACATCCTGCACTCTCATGCCTTAGATTAGCCCCAATTCCTGCAACTCCACACCTCAGATGAGCCCCAATTAATTCACCTTCACACCTCAGATCACTGTCCCCCTTGCAAATCTGTTCCACCACTTTACCCCCCTGCACATCTGCCCCACCACTGTACTACCCTGCACATCTGCACGACCACTGTACTACCCTGCACATCTGCCCAACCACTGTAACCCCCCTGCTCATCTGCTCCACCACTGTAACCCCCCTGCTCATCTGCCCCACCACTGTAACCCCCCTGCTCATCTGCCCCACCAGTGTTCCCCATTTTTCATCTGCCCCATCACTATACCACCCTGCTCATCTGCCCCACCAATGTACCGACTTTCTCATCTGCCCCACCAATGTACCCCCTTTTTCATCTGCCCCACCAATGTACCCCCTTTCTCATCTGCCCCACCACTGTAACCCCCTGCACATCTGCCCCACCTCTGTACCACCCTGCTCATCTGCCCCACCACTGTATCACCCTGCTCATCTGTCCCACCACTGTACCACTCTGCTCATCTGTCCCACCACTGTACCACTCTGCTCATCTGTCCCACCACTGTACCACCCTGCTCATCTGCCCCACCAATGTTGCCCATTTTTCATCTGCCTTGCCACTGTACCTCCCCGCCAATCTGCTCCACCGCTGTACCCCGATGCTCTTCTGTCTCACCACTGAACCATCTTCTCATCTGTCCTAACACTGAACTTATCTGCTCATCTGCCCCACCACTGTAACCCTTTTTCTGATCTGCCCCACCACTGTACCTCCTGCACATCTGTCCCACCACTGTACCCCTGCTCTTCTGCCTCACCACTGTAACCCCAAGCTCATGTGTTCCACCGATGTACCTCCTTTCTCCTCTACACCCCCTGCACATCTGCCCCATCTCTGTACCCCCATGCTTCTCTGCCCCACCGCTGTAACCCCCTGCTCATCTGTCCTACCAATCTACCTCCTTTCTCCTCTGCCCCAACACTGAACTCCCCCTGCTCATCTTTCCCACCACTGTAACCCCCTTCTCATCTGACCCAACACTGAACCCCCCGCTCATCTGCCCCACCACTGTAATACCCTGCTTATCTGCCTCATCACTGTACCCCCCTGCTTTTCTGTCCCACTGCTGAACCCCCTTCTCATCCCTCCTACACATCTGCCCCACCACTGTACCCTCTTGCTCTTCTGTCCCACCACTGTAAACCCCCTGCTCATCTGCCCCATCAATGTACCCCGTTTTCTCATCTGCCCCACCACTGTACCTCCCTGCACATCTGCTCCATTGTCATATCCCCATGCTCTTCTGTCTCACTACTGAATCACCTTCTCATCTGTCCTAACACTGAACCCATCTGCTCATCTGCCCCACCACTGTAACCCGCTTTCTCATCTGCCCCACCAATCAGTGCTCTCTGCCATTGGCTGAAAGCGCTGATCGGGAGTCAGTCGGCTGCTGGTTTTCTAGCATGCTCAACATACACACGGGCCGAACGTCAGCCATTTTTTTTTTAATAGACCGTTGTCTCACGATATTCAGACCGTTTGTACTGGGCTTTACACATATTAACTTTCATTCTGTTAGGCATAAACAACAATATACTCAAGTATTGTAATGGTGCAAAGACCTCCTTAAAAAAAAAGGGAGGGGGGGACGCGGGAGAGGCAAAAAATGGAGAGTATACAAGTTCTAACTGGCCTTGTAGTAAAAGCGTAGTATGTAATTTGGATAAAAAAAGAGAGGGGGTAGGAGATGGAGAGACAGGAGGGGAAAAAAGGAAGGGGAAGGAAACATGTAAAAATATAAATAATGTGGTCTGCATGTAGGAGAAGGAGGAAAGGGGAAATAAAAAGAGAAATAAAAAAAGAGAAAAGGATATATCTAAACTAAATATAAAACTCTATTTTCTGGTCAGCAGGTAGCGTATTTAAACTAGGTTTCAAAGTATTTACATAGTATTACATAGTAGGTGAGGTTGAAAAAAGACACAAGTCCATCAAGTACAACCTATGTGTGTGATTATATGTCAGTATTACATTGTATATCCCTGTATGTTGTGGTCGTTCAGGTGCTTATCTAATAGTTTTTTGAAACTATCGATGCTCCCTGCTGAAACCACCACCTGTGGAAGGGAATTCCACATCCTTGCCGCACCTACAGTAAAGAATCCTTTACGTAGTTTAAGGTTAAAGTCCTTTTCTTCTAATTTTAATGAGTGGCCACTTGTCTTGTTAAACTCCCTTCCGCGAAAAAGTCTTATCCCTATTGTGGGGTCATCAGTAGGGATTTATAAATTGGAATCATATCTCCTCTCAAGCATCTGCTCTCCAGAGAGAATAAGTTCAGTGCTCACAACCTTTCCTCATAACTAATATCCTCCAGTCCCTTTATTAGCTTAGTTGCCCTTCTTTGTACTCGCTCCATTTCCAGTGCATCCTTCCTGAGGACTGGTGCCCAGAACTGGACAGCATACTCTAGGTGCGGCCGGACCAGAGTCTTGTAGAACGGGAGAATTATCATTTTATCTCTGGAGTTGATCCCCTTTTTAATGCATGCCAATATTATGTTTGCTTTGTTAGCAGCAGCTTGGCATTGCATGCCATCATCTACTAGAACCCCCAGGTCCTTTTCCATCCTAGATTCCCCCAGAGGTTCTTCCCCAGTGTATAGATTGCATTCATATTTTTGCCACCCAAATGCATTATTTAAATTTTTTTACATTAAACCTCATTTGCCATGTAGTTGCCCACCCCATTAATTTGTTCAGATCTTTTTGCAAGGTTTCCACACCCTGCGGAGAAGTTATTTCCCTGCTTAGCTTATTATTGCCCGCAAATACAGAGATTGAACTGTTTACCCCATCCTCCAGGTCGTTTATGAACAAAATAAATAGGATTGGTCCCAGCACAGAACCCTGGGGGACCCAACTACCCACCATTGACTATTCCGAGTATTCCCCATTTATCACCACCCTCTGAACTCGCCCTTGTAGCCAGTTTTCAATCCATGTACTCACCCTATGGTCCATGCCAACGGACCTTATTTTGTACAGTACACGTTTATGGGGAACTGTGTCAAATGCTTTTGCAAAATCCAGATACACCACGTCTAGTGGAGGACAGGTATATAAAACTGGGCCAGATATTTCAGATGGGACAGGAACTGCCAAAGGGTGAAATGCAAGTGAGCGGAGGAAGACAAGTGACACAGATCCCTATGTTACAAATAAACATTGAAGAATAGTGGCTTGATTCTTCATATAACTGGTATGCTAGTATTGCAGAGCCTTATTTTTGGGTATACTTATTAGGTATACCTAGAGGTGGTTTAGCAGCTTTAGAAACCTCTCGGATACCTGCTGGGCCATCTAAAACTCTTTGCCTTACTTCCTTTTACATAAGTGGAAAAGTTATTCAACAGGAAATTTTATGAGGTGATTTGCAGTTCTTGTTGCTATCGCACCAGCACAAGTATGTTTGATCAGCATTGTGTTCTAATGATAAGACTTTGCAAATACTGATAATACGGAAAGTATATCCAAAACAAACCACACCAGATGAAAACAAAAACTACTACTGGAAACAAGTTAAATTAACATTGCCACGCATGATGTGATTTTCTTAAGCAAGGTGACAAATTACAGCATGAGATAATCCGGTAATATTTCAAGAACATACATTGACACGGTGAGCAGACTGTGACTTGCACTGAATAGCAGGCATACCACTCCTGATATCCTGCAGAGCCCTGAACACCAAACAACTGAGCTGCCCTGTGATGCAAATAACAAATAACTCTATAATCACCTACCCCTAGAACTCCCATGTTCACATACCTCACTACTGTTTAGTTAGGCTACCCAACACAGTGATGGACTAATAGTGAAGCACAGAAGGTGGAAGTTGGTGATATTAGAACCAACAATCCAGAAGCCACAGATTGCTTGCTGATTCCTAGCCAACGTTTACTTCAAAACAGTGGTGGTTTACTTCAAAGCAGTGGAGTTCATACAGCCTCAAGTATGAACTTTGACATTACCAAAGAGCCATACATATAATTACAGACATGACTGCAGACATGTTATAGGACTTAATGTAGAATGGGGATATGCTGCAGAAGACAGTCATAGACTATGACAATTGAATAGCAGGCATACCACTCCTGATATCATGCAGAGCCCTGAACACCAAACAACTGAGCTGCCCTGTGATGCAAATAACAAATACCTCCATAATCACTTTCTCCTAGAACCCCCATGTTCACATACCTCACTACTATTTAGTTAGGCTACCCAACACAGTGATGGACCAATAGTGAAGCACAGGAGGTGAAAGCGGGTGATATTAGAACCAGCAACCCAAAAGCCACAGATTGCTTGCTGATTCCTGGCCAACGTTTACTTCAAAACAGTGGTGGTCAACTTACTTTATACGGCTTCAAGTATGGACTTTGACCCTTTGGGTCTTGTATGGATTCTTAGAGGAACCCCACACCACAATTTTTTTTTAAACGGCGTGAGGCCCCCCAGAATCCATACCAGACCCATATCTGAGCATGCAGCCCAGCAGGACAGGAAAGGGGGGAAGAGCGAGTGCCCCCACTCCTGAACCATACCAGGCCATATGCCCCCAACATGGGGGGTGATTCGGGGCAGGGGGGTCTCTGCCCTCCAACCCAAAGCACCTTGTACCCATGTTGACGGGGACATGGGCCTCTTCCCCACAACCCAGGGCGTTGGTTGTAGGGGTCTATGGGTGAGGGGTTATCAGAATCTGGAAGCCCCCTTTAACAAGGGGTCCCCCAGATCCCGCCTCCCCCTATGTGAATGAGTATGAGGTACATAGCACCCCTATCCATTCACCAAAAAAGTGTAAAAAGTAAAGACACAACATGATTTTTTGACAATTCCTTTATTTAAAAAAAAATGTAGATCCAACATCAATCCTGACGTTTGCCGGACACGAAAAAAAAAAACTCTTCGGTCTTGTCGAACACTCCCGCCGACTGCCTGCTCGTCCATCTGACATTTCTTAAATAGCTAAGGGGCGGAGTCACCCAATGAAATTAGCAGACTACCCTGCCCTCTTGTGACATCGACCCAGCATGCCCAAGTTGGTGATGTCACAAGAGGGCGGGGTCACCCGCTGATGTCATCGGGCTCTATACCAACCAGCTATTCACACATAATTTCAACCAATCATTTTTCGACTGATCCGAATTCAAATCATTCCAAAAATTTGGAATTCATTAGAAAATTAATAAACAAAATGAGATTAAACGAAAATAAACAAATTCTGAAATGAATCAACAAAAATAAATTAGTAACATAATGGATCATTCCGAAACAAAACTAAACAAATGTTTACGTTCTGCACATGTCTAACTGGCTGTAGTAAAAAATGCCTGAGGCCCAAAACAGCAGCTGCAAGAGGCCTCATTTTCATCAGGTTCCTAAATTTGCTAGTCCATCTAACACTACCCTCTCCACAGGTTGACAGTACTGCTGTCCAAACGTGGCTCTGTTGCTCTTAAACAGAGAGGAGACACCCTAAGACAGAAAGAATGTTACTTGATCACCAGGTGAAAATAAAGGAGAATAAGGCCTCATGCACACGGGACGTTTATTCAACTCTTCTAGAGGCTCTTCTAGAAGCAAGCGGTGATTTTGCAGAAAAAATGTCTGACACTTGTTAAAGTATCCTAAAGTGTTACTAAACCAACCCAGTATAATGAAAATAGTTCCTCTGCCCCCCCCCCACACACACACACACACTGCCTACAGCTTATAAATACTGCCACTATATACCACTATATACCTTTTTTGCCGATCTGTATACCACAGTCACATGATAAACTGCACAGTTTGTCCAGTGCTGAGAGTTCAGGAAGGAGGAGATTTCCACTGCAGCCTGTGTACCTGCCCACATGTGTGATGTCAATATCATGTGACCTGAACAGTTCAACTGAAACAGGAAATTTTCTCTTCAGCAATAGGAGACTAAACTGAGCATGTGCAGGACAGCTACCCTCACTGTATTATATGGTCTTGCCAAGATAGACAGTGCAGGAGGAAAGGATCTGTCCATATAGTGTCAGAGCCTTTTTACACAATGCAGAGGATTAGCCCCGTAAGTTCCACTGAGTATAACAAGCATGCTATTCTGCATATATAGACAGATTTTACTGTTGTGGGTTTAGTAACACTTTAAGCTTTTACAAGCTTTTAGGAGCTTTTACAGGTGTCAAGCTCTTGGGCGTTAATTAGTTGGCCAGAAAAAAATCATTTATTCTGGCAATTGAAATGAATTATTGCTAGCTTTTAGGCCTCATGCACACTGGACATTTTTACAGCTGCTGTTTTGGGCATTAGGCGTTATGCTATCTGGTGTTTATGAACGTTTTTGAGCCTCAAGCTTTTGTGGGAGTATAGTTTTGCTAAAAAACAAACGCTAAAAAACGCCTCAAAGCACTACCGCAAAAACGCTGCCAAACTCATTCAACAACTACAGTGAAAGGAATTATACATCTTGACAACCACCCTGGTTAATGCAGGCAGACCACCGGGACCCTCAGATTCGTGAGAGACCACATGAGACACGGGAAACAAGCTTGAGTGTGTTAAACTTCATAAGATCTCTGAGGAAGACAATGACTTATATTTCAGTAAAAGTACGTGTCTAACTGTTATACAAAACTTGCATTCAGGACTTTCTTATCAAGAGTTAGACTGCTGACTAGATAACAAGAAATAGCTGATGACTTGCTGACACAGGATGCTGCTTCAAGAATGAGCTTAACCACAGTATCTCATACAGTGTGGTTTTATGCAAATTGCTAGTCAAGCTGACCATGGCAAAACTCACACACACAAAAAGTTCACTTCTACTTTATGTAAAATGCAGGGAAATCTAAGATGGAGTCACATTCTCTTAAATCCCCTCTTAAGTCATGAACATGGCTTACTTAAAACACCAGTCAGGGAAATGACTTCTACCCATTGTTGGAAAAGTAACGATGTTGCTTACATATAAACTTGATACAGTATGTTGGTTAAAACAACGGGAGGAGTTCCATTTAGAAAAAGGGTGATATTTAAAGGTACAGCCATAAGGGGAATACGGGCTGTACTAGGATGCAGTTTACTACATATCCAACATTTCTCATACCCTGATTTCTGGGCATAATTATATTTGAATTTCAGTAGCAACATTTTGTCTGTAAAACTAACTCCTTCATTATCTGATTGTGCATCTCTCTTGTGTCTGGTATGTGTATTATTGATGGTGTTATTGGGTGACCCACATATGCCTTTTGGGGGATCCCAAGTCCTCAGGATGATAAATACAATTAGTTATGATCCATGTAGGAACATTATCAGAGAGATTAGGAACAGGAGGCAAAATGCCTTCCCGGAAGTCTGTGGTGCAATGAGCGAGGTCATCTTGTTCAGAGACTTTTTTCACCTGCTTCACTTTCTTTTTCATGATTTATTTCACCTCCTTTATCCTTGGCTTGCTTCTTAGGTGTTTGTTTCACCTTCTTCACACGACTGGCATGAATCCAGGACTGTTGTCCCACGGTAAGGATTGTGGTACATGTGACTGCGATCACAGTGGTTGGGGGTCCGCACGGTCTCTCTTACTTCTTAGTATGATTCAGCTGTTGGACCACCACTACTTCTCCTACCTGGAAAGGGTGTGTAGGTTCCTGTGAAGAGAAAGGAGAGGTGCGAGCAACATTTCTTTCATCTCTGTCCAGAGTTTCAATGAGTTTGCTAATATACTCTCCCTGTATTACTTCTAGGTCCCCTCTTTCTAACATAAGTGGTTGTCTGGCCCTTTCTGCCACTTTATTATATGTGCCTCCTGTTGCTTTTTTCTTTTTTTATCTTTAATGGTTCTGTTCATTCTCTCAACAATACCTGAACTCTGCAGGTAGTAAGGTATATGACATTTTCAATCAATTTTAAGTGCTTTCACTAAATCTTGGCACACTTTTGAAATAAAGGCAGGGCCATTATCGGAATGTATTTGGAGAGGGCATCCCCATCTAGGGATAATTTCCTGCATGAGGATTTTTACAACTGTTTGTGCATCTTCTTTTGTGGTTACAAATGCTTCTTTCCATCTTGAGAACATGTCTACTATCACAAGTAAATATTCCTGTCTTTTATCTAACTTAGGCATATGGGTGAAATCAATCTGTAAATGTGTAAAAGGTGTGGATGGATACGTAAGGTGTTCGTGTTTTGCCTTGGGCTTGGATTTCTTGGGTTGTTTCGGATGCATGTGATGCATCTGGCAACATATGATTTGACCAAAGAGGAAAGACCGTGGACAAAGAAATTATTGTCCAATAATTCACATGTGACCTCTGTGCCCTACCCCATGATACTGAGAAATAAACAAAGGTGCACTAGCTACAGGTATACATGGTCTACCCTCTTGACAGACAAGTCCAGTATCTGGGCTTTTCTGCACTCCTGCAATATTCCATTGTTTAATATCTATGTCTGTAGCATATGTCTGAAGATCTGACAAGGCTTGGTCTAACAGGGGCATTTCAGGTGCAGGTGATGGCATTTGTATGGTAGCTTCTTGTTTAGAAGCTGCTTCCTTTGCTGCTTTATCAGCTAAGGTATTTCCTTTTGAAACATCATCTTGGTTTATGGTATGTGTCTTACAGTAGAGGATAGCTATAGAGTGAGGCAATTTAATCACTTCCAAAAGGCTGTACACTAATTAATTTGCCATCTGCTATGTACCCTCTTCTTAACCAGATAATACTAAAATCGTGCCATACACCAAATGCGTATTTAGAATCAGTATAAATGTTCACATCTTGTCCTTCAAAGAGCTGGCATGCTCTTGTAAGGGCGATCAGTTCTGCAGCCTGTGCTGATTGAAATGGGACTGGGTTTGCTTCGAGCACTACATCAGGCAACTGGACTACAGCATATCCTGCATTATATGTGTTGTCATTAGGTCTAGAACAAGAACCATCAACAAAAACATTTTGTGCCCCAGGGATTGCAGTGGAAGACATATCTGCATGTGGAGATGTGTCTTGGTGGATTATTTCAATGCACTCATGTTGAGGAACTACTTCATCCTCTTCTCCTTTTAGACTTAGTAATGCATTTAGGATCAGGGCTGGGCCTGAAGTGGGTGAATTTCGAGATTTGGATTTGAGAGGAGAATAACATCCACTCAATCTTTGGGCTGACATATGTTGGGTATGAATATTTTTCAACAAAATGGATATATTATGAGTAGTATGAAGGTGGTTGGATGTCCTAGAGTAAAAGAAGTAGCCATTGCTACTACCATAGCACAGGATGCCAAAGCTCTGAGATACGCCGGCATGCCCTGTACCAGCATTGGCACTACTCTTGAAAAAAATGCAATAGGGCAGAGTTTTCCTCCATGTTCCTGCCCCAGGACTCCCTCTATTGTTTTACAATTGTCCCTAGCAAACAAGTGAAACATCTTGCCATATTTGGGCAATCCGAGGCCAGGGGCCATTACCATTGCTGTCTTAAGGTACACAAATGCATCACACATTTCAGCTGTCTGTTTTACACAATCTGGCATGTCTCAGCCTGTGGCTTGCCTCAGGAGGTTATCATTAGACATGTGCATTCGTTTTCGCTCGAATGCATTTTCGTCCGAATTTCAGGTATTTTCGATATCGTTTTAACAAACGATAACGAAAGTGCAGAATCCAAAAAACGAAGGATCCAACATAAACAAATGCTTTGTTTTCGTTTTTGTTGCTACAACAGTTCGCTATAGATAGGAGATTCGACATGATGCTGATAATAACAATCTGTGTCCATCAAACCTGTGGTTGAATGTGCCTAACCTTAACTCTATTAGTCCAAGATTTTTCTACATAGAGAGAAAAGATTCGACATAGAGAGAAAAGATTCGACGTAGGGGAAAAAAGATCGCTGCTGGAATTGGGTGGGGAAAGTAAAATAAAAATAATGATGATGATGAATGTTATTGGCTGATTGTAACCAAAGAGGAGGAGCAGTAAAATAGCTAGAACTAAGCACACACGTACTTTGACTTATGGTGTCTGTTGAAAGTTCAAAGAAGATTTAATGGAGCAGGTAAACTATACGGCGTCGTACAGATTAGCTGCTCCGTCGAATCTTCTTTGAACATTCGACAGACACCATAAGCCTTCAATGACAGATTCAACCTTAATTAATTTGGATTTTTGGACGAATGCAATTTTTAACGAAAAACAAAGTGAATAAAAACGAATTTCGGGAGTAACTAAATAAATTTATTTTTCGCACAAAAACGAAATTCCGAAATAAAATATTTCAGTGTGCACATGTCTAGTTATCATAGAAAGAGCAGTCAGGTATCCATTGGTGGCAGTAACCAATCATACCAAGAAAAGATAGCATATCTTTATTTGTCAGTGGGCGGGGCAGACCTACGAGAGCCGCAGCTCTCTTGTGACTGACTCTTCTTTCTCCTTTTGTGAGGGTAAAACCAAGGTATTCAACAGTCTCTTGACACCATTGCATTTTCTTTTTAGAGACTTTGTGACCATTTTCTGCTAACCAGTACAATAAATCTTTACCATCCTCTCTGATGGAAACCAGGCTCGGACTGCATAACAGCAAATCATCAACATACTGTAATAGGACTGAACATGGCGGTGAGTCCAGGACCGCAGGGTTGCCTGCAGTACAACTAAATAGACTACAGGGGAGTCTACATACCCTTGGGACATTCTGTACAAGGTCATTTGGCGATTTCTAAAACAAAATGTAAGAATAGGCTGTGTCTCTTCGTCCTCCGGGACGCTAAAAAATGCATTTGCTAAATCAATTGCAGTGAAATACTCTGCATCGGATGGTATGGAAGTCAGGACTGATGGCACATCAGGTACTGTATGTCAGGGCTGGGCTCAGCCCTTCCTTCTCTGAGCTGGCTGCTCAGCTGTCAGCAAATTGCCAGCTCCCATCTCTCTCCACAGTTACTCAGCTGTTGATGATATCCTGCTCGTCAGTCCTGCCTACTTAAGCCGTTCAGTCCAGAGGATCTCTGCCTTCGCCTTTTTCATCATTACAGAGACGATCTCCTGCATTCCTGTTTAAAGACTTGCTTTAATGACATCCCTTCTGGCTCCAAACCCTGATTGCTGTTTCACTACGTTGATCCCTAACTTCTGGCTTGGCTGACTACCCGTTCTGGTTACTGAACTTTGGCTATGTTTTGACTATGTTTGTTCTTTTTACTTTTATTATTAAACAAGTGCGATTTAACTGTACTTCTGTCTCGGTCTGATATCATTGTTTCTGACAGTAGACCAAGGCCATGAATTCAGAAGATGCAGTCAATCCACTTGTTGGTAATATTTTTTCCAGATTGGATGAACTGGATCACCGCATGGATCAGTTTGCTATGGCATTACAAATGTTCCTGAATCACACAGCTCACCTGGAATCTCCCACTGTAGCCACCCCGATACAAAATATGTTGCAGGCCGACCCTGCTGCTGCTCCAGTCCCTGTGCAGGCACCCTCCTTGTGTATTACCTCTATAAGAGGTATGTCTGGTTCCGCTCCACTTCCCCAGTGATTTGGGGGCGATCCAGTCCAATGCAGAGGGTTTCTCAACCAGGTTGAGAAATACTTTGAGATGCTGCCCCAGGCGTTTCCCATGGACAGAAGCAAAATAGGTTTCGTGATATCTTTGCTTTCTGAGAGAGCCTTGGCCTGGACAAACCCTCTATGGGAGACGCAAAAACCTGTTGTCTTGTGCTACCCTGAGTTTGTGGCTTAGTTTAAAAGGGTATTTGACGTTCCCGCACGCTCCGCTTCTGCTGCCAACTGCCTCATGTCCATCAAACAGAGTACGAGAACTGTTGCCAACTACGCCATTGAATTCCGTACTCTGACAGCAGAGGTTGCGTGGAACAATGAGGCCCTTGTGGCTGCTCTTTCTCATGGTCTCTTGGATACCATCAAGGATGAGATTGCAGCCCGAGATATACCAACTGAGCTGGAGAAGTTGATCACATTTGCCATCCTCATTGACCCTACAGCCTGCCCATGTGACTCAAGAGACGGTTCCATTGTCCATGGCTGTAGGGGCTCTTCACCATGAGATAATCCAATTTCCTCACCTAAGTTTCCGCTGTTTATTGGTTATCCTTGGTTACAGAGGCACAACCCCTCTTTTGATTGGCTCTGTGCTGAGGTTCTCTCCTGGTCTCCACAACACAGTGAGACATGCTTCCAGAAGGTAGCCAAGGTTCTGTGCACCTCTTCACTCTCCTCCCTGCCGGAGGAGTACCACAATTTTAGCGATGATTACTTAGCGCCAAAATGGGCACGATGGGGACCTTTTTTGGATAGACAGTAAGACTGCCACTTGGGGACATTATTATCTTCATACCCATAGGCGTGCGCACAGGGTGTGCTGGGTGTGCCTAGGCACACCCTAATCGCCCTGTGCTATGCTGATTCCCCCTGCTTCCTGTCTCTCCCCTGCAGCACCTCTCAAGGAAGGAATCCTTATGGGTAGAGCTCCAAAGAGATGAAACTAAGGAGAAAATAATACTGGGAGTATGCTATAGGCCCCCTATCCTTAGGGAGGAAGGGGAGACGGACCTCCTATCACAATTTGGATTAGCGGCAAGGATGGGAAGTGCCATCATAATGGAGGATTTTAATTATCCAGAAATAGACTGGGCGGAAGGGACCGCGCATTCGTCTAAGGCTCGCCAGTTCCTAAATGTCTTGCAGGACAATTTCATAAGTCAGATGGTAGACACACCAACTAGAAACAAAGCGTTACTGGACCTACTGATTACCAACAATACAGACCTGATCACAGATGTGGAAATAAGGGCTAATTTAGGAAACAGCGATCACAGGTCAACTAGCTTCAGTATAAATCGCACAAATAGGAAACATAAGGGGAATACAAAGACACTGAATTTCAAAAGAGCCAACATCCCTAAACGACGAACCTTGCTAGAAGATATAAATTGGGATAAAATCTTAGGAACAAAGAACAAGGAGGAGAGATGGGTTTGCTTTAAGAGCATATTAAATAAGGGCATTTGCCAGTGCATCCCATTGGGAAATAAATTTAAAAGAGCAAACAAAAGTCCTGGATGGCTTAACTCCAATGTAAAAATGCATATAAAAGCAAAGGAGAAGGCCTTCAAAAAATACAAGGCTGAGGGATCATCATCAGCATTCAGACTCTAAAAAGAATGCAACAAGAAATGTAAGGGTGCAATTAGGGCGGCTAAGATAGAACACGAAAGACACATAGCAGAGGAGAGCACAAAAAAATCCCAAGAAATTATTTAAGTATATAAACAGTAACAGAGGGAGGACAGACCATATTGGCCCCATAAAGAATGAGAAAGTGAATCTGGTTACAAAGGATGGTGAGATGGCGAAGGTATTGAATTTATTCTTCTCCTCAGTCTTCATGAGGGAATCGGGGGGCTTCGAGAGGAGGGCCCATTAAAAAAAAAAAATTAAAAGTCAGCAGCTACAAATACTGCAGCTGCTGACATTTAATTGGACACTTACCTGTCCCAGGGTCCAGCGATGCGGGGGATCGAAGCCCCGCTTGCCTCCCCCTCCGTTCGGCAGCGCCGGCATTGCAACTGTGGGCGCCGGGCTGTGGCTTCACAGCCGGGCACCCACTGCGCATGCGCGAGCGGCGCCGCGCGCCGTGATTGGCCGCTCAGTTACCTGGGACCTGTAATGGGTCCCAGGTGATTTACAAGAGGGAGGGAGCAGAGCTGAGTCCTTCCTGTGCCGAGGAGGAAGTGATGTCACCAGCTCAGGCACTGGAAGAGGCAGACTACAAGGGACCCCCTAGCAACAGGCATTTAGAGGTGAGTTAAAAAAAAATTCCAAATGTGTTTTTTTTATTTTTTTTTAGGAATTTTTATGTATTTTTTATTTTTTGGGTGGAACACCACTTTAAGTAACCAAAACTGCAGTGTTTATCCTCATAACACATCACAGGAAGCACCCTCATGGCTAACAGAGGACAGAATTAAAAATAGACTTGGAAAACTTAACATTAATAAGTCACCGGGACCAGATGGCTTGCACCCAAGGGTCTTTAGGGAACTCAGTCAAGTAATTGCCAGACCATTGTTCCTAATTTTTACTGCCAGTCTACTGACTGGAATGGTACCAGCTGATTGGAGATGTAGCACCAATATTTGAAGAAGGGCCAAAATACATCACTGGGAATTACAGACCAGTTAGCCTAACATCAATAGTATGCAAGCTCTTGGAGGGGATGATAAGGGACTATATACAAGATTTTAGTAATGAAAACAGTATCATTAGCAGTAATCGTCATGGATTCATGAAGAATCATTCTTGCCAAACCAATATATTAACCTTCTATGAGGAGGTGAGCTGCCATCTAGATAAAGGGAGGCCTGTAGATGTGGTGTATCTGGATTTTGCAAAAGCATTTGACACAGTATCCCCATAAGCGTTTACTGTACAAAGTAAGGTCAGTTGGCATGGACCATAGGGTGAGTACATGGATTGAAAACTGGCTACAAGGGCGAGTTCAGAGGGTGGTGATAAATGGGGAGTAATCTGAATTGTCAGGAGTGGAAAGTGGGGTCCCCCAGGGTTCTGTCCTGGGACCAATTCTTTTTAATATACTCATAAACAACCTGGAGGATGGGGTAAACAGTTCAATCTCTGTATTTGCGGACAATACTAAGCGAAACAGGGCAATAACTTGCAGGATTTGGAAACCTTGCAAGTAGATCTGAACAAATTAATGGTGTGGGCAACTACATGGCAATTTGGGTGGCAAAAATATGAATGCAATCTACTCACTGGGGGGAAAACCTCTGGGGGAATCAAGGATGGAAAAGGAACTGGGTGTCCTAGTAGATGATAGGCTCAGCAATGGCATGCGATGCCAAGCTGCTGCTAACAAAGCAAACAGAATATTGGCATGTGTTTAAAAGGGGATTAACTCAAGAGATAAAGCGATAATTCTCCCACTCTACAAGACTCTGGTCCGTCCTCACCTGGAGTATGCTGTCCAGTTCTGGGCACCAGTGCTCAGGAAGGATGTGCTGGAAAAGGAGCGAGTACAAAGAAGGGCAACAAAACTAATAAAGGGACTGGAGGATATTAGTTATGAAAAAAGGTTACGAGCACTGAACTTATTCTCTCTGGAGAAGAGACGCTTGAGAGGGGATATGATTTCAATTTACAAATACCATACTGGTGACCCCACAATAGGGATAAAACTTTTCCGTGGAAGGGAGTTTAATAAGACAAGTGGCCACTCATTAGAATTAGAAGAAAAGAGGTTTACCTTAAACTGCGTAGAGGGCTCTTTACTGTAAGAGCGGCAAAGATAGGGAATTCCCTTCCACAGGCGGTGGTTTCAGCGGGGAGCATCAATAGTTTCAAAAAACGATTAGATAAGCACCTGAACGACCACAACATACAGGAATATACAATGTAATACTGACAGATAATCACATACATAGGTTGGACTTGATGGACTTGTGTCTTTTTTCAACCTCACCTACTATGTAAGGTTAATAATAAAAATAAAAATCTACTGACACCGTCCACTGCTCTGCTGATATACACATGTTTATGCCTTGGGGTGCACACCCTAATGCAACAGGCTGCACACACCAATGTTCATACCCAATTTTCCCAGCAAGTTCCTACCCAAGAGATTCACTGGACAATTTGGTATAATCCTGAAACTGTGATGGATTTCATATCCCACTGAGGATCTCCTGAAAACCATGGAAAAGCCTTCATGTCACCAAGACATAAACCTTTCACAATATCCATATGAAATTCATCATTATCTCCATCTCGGGGGAATGGATCACTACTATGCATAGTTTCAGTCCACCCTGCTAAATTTGACACCCAAGGATTTATAAATTCATAATCAGTACCACAAACCCTAGCAACATATTTCTTACAAATTTCCCAGTGGTTAGGGGGAGGCGGAGCCTCTTTACTATGTTCTTGACCCATATTACAGTGAACGAGAGGCTGTCTTACCTTACAGCTTCTTCCACACAACAAATTATCTTATACTTCTATGCAACAGAAAGACAAAGCAAACAGGTTTGGGTCACGGTGGTGATTACCTTATAACTCCTTTTCGCCTTCCCAAAAGGAGTTACAGTACTGTTTTGTCTAATGTTAATGAATCTTCTCTCTAGGACTCGGGTCTCCCATAGACCTTTAAGGCGTGGTCCATCTCATTTCTATATAAATTTTAAAGGACCAAAGCTTTATCAGAGCCGAGGCAAGAAAAATAATTTGTCAAATAAGACAAAAGTTTACTTACCATGGATGATTTCTTTACCCAGGATGAGCCCCCATTTGAAAGGAATTATACATCTTGACGACCACCCTGGTTAATGCAGGCAGACCACCGGGACCCTCGGATCCATGAGAGACCACATGAGACACGGGAAACAAGCTTGAGTGTGTTCATAAGATCTCTGACTTTAATGAGGAAGACAATGGCTTATATACCAGTAAAAATGCTTGTCTAATGCTGCGTACACACGGTCAGACTTTTCGACTACAAAAGTCAGACGGACAAAGTCCGGCGGACAATCCGATCGTGTGTGGGCTTCCCCGTACTTTCAGCAGACTTTTCCAGCCACAAATCTGACGGACTTTAGGTTTGGAACATGCTTCAAATCTTTACGTCCTAACTCTGCCGGACCCAGAAATCCGCTCGTCTGTATGCTAGTCCGACGGACAAAAACCGACGCTAGGGCAGCTATTGGCTACTGGCTATCAACTTCCTTATTTTAGTCCGGTGTACGTCATCACGTACGAATCCGTCGGACTTTTGTGTGATCGTGTGTAGGCAAGTCCGGTCGTTAGAAAGTCTGTTGAAAGTCCGCCAAAAGTCCGTCGAAAGTATGTGGAAAGTCTGTCGGACGGGCTGTCGGACTTTTGTAGTCCGACCGTGTGTACGCGGCATTAGGGTTATACAAAACTTACACTTAGGACTTTCTTATCAAGAGTTAGACTGCTGACTAGATAACAAGAAATATCTGATGACTTGCTGACACAGGACGCTGCTTCGAGAATTAGCTTAACAACAGTATCTCATAGGGTGTGGTTCTATGCAAACTGCTAGTCAAGCTGACCATGGCAAAACTCACACACACAAAAAGTTCACTTCTACTTTATGTAAAATGGAGGGGAATCTAAGATGGAGTCACATTCTCTTACATATAGCTTTCTACAACTAACGCTACTGACGTTTTAATAATGTGCAGTGTGCATGAGGCCTTAAGCACGTTTAGCAGCTTTTAACAGCATTTAGCAGCATCAAGCATTTTTTCTGCCCACACTCTGCTGCTCCTGGATGCACTGGCAATGGATGTTATTTTTCTGCCTCTAAAATCCTCTAAAAGCTCTTGTCACTAAATGTGCACAAACACGTAAGCTAACATGGAGGGGCGTTTAGAGGCAGGAAAAAAAACAAAACACCTGACGCCCCTAGAAGCAGCTGTAATAACGTCCAGTGTGCATGTGGCCTAAAAATAAGAAAATAAAACGGATGCAGCCACCGCATATAAGGATTGGTAAGCTGCAATATAATACATTTTTGTTTTTGGGTTTTGATACACTTTAACTACTGGAATCCAGTCTAAAGAATACTTTTTCTTCGCTTACTTGAGTAAGCATCAAAACAGAACACTGTCTGCATGGGCCCCAAGGGTTGCACAGTAAGTGCCAGAGGGTCACAGGTTGTGTACCAGGGCTTTAAATCAAACCTTTCCTGATAAACCAATGAGGCCTGCATTGCCAGTCCCATTCTGAAAATGCTATTGCTGTTTGGGTATTACCACTGACCCGCTTGGTTCAGTAAGCTTTGAGTCAAACTCAACTTGGACAAGTATGCACATTTGTAAAGTCAACATAAAGTTGAGCTGGCCATAGACGATTAGAAGGCTGAACAAAATTAAACAAACAAATTCCTCCATCCACACAAACAAGGTGGATAGAGGAATTCCCCCAGTAGGACATTGTATTCTGATAGTGGGACTTTCTACTGTCAGAACACTGATCAGCAGCTGCAGCCGATGAATGAAAACAGAGGTGGATCAAGCAATGGAGTTCTGTTGAGTGGAGACAGCCACACGCTGATCTAAATTCGGCTGGTCCCCGCTGATCTGGACTAATTTTGATCAGCGTATGGCCAGCTTTAGACATCCTTATTTGCATTCTTGTTCCACGTTTGCTTGCACATGATTGGATAATGGAAATCAGCAGAGCTTCACCACATTTACTAAGCTCTGGAGAAAATGAGTGTAGCTGTACTTGTACTGTATAGTGCATAGTCTATTTACATTTAGCAAATTCACCCCTTACTTTGCTTTTGTAGCAACTTCTGAAGTATAATGGATCATATAGCTATGTCTGCACTACAAAATGCAGTATTCTGTTTATTAATGTATTTTTTATTTTGTGTTCGTATTCTTATATTTTTTTATAGATCAAGATCTGCTTGAGACTATTTTGCTGGTCAGTGGCTTCTACCATTCCCAACCACTAGTGAGTTATTTTATATAAATATAGTTAAAAATAGAGAAAAACAATGCAATGCATCTACAATACAATACAATTCCCCATGATTTTGTTTTTTTTTTGTTTTTTTGTTGATTTTTGTTTCTGTTGCAGTACAGAAGTACACAAAAATAGTTTTTAATTCTGCCAAAAGTCCATTGAGCTCCTAACTTCCTGTTAGAAGACTGACAGGGCTTTCTCTTCTGCACTGTTGCATTACATAGTTACATAATTACATAGTTTTTTTTTTAAAGGTGTTTATTTTCATTTTTAGACAACAAAAGGACAGAACCAAAAAACAAGTACAGACTGACAGTACATACATGTATGGTGTAAACAGCACATTAATTCGGATATAAAGAAGATCACCGATTAGGTCGTCTGTATAAAACATTAATACCCCAAACAAGAAAAGAAACAATACATAGTTACATAGTTAGTCAGTTTGCAAAAAAGACACAAGTCCATCTAGTTCAACCAACGGAAGAGAAAAATACTATCCCATATACACAATTCTATACCCACAGTTGATCCAGAGGAAGGCAAAAAACTCCAGCGAAGCATGTTCTCTCCCCTGCTGGATTACTGAATTCCACTGATGCCAGGCCCTCTCTCTGTCCCTCTCTGCATACATTGATTTTTGACCCAGAAAAACAATGCTGCTGCCTGACTCTCAGGATCTTGTCCACGCACTGTGTGTGGAGAAAGAGCTCTTGAGAGATGTAGTTCTGGGGGGGTGCCTACATCAAAGGAAACTGATACAGGGCACCTTGTAGCTCACAGCAGCTGCCCCTGAATTTTACCTGCTTAATAATGATGTCACAGGAAGTAATACAAGCTACAGGGTAAAAGTATAAAATGAATGTTGGGACATACTCTGGAGGGGGAAAGTGAGGGTTGAATGTAAAGAGTTATTTTCCTTGCATCTAAATCAAGGGTCTCCAAATGATGGCCCAATACAGGATTTCATCTGGCCGTCAGATAGGGTTAGTGGCATATTTCCAGTGTGCACAGATTGATTAAGATTAAGGTCAGCAGAGTCTACCTATGGTCTATACTTCAGCCCCCCCCTTTCCATCCAGCATCTGGACCCTGTAAGGGGGAACCCTCATGTAGTAGGGACTATGGTGGAGACCCTGGTGTAAGGGGGGACTGTGATGTAAATAGGGACTCTGATGGGGACCTTGATGTAAGAGTGGGCACTAATGAGGACACTGATGTAAGGGGTCTTTGATGGGGATGCTGATGTAAAGTGGACTCTGATGGGGAAACTGATGTAAGGGGCACTCTGATGTAAGGGGCTGTGATGGGGATTTTTTCGAACCACAAATATTAGTAAAGTATATAATGTGATTCTCATACTGATAAGTTTGGAGACCCCTGATCTAAATTTAGAAACTGTGACAAAAAAAAATCATCATAGCAATATTTCAGTGAGATATTAGCAAGCTTTGTGTTTGTGTTATTGTAATACATAAAGGAATAAATTATCTTATGACTGACATCTACTTCTATTTTATCTGTGTTACTTTAGCCAGACGAAATGACTAGTTTAGTGGTGGTGATGTTATATGATTTCCAAGACCGCAATTTTCAGCCACGCTACATATCAAACAATGATGAAGTGATAGAGGATGTACGAGAAGTAGAAAACTTTTTGTATGGGTGAGTCATTTTTGTACAGAATGTACACTAGAAGAAATAGAGCTCACATAAACATAACTAGAGAGTCATTGTTATAATTATCTGGAGCATTTTAACCCCTTCATGCCTAAGCCTATTTCTGATATTTGTTGCTTACAAGTTAAAATCAGTATTTTTTGCTAGAAAATTACTTAGAACCCCCAAACATTATATATATATTTTAGCAGAGACCCTAGAGAATAAAATGGTTAACATTGCAATATTTTATGTACACAGTATTTGCACAGCGGTCTTTCAAACGCATTTTTTTAGGGAAAAAATACACTTTTATGAATTAAAAAAAACTCAACAGTAAAATTAGCCCAATTTATTTTGTATATTGTGAAAGATGATGTTACGCAGAGTAAATAGATATCTAACATGTCAAGCTTTGAAATTGCGTGGAATGGTGACAAACTACGGTACCTAAAAATCTCCATAGGCAACGTTTAAAAAAAATGTAACGGTTACCAGGTTAGAGTTACAGAGGAGGTCTTTTGCTAGAATTATTGCTCTTACTCTGACGATCGTGGCGTTACCTCACATGTGAGATTTGAACACTGTTTACATTTGCGGGCGCTACTTATGTTAGCGTTTTCTTTGTTGTGTGAGCATGCGGGGACGCGTTAACATTTTTTTTTTTTTACATTGTCCCTTTAAAAAATAAAAATAAAATCTGATCACTTTTATTGCTGTCACAAGGAATGTAAACATCCCTTGTGAAAGTAATAGGTAGTGACAGGTACTCTTTTTGGAGGGATCGGGGACCTAAAAGACCCCAAATCCCTCCTTTGCACTTAAAAGTAGACATGTGCATTCGTTTTCATCCGAATGCATTTTCGTCCGAATTTCAGGTATTTTCGTTATCGTTTTAACAAACGATAACGAAAGTGCAGAATACGAAAACCTAAAGATCCGACATAAACAAATGCTTTATTTTTGTTTTCGTTGCGACAACAGTTCGATATAGATAGGAGATTCGACATGACGCTGACGATAACAATCTGTGTCTATCGAACCTGTGGTCGAATGTGCCTAACCTTAACTCTATTAGTCCAAGATTATTCTACATAGAGAGAAAAGATTCGACATAGAGAGAAAAGATTCGACATAGAGAGAAAAGATCGCTGCTGGAATTGGGTGGGGGAAGTAAAATAAAAATAATGATGATGATGAATCTTATTGGCCGATTGTAACCAAAGAGGAGGGGCAGTAAAATAGCTAGAACGAAGTACACACGTACAGCCAACTTACATTCACTTACGATTTGCTAGCAGAGAGAGACACACACACTGAATCAAGACAGTCAATCTTAGCCGGTCCGTTTGTCACAGAACCTGAATTATTTAGCAATTAAGCATAAGCACAGCAGCATAACAATAGTGAAGCAAGCTACAGTTCAACTTAAAGAGGAGTTCCACCCAGGGGGTCCAGTAAAAAAAAAAAAAAATAAAAGTCAGCAGCTACAAATACTGCAGCTGCTGACTTTTAATTGGACACTTACCTGTCCCTGGGTCCAGCGATGCGGGGGATCGAAGCCCCGCTTGTCTCCCCCTCCGTTCAGCAGCGCTGGCATTGCAACTGTGGGCGCCGGGCTGTGGCTTCACAGCCTGGCACCCACTGCGCATGCGCGAGCGGCGCCGCACGCCATGATTGGCCGCTCAGTCACCTGGGACCTGTAATGGGTCCCAGATGATTGACAGGAGGGAGGGAGCAGAGCGGAGCCCTTCCTGTGCCGAGGGGGAAGTGATGTCACCAGCCCAGGCACTGGAAGGGGCAGACTACGAGGGACCCCCTAGCAACAGGCATTTAGAGGTAATTTAAAAAAAAAATATCCAAATTTTTTTGTGGGTTTTTTTTTTTTAGGATTTTTCATGTATTTTTGTTTTTTTGGGTGGAACCCCACTTTAACTTTTTCATAATAATCTGCTGCTATTGTGTTAGTGTTGTGAACTTGATAGTGATACTAGTGTTGCTAGTGTTGTGATAGCCTCAGAGGCTGCCTGTGTTGTGGGGGGGGGATTTATTATTATAGATTCTATATTATAATGCCATATCAATATCTGACACAACATCGGATGCCGCACCTGCCATTGCACTTGGAGATTGAGAAACGAATGTGAAAGTTGGCTGACTGTTGGGGTAGAGTAGACCATTCAACATGAATGACGAAGATTTGACAAAGCAATGAAAAACATACAAACATTGAATCTTTGGCTTATGGTGTCTGTCGAAAGTTCTAAGAAGATTCGACAGAGCAGCTAAACTGTACTGCAACTGCAATCGTACATTTCCGGTCAAATGCAACCGCCCATAGGCAATAGAAAAATTCTAATGTTGGTTGACTAGTAAAATAATTAATAAATATAATTATTGCTAGTCATACAACATTAGAATTCTACTACAGCTAGCTTGTAGGCGGAAAATTCGACCGGAAATGTACACGTACAGTTTAGCTGCTCTGTCGAATCTTCTTTGAAAATTCGACAGACACCATAAGCCTTCAATGACAGATTTGACCTTAATTAATTTGGATTTTCGGACGAATGCAATTTTTAGCGAAAAACGAAATAAATAAAAACGAATTTCGGGAGTAACTAAATAAATTTATTTTTCGTTTCTTGTGGGGCCCCACCCCACCTAGATACAAACTGTCTACCTTGATGAGGCCAACATCTCAGGGCGGCATGGCTTTCCCGGATTGTTATAAATATTTCTTAGCCTCACAATTAGTCACGGTGGTCTGGTGGTTAGTCCCTGACAAAACCAACGCGGCCTCAGCCTTGGAAGCTACAGTGGTGGGTTCCTGGGAGACTCTCCAGCTTTTAATACATAGAGGTCCACGCGCCCCACACCCACTAACCCCATCCATGCACACCACCCTGCGTGCATGGCGGACGGGTCTTACTATTGGGAAACACAAACACTCTGAACCCTCCCCCAACGCCCCATTATGGTCAAACCCCAATCTACCACACTTATTTAAACTCTCAGACCCCCAAATATGGACTAAATACGGCATTAAATTAATATCACATGTTATATCACAGTCTTCGTTGATTCCTTTTGATCTGCTATCCGTAATGTATAACTTACCGAAACACTACCAGTTTCGCTATTTTCAATTGGCACATGCATTTGCTGCCCAATTTCCTCACTCCTCTTGCACCCTGACTCAATCCGAGCTGGAAAAGACGCTCCGATACGGCTGCGCTGAAAAACCTACTTCGCGTTTATACGCGCATCTGATCTTTGTGTCTTTGCCACCTCTAGATGGACTCTGGTCCCGTTGGCAACGCGATATCCCTGCGTTGGATGACGATGACTGGGATGACGTCTGGGATTTCCCCTTCAGGTCACTCGTTTCCATAAGAGACAGAGTAGTACAATTTAAAATTGTCCATAGGGCCTATTTTACCCCACATAGATTACACCTGATGAACCCTCAGCATTCTCCGGAGTGTTGGAGATGTGGCATATCTCCAGGGGACTTCGCACACATCTTCTGGCACTGTCCAAGATTACAACAATACTGGAGAGAGGTACTAGATCTTACTAACAAGGTGGCCTCAACCAACCTTTCCCCGCTGATGGAGATATGTATACTGGGCTTGTTAGAAAATGTTGTTCCTACCATAGCCAAGCGCACTCTGATCAGTCTACTACTCTTCTATGCCAGGAAAAATATCGCAATGCAGTGGAAAAAACCTAACCCCCCATCAATTACGCAGTGGAAACATCTAGTTAATGGGAACCTCCCGCTATACAAAGACACATATGCTAACAGAGGTTGTCCTTTGAAATTTGACAAAGTCTGGCGCAAATGGATGGAAAAAATGAATATCACTCAATAAACATAGATTTACAGTAATTTTCAGGTCAAAATACTGATTAGCAATAGCGTGCTTCTAGACCCTACTGTCTGTAATTCCAGGATTGTATTTCCTACGATATTTAACTGACCATTTCCCACTGAGGAGGACCATTTGTATACCCATATTACTGCTATGTAACCTAGCAACTCACGCTGTCAGAAGTTTTGTTTCACCAGATGTGGTGTTGATGTACTGTAGCAAATAAGTGTTACTGTTTGTTTGTCTCAAAATCTTAATAAAAATATATTTAAAAAAAAAAAACTAAATAAATTTATTTTTCGGACGAAATTCCGAAACAAAATATTTCAGTGTGCACATGTCTACTTAAAAGTATTCAGATCGCCAAATTTGGCAATTCTGAATACTGTCATTTTTTTTTTAAATCTTCGCCATTGACAGCTTAGTAAACCGGACGTGACATTGTGACATCGCTTCCGGGATTTTACATCAGAGACCCGATCAGACCCAAATCCAGCTGGCTCTGGTCTCCTGGTGGGACAGGAGGCCCGGTAGGAGAGGCGGAAGGTGGCGGGAGGAGGGGCTGTCCCCTTCTGCTCCTTTAGGATAACAGCCGCATCGGTTGTTATCACTAAAGAGCCAACCGCCAGCTCTAAAAAACTTTACCGGTCCCGATATAACCCCTTCAATCCATGAACGCAGATTTTCGTACGGTCAGCATAAAGGGGTTAAGAAACATGTGATGTGTATTTATAAAACATAGCAAAGCAATTCACCCAGTAAAAGTACATTCTGTGCAAATTAGGGCAAAAAAATGAATGTTATTAGGCTATTTCCTGTGCTGGTTGAAACTTTATTTTAACCACTTCAGCCCCGGAAGGTTTTACCCCCTTCCTGACCAGAGCACTTTTTACAATTCGGCACTGCGTCGCTTTAACTGCTAATTGCGCGGTCATGCAATGGTGTACCTAAACGAAATTTGCGTCCTTTTCTTCCCACAAATAGAGCTTTCTTTTGATGGTATTTGATCACCTCTGCCGTTTTTATTTTTTGCACTATAAACGGAAAAAGACCGAAAATTTTGAAAAAAAATGATATTTTCTACTTTTTGTTATAAAAAAAATCCAATAAATTCAATTTTAGCCATACATTTAGGCCAAAATGTATTCGGCCACATGTCTTTGGTAAAAAAAAATGTCAATAAGCGTATATTTATTGGTTTGCGCAAAAGTTATAGCGTCTACAAACTAGGGTACATTTGCTGGAATTTACACAGCTTTTATTTTATGACTGCCTATGTCATTTCATGAGGTGCTAAAATGGCAGGGCAGTACAAAACCCCCACAAATGACCCCATTTTGGAAAGTAGACACCCCAAGGAAATTGCTGAGAGGCATGTTGAACCCATTGAATATTTATTTTTTTTGTCCCAAGTGATTAAATAATGACCAAAAAAAAATTACAAAAAGTTGTCACTAAATGATATATTGCTCACACAGGCCATGTGCATATGTGGAATTGCACCCCAAAATACATTTAGCTGCTTCTCCTGAGTACGGGGATACCACATGTGTGGGACTTTTTGGGAGCCTAGCCGCGTACGGGGCCCCGAAAACCGAGCACCGCCTTCAGGATTTCAAAGGGCATAAATTTTTGATTTCACACCTCACTACCTATCACAGTTTTGAAGGCCATAAAATGCCAAGATGGCACAAAACCCCCCCAAATGACCCCATTTTGGAAAGTAGACACCCCAAGCTATTTGCTGAGAGGCATGTTGAGTCCATGGAATATTTTATTTTTTGACACAAGTTTCGGGAAAGTGACCTTTTTTTTTTTTTTTTTGCACAAAGTTGTCACTAAATGATATATTGCTCAAACATGCCATGGGCATATGTGGAATTACACCCCAAAATACATTCTGCTGCTTCTCCTGAGTACGGGGATACCACATGTGTGGGACTTTTTGGGAGCCTAGCCGCGTACGAGGCCCTGAAAACCAAGCACCGCCTTCAGGATTTCTAAGGGCATACATTTTTGATTTCACTCCTCACTACCTATCACAGTTTTGAAGGCCATAAAATGCCAAGATGGCACAAACCCCCCCAAATGACCCCATTTTGGAAAGTAGACACCCCAAGCTATTTGCTGAGAGGCATGTTGAGTCCATGGAATATTTTATTTTTTGACACAAGTTGCGGGAATGTGACAATTTTTTTTTTTTTTGCACAAAATTGTCACTAAATGATATATTGCTCACACAGGCCATGGGCATATGTGGAATTGCACCCCAAAATACATTTAGCTGCTTCTCCTGAGTACGGGGATACCACATGTGTGGGACTTTTTGGGAGCCTAGCCGTGTACGGGGCCCCGAAAACCAAGCACCGCCTTCAGGATTTCTAAGGGCATAAATTCTTGATTTCAGTCCTTACTACCTATCACAGTTTTGAAGGCCATAAAATCCCAAGATGGCACAAAACCCCCCCAAATGACCCCATTTTGGAAAGTAGACACCCCAAGCTATTTGCTGAGAGGCATGTTGAGTCCATGGAATATTTTATATTTTGACACAAGTTGCGGGAAAGTGACAATTTTTTTTTTTTTTTTTGCACAAAGTTGTCACTAAATGATATATTGCTCAAACATGCCATGGGCATATGTGGAATTACACCCCAAAATACATTCTGCTGCTTCTCCTGAGTACGGGGATACCACATGAGTGGCACTTTTTGGGAGCCTAGCTTCATACGGGGCCCCAAAATCCAAGCACCGCCTTCAGGATTTCTAAGAGCGTTAATTTTTGATTTCACTCCTCACTACCCATCACAGTTTTGAAGGCCATAAAATGCCAAGATAGCACAAAACCCCCCAAAATGACCCCATTTTGGAAAGTAGACACCCCAAGCTATTTGCTGAGAGGCATGGTGAGTATTTTGCAGCTCTCATTTGTTTTTGAAAATGAAGAAAGACAATAAAAACATATTTTTTTTTTCTTTTTTCAATTTTCAAAAGTTTGTGACAAAAAGTCTCAGAAAATAGCTTTGGGTGTCTATTTTCCAAAATTTGGTCATTTGGGGGGGGGTTTGTGCCATCTGGGCATTCCATGGCCTCTGAAACTGTGATAGGCAGTGAAGAGTGAAATCAAAAATTTACGCCCTTAGAAAGCCTGAAGGCGGTGCTTGGTTTTCGGGGTCCCGTACGCGGCTAGGCTCCCAAAAAGTCTCACACATGTGGTATCCCCGTACTCAGGAGAAGCAACAGAATGCATTTTGGGGTGTAATTTCACATATTCCCATGGCATGTTTGAGCAATATATCATTTAGTGACAACTTTGTGCAAAAAAAAAAAAAAAAAATGTCTTTTTCCCGCAACTTGTGTCACAATATAAAATATTCCATGGACTCGACATGCCTCTCAGCAAATAGCTTGGGGTGTCTACTTTCCAAAATGGGGTCATTTGGGGGGGTTTTGAACTGTCCTGGCATTTTATGCACATTTAGAAGCTTATGTCACACATCACCCACTCTTCTAAGCACTTGAAGACAAAGCCCTTTCTGACACTTATTGTTTACATGAAAAAGTTTTTTTTTTTGCAAGAAAATTACTTTGAACCCCCAAACATTATATATTTTTTTAAAGCAAATGCCCTACAGATTAAAATGGTGGGTGTTTCATTTTTTTTTTCACACAGTATTTGCGCAGCGATTTTTCAAACGCATTTTTTGGGGAAAAAACACACTTTTTAAAATTTTAATGCACTAAAACACACTATATTGCCCAAATGTTTGATGAAATAAAAAAGATGATCTTAGGCCAAATACATGGATACCAAACATGACATGCTTTAAAATTGCGCACAAAACGTGCAGTGGCGACAAACTAAATACATTTTTAAAAGCCTTTAAAAGCCTTTACAGGTTACTACTTTAGATTTACAGAGGAGGTTTACTGCTAAAATTACTGCCCTCGATCTGACCTTCGCGGTGATACCTCACATGCATGGGGCAATTGCTGTTTACATTTGACGCCAGACCGACGCTTGCGTTCGCCTTTGCGCGAGAGCAGGGGGACAGGGGTGCTTTTTTTTTTTTTTTTCTTTATTTTTTGATTTTTTATCTTATTTTTAAACTGTTCCTTTCATTTTTATTTATTTTTTTATCATTTTTATTGTTATCTCAGGGAATGTAAATATCCCCTATGATAGCAATAGGTAGTGACAGGTACTCTTTTTTGAAAAAATTGGGGTCTATTAGACCCTAGATCTCTCCGCTGCCCTCAAAGTATCTGACCACACCAAGATCGGTGTGATAAAATGCTTTCCCAATTTCCCAATGGCGCTGTTTACATTCGGCGAAATCTAAGTCGTAGCTTCCGGTTTCTTAGGCCATAGAGATGATTGGAGCCATTCTGGTCTCTGATCAGCTCTATGGTCAGCTGGCCGAATCACCGGCTGCATTCTCAGGTTCCCTGTTGGGACAGGAGAGCCAGAGAAAAACATGGAAGACGGTGGGGGGGGGGGAATCCCTCCCACTGCTTGTAAAAGCAGTCTAGAGGCTAATTAGCCGCTAGGATTGCTTTTACATGAAAGCCGACCGCTGGCTGAAAAGAATGATACCAAGATGATACCTAAACCTGCAGGCATCATTCTGGTATAACCACTCAAAGTCCAGCAACATACCAGTACGTTGCTGGTCCTTGTATTGTAAACTTTTTTTTCATGCAGCCTGTTGGCTGAACGAAAAAAAGATATTGATCGGTGGGTATGCCCACCATTAGAATACCTCCCTTCATCCGCCCACTTCTAATGATGGGCATACATGCACCATTTATATATGCCGAAGCATGGGGGCATCCTCCCGCAAAAGGCAGGAGCAAATTGCTCCTCCACCCACTGCCCCCACGCTTCGGCATATATGCTGAAGTATGTAACTGTGGTGGTGAAATCACCTCCGACAGCGCTGGAGTCACGGCTTTATATATCGTGGGAGCAAACGCTGTTGCTGTCAAGATAAATAAATCCGCGCTGCAACTGAATGGCGTACCTGCTAAGCAAATGATGGTTAACAAAAAAACAAAGTAACATTACAGTATAACAGTAATACTTACCATACCTGCAAAGCAAAATACAAAAAAAACATAGTAAAAAATAAAACATTTAACGCAACCTGTGCCTACCTAAAAAATATATATGCCGAAGCATGGGGGCATCCTCCCGCAAAAGGCAGGAGCAAATTGCTCCTCCACCCACTGCTGCCCCCACGCTTCGGCATATATGCTGAAGTATGTAACTGTGGTGGTGAAATCACCTCCTACAGCGCTGGAGTCACGGCTTTATATATCGTGGGAGCAAACGCTGTTGCTGTCAAGATAAATAAATCCGCGCTGCAACTGAATGGCGTACCTGCTAAGCAAATGATGGTTAACAAAAAAACAAAGTAACATTACAGTATAACAGTAATACTTACCATACCTGCAAAGCAAATACAAAAAAAACATAGTAAAAAATGAAACATTTAACGCAACCTGTGCCTACCTAAAATATATATATGCCGAAGCATGGGGGCATCCTCCCGCAAAAGGCAGGAGCAAATTGCTCCTCCACCCACTGCTGCCCCCACGCTTCGGCATATATGCTGAAGTATGTAACTGTGGTGGTGAAATCACCTCCGACAGCGCTGGAGTCACGGCTTTATATATCGTGGGAGCAAACGCTGTTGCTGTCAAGATAAATAAATCCGCTCTGCAGCTGAATGGCGTACCTGAAAACAAAAAAGTGGTTAACAATAAAAAAGTATAAAAAAATTGCATACCTATAAAGCAAACATGATAAAAAACATAACAATAAAACATTGCAGTATAGAATACAATAAAAAAGAGCAGAACAATAGAGAGAGAATAGAGAGAGAGAACAATAAAACGACAACTATTTTTGGTTTTTTTATTTTATATTTTTTTTGTATTTTTATTTTTTTATTTTTTTTGTATTTTTTTTTTTTAACACTTTTTTTAGTAACTTTAACTTTTAACTGTAACTGTACCAGGTTTGGGTCTCTCAAAATGCGATGGCATCTTGGGAGACCCTGTGTTAGTGTGCCTAGTCTGTGCTGTGCTGAACCCTACGCTAATACTCCACTAGTGTATGGTAGCGTTCAAAACATTCACCAATGCATAGACCAGGATTGTCAGGACAGGAGGGACAACAATACCGGGTGTCACGCCTAAATCCGCGCTTGCTGCAGACACGACATCTTTTTTGGGGGGCTCGTTGGGTAGGGGTACTCTGGAGGACATAAGGAAAATGTCTCCCATGCAGCCGGCTTACTGCATTTGGATTGGGAAGGTGAGGTGGAGCACCATCTGGAAACAGAAGGGCTCTGACGATCTCTTCCTGGAATTTAAGGAAGGATCCAGTCCGTCCTGAAGCTCTGTATAGCACATGAGCATTCAGCAAAGCCAACTGAAATAAATAAACAGACACTTTTTTGTACCAGCGTCTGGCCTTACGGGCAACTAGGTACGGCGCCAACAACTGGTCGTTGAGGTCCACCCCTCCCATATTAAGGTTGTATTCGTGGACACAGAGGGGTTTCTCCACAACACCAGTCGCCGTAGTAATTTGGGTCGTCGTGTCTGCATGAAGGGAGGTAAGAACGAAAACATTCTTATTGTCCCTCCACTTCATAGCGAGCAAATTATTATACTGCAAGCAGGCTCTCTCCCCCAGCCTAAGACGGGACTCTACAAGCCGCTGGGGAAAGCCCCGGTGATTAGGTCGCACGGTGCCACATGCTCCAAACTGATGATCAAACAAGTGACTAAAAAGTGGCACGCTCGTATAATAATTGTACACGTACAAGTGGTACCCCTTTCCGAATAAGGGTGACACCAAGTCCCACACTATCTTGCCAGCGCTTCCTATGTAGTCAGGGCAGTTTATCGGCTCTACGTGACTATCTTTTCCCTCGTAAACCATAAATCTACATGTATAGCCTGTGGCCCTATCTTGACCCCGTATCTGGCACGCTTGCTGGGAAGGTACTGTTTGGATGACAAGCGGCCAGAAAACTTAATCAGGGACTCATCAACGCAGACAACTTGATGGGGGGTAAACAAGTCTGCAAAACGTTGGTTGAAGTGGTTTACGAGGGGCCGAATTTTGTAGAGCCGATCGTATGCAGGGTCTCCACGAGGACGACAGAGTTCATTGTCGTTGAAGTGCATGAACCGCAAAATCTGCTCGTATCGTGCTCTGGTCATGGAGGCAGAGAACACGGGCATATGGTGAATTGGGTCAGTGGACCAATATGACCGCAACTCACTCTTTTTGGTTATGCCCATGAGGAGGGAAAGGCCCAGAAAGATCTTAAATTCGGAGACCGTAATTGGTCTCCAATCTCTGGCAAGGGAGGACTAGGGAATAGTGGCGATGTGTTGACCAGTGTACAAATTGCTTTGGTCCACAATAGATCTATAGAGATCTTCGGTGAAAAACAGCGAATAAAAATCCAGTGGCGTAAAGTCAACTGTTTCCACCTGAATTCCGGGTTGGCCAGTGAAAGGGGGAAGTACGGGTGCTGCAGAAGTGGTGGGTTCCCAATTCGGATTGGCGAATGCAGCAGGAAGGGCACTATGGGCACGACGGGCCTGTGTTCGTCTTCTTCTTGGTGGCAGCAGGACACTACTTGTGCTTGCCACCTCGCCAGCTTGAACTGCACTTATGGGACTCGCCACGTCACCACGTGATACTGCAGTGCTGGATGTACGACCAGGGTGTACTAGGCCGCTGGTGCTTGCCAGTTCACCAGAAGGAGTAGCGGCACTAGTACTTCTCTGCTCCATACGAGAGCCCTGCGGTTCTTGCACTTCAAGGACAGAAGAAGTTCGGGGTCTGGTACGCCTGACCCTAGCAGGGACCACAACTCCGTCGTCAGAGCTATCTGTCATGGAGCCGCTGTCCTCTACAGGTTCGTATTCTGAGCCTGAACTTGACAGATGAGTGACTTCCTCTTCACTATCTGTCATACTCAGAAACGTGTAGGCCTCTTCACTAGTGTACCTTCGATTTGCCATTTTGGCCTCTAAATTTAGGGGTACACTAGTGAGACTCACAGGCAAAAAAGCTCCTGACTGTTAGCGACTGATTCAAAACGCTACCAAAAAACTGTTAGCGATCGCAGGGATCAGGCCTGACTCTGCGAACGCTGCAGTTATGTGTGCTTAGTGTTTTGTAAGTGTCAGTTATCGATCGATACTGCACTTGGGTGGGCTGGGCTGGGCCGAGGGGCAAAACGCAGGTGCTAGCAGGTATCTGGGCTGATCCCGCTAACACTGTGTTTCAGGGAACCCTAAACTGCTGGGGAGTATAGATCTGATCGGATCAGATATCGATCCGTTCAGATACTATAGCACTAAGGGAGGTGTATGCTGCGTGCGTGGGTTTTAGCGGTACTGGCGCTAACCTGACGCTGCCTGGGGCGACGCAGACCTTATCTGATCCTAAAAACTTAACTTCTATCACCGCCGGGCAATTAGGGGGTTAAACCTTTATAGGGTAATAAACGGCGGGTGCCCTAAAACTATAATAAACTATAATAAACTGTAATAAACTATAATAAACTACAAAAAACAAACTAGCTAACCAGCGTCACCCGTAACACTTATACGGTGATCGCTGGTGAAAGGGTTAACTAGGGGGCAATCAAGGGGTTAAAACCTTTAGCAGGTAGTATATGGGGGTCCCTGTCGCTATAAAACACTGACAGCGAACCTATATACTTACCTCCCTAACTAGCGTCACCTGTGTCACTAATACAGCGATCAGAAAAACGATTGCTTAGCGACACTGGCGACAGGGGGTAATCAAGGGGTTAACTTTTATTAGGGGGGGGTTAGGGGGGTACCCTGGACCTAATGGGGGGTACCCTAGACCTAAAGGGGGCTAACCTAACTGCCCTAACACTTGTAACTGACACAAACTGACACTAATGCAAAAAAAAAAAAAAACTGCTATTGGTGTCAGAGTGACAGAGGGTACAGGGGGGTGATCAGGGGGTGATCGGGGGGTGACTGGGGGGTGACAAGTGTGCCTGCGTGTTCTACTGTAAGTGTAGTGTTGGTGCACTTACTTGGATGTCTTCTCTCCTCTGCGCCGGGACGAAAAAACCGGCTCGAGGAGGGATGACATCACTTCCTTTCCCTCTGTTTACATTACAGAGGGAAAGGAAGCGTTTTCATTCCCCGGAAGCGATCGGGAGGGGGTGGCCAACAATGGATGGCCTCCCCCTCACCTCCCATCGCCCGCGAACGAGAGCCGACCGCCTATGGCACCGGGGGGGGGGGTCCGATCGGACCCCCCACCCGCGGGAGGCAGATCACGTACGGGTACGTGATTTTGCCTGCCCGTGCCATTCTGCCGCAGTATATATGCGTTAGGCGGTCGGCAAGTGGTTAAATAGAATAACCATAAAAATTTACTATTATACTTAGTGCTATCTAGTGGCCAAAATGCAGTATTTTCCATTTGAAATCAATGAAAAACACTCGACCAGCACAGGAAATAGCCTAATAACATCTGCTTTTTTACCCCGTTTGCACAGAACAAATGTACTTTCACTGGGTGAATTGCTGTGCAGTTTTTTTTAATAAATATACCCCAGGTATGTAAGCTGTATTCTTAACCACTTGACAACTGGGCACTTAAACCCCCTTAATAACCAGACCAATTTTCAGCTTTTGGTGCTCTCACATTTTGAATGACAATTACTCAGCCATGCAACACTGTATCTATATGAAATTTTTGTCCTTTTTTTCACACAAATGGAGCTTTCTTTTGGTGGTATTTAATCACCGCTGGGTTCTTTATTTTTTGCGCCGTAAAAGAAAAAAGACCGAAAAATCTGTAAAAAAATGCATTTTTCTTCATTTCTGTTATAATATTTTGCAAATTAGTAATTTTTCTTCATATATTTTGGCCAAAATTTATACCGCTACATATCTTTGGTAAAATTAACCCAAATCGGTGGATATTATTTGGTCTTTGTGAAAGTTATAGAGTCCAAAAGCTATGGTGCGAATATCTGAAAATTGATCACACCTGAAGTACTGACGGCCTATCTAATTTCTTGAGACCCTAACATGCCAGAAAAGTACAAATACCCCCCAAATGATACCTTTTTGGAAAGAAGACATTCCAAGGTATTTAGAAAGATGCATGGTGAGATTTTTGAAGTTGTCATTTTTTCCCACAATTCTTTGCAAAATCAAGGTTTTTTTTTTACTTTTTTTTTTTCCCACAAAATTGTCATATTAGCAGGTTATTTCTCACACACCACATATGCATACCACAAATTACACCCCAAAACACATTCTGCTATTACTCCCGAGTATGGCGATACCACATGTGTGAGACTTTTACACAGCGTGGCCACATACAGAGGCCCAACATGCAGGGGAGCACCTTCAGGCGTTCTGTAGCTTCCAGGCCAATTCTGACATTTCTCTCCTACATGTAAAAATCATCATTTATTAGCTAGAAAATTACATAGAACCCCAAAACATTATATATGTTTTTTTAGCAAAGACCCTAGAGAATACAATGGCGGTCATTGCAACTTTTTATCTCGCACGGTATTTGCGCAGCAATTTTTTTAACGCGTTTTTTTTGGGAAAAAAACTGTTTTGTGCTTTACAAAAACCAAAACAGTAAAGTTAGCCTAATGTTTTTGCATAATGTGAAAGATGAAGTTATACTGAGTAAATAGATACCCAACATGTCACCTTTCAAAATTGCACGCGCTTGTGGAATGGCGCCAAACTTTGCTACTCAAAAATCCCCATAGGCGATGCTTTAAAATTTTTTACTGGTTACATGTTTTGAGTTACAGAGGAGGTCTAGGGCCAAAATTATTACTCTCGCTCTACCGATCGCAGCGATACCTCACATGTGTGGTTTGAACACGGTTTTCATATGTGGGCGGGACTTACGTATGCGTTCGCTTCTGCATGCGAGCACGCAGGGACAGGGGCGCTTTAAATTTTTATTTTTTTTTTATTGTTCATTTTACTTTATTTATTTTAGTTTGATGCTTTTTTCCAAAAAAAAAAAATTTGGACCACTTTTATTCCTATTACAAGGAATATAAACATCCTTGTAATAGGAATATGGCATGACAGGTCCTCTTTACAGTGAGATATGGGGTCAATAAGACCCCACATCTCACCTCTAGGCTGGGAAGCCTGAAATAAAAAAAAAAAAAAAAACGATCCTGGCTTCGATCGTAGCGGTGAGTCGGTAGAAGCGCGGGAGGGGGGGACATCCCCTCTCGCCTCCCGTAAGAACGATCAAGCAGTGGAACAGCTGCTATGATCATTCTCATGGTGTAGGGAATCGCCGGCTGAAAAAGCCGATATCTGAATGATGCCTGTAGCTGCAACCATCATTCAGATATCTCCGCACAAAGTCAAGGACGTTGTATGACGGCCGGTGGGCGGGAAGTGGTTAAAACGCATTTTTTTTTTTAACACAAAGTTGTCCATTTATACAATATTTCTACCACATAACATGTACATACCAAAAATGACACCCCAAAATAGATTCCCCTGCTCCTCCTGAGTACGGCGATACCACATGTGTGAGACTTCCACAGCCTGGCCACATACAGAGGGCGAGTACAGCTGAGCATGGCTCAGCATGGCAGGGTATGGCGGAGTATGGCGGAGTATGGCGGGGTATTGCGGAGTATGGCGGGGTATTGCAGGGTATTGCAGGGTATGGCAGAGTATGGCAGAGTATGGCGGGGTATTGGGGAGTATGGCGGGGTATTGCGGAGTATGGCGGAGTATGGCGGGGTATTGCGGAGTATGGCGGGGTATGGCGGGGCATGGCAGAGTATGGCGGGGGCATGGCAGAGTATGGTGGGGGCATTGCAGGGTATGGCGGGGGCATTGCAGAGTATGGCGGGGGCATTGCAGAGTATTGCGGGGGAATTGCAGAGTATTGCACAGCATTGCAGAGTATTGTGGGGGCATTGCAGAGTATGGCGGGGGCATTGCAGAGTATTGTGGGGGCATTGCAGAGTATTGTGGGGGTATTGCAGAGTATTGTGGGGGTATTGCAGAGTACTGCACAGCATTGCAGAGTATTGTGGGGGTATTGCAGAGTATTGTGGGGGTATTGCAGAGTACTGCACAGCATTGCAGAGTATTGTGGGGGTATTGCAGAGTATTGCACAGCATTGCAGAGTATTGTGGGGGTATTGCAGAGTATTGTGGGGGTATTGCAGAGTATTGTGGGGGTGTTGCAGAGTATTGTGGGGGTGTTGCAGAGTATTGCACAGCATTGCAGAGTATTGTGGGAGTATTGCAGAGTATTGCAGAGTATTGTGGGGGTGTTGCAGAGTATTGCACAGCATTGCAGAGCGTTAGGGATGGCTGAGCAGGGATGGATGGATGCCTGGATGTCTCTGTGCAGCGCTATGGGCACTACACATACAGCCCACAGCGCTGCAGACATCCATCCATCCGCCTCTCCGGTCACTGTGTACCGATCGGTACACAGGCGGGGAAGAGAGGGGGAGGAGAGGAACCGGCGTCATCAGATGACGCCGGTCTGTTTACATGTGATCGCGCCGTCATTTGACGGCGCGATCACATGGTAAACGGCCGCGATCAGCGGCCATTTACCGGGATCCGTGATGCGCCGGGTCCTCCGGACCCGGCGGTCACGGAAGTGTTCGGGTGCGCGCCCCAGGGGGCGCGCGAGAAGGGAATTCTGGGAGGACGTCATAGTACGCCCTCCCAGAGTTATCCAACCGCCCTGCAGCCGTCATTCGGCTATGGGCCGGTTGGTAAGTGGTTAATTCAACCTCTGCCATTTTTATCTTTTTTTTTTTAAATCAGAAATAAAGCTTATTAAACTGTAACAAATAAACACAACAAATACAACCAGTATACAGGTTGGTAGTGGTGTTCCAAAGTTCCCATTATCTATACAAGATATGGTACATCCAGAGAGCTGTAAACATTTTTAGGCTTCATGTACACTAGCTAAACTTGCTCCTAAACTTGAGTGTAGCACCCTGGAGTTTAGGCAGGGTTGCTCCTCACAAATGTACTTGTCAGGGGTTGTTATCCTGGTTGATTGCTAGAGATTTATTGATTTCTCCCTAACTTTGGCCTTGATGCACTTTTCTCTTCTACCACTAGGTGGCCGGGTACTTGGTGGTACTAGATACGAGAAGGGCAACACAAGATTAGGTTATGGGTGTATGGGGTATCTCAGCCAATGGGCAGGGGTTTTCTTGAATCCCTTGGCCTGCTGGGAGAGCCTATATATTCAGGTGAGGTCAGGTGTTCTGTGTTCTGTGCCACCTGGATGGCTGTCTGGGTGGACGTGTGTCATATTGCCCGGGCTACTAGGCCAGAGATGGGGCCTATCCCGGGCACATCTGGCTGCTAGGCTGTCTGAGGGCTTATCCAGAAGCAAGAGAGCAGCGCAGAGTTGGAACTGCGGCTTGCAGTCCAACCAAAAGTGACGGTTCTGTTGGCCAGAGAACCTGTTGTGGTCGGAGGTAGAGGGGAAGCTGTCACCAGTAAGGGACTATCCACCTACCAGGAACCACAGTGAGTAACTGAAGCAAGTACTGGAGCAGTAATCTCACCAACCGGGGACGATGAAGAATCAGGAAACTTCAGTGGGAATCAAGCCAGGGACCCGGCCAGCGGAGGTGACACTTGCAGAGCAGCCTTGTGTGTCCAGCCAGGGACCGAGTGGGTCAGCAGGGGTAAAGCTTGAGAGGTATCTAGTGTGCCAAGCTAGGGACCCTGCAGAGAAGCGGGTGTGACGCTTAAGGAAGATACCACCATGAAGATTGGAGGAGCTCAAGGGATTCAGTGGCAGTGAATCAGTGTGCCTAGTGAGAGACCGGAAGCTCAGTGCATTGGAGAACTACAAGGAGTGATTGTAGTGAAAGTGAAGGAACTGTTAAGCCTTGTGTTTGGAACTGTTAAAGACTGTTGCCATAGGAGACATTCCTGTGGCATCTTGCTGGATGCCTTTCCCTGCATGGCTGTCCTCCTGTTGAAGTCTCAGAGTCTGCCAATTAATCTTGCAATTACCTAAGTGTGTCCTGGCCCTAACCCTTTCCCCCCCGCCCCCAAAAAAAAGGTTTGTTAAGGGAAATAAACTTTCTTTTGCATCCAAGAAGTAACTTTACACTATACACCCACCATGCCTCACAACCTGCTACATACAGAAGGATGTCAGCTATCCCTGGCCTTGGAGGTCCTCATCAGATCAAAGGAGGCCTGGGACCTTGCTACATTTGGCGCCCAACGTGGGGCTAAGGTGCTATCTCTGTATCTGTCGCCCTTAGCAACCGGCCTCAGCTTCATTGGGATTTCGTCTGGCTCCATAGGAGGGTGGCAAGTAATCTTTACACTTCTAATGGGCTGTGTTGTCGTGTGTACTACTAATGTGGGGAAGAACCATCAAGTCTCACTGCTCAGGTGAGAGAGGATCAGCCTGGTCTTTTGACACTTCCCACTAGCGCTGTCAGAGTTAATACAGACTCCAAAATGTACTCCAGTACAGTTTTGGCGCACCGCAGCATGAAGAAGGCGGGCGCCATAGTTTCCAGAGAACATTTGCACCAATTCGTTGGCAGGGGGAGGAGTTCCCGCTCTGCAGAGGAGAACGCATTACTGTTTGTGTTGCCATTTTGGGTAAACATAGTGAGACCTCATGGCCTGAAAGGAAACATGGCGCACCTGGGAGCTCCAGGATTTGAAGTCCCTCAACCTATGTCGGCTAAATATGACCCACAGGAAATCGCCAGTTTCTTCGCCCCTGGCACCACAATTACCGACACGGGTATACAGATGGCACCAAAGGGTGAGATCACCCTGTATATTTCTCAAAGCTCCTAGACTATGGGGATCATCTGCCGGCGGTGTTCCAGGTTTGCCCTGTTTATGTGCCCTTGGAGCTGGTGCTGTCAATGCAGGGAATTGCTGCTGATAGGTGCCAGACCGCCGCTGCCGTCAAGGGTGATGAGGGTGGATTGGGCCCATAATTATGCCACTGTAGAGTAGACTACGTCCAGTACCAAGGCCGCTGATTCCGGCATTTCTACTCTGGCCCAAGCCGACTCTTCCTCAGAAGAACCAGATGTGTCCGGTGAGCTTGCGGATACCGCTGTGGAAATGTCAGTTCCCGCTGCAATCGTTCCTTCTGAGATACCTACAGCGACCGATAGTCCAGAACAGGTGGTGCCGGTAACCCATCTCCATCTTAAGGAGATCAAAGCCTCTGCCTCAGCTACCACCCCGGGTATCATTGTTGCGGAGGATGGTGGCCCTATGGTCATTACTTGCTTGGCCCAGTATATTTGCTCATTGTGTGCTGAGAGAGGCGAACGATCTTGGATCCACCCCCAGCGGCGCCTGAAGCCGGTAAGTTAAGAGGGAAGGGAGAATGCACGAGATGAATAAAGGTACTGTTATGTAAAGTAGCTGTTATGCATCGAGCCTAAAAAAATCTTTACCTTATATTGTTCACTTCCTAACCTTAAGGGAAGAAGTATTTCTACCATTAAGGTTAGGAAAATACGTTTTTAAAGTTGAATACAGCTGAGAACTGAGGATTACAGGCCACATTGTTACCTGTTCTTACATATGTTGTCAAATTAATGCAAGTGTAAAGGCTGGCCGGAGGCTAGCCTGTATTTGTGGGAGGAGTCTGAGAGAGCTATTTAAGCCTCCTCCTCTGCCAGGGCCAGTGTTGTCAGCGTTTTTGGGTTCAGAAGGGGGTGGGGCCGACACGTCACTTCTGGGTCCTTGCTGAGCCACGGTCGGCTGCAACCATAGTGGCGGTACCTCTCTCGGTGCTCACACCGGGGATTCCACCTGCCACCCACCTTGTTACCTCTGGGTACATTTCCCCCCACCCGCTTTCCCCAGTGTTTTCGCTGGGGGGGGGGGCGATTGCCCGCCCACAGCTTCTTTCGTTTTCCCTGGGTTGGTCCAGCCCGCTTCTCCTGGTGTTCGGGGGGGTTCGCTGCCCGCCTCCCGCCTCCTCTGTCCCGCACGCCTCCTCTCCATGCACATCCAGCTCCACGAAGGAGCCGCCCGCCAGCTCCTCTCTCCCCATGAACATCTGCTTCATGTGGGAGCCGCCAGCTTTTACGGGTGTTCGCGGGGGTGATCGCCGCCCGCCTCTTCTCCCCGTGCACATCCAACTCCACGAGGGAGACGCCCGCCGGGGAAGGGGGGGCGGAGGGACGATCGGCCACCCACCAGCTCCTTTTTCCCTGAGCAGATCCAGCATCAAGGGGGGCCGCCCGCTTCTCCCAGCATTCCCGCCCATTTCTCCTGGCGTTCCCGCCAGGGGGGTCATCGGCCGCCCGCCTGCCAGCTCCTCTCTCCCCATACAGATCTAGCTCCATGAGGGAGCCGCCTGCCGGGGGGGTGTTCGTCCACCCCCCCGCAGCTCCTTTCTCCCCATGCACATCTTGCGCCATGGGAGCTGCTCTCCCACTTCTTCAGGTGTTCACATGGGGGGGTGATCAGCCGGCTGCCTGCTCCTCTCCTCAAGCGGCTCCACGAGGGGGCCGCCAGCCCATTTTTCCCGGTGCTCACATGGGGGGATGGGCAGCCACCCGCCTGCCTGCTCCTCTCTCTCCCCACAATTGGTATCGCTGCAAGCCCAGTCACAGAGGACATCAGACCTGCACACAGCAGTCATGGCAACGGCCAATCGTGACGTGACAGGTCGGTTGTGGCTTGCAGTAGATGTACCATGCTGGATTGTTTATCATTTATTATTATCATCAATTTTCATCGTGGTTTTAGTCGCATGTCATTCCAAAGCTTACATAAGGGCTCATTCATTGTCAGCAGGGCTTGGCAAGACGGGGAGGATGTAAACCACATACATTGCTGCTTTTGCCTCGCCATTTCTGTCATAGCGTTCTGGCCCGGCATTTCTGTCATAACAGTCTGCCCTGGCATTTCTGTCTCGGCGTTCAGGCTTGGCATTTCTGTCATGGCGTTTCTGCCCCAGCTTTTCTGTCATAGTGTTCTGCCCCAGCTTTTCTGTCATAGCGTTCTGCCCCAGCATTTCTGTCTTAGCGTTCTGCCCCAGCATTTCTGTCATGGCGTTTCTCCCCCAGGGTTTCTGTCATAGCATTTCTGCCCCAGTTCTGTCACAGCATTTCTGCCCCAGTGTTTCTGTCATAGCTTTTTTCTGCCTCAGGGTTTCTGTCATAGCGTTCGGCCCCTGCATTACTGTCGCAGCGTTCTGCCCCAGCATTTCTGTTACAGTGCTCTGCCCCAGCATTTCTGTCTCGGCGTTCAGTCTCGGCATTTCTTTCATAGAATTTCTTTCATAGCGCTTCTGGCCCAGGATTTCTGGCATTGCATTTCTGCCTCAGCGTTCTGTCGTTGCGTTTCTGCCTCAGGATTTCTGTCATGGCATTTCTGCCTCAGCATTTCTGCCCCAGGATTTCTGTCATTGCATTTCTGCTTCAGCGTTCAAATACCAGCGTTTGTCATAGCATTTCTGCCCCAGGATTTCTGTCATTTCATTTCTGCCTCAGCATTCAGTTTCAGCATTGCTGTCATAGCGTTGCTGTCCCTGCGTTTCTGCCCTAGGATTCCTGTCATGGCATTTCTGCCTCATCGTTTCTGCCCCAGGATTTCTGTCATTGCATTTCTGCTTCAGCGTTTAAGTCTCAGCGTTTCTGTCACAGCGTTTCTGCCCCAGGATTTCTGTCATTTCGTTTCTGCCTCAGCATTTCTGTCATTTTGTTTCTGTCATAGCGATGCTGTCCGTGTGTTTCTGCCCCAGGATTTCTGTCGTAGCATTCTGCCTCAGCGTTCAGTCTCAGCATTTCTGTCACAGCGTTTTCTGTCATGGCATTTCTGTTACAGCATTTCTGCCCCAGGATTTCTGTCATTTCGTTTCTGCCTCAGCATTTCTATCATTTCGTTTCTGTCATAGCGTTGCTGTCCGTGTGTTTCAGCCCCAGGATTTCTTTTGTAGAATTCTGCCTCAGCATTTCTGCCCCAGGATTTCTGTCATTGCATTTCTGCTTCAGCATTCAAGTATCAGCGTTTGTCATAGCATTTCTGCCCCAGGATTTCTGTCATTTCATTTCTGCCTCAGCATTCAGTTTCAGCATTGCTGTCATAGCGTTTCTGTCATAGCGTTGCTGTCTTTGAGTTTCTGCCCTAAGATTTCTGTCATGGCATTTCTGCCTCAGTGTTTCTGCCCCAGGATTTCTGTTATTGCATTTCTGCTTCAGCGTTTAAGTCTCAGCGTTTCTGTCACAGCGTTTCTGCCCCAGCATTTCTGTCACAGCGTCCTGCCCCAGCATTTCTGTCTCGGCATTTTGTTATAGCGTTTCTGCCCCAGGGTTTTTCATAGCATTTTCTGCCCCAGGGTTTTTCATAGCGTTTTCTGCCCCAGGATTTCTGTTACAGCATTTCTGACCCAGGATTTCTGTCACAGCATTTCTGCCCCAGGATTTCTGTTATGGCATCTCTGCCTCAGGATTTGTGTCATGGCGTTTTTCTGTCATGGCGTTTTTCTGTCATGGCGTTTTTCTGTCATGGCGTTTTTCTGTCATTGCGTTTTTCTGTCATAGTGTTCTGCCCCAGCATTTCTGTCTCGGCGTTTAGTCTCAGCATTTCTTTCATAGCGCTTCTGGCCCAAGATTTCTGGCATTGTATTTCTGCCTCAGCGTTCTGTCATTGTGTTTCTGCCCCAGGATTTCTGTCATGGCATTTCTGCCCCAGGATTTCTGTCATTGCATTTCTGCTTCAGCGTTCAAATATCAGCGTTTGTCATAGCGTTTCTGCCCCAGGATTTCTGTCATTTCATTTCTGCCTCAGCATTCAGTTTCAGCATTGCTGTCATAGCGTTGCTGTCCCTGCATTCCTGCCCTAGGATTCCTGTCATGGCATTTCTGCCTCAGCGTTTCTGCCCCAGGATTTCTGTCATTGCATTTCTGCTTCAGTGTTTAAGTCTCAGCGTTTCTGTCACAGCGTTTCTGCCCCAGGATTTCTGTCATTTCGTTTCTGCCTCAGCATTTCTGTCATTTCGTTTCTGTCATAGCGATGCTGTCCGTGTGTTTCTGCCCCAGGATTTCTGTCGTAGCATTCTGCCTCAACGTTTAGTCTCAGCATTTCTGTCACAGCGTTTTCTGTTATGACATTTCTGCCTCAGCATTTCTGCCCCAGGATTTCTGTCATTGCATTTCTGCTTCAGCATTCAAGTATCAGCGTTTGTCATAGCGTTTCTGCCCCAGGATTTCTGTCATTTCATTTCTGCCTCAGCATTCAGTTTCAGCATTGCTGTCATAGTGTTTCTGTCATAGTTTTGCTGTCCCTGCGTTTCTGCCCTAGGATTTCTGTCATGGCATTTCTGCCTCAGCGTTTCTGCCCCAGGATTTCTGTCATTGCATTCCTGCTTCAGCGTTTAAGTCTCAGCGTTTCTGTCACAGCATTTCTGCCCCAGGATTTCTGTCATTTCGTTTCTGCCTCAGCATTTCTATCATTTCGTTTCTGTCATAGCGTTGCTGTCCGTGTGTTTCAGCCCCAGGATTTCTTTTGTAGAATTCTGCCTCAGCATTCAGTCTCAGCATTTCTGTCACAGCGTTTTCTGTCACAGCGTAACTGTCCTTGCGTTTCTGCCCCAGGATTTTTGTCACAGTGTTTCTGCCTCAGCGTTCAGTCTCAGCATTTCTGTCATAGCGTTTCATGCTCGGTGTTTCAGTCTTCACCACTTCTCACAGGGGCGTTATTGTTCAGTCATGGCATATACTTCAGTAGCTGTTTTTGTCTTCGTTGGTTGTCATGTCTCAACGTATCTTTGTTCATGTTTGTACCTGGGTCAGTTAGCTAGGGCTCACATGTCAGGATCTGTCACGTCTACAGATCCATATGGGCTGAGGTTTCGTTTGTTAATGATTGTTGTCCACAATCTTCTCGCCGGTATACCATACGTCATACGATGCATGTTCATTCACCACATTTGTACGACCACCCACCACTGTCTGTGGGTACACTAGCCCTGAGTTTTCGGTTTAATTACCTGGCTCTGCGCTGCAGGTTACTCGGGCTCACTTACCATTTACACAAGGTGGGGGGGGGGTCCGTCATCAGGTTCATTTACATGCAGTGGTCTTGACATTTCTGCCCATGTTCTCACACTTAGGTAGGCACAGAGGGGTGTTGTTGTTCTCATGTCTGGTTGTCTGTCATTTTTCTAGTTTGTGTTCTCAGGTTGGGATGTATTGGCATCCATCGTCCCCTTTACGGTCCTTAAATGGTAGGTTTGGGCAAACTTCGTCATGATTCTGGAGTCCACTCTCGCCTCTGATCTATTGTCTATTGGACATCAGTCCAGTCAGCTTTTCCGATCCTCAGCCTGTTCCAGGTGGGGGGGGGCTTCAGTCACTTTGGGCATGACTGTATCTGCCATGGGTCTTATTTCCCCGGAATGGAGTCTGGCCCTCCTTCCTCGGTTCAGGGTCCAGGCTCGGTTGTCAGGTCACAGGCTGATGCACGACCTGGTCGAATCAGGTGGGACCACTGTTCTGTGTCTGGCATGGTTTCTCCAGGTTTGACGATGCCTATTGCCATAGTGCATGGGCCTCATCCGCCTACTCCATCACATCCATCAGGTATCCAGCATTTCGCACTTCTGCCAGTTGTCCTTTTGGCACTCACCCTCTCACTTCCCCCTACCAAGTATTGGTAGGCAAAGGGTTGGGGGCTTTTCACTGAGCTACTTCACTGGTGTCCGTTTGAAGTATTTCGATCTTCTCGGCCATCATTTTGCAGGGGCTCCTCGGGCCAGTCCTTGCTCCCTTTCCCCCATGTATCCTCTCATTCACAATCAGTTCATTCTCATGTCTGGGTTCTCTCGGGCATCAGGCTCATCCAATCTTTCACGGGATGTTCAGTTGGGTTCTGGGTAGCTTTGCAGGTTCTATAGGGGGTTTGTTCTCATCACCAAGTCAGGAGTCGGTGGGTTTCTCCTGTCATAGCGGATACTTACCGGATACATACTGTTGCCATCTGGGCGCACGCTACTCCACTTGATGGATTGTTACCTTCCCTTCTTCACCTAAATTTGGTGTATTTTTGCCCACTTTTCAGGCATACTGACCAGTCAGGCCAAGGCACACCTCAGGCCTTGGTTATTAGGAGTATCGCATTTCACACTTGAAGACTTTGACTACAAGTGTAAAGGCTGGCCGGAGGCTAGCCTGTATTTGTGGGGGGAGTCTGAGAAAGCTATTTAAGCCTCCTCCTCTGTCAGGGCCAGTGTTGTCAGCGTTTTTGGGTTCCCACCCACCAGTTCCCCCAGTCTTCATACATACTCTTAGTACTTTTTTCTTATTCTTACATTTAGGGTATGCCCACTTTTCAGGCATACTGACCAGTCAGGCCAAGGCACACCAGACCATGGTTATTAGGAGTATCGCAGTTCACACTTGAAGACTTTGACTACAAATAATATCAATTCTACAAAACGGATCTCAAGCGATTTATCACCACAATGAATAGGAAGGGAGAATCTGTAATTCTACTACTGGTGAAACATCCCTGAAATGGTATCATTACCCCTTGGATTATAAATATATGTTGTGTGATGTCATGGATGCTATGCTGACAGCCTTTTCACACACACATTTAAAGTGTTGCTAGTGGAGAACATTCCAGAGAGCTGTTCTGCCCGGACTATGCTGGACTGAATGCTGCCAGCAGATACATGGAGTGCCCACCTGAAGCCATGTTGGGTAAAGTTTGAAGTTGTTGGGGTGATCCATCCTGAAGGGCGATCTGTGATCTTCAGCAGGTTGCTGCTCCTAAGAAGAAAATCTTCTTTGTCCCCGGCTGTTATGTGGACAGACTGAGGATGTCTTTGCAGGGGGATCTATGTCCTAAAGTGCGGTCCCTTGCAGTAAGGCCTGGCTGCTTGTTGCCTGAAATGCAGCTGTGCCTCTTGTCCCCGGAGTTGTCCCTGAGGAAGAAGGGAAACTACTGGGAAATATAGTCCATCTAGAGGGAAATCGATGGACTCTGAGAGATGGGCCTATTCCGGTCACATCTGGCTGCTAGGCTGTCTGAGAGCCTATCCAAAAGCAAGAGGGCAGCGCAGGTTTGGGACTGTGGATGGTAGTCCAATCAAAAGTGACGGCTCTGTCGGCCGGAGAACCTGTCGTGGTCGGAGTTAGAGGGGAAGCTGTCATCAGTAAGGGACTATCCTCTTTTCTACCAGGGACCACAGTGAGTAACTGAAGCAAGTACCAGAGCAGTATTCTCACCAACCGGGGACGGTGAAGAATCGGGAAACTTCAGTGATAATCAAGCCAAGGACCCAGCCAGCGGGGGTGAAGCTTGAGAGGTATCTAGAGTGCCAAGCTAGGGACCCAGCAGAGAAGGGGGGGTGATGCTTGAGGAAGATACCACCGTGAAGATTGAAGGAGCTCAAAGGATTCAGTGGCAGTGAATCAGTGGGTCTAGTGAGAGACCGAAAACTCAGCGCATTGAAGAACTACAAGGAGTGATTGAAATGAAAGTGAAGGAACTGTTAAGCCTAGTGTTTGGAACTGTAAAAAACTGTTGCCATAGGAGACAGCATTCCTATACATGCAGATGAGGCGTCTTGCTTTAACAACTATACACCCACCATGCCTCACAACCCACTACATACAGAAGGATGTCAGCTATCCCTGGCCCTGGAGGTCCTCATCAGATCAAAGGAGGCCTGGGCCCTTGCTACATGAGTTTAGGAGCTTTTGGAATTTTTTTGCCATAGCTCATAAACTCAGCTCCATAAAAGCCTATGTGTCAATGTACACTTACGTTTTTAGCAGAGTTTAGGAGCTGCTGCAGTTAGGTGAGCTTCAACCTCTTTCTCCTGAATGCGTAAGAAGCAAACCGTGGCAAAACCGCTGCAAAATTGCATTTTGCATTTTCCTGCAGCCGTGGTAAACATAGGCAGGGGGTACATGAAGCCCTTAAAGCACAATCACATTGAAGATGCAGAATTGCAAAGTACACATACGATGGAGAAGGGTGTGGTAACAAAAGATTGACAACAGACCTGGAACTGCCAGATAATCCCCCCCCAGAGCTTTTCAAATTTACCCGGGCATCCCCAATGCTGAAAAATTACTTTTTTCAAGTCTGAGAGTGTCGCCCGTGCTAAGTACCTATTCTTTATGGGTAGGGGCCTTATCAGTCTTCCACTGTTGTAGAAGGACTTTATGGGTCAGGAAAACGACTATATTAAAAGCTGCTGGGATTTTTATCTTTATCTAACAGACATAAAGTGAAACACAACTCCCATATCCTCTTGTCTACCAAGGATGGTGTCATCTTAGTCTCTACTTAGATCTGCAGTTGCCATAGTGCTGCACACACTCTTGTTGTCACCCACACTATCCCAAAGATCAGCTTACGCAAAGAACTTCCACAGCGAACAGACTTAGCCATGACTGTACTAAATGGCATGTTTGAAAACTATGGTCCCTGTGTTTGAGCTCAAGTCCAATCAGGCAGGTTGTACTTTTATGAGCTCCCTTAAGATATGTAAGGTTACTATGTTATCTAGGATAGATTTGGCAAATATGAGTGTGGCACCAGCTCGGTACTTCTATCAAACACTCTTTTCCTATAGCCATCAAAGTAGTGTTGACTTATTGTGTGACAAATGTTTCCAAAGTCACAAGGAATAAGACTGATATTTACACTGTGATAAAAGTCATCCTTTCATCCGTCACTTGGCAGTTCACCTGCATCACTGTATGCACAAGTATTACTGGATCTGTCATTCCAGTTCTACATACACACACTATTTCTATGGATGTTTGTACATGATTGCCTACATGCACATGAGAAAGGGATGGATAAAGAGAGATTACAGGATAACTTTGCTGTGCTTTTTCTAGGCTTTTTGTTGACGTGTACAAACAAGGCCAAGGATAAATCCAAGGGAAAAACCAAGCTTAACTTACCACCAATATGCGTTAAAAGCAGGGTTTAGTCTTCACACATTTGCAAATGCATGCTCTGTGGCATACGCATGCATGTGCAAATGTGTTTTTTGCTCCTATCTTTCAGGTTACTCAGCTTGAGTGGCAAGAGGCTGCAATACTTGTGTTAGGACCAAATTCACCTGCTGGGGCCACTGTGGTTCCCTGGGGCAGAAAGCTGTAGTTCCAGTTTGGGAGTTCCAGTTTGGGATAAACACAAATCTATAGTCAGACAATGAGGTTAATGAAAAAAAAAATGGGAAGCCTAGATGGACCGCTCAGTCTTTTTCTGCCATCACTTTTCTATGTTTCTAAATAATATACACTGATTTGGGTTTATTTTCAAAGAAATGTAGCAGAATACATTCTGGCCTAAAATTATTCATTTGCCAAATTTTTTAACAGAAGCGAAGAAGCGTTTTTTTTTTCAAAATTGTTGTTCTTTTTTTTTGTTTATTTGTCAAAAAAATAAAAAAATCAGTGGTGATTAAATACCACCAAAAGAAAGCTTTATTTGTGTGAACAAAATGATAAAAAATTAGTTTGGGTACAGTGTTGCATGACTGCGCAATTGTCATTCAAAGTGCGACAGCACTGAAAGCTGAAAATTGGCCTGGGCAGTAAGGTGGTAAAAGTGTCCTGTATTGAAGTGGTTAAATCCCTCTTCCGATACTGTGGTTTACTTCCATGTCAGTGTTTTGGTTTGTCTTGCTTGCTGCCATATACTTTATGTCAGTTTATCCTGCTCCTGATCTAGTCCTGTACCCTGCCCTTACATCTGCTCCCATTGTTCCTGTACCCAGTCCTGATTCCCCCTTCCTTGCATCTCTGGTATTCCCCGAGACTTGTGCTTCCTATGTTGTATGTATTTTGTACATGTGGTATACAGTTAATTTGTCGTTGTTTCTGTTACTTTGTTTTTTTATGTTCGCTGTTTGCTGGTCTGTGCATGTGTTTTTCTTTACTAATAATACATTCACTTTACTATATATCATTTGGTCTCAGTTTTCTTGTGCAGCTACACAGATCCGGTCATCTCAGCTGTTGAATCCTGGCAACCTGTAAAGGCACTGTAAACTCCCTGCCTAATCCAGTGGCATAAAATCATTGAAAATGTAATAAAACACTGAACAAACTGCAGTGTTCCCTGGGTTAAATTAGCAGTTCACTGAATTATTTTATTGGCCGCATGAAATTTTTATTTCAAAGAACTATTCTTCATACTATGTTTCCTATTGTTAGAGCTCCTTAAGGAGGAATGTTATTGCAAGTCTTAGTTTCCTGTTATACTCTTCATTTTCTCATTCCATTACTTTCTGTAATATTTGACCATAAAATAAAACTCCAGTTTTCAAATGCTCATCTGGTGTTTATCTCCCTGGATCCCTCTCTTAATTCAGCTAGAACCTATTCTAGTGGGCGTCCCTTATGAACCATAGTCATATATATTCTTAATGGATGTAATAAACATCTACCCAGTAGAAGATGTGCCATAAACTCGCTGTGAAAGTGAAATCTATAATGTGGACAGCTAAATATAATCAAAGCACAATAATATTCAGATAAAGCTTTTTATTGAATGCATTGGGTGTCACTCACATAACTATTTCAGTCCCAATATATTTAATAAGCCAAAGGGAAAACAAATCATCTTTCATGAGGACAGTCATTTGCATGCACCACAATAAAAACACAGTACCCTGTAAGAACTTGCAAAGATTATGTACCTCTAAAGTTGCCCTTCATTCAGATGACTTTAATGTCTTTTCTCAAGCTTTCTGGTTAACTGAGCTAACCAAGTCCAGTCATAGTCTCAGTGAATGATATGCAATCTATGATACTTTCTTAAAGGGTATCTGTGCCTTTAGAGCCCACAAAATACTGCAAATAGGTTAATACGTTGGCTGTGTTTTTTTGTTTAATATTTTTGTGTGTTTTTAAAGGGTTATGTTAAGTTCATGCTGCAATATTACCATATTATACTTTTGTGAGATGATCAGTAGGAAGAATATACCTAACATGAGTGGTACATGGGAAATATGCCCCTTACAATGGTGGTCAGTGGGAAAAATGCCCCTTACATTAGTGATCAATAGGAAGAACGCGACTTCCCAATGTCAGTGGGAAAAAATGCCTAGAGGCATTGGACATGGAACTATCCAGGCACAATTAAGATGGGAGATCAATCAGCCACAACTCAAGAAACCCCTAGCAAACACTGCAAACCCCCAGAACCCTGACTGAGAAGAGCTGCTATAGAGCATCCTGGTGGCTCTTAAACCTGTATCACTCGGTGTCATTTATCATAGCCATGGACCACAGTGGGGAGGGGATAGGCCAAAGAAAAAGGCCACATTACTTACATTTAAGAATGCCTCCATTTCAGGGCTCCCAGCAAACTTTACAATGTATGTGATCATGACCACAAATGTGATCTTCAAGTCTTCATATTGCAATGGAGACTCAAGGAGTCAGAGATATAAAAGAGATAATACTTTGAGTATAAAAATCTCCTCATACCACATTGGTTTTTCTCCCCAGTGTTCCTCTGTGCTATCATCTCTGTTTCCAGAATACACTACATGGTTGTCATACCTACCTCTTCCACTTTTCTGTAGCCTTATACTGCAATGGTAGCCAGCAAAGGTTACTTCCCAAATACACAAAACTCTTGAGAGACCAAATAAAGTATCCACCACCTGTAGTTTCTTTCTCTGTAACTTTATTTTTACTGATAATAACTTGTACTCTTCAAAAGTCAATTTCATCTTGTAAATTAGTCCCTTAGGGTTAGTTTTAGCATAAGGAGCAATTGGCTTGTGCTTAGAAGCATTACATTCTAGGAAAAAGAAAACAATATAGTTAATGTCTTATGTTACTTCATTTAGCTATAAAACCAAACTGGCTGCTGCCCTTGCAAAATGCCGAATTAAGTATTCAGCTCCGACCATTGAATATATATTACCAGAGACTGTACGGAAACAGGAACAAAGAGCTTCAACGGTACCACTCTATGCTTGGATCAATACAGCCAAAGTCAGGTATGATGAAGCTTTTCTTTATGCCTGTTTGTGTCTCATTTAATTGACCACAGAGTGATAAGAATAAATAACCCAGTTAGAGTCATGTGATATGTGCAAGATGTGGTACATTCCAGGTTTTGGCTTAAACACCTTAAAGTCATCTATAACTTCATTCTTTGACAATTCAATTGAAAGTTTCATTACATGTTTTTCTCTTTTGTAAACTTTTTTTTATTATGCATTCCTTTTAATAGCAAAGATATATGACAGTTTAAGACTACTCATACTAGTAATGTCATCCTAGCACAACATTCCCCATCCCAACATTGTTAGTTTTAGATAAAATGAAAATGAAAGATTATTTCTTATTTTGTGTCCAGAAAAAGTCACAAGTTTTTCCTATACACCTTTCCACAACTTTTTGTCAGAATTGCTCACTTTTGCTGCTTATCTATTGACTACCTAAATCCCCATACACTGCCAAATGTCGGGAGACATCGGCTAGTTCAATAAAAACGGCCAACATTTGGCCGTGTGTATGTCGGTCTGTCTGGCCGGCTTCTGTTGGACGGGGTTGAAGGAAAAAATAACTTTTAGTGTGTACCAGACATAACTTGCCTGCCTTCCTGCAAATGACTGTGAAATGAATTGTCCGGGGATTACTTTTGCCTCTTTCCAGATACAGCTTAGCTTGGAGCTATCAAAATCTTGAGCAGTGGATAGACATCTTATAATCAACACAAGATTAGGTCTTCGTTTTAGTGATCAATGGCATAAAAATACAGAACTTGAGATAGAGATCCTTGAAAATAAAATGTGATTTATAACAAATATTGTGATGTTTTCTATTCAGAATTGGTTTTAATGCTGTACTGTATTTCTGTAATTAGCCTCACTGAGGTATTAAACACGTTGAAAAAAGAAGGATTCACTCAGGTGGAATCTCCCTCAGACCTGGATGGATATAAGTATTGCCTGGATGAGCACTGCCAGGATTTGCTTTTGTTTCCAACTTATCTTAAAGAAGAGCTGAGCAGCATGGAAATGTTCATTGATTATAAGACTGTATTACAGGTATGCAAACGTTTATTAGATATGGAATTGTATAAAGGCAAGAAGCCTAAACTATGATAAGCGTACATAAGTATGTGTAGTACCTGTTTTGCATGCTAATGCGTATACAAGGCTTGTGTATAAAGCATGTGTGTTAAGCTGTAAGTATGTATTAGGCATATGAATGACATACTGTACTAGTAAATAGTAAATAGGAATCAGCAGGCTGTAGGCAACACCACAGTGGATAGTCTTCATCTGGTATCTGAATTATACAGTAAATGCCTATTGTGATCAGGAGTGGGAGAGGAATGCCATACTTCAAGGTGAAGATATCCTTTAAGGTACATTTAGTGAATGGTTTTACTGATTCCCTAAAATTGCTGTTAACAGGTGTAACTATTTTTTATCTCCTTCAGTACATTCATTCATAACTAGATGTATTTATACACAAACCTCTTTTTTCCAGTTTTGGATAAAGTAGGAAAGAGTTAAAAGCCCTGCCAGTTTATTTTTTGCTCTCTGAGTTCTGTTGGGGAGATTTCCCTTCACTTCTGGTCCCAGAGATGCAAAAGGAAGTGAGTGTAAATCTCTACAAAGTGAGGAGAATTACCTTATTAAACATTTGTCCCCAGAATAAGTGCCCCTATTGTAAAGTTGTTTTTCGGCTAGAGAACATGCCAGGAACAAAAGTTCAGAAAGAGTCCATAAATATATTTTATTGATATTATAGGAGACAGCCAACGTTTCGGGGTTAAAACCCCTTACCCTTCATCAAAGCTTTCAAATATTTCTGAATGTCAGGTGGACTCTGAAAATAGCTCCTGGATCAGTTGATCGAAATCAGGAGTACAGGCTTTCAATTGGTGTCTTTGTCGGCAATGGGGCAGCATATTACTTTACAGTGGAACTCCACTTCATCTGAGCACCACAAACCAAAAATGCTGTTTCATTAATTTTTTCATATTTAAAGCAAACTCGCCCATCCATTCATATGGGTCCAGTGTGAGTCCAACAGACTCAACAAACTGATTTGCAAGGCCAGTTGTCAGGATCTTGGTAGGAGACCGAGTTGCTCCCCTTGCGGCCGAGTGCAGCACAACCCTGAAGATGACACAGGGATGTGGTGCTCACAGAAGCACGGGTTGCCTGGAAGTAGGAGCCGATGTTGGTGGCTTAATAGAGGAAGTCACTAGAGGCAACGTGCTAGGGTCCAAGGAGGGGACCAATGGAAGCCCAATAGGAAATCAGAAGCCAGGCCAGGGGTCAAACACAGTAAGCAGTCCGAGAATCAAAGCAACAAGTCCAGGTACAGGAGACAGAGGAATGCGGAGTCCGTTTTGCCAAGCCGGGGTCAAATGCAGGAAGCAGGCAGGAAGAGTCAGAAGCAAGCTGGTGGGTAAGCCAGGAGGTCCAGAGGAGTAGATAACAAGCCGGGTCGGTACACAGGAGGTCAGGACGACAGGAATCACAATCACAGGAACACAGGAAGAGCTGACGATAATCCAGCAATGTGGCACTGTCAGTGGAACGTTTAAATAAACAAGGCGCCGTATCACGTCGTACGCGCACAGTTCCGTTCGTGCGTTCGTACCATCGCGACGTTGTTACGCACGTGCATTCGTCCGAACGTGGCGCCAGGCGTCCGCCTAGTAGAAACATTGCACACCCGTGTGCGTTGATGCACGTTAGCGCGACCTTGCCTGTGCTGGTTTACTAGCCTAGCAGGACTATGCATAGGGATGCGCCTATTTCCCTGACACCAGTGATGTTGTTGGATTGGAATCGGAGTCTTTACAACATTATTGGAGAGGAGAATGTTGTTTAAGTTACGTTCTATCTTGGACAACTCCTCCCACCCACTTCACAATACACTGGTTAGTCTGTGGAGTACCATCAGTGACAGATTGTTACACCCACAATGCACCACAGAACGACACAGGAAATCATTTTTGCCTGTGGCGATCAAGATATATAAATCTTTTCTGTGAGGACTGGAGGCTGGATCATAAACAATCTGGTTGTTTATGATCAGAATTTTGTGTTGTTTTTATAGTATGTTGATATTTTATTGGTTATTATCTGGGGTGGCGTTAGAGAAAGTGGTGTATTATTTGTATTTGGTAGTTTGCCTGTTATTTTAATCTGTGTTATTTATTCTATGTTGTAAAAACTGTATGGATGCTTTATTTGAAGTGTACTTTTAATTTTTTTATTTGGTGTTAATGGCTGTTGTCGTAATTTTGTTGTGTTTTGCATCTTGTTCAACCTATTGTGATCTTGTGTTGTCTTTGTTAAGTGTGTCTGTGTCATAACAATTTCCCAATTTCCCTTGGGAATATTAAAGTATTCTGTATTATGTATGTCTCCATGCTTTCTTTTGTTGAGAAATCACTTTGAGAAACACCCCCTAGCATTTATGGCTGTGGCCATCTTGAGTAAGGGCAGATGATTCATGTAGCATTTACTTCCTGGAATCCATCTGCCCTCAGCTCAGGCATGCAGACAGGAGAGGGTGTACTTAGCTGAGAAAACCCTCCTCTCATCCTCCTCTACTGAAGACTCCTGGGATGTATGATATTATTTGCCTAGGCATGGAAACCAGGAAGTAACTGAAGAAATGTAAAAAAGTAATTTAAAACAAGCAAATATGATATGCTTTCCTATCCATTTACTAATGCTAGTAGCATAAGGATTAAAAGTAGTCAATGTTGATTGAGCGAGTGACGTTCCACTTTAAGAACCTTTGTTCCTGGTTCTTTCTCTAGCTAAAGAAATAAGCTTGACACTAATCCTTTCCCCTCAACTCAAATTTTTAAAAATAAAAAGGTTTTGGCCAGACACACACTTTAAAAAATACTTTCCATAGCTAGTTTGTATTTGAGTTAACCAGTACAGCTTAAGGTTTCCAGGTGTTTAGCTCTTCAAGAGAGCCAGAACCCTGGGCGAGGGCTCTTTATGTCTTCCACTGACAGTGACACAGAATTTGTTTTTGGTGTTGACACAAAAAAGGAATCAAGTGCAGAGGTGATTATGTTGAAAACAGTCATACTGTTCTTTGATAAAAAAGGATTACATTTACAAGTGCATGAGTGCAGCTAAACAATTAGTAACCATAAAACGATTGATTAGGCAACCCTAATGGTCATGCGTCATTCCCTACTCAGCGAATGTGGGCTGCCAGACAGTGATATTTGTCTTGGAAGCATTTTTGTCCTCTAGTTTAGGAAACCGCACATAAAAGCTGCAGAGCTCCCAGAAGAGTGTGTGTGATTTATAACTCTATTGTCCACTGGCAGACTTGGAAGGATTGTGAACACAGAGGCACAATATCAGTGCATCAGTGAGAGGGTTGCTCAGCAACATGTTTATGTCAGGCTGTTTATCACTGGGAACAGAAGCTGCCCAGTTTGGGAGCTTGATCTTTTAATCCCTAGAAGGACAATGCCAACATGAAATATATTGCCTTTCTCTGAGTGTTTTTTACTTTGAGTGCTGCATGGGCAGAGATAGTGTAGGAGTACAATAAGTCACCATGGTAACCATCATAAAGACAGAAGATATGCGTAGACCACGTACTGTATTGTCTGCAGAGACATTAACAGGTTTATGTTTTGGGAGCAAAGTTACAGACCCCCTTTTACTGCCTGCATGTCACTTCTGGCATTTATTCAATGCATTTTATAAATTGGCAAGTTAAACGTATTGTGACTAGCTAACAGATTTAACAGTTTGTTAAAATACCTCTGATAATATCAATGTAACTCCTCAAAAGTCTAAAAGTGACAATTGTAAAAGGAAATAACAACCCTGCTCAGTATCCAGAAAATATTTCACCAAGGAATGTGCCATTTTGACTAATACAAAGACTTATTGTGGCCAACAAGTAGCCATTGCTGTTGCTCCCAAGACTTAACAGACTCAAAGAAACATATTGCCATAGCTGGTAGTGAGTATAATTGCTTTTTAAATATGTTTTTCATTTCCAGAAAGACATACAAACTTAGAAGGTACAGTGATAGTGGTTTTGATCAAGCATAAGGTACTCGACTTAAGAAATGTATCGTTGTACACAAAGTAGTAGACAGCGATAATGGAACCATACAAGGTAAGATACTAGCCCAACTGATGAAGCGTTAGGGGCCACAAGATGCATAGAGGCTGTCAAGCAATAAAGGGAAGATCACAAATTCCAAATCACTCATGTCCATAAATAACATAAACTTGTCTATATATCGATTACATGCTGAAACGTATTCAGAACATAAAGAGAATGAAGGTATATTTTGGGTCTTGGTGAGACATGTATGGTACTGCTGCCAGAGAGACAAGCCAAGAATGCTGAAGGAAGATAGAAATGAGGAGGAGAAAGAAGAGAGAAAAAGAGAAAGAAAAAGGGAGGAGTTTTTTTGTCTGGCAAAAAAATGTTGAGCAAGTTCAGAAAATACCTGTTCATCTTTGCCAGATGTGCATTGTTCTTATCACTTCCTGTGTGATAAACTGTTAGCAAAAGAAATGTTTTCTTTCTCCCGTAATCTACTAATCTCCCCATTTCCCATGTAATACAGATGAACGAAGACCGACATATTTAAAACCCAGCCTGGATGTCAAATATGGCTCCCTCTGTAGATACAGGGGGTAGTGAATGTAGCCACCCAAAGACAGGAATTGTGTTATTTACAGGGCAACCAGGTGAAATAAAGAGAAAAGGAAAAAAAAAGAAAACAAATGCAGCTAGCACATCTAAGGACTAGTAAACTGCAAATATACATTTTTGATTTTGGGTTTAGATCACCCCTCACCCACACTCTATGATAAGTTATTGTAGTGTTTACCTTCCTTGCTTCCCTCGGCAATTCCATTTTTTATGGGAAGCTATGCAAAGTAAATGCAGAGCAGAAAAAATTTAAATCCAATTTTATTTGCAAGTGTTACAGCTTTACAAGAAAAAACAAGCAGATAACAAATGAGGATGCAACATAAATAGCAATCTTAAGCACCTCAGTAAAAGAGCAGAAAGATGATGCATCATTTATCAGAAGAACTGCTATCTGGAATTCTATACATATTAATATTTATACAGCTCATCTGAATTAATAAAACTCTAAAAACACCAGATTCCAGTGCCACATATAGGAATCAGCCTTACTTTGTATTCCCTAAAGGGGTTGTTAACCATCGTGTTTTTTCATCTTAATGCATTCTATGCAAAAAAAAAAAAAACACCTGGCAGTGGCCGGCCCCCCAGCCCCCCCGTTCTACTAACCTGAGCCCTGAAAATTGACCCGGCGGGGACGCACTGTCCCTCTGCCCCGGGTTCCCGTCTCTTGATTGGATAGATTGATAGCACAACCATTGGCTCCCGCTGCTGTCAATCAAATCCAATGACGTGGGCGCCGGGGGGACGGGGCTGAGTCATACATTCCGCGGCTATGGGTGCCGAATGATGAACTCGGGAGCGCGCCCGCAGGGTAACCCCCCCCGGGAGATCACTTCTCCTAGGGGGTTATCTGATGTGGGGAGGAGCCGTGAAAGCGCTGGGGGACCCCAGAAGACGAGGTTCGGGTCCACTCTGTGCACAAGGAGCTGCACAGTGGAGGTAAGTATGGTATGTTTGTTATTTAAAAAAAAAATAAAACGAACCCTTACAATCACTTTAAAGGCGAACCTTTCAGTAACTTTACAAACCTGCACAAAAAATACCTGTCATCTCACAATATACTGTACAGTGATAATATAATTTTTTTTGGAAACTGTATTTAATATAATTAAAGGATAAGTTCACCTTTGGTATTTAAAGTGTAACATGTTACTAGTTAGCATCCCCTGCTTACACCCCGTTGCCCCACTGGTTCTTCTTTTTGCTTCCACTGTTACAATTTAAAATCAGTGTGGCACAGCCATGTCGTTCATTCACAAGGATCTGTGAATGAAATAACTACAAGCCCTGTCTGCCATTGTGGCAGATGGACTTGTAGTTTGAATGAACTGCGGGCACGCTTAGAAGCATGCTTGTAGTTCATTTACACTGTGCTCCAGAACTGTATGCCTATACTGAGGTACGGGCAGAGAGCTCTAGGCAGTGTCTGCAGGAGTCTGACATTGCTCTGCAGACACCTAAGAAAGAAAAAAATTTGGACTTATGCCCTGTACACACGACCGGTGTTCCTGTCGGAAAAAACTTTAAAGGTTTTTCTGACGGAATTCCGCTCAAGCTGTCTTGCATACACATGGTCACACCAAATTCCGACCGTCCAGAAGGCGGTGACGAACAACACGTACGACGGGACTAGAAAACGGAAGTTCAATAGCCAGTAGCCAATAGCTTCCATCTCGTACTTGCTTCAGAGCATGCGTCGTTTTTGGTATGTCGGAACAGCATACAGACGAGCGGATTTCCCGATAGGAATTGGTTCCGTCTGAAAAATTTAGAGCATATTCTCTTTCTAGGTCCGTCAGAATTTTCGACGTAGAAAGTCATATGGGGCATACACACGATCAGAATATACGATGAAAAGCTCCAGACTTTTTCTGTTGGACATTCCGCTCGTGTGTACACGGCATTGGCCTTTAAACAATTTATAATCAAGAAGAGACAATCCTTGTAGCACTAAGTGTGGCTGGGACCCAGAAGGCCCGGTTTTGTAGGTGTCCTAATCTGATAAAGCATTAGAAAAAGTATTGAGCAGTGAAAACAATTTGTTTTTTACCTCTCTACCTGTGTTCTTGGCTCCTTCTATACTCAGGGGCATGACAAATACAGTAATGTAATGATAGGTCCCTTTCCCTGACATACAAACCAACTGCCTAGCATTGCATGCCCCCATCATCTCATAAATTCACAAATGCCTGACACATTTCTTATTGAGACTCATTATGAAGTTGCAATGCTTCCTTCTACCTGTAGCAGACAGATTACATCTTCTCTGCCTAGGCAATGGGCAGAGAAGATGGGCAGAGAGGATCATGGGTGTAATGCCACACTCCTGCAGACTGTCTGTGTAGCTGTCTGCCCATACCCCTGATACGGGCAGGCAGTTACTGAATGACAGGAAGCTCAATAAAATACTTAGAGTGCTCATCAGCTCCCTGGTAGTTCATTGAGAACTATAAGCCTTCAGCCACAAAGGCTGTCGGTACTTGTAGTTCATTTATTCACAGGGATCTCAGAATCAATGACAGGGCCGCGTAGGTGGAGCTGCGCATGGCTGCACTCTCTTTTAATTGTGAGAGCGAGTGCAGGAGGAAGATCCCTGGATCACTGTCACAAGGATGGGGGAGCGATCGGGGGGAACAGAGCTAGATGCTGAATATGTTACATGTTACACCCTAAATATGGGTGTAACATGTTCAGAAAGGTGAACTTATCCTTTAATTTAGGATAGGGTACAGGTTGGTTAAAACCCATGTAAGTTTGTCTGCAATTTGTTAGGAAGTTCCTGTCCTAGAGACCAAAGCAAAGGTAAACCCCCTGTTAGATAGTTAGAACAGGTCCTCATTGGAAGATTTCCATTCCTGCTTTGTTCCAGTGACAACTGAAAAAATGTGGATTTCCCATCACTTTTTTGGGAAAGGTCACCAAGACAAACAAAAAAGGTTAAAGTGTATCTTTTATCCCTTTTTTGCCTGTTAAATATGCCATTAAAATATCTGTTGGATAAGTGCCAAAATGACCTGTTCACCTGGCCAGAAATCTGTCAAGCTCATAAGTACCTGTGCTTTTTGCAGTGTTATCTCAAGTAATGCTGGCCATACACTATACGAAAAATCGTCCGAAATTCGGTCATTTAGACAGTTCGTTCGTTTTTCGGCCAGTTACTGGGCACAAAATCGATGATCGCTGGGATGTTTTTGAGCCTGAAAAAACAAAGGACAAGTTTGGAAATTTTCAGCTGAACGAATGATAAATTGAAAGGTTAATGTGCTTCCCATCCAAACTGCCTGCAAACTGTCTGCACTAGGTATATGTAAAAAAAACGAACAAAAAAATGCATTAATTTATGTCCACTGAGCGATTTAAAGGTCAATACATGATGGCACTATCGTTTGCGCTCACGGCCGAATGTTCGTTTTTCGAAAATGGGTTCGGCCAATTTTTCGCATAGTGTATGGCCAGCATAAGTGTTATCAGACCTCCAAAGTTCACCTCTGAGCACTACTGAATACCTACCATGTTATGGAGAAAGGGAGGTGTTCTATAGATCTAAAGCACTTCATGTTCTATAACATTGTTCTGCCATAGATACAATAAGGTGAGTGAGCTATAAGCAGGTGCTTCCAAAGGTTCTGTGTGTTAAAAGTTTTTTTCTTCTGCTAGACATGTGCCTTGGGTTTGATTCTTTTCAACTATGCTTATGTGTTTAAGTAATTTGTTACAATGTAGATTTATTGCACTGTCCTGGGTTGACCTGTTAAGCCATTGGTTCCTGAAAAGAATGCTGCTGGTCAGGTTTTCCTGCTCTTTTCAGGAAGGTCATCTCCCCCTACAGGCAGGGCCACTGATATGTCAGTACAACTGGCCCTGTTGTACTGGGCCCGGCCACCAGGGGGGGCCCGGGCAATCCTGAACAGAGTGCAGGGAAAAAAAAGTATTTCTTCAACTCCCCCCATCCTCTGCTTCTCCCACCTCCTCTCCCCGCAGCTGTTCAGCCGCTCTCAATGAGCATTCACTCAGGCTAAACATCTCAGAGGCGGAGCCTGAATGTGAGATCCTCCAGTTTGAGTGGGCGGGAAGGGGTGTGGCCGGCTTCGAGGATGATCGTTCCCAGGTTCTTCTGGTGTGCACACATGAGCTGCATTAACAATATGGTGGCAGTGGATCTGGATTCTCAGGGGACTGCAGGTTAGCCCAGTCACATTAACTGCAATGTAAAGTCTAATATCTGTTTTTTATGTAGCACAGCTGTCCTGACTGTGAAAAATCGGGTTTTAAACTGCACTGCCCAATTTCTCACAGCAGCTACATGAAAAAGGAGATGCCATCAATTTCAGCAAACCCCACTTTTTATTACTTCTGTCAAATTTTTTAGATCACTGGTTCACACCTTGCTTGGAGCTGAATCACACAGGAACGCACTGTGCGTTCCTGTGCAATTCACATGTGGGTCTGCGCAGTGCAATTTCAAGCTCATTCATTTGGAATGGGCTAAAATTGCAATGCACCAACAGTAGTGTATGCACTACTTTCTAAAATGCACTGCAACCAGATCACACAGTGATTCAGGGCTGGCAGGTGCAGGGCAAACACACTACGTTTGTGACCTGCGTTTCAGGTGTCATTAACTTTTTATTGATACCTGCTGCAGATCGCAAAAGCAGTGTGTTTTGCATGCAGGTTGAATTGTACAGAAATCCACAGCACATTCCTTTACAATTCAGATGCAGGTATGGTGTGAGTGAACCGGCCCTTAGACATAATATTACTTCTCATTAAAAGTTTAGAGGTTTTTTTTTTTGTAAAGTGGGCTTAGCTGACATAAATAGCACCTCCTTTTTCATGTAGCACTGTTTGACTGTGAGAAATTGAACAGTGCAGTTTTGAACGCAGAACAGTGCGATGCATCCTACACACAGTCATCTTAGACTCTAAGTAACCACACCCCTTTAAGCCATGCCCAATAATTGAGCGTAATTTAAACCATGTCTGTTTTTCAGCTCCGTGTGGTGCGTATTTTTAAATTAGCCACGCTCACAATTTAGCATTTATAAGTATACCTTACCCTATCTGTATACCCTAGCCTCTCTGTATAGGGGTGGGCCAGGGGTGGAGGGGGAAGGGGCCCCGTCAGGTAGGTTGTACGGGGTCCCATGATTTCTATCAGCGGCCCTGCCTACAGGTCATACCATATACATAGGGGCTCATTAGTGCCCTAGAGAGAAGTTAGGGGAAAGTCTACCAAATGTAATTAAAGTGCTAATAGTGCATGTGCATATGCGATTACAATAAATACAAAAATGAATCTAGTTGTGCAATATGTGCATACATAAAGTGCTTTCTAGTGCTTTTTACATAGATACGTGCTTCATGAAACCTGTGAAAAAACATTAAAAAAAAAACAATAAAGTATTTCAAGTATGTTCCCAGTGTGGGTAGTGAAGATAATTCCTCAAAGAAATTCCATACAAAAGTGCTCCATATACATGCAAATAGATTACTGCAAGTCCCCGTGCAAGCTGCCACCAGGGTGTGCACTCACCTGCAGATATGGACCCACTAGGTGTATACCTAGGCAGGTCTAAAAGGCTTCTGAGTCATGTAGTATCCGGGAATATGAAGACCACATAGCTGGATCCAATTTTATTTATAGACACGATGCTGCCTTTGGCAAGAGGCTTGTAGCTGGAAGGTCCCTGAGGCGCTGGCCTAATAGCCGTATTCACGTCAGCCAACTGTTACTATCAAAATTAAAAATATATTGCCTGAACTATACAGTCTCCTGCACAGGTTTCTCAGGTATGGGATCCCTTGTCAGTGAAATGGATTTATGCCCCAGCTTAATGGAGAGGAGAGGTGGGGGTAGCTTTGTATTCTCTGTACGTAGGCTCTGTTGGATTGTACCACCTCTTGGTAGAAGCCCAGTTGGGGTTCCCAGTGGGGTATGGAACTTATAGACTTACATGGACTTCTGCTGCCAGTCTTGGATATAGTGCCTTTTGTTGACTATTGCTACAGATTATTGCCAGTTATGGACTCTTGCACTGAAAAAGACCCTGTAATGGACCGTACTACCTAAACAAGATATGACTACCTCAGAGGGCACTATTCAAGGGCACTTGGATAACTTTGTGAGGAATGTGATGGAGATGTTATCAAGCACTGCTCAAATGTGTCATTTAACTACTTCAGTAAAAGATCTTTGTTGTTCATCTAAATTGCCTGATCTGGTTAGAGAAGATACATTACATGTGTCTAACGAGCAGAAAAGCTGTCCTAAAGAGGCTATATTGCTGTTGCTAAAGACTACCATGTTTGTGTCAATTGCTAAAGCAGCCATCCAGCCAGGAAACTGGTGACATGACAGTGTTATGCTTGGCCCACTCACTAGCGACCGGGTGCCCACATACTGGGAACAACTTTGTGGTGAGTACCTAGGGATTTAGCCTGAAGTCATGGAGAGAGATGTAGAGGGAGCCAGGGAGGAGAACAAGCATGGAGCTATGGAGAAGTATTTTTCCTGTATCCAATAGCAACATACGGAACATTGTCACTGGGAGTGGGGTGAAGGGACTGCTGAGTTGGTGGGGACCGGTACAAGCACCACAGTACCGGCTCAGAAACCTGGCGAGGATGACTCTCTAAAAGAAGTTGTGTCCACAGTGCATTAGTGTCAACAGACGAAGAAGTATGGCCGCGGAATACAAAGTGTTAATTGTGCAAGTGCTCTGCTATTTTCTAAGTCCTGCGTGTCTTAATGCTGATTTAACATGATCGCTGCTCTTGCCTGTATTACAGGCATTAGCGAGTGCAGTTGCACAATGTCCCCACTTGGGCACCTCAAGCCCCGCCCACAGAGCATTGTCACCCTAGCACAGGAAATGTACTTACCAAATGAAAATAAAGGTAAATTAATGCAGCAACCGCATCAGACTAGTAACTATAATATGTTTTTTTGTTTTGGGTTTAGATACACTTTAATCTCCCCAGCGGGAGCAAAGATGGTGATAAAAACTGGACTGGAGTTCAAACCATTTTCTACAGTAAACATACAGTATATGTAAAACAGTTGACAGATTCATAATCTTATTGGATTGTCAATATTGTTATATTGTGGACTGAATACATAGTATTAGTAAACCTTGTTTCCATAAAGGGAAAATATGTAGGTTCTGCAGACTGAGTATGATTAATGGTCATACATAACAGATGTATCTAATTCTTCACTAGATTGGTTTTATTATTAATAGACCTGTTTCCTCCTTGTTTCCTACCCTGTCAAGGGCCCATACAGTTGAATATTTTCTGCAACACTGTGGGCCTTTTTAGGGCCCACACACACTTATAGCTTTGGGTATGAGGGTCTCAAGAAAGATAATAGATTTCTCTGGAGAACACAAGTGACAAAGCTCACTGCACCTTTGGGGCCCATTCGCATCATGTCCATTGGGCGGCATTTCTCAACATTTCCATTAGGCCCACTTCACTCAAACTCGCTGCATTGATTTAAGCTGAGTAATAATGAAACATCAATTATCACAGAAATTGTCAAAAAAACACTCCAGCATTAAATCCAGGGGTTTTTGCTTTTGGAGTACTTCAATGTGCAATGCCTCTTTAGGCTGCAGCCCTCCTGAGACTGGGGAGTCTTCAACAAACTGCAAAAAGCACACAGGAGGGCGCAAACAACTTGTGCATTACAATAGATAAGTTTATTTGGACCAATGGATACTCACAGACAGATTCAAAAAGAATATATCATAATAGCTTCAGCCAGAGGTGATGTGTCCGTCATAGGACCAAACCTGATTGGATGGTTGATGCGTTTCGGGGGACAGACCCCCTTCCTCAGAGCTAATCCAAAGTAATCCTCAGTGGCCATTTATGTAGCCAACCTAAGGACCTCCTCTTTTAAAGGTCGGGGGGGAAGAAGACAGGTGGGGGAGGGGGAAATCGGCTGAGATTAGCTCTGAGGAAGGGGATCTGTGGAAAGCATCACCCATCAAAATTAGGTTTGGTCCTATGATGTGTCCGGCTGAAGCAATTGTGATATAACTTTTGAAACTATCTGTTTGTGAGTATCTATTTGTCCTGCGTATCGAAATAAACTTGTATATGGTAATGCACAAGGTGTTTGTGTCATCTTATGTGTTTTTTGCAACCAATTGTACCAGCAACAGAAATACTGCCCTGTGAGATGCAAATAATATTTTCCCTTAAATTAAAATAGCCAGCAGCAACGATTTCTATTCTGACATGATTCGAGCTAGGCACAGTGCTTTCTCAAAAATGTTATGACAAAGCACTGTGCCTAGTGCAAAACATGTCAGAATAGAACCTGTTCCTGCTAGCTATTTTAATGAAGAAGAATAATATTTTGCACCTTGGTGTGCAGCATTCCTGTTGCTGGTACAGTTGTTTCTTTTGGTGGAGCCAAGCCGAGCCAGTACCTACACTGTGATTGTGGCGTGTGAAATCTGATCTGGAACGACATGTGAAGTTTGACATTAAAAATGGAACATGCTGCATGTAAACACAGTGCAATGTGCTGCAATGCACTTCAGTGTGTCACAGTGTGCGTTAAAGCAGAACTTAAGTTCACAGAATACTCACCTCCTCAGATGTAACCATTGGATCCCTTGCCAGCTGCTGACATTTACTCCCCTGCTGTGAACAGGTAGCTATTTTTTTTTTTTTATTGCAGAAGAGACATTGCAATAAAATAAAACGTGGCCTGCTTGCGATTTTTTTCTTTTTTAAGTGATACTGAAGTTTTTTTTTTTGTTTAAAAATAACAAATGTGTTATACTTACCTGCTCTGTACAGTGCTTTTTCTCAGAGCAGTCCAGATCCTCCTTTTCTGAGGTCCCTCGCCAGCACTGCAGGCCCCCCCTTTCTTCCGAGTGCACCCACAGCAAGCAGCTTGCTATGGGGGCACCTGAGCCAAGCTGCTGCATTGTGTATACATGCATTTACGAACCCACGGCTCGGCCCCGCCCCCTCTCTCCTCATTGGCTCATTAACTTTGATTGACAGCAGCGGGAGCCAATGGCGCTCCTCTGCTGTCTTAGCCAATGAGGAGGGAGAGTCCCGGACAGCTGAGACTCTTGTGCAACATCGCTGGATCGAGATGGGGCTCAGGTAAGTATTAGGGGGGCTGAGGGGGCTGCTGCACACAGAAGGTTTTTTATCTTAATGCATAGAATGCATTAAGATAAAAAAACTTCTGACTTTAGAACCACTTTAAAGTGTTACTAAACCCACAACAGTTAAATAAGTGTATATATGCAGTAAAGCATGCTTGTTATACTCATTGTGGAACCTAAGGGGTTAATCCTCTGCATTGTGTAAAATTGTGTTTGGTCCTGTCTTCTCTGATCCTCCACTTCTTCCACTGTCCCCAATCCATCTCCTGATAAGACAGAGCCTTTGGAGTCACTCTGCACATGCTCAGTTTGCTAGAGAGTTTTTACTGTCTTGGGAGAGTGCATGTGATTGGCACAGGGCCAATCAGCACTGTCCATACAGAGGTTCAGGAGTCCTGCAGCCTCATAGGACAGTCAGAGTAGAATGAAAACTCTCCTACAAGCTTTAAACAGACACTGATTGAAGTCAACAAGACTGCTATATATTGATGATGAAAAGGTATTTAGCAGTTTATTATAGCTAAAATAATTGCATTTCCATGTTCTGTGTACTGTGGGAGACCAGGTATAGTGAATGCAGGGTCCTGGGTTTAGTAACACTTTAACTTTAGTTCCATTTTAAAGAAAACAAAAAAAAAGCATTATGACTTCTGCTGGGGAAAGAGAACACATCAACGCTGCAGGTAAAAGAAATGGATGTCAACACACATCAACTCAATTGTGTTTAAAGCTTGTCTACACACTAAACACAATGAATGTTGCGTGATTCCAGTCTAAATTCTACTTATAAAATGAAAGGTATACTCATTCTGATAGAAGGCTCAGGGAGTATTGACACTTGTCTTTTCAAGAGATAACTGCTGCCTACTCAAAAGACACATTTGTACCCTGGGCCATGTAGCACTATGAGTACAAATATTCACTCAGGTGCTGCAGGAAAATTCCATTATCTACAATCTACAGACCCTAAGAAAGTTAGGATGTATCTTCTATAACTATATTTGCCATATTTGTATTTTCTCTATAGGACAAGTCACACAGTGTTGCCGCACATACTGTGAAAGCTTTGCACAACATGGACAGTGATATCATTGTGGCCAACCCTTATCCAGACTTTACCATCGCCCACCTCTCTGTGCTGACCAGTCATGGCACATGCAGTATATATGTATGTGGGGTTAAGTCTCAATCCAGAGATGAAGAAATGCAGGAACTCTTCAAGAACATGGAGTGTAAAAGTAGGTCCTTCACACATACATTTCCTGAAATAAAACTATATTATGTCAGATGCATATGCTACATGAACACAGCTTGATGTATATGTACAGCAAAGTACTATATATCATGACAGCTTTCCATCACTGACACATATATTGTATTTTTACATTTTGTGCGTAGGAAGTAGGGAATGGATGCATAATTATTTTTAAACACACTCATAGCAAAATGCTAAAAAAAAATGATCAAATATGTATTTGCATGTTTGGACAGAACCAAGCTTCTGTTAAAGTGACACTAAAAGATATCCTTATTCTCCAAAGATAATTCATACATATGCACTACTTAACGGCCCTGTAATCTATTTTTCATGAACTAATTTTATACTGTATTTTGTGCCTCCTTGTAATGTCCTCTGTGAGTTATCAAACCTCAACTTTTGCCCCTCACTTATTTCAAACAAGCCATGCACATTAGTTTTGCTAATGAGCGTTGCACACTACACATCCCATAGTTCATAGTTCCTTTATTCTATCTTGGGAACAAGCAAGAGAGGGTGTATACTCTCCTACATACAGTGGAAACATGGAGAAGGACCATAGCCACCCTCCAACAACTAGTCAGATCACAACACTGAAAAAAAAAATGGAATTTGGAGGAAGCTGAGAGCAATGTTTTTTTTGTTAGTTAACAATACATACTTGAATAGAATTGGCTTTATTAATCCTGAATTTAGTTTTACTATAAAGAAAAGAAATCAGCAACCCTTTCTGTGTTAATAAAACACATACAGTAAAACCTTGGATTGCATAATTCATTCTGGAAACATGTTTGTAATCCAAAGCACTTGTATATCAAAGCGAATTTCCCAATAAGAAATCATGGAAACTCAGATGATTCGTTCCACAACCATTTATTCATAGGTCTTTCAGTATAGTCCATATAAAAAGATTATAGCAATGTGATGGGTATGTAAACATTAAACATCCATCCACAAATGGAAGCCTCCACAAGGGGATTATAAGCAAAATCTAGCAGGAGCTACAGTGTAGAAAAGAGACGAGAGGCGCCTCTAAGTGTAGCAATATGGTTACATTTAATGAAGGTAGAATATTTAGCAACTCACATGGTTGATGAATAAAACAGGCACCTCTAAGTATGCAGGCATCCGGGTAAAGCTGTCCACATAGACCATCCTCCGCACCACCGGCTCTCATCGCTGTCAGTCTGCAATCATGACCGGGAAGACTACCCTGCAGTAGAGTGATTTGAAAGTGATGCCTGAAGCGCTCGTGGAGCGCAGTGTGGAAGAGATGACGTTGATGTCGGTGCAGAGGACGGTCTATGTGGACAGCTTTACCCCTGATGCTTCCATACTTAGATGTGTCCGTTTTAATCGTCAACCATGGGAGTTGCTAAATGTTGTACCTTCATTAAATGTAACCATATTGCTACACTTAGGCTCAGTTCACACTACCGCGACTTGGGATCCGACTTGTCAGACCTCAAGTCGTCCCAAATCGCTTGACATCAGAAATTGCATTCTAGATAATGAGAGCCGTCTTAATGTACGCTACTGAAGTCACTCCGGCTTCAGAAATGGTTCCTGTACTACTTCAAGGCGACTTCTAGGCGACTTGTACCCATAGATTTCAATTGAAGTCGCCTACAAGTCAGATCTCCATCTATATTGAAGCGACTTTACAGGAAAAGAAATTAGTTTACACAGGCAAACCCCTCCCTCCCAGAGAGCTGATTTTCTGTGATTGGCCACAGCCAAAGTCGCTTGTCCTGGAGGCAACTTTAAGTCGTGTTGTAAGTTGCTTAAAGTCGCGCTGAAGTCGCCTCCAAATTGCGCTGTAAGTCGGGTTGCCCCTGTGTGAACCGAGCCTTAGAGGCGCCTCTCTTCTCTTTTATACTAAGTTGTAACATGACGCTACTTGTATATCATGACATCGCTTGTAGATCAAAATATATTTAAAACATTTTTTTGTCTTGCAAAACGCTCTCAAACCAAGTTTATCTTAAACCAAGGTTTTACTGTAGTAAAGATTTCTGTTTCAGAGGGATGTGTAGTCCTTCACTAGGTGTACAGCTTGTTGTCTCAGCGTGACAGTGTGTTCTAGGTGGCAGATGTGTTATTTGTTCTAAGAGGTGAGTTGGCTCCTTTTAAACAGTCAAGGTATTGCTTATTTCGATTTTTAAAGTAAAAACTGAGTAACATCAACATAAGGCAAGGTAAATTTTATTTTTATGCTTGCTTGTGAGCCCTTTGGTGCTCAAAGAACCCTGAGCAACTGTTTAGTTCACTCAGTGACTCAATCCAGCTATGACTAGTTCTATTTTAACTATTAAGAAATAAGGCAATTTTGTTTTCTGAATTAATTCTAAAACCTTTTAATAAATTCAGTTATACATAACATGAAAGAATCTTTGTCAAGATCTGTGTCTTTGCTAGTTACAGGAAAGGTGGGAACCTACTCCACAAAGGGATTAAATAGATGCTTTTTTTGCTTAAACAATTCAGCCCCGGAAGGATTTACCCTCTTCCTGACTAGGCCCTTTTTTGCGATACCGCACTGCGTCGCTTTAACTGACAATTGCGCGGCCGTGTGACATTGTACCCAAACAAAATTTGATGTCCTTTTTTCCACGAGTAGAGCTTTCTTTGGTGGTATTTGAACACCTCTGCGGTTTTTATTTTTTTGCGCTATAAACAAACAAAAGAGCGACAATTTTTAAAAAATGGCAATACTTTTTGCTATAATAAATATCCCCCAAAAATACATAAAAAAACAAATTTTTTCCACAGTTTAGGCCATATATGTATTCTGTAATGAATTGTCGGATCTCGGCAATATAGATAAAACTCATTGAAAAAAATGGCATGGGTTCCCCCCCCATCCATTACCAGGCCCTTTGGGTCTGGTATGAATTTTAAGGGGAACCCTAAACCAAAATTTGAAAACAAAATTGCGTGGGGGTCCCCCCAAAATCCATACAAGGCCCTTCCGGTCTGGTATGGATATTAAGGGGAACCCTGTGTAACGAACGCGGGTGTCAGATCCCTGCCCTCCTCGCTAACTCGCGACGAAGGACTGGCCAACCTCACACCACACTGTCACTTAGGTAACAATGCCACTCTCAGCTGCGCCCTAGCACAAAGATTTTCCAGCTTGCGGGACCACAATCTAGGTGCCAACAGCCTAAGAGCGATTGCCACTGGGCTAATTACGCAATTAACCCTTTAACTGCCACCACCCTCGTTTAGACCAAGCCGGGGGAAACTCGTGATTTTAGCAATACCAATTATAATTTTAGAATAAGCGTCTGTAACGCACACTGCCACCACAGACAGGTCTACTCAGAGGCCTTACTCTACAACAGTAGTACTCTTTAAGTGGCAGGTTCTTTTATAGCTTGCATTAAGAGCTTTAGAGACAAGGTTAACACTTTTCAACATAAGGGTTTATTATGAAAAGGTCAAAGTTGGTGCAAATAAAACAGTTACAGAAAAAAGATGTTTCAAAGAGATAAAGACAATATACAGCCCCAAAGAAATAAGGTAGAATCGGGGAAGAAGAATACTTGCAATCAATGTCGGAGGGTTGATCAGAGTTCGATCGATGAGCTGGGTATTCGGTTCTCAAACTTGGCAGATGTTCCTGCTTGGATGATAAAAGGAGAACTCACCATTATCTTGGCTTCTCCTCTTTTCTGTCAGATCAAAGGGCTGTTGACAGCGATCAGTGAATAATTGTCTGGTCATCTTGTTTAGGGGTTTGGTTGCTGGGAGGTGTCTACACTCATGACCATGTCCCAGGTACACTTTATGAAACATAATCATATCTCTGCATCTATAGTGTTTACAGACTGAAAATATCCAGATTATTGTACAGTGTGAGATTTCCTTCAAAACAGCTATAAACATGCTATGTCTCCAATGTCTAATTTACCTAGGAGGAATAAGGGGTACCAGTGGTTTCCCATATGACCTGACATAGGGGTGTCTGGACTTGAAATGTTACAAATTATCTGAGGAAACTAAATATGTCCATATTATGGCTGTGCTATTATTACTTTGGAAGTTATGAAATATGCTGAAATTTCATACTTATTCCACTGTTTAAGCTTTATGTTCATTAAGGTATTTACGACCGGTATCTGCTGGTTCTCAGAATTGAGAGTTTTACGACAGGCCTGGACATCCTGCCAGGCGACATTAACTGTTTTTACAGACCTAGCCTGGTTCTGCTTTCTCTGTTGAGTTCCTTTTGAAGTCCAAAATTATGAATTCCTGAACACCTGGGGGGAGGGAGGGAGTTCAGATTTTTTTCTGTAATGTTAAACTATTAGCCAAGCTGTCATGGCTGCCCTAAGGTTCTCAAATAACATGGCCACTAGTGTCCCAGTACGTGATATTGTTACACCCTGCGCCAATTTAAAAAAAAAGGCATAGGGGGTCCCCCTAAAATCCATACCAGACCCTTCTGGTCTGGTGTGGATTTTAAGGGGAACCCTGCGCCAAAAAGTAGAAAAAAATGGCATGCAGTCCTCCTCCCAAAATCCATACCAGACCCTTATCCAAGCACGCAACCTGGCAGGCCGCAGGAAAAGGGGGGGGGGGGAGAGAGCGCCCCCCCCTCCTGAATCGTACCAGGCCACATGCCCTCAACATGAGGAGGGTGCTTTGGAGTAGTCCCCCAAAGCATCTTGTCTCCATGTTGATGGGGACAAGGGCCTCATCCCCACAACCCTTGCCTGGTGGTTGTGGGGGTCTGCGGGCGGGGGGGCTTGTCAGAATCTGGAAGCCCCCTTTAACAAGGGGACCCCCAGATCCCACCTCCTGTATCTGAATTGGTAACAGGTACATTGTACCCCTACCAATTCACAAAAAAAAGTGCAAAAAATAGTAAAAATGACAGGAGACACTTTGGGACAAGTCTTTTATTAAAAAATAAAAATGTCCCACGAAGTAGATCCATCTCACACCGCCCAACGGACCGAAAAAAAAAAAAATGCAGCAGCTCAACCTCCATGGGAGGCTCCCGCCAAGTGATGCTTCTTCTCGTTGACAGCTGTTATATAGCTGAGGGCGGGGCCACCCGGTGACATAAACAGGGACCCCGCCCCCCTCTGACGCAGAGCAGTTGCAGGTTTTTTTTTCGGTCCATCGGGTGGCGTGAGATGGTTCTACATTGCGGGACATTTTTATTTTTTTATTTTTTAATAAAGGACTTGTCCCAAAGTCTCATTTTGCTTCGGTATTGTTCTAAACATGGGAAAACCACTTTACAAGCATACTAAAGACATCCCCCAGGCACGATATTTAAAGGAATATTTCATTTTTATTGTTTCACTTAAGCATTGCACTGCTCTCGAAACAACGGCCGTTTTTAAAACTTTTTTTTGTATTGATACATGTCACCTGGGGCAGGACCCGGGTGCCCAAACACTTTTATGGCAATAACTTGCATATAAGCCTTTAAAATAAGCACTTTTGATTTTTCATGTTCGTGTCCCATAGACTTTAACGGTGTTCGTGTGTCCGTCCAAATTTTTTTCCTGTTCGCAAGTTCTGATGAGAACTGAACCGGAACCGAACCGGGGGGTGTTCGGCTTATCCGTAACCAGCAGCTACTACATTTGTCTGAGGTAGACTAGTGTAGTAGCTGCTGGTGTGTGCTGTTGTCATTTTGTGTTTTTGAAAATGACTGGAGCTGCTCCCCAGCAGCAAGATGCCAGCTACTATTGTAGCAATCTCCTCTGAACTAGTTGGCAGATGCAAGAGTTTGCATGTACAGGGATGTATGGAGGGATGCAGATATTGTCTGCAGCATTCTATAGAGGCTGGGGCTGTGCATGCTGTGTGTGCTCTGTGTCTGTATCAGGGTCTTCTCCTCTGTTCATACACTCAGAACTGTTTCATCTATGTTTAGCGTTGTTGGACAGCGGTGGAACGGGCTAGCTATATGAGAATGCTGCTTAGGAACCACAGCACTGATTTTCATGGGGACAACTGATATGTGCACTGGGGATTTAACAAGCTTATTAACCTCTGATGAGACTTCTTTAAAGCTCCACTCAAGGTAGATTTGAAAACACTAGTGCATGTGATTAAGCGCAATAGAAAATTACATTTATTTTGAAATACAACATGTGTAAGATCCAAAATTTGACTTGTATTTGCCTCTTGGAATCCACTGGACAGCAGAGGTGAGACTAGGAAAGTGAGGCGCAGCAATAGGGGCCAGTCAGGTGTGCTGCAATTTATCTATTTTCACAACTGTCCCCAGTCACAGGCTGGGAACAGAACAGTTCCCTAGCTAGCCATATTAACCATCTTTGGTTAAGAAAAGTCACAGCATCAACCTAGATCTCCTATCAGGTAGGGCTGTGTAAACCTCAGGACTGGATGGATAGAAATACAGATCCTTTGGAGATAAAATGAGCCACTATATGTATTTAGTTGTACAGCATGTAGCTGTTTGCTTGGAGTTTATCCTTAAGGGGAATTACTTTTTCCATATAGCGTCATCATATATTATGTTATTTTTATTTCACTTTCCTAAACAGAGTACATCATACCAATGACTTGTACTAACTCCAGTATTTTACTTTATAGATGTTAAAATGCTTAAAGAGAGTTTCACTGACATTGACCCTGGTGATCCAAGATTACAAAAGGCCAGTCTTATTCTTCTGCTACCTCAGTGCTCTGGATCAGGAGTCAGCAACCCTGTGGAGTTCATTCTAAATGAGCATGGAGGTAATTATCACAATAGTATTATTTGTGACTACTGAGACTAGAACTAGGAACCTTCTGGAGGTTTCTTTGGTAACTTTGATGGCTAATACAAGTGGGGAGAAGAAGAAAAAATGTTGCAAATATTTGGATGTGGAAAGTGATCATTGCTTGGGTTTTCAGCATAACGTCTGTAGGATAAAGGCTTGAAATAAACACATTGCTGTTGTGATTCAAGACCTTGAACGTGACTTTATCCCCTTGCAAATGGAAGAACTTCATTTTGCCCTGGCACAGCTTAGTTTCCAGGGACTAATAGTCTCTGAGCCAGAGAAAGAGTACCTCAGGGGTTTTATTCCAATCTACTCATGGTCCCAAAACCAGATGGCAAGGTATGTCCTATTCTCAACTTAAAGGAGCTCAGTCGTTACCTTCAGGTACAGAACTTTTGCATGGGGTCACTTTGGACAGTAATTGCTTACTCGAAAATTGGAGATTTTCTAGCATTGGTGGATATAAAGGATGCTTATTTGCATGTTCCCTCACCAGCATTACTTTTTTTTTGCAGTATAGGGGCAACATTACCAGTTTGTGGCTCTGCCTTTTGATATTTCAACACCTTGAGTATTCACCAATGTTTTAGCCTCTATCGGAATGTAGGATACCTGGATGTTTTGTTATTAAAAGCACAGTTAATGCAGAAATTGGCCACAAATATTGAGAAGATTTCAATGGATCAGCAAGGGAGTCTCGACTTTTGATCAACATAGTAGAAGTCAGAGTCATTTGTCTATCCTTACAATGCTGGAATTTGCAGCTTTGTGGTTATCCTGTCAGCATCTAGTTGGTTGCAAGTCATTATGGAGGTACAAGAATTCATGCAGTGTACAACAAGGCATTCTACATTTTGTCTTGGTTGGAATGTTATGTTTCATTTTTCTTAGTGGTACACATTCCAGGGGTTGAGGATTGGAAGGCAGACTTATGAAGTAGTCGCCAGCAGCTAGATCCAAGGGAATGGTCTTTACACCCAGAATTGTTTCAGTAGGTACAGTATTTTACAAGTGAGTGACTCTGGATGTGGATCTGCTTACTTCTAGGTTAAACAATAAACTGGACACACTGGTAACTGCGTGAGTTCAGTTTAGTCAGATGTATGTTCTTTTTCCCATCAGAGTACTGAGCTGGGTAAAGGTAGAGAACATTCCAGTAATTCTGACTGCTTCAAATTGACCAAGGAGGATATGGTACTCAGACATACCCAGGTTAGCGGTGGATGCTCCACGGGCTCTTTCATTACCTCTGGATTTATTTTCACAGGATCCAGTATTCCATCCTGCCTTACAGTAGCTGGCTTTGGTTGCCCAGCTGATGAGACCATAGTGTTAAGTGACAGGGTACTTTCAGACTGTCATACCGATTATTCTAGCAGCTAGAAAGCTGTCTTCTCACAGGATTTACCATTGCACATGAAAAGCATATCTTAGGGTTTCTTAATTAAGGGTTGGATCATTCTTTGACTCTGAGTGCTATCAGAGGCCAGATTTTGGTTTTAGCTCCACTTTTCCAAAAGCTGTTGTCTTTGCATTTGCTGGTAAAGACATTTGTACATAGCTCCTTCTGTAACCTTTTGCACCACAGGACCTGAACCTAGTGCTGTCAATTCACATTAATCAAGACATCGTTTTGTTCCATCCCTAAACAGCCAAAAAAAAATGGCTTTACATTGATTAGATATAGTTTGAGCTATAAGGGCATATCTCTGAGCAACAGCATCTTTTACTTCCTGCCGCCTGCCCACAGTAGATTTACTGTGGATGTCCAGCACAGGCAGGAAGAACAATGTACCATACCGATGTTCAAGCATTGGCTGATGCACATTTTACACATTGGATCCTTCAGGCAGCCATTTCCCACCCTTCATACTATTGCTTGGGAATGTCCTAATGATATTGATCAGAAAGCCCTATATCCTAGAATGAACAATAAAGAAAACAAGATTTTTTACTTACCTACAAAATCCTTTTCTGGAAATGCATTACCGGACAAAGGGATTCCGTTCCTTTGTGTCTGTTCTCCTATTTATTACTTCCAAAATGGGAGCTTGCTGGATTGTGAGGGGTTATATACATTAGATAAGGCCAGACCGCTTCTTACTTTGAGTGTCAGTGTCTATTCACCTGAGTGTGGCAGTATATAACCAAACAGAAATTATTTTAAAGCCATGCGTCCTGTGATAAACTTCAAAAAAGGGTTTTACAGTTAAGTCAAAAGTCTTTTTTTCTGCGTCAGAGCAAAAACCAATTGTCATAAGCCCCAGAAGGCAAAAGTCTTAAACTCTTTCGGGGTTCAATGCTAGTTACTGGTTAGCAAAGCTGCAGCTGTTTAGCTCCACTGCTAATGACTTCCCCATAAGTAAATCTGGGCATACAGTATACTGTGAGATTTTTTTTTCATTTAGCCAACGAGATGGATGGAGGAATCCCCTCCCAGGTGTGATGTTAAATTCCGACTGCGGCATCTGCTGCTGTCAGAATACACCAATCAGCATCTGCAGCTGCTGATCAATGAATATTTTCGAACATATCCCTCCAACATTAAAGGTGCAGCTAAAGATGCTTTTATGTGCATTTGTGTTTAATGTTCCTGTAAAATAAGCAAATGGATGTATTCTCTTGTACAGACACCTCTCTGCTTCAGGATCTCTCTCAAGGGTCTGTTTCAGCTGAAAGACTGACTGATCTGGCCAAACAGCAGCTGTCTGAGATGAACCATGCTATGAAATGTAGGTGATCAATATTCTAACACTGTTTTGTTTGATGAGTGTCGATATTGTCCAAGATTACAACAAGCATATTGCCTGTCTTTTCATGTACTGGGCATTTTGAACTTAACACGATGGCACAGTACCCTGGTATCCTTAGGCTCCAGGATGCTGTATGCAGCCAACAGTTGCTAGATCTGTCCTGGTTATGTTGCATCCTGTCTTTCCTGCTCTCATCAGCTCCCTGTTAGCAACAATTGTGAGGTTGCTTGAAAATGAAATTCCAGTCAAATCCTAACTACTCTTAAAAATACTCCATCCCTCCTCCTAGCAACTACTCTGACTAACCTGCAAGAGATACTGTATATATACACTCCTTTTTTCTAGCCCCTCCAGTCTAGTCACTTAATCAGCTTCCTTCTGTCAGCCAGCGCCGGCTGCAGGGGAGAGAAGGGAGCACAAACTAGTAAGCCTATGGGTGACGTCACCACTCAGGCAATACCAGCCATTATCAAGCGCTCTCTCAATTCCCATATAGCCGCCGCTTGTTGACACTCGGGAGATCACCTGACCGGACTGGAGCAGCCTGACACAGCTTAGAATAGGTTTTAGGCGGGGGAAGGGGACATTTTTAAGAGTAGTTAGGGTTTGACTGGAATTCTGCTTTAACTGACATTATCTTATTTATTACAGTAAAAGGTCTTCTGCTTATATATTGTGTCTTCTCCTTCCAGTTAATAAAGTTCACACCATTGTATACTGTACACGCTCAGCGTATCAAGAGGAGAATGAAAATGTCATCAACCAGGCCCTTCAGTTCAAGATGGATGGAACCAAAATACAGCCATATAGGTAAAACATTGTTAGAACCTGCATGTGTTAGTTTGATTATTTCACCAAAGCTCACTTATAAATCAAGGATAAACATTTCTGCTAGTTATTATATTCCATACTGGGCTAGGAAATTTAGGGTAGGACCCAACAAGCACAAGTCAGCCAGGGCTGAGACTGTTCGCCAGGGGGAGGGTACACAGGGCACTATGGGTGGGTTCCAAAATTCGACCACTGTAAATTTGCCTAAAATAAACCTGTTGGAGTAACAACAAATTCATTAGTTATAAGTACCTTCCAAAAATAGATGACTTTGGATTCATATTTTACTAAAGACCACAAGGCACTGAGCTCTTTGGGCATTTTGTGATTCTAAAACACTTATGAGATGATTAATAATCTTTTCACAATACGGTTCTACTATTTTACTATTTTCATGATGTTTTTTTGCAGGCTGAGCCCACCTGTTATTTCAGTTTGCCCTCCAGCAGAAATAGAAACTGTGTGTGATAAATTCTTCAAAATGGAACCATCGGATAATTGCAATGGCTGTTTTCTTGCTGTCATGACAAGAGAGGTGAGAGAACTATAAATAATATTTTATAAAAACATAATAAAACTTGGTGTGTTTGTGTGCGTGTGTGTATATATAGATATATAGAGATATATATCCCACAAAAGTGAGTACACCCCTCACATTTATAAGTAGTGAGTGTACAGCTTGTATAACAGTGTAAATTTGCTGTCCCTTCAAAATAACTCAACATGCAGCCATTCATTTCTAAACCATTGTCAACAAAAGTGAAAATGTCCAAGTTGGGCCCAAAATGTCAATATTTTGTGTGGCCACCATTTTTTTCCAGCACTGCCTTAACCCTCTTGGGCATGGAGTTCACCAGAGCTTCACAGGATGCCACTGGGGTCCTCTTCCACTCTTTCATGACCACATCACAGAGCTGGTGGATGTTGGAGACCTTGGGCTCCTCCACCTTCCGTTTGAGGATGCCCCACAGATGCTCAATAGGGTTTAGGTCTGGAGACATGCTTGGCCAGGCCATCACCTTTACCCTCAGCTTCTTTAGCAAGGCAGTGGTCGTCTTGGAGGTGTGTGTTAGGGTCGTTATGTTGGAATACTGCCCTGCGGCCCAGTCTCCGAAGGGAGGGGATCATGCTCTGCTTCAGTATGTCATAATACATGTTGGCATTCATGGTTCCCTCAATGAACTGTAGCTCTCCAGTGCCGGCAGCACTCATGCAGTCCCAGACCATGACACTCCCACCACCATGCTTAACTGTAGGCAAGGCACATTTGTCTTTGTACTCCTCACCTGGTTGCCGCCATACACGCTTGACACCATCTGATCCAATTAAGTCTATCTTGATCTCATCAGACCACAGGATATGGTTAAAGTAATCCATGTCCTTAGTCTGCTTGTCTTCAGCAAACTGTTTGCGGGCTTTCTTGTGCATCATCTTTAGAAGAGGCTTCCTTCTGGGCAGCTCAGTTTCAGGGTCTTGGCAATCTTCTTATAGCCTAGGACATCTTTATGTAGAGCAAAAATTATTTTTTTCAGATCCTCAGAGACTTCTTTGCCATTTATTTATTTATTTATTTATTTCAGTTACTTATATAGCGCTGTCAATTTACGCAGCGCTTTACATATACATTGTACATTCACATCAGTCCCTACCCTCAAGGAGCTTATATTCTAAGGTCCCTAACTCGCATTCATACATACTAGGGACAATTTTAGACAGGATCCAAATAACCTACCAGCATGTCTTTGGAGTGTGGGAGGAAACCGGAGTACCCGGAGGAAACCCACACAGGCACAGGGAGAACATGCAAACTCCAGGCAGGTAGTGTCGTGGTTGAGATTCGAACCATCGACCCTTCTTACTGCTAGCCGAAAGTGCTAACCACTACACCACTGTGCCGCCCCATGAGGTGCCATGTTGAACTTCCAGTGACCAGTAGGAGAGAGTGAGAGTGATTAACACCAAATTTAACACACCTGCACCCCATTCACACCTGAGACCATGTAACACTAACGAGTCACATAACGGGAGGGAAAATGGCTAATTGGGCCCAATTGAACATGTTCACTTAGGAGTGTGCTCACGTTTGTGAGATACTGTATGTGAATAGCGGATAGCAGAATTGCAGATCACTTTTATCGGCAGTGGGAGAGGCCCCCCCCCCCCCCCCCGCCACGCTCTGGTGCCCTCTGCCACTTACCGGAGCCGTCGGCAGTGGCGGAGGCGATCGGATCTTCACCCTTGCTGGGCATGGAGACGAGTAAGGGAAGATGGCCCCCACCCGTCTCCATAACATTGCAGGATGGAAGCGACGTCAAAACGTCACTTCTGCCCATAGCTTTTAAAGGGCCATTTAAAAAAAAAAAAATTAAATGACAATTTTTTTTTTATTGCATTTTAGTGTAAATATGAGATCTGAGGTCTTTTTGACTCCAGATCTCATATTTAAGAGGTCCTGTCATGCTTTTTTTCTATTACAAGGGATGTTTACATTCCTTGTAATAGGAATAAAAGTTACACAATTTTTCTTAAACAGTGTAAAAATAAAAAATAAAAGATAAAATAAATAAGAATTTTTTTTTTTTTTAACCACTTAAGGACCGCCTCACGCCGATTTACGTCGGCAAGGCGGCACGGGCAGGCAAAATCACGTACATGTACGTGATTTGCCTCCCGCGGGTGGCGGTCCCGTTTGGTCCCCCGGCGATCGGAGACGAGGGGGAGGCCATCCGTTCGTGGCCCCCCCCTCGCGATCGCCGCCGGCCAATCAGATCACTTCCTTTGCTGCTGTATGCTAAACAGCAGCAAAGGAAATGATGTCATCTCTCCTCGGCTCGGTATTCCGTTGCAGCGCCGAGGAGAGAAGACAGGTATGTGAGTGCACAACACTACACACACACAGTAGAACATGCCAGGCACACAAAACACCCCGATCCCCCCCCGACCACCCCCCGATCCCCCCCCAATCACCCCCCCCTCCCTGTCACAAACTGACACCAGCAGTTTTTTTTTTTTTTTTCTGATTACTGCATTGGTGTCAGTTTGTGACAGTTACAGTGTTGGGACAGTGAGTATTACCCCCCTTTAGGTCTAGGATACCCCCCCTAATAAAGTTTTAACCCCTTGATCACCCCCTGTCGCCAGTGTCACTAAGCGATCATTTTTCTGATCGTTGTATTAGTGTCGCTGGTGACGCTAGTTAGGGACGTAAATATTTAGGTTCGCCGTCAGCGTTTTATAGCGACAGGGACCCCCATATACTACCTAATAAATGTTTTAACCCCTTGATTGCCCCCTAGTTAACCCTTTCACCACTGATCACCGTATAACCGTTACGGGTGACGCTGGTTAGTTTGTTTATTTTTTATAGTGTCAGGGAACCCGCCGTTTATTACCGAATAAAGGTTTAGCCCCCTGATCGCCCGGCGGTGATAAGCGTCGCCCCAGGCAGCGTCAAATTAGCGCCAGTACCGCTAACACCCACGCACGCACCGTACACCTCCCTTAGTGGTATAGTATCTGTACGGATCAATATCTGATCCGATCAGATCTATACTAGCGTCCCCAGCAGTTTAGGGTTCCCAAAAACGCAGCGTTAGCGGGATCAGCCCAGATACCTGCTAGCACCTGCGTTTTGTCCCTCCGCCCGGCCCAGCCCAAGTGCAGTATCGATCGATCACTGTCACTTACAAGGCACTAAACGCATAACTGCAGCGTTCGCAGAGTCAGGCCTGATCCCTGCGATCGCTAACAATTTTTTTGGTAGCATTTTGGTGAACTGGCAAGCAACAGCCCCAAGCAGCGTCAGGTTAGCGCCAGTAGCACTAACACCCACGCACGCACCATACACCTCCCTTAGTGGTATAGTATCTGAACGGACCAATATCTGATCCAATCAGATCTATACTAGCGTCCCCAGCAGTTTAGGGTTCCCAAAAACGCAGTGTTAGCGGGATCAGCCCAGATACCTGCTAGCACCTGCGTTTTGCCCCTCCGCCCGGCCCAGCCCACCCAAGTGCAGTATCGATCGATCACTGTCACTTACAAAAGACTAAACGCATAACTGCAGCGTTCGCAGAGTCAGGCCTGATCCCTGCGATCGCTAAGTTTTTTTTGTAGCGTTTTGGTGAACTGGCAAGCACCAGCGGCCTAGTACACCCCAGTCGTAGTCAAACCAGCACTGCAGTAACACTTGGTGACGTGGCGAGTCCCATAAGTGCAGTTCAAGCTGGTGAGGTGGCAAGCACAAGTAGTGTCCCGCTGCCACCAAAAAGACAAACACAGACCCGTCGTGCCCATAATGCCCTTCCTGCTGCATTCGCCAATCCTAATTGGGAACCCACCGCTTCTGCAGCGCCCGTACTTCCCCCATTCACATCCCCAACCAAATGCAGTCGGCTGCATGAGAGGCATTTTCTTTATGTCCTCCCGAGTACCCCTACCAAACGAACCCCCCCAAAAAGATGTTGTGTCTGCAGCAAGCGCGGATATAGGCGTGACACCCGCTATTATTGTCCCTCCTGTCCTGACAATCCTGGTCTTTGCATTGGTGAATGTTTTGAACGCTACCATGCACTAGTTGAGTATTAGCATAGGGTACAGCATTCCACAGACTAGGGCACACTTTCACAGGGTCTCCCAAGATGCCATCGCATTTTGAGAGACCCGAACCTGGAACCGGTTACCGTTATAAAAGTTAGTTACAAAAAAAGTGTAAAAAAAAAATATATATATAAAATAAAAAAAAATAGTTGTCGTTTTATTGTTCTCTCTCTCTCTATTCTCTCTCTCTATTGTTCTGCTCTTTTTTACTGTATTCTATTCTGCAATGTTTTATTGTTATTATGTTTTATCATGTTTGTTTTTCAGGTATGTAATTATTTATACTTTACCGTTTACTGTGCTTTATTGTTAACCATTTTTTTGTCTTCAGGTACGCCATTCACGACTTTGAGTGGTTATACCAGAATGATGCCTGCAGGTTTAGGTATCATCTTGGTATCATTCTTTTCAGCCAGCGGTCAGCTTTCATGTAAAAGCAATCCTAGGGGCTAATTAGCCTCTAGACTGCTTTTACAAGCCGTGGGAGGGAATGCCCCCCCCCATCGTCTTCCGTGTTTTTCTCTGGCTCTCCTGTCTCAACAGGGAACCTGAGAATACAGCCGGTGATTCAGCCAGCTGACCATAGAGCTGATCAGAGACCAGAGCGGCTCCAAACATCTCTATGGCCTAAGAAACCGGAAGCTACGAGCATTTTATGACTTAGATTTCGCCAGATGTAAATAGCGCCATTGGGAAATTGGGGAAGCATTTTATCACACCGATCTTGGTGTGGTCAGATGCTTTGAGGGCAGAGGAGAGATCTAGGGTCTAATAGACCCCAATTTTTTCAAAAAAGAGTACCTGTCACTACCTATTGCTATCATAGGGAATATTTACATTCCCCGAGATAACAATAAAAATGATAAAAAAATAAAAAAAATGAAAGGAACAGTTTAAAAATAAGATAAGAAAGAAAAAAAAAATAAAGAAAAAAAAAAAAAAAAAGCACCCCTGTCGCCCCCTGCTCTTGCGCTAAGGCGAACGCAAGCGGTGGTCTGTCGTCAAACGTAAACAGCAATTGCACCATGCATGTGAGGTATCACCGCGAAGGTCAGATCGAGGGCAGTATTTTTAGCAGTAGACCTCCTCTGTAAATCTAAAGTGGTAACCTGTAAAGGCTTTTAAAGGCTTTTAAAAATGTATTTATTTTGTTGCCACTGCACGTTTGTGCGCAATTGTAAAGCATGTCATGTTTGGTATCCATGTACTCGGCCTAAGATCATCTTTTTTATTTCATCAAACATTTGGGCACTATAGTGTGTTTTAGTGCATTAAAATTTAAAAAAGTGTGTTTTTTCCCCAAAAAATGCGTTTGAAAAATCGCTGCGCAAATACTGTGTGAAAAAAAAAATGAAACACCCACCATTTTAATCTGTAGGGCATTTGCTTTAAAAAAATATATAATGTTTGAGGGTTCAAAGTAATTTTCTTGCAAAAAAAAATAACTTTTTCATGTAAACAATAAGTGTCAGAAAGGGCTTTGTCTTCAAGTGGTTAGAAGAGTGGGTGATGTGTGACATAAGCTTCTAAATGTTGTGCATAAAATGCCAGGACAGTTCAAAACCCCCTAATGACCCCATTTTGGAAAGTAGACACCCCAAGCTATTTGCTGAGAGGCATGTCGAGTCCATGGAATATTTTATATTGCGACACAAGTTGCGGGAAAGAGACAAATTTTTCTCAAGTCATCTTCCAGGACGGCACACCTGAGAGATGAGAGGCTCCTCCCGACAGGAAACACAATCAATCAACAGCTGTTTTAAGTCCACACCCTTCCCCTTGATCCTCAGTTTTTGATTGTGTTTCTCCCTACACAGCGAAACTGTTTGTTTTTTTCCAAATGACCGAAGCCTGGGGCTGGTGGTCTCCCCCTGGGAGCCGGACCAAATGCCTGGGAAGCCTCTGGGTCTGGCAGGATATATTTATCCTTCCCGGGGGGTTCCCCTATCCTTTCTTCAGGGGGGGCAGCAAAAACTGGGAAAGCCCCCCTGATAGCTGAAGGCCCCTGGGTACAGTGGTGTACCCAGAACTTCAGGGGCCCTTATCCTGTCTCCCCCCCTTACCTGTCCGGGCGTCCGTTCAGACGGGGGTGCTGGCTGTCGGTTCTTTCCAGGGGGATCGTATCCCCTGACTTCTGGGCCCCTGGTAGCTCGCGTGGGCTGCTGGGGAGGGCACCGCCTGAACGACCCGCGTTCTTACCCAGAAGGGAAGGCTGAGAGTCAGCAGGAGCAGGCGCCCACATCCTCCTTTCGAGGAGGCACCAATTCACTTTGGTAATTGTCTGCCTAAACCACCTCAGATGGGTATGAGGAACGTACGGCATTGCCCCCCCCCCCATGTGTATATACTGACTGGTACAGTGCAGGACACAGCTTAACCTTGCAGCTCCCTAAAGGGACAGCAGTTGGAGGGGGGGGCACTTTGGCGGCTATCCTCCTTGCGTGTGGACCATAAGGATGGAAAAGCAAGCCCGGTGGCTGTGGCAAAAGGGGGAAGACAACGGTGAGTCAAAAATCCCCAATCCCAGCCAGATGGTTTCTGGGCATTTGAGATCATCTCCCCTGGGGTCTGGATTCAAATAGCCCAGAAGCTTTTGCTAAGAACACCAGCCACAGCTCCCTCTTACATCAATGATGCTGTATGGTGGACAAGTGGTGCAGAGGAGCGAGTGTGCCTAAACCACCTCAGGAGGTAGGTAAGGCATTTTTTTCCCCTTCCACCTATATTTAGTGAGTGGTGCAGTGCAGGACCTGGGGTCTGCATAACAAAACAGCCCAGAAGCTACTGCTAAAAACCACCAGCCACAGCTCCCTCTTATAGCAGAGACACTGTGGTTATCACAATAGTAGGTTGCCAGCCTCTCCCTACATACCCGGTTGTGGTACATTAGTAGGAGTGAATATAGCAAAGGGGGTGACCTGGTAGAACAAAGAGTTCCTTACTAGCCAGGTATACCACTGAACAAGTTATTAATGGTGCAATGGTTGAAGGATTCAGGAGTAAGCTCCCTTGCTCAGCAGGTGCACTAGGTTATCTGGCCCTATTAGCCCAGCTGCTAGGAATCTGAAGTTGCTCCAAGATGCTTAAAAGCTGACCTAACCTTCAACAATGTGGCAGGGACCAAGCTTCTGTGTGGCACAGTAGGGGTTCCCCTGTGACAGATCCTCCTTTTGGGGGTTGCTTGCTATGGGTAACTTTTCATAAGCTCCAACCTCCCACTCCACTCTTACATTGTGGTTATATTTTAATGCAGGGGGTAAGAAAAACCTTTTTGTTGGTTTGGGCTACAGTCTACTCAGTGACAGATCTAAAAGCGATTTACCATAAATCGTTTTCCTATGTCCTTTGAATAAGGATTTTCTGTGCAAACATATGCAAGAGCTAGATGGCTATATGATTGCTTGTTTAAGGCCTGCAGGTGGCTATTTACCTCCAGGCTAAATTGGTAACCACCCTTTCTAGGGGTCTTAAATTGGTCTCTAGGGCTGGGCTCATTGAGACTTTAGTTACTAATCAGCCCCACCCGTGTATGAGCTGGCTAGCGTTTGCTCAATCTACGGAGGTAAGGTAGGACAACAGCTACTATAGTAAGGTGTCCAACCATTTTTAGGATTGGTTCCTTCACTGGCTAGGCCTATGAAATAAATTGCCCCTGTTTTGGTTATTTCATAAAGGGATACACCATGACTCCTTGGCTGCTCACCAGTAGACCTCAGTAGTGAAGGTTTGTCCTTGCTGGGGTGTTTGGTGGCACAGCAGAAATACACATTGAGATTTGTGTCATCTCTGCTCATAAGGGGTATATTGCTGTACATCAGAAATGCACTGCACTGGAACATTGTTTGTGTCCTGTATGTCCTATATTTACTGCCTTTATCGTCTGTATATCAGAAAGGCACAGCAGTAAGTGGTGTTTCTCATTGATCTTCCTTGCTGTTTCTTAGGTATACACAGTAGGGGGTTGTTGACTGCACTCCTCCAGGGAGCCACAGCATGGGGACCCCTTGTTTGTTCGACCTGAAAACTGCTTTTCCTGCGACCTGTGTAATCTTGAGGTCTATGGTTCCGTAAGCAGGGACTGCTGGAGACGCTGCGACCTGGAGTCGCACAGTCACGAATGGTACCCTTTGGAAGCCATAGTATATGACTTCTCAGGCTTCTTGCAGTCCCAAGTGGCAGGTTGGGTCGCACGGGTGTGGGAACCCTAAGCTTATCTGTCCCTCCTGTTGAGGTTTTGCTACGCAGCAGGGATACTCATTGTGGAGTTATTGCCTTATTTTGCAGTAGACCAGAAAGATCGCAGCTGTAAGGGCTGTCTGTTGTTTCTTTGTTTTTATGTTGCTGCACAGCAGAAATACTCAAAATTGAAGCTTTCTGTTTTATATTGCCTTACCTTATGGCACTTCAGAAAAACCCAATGCTGTAGGTTGCTTGTGTTCTTTCTGTGTTGGTTCTATGTAACTGCACTACAGAACTGCATAACAGAAAGGATTGTCTTATAACTGTACTTGGTGGTTCGTCATAAATACGCAACATAGAAGTTTGGGTCTTTCTGTCTTCTCTTTAAGGCCTTGTTTTGCTGTACATCAGTAAAACACCATTGTAAAAGGGTGTTCCCGGCCTTTCTGTATTTACCAGTTATGACCTAGCTAGCTGCACTTCAGAAATGCGCAGCATTTAAGGTGTGTTTGTGTCTTAATGTTTACATATTGGCCGCACATCAGAAAACCAGACTATGAGGTTCAGATTTGGGTCTCTTCCCATGTTTGATATGTTGGTTTAGCTAGTCACACTCAGATACACAACATTTTTGTCTATGTTTGTGTCCTTTCTGTTTAAATCTATTGTGCTATGTCCACAATCTATGATTTTTTCTTTTTATTTGTGATATTAATAATACATGTATCACCTTTTGTATTTCAGCCTTCTCTTCCGTGGAAGGGCCAGGAGTTCTGGCTGCAAATGTCACATGTCAGAAAGCCTCGACCCCTTACTTTCAGGGATGCCAGAGCCATTTCCTAGGGTTGAAGCCCGGTAGAGTTATGGGTCACTGGAGGAAGGCGATAATGAGTCGCCCTGTAATAAGAACTTGGGAAGTTCGGTTCAGAGGAGTTTATGGCCTGAAGATGAAGTATAAAGATGTATACCCGACCAAATAGGTTACAGCTCGGTGCATGGCCTTCATTTTGCCCTTCTAGCAAAACTAGATGTAGCAGTATGAGTGTTCTCCTCCTGCTACGGATGTTAATCTCCTGAGTAGGCTCTCAGGCATAAGTAAAACTATAGATTGGTCATGCCTTAAACCCAGGGGTTAAGTTTTTTTGTTAATCTATTTCCCTTAAGTAGGTCTCCCTTCAATCTTTGCTGACGTAAAGATAAAAATGAACAAAAAAGGTTGTCTGTCAGGGGCCCCCCTTTTGGCAGTTTTATTTCCCTGGACAGGGTTGTGTTAGGACAGGCTCCCTTATTGATCAATGTAGTGTCCTTGTCTTACAACACAGCTCTCCGATTAATCTTTTTAGTGGTTCTAAGCAGCACCTATAGGCAGAATAGGCCATTGTTGTTAGATGTGTGACAGGCAACATTGATAACCTACAAGTTTAACATGTTTTCTGATTCCATCTTTAAGAGCCCACTCCACCTAGATCCTGCATCCGAAGCAGAGAAGGCAGGGACACCGGTGGAGTAGACCGGCAGATCAGCCGCATGATCCAGCTAAGATACCTTCATCAAGCATATGGAGTGAAGGTAAAGCTCACTGCAGAACCGAGGTTCGCCAAGAGGGTCTTGCAGTGGTCCCACCCTAAAGGTAGGCCTGAGCTACTTGATTATCCTCTCAGGTGTGCCGTCCTGGAAGATGACTTGAGAAAAGTACTAGTTACTTACCGGTAACTGTCTTTCTGGGAAATCTTCCAGGACGGCAGGCCTACTTCCCACCCGTTGGAGGAGGGAAAAATTTTAGAACACTAGAAGGTGAGTACCTATGAGGAATGATTTCCCTTGTGAAACAGGTTCAGGAGTTACTTCTCTACAAACTGAGGATCAAGGGGAAGGGTGTGGACTTAAAACAGCTGTTGATTGATTGTGTTTCCTGTCGGGAGGAGCCTCTCATCTCTCAGGTGTGCCGTCCTGGAAGATTTCCCAGAAAGACAGTTACCGGTAAGTAACTAGTACTTTTTTTTTTTTTTTGCACAAAGTTGTCACTAAATGATATATTTCTCAAACATGCCATGGGAATATGTGAAATTACACCCCAAAATACATTTTGCTGCTTCTCCTGAGTACGGGGATACCACATGTGTGAGACTTTTTGGGAGCCTAGCCGCGTACGGGACCCCGAAAACCAAGCGCCGCCTTCAGGCTTTCTAAGGGCGTGAATTTTTGATTTCACTCTTCACTGCCTATCACAGTTTCGGAGGCCATGGAATGCCCAGGTGGCACAAAACCCCCCCAAATGACCCCATTTTGGAAAGTAGACACCCCAAGCTATTTGCTGAGAGGTATAGTGAGTATTTTGCAGACCTCACTTTTTGTCACAAAGTTTTGAAATTTGAATAAAGAAAAAAAAAAATGTTTTTTCTTGTCTTTCTTCATTTTCAAAAACAAATGAGAGCTGCAAAATACTCACCATGCCTCTCAGCAAATAGCTTGGGGTGTCTACTTTCCAAAATGGGGTCATTTGGGGGGGGTTTGTGCCACCTGGGCATTTTATGGCCTCCGAAACTGTGATAGGCAGTGAAGAGTGAAATCAAAAATTTACACCCTTAGAAATCCTGAAGGCGGTGATTGGTTTTCGGGGTCCCGTACGCGGCTAGGCTCCCAAAAAGTCTCACACATGTGGTATCCCCGTACTCAGGAGAAGCAGCTGAATGTATTTTGGGGTGCAATTCCACATAGGCCCATGGCCTGTGTGAGCAATATATCATTTAGTGACAACTTTTTGTAAATATTTTTTTTTTTTTTTTGTCATTATTCAATCACTTGGGACAAAAAAAATAAATATTCAATGGGTTCAACATGCCTCTCAGCAATTTCCTTGGGGTGTCTACTTTCCAAAATGGGGTCATTTGTGGGGGTTTTGTACTGCCCTGCCATTTTAGCACCTCAAGAAATGACATAGGCAGTCATAAACTAAAAGCTGTGTAAATTCCAGAAAATGTACCCTAGTTTGTAGACGCTATAACTTTTGCGCAAACCAATAAATATACGCTTATTGACATTTTTTTTACCAAAGACATGTGGCCGAATACATTTTGGCCTAAATGTATGACTAAAATTGAGTTTATTGGATTTTTTTTATAACAAAAAGTAGAAAATATCATTTTTTTTCAAAATTTTTGGTCTTTTTCCGTTTATAGCGCAAAAAATAAAAACTGCAGAGGTGATCAAATACCATCAAAAGAAAGCTCTATTTGTGGGAAGAAAAGGACGCAAATTTCGTTTGGGTACAGCATTGCATGACCGCGCAATTAAAAGTTAAAGCGACGCAGTGCCAAATTGGAAAAAGACCTCTGGTCCTTAGGCAGCATAATGGTCCGGGGCTCAAGTGGTTAAACGTGCCCGAGCTCACGTGCAGAAGCGAACGCATACTTGAGTGGCGCCCACATTTGAAAACAGTGTTCAAACCACACATGTGAGGTATCTCCGCGATCAGTAGAGCGAGAGCAATAATTCTAGCCCTAGACCTCCTCTGTAACTTAAAAAATGCAACCTGTAGATGTTTTTAAACGTCGCCTATGGAGATTTTTAAGGGTAAAAGTTTGTCGCCATTCCACGAATGGGCGCAGTTTTGAAGCGTGACATGTTGGGTATGAATTTACTTGGCGTAACATTATCTTTCACAATATAAAAAAAAAATTGGGCTAACTTTACTGTTGTCCTTTTTTTAATTAAAAAAAAAAGTGTATTTTTTCCAAAAAAAGTGCGCTTGTAAGACCACTGCACAAATACGGTGTGACAGAAAGTATTGCATCGACCGCCATTTTATTCTCTAGGGTGTTAGAAAAAAAATGTATCATGTTTGGGGGTTCTAAGTAATTTCTAGCAAAAAAAAGGTTTTAAACTTAAACAACACATCTCAAAAAGAGGCTCGGTCCTTAAGTGGTTACTGTAATAATGTCACTGGTTCCAAAAAAAAGTATTAAAAATGTCAGTTAGGTGTCCGATCTGTTCGCCGCAATGTCGCAGTCCTGCTAAAAAATCACTGATCGCCGCCATTACTAGTAAAAAAAAAATAATAATAATAAAAATGCTATAAATCTATCCCCTATTTTGTAGACGCAATAACTTTTGCGCAAACCAATCAATATACGTTTATTGGGGGTTTTTTTTTACCAAAAATATATAGCAAAATACATTTCAGCCTAAACTGATGAATACACGTTTTTTGTTTTTTTAAATTGTTTTGAGAAAGTAAAAAAAAAAAAGTTTTGTTTTTTATTGTATTTTCATAGCCCTTATTTATTGTAAGAGAAGACTACAAGAAGTGAAATGGTGTTTTTGTTTCATCCCTAACAAGAACCTTCTATATAGTACTAACATGCCTGCAGTCATTAGGAAGCTAGTAATAAATACCAAGGAAGTCCTGAGAGGGGGAAAGATTCTGTGGGCCTCTTGTGTCTATTATTTATATTTATAAGCTGACACAGAAATTGAAATATTCTATATGGAAGAGGAAGCTGTTTCTTTCTTTTTTTTTTTTTGCTTGGATGTTTTATTCTAGCCGAACCCAATACAGGACATGCATAATTTAAGATGTTGACAGGATTATTTTAATATGTTTTGTAGAAAATAGTTTCTAAGCTGTTGGCATATTTCCCGAAAGGTCTATCTGACAGGTTCAGTTGGTTCATTTTGCTGAAAATTGTTTATAATTTTAGCAAATAATACATTATATATGGCGCACATCCAAAAGGGACTTTTAGTCATTAATAAAGAAAAATCAATCATAAAGGATTCTTTAAAAATGATATGCATTGCATTTTTTGTGTCAATTAAAACTTACAGTATCAATACTTAGGAAGCATTCACATTTTTTAGGCTTTTGCGGTGCCTTAAAAGAGGTAAAGGATTTTTTTTTCTTATTAATACTTACCTAGGTGGATGCAGCATGGGTCCGATGCTGTATCTGTTGCCTAGCGCCTCCATATTGAGAACCGAGCGATTGACCACCGCCGATCGTTCGGTTTTCAGAGCTCCGTGAGCAGAGAGCTGCAGTCACAGTCAGTCTGGGGCTCGCTGAGAGGCTGAGCCCAGGTGTCAGTCCGGGCACCTGGCAGATCCAGACTCCGTGGTCAGGATGACGCGGTACCGGGACTGACATCCGTGACGTCAGCAGAGAGCGGACTTCAGCTGAAATTGGGTCACATGAGTGCAAAACGAGCTGCACTCCTGTGATCCATAGAAGCACAACAAAACAAGCTATACTTCTCCTTTAATGCTCATGCATTATTGCACAAGCATTATGGTAGTGCATTTAATAATAATGTCCTGCACATGGCCCAAAAATCAACAAATTTGTTTTTCTTTTAACGCAGCACCCCTCAATGTATGCTAGGTGTGTTGCGCAGATGCATTTCCCTCTACTGTAACAGTAGCCACAAGAATGTCACCACAAAATACTAGTAAGGCTCGGTTCACACAGGGGTGACTTGTCAGGCGACCTAGTCGTCTGACAAGTCGCCTCCCGTTCTGTGCTATGGAACCGTTCTAAGGGGAGCGACGCAAGTCGCTCCGACTTAGAAAAAGGTTCCTGTACGACTTTGGGGGCGACTTAGGGCGACTTGCATAGACTTCTATACAGAAGTCGTTTTGCAAGTCGCCCGGGCAGTCGTGTGCAGGTCGCCTCGGTGAGGCGACCTGCAAGTCATGCCGCCTCTGGTGTAAACCGAGGCTTAATGTAGTTGATGAATTACTGTGCAGGTTTTGCCACTTGTTACCTCAATTAAATGGTTGGATAGGGTGCTAACAAACATGAATACTCTTGGGGCTTTCTCTGATTACCCAGTGCTGTGGGATGTAAAATGTTAATAACATATTGATTTTAAAGGTTAATTTGCAATACATTTATTCATTTTTGGGAGATCCTAGAAAACCAGTCAAAGCTGGGCTTTTGCAAAAATTCTCAATCACTTCAGTTATTAAAAATGTACAGAATTTCTGATGGATGATTTGCATTTGCCTTCATTTGCGTTGACTGTCTGATTCTTATACCGAAAACAAAGGGAGAGATTGTGCTACACAGTATGCACTGTGTGAGGCCAAAACATTGACAAGGCAGCAATCGTCCTTGCATTAGTTCTATCATGACCAGTTCTCTTAACAGTGGCGGAAGTATAGGGGTCGCTGAGGTCGCCATGGCTGTAGGGGGCCCTTGAGGGCCCGCCTGTTTATCTTGTTAGGAGGAGCGGCTGAGATCGATCTTCCCATTGTCGGCCGAACTGTAATCGGCACTGTGCAGGGAGCCTGTCACACTGTTCTAAAGTGAAAGCAGTGTGTGTGCTGTGCTCTTTGTCTCCCCCTACAGTGCAGTACCCGGCAGGAAGAGGTAAGGTAAAGCACTGCCGTTTTTTAAAAGGGATTCTGTATGTGTGTTTATATATGTGTTCTTATATGTGTGTTCTTATATGTGTGTTCTTATATATGTGTTCTTATATGTGTGTTCTTATATGTGTGTTCTTATATGTGTGTTCTTATATGTGTGTTCTTATATGTGTGTTCTTATATGTGTGTTCTTATATGTGTGTTGTTATATGTGTGTTTATATGTGTGTTTATATGTGTGTTTATATGTGTGTTTATATGTGTGTTCATATGTGTGTTCATATGTGTGTTCTTATATGTGTGTTCTTATATGTGTGTTCTTATATGTGTGTTCATATGTGTGTTTATATGTGTGTTTATATGTGTGTTCTTATATGTGTGTTCATATGTGTGTTCTTATATGTGTGTTCTTATGTGTGTTCATATGTGTGTTTATATGTGTGTTCTTATATGTGTGTTCATGTATGTGTTTGCATGTGTTTATGTGTGTATTTATATATGTATATGTGTTTGTATATTATGTGTGTGTTTATCTATGTGTATGTGTGTGTTTAGATGCAGTGAAGGCATGTGCATTAAGGGCGCACGGGCGCTGCCCTCTCTTTCCAGCCACCCCTCTATCACCAATAGATAGATTCATGCATTGCATGAACCTATCTATGGCCGCCGCTGCCACCCCCCAATTCAGGCGCCCAGCCCCTTTTTGGGCGCAGGGAACCTGAATTACAGCGGCGGGGGGTGTTTTTGAAGCACCGGATTAGAGCCATAGGCTCTAATAAGCATCAAAAAAGGTGACTTCACAGGCCACTCAGCTGTGTTAGAAAAGCGAATGACTATTCGCTTTCCTAACACTAAACTGCCTCTCCACCAATCAGGTGCTCGGGTCTCTTACCCGTCACCTGATTGGCTGAAACGACAGGCGCCGCTATTGGACGCCTATCAGGAGGAGAGGACGGGAGATGAGGACAGCAGGAGACGCATGGAGGACCCCACTCGTCGCAGTCACCCGCTGCCCCACCAAGACAGGGTAAGTGCCGATGAGCAGTCGGGGGTCACACCGGGGGCATTCAAGGGCACACTGGCAGCATTTAATGGGCACACTGGCAGCATTTGATGGGCACACTGGCAGCATTTGATGGGCACACGGGCAGCATTTGATGGGCACAGTGGCAGCGTTTGGCACAGTGGCTGCGTTTGATGGAACACTGGCAGCATTTAATGGGCACAGTGGCAGCATTTGATGGCACAGTGGCAGCGTTTGATGGGCACACTGGCAGCGTTTGGGCACACTGGCAGCGTTTGGCACAGTGGCTGCAATCAATGGCACAGTGGCTGCGTTTGGTGGCACACTGGCAGCATTTAAGTGGCACACTGGCAGCATTTCATGGGCACACTGGCAGCATTTGATGGGCACACTGGCAACGTTTGATGGCACACTGGCAGCATTTAACTGGCACAGTGGCTGCAATTGATGGGCACAGTGGCTGCATTTGATGATTTTTTTTCAAAAAATGTTTGCACCCCCAAAAAAATTTTGAGCACCAGCCGCCACTGTTTAGATGTATGTATGCACATTTTATGTATGCACGTTTAATCCTGATACCCTATATGTGTACAATCAGGACTGATTTTTTTTTCTTGCTCGTTCAAAGTACCAGCAACAAAATGTTTTTCCTCTGAAAAGCGATCCATGCTCAGATCACTTTTCAGAGGCATTTGACAGCCGGTAAAGAGGCAATATGTTGCCTCCTGACCACCTGTTTTAACCCCTTAAAGTGATTGTAAAGGTTTTTTTTTTTAATAACAAACATGTCATACCTTTTATTGTGCAGTTAGTTTTGCACAGAGTGGCCCCGAACACCGACTTCTGTGGTCCCACGGCGGCTCTAGCGCCTCCTCCTCTTATCAGACATCCCCCTAGGAAAAGCGCTGTCCAGGGGGCAGGGGGGCCCTTCATGATTTCTTGCATCGGGGCCCTGAAGGTTTTTGTTACGCCACTGTCTCTTAAACAATATCTGTGATACATTTGGAGTTAGGGACTGAGATACAATTGTTTATATTGTTTTATATTTGAGTTGTGTGGTGATCTTAAAAGCATTGTGAAAAAAGACTGTTCAATGTATATTTAACACTTTCACCATGTTCTTATCTCCATTCTATTTAAGAAGCAGACTATTTTTCTGATAACCAAGGTGACTTTCTTTACAATGTCTGCTTCCATTCTAGATGCATCCTTCTAAGTCTGTCTCCCCTCAAGATGTTTTGGCTCAGGCTGCTGCTAAGGGACTGCTTAGTGGCATTCGCATTGCAAAATCTCCAAGAAAAGATGACAAAAAGAAGAAATCAAAAACACAAAATTATAAAACCACCCCAGCCACTTCAAACGCTCAATCAAAGATCAATGAGTTCATAAACCGTGAAAATAATTTGATGAGCCCAAGAACACCAAAAGACCAACATAACCAAACTTCTTACAAAAACCATACTAACACTTTACAGTTTACAAAGGCAGCAAAGCAGAGTGGCATTCCCACTGTGTCCATAACAATGAAGAATCCAGGTAACTTCTCTTTCTTGTCCAAAGATCGGCAGACAAGTGCCATCAGACCAAAGCCTGAAGATAAGATGATCCCATTGAAACCAGTCCAGATTATGCTGCCTCCAGTGACCTCTCCATTCCAATACAGTTCTCCACCTGAGGTGAAGAACCGCAGTCCAGTCCATTATCATCACCAGCGCTGGCATTCAGGCATCAGGAGCAGTCTCCAAAATCCCTTTATTTCAACTGTACCTTTTATCGGTAAGACCAAGGAAAGCACACCGTGGACCGCAGTCCAACATCCCAAGCCCTGGCATTGAACAACTGTTGTTTTGCTACTTTTTTTTAATGCTTTTATTTAATACTATGACAAACATTTACGACTAATTTTTTTTGTATCTTAAATTAGTGTTTTTTTATGTCTTGTAGTTAGTATTCAGTTTGTATCAACTAATATTTGCATATCATTTTGTCCTTCTTTAAATAGACCAATCTATTTATCTTACAATTGGGTTCTATCATGCTACAATGTAGTAGTACACCATAGGCGTGCACACAGAAGGTGCCTGGGCACACCCTAATCATGCTGTGCTGCGTAGATTTCCCCTGCTGCTTCGCTGCAGAGAAAGAGACTGGGGAATCTTTGTCCTCAGTCACTTTCTCATTCTCAAAAATGAGACATCTTTCACCAACCCCCCCTTCGAGGCTCCTAAAAAAAAATGTAAAAAAAAATGATAATAAATTATTGCACAAAATTAATAAAAATTATAAAAAAATAAAAATAAACTACTGACACCGTCCAATGCTGTACTGACACCAACCTCTGCCCTACTGACATTGTCCATTACGCTACTGCCCTATATATATATATATATATATATATACACACACACACACACACACATATGTGTTTTAGCTTTAAGGTGCACACTATAATGCAATAGGCTGTGCACAACTATGTAGTGCACACTATCTATACTATAAATAAATTACCTAATTATTGTGCAGTAATTTTCAGGGATAAACTGTTAATGTACACTTTGTTACCTAAAATCCTTTGTAGGGGAATAGTCTTTTTTGATGTATTTTTTTTAAATATTTTGGAGAACAACTAGTGTTTTCTATCAATATTATTATAATGTTACTAGCCATGTCTTTGATGACATAATCAAATATCATCAACTCTTTTGCTACTATGAATATCTTGCAGAAATACTTGTTAATACCTTGTGTGGCATTAGAGCCAGCATGACTGCCGATGGTAGATTTCGTCATAGGCATCTTTCCTTGAGAGATACAAATCCATTTTATATATATATATATATATATATATATATATATATATATATCTATACACACACACACATACATACAGTTTCTCACAAAAGTGATTTTCATAGGACAACACTGAAGGAATGACACTTTGCTACAATGTAAAGTAGTGAGTGTACAGCTTGTATAACAGTGTACATTTGCTGTCTCCATAAAAATAACTCAACACACAGCCATTAATGTCTAAACACATATCAGTACACCCCTAAGTGAAGTCCTAATGGGGCCCAATTAGCCATTTTCCCTCCCCGGTGTCATGTGACTTGTTAGTGTTAGGTCTCAGGTGTGAATGGGAAGCAGGTGTGTTAAATTTGGTGGTATCGCTCTCCCTCGCTCATACTGGTAACTGGAAGTTCAACATGGCACCTCATGGCAAAGAACTCTCTGAGGATCTGAAAAAAAGAATTGTTGCTCTACATAAAGATGGCGTAGGCTATAAGAAGATTGCCAAGACCCTGAAACTAAGCTGCAAGACCATACAGCAGTTTAACAGGACGGGTTCCACTCAGAACAGGCCTCGTCATGGTCGACCAAAGAAGTTGAGTACACGTGCTCAGCGTCATATCCAGAGGTTGTCTTTGGGAAATAGACGTATGAGTGCTGCCAGCATTGCTGCAGAGGTTGAAGGGGTGGGGGGGTCAGCCTGTCAGTGCTCAGACCATACGCCGCACACTGCATCACATTGGTCTGCATGGCTGTCGGCCCAGAAGGAAGCCTCTTCTAAAGATGATGCACAAGAAAACCCGCAAATAGTTTGCTGAAGACAAGAAGACTAAGGACATGGATTACTGGAACTATGTCCTGTGGTCTGATGAGACCAATATAAATGTATTTGGTTCAGATGGCATACTCAACTCCTCCAGCCCCTAATAAACATTACATAGAAAGGAACTGCATAGGATTTTTCAGTCGTTGATTTCTTAAAAAAGAGCATGTACAGTGCATCCGGAAAGTATTCACAGTGCTTCACATTTTCCACATTTTGTTATGTTACAGCCTTATTCCAAAATGCATTAAATTCATTATTTTACTCAAAATTCCACAAACAATACCCTATAATGACACCGGCTGTAATTGGTGCCAAAGGTGCTTTAACAAAGTATTGAGCAAAAGATGTAAATACTTATGTACATGTGATTTTTAATTTTTTTATTTTTAATAAATTTGCAAAGATTTCAAACAAACTTCTTTCACGTTGTCATTATGGGGTATTGTTTGTAGAATTTTCAGAAAAATTATTAATTTAATTAATTTTGGAATAAGGCTGTAACATAACAAAATGTGAAAAAAGTGAAGCGCTGTGAATATGAAAACAACGAACCTCCTCTGACGCTGCGGCCAGCCGATCTGTCCGCTTCCATAGCGCACATATCATATATAACTATGAGGTGTGGCCGCCGGATGATGTCATCAGGAGATCCCACCCCCTTGTGACATCACTGATCCATCATGCCCCATGCGGTGAAGTCAGAAGGGGTGGGATCTCGAAGTGACATAATGCGCCCCATCGCAGCATCGGAGGAGATTCGTTTTTTTAATGTTCAGCGGGAGCGGCGGAGGAGAAAGACCGGAGGACGAAGCGGAGGAAGAAGGAGAAGACCAGAGGAAGATGGAGGAAGAAGCGGGGGAAGAAGTCTTCTGTCGCCATCTCTCCCGCCACTGCCTACTTCTCCCGCTGCTGTGAAAAGTTGGTCAAGTGTGAAAGGAACCTAGTGAGATTCATTGATGATAACCCCTTTGAATTAGGCCCCATTTGCACTTGAGCGACCAATGCCTGTGTAATCTTGCGGTATATGGACCTCAAGTCGCTTCAAAGTCAAACCAAAGTAGTGCATGGATGAGGGTTTGAAACAGGAAAATCTGGATGCCGCACACCGAATAAAGTTGAAAACATCTTCTTTATTGTAAAACTTGAATCATAAAAAACAGGACAATCAGGCGGGTGGTACAGACACAGCTGGCGCGTTTCGAGCTCTAGTTCGATCGCTTACTCCTCTCCTCTGAAGGATTCACTAACACACACCTGAAAGCAAGTTCTCCTGAGCGGTGATTTATTTTCTCTGTCTTTAGTGCATGGATGAATTTGACCTACTTGCAGGATGCACAAGTGAGAATAGCACCTAATTTAAAGGTATTATCCATGAATCTTCTTCACACTGCTACGACCTGAAAGTCACACTATTTTGCTGTCCCTTTGCTGCTGCAACTTGGCTCCAACTTCTGGGAATGCCTGTGTAATATTGCGCCCTAGGTACCTCAAGTCACATGAAAGTCACACCAAAGTAGTACAGGGACTACTTTGAAGTTGTTCCAACTTGAAGTAGCACAGATATGAATTGGTTATCATTGATAATCATGGGGAACAACTTGTCATGCAACTCGGAGGTCCAAATTTGCCGGAAAAGTCGCCCAACTGTGAAACAAATCATATATATTTTATTAGAAATGAGCTTTCATTTATATTTGCATAGTCCTTACTGATTTACATCAGCAGAACAAATGCAGGAAGTGATGTGTGCACATGGGCCAGAAGCAACTGTGTGGTGATGTCAAACAAATCAATGAACCAAATCTAAGTACCACATCCGCCCCCACATTAAGTAAGCACAAGTACATATCCTACACTTACCCGGCAAATGAGCAGTACCTCCTCTTTGCTACAGTATATATGGTGCTACATTTAGCAAATGAGTTAGCAATTGGGTTTTAAGGGCCCTGCTCATAGGAGCTTACAATCTAAAATTTGTCTAAATCTTAGAGTGGACATAGCTTTACTTTCAGTGTATAATGGGTAACATTTCATACAACTACTCACCCACCAGCCCACATTTTTATCTGCAAGAATTTAGAAACATACTTAACAGTCATTATTCTTACAAAGCATTCCAACATAATATTAAAAAGGCACATATTCAAAATATAACACCCACCACCAGCCCACAATGCACACACATACATAGGTGACCATGTTCTGCTGGAAGCTGCATTTCTGTGTACATGATTAAGTAATGAGATCAAAGAGTAGAAGATTCAGCAGATTCTCCCAAACCATGTTTGCATGGTCAGACAGGAACAATACACACACGACATTGACAGCATGGCCACATAAACCCACTTTTGATGGAAAAAAAATAATTTCAGCAAACAACCAGACCTTGTTGGGCATTTATCAATATGCACAATATCATTCCTTCTCCCCCTGGCCTTCTCAGACCAAACAACCCCCCCCCCCACTGCAACCCTTTATATAAGATAGGTTGCATTGTTAGCACACTGACACATGCCCAATAGAAGAACTGTATCTTTCAATCTGTCTCTTCGTGTATGTCTAAACTGATTGCACCTGATGGGCAGGAACACATGTAGCACTAACTCACGGTGGAGCTGCTGGTTTAAGCGGGTCTGTTACCTTCACTTTGCTTCCCTCTGTTTCACCACCACCGGGTCTAGGGTTCCGTTGAGTTTACTTCTGGACGACACACGCACCAACACTGGAGTACGTTTTCAATGCTTTATTAAACAAACAATTTAGGAAGTAGCAGGAAAGAGGTGGAAAGGAAACTTGCAGAAGAAACTCAAATATTCTCTGGTAGGGTTCTCTTGGCAAAATGTCTTGGTATAATTCAAACACTATTTAAAATGCGCTCCCCTCGTGGGACACACTCCTTGCTCGTCTGGATAGGCCTCTCTCACCGGTCTAGCAGCCAGTACGCAGCACGAATCAAAGTCTCTGCCACAGACTTGTTTGGGAATAAAATCTGTACGATCCTCTGCCACAGGATGTATAGATTTGCTGTAGTGAAAGTCAGTCACAGTGCTTGAACCTTTAAGCCGAGCCGGCAACACTATGCTGTATGGTTACTTTTGGATACGTCCTCCAACCGAGTCACCAGGCCCCTCTATAGACCAGCACGCTGCGCGATCTCTCCAAGACGGGTCCTCTCCTGGGATCTCCTCGGTTGTCCAGCTTCGTCACACAGGACCGACAGCTCAGGACCATTCCTCGGCCGTGGTGGCGGGCTCCAGACAAGCCTCTGGACCCACCCCTGCGCCGCTGTATCGTGGGCCTCCCGAACGGAGGACCACGAGGTAGCTCCTTAACGCATATCTGTCGGCCAGGAGGGCCAGCAGGTGGCTGTAAAATGAACCCCAAAATATGGCGTCTGTCCCATAAATACCCTCACCCAGAATGCAACTCGGAGGACCACCTCAACCGAGCATGCCTCCGGGACAGAGGAGCATCCATACGCTTCAACACGTTGCCCTTCCAACCCTGACCAGTGCTAACAGTGACACCCACCGGTCAGCACGGAAACACCCACAACGTCAGCCAAGCTTGAACAGAGGCGAACTTTTAACCTTCCTAACGCACAATTTACTAAATTTAACATGCGGTAGATTGCAAATCTACCAGTGCTACACACATAATACTATTTGCAACTGTGTTGGCCCTTGGCTATGTGCATCAAATCTCCAACTACAGGCCAAAGATCGAAGTCCATTTGCATTCACATAAACAAAGCAACAGTTTTCTAAGCATATGTACTGTGCAGTGTAAACCCTACAATTTTAAATGTTCAAGAGAGACTATTTCGACAGGAGACAAATAAAATACCAGCATGTCTTTGGATTGTGGTGAGAAACCCACACAGGGAGAACATATAAACTTCAACACAAGCATTAGGATGTTGGGGAATTGAACCAGCAACCCCAGTGTTGCTAGATGGAATTTCTACCCATTTAGCCAGCAGGCAGTCTCACGCATGCTGTCTGCATCTCTGTGGTGTGAATCAGTCCTAAGTCCATAGCCATACGCAGTGTCACAAGCAATATACAATATATTGTCTGAAGTATTGGGACGCCTGCCTTTATATGCACATTAACTGTAATGGCATCCCAGTCTTAGTCTGTAGGGTTCAAAATTCATTTGGCCCAACCTTTGCAGCTATAACAGCTTCAACTCTTCTGGGAAGGCTGTCCACAAGGTTTAGGAGTATGTCTATGGGAATGTTTGACCATTCTTCCATAAGTGCATTTGTGAGGTTAGGCACTGATGTTGGACGAAAAGGCCTGGCTTACAGTCTCTGCTCTAATTCATTCCCAAGGTGTTCTGTTGTGTTGAGGTCAGGACTCTGTGCAGGTCAGTCAGGTTCCACTACCCCAAACTCACTCATCCATGTCTTTATGGACCTTGCTTTGTGCACTGGTCCAAATCATTTGGTGGAGGGGGGATTATAATGTGGGGTTGTTTTTCAGGAGTTGGGCTTGGCCTCTTAGTTCCAGTGAAGGGAATTCTTAAGGTATCAGCATACCAAGACATTTTGGACAATTTCATGCTCCCAACTTTGTGGGAACAGTTTGGAGATGGCCCCTTCCTGTTCCAACATGACTGCACACCAGTGCACAAAGCAAGGTCCATAAAGACATGGATGAGCAAGTTTGGGGTGGAAGAACTTGACTGACCTGCACAGAGTCCTGACATCAACCCAATAGAACACCTTTTGGCTGAATTAGAGCAGAGACTGCAAGCCAGGCCTTCTCATCCACCATCAGTGCCTGGCCTCTCAAATGCACTTTTGAAAGAATGGTCAAACATTCTCATACACGCACTAAACCTTGTGGACAGCTAACCTTCCCAGAAGCTGTTAACTGCAAAGGGTGGGCCAAATCAATTTTTACACATATCACATTTTTTTAGCTCAAATTATGATTATTTGTAAATAATAAAAAGCACAAAAAATTGTGACTCATTTTAAATTTGCATCAGCAATGGTATTGTTTGTGCTTTGTAAAGACACCTGTGTGAGTTTGGGTAAAGATTGTTGTGAGATGGAGAGTAACAAGTGAAAGTGACAGAGAAAAATATATTTTACCAAAACATCAAAACATTCCACATTCTAGGATTCTTAAAAACAAAATTTATTTCAGAGAATGAGAGCTCAGTTGTGTTGGCACCTAATTGTACAGAGACAGGGAAATTATCTCTTCTCAGACTTATAAAGATATTTGAGTGTAGAAATCACTTTTGCACACAGTTTAAAAGCAGATTATCTTTAAACAATATACCGCATATTTCAGTACCATTCAATTATATCATGCTCTAAACATATTTCCATGTGCACTACTTCAGGTTTTAGCAGTATTAGGTTTTGGGCGCTATTTGTTTTCAGGGAACAATAATAAATTCGATTTTGGGAGTGTTTTTTACCAGTGCTATAGTGAATACCGTTTTAGCGCTAATAGTGCAATTAGCTCTAATTAGCGATGAAAGCGCTATAGTAAATGACCACCTATATAACTTTAGGTTACATTTTTGGTTATGGAGAAGAATAGAGATATAAACAAAACTACAAAAGAAGAAAAATGCACAAAGGTAAAATGCTACTAAACCCAGGACCCTGCATTCACTATATCTGGTCTCCCACAGTGCACAGAACATGGAGATGCCATTATTTTAGCAAATGACTAAATACCTTTTCTCATCAGCAGTATATAGTCTTGTGACTTCTATAAGTGTCTGGTTAAAGCATGTAGGAGGAGTTTTCATTCTACTCTGAGTGTCCTATGAGGCTATAGGACCCCTGACCCTGTCTGGACAGTGCTGATTGGCCCTGTGTCGATCACATGCACCCTCCCAAGAAAAAAAAAAACTCTCTAGCAATACACATCAAACTAAGCATGTGCAGGGGGCCCAAAGGCTCTGTTCTATCAGCAGATCGATGGGGACAGTAAAAGGAGGGGAGGATCAGAAAAGATAGGATCAAGCAACATTTTTACGCAATGCAAAGGATTAACCCCTTAGGTTCCACAGAGAATATAACAAGCATACTTTATTGCATATACAGACTGATTTTACTGTTGGGTTTAGTAACACTTTAAAGTATAGGTTCACTTTTAAAAATAATAATTTAAAAAAATGCAAGTTTTTGCAGGTATAAAAAAATGTGCATTTATTATTTTTTTGCTATTGAGCAGGCCCGACTGGGACAAAAAATAGGCCCAGGCATTTTAGACTGAGCAGCCAACTTTTCCAGGGACCGGGGGGGGGGGGACGACGGTTGGTAGACATTCGCGGGGGTGGCTGTAATGTGCAGGGACACGGTGATATAAAGGGAACTGTGCTATAAAGGGGCACTGCAATGATTACAGTGCCCCTCTACAGTGCAGTCCCCTTTTTATTACAGTGCTCCAGTCCTATTGTGGCCATACAATGCTAGTATTGTCTGTCTCCTATTGTGCACACACTGCCCAGTGTCACTGACCTGCTCTTTTTTGGTGGTGCGGTACAGCGTGGCTCTCTCTCTGGTGGTGCGGTACAGCGTGGCTCTCTCTGGTGGTGTGGGTACAGTGTGGCTCTCTGGTGGTGCGGTACAGCATGGCTCTATCTCTGGTGGTGCGGGTACAGCTTGGCTCTTTCTGGTAGTGCGGGTACAGCGTGGCTCTCTGGTGTTGTGGATACAGCGTGGCTCTCTGGTGGTGCGGATACAGCGTGGCTCTCTGGTGTTGCGGTACACCGTGGCTCTCTCTCTGGTGGTGCAGTACAGCGTGGCTCTCTCTCTGGTGGTGCAGTACAGCGTGGCTCTCTCTCTGGTGGTGCGGTACAGCGTGGCTCTCTCTCTGGTGGAGCGGAGCTATTAGTTCCCCTAGCACAGTCCTCTCTTTGGTTTTTTTATGTCTCCTGTAGTAGCTGCTACAGGCACTTCTAAGCTTGTTTCCAGGTTTTCTCTCCCCCCCAGCAGAGTGCATGATGGGGAGTGTAGTCAGCTCCCTGCTGAAAACAATTGGGCCACCTATCTCTGTGACTACATTTTCCATGATGCCCCTCTAGTTTTCCGATTGGCCCTTTGTTGTGGCCAATGGTGAGGGAGGAACAATAGGCAGGAAGCTTTCCCCTTACATGTGCTGCCAACAAGAGAAGGGGAGGGGGGAAAACATCCTGACAGCAGCCCTCCCCCTTGCCCCACCGTGCGGACACCTTGGCTGGAGGAGGAAGAGCAGTCCCTGGGAGCAGAGAGCGGAACTATCAGCGCGGCTCTGAGGCTGAGCTGTGTGTGAGAGAGACACACAGCTCAGCCCATGCAGCCGAAAGTTCCGCCGGAGAAGGCGCGGCCACATAGCGGTAGCTGCGAGCGGCGGCCACGGCCTGTGTTAACCATGTTCAGGCCGCGGTCACTGCTTACCTCCCGCTGTGCGGCCCGAACAGCAACATGCTAAGAAGCGGACGGCCCAGGCCCACCGGGCAAATGCCCGGTCTGCCCTGTGGCCAGTCCGGGCCTGCTATTGAGCCTAAAGAGTATTGCACCTGCAATCTGGATGCAATATCAGGCTCCTGTAGAGACTGCTGAGCGCTGTCTTGCCATACGTCCGGTATTAGCAGACAGTTCCTCAGATGTAGGAACTGCCAGTGAACTGAAAGTTCATTGACAACTACATGTTATACCCTAAATACGGATGTAGCATGTAAAAAAGGCAAGCTTATCCTTTAAAGATGAACCTTAAACAGCTATACACATAGTTCAAATAAATATATGGGAATAGTTTTACCTGACGAAGTTTTACCTGAATATAGTTTTACCTGTGGTCCACAGGCCATGGCCAGATCCCAGCAGGACCTACAGGCCAGCAGCCAGCAGGACCCACAGGTCTGCGGCCAGCTCCCAGCAGGACCCACAGGTCTGCGGCCAGCTCCCAGCAGGACCCACAGCCATTTGGTTCAGATTTTTTTTTCTTGTTTTCCTCCTCTAAAACCTAAGTGCATCTTATGGTCAGGTGCATCTATTGGAGCGAAAAATACAGTATTCTTTAAAATGTTTTTACTGTGTAAGCAACCTCTCAATATATTTTCTGTTCTATCTCTAATTTATTAGAAACCATATAATCTAAACATTTATTTCTGTTTCGTGCTTTACTTTCCTACAATTACTTTACAGTAATGAGAGGTTCGTTTTACGTTATTTATTTTTGCTGAAATGCGAGAATAAGGCGGGAAGGAACATAATTAGTTGATATTCTATGTGAGCAATTTCTTGCCTGTTTAATTTATTGGCCTCATTAGAACCTTTCCTCAAGGCAGACAGGCAATCAGCATCTTATTACTGCAGCTAATAGCCCACATCTTAGCTGTCTCTGGTTATTCTATGCACAATAGTAAAGCTGGGGCAATAATCATTACGTGCAATGTTCCAAGTATTTCAGCATGAACAGTGTAAACATGGCATATCTCAGTTACTTATATCCAAAAAGTGATGCTTACAAAGTCTGCTGTCAAGTCACAAACTTCTCAAATTTGCCATCTAAAGTATGGTTTATTTGATGGCAGTGATGAACACTACAGCATAGTATAGAAATACTACCATCCAGTTGCTGGTATTTTAATGGGCTCTTCTGCTTTCATAATGGTGATCCATGCTGTAGCTGCACTCAAAAACCCACTGACCCACTGACTGTAACAGATAGACTTCAGCACCTTCAATGCTCTTTTTGAAATTTTATTGGCTCGATTACATTGGGAAGAGAAGCAAAGGGGTACAGGATACCCCAAAAAGCCAGTTCAGATTCTGTAAGCCCAGATGGGCAAAAACATTCCAATATCTTGAGCCTTTGCCATAAGCAATCCAGGTTTAGATTCTGTAAGCTCAAATGCGAAGCTAACTTCCTGCTTTTTAAAATTTAAAATGTCTCAGCCTAGTTGGGTAGCTAATAGAACAAAACTCTTCGCTACTTTGGCTTTCCTAACCTGACCTATTCTTCTTCAGGTTTGTAACTTGATGAAAAGTTATAATTAAGCAATTGAATGTCAAAAAAAAAAATACAAACATTCCCTAACCATAAACCCAACCCCTAAAATTCTAATCTATGTTTAACACTTAGGCCTTGTTTAGACATGTGGTTAGGGGGCAGCATAAATGTGCGATCGAGCCATGTTTCTGCCACCCACCAACTGCTCCCCCTTAAGCTGCAATAGGCAGCAGAGGGGGATGTTTACATAGTGCACCCACCGAACGCTACACATGCACGTCAATAGGGAAGCACCACAAATGCCCCACAATCATGTGCCATTCACGCAGTTGCAGCACGATTGTCAGCACAATTGGGGTTAAAGCAGGTGGCGAGGAGGCATTGCATCACTTCCTCACAGCCTGTGGTGTGCGGTCCAGAAGTGGATCGGGCTTCAGAGGCAAGGAAGATTTAGACACACAAAATTATTTAGACACACAAAAACTCTAAATCTACCCTAAACCACCCAACCTAGCCCTTAAAGGGAATACATAGCAGGTGTGTACTTATTAATATTATTATAAGTTAAAATACTATTTTATAAATATTTTCATTTTTTCATTAATTAGGTAAATATATATTTGGTATACTAAAGCAGAACAAAGCACTTTAATCCATCAGGCAACACCATCCCAATTTCTTTTTAGATCTGTAGTTGCAGTGGTTCTACACATGTAAGGAAACTAGCCATTTGAGGGCTTGAAAGCACGGTGGCAACTGTTAGGCTCCATTCACACCTGATCATGGGCAGAATCACCGACTTTAAATTGCTGCAAAACACTGGACGCATTTGTGATTACTTCTTAATGGCACTCCAATTGCGCCGCGATCGGGTGTGAATGGAGCCTTACAGCTATCAAAGGCATACCTTGAACGTAACTGTTTTGAAAAATAACATTTAGTGTTGTGTCCAGTCAGCAGTTGGAGTTCGAATCAACTTTTGACTTCATTAGCATGATTCTTTTTAAGCTGTTCAGAATAAACTGCAAAGTTTTTGAAACCCCAATGACTCATATCCCCAGGGAATGCTCTTTGCCTAATGCAGTTATTTATTGTAGGTACTTATATAGCACTGTCAATTCATGCAGTGCTTTACATATACATTGTATATTTGCATCAGTCCCTACCCTCAAGGAGCTTACAGCCTAAGGTTCCTGAGACACATTCATACATATACTGTACTAGGGCCAATTTTTTAGACAGGATCCAATTAACCTACCAGCATGTTTTTAGAGTGTGGGAGGAAACCCACACAGGCAGAGCATGCAAACTCCAGGCAGATGGTGTCATGGTCAGGATTTGAACCAGCAACCCTTTTTGCTGCTAGGTGAAAGTGTTAACCACTACACCACTGCGCTGCCAACTTCCAATTAAAGGCACCAGTAAAACAAAATAAAAAAATATTGGGAAGCTGAGGTAAATTGAGCTAACTTCACTAATTATGTACCTGTAGGCCAAGTATGGCTTCTCTGAAAGCAGTGTGCCCAGCACTGTGCTCAGCTGCTTCTGTGACGGGATAGGAGAGTGCATTGCTTGTGTGTCAGTAGCCTTTCACAACCCCCCCCCCCCCACATTCCCACAGCACCTGTCCAAAACTTAAGCCCCATAAACCCTAACAAATAAAATGTATCTAAAGCCAAAACTTTTTTATCTATTATGGAGTAGGGAATTGTTGACAATCCTATTTTGTATCTCGTAGACACAACAGAATGTGAGGAAATCTTTCCAAAGTGAGATAAATTTTCTCCTAGACGGTGTTCTATTGGATTTCTCCTCTGTTCATGCTCTGGTGGAAATATAACATTTTAGTTTTTCCCTCATAGTTTGCATTGGAGAAAACATACATTTTGATCTGGATCAGTGATCATTTCCAGTCATTCTAGACCACCAGTGATCAATGAGGTTGCCTTTGTATATCAAGCATGTATAGGCATCTCTGAAAGGTAAAAGGGGGGATTTTGGAACTTTAGATGAAGCACATATGTGGGGTGCCACCATCCCTGGTTCAAGTAAATAAAGAAGTAAAATTGGGACTTTAAATGAGGCTATTGACATTGTGGAGGTAAATTGGTAAAATAACATGTTTATTAACATAGAAAGATGTATAAAATACATATCAATGATGCAAGACAAATAAAAAGTATTACTCATATATATATACACACATATACATATGTGTATGTAGCATGGACATCAAGGATGCATAGACATATATCAACTTGGCACCACATAGTGATCTAGAAAAATTGATGGGTAAATTCTATAAATTCATATATATACACGTCATCCAGGCAGCACATTGCAATGAAAATAAAGATGATATACAAGAAGTAAGAACATGATTCATTTGTAGATGATAAGCTGAATTGATTTCGAATGACTGACGCGTTTCTTGTGTGAACACTCATCTGGGGGTGTGCTCAAGAATATCTATAAAGAATAAGGTATAATTAATCTAGTATATCACTGGTCATAGCAGGAAAAAGCAAAATTGTCAATCCTGGATACTTACATAAAGTCAAATACCATGGAATGTGGTGATGTGGGGCCAGGTCCAGGAGGGTTGTCTATCCCGGGAGCTGAGGTAATCTGGAGCCATGTGTCAGCACGGCGCACACATAGAACCCCCCAGAGCACAGATTGCCAATTCGTGGTGGATCAAGATGATGAACAAGTGGTGACTGCCAAGGAGTCTATGATGAATGAATGCAATATCAGTGAGTTACATAGTGTTAAGAAGATACAATAAGGATAATAAATGCCCAATTTAGGTAGTGAGTATAGTCAGAATCTGTGCACGTAGGATAATGATATACCCATGACCAGATTAGCATGGATAATAGTGTAAAGAGAAATATGCAGAGCTATTAAGGACAGTCCCAAATCACCAAGAGCCGTTGAAGGAAAAAGTGGCTAACTGACAAAGCAGTATATATAGAGTGACATTGTAAATACCTTACATGTGTAAAAAAGAAGCAAAGTGCTGTTGTAGGATATGGCGTCTTCAAATGTTTGACAAAGAAAGCTTTGTCCAGGAAGACGTCAAATATACGCCGCGCACGCACGTATGCCGACTGCTACCAATGTCATGCTGGCACGGTACATATGGGAGGGGCTCCGACACAGGCGGTAAACACCGCCCACGACAGACGCCCACATTCCCCAGCTATGTCGGCTGAGATGGAGATATTCGTGCTCCATGTCATGACGCCAGGGTGACGTCACATATGAGAAACGGTGCATTGCATCAATGTGCTGTGGGTACCAAAGAAAAAACGCTCCTGCGCACAAGTGGATAAACAGACGAATGGTATAAAAACACAGGCCTTGCTGCCCTCACGGATGGGGAATCCTAGTAGTCAACGATAAAAAAGAAAGAAAGGGTGCACCAGTCATGTGCATTATCCTTTGGATGTAAATTTATTAAAAACGATAAAAAGAAACTACTCACAAACAGACATAGAAGATCTCGCAGTATAAATAGTTTTCGATTAGCAGCATTCAGTCTAGGATGAACGGAGCTCTCCAGAGGTCACAGAGGAACTCACAGGGATCACTGCCAGCTGACGCGTTTCGAAGGGAACATCCCTTCTTCCTCAGGGGCTGAGCTCTGAGGAAGAAGGGATGTTCCCTTCGAAACGTGTCAGCTAGCAGTGATCCCTGTGAGTTCCTCTGTGACCTCTGGAGAGCTCCGTTCATCCTTGACTGAATGCTGCTAATCAAAAACTATTTATACTGCGAGATCTTCTATGTCTGTTTGTAGTTTCTTTTTATCGTTTTTAATAAATTTGCATCCAAAGGATAATGCACATGGCTGGTTTGCCCTTTCTTTCTTTTTTATTGCTGTGGGTACCTGCCCAACCACCCACACCACCCCTCCCAAACCAGGGCGGAAGGGAGGGTAAAGGGAGGGGGAAAGAGGGGACACCCAGAGTGCAACGCAGCTCAGGGCATAAGACGTCAGAATGGCCCTAGATCTAGAGCAACCACAGCTCACCCCCAGTCTAGTAATATGATGCAAAGGTGCTGCATGATCTCATAGACACAGCATACCTATGTCCCGAGCATACAAGCCCCGGATATGGTACATTACCACCCAGGGCTTGGAAACCTCACACGTGGGTGGCAAAGGAACACTGCCAGCCCAGTCACACAGCCGCCATCCCTATTGAATATAAAGAGGGGGAATTTTGGAACTTTAGATGAAGCACATATGTGGTGTGCCTCCATACCTGGCTCAATTAAATAAAAAAGAAAAATTGGGACTTTAAATGAGGCTACTGACATTGTGGAGGTAAATTGGTAAAAGGACATGTTTATTAACATAGAAAGATGTATAAAATACGTATCAATGATGCAAGACAAATAAAAAGTATTATTCATATATATATACATACACATACATATGCGCATGTAGCATGGACATCAAGGATACATAGGTATATATCAACTTGGCACCACATGGTGATCTAGAAAAATTGATGGGTAAGTTCTATAAATTCATGTATATACACATGTCATCTTGACATCTCTGAAAGGCTGCAATTGGCCCTTTCTCTGTTAAATGACAAGAAAAACAGATGATTCAGTATTGTACCTGCCTTTCAAAATCTCAATTTTCTTCTACTATCAAGGAAACAAAATTGCCATAAACTATAAGCACCTAAGTCAGTGAACTGAAAGGGGTTTAAATATCTACCATCCTATCTAAATGTGTTCTGACCATTGAAAAACACTTTCATCCAGATAATATTTAGATGGAAATTAGAAAAAACCCATTATTTATTAATGCACATAGAAGACAAGGCTTGAGCTAATGAAAAACACAAAACATTTCCAAAATATACTATTTGAAATAGGATTATTGCTATTTGCAAAAAGAATGACCATAGATAACTACACAACAGTCAAACACATAAAAAACAAATATCTCAGAACCAACAGATGTCAAATATCATGCAACATTGGATTTTTGACTTACCAGTAAAATCCATTCCTTGGAGAACAATATAGGACATGGGTTTCTTTGAATTAGTATGACTAGATTATACACAGCTACCTTCAGGTGATTGGACACTGGCAAAAGTTGCTGGGATATCCCCTTCCACACCCCACTCCTAGCTATTCCCAAGGAAGATCATAAACACATAGAGGAGGGACCTGTGTCCCATACTATATACAAGGTAACAGATTTTACTGACATTTCAAAAAACTTCAACAGACCCACATAACAAATGGGTCAAGAACAGTTCGACAGAGAGCAGCTTGTCACACCTTTTATCTGGCATTGGAGCAGGCATGAACAGCCACCTGGTAACCTAGCAAATGTATAAACAGAAGATCAGTTGGAAACTAGAGATGGGCCGAACACCCCCCTGTTTGGTTTGCGCCAGAACTCTCAAACATTGCAGAAGTTCAGACCCGAACGATGAACCCCATTGAAGTCTATGGGGCCCGACCTTGAAAAATCAGCTATTTTTTTTTTAGATAAAGTCTGGTGTCTCTTTCACAGACTTTGGATAGAAGTAACAGGTGCGGAAAAATTGGGCTTTAGGTGTTGGTGGTGTCTCCACCCCGTAACCTTCTAGAGGTACTCTTGAGAAAAGCAAGAATTGGCCGTGCTGTAAAAAATAGAAATTTTATGCACCTGTCAAACAGGTGCGGAAAAATTAGTCCTTGGGTGTTAATTGTGCCTGTGAAACCGATACCAAAACATTATTTCAAGATAAAATCAACACTCACAAAGCTAGGCAGCCTAGACAGTTTTGTAGACATTTGAGATACCAATAACACTTAATCAGCAACATCTGCATCAGGGGCTTGATAGCTGCTACTAATCCAGGACTGATTCATTTTGACAAATTTTGACAAATGTCAGCCAGACAACAGAGTCTGTGGAAAGACATGCTCTTTTATCTGTCACAAAACCTCTGGCAGCACTTCTGGATGCAGAGCAGCCCAGCAGCTCAATTGCATACTGGCCAAGTTCTGGCCAGTGGTCTAATCTCATGACCCAGAAACCCACTGGATCGTCTACTGGAAAGCTCTCCCTGTTTGTTTTTGCCCCTAGATAATTGTCCGCCATAGATGCAGACACTGCTGATGGGATGTGGCAGCCCTGGGCACAGAGGACAACATTTTTTTTAAATGCATCACTGAGGCAGCCTCCTTCTCCACCGCTTCTCTTTTGACCAACAGAAGCCTCAAAACTAGCTTTTCCATGAGACTCTAACCTATCAGAGTCTGGAAAGGTGTTACATAAACTCCTCTTTAGGCGTCCTCAATATATTTCATCCTGTGCTCCCTTTGCGACTGCAGGATGAGTTCCAAGACTTTGCCCTTGTAACGAAGGTTAAGGAGGGTTGCCAACCAATAATGATCCTTCTCCTTGATGCCACAAATTCTCAGGTTCTTTCGCGGACTTTGAAGAATAGGGGAGCCCATGCACCGTAAGTTTGCCTCTGGGTCACTGAGGTCTACAGTACCTGGAACTGCCTCCTCCCAGCCACATACTACTCCCAAGGTTTCTGAGGACTAAAAACCATCTCTTAAAGGCTAAGTTCAGCTGAGGGTAGATGAGGTAGGGTGTTCTCTAAAGAGATCAGCTGGTCAACCTAAAGTCTGACCAGGAAGTAAGCCAGAAGTAATCAAGCAGGGTGTTTAAATAGCTATGAAGAGAGTGAGGTAAGCCGATGTAGAATTAATGGAAAGCTGTTTTATTTGTGCAAAATAAGTACATTAATGCTATATTGGTACAAAGGGGAGCTGGAATTTAGAACAAAGGTGAACTTAGCCTTTAGGGTTTGACGTATGTCTTCCTCTGCTTCAATGCCTCCAAAACTGCCAGAATCCTCCCCCTCCTTCTCCTCCCTCTCCTCTTGTGTGTTCTGTGGCATCGCAAGAATAGTGTCTCCATAAAACGTGCCTTGAGAAGAAAGGAATTCCTCCTCTTCCTCTCGCTGCTCTGCCTCGAGGTCCCTGTCCATAATGCCAAGAAGAGCATGCTCCAGCAGGTACACAAGAGGAATAGTGTCACTGATGCATGCATTGTCATGGTTCACCATCCTTGTCGCCCCCTCAGATGGTGACAATACAGTGCATGCATCCTTTATCAGCAGCCATTGGCATGGGGAAAAAAGCAGAGTTCCCCTGAGCCTGTCATTGTGCCATACTCATACAGGTACTCATTGCTGGTCCTCTGCTGCATGTGAAGCTGCTGCAGCATTGCCAGAGTTGAGTTCCACCTGGTGGGCACGTCACAAATCAGGCGGTTTATGGGCAGGTGGAATTCCCGCTGAATTTCAGCCAACCGAACACTGGCTGTGTATGACCGCTTGAAATGGCTACAAACTCTTCTGGCCTGCTCTAGAAGATCTTGCAAACCTGGGTACCTGTTTAAGAAATGCTGCACCACCAAATTGAGGACATGTGCCATGCATGGTGCATGTGTCAACTTTCCCTATCAAAGCACAGACAGAAGGTTAGTGCCATTATTGCACACCACCATTCCTGGCTTAAGTTTCCATGGTGTGAGCCACCTCGTGGGCCTGCCCCTGCAGAGCTAAAAGAATCTATGCTACGGAGTGGCTCTTGTCCCCTAGAAAGACCAGCTGAAGCACTGCATGGCATCTTTTAGCCCCATTGAATGGCCCCTTGAATGCTTAGGGGGTACTGGTGGTTCATAGGATAATCCAGCAAAGGAGGGCATTCAGGGGGAGGAGGGGGTGAACCTGACAGATCTTGCATCATCACCACTAGCTGTATGGAGACATGGCAGCAAAACAAGTTCCAGCACTGAGCCCTGTCTTGCATCCTTCCTAGTTGCAAGCAGAGTTACCTAGTGTGCTTTGAATTAAATATATGATCCCTGACCATGCTTGCTAGACCACATGTCAGCGGTAATGTGGACCTTGCATCTGACTGCCTTGCCCAACAATGCCAAAACATTGTCTTCCACGTACTGGTACAGAGCTGGAATGGCCATATGTGCAAAGAAATAGCGACTCGGAACCTGTCATTGTGGTGCAAATTCACAGAAGGGGCAGAATCCAGCAGACAGAAATACAGGAATTGTAAAGCCAGTAATTTGGACAAGCTGGAGTTTAGATGCTGGGCATGTGGGTGGCAGGGAGTGTATTTTTTTTCACTTTAGCAGCTGGGGCAGATAAATTTGCCTGCTATACTCTACAGCTGGTGGTGTGCTGCTGGCAGACGTGCTGCAAGGACATGTAACACCCTTTGCTACACCATCATCCCTGTCAGTGGAGGCTGCTAAGAGGTCATGAGATATAGAGGGGATAGACATGAAAGGTGAGGCGTGAGGAGTAGAAGAATTGTCCCTTGTGTGTGGCTTTCAGGTGCTCCTGCCAATAGGCTGAGTGGTGGGAGGTGAAATGCCTTGTCAAGCACATTGTACCCAAATGGCTGCTGTTTCACACTTGATCTGCTTGCGGCAGAGATTGCAAATTGCAACAGTGCAATCGACTGCACGTGTGCTAAAAAAGTGGGCTGGGAGATAAATGCTCCACAATCTGATGGAACAGGATGGCTGCTCTCTACTGTTCCATTAAGGCTGCCTCTGTAGGACATCCTGCTCCGTTTGAGTTTTTTCTCCCCCTCACTTTCCTCCTCTGCTCTACTCGGCACCTAAGTCGTGTCAGTGACCTCATCATCATCATCCCCTCCATCCTCATCATCACTAGAGCCAGCTTGGCAATACACTATGGCTGGGGGAACATGACTGCTCATTTGCTGTTTATAGGTGTTCTCCCCTCTCTGTAAACTCATATTACTCCCTTCCCCAACATCAGAATCAAGTAATGTCTGTGCATCCTCAAGAAGCAAGTGACTGACGCTGTGTTCAAATAATTCAGCTGACTCTTCCATGCATGATGCTGGGGCTATGGCAAGAGTAGCCATGGACAAGGAGTCAGAATAAGTCGCTCTGGCAGCTGCATTGGACTGCACACTAGTCTCAGTTTGGGTGATTGAGGATGGTTTAGTAAGCCAGTCCACCACCTTCTCTGAATGCTGTGGCTGGATAGCACGGGCAACATCACTAAACAGAGAAAAACATATACTTACCTGGCAGGGGAGATACCATGATCATGAAGGTGGTTCTCCCAGGGCAAGGCTCGGCCATTGCACTCCGGCTGTGCTGACCCCTGCGATTTCCTCAAGTGCAGGAAACTCGACTGCATAATTTGTGGTAGTGGGGGACTGCGTTCGCGCTTTCCCCTGATAAAAAAAAAAAAAAACAGAGAAAAACATGCTCTGCCTGAAGACAGGCCATGTCCACCTTTGCCTGTGGATACAGATGCTGCTGGCCCACTCATAGTGGCATGGGAACGTCTGCCTCTCCTTTTTAGCCTCCCAGAAATGATGGGCGGGGGGCTTATTACCCAAATTTAATAGATACTGGCCAATGTGCAATGTCTGTGCATCCTCAAGAAGCAAGTGGCTGAGGCTATGTTCAAATAATTCAGCTGACTCTTCCATGCATGATGCTGGGGCTATGGCAGGTGTAGCTGTGGACAAGCAGGCAGAATAAGCTCTGGCAGCTGCGTTGGACTGCACACTAGTCTCAGCTTGGGTAATAGAGGATATGGGAATGAACCTTTTATAGTGTGGGGTGGGACTGATCCATGACTGGGCAAAGTCATCATGACTTTGTCCAATAATGGCTCTGACTGAGCTCTGTGCCCTGATTGGGGAAAGCCTTACACCTAACCAGCGGTCAGGTGGATTGCTTAATCCAGTTAGGGCCCTAGAAAGCCACTATCGTACTATCGCTTTGTTAAATAGGGACATATGCTGCACAGTATGTGTTTTATAAAAAAAAGATGCCAATTTCTACCTTCTTTCAGAGCATCTCCCGGCGCTCACGTGACTCCTTGGCTCTCTCCTCTCCTGGGCTGGCATCCCCAGGGGGCAAGGCCTAGAACTCTCGCTGACGTCAGCTGGGAAGAGGGAGGAGAGAAGGAGAGAGCCGAGGAGTTACGTGAGCGCCAGGAGACAGTAGAAATCTGCATCTTTTTTTTAAAACACATACTGTGCAGCACATGTCCTTTTTTAAAAGAGGGTATGGCATGATAGTATGATAGTTTTATAGCAGCAGGAATGGCACTGCCATGGGCTGACAGGCAAGGAGGGGGGAGAGGATGAGGGAGAGGAGAGAGCGGTTGACAGAGACACGTAAAATGACCACAGTGTCAGGGCTCAGCAGCCATGATAAACCATGGTCAAGTTACAGGGGGGAGGGCAGAACAAGAAAGATCAGCCAGGTATTTCCGGTGATGCAAGGGGCCAAATTACACAGCAGAAGCCCATACTTCTCAACCATGCCATCCCTCAGGGCTGAGTCCCGAAATGCCCGCGGACATGTGCGTGTTGTCTTGGTTCCCGCACGCCGTGAGCTACACTTGCTTGGCACCTGCCTTCTTTCCCCTCTGACACACAGTGCAGAGTGCACTGAACCCGGAGGAGGAGGGGGCAGAAGGCACACCACTCTGCCTGAGCTATACTCTACAGCTGGTGGTGTGCTGCTGGCAGACGTGCTGCAAGGACATGTAACACCCTTTGCTACACCATCATCCCTGTCAGTGGAGGCTGCTAAGAGGTCATGAGATATAGAGGGGATGAGGCGTGAGGAGGAGAAGAATTGTCCCTTGTGTGTGGCTTTCAGATGCCCCTGCCAATAGGCTGAGTGGTGGGAGGTTAAATGCGTGAGTGGTGGGAGGTTAACTGTCATGGGCTGACAGGCAAGGAGGGGGGAGAGGACGAGGGAGAGGAGAGAGCCGTTGACAGAGACACGTAAAATGACCACAGTGTCAGGGCTCAGCAACCATTGTGGTGGCGGGTCAGGCAGCGGCACAGGCGACGAGCTGTGGGACTGGTAGCGCGGCAATGGCCCCTGTGTCCTCCGTGCGCGTCTTCTTCCTGTTCTGCTAGGCAATCAATGGGATCGCCTCTGCCTTCAGCCAATCAGGTGACCGGTATTACAACCGTGCCTCCTGATTGGCTGAGAGGTGGTTCTGTGTTAGCAAACCAAATACTCATTTGCTTTGCTAACACACCTGGGTGGACTGCGAGCGCAATAGATTGTGCTCGCAGTGCACCTTTTTTTAAGTCTATTAGAGCCTATGTCTCTAATCAGTTGCCTCAAAAACACCCCCCTGCCGCTGTAATCCAGGTGCCCGGCGTCCGAAGCGGGGCCAGACACCTGAATAAGGGGTGGCTACAGCACCCATGGATAGATTCATGCAATGCATGAATCTATCCACACTACACAGAGGGGGTGGCTGGAGAGAGGGGGCTGCGCCCGTGCGCCCTTAATGGACACACCGCCACTGGTCTGCAGTCTCTGACCATCTCTTGTATTATGTCTGTGTGGTGTATTCACGGTGATGTGCAGTGTTAGTTTTCCTCCACACATATCATTTTGCTTTTAGGCCAAAAAAGTAAAATTTTGGTCTCATCTGACCAGAGCACCTTCTTGCACATGTTTTCTGTGTCCCCCACATGGCTTCTCGCAAACTGCAAACTGGACTTCTTATGGCTTTCTTCAACAATGTCTTTCTTCTCGCCACTCTTCCATAAAGTCCAGATTTGTGGAGTGCACGACTAATATCTGTCCTGTGGACAGATTCTCCCACCTGAGCTGTGGATCTCTGCAGCTCCTCCAGAGTTACCATGGGCCTCTTGGCTGTTTCTCTGATTAATGCTCTCCTTGCCCAGCCTGTCAGTTTAGGTGGATGGCCATGTCTTGGTAGGTTTGGAGTTGTGCCATAATCTTTCCATTTTCGGATGATGGATTGAACAATGTTCCGTGAGATGTTCAAAGCTTGGGATAACCTAATCCCGCTTTAAACTTCTCTACCACTTTATCCCTGACATGTCTGGTGTGTTCTTTGACCTTCATGATGCTGTTTGTTCACTAACAAACCTCTGAGGGCTTCACAGAACAGCTGTATTTATACTGAGATTAAATTGCACACAGGTAGAATAATTAGGTGACTTCTGAAGGCAATTGGTTCCACTAGATTTTAGTTAGGGGTATCAGAGTAAAGGGGGCTAAATACAAATGCACACCACACTTTTCAGATATTTATTTGTAAAAAAAATTGAAAAGCATTTATCATTTTCCTTCCACTTCACAATGATGGGCCATTTTGTGTTGGTCTATCACATAAAATCCCAATACAATATGTTTACGTTTTTGGTTGTAACATTACATAATGTGGAAAATGTCAAGGGGAATGAAAACTTTTTCAAGGCACTGCATGTCTGCAGTCTCTGACAGTCTCTTGTATTATGTCTGCAATCTCTGACAATCTCTTGTATCATTTCTGCAGTCTCGGACCATCTCCTATATCATGTCTGCAGTCTCTGACAGCCTCTTGTATCATGTCTGCAGTCTCTGACCATCTCTTGTATTATATCTGCAGTCTCTTGTATTATGCCTGCAGTCTGTCACCATCTCTTGTATTACGCCTGCAGTCTCTTGTATTATGTCTGCAGTCTCTGACAGTCTCTTGCATTATGGCTGCAGTCTCTGATAGTCTCTTGTATCATGTCTGCAGTCTCTGACAGTCTCTTGTATCATGTCTGCAGTCTCTGACCATCTCTTATATTATTTCCGCAGTCTCTGATGGTCTCTTGTATCATGTCTGCAGTCTCTGACAGTCTCTTGTATTATGTCCGCAGTCTCTAACCATCACTTGTATTATGTCTGAAGTCTCTGACAGTCTCTTGTATTATTTCTGCAGTCTCTGACCATCTCCTGTATCATGTCTGCAGTCTCTGACCATCTCTTGTATCATGTCTGCAGTCTCTGACCAACTCCTGTATCATGTCTGCAGTCTCTGACCATCTCCTGTATCATGTCTGCAGTCTCTGACCATCTCCTGTATCGTGTCTGCAGTATCTGACCATCTCCTGTATCGTGTCTGCAGTATCTGACAGTCTCTTGTATCATGTCTGCAGTCTCTGACCATCTCCTGTATCATGTCTGCAGTCTCTGACAGTCTCTTGTATTATGTCTGCAGTCTCTGACAGTCTCTTGTATCATGTCTGCAGTCTCTGACCATCTCTGGTATTATGTCTGCAGTCTCTTGTATCATGTCTACAGTCTCTGACCATCGCCTGTATTATGTCTGCAGTCTCTGACAGTCTCTTGTATTATGTTTGCAGTCTCTAACCATCTTTTGTATTATGTCTGCAGTCTCTGACAGTCTCCTGTATCATGTTTGCAGTCTCTAACCATCTCCTGTATCATGTCTGCAGTCTCTGACCGACTCCTGTATCATGTCTGCGGTCTCTGACCAACTCCTGTATCATGTCTGCGGTCTCTTAGTATCATCTCTGCAGTCTCTGACTGCCTCCTGTATCATGTTTGCAGTCTCTGACCATCTCTTGTATCATGTCTGCAGTCTCTGACCATTTCCTGTATCATGTCTGCAGTCTCTGACCATCTCCTGCATCATGTGTACAGTCTCTTGTATAATGTTTGCAGTCTCTGACAGTCTCTTGTATAATGTCTGCAGTCTCTGACAGTCTTTTGTGTAATGTCTGCAGTCTCTGACCATCTTCTGTATTATGTCCATACCTCTACTATGCAGTCCCTGACTATTTTAATGAAATTCTTTAAGTTAGGCTCAGACAAAGCAATCAAAGCATATTTTATAGGTACAAGTAAGCACGGGTTTTGTTTAACCACATCCCTTAAGCCCCTTCCACTGCTAGGAACTTGACTACGCCCACAATTTACCACGACATAGCATGCTGCAGGTCTTTTCACTTCTCCAGTGTCCCTCATTCTGAAGTTCAAAAGTTGGGAGGTATGCAAGCACTAAGCTGTATAACATGCTTTAAGAGAACAGAATTCTTTTTTTTTTAGGGTAACAAACACTATCCTTGTGCTGGCTGCTTCTTTATGAGCTTATTAATCTGAGCACAAATCATTTATATGTACAGTATGTGGTTAATAAATTATAAATAAATTCAATTCTATTTCCATATATATATATATTTGTACTGATAAATACATATATATATACAGTCAGGTCCATAAATATTGGGACATCGACACAATTCTAATCTTTTTGGCTCTATACACCACCACAATGGATCTGAAATGAAACGAACAAGATGCTGAAATTAAAGCAGACTTTCAGCTTTAATTTGAGGGTATTTACATCCAAATCAGGTCAACGGTGTAGGAATTACAACAGTTTGTATATGTGCCTCCCACTGCATAAGGGACCAAAAGTAATGGGACAGATTAAACACTCATCCATCAAACTTTCTCTTTTTAATACTTGGTTGCAAATCCTTTGCAGTCAATTACAGCCTGAAGTATGGAACGCATAGACATCACCAGACGCTGGGTTTCATCCCTGGTGATGCTCTGCCAGGCCTCTACTGCAACTTCAGTTCCTGCTTGTTCTTGGGGCATTTTCCCTTCAGTTTTGTCTTCAGCAAGTGAAATGCATGCTCAATCGGATTCAGGTCAGGTGATTGACTTGGCCATTGCATAATATTCCACTTCTTTCCCTTAAAAAAACTCTTTGGTTGCTTTTGCAGTATGCTTCCGGTCATTGTCCATCTGCACTGTGAAGCGCCGTCCAATGAGTTCTGAAGCATTTTGCTGAATATGAGCAGATAATATTGCCTGAAACACTTCAGAATTCATCCTGATGATTTGTCAGCAGTCACATCATCAATAAATACAAGAGAACCAGTTCCATTGGGAGCCATACATGCTCACGGCATGACACTACCACCACCATGCTTCACTGATGATGTGGTATGCTTTGGATCATGAGCAGTTCCTTTCCTTCTCCATACTCTTCTCTTCCCATCACTCTTGTACAAGTTGATCTTGGTCTCATCTGTCCATAGGATGTTGTTCCAGAACTGGCCTTCCTGTTTTTGAGGCTCACCAATGGTTTACATTTTGTGGTGAACCCTCAATCCGTGGTCTTCCTTGTCTTTTGGTGTTGCTAAGCTCACCGGTGCGTTCTTTCTTTTTAAGGAAAGAACGCACCGGTTCCAAACAGTTGATTTGGCCACACCTATTGTTTTTGCTATCTCTCTTATGGGTTTGTTTTGTTTTTCCAGCCTAATGATGGCTTGCTTCACTGATAGCGACAGCTCTTTGGATGTCATATTGAGAGTTGACAGCACCAGATTCCAAATGCAAATAGCACACTTGAAATTAACTCTGGACCTTTTATCTGATCCTTGTAAATGGGATAATGAGGGAATAACACACACCTGGCCATGGAACAGCTGAGCAGCCAATTGTCCCATTACTTTTGGTCCCTTAAAAAGTGGGAGGCACGTATACAAACTGTTGTAATTCCTACACCGTTCACCTGATTTGGATGTAAATACCCTCAAATTAAAGCTGAAAGTCTGCAGTTAAAGCACATCTTGTTCGTTTCATTTCAGATCCATTGTGGTGGTGTATAGAGCCAAAAAGATTAGAATTGTGTCGATGTCCCAATATTTATGGACCTGACTGTATATATAGTAGCATCTGTTTATGGGTTTTAACGATCACTTAGAGCGTAACAATGGCAAATTTAATAGTTCAAAAAGAAGTAAAACTGTATATAATGTGTGCATGTATAATGGCACTTTCTCCTTTATTATTTCTTGTTTCATGGATCATTTTCTTTTTTTTTCTAAACACACACTGGCCAAAGCAGGTTCTGCCAGAGATATCAATAATTGATTCCAGTTCCTCCCTGGCCTTTCCTCTGCACACAAACCCTGCTGGCTATTGCAAGCAATTTGTTTCCTGTATTAACCTCTATTACCTCTGGCCAGGTAAAACATCGCAGTTTCGATTAGAAATCTTTCGCCAAATGCAATAGAAAGACACCAACCTCCTACACAAAACGTGTGACCTGTACAGCATTTCAATAATACCCCTGCCTGATTAAAACACTAATTCATGGCTTCCCTCGATCTAAATGTTATACTTTTCAATTACAGCTGACACTGCAGCCGTGCAGGGAAATCGTTTTCATAAGAAGAATTGAGGCTGATGTTACAAACACAGCTGCCTAGAATTTAAATACAAATTGATCCTCTCTAGATTAGAAGTAGATTGGAAATGTAATGTGTCCAGTTCTTACATTTAAGGTTACATTAACATGGCAATAGACAGCACTCCAAAAGGACAGAGAAAAAAATAAGTCTTCTAATGATCTGAAATATTTTATAATATATTATATGGGGAATTCTACACATTTTATTTACAATATATAATAATATGGTATGATGTATATACAGTATATTGTCAAAAGCAATGGGACGCCTGCCTTTACACGCACATGAACTTTAATGGCATCCCAGTCTTATGCCCTGTACACACGGTCGGACATTGATCGGACATTCCGACAACAAAATCCATAGATTTTTTCTGACGGATGTTGGCTCAAACTTGTCTTGCATACACACAGTCACACAAAGTTCTCAGAAAATCCAATCGTCTGAACGCGGTGACGTAAAACACGGACTATAAACGGGGCAGTAGCCAATAGCTTTCGTCTCTTAATTTATTCTGAGCATGCGTGGCACTTTGTGCATCGGATTTGTGTACACACGATCGGGATTTCCAACAACGGTTTTTGTTGTCGGAAAATGTTATAGCAAGCTGAAAACTTTGTGTGTCGGAAATTCCTATGGAAAATGTGTGATGGAGCCTACACACGGTCGGAATTTCCGATAACATGGTCCTATCACACATTTTCCGTCGGAAAATCCGACCGTGTGTACAGGGCATTAGTCTGTAGGGTTCAATATTGAGTTGGCCCACCCCTTGCAGCTATAACAGCTTTAACTCTTCTGGGAAAGCTGTCCACAAGGTTTAGGAGTGAGTCTATGGGAATGTTTGACCATTCTTCCAGAAGCGCATTTGTGAGGTCAGGCACTGATGTTGAATGAGAAGGCCTGGCTCGCAGTGTCCGCTCTAATTCATCCCAAGTGTGTTCTATCAGGTTGAGGTCAGGCCTCTGTGCAGGCCAGCCAAGTTCCTCCACCCCAAAATTGCTCATCCATGTCTTTATGGATCTTGCAATGTGCACTGGTGTGCAGTCATGTTGGAACAAGAAGGGGCCATCGCCAAACTGTTCCCACAAAGTTGGGAGCAAGAAATTGTCCAAAATGTCTTGGTATGCTGACACCTTAAGAGTTCCTTTCACTGAAGCTAAGGGGCCAAGCCCAACCCCTGAAAAACAACCCCACACCATAATCCCCCTCCACCAAATGATTGGGACCAGTGCACAAAGCAAGGTCCATAAAGACATGGATGAGTGAGTTTGAGGTGGAGGAACTTGACTGGCCTGCACAATCTGACCTCAATCTGATCTCCTGACCTCAATCCGATAGAACACCTTTGGGATGAATTTGAGCAGAGACTGTGAGCCAGGCCTTTTCGTCCAACATCAGTGCCTGACCTCACAAATGTGCTTCTGGAAGAATGGTCAAACATTTCCATAGACACACTCCTAAACCTTGTGGACAGCCTTTCCAGAAGAGTTGAAGCTGTTACCTGCAAAGGGTGGGCCAACTCAATATTGAACCCTGGGAGGTGGTGGTTGTGGGGGTCTGCGAGCAGGCGGCTTATCGAAATCTGGAAGATCCCCAGATCCCACCCCCCCATGTGAATGAGTAGGGGTACATTGTACCCCTACTCATTCACCAAAAAAGTGTCAAAAATATATATAGACAGGAGGCAGTTTTTGACAATTCCTTTATTAAAAAAAAAACAAAAAACAATGTCCTCCGATGTAGATCCATCGTCAATAACGATGCCCGGCGCACCGCTGGATCCAAAAAAGAAAAAATGCTCTGCCCGCAATGAAGGCTAACCACCAAATGCCTCTTCTGGGAAAGCTGTCCACAAAGTTTAGGAGTGAGTCTATGGGAATGTTTGACCATTCTTCCAGAAGTTTGGCGATGGCCCCTTCTTGTTCCAACATGACTGCACACCAGTGCACATTGCAAGATCCATAAAGACATGGATGAGCAATTTTGGGGTGGAGGAACTTGGCTGGCCTGCACAGAGGCCTGACCTCAACCTGATAGAACACACTTGGGATGAATTAGAGCGGACACTGCGAGCCAGGCCTTCTCATTCAACATCAGTGCCTGACCTCACAAATGCGCTTCTGGAAGAATGGTCAAACATTCCCATAGACTCACTCCTAAACCTTGTGGACAGCTTTCCCAGAAGAGGCATTTGGTGGTTAGCCTTCATTGCGGGCAGAGCATTTATTAAAAAAAAAAACAAAAAACAATGTCCTCCGATGTAGATCCATCGTCAATAACGATGCCCGGCGCACCGCTGGATCCAAAAAAGAAAAAATGCTCTGCCCGCAATGAAGGCTAACCACCAAATGCCTTCTCTGCCGTTTGACAGTTCTTAAAGTTCTTAAAGTGGAGTTCCACCCAAAATATTTTTTTTTCAGCGAACCTCCACTTTAAATAGGTAAGGGGCAGGGCCCTCTTGTGGCGTCACAAATTTTTGCATTGATACCTGTCCCCCAGGGCAGTACCCAGGTCCCCATATCCTTTTTATGGCAAATAACTTGCACATAAGCCTTCAAAATAGGCACTTTTGAATTTTTAAGTTTGGGTCTCATAGGCTTTAATAGGGTTTGCGGTTCGGGTCCAAACGTTTGCGATGTTTGAGAGTTCTGCTGCAAACCGAACCGAGTGTGTTAAGCCCAACTCTAAAAATGAAAGTTTTAGAGTGGCTTAGTCAAAGTTCTGACTGAGATGCTGTGGCATGACCTTAAGTGCTTGCAGACCACCTCATGTAGGAGTACAGTGGCAAATGGGCTCTCCTGCGCCGGATCACATACTAGGTACTTGATCCGTGCGCTCTACGACTCGACGGTGCTGTGATTCGATACAGCACCGATCAGTCTTCAGGTCAAGGCCAATGATTTTTGGCCTGGACCTGCTGATTGTTTTCATCGAATTTACAGATCAGCCTGTGTGTGTTTACAAAACAGAGGCACAGGGAATTAGGAAATCTTCTCTTCTGGGGCCCTTTTCGGTTTTCTACTGTGAGTAAAAAGCACACAAACACAGTAAAATGCATAGATAGGCACATTTAACCCCCTGATCGCCCCCCCAGTTAACCCTTTCACTGCCCTGTCACTAGTGTCATTACCCTTTCACCGCCCTGTCACTAGTGTCATTTCTATAGTGTACCATAAGAGTGTGCACAGGGTGAGCCAGGTGTGCCTGGGCACACCCTAATCACCCTGTGTGGTGCAGATTCCCCCTGTTTAAACCACTGATATTTCACCAAAGCCCCCTAATGGGGCTCCTAAAAGAATTGTAAAAAAAAACAAATAAAAAAATTGTAAAAAAAAAAAAATGAAAATAAAAACTACTGACACCATCCACTGCCCTACTGACACCAATTCCTGCCCTACTGACACCATCAGAATAAATACACATGCTCACACACATATGTGTTTGAGCATTGAGGTGCACACCCTAATGCGATAAACTGTACACTCCTATGCAGTGTATAGATTTTTTACTGATTACTGTGTCACAGGCGACGTCAGATATCGTTAGCGTCAATTAGTATTCCTCCCAGATAGGGTCAGATTGCCCGCCACATATTCACCATCACATTTAACCCTTTGATTGCCAGCAACACTATGACAGACACATTAACCTTCATTGCCAGTATTTACTAGTATAGTGTCTGAACGGATCAATATCTTTGATCAGATCAGAACTTTACTAGCGTTCTCAATAGTATAGTGCCCCCAAAAACGCAGCATTAGCAGGATCAGCTCTGACACCTGCTAGCACTTGCATTTACCCCCCCCCAACAAGTGCAGTGTCAGTAGATCCCTGTAACTTCTATACACAGTACACAAAACCGCAGCGTTAGCAGAGTCAGGCCTGATCTCTGCTAGCACTAGCAGGTAAATTTTATTTGCAGTGGTTCAAGCACTCCCTGACAGCCAGGTGTTTTTTTTTCTGTGAGTCACACAAGGTACCTACAAATTTAGTGACCAAAATGTCCAAAGAAAGATACTCACTGACAGAATCAGGCTCAGAATACGAATCTGTAATGAGCAGCGGCAGCCTAACAGCTACCTCAGACAATGAAGAGGTCCCTGCTATGGTCAGGCGTACCTGACCCCGTGCCCAGGTTGTTGAGGTGCTAGAATCGCGCGATTATTCTCATATGCAGCAGAGTGCCTGTACTAGTGCCAAACCACCTTTTGGTGAACTGGCAGCATCCTACATCCTGGCACTTTAAGCACCAACACTGCAATATCTCATGGTGACGTGGCGAGTCCCAGAAGTGCAGTTCAAGCTATTTCCGGAGCCACCAAAAATTTGAACACAGGCCCGTAGAGCCCATAGTATCCTTCTGGATGTGCTTCAAGCCCTAATTGGCAGCCCACAGATTCTGCAGCACCCTTACTTCCCCCATTTACTGCCCAACCCAGAATTGAAGTGGAAACAACAAACTTAACTACTGCTCTTGATTTTTTTTTTTTTTAGCTGTTTTTCATGGAAGATCTGTATCAACTGATTGTAGACCAAAGCAATTTTAATGCTGAACAGTACAACACCGCCAACCCATATTCAAACCTTGCCAGAATATTCGCATGGAAACCTATCACGGTTTCCAAGTTTAAAATCTTATGCCGCGTACACACGAGCGGACTTTACGGCAGACTTTGCCTGGTGGACTTTTCGACGGACTTTATGACGGACTTTCTGAATGAACGGACTTGCCTACACACACAACCAAAGTCCGGTCGTACGTGATGACGTACGACCGGACTAAAATAAGGAAGTTCATAGCCAGTAGCCAATAGCTGCCCTAGCGTGGCTTTTTGTCCGTCGAACTAGCATACAGACTAGCTGACTTTTCGACCGGACTCGAGTCTGTCGGATAGATTTGAAACATGTTTCAAATCTAAGCCCGTCCAACTTTTGAGAAAACAAAGTCCGCTGGAGCCCACACACGATCGGATTGTCCAACGAAATCCTGTCCGCCGGGCAAAGTCTGCCGTAAAGTCCGCTCATGTGTACGCAGCATTACAAAAAAAATTAATTGCGGTTAAATTGGTCCACAGACCTGATTCCTTATATGCCCATGTTCTCTGCTGCCATGGCCAGGCATAGATATGAGAATTGAATGTGATTTATGCATTTCAAGTAAAATACACGCTGTCATCTTTGGGGTTACCCTGAATATGATCAGCTCCACAAAATTCGGCCCCCTCGTAAATCACCTTAACCAAAAATTTGCAGATGTGTATACTCCCAATAAAACATCTGAGTAGATGAGTCACTCATTAATTTTCCTGGCTGCTTTGCATTCAAACAGTCTCTCCCCAAAAGTGCCAGATCTGGGGTCAAAATGTATAAAGATAGTCATGTAGAGCCCCCCTGATGCAAAGACTACATGGGCATCATGTAGAGCCCCCCTGATGCCCAGACTACATGGGGAGCAGTGGCAAGATTGCATGGAACCCTTGTTCCGTAAGGGGTACCACTTGTACGTGGACAATTATTATACACTTTTTAGACACCTAATTGATGTTGGCTCATGTGGCACTGTGTGACCTAATCGCCAGGGGTTCCCGCAACGGCTTGTAAAAACCTGACTTAAAAAGGGGGAGAAAGCCTGCTTGAGAAATAAGGAATTGCTTATAGTGAAGTGGAAGAACAAGACCCACAAACAAAGAACAACTGAAGACAGCTGCAGTTAGAGCCTGGCAAAGCATCAGAAAGGAGGAAACCCAGTCTTTGGTAATGTCAATGGGTTCCAGACTTCAGGCAGTCATTGCCAGTAAAGGATTCTCAAGAAAATATTAAAAATTAACATTTTATTTATGACTATATTCATTTATTCAATTACATTTGAGCCCCTGAATATGGGGGGACTGTGTTTAAAAATGGTTGCAGTTCCTAAAATGTGTACTTGATATTTATGTTCAACCCCTTGAATTAAAGCTGAAAGTCTGCACTTCAAATTCATTTGGATTGTTTCGTTTTAATTTTTTTCTGGTGGCATACAGAGCCAAAAGTATATAAATTGTGCCTGTGTCCAAATATATATGGACCAAACTGAATAATGTTTGGGTGTTCAAAGTAGTTTTCTAGCGAAAAATACAGATTTTTTAACGTAAACAAAAAGTGTCAGAAAAGGCTTGGTCCTCAAGTGGTTAGAAGAGTGGGTGATGTGCAACATAAGCTTCTAATGTTGGGCATAAAATGCCAGGACAATTCATACACCCCCCAAAGGGCGTTATTTTCTTATTACACTTCCTGACTACTTATCACTGTTTCAGACGGCTTGAAATGCCAGGCTGGTACAAAACACTCCTCTCCCCAAATGAACCCTTATTGGAAAGTAGACATGTTGAGTGCATGGAAGATTTTTTTTTTTTGCCATGAGTTTTTGGAAAATGATAAAAACTTTTTTTTGTTTAATTTATTTTTTACCTAAAGTTGTCACTTTAATAAGACATTTCTCACATTCTCACACATGCCCTGGGTATATGTGGAATAACACCCCAAAATACTTTCTGCTACTTCTCCTGAGTATGGAAATACCACATGTGAAAAACTTTTTGGCAGTCTAGCCACGTACAGGACCCCAAAATCCAATAAGCACTTTCAGGCTTTTAAGGGCGTTATTTTCTTGTTACACTTCCTGACTACCGATCACATTTTCAGAGACCATGAAATACCAGGAGAGTACAAAACACCCCTCAAATAACCTGTTTTTGAAAATTAGACACTCCAATGTATTTGCTAAGAGGCATAGTGAGTATTTTGCAGATCGTATTATTTGCCACAATTTTTTATGACAAAAAATTAGATCTGAAAAATACTCACCATGCCTTTTATTAAATTCCTGGGGGTGTCTACTTTCCAAAAAGGGGTCATTTGGGGGGGGGGGGGTGTTTGTACTATCCTGGCATTTCAGGGCCTTTGAAACTGTGATAGTGTGATAGGTAGTGAGGAAGTGACACGAGGAAAGCCTAAAGGTGGTCATTGGATTTTGGGGGCCTGTACGTGGCTAGGCTGTCAAAAGGTCTCACACATGTGGTATCCCCATACTTGGGAGAAGCAGCAGAGAGTGTTTTGGGATGTTATTTCACATACACCCATGGCATGTGTGAGCGATATATCATTTAAGTGACAACTTTGTATAAAAAAATATTTATTTTTTGTCATTTAACAAAAACCTGTGGCAAAAAATAAAATCTTCCATGGACTCAACATACCTCTCAGCAGATAGCTTGAGGTATCTACCTTCTAAAAAGGGGTCATTTGGGGGGGGGGGGGGGTTGCCATATCGTGGCATTTCAGGGCCTTTGGAATTGTGATAGGTAGTGAGTAAGTGAAATGAGGAAATTACGCCCTTTGAAAACCTGAAGGTGGTCATTAGTTTTCGGGCCCCGTATGCAGCTAAGCTCCCAAAAAGTCTCAGGCATGTGGTATTCCTATGCTTGGGAAAAGTAGCAGAATGTGTTTTGGTGGAGCAGTGTGAGCCATATATGTTCGGAGGGAGAGCTACTTCCCCAATGCTCTGTTTGACCACCTGTGATTCAGTGGTCAATTTTGCCTGGTAAGCAGCTCATGGTATCTGTGTGGGGTGTGGAGCATAACCTTTCTGGCTGCGGATTTGATCTAACATCTAGCACCAAGGAAAACTGTGTTGTGAATAGCTTGGACTTGGTTTAAATGGACTTTGTTTTTAACCATTTTTTACATGTATTATATGCAACTAGTTATGCTTCAATTTTATGAACAGTTGTGAGATCATCTCTTTCCAAACCTTTCTTAACCTATTGTATGATCAGGTGTAATTTTATTAGCGCTGCACTTTATCTACTACTACAAGTGTGACAAATAAGCAAAAAAAAATCAGGAAGGTGGCAAATACTTTTTCACAGCACTGTATAGCAGTGGTGCACAAGTGGTGGCCAGGTGGTTGTGTGTGGCTCTCAGCTGCTACCATGGTAAAAAAGGAAAAGTGAAAAATAATTGTATTTTTTCCTGTTGCACAGATTTCTTCTAGGCTGCAGTCACACTGTTATGTACTAAAGGGGATCTAATGTAAAAACTTTCCTTTTATAACAGCGGCTTTGTAACAAGAAATACAAATTAACGTTTTTTCTAAATTAAAATGAGCTTAGTTGAAAAATCTCTTTTCATGTTGTGAGTACTCATTATTTGCTGGCTATCTCTTTTAGCAGCTTCCTTGATTCCCTGCATGCTTTGGGATGCCTTCCCAGCTGCTTCATGTGGTTTACCATTGATTTCTAAGGCCTACATATCCCATGTGACATTGCTGCCTGCAAGCAGTGATGATGTCACATGGGCATTTTCTATGCTCACTGTGCCTCCTGAAACTTCTCCTTTTCAGCATCCCTGTAGTATAGTGGTAGTTCAGAAGGCTGGCTCTGTGAAATGGGTGGCACAGCAGTGCACATGCCCAGGGGACAATGAATATAAGTCTCTGCATTTAAAAGAGAAGTATGGGACTCATGGAAAAAAAAATTATACTCACCTAGGTGGATACAGATTTGGTTCGATGCTGCATCTGTCCTCCGCCCGCTCCAGACCAAGAACTGATCGATCAAACACCGCTGATCACTCAGCTCTTGGTCTTCAGGCTGCACAGAGCTGGTGATTGTCAGTATTCGGCTCTCTATACATGTGCCTTCATGAGGAGGAGGACTCGCCGTGTTTGGAGGAAGAAAAATGCTGACTATGACCCTAAGAACACCTACAGTCAAGCATGGTGGATGCTTTGGGGCTGTTTCTCTGCTAAAGGTACAGACCGACTTTGCCGCAGTGAGGGGCCAATGGACAGGGTCATGTATTGTAAAATCTTGGATGAGAACCTTCTTCCCTCAACCAGAAAACTGAGGATGGGTCGTGGATGGGTCTTCCAGCATGACAATGACCCAAAACATACCGCCAAGGCAACAAAGGAGTGGCACAAGAAGAAGCACATTAGGTCATAGGGTGGCTTCCTCAGACACCAGACCTTAATCCTATAGAAAATGTATGGAGGGAGCTGAAACTTCGAGTTGCCAAGCAACAGCCAAGAAACCTTAAGGATTTAGAGAAGATCTGTAAAGAAGAGTGGACCAAAATCCCTCCTGAGATGTGTGCACCCCTAGTCAAAAAAAACTTCTTACCTCTGTGCTCGCCAAAAAGGGTTTCTCCACCAAGTACTAAGTCATGTTTAGCTTGGGGATCAAATACTTATTTCACTCACTGAACTGCAACTTCATTTATAGCATTCGTTTTATGTTTTTTCAGTTTTTTCAAATTTTTGTTTTTTCAATTTTTGATTGATATTCTGTCTCTATCATTTAAAATACACCTATGATAAAACGTATAGACCCTTCATTTTTTTGTAAGTGGCTAAACTTACAAAATCTGCAGGGGATCAAATAATGATTTTCCCCATTGTATGAGTTTTAATTCTAACCATAGCTCACTTTAACAGAATACTTCCATACTATGACAGACTTACTAAATAGTCTGCTCTTCTCCATCATTAACAGATCTGCGACACTCCTTTTGCATTTTCTGCCATATTTTGGTCTTCTTCCAGACTGAAGTCTTTTATCTTTTGTCATTGAGTGGCCACTGACTATAAAACTCCTGTGCACACAGGAGTTACAGCTTTGAGGCACCTGGCTTTTCCTTCCTGCTATTACTTTTTCCAAAATTTTAATTGCAAGTGCACATGTTTAGTACCGCCTAAGCAGTTTTTTATTTTTTATTTTTTTTATATACAGATAAATATACTGAGTATAGAATATAAGCTATAGTCAATGAAGTTTAGAGTTAGGGTTAAGGTCCTTCCACTCCCTTCCATGGATGGATGGAGTTGTGAAATAGGGAGGAGAGTGGAAAAGGATAGGGTGGGAAGGGAGGGGGGAGACGAGGGAGGTTTGGTGGTTTTGGTATTTAGGTTGAGAAATGGTGTGGTTTTGTTGCCCTGGTAATATGCTTTTGGAAGATCTATATGATCTAGATCGTTATGTTTTCCCTATTTTTTTCATTTGGCATTTATATATGATGCTACATGAAAATAATTGTTATTCTATATTATCATGGAATGTTCAGGGATTAAATTCAAAGTTTAAAAGAGCATTAATGTTCCAGTATGTAAAAAAAAAAGTACAATCCACAGTTGATTTTACTTCAGGAGACACATTTAGTAGGAGGAAAAGTAATGACACTAAAAAGAAACATGGATTTATAAGGCATATCATGCCACATATTCCTCCTACGCGAGAGGGGTATCAGTTTTAATAAATAAATCCTTCCCAGGTTTAATTGAGAAGGTACTGTATATACAGATGTACAGGGTAAATAAGTTATTATAGTATATGCGTTAGGGCAACAAAGGTACGTCATAGCAGCAATTTATATTCCACCTCCCTTTTCCCTTGAAATATTAAATATAATATTAGAGAAAATTGTTCAACATTATCCAGCAAAATTGCTGTTTATTGGTGATTTCAATTCTATTCTATCTCCAAACCTAGATAGACCAAGACCTCCCAAGCAGTATTCAGCAGAGTTATATCATTGGGCACAGGTGACAGGAGTAATTAAAATCTGGAGATGGAAAAATCCAGAAAAAAGAGTATATTCTTGTTATTCTGCTTCCTATAAAACATCATCTCGAATAGACCTAGCTTTTGTAGATCCGGCATTGTTAGCGGATATTGTGGAAGCTACATATTTGCTAAGTGGTCTTTCAGATCACTACCCTTCACTCTTATCAATATGTACCCCTGCTCTGAAAAATGCATCATTATGGAGATTAGTCCCTCAGTGGGTACTGTATCCAGAAATAGCAGAGAAAAAATGCCATTAATATTAGCGTAATACTGGGAAAATAATGCTGATTCATCGTCTTCGGATATGGTATGGGATGCGTTTAAAGCATTTGTGCGAGGGCAATATATTTCAGCTATCGCGGCGGTTCAAAAGAAGCAAAGGTCACCATACAGGTATTACAAAGGCAGATAGAACTACAGAAGGAAAAGTATAGTCTGGATCCCAATACGACGAACTTTGATTAAAATGATGGCGGGCCAAAGGGACCTGCATCTACATATGGTAGAAATAACTGGGCTAGAATTGTATAAATATAGACAGAAAATTTTTGAACAAGGAGATAAAAGTGGAAGATTTTTGGCAATGTTGGCACAACAAGAACATTAAGCTAGACTCATATCTGAAATTAGTGACCCCAGAGGAAGTAACAGTATTTAATCCAGAAGACATTCTGGAGGCTTTTGGGAGGTACTACAGCTCCCTGTATGCGTCTTCGCTCCTCTCTAACCTCTACCCGAGGGAGATGTCTTATCTTTTAGATTGGATAGCCCTTGGGTGGCTGTCAGATAGGGAGAAAGAGGCTTTGGTTAGACCCATTAAAACAGAGGAGATCCAAAAGATTATTCATACCTTTCTGAAGGGAAAGGCACCAGGCCCTGATGAAATCCCTCTCGAATTTTATATAAAGTACGGGGACTTTTTAGCCCCAAAACTAGTGGACTACTGAAAGGGGCTCTTCCAGAGTCAATGAGACTGGCCCATATAGCTCTTATATATAAAGAAATGAAAGATCCAAAAATATGTGCTTCATACAGACCAATAGCATTATTGAATAAAGATTTTAAAATATTGACTAAAATACTGACGTTGAGAATACAACCATTGTTAACAACTATCATTGACTTGGACCAGACAGGATTCATGCCCCATAAAACAACAGACTTTAATCTACGTAGACTGCATACTAATATATATGCACAGCATATAATAATGAGGGGACAAGAATTGTGGCTTCCCTGCATATAGAAAAAGCCTTCGATACCATCGAATGGCCTTGTCTAAGGTAAATACTCAGAAGAATGGGATTTCCATTAGTGTTTATTAATTGGATTCAAACATTATACTACAATCCTATGTCAGCAGTCAAGCTGGGGGGAAGATTGTCAACGTTTTTCCAGCTATATAAAGGAACGTGGCAGGGCTGCCCCCTCTCTCTGGCCCTTTTTGCTATAGCAATCGAGCCAGTGGCAGAGGCTCTTCAGACTTCCCCAGATATTCGGGGATTACAAATAGGGGGGGCTGGAGGAGAGGGCAGCCCTATATGTAGATGATATGTTACTCTTTTTGGGTGACGCTGGGCCATCATTGCAGGGGATTTATTAAATACATACTCGGCATATACAGGGCTTAAGGTAAACTGGGGTAAATCCCTATTGTTTGCCATCGATCAAGGTACAGTAGATACGGCCCTTTCGAATTCGCCACTGTAGTGGGTAACGGTATTTAAAGTGATTGTAAGGGTTCGTTTAAAAAAAAAAAAAAAATAAACATATCATACTTACCTCCACTGTGCAGCTCGTTTTGCACAGTGTGGCCCTGAATCTGCTCTTCTGGGGTCCCCCGGCGGGGAAGCGCTTCTCCAAGGGGGTTACCTTGCGCTCCGGAGTCCAGCATTCAGCATCTATAGCCGCCGAATGTATGACTCGGCCCCGCCCCCGTCATTGTATTTGATTGACAGCAGTGGGAGCCAATGGCTGCGCTGCCATCAATCTATCCAATCAAGAGCCGAGAACCCCAGTCAGAGAGACAGCGCGTCCCTGGCGGGTCAAGTTCCAGGGCTCAGGTAAGTAAAATGGGGGGCTGGGGGGCCGGTCACTGCCAGGTGTTTTTTCACCTTAATGCATAAGATGCATTAAGGTGAAAAAACACGAAGGTTTACAACCCCTTTAAATATCTTGGGATAGAGATTACACGGCAGGTCAGTGATTTTTTTTATGTTCAATCTAAACCCAGTAGTACAAGAAGCGAAGAAAAAGCTAAAAATATGGGAGACACTACCCCTATCGCTGTCAGGGTGCATAAATTTAATAAAGATAAAGAGTCTTCCCAAATTTTTGTATTTATTCAGAAATTCACCACTATGGCTACCGAAATCGTTTTTTACACAATTAAATAGCACTTTCTCCTCATTTTTATGGAGAAATAAGCTACCTAGAATGAAATTGACTACACTTATGTGACTGTTGGCGCAAGGGGGACTGGCCTTTCCAGACTTTCATAAGTATTATCTGGCAGCACAGCTGGTAACGGCAGGGGAATGGTTAAATCCAGACAGATTAATCCTGCTATAATGTTGGAGGCAGCGGCGTTACATTCCACAGAAGCATTACAGGCATTGTTGTTTCGAGGCTTGAAATCACCATATGATTTGATGCCCTCAATGGTAACAACTATAAAGGCATAGAGAGCAAGTTTATAGTTGTTACCAGTCAAATAGTCAACTGAAGGAATGCACACAGCAGGCTGACAAGGCTGCTGCTATTTGTGAGGCAATGGCTTAGTATTGTCAGCCTGGAACAGGAAGTGCTGGTACTGTCTGGATCTCTAGGTAAGAAACGCTGCAACAGGTTTACAAAAACAAAAAGCTCCAAAAAACTGTACAGTGAGGCATAATGATGACCATCATACTATAAAATACATAGGGTTTACAAACAAATTAAGCTTTGTTACACTTTATGGTATTATATTCTTATACCTGATACAGTACCAATTAGATCTAAAACAATTTCTGTTTTAAATTAACAGAAAATGACTGCTCTCTAAACTTGTACCCCTTTTCTTTCCTAGAGGGTTTTAATTAACACTGCAACTCGTGGGACAGGTCTCAGGTTGAAGACTAATCTTACATAGTTACATAGTTAGTCTGGTTGAAAAAAAGATCATCTAGTTTAACCAACAAAAGGGGGAAAAAAATCTTAAAACTGAACTGCCCAAATCTCTTTTGATATCAGCTTTCTGTAATGCTCAGCAACAATCAGACTGGGGGAATAAGGGGTAGGACTGTAGGGAAATCAACTCTACTAATTCTGCACAGCTCTTTGCTCAGACAGGATAAGAGGGAACAGATGGATGACCCTAGTTCTTAGTCACAGCCTGGGAGAGGTCCTAGACCAGGCTGTATGGCTGAACTTAGGTGTACCCTGTAGAGATCTCAGGAAGTGCAGTGCTGAAATGTGCTATCAGGTTTGGCATTGCAAAACCGCAAAATCCCATGAAAATTTACTCCTGCCATGGGCTGAAGTGCGATCTTGCATGATTTTCAAGCTCCCAAATCTGCCAGGAGGCATTGTGATATCAACCACACCTTCTGGAAACATTGGAATGTGGGGCTAAGCTAAGTACTTTATTTTTTGTTGGCATACAGTTTGTTTACTTATGGGTATTTAGACCCCCTTGTAATAGGGGGTGAGGGGGCATCAGGAGGCTGGCAATAAAGTGGACAATCCATCTGACAAGAAAAATCCACTTTAAGTACAGAAAATATGTTGTTGAAAATGTGTCCTCCTCCTTCTAGGAAGAAAACAAGGACTTCAGTAGAAGATGTGAGAGATTAGTTCTTATTATTAAATGTTGTTCTCAATATTGATTGAGCTCACAATATCTAAATTTTGGCTTGGCCTCCTCCTGTGTTGGACCCAGGCAAAGTAGTCTAAACTGCAATGCTAGCTTTCAGAATGCTTGTACTTATAGCACACAAACAGTATTTCCAGGTTGGGTCTGATTTTATACTCTAGTTACGAAACACTATATAAGCAATCAAGCATGAAACTGTAAGAAATCAGAGAATGAGAAGCACTAGCACAAAATGCTACGTCAGCTATTCATTTATAAATCAAATAAATATTTGTGACATGTGAATAAAAAAAAAAAACACAAGACATACAGGGCATAGTGAACATGGCTGTTTATAGAGCCAGTGCATACAAAGAATGCATAGATAAATGGACTCTTACTAACACATTGGCATTTAGTCATACATACACACCACATACATACTTTTTGGCCGTAAAAAAAAGTGACTTTTAATTACAATTTGTTTTACAAAATAATCTTTTAAGTTAAAATATGCAAAGCTATTTTTAAAACAAAATATCTGCAAAGGATTGGCATTTCCCCATAGATCACTGCATCTTCAACCATGTTTGATGTATGTGGTAACATGAATGTGGGGCGCAGTAGAGAGGGTTAGATGTGCACACCACCTGATAGTGGAATATGGCAGAATTATCTAGGTGTGCACACCATTGTCATGTACAAGTCTATACAATAAAGACCGTTTTCCAGAAGATATGAAATGCTATGAACATTACTGTCATCATCACTAATCTAGATGTGTCTGTAGCAGGTGTAAGCAGAACTTACTTTTTATTTCTTTGCAGTTAAGCTGTAGCATTTCACAGTAATACTGCAGCTGTCAACATACATGAGTTACAGGAAACAAGAAATGAAGGGTCAGTTCACCTAAAAACTATTTTTTTTGGACAGATACTAGTGGGCTGAGTCCTGGTCAGGCTTATTTATCAGAAGGTGAAGCTTATGTGCCTATGTCCACCCATCTACTGCTGCTATTGAGGGGGAGGGCTCACTTTTACATTACAGCTAATGTAACGATGGGTAAATCAGCCTGTCAGTGTCCATCCATTGATGAGACATCAGATGTGGTTGGACTGACCCTATAAAGGGTCATATCTAAGTGTCCCTCACATTGCTAATATGTATAGAGATGCAGAAATTGCTGGTACTGAAGAAAAGATGAACATATTAAAATTTGCAGAATTATAATGACAGTGCTGGACCCTGGAATATCCACAGAATCTGCAACACACCCACACAGAATTTGTGGGAGTGTTGATTATGAATACTTTGAGCTTATTTCCTTTTCTAATGAAGAAGCACACAGGACGAGAAACCATAGGCCCTGTACAAAGATCCCTATATCTTGGAACTGCAAGTATAAAGATGCCCATGGAAAAGTGAAAATATCAGGTCATTTAATACACTTAACAATTACAAGCCTATAGAAATTCCAATTTGACATTTAGAACTTGCTGAGGTGAAAAGGAGCTATGTGATCAGATCAGTGCACACATTGCAATGGAATTCCAATGTAAGTGACCCTGACATTGTATTCAGTCTCCATACAGTTGTATGATCTTTTATAGGACCTAGAAAATAACTGTAGCAATAAGCTGAAATTCAGAGGTTGAAGAGGACAACGTGGTGGTGGTGGGTGGATGGTGCATTCTATTTATTAAAATTAGGGAGATGCATGAATGTTTAGTTTGGTTATAATATTACAAATAAACTGGATTTTATTTGGCTCTGGAAGGGAAGTTTCCCTGCCTTGATTTTCATATTGTGCATGTGCAGTGTTTGTATGGATCCAGCTTTGAGCCTATTCATCTTTGTGACCTGGAGTGTTATACATTACTTGGGACCTGGCTCTGAAGTTTGAGTATTCTGTATGTCAACGTGATTAATAGGAACTGGTTTCTGAGCTGTCCCAGGAGACTGTACAGGACAGGTAACTGCTCTTCTAGGACAAAAGCAGATACATACATCTGACATTGGTTCTAATGCTCCCCATTCTATAAAAAACTAAAATCAATAAATAAAATCAATGGCTGGAGTTTCACTTTAAAAAAGTCAAAGTACATCCCCCCTTTATTATTTTAAACACAAAGTGGGATCTTGTCACTGGCAATGCAGAACTTGCTGGTACTTTAGAAAAGATGAACATATTAAAATTTTCAGAATTATAATAACAGTGCTGGACCTAAGAACATCCACAGAATCTGCAACACACCCAAGCAGAATTTTTGAGTGTTGATTATGAATACTTTGAGCTTATTTCTTTTTCTAAGGAGGCAGCACACAGGACAAGAAACCATAGGCCCTGTGCTAAGATCCCTATATCTTGGAACTACAGGTATAAAGATGTCCATGGAAGAGTGAAAATATCAGGTCAAATAATACACTTAAGAAATTCAAGCCTCTAGAAATTCCAATTGGACATTTAGAAATTGCTGAGGGCAAAAAGAGCCATGTGGGGTCAAGTCAGTACACACATTGCAAGCGAATTCCAATGTAGGTGGTCCTGAGATTATACTCAGCCTCCATGCAGTTGCATGATCTTTTATTGCAACTATAAATTAACTGCAGCTGAAATCCAGAGGTCGAAGAGGACAATGTGGTGGTGGTGGATGGATGGTGCATTTCTATTTATTAAAATAAGGGAGATGTATGAATGTTTAGTTTGTTTATAATATTACAAATAAACTGGATTTTATTTGGCTCTGGAAGGGAAGTTTCCCCGCCTTGATTTTCATATTGTGCATGTGCAGTGTTTGTATGGGTCCAGCTTTGAGCCTATTCATCTTTGTGACCTGGAGTGTTATACAGTACTTGGAACCTGGCTCTGAACTTTAAGTATTCTGTATGTCAATATGATTAATGGGAACTGGTTTCTGAGCTGTCCCAGGAGACTGTACAGGACAGGTAACCATATGTCTTTGAGGCAGTCTGTAGATAAGACAAGAATTGTAGCTGCAAAATAGACAATTTTAATGAAACTCCAGCCAAATGGTTTTATTTTTGGTTTTAGAAAGGTGTAGGGAAGAATTCGAATGTCTGTCGCTTTTTTTAATTTCTGCCTGTATCCCCAGATGACTTCAAACTTCCTGTTTAGTGTCCGCATTACAAGATGTAAAGACAAATCTTTTCTTCTAGGACATAAGCAGGTCCAAAACATCTGACGGGTTCTCATCCTTCCCATTCTATATAAAACTAAAATGAATGAGTAAAAACAATGGCTGGAGTTTCACTTTAAAAAAGTCAAGGTACATTTTTTTTCCACTTTATTATTTTGAACACAAAGCATGATCTTGTCTTTTTTAGTAAAACTGTATTCTTGTTTCCTTACCACATTCTTTTCAAGGACACTTTAATGGTGACCATCAATGTCTATGTGTACACATAAATTTGGAGTCAACACCAGTGTGAATGGAGGCCATTATGCCTGTGCAGTTGTCAGATGAATAACATGTTGCTGCCTTTAGAGGTAACAGAAGAGACATCTGGAATGAAGCATGGCCCTGCCAGATACCAGGTCAGGCTACACATAGCAAGTATGCCTATTAGTCATTTATAAACCGTTAAAGGAGAACTGGCAATTCTCTAGACTCTGAACAAGGAGAAAACAAGGGGAGAAGTCTATTAATTATTCTCCTGCATAAAATTAATGACTAATTCAATTACTGAATGCAGCCGCAACTAATTTTGCTGATGAGCTTCAACAATTAAAGTTGTTAAGATAATGAACTGAGTTTTTTGTTTACAAATCATATATTGGTCACTAAACTGAGAGGATACATCATCATTTAGCAGGAAATTAAGAAATTTGCAATACACAGACTGAATCCAAAATAAATTCATTATCGGGGCAAGATTCAGGGTAATAAAAATGTGGCACAAAATACACCCATAGCCTATTTGTACTATAATTAAAATTAGCTCATTAAAACGAACTTGCAAAATAGTGGATTCTTTATCCCTGAATACAAACTAATTATTTTAATACAGACTAAGAAAGTGTTGTGTGTCATATGACAATATATATTTGAACATAACAACAGGACATCAGCGAGACTGCATCTTTTTTATCAGTTAAATAGGAGATATATTGCCATAATATAATTACTCTGCCTAGGTCCCTTCACTACTTCAATTTAAGCCCTGTGTTTTTTTTACCCCTGATAAATGCTAGTGGTAAATTTGCCAGTACCTGCAGGTTGAACAATGTTCCTGTATGTGTTCAGCTGATTCTTGTAGCAGATGTCAGAAAACCTTTTGTGAGGTTTTTGAAAATAATGCTTCTAAACTAATCGTTGCTTCTTACAGTTAGGCAAGGACTAAGCCATTAAGGTCTTCTCTAGGTGGCAATTAGAAGCACCCAGTAGAATAAAGTGCAGCGATTTCCAAACTTGCAGGTAATTCTGTGCAAGTAGACACTGGGGGGTTGATTTATAAAGGCATATAGACTATGCACTTTGCAAAGTGCAATTGCACTCTGCAAGAGCAGTTGCTCCAGAGCTTAGTAAATGAGCGGAATCTATGCTGACTTTCATCATCCAATCATGTGCAAGCAAAAATGCATTTTTTTTTTATCTTCCGTGCATGTGATTGGGTATTTTTTGCAAAGTGAAGCTTTAGCCCATTTACTAAGCTCTGGAGCAACTGCACTCACAGAGTTACTTACTTTGCAAAGTGCACAGTCTATTTGCCTTTAGTAAATCAATCCCGGATTGTTCCTTTTTTTTTTTTTTTTTTTAGAGAAAGATAACCATTGTTACAGTGTGTGTGTACACTTTGGTTAAACAGAAATGGTCATGATGGTCCGGCGGCAAGGTCAATGGCAAGCAGATGCCTTATCAGCTGATTTTGCTATGATGGTGTCTAAGCTTTACTGCTAACACATCTGAATGGACCATTTCTCAAGGTACCCAGAATATAAACACATTTCACCCATTTCTGCTGATTAAATAGAATAGAGCAACAATTTTGCTATTTATGGTAACTTTAGTCTGCAGCAGACATCTCCAGTGAGAACGTTTATTGACTGAGCTATTTTTTCTGTTTGTTAATACTAATAAAATCTGTTCCTAAATTTGTTTGCTGAGCAGGCAGATATACCTGATCATATGATATAAGTATGCATATTGTGCTTTCCAACGAAAGGAATAGGAAAGCCACATGCTTCTCCAAACCTTAAGTGGCGAGGGAGCAAAGAAAAGGTAAGTACATGTTGCTGGCAATGAGGGCATTAAAGAGAGACTGATGCTTTGCCATACATGAACATGTGTACTTTAAAATGCATACATGACACACTTGTTTATCTAAAGTATTTACTGCTCCATTTCATGAATATGGCAGACATACTCCTCTGTGTATTTACTGATCTGGATCATTAATTCTGGACAGTTTTCAAAACGTATCTGGTTACTAGTGGTTATTTACGTATCTTGTACTTTTACAGTTATGATGTATACGTGTGCTGTTCTTGCAAGCGGTGTTAACGTCAACTTTCGATTTGGTTTTAGTCATAGTCTTTTGACCAAAACGCAGTTTTAGTTGTATTTTAGTCATCTGAATTCTTTTAGTTTTAGTCTACTAAAATCTCCAGTACATTTTACTTGAATAAAATCTAATAGGTTTAGTTAAATTGTAATGCATTATTTAAAGTGTTACTAAACCCAGGACCCTGCATTCACTATATCTGGTCTCCCACAGTACACAGAACATGGAAATGCAATTGTTTTAGTAATACATTTTCTCTTCAGCAATATATAACAGTCTTGTGACTTCTATCAGTGTCTGGTTAAAGCTTGTAGGAGGAGTTTGCATTCTCCCCTGATTGTCCTATGAGGCTGCAGGACCCCCGACCCTTTGTCTGGACAGTGCTGATTGGTCCTGTGCTGATCATATGCACTCTCCCAAGAAGAAAAAAAAACTCTCTGGCAATACACACCAAACTGAGCATGTGCAGAGTGCTCCCAAGGCTCTGTTCTATCAGGGGATGGATTGGGGACTGTGGAAGAAGGGGAGGATCAGAGAAGACAGGATCAAACAGCTTTTTTACACAGTGCAGCGGATTACACCCTTAGGTTCTACAGTGAGTATAATAAGCTTGCTTTACTGCATATACACACTGATTTTACTGTTGTGGGTTTAGTAACACTTTAAGCATTTATCTAGAACGTCTAAACCACTATATTGTATACTCCTGGAGTAAAAATCTAATAACATGTTATTATTTATAGTATTAAGGTTTGAACATGCACTACAGACACAGATTTAGCCGTTGTAATATATAGCCAGGGTTAATTTTTATGTCAAATTCTCGAATTTGAAATTGTTTTAGTTTTAATCTAATTTTAATCTAATTTTAGTCTACTAAAATAGTGGTAATGTTTGCTGACGAAATGAACACTGCTTGCAAGGATCCTATATGTGTACCTGCACCGCTAGCATAGTCAGCCAACTGTTTAGGCACAAGAGACATATTTTCTTCATCCCTAAGCTAACCCAAGGACCTCTAGACATGGAGTATTTTTTTTGTCATATAATGTCATGTACTGTATGTGATCTAAACATAAATATATTCCCCAGAACGTATTAATAACCATACAATCCTGGATGTACAAGTGTATAGTGATATGTGAAGATCCCTTGTCCTGTACTTAGAATGCATTACTTTCTAATAAATGAACTAAAACTGAAAGCATCATTACAAAAACATAACACAGATCAAAAAGTGCACACAATAAGGCTATAGGTGAGAAGGCTACTGTCTTCAGGTCATAAATTAACATTAAACCATTGAATGGATGTAGCTAACTATTCGGCAGCTGATTCAGCTTGGCAAGTATAGACAAAGACTATAGCAGCTCATTGCCACTCAAGAGCTAGAATGGACAAGCTGTGGTGACCGTGGTTCTTATTAATCAATGTGAAGAATGTAGAGTATCTGCTTGCTTCTGTAATTTACACAAGATGAAATAAAGTGTTCTTACATGACCTCATATGCAAGGATGATGTTAGAAATGGATTAATGAGCATATTTCTGCAATATTGAAAAATCAGAAATAGAATCTCTGTAACAGAGACACGCTGGAGATGAGGCGCAGTGTAAGACACTAACAAGCTGACTTGGGATTGTTCATTTCTTGTACTTAATTATGCTGCCGCCACAGGGAAGCCCATCCACTAGGCTCCTTTAATCTGTTTTACATGATGTCTCTGTGCAGTTAATGATGAAGTACTGCTAGTGCAGGTAATAGGGGAATCCAAGATCCTTTTCTGAAGACACTTGAGTCACCACTATGATCAGAAAACAGCATCTCATGAGAACAGCTATGGCAGCGAGCAGTTATCTCTCTCAATGATGAAGATGAGTCAGTGAGCTATGGGATGCTTAGTAATCCTTAACAACAATGGACTCCATGGCATTTGTTAAGAGTGCAGATAATGTCATCTTTTCATGAAATGTTCATCTTATTTACAATCAGAGACGGACAATCCAATGCAAGTAATAGGAACCACTGACAGGAGAGAGAAAAATAAAAGTTATGAGTAGATATATTTATATTCATGCTTCTTTTGTAGTACGCCATGGTGTCAGAACGAGAACATGCTTGTCAAACATCGGATAAGGGAGATTCTCTGAAGAGAAAGCAGCAGTTTACTGAAAGGCTGGACTGCAGGATACTCCATTAGAGAGCTACTTTAACTTCAGCAGACACATAAGATTCAAGTGTTCATTGATCCAGTTGCATCCTGCAGCTATGGCATATCAGCCACAGGGCGTTTCTGTTTCAAAGTGTCAATCAGGGACTGAACACCCCGTTTTACACTAGTTGTGACTCTTCGTGTCACTGAGTCTGCAGGAGGTGGTGGAGGCTGAGCCTTCAGGGATGGAGGCCTGGCAACCAGGCACTTTTGATACCGCAACTACAAGGGAACAAAGCACATGTTAGTGGAAGTATGAACCTTAAAGCCCAACTTTATCAAAAGTATAGTTTTATATAGATGTGGAAAGAGAAGAATGAATGCTGTTTTTTTCTGTCTATGTCCTAATTCCTAATTCTGTCCATGTTATAATTCAAGTACTTTCTGACTCTCATTAATTAGACAGAAAGAGATAGCAAATCTCACCTGTTTGGGCAGTACAAAAAATGATTCTAACCCCCCCTCCCTTCCTCATACAGAAAGTATAGATGAAAAAAAGTTTCAGATGCATTCAATATTGTTACACAGCATCTTAAAACAAAACTTCCATTCTAACAAAGCCATCAAAGATATAACGAGTTTTATGTATATGTACAGTCAGGTCAATAAATATTGGGACATCGACACAATTCTAATCTTTTTGGCTCTATACACCACCACAATGGATTTGAAATGAAACGAACAAGATGTACTTTAACTGCAGACTTTCAGCTTTAATTTGAGGGTATTTACATGCAAATCAGGTGAACGGAATAGGAATTACAACAGTTTGTATATGTGCCTCCCACTTTTTAAGGGACTAAAAGTAATGGGACGATTGGATGCTCAGCTGTTCCATGGCCAGGTGTGTGTTATTCCCTCATTATCCCATTTGCAGATAAAAGGTCCAGAGTTCATTTCAAGCGTGCTATTTGCATTTGGAATCTGTTGCTGTAAACTCTCAATATGAGATCCAAAGAGCTGTCACTATCAGTGAAGCAAGCCATCATTAGGGTGAAAAAACAAAACAAACCCATCAGAGAGATAGCAAAAACATTTAGGTGTGGCCAAATCAACTGCTTGGAACATCCTTAAAAAGAAAGAACGCAGCGGTGAGCTAAGCAACACCAAAAGAGCCGAAGACCACGGAAAACAACTGTGGTGGATGACCAAAGAATTCTATTCCTGGTGTAGAAAACACCCTTCACAACAATTGGCCAGATCAAGAACACTCTCCAGGAGGTAGGTGTATGTGTGTCAAAGTCAACAATCAAGAGAAGACTTCACCAGAGTGAATGCAGAGGGTTCACCAAAAGATGTAAACCATTGGTGAGCCTCAAAAACAGGAAGGCCAGATTAGAGTTTGCCAAACAACATCTAAAAAAGCCTTCACAGTTCTGGAACAACATCCTATGGACAGATGAGACCAAGATCAACTTGTACCAGAGTGATGGGAAGAGAAGAGTATGGAGAAGGAAAGGAACTGCTCATGATCCAAAGCATACCACCTCATCAGTGAAGCATGGTGGTGGTAGTGTCATGGCGTGGGCATATATGGCTGCCAATGGAACTGCTTCTCTTGTATTTATTGATGATGTGACTGCTGACAAAAGCAGCAGGATGAATTCTGAAGTGTTTTGGGCAATATTATCTGCTCATATTCAGTAAAATGCTTCAGAACTCATTGAACGGCGCTTCACAGTGCAGCTGGACAGTGACCCGAAGCATACTGCGAAAGCAACCAAAGAGTTTTTTAAGGGAAAGAAGTGGAATGTCATGCAATGGCCAAGTCAATCACCTGACCTGAATCCAATTGAGCATGCATTTCACTTGCTGAAGACAAAACTGAAGGGAAAATGCCCCAAGAACAAGCAGGAACTGAAGACAGTTGCAGTAGAGGCCTGGCAGAGCATCACCAGGGATGAAATCCAGCGTCTGGTGATGTCTATGTGTTCCAGACTTCAGGCTGTAATTGACTGCAAAAGATTTGCAACCAAGTATTAAAAAGTGAAAGTTTCATGGATGATTGTTAATCTGTTCCATTACTTTTGGTCCCTTAAAAAGTGGGAGGCACATATACAAACTTGTAATTCCTACACCGTACACCTGATTTGGATGTAAATACCCTCAAATTAAAGCTGAAATTTTGCAGTTAAAGCACATCTTGTTCGTTTCATTTCAAATCCATTGTGGTGGTGTATAGAGCCAAAAAGATTAGAATTATGTCAATGTCCCAATATTTATGGACCTGACTGTATATACATACAGCACCCTGAAAAAGTATTCATACCCCTTGAAATTTTCCACATTTTGTCATGCTACAACCAAAAATGCAAAAGTATTTTATTGGGATTTTATGTGATAGACCAACACAAAGTAAAGCCGCGTACACACGATCGGAATGTCCGACAGAAAAAGTAAGACGGAAGCTTTTCATCATCTATTCCAATCATGTGTATGCCTCATCGGACTTTTCTTTTAGAAAATTCTGACGGACCTAGAAATGGAACATGTTCTAAATATTTCCGACGGAACCAATTCCTATCGGGAAAACCGGTTGTCTGTATGCTGTTCTGACGGACCAAAAACGATGCATGCTCTGAAGCAAGAACGAGACGGAAGCTATTGGCTACTGGTCATTGAACTTCATTTTTCTACTCCCGTCGTACATGCTGTACGTCACCTCGTTCTGGACGGTCGGAGTTCCGTCGGAGAAACCTTTGGAGATTATTCCAACGGCAAAACCGGTCGTGTGTATAGGACATTACACATAATTGTGAAGTGGAATTCACAATTAGATTTAGGTCTGGATTTGACTGGGCCATTCTAACACATGAACATGCTTTGACCTAAAGTAAACCATTCCATTGTAGCTCTGGCTGTATGTTTAGGTTCGATGTCCTGCTGGTAGGAGAACCTCCATCCCAGTCTCAAGTCTTTTGCAGACTGTAACAGGTTTTCTTCTAAGATTGCCCTGTATTTGGCTCCATCCATCTTCCCATCAACTCTGACCAGCTTCCCTGTCCCTGCTAAGGAAAAGCATCCCCACAACATGATGCTGCCATCACCATGTTTCACAGTGGGGATGGTGAGTTCAGGGTGATGTGCAATGTTAGTTTTCTGCCACACATCGCGTTTTGGTTTCATCTGACCAGAGCACCTTCTTCCACAAGTTTGCTGTGCCCCCCACAAGGCTTCTTGCAAATGGCAAACGGGACTTCTTATGGCTTTCTTTTAACAATGGCTTTCTTCTTGCCACTCTTCCATAAAGGCCATATTTGTGGAGGGCATGACTAATAGTTGTCCTGTGGACATATTCTCCCACCTGAGCTGTGGCTCTCTGCAGCTCCTCCAGAGTTACCATAGGTCTCTTGGCTGCTTCTCTGATTAATGCTCTCCTTGTCCAGCCTAACAGTTTAGGTGGATGGCCATGTCTTAGTAGGTTTGAAGTTGTGCCGCTCTCTTTCCATTTTCGGATGATGGATTAACAAGTGCTCCGTGAGATGTTCAAAGGTTGGGATATTTTTTTATAACCTAACCCTGCTTTAAACTTCTCCCCAATTTTATCCCTGACCTGTCTGGTGTGTTCCTTGGCCTTCATGATGCTGCTTGTTCACTAAGGTTCTCTGAGGGCTTCACAGAACAGCTGTATTTATTTTGAGATTAAATTAGGTGACTTCTGAAGGCAATTGGTTCCACTAGATTTCAGTTAGGGGTATCAGTGTAAAGGGGGCTGAATACAAATGCACGCCACAATTTACAGGTATTTATTTGTAAAAAAAAATTGAAAACCATTTATCATTTTTCTTCCACTTAATAATTATGTGCCACTTTGTGTTGGTCTATCACATAAAATCCCAATAAAATACATTTACGTTTTTGGTTGTAACATGACAAAATGTGGAAAATTTCAAGGGGTGTGAATACTTTTTCAATGCACTGTATATACTGTGTATATATTGTACCAACAAATTAAACTGTCACCATTTTCTTTGGAGCTCAATACAATCTATAACTTACGGTACAGATACATACAGCAGGAGGCTTGTGAGCCTGTAGTTTATTATGTTACATTAAACTTTGGAAAGATTGAATTACAGGAACCACTCACCATGCAGGCTGCTTGCACAGCTTCGGAAACATTTCCTGCATTAGGCTCACACCAGAAGACATGAGTCTCAAAGTGCTGATTTCCAGTGTCCATAATAAAAGCGAATGTGTGAACATCTTTGCCAACTCCCATGAAGGACAGGAAGCGAACCCTGCATTCCACCAAGACCTCTTCATCCTGCCAGACAGATCAGATTAGAAATACTTAGTGGAAAATTCACATATTATAGGTAGATCTGAATAGATAAAGTGATTTTGTAAAACCAGAATCATCTGTGAGTATTTGTAATTTTCCAACAGCCTTTAGCCCAGGTTCACACTGACAGCGGGATTTAAATTGTGCGAGTTCAGCTGAATTAGCACGATTTAATACCCGTATGTCAGTCAGACATGGGTTATAATCTCTACAGAGAGATTTGTACAAAGGCACATGAAAAAACAGTGACCGGACCGTATAACCCATTTCACTCCCAGCGTGCCTCATTTTTGTAGAAAACAGCTGCTTGAAGGACATTACACCAAAAAAATGGCACAAGATAAGACCTGAACATTAACCTGGTAAAACTAAGAGAACCTGTGAACAGAAGACCAGGTGGCACACTAGCACGTTTTTTGATGCATTTTGCATTTTGCAGAAATGCACGGGAATTTTTTAACATGGGTTCCTATGGAACATGTTCACATCAATGCCTTTTTGTTTCTCTGCATTTTTGGAAAGGGTCAGGGACTTTTTTCATGCAAAATGCAGCGTTTTGCATGTAATAGAATTCAGAGGACAAGCATCAAAAACGCAAGTGCACCGTTTTTGCAGCGTTTTTGATGCGTTTTTGGTGCGTTTTTGCCGTTTTTTTATTTATTTATTTATTTTTTTAATTTATTTTTATTTTTTTATTTTTTTTAAGACTGTAAAAAAAAAAATGTCAAAAAAAAAAACGCAAAACGCAAATCGCGGCAAAAACACGGCTCAAAAACGTGGCAAGCATGAAAAAAAAACCTCCAAAAACGCTCAAAAGCAACATGCATAGGTGTGAATCGAGCCTAATAGAGGAAAGGTTGGGAACCAATCCTTAAGACCATAAGCTTGGATGATAGTATGTATAGTATACTATATACATAGTATGTATGTATATAGTAAGGAGCTGCTTCCCCTTTAAAGGGAGCCATCAGGAATGTGAAAGATAGAAAGTCCTTCTAACTGAAGCAGTGTCTGTGAGATAGACATTCACAGCACTCTCTACATTCAAATAATGAAGATTAGATCTCCTTCTTATCCACTGGACCAAGACAATGGAATGGAAGAACAATGTTTTGGTTAAGGTAAATAGCTGGCATCACCTTAAGAAGGCTTTAGGCCACAACACTACAAAATCATTTCAAGTATATTAGTAAAAATATTGTTAAAGAACAAATTGGCCCCATAACGGATGAATACGGGAAGTTGATCATAAATGACAGGGAAAAGGCAGATGTGTTAAATATTTTTTCTCTTCAGCTTTTATGGATGAAAAAGACAGGTTTAATAGTTTCAACAGTAATATTAATGATGTTTCACAGAAGGTACCCCCATGGTTGACTGAAAATGAGGTGCAAAAGAGACTAGAGAAACAATAAGGAAAATAAATCATCAGGTCCAGATGAATTCAAGAGCTCATATTCAGTGTTTGCTGATTATACCAAATTATACTGGCCAATAACTTCATCATAGGATGTAGCATCATTAAAAGAAGACCTTAAAGGAGTTGTAAAGTCAGAAGTTTTTTTTATCTTAATGCATTCTATGCCAGGATCACAGAAGAGGGACCCAAGAAGAGGAGGATCCGGGCTGCTCTGTGCAAATCCACTGCAAGAGAGCAGGTAAGTATAACATGTTTGTTATTTTTATAGGAATAAAAATGAGACTTTGCAATCACTTTAACCACTTGACCACTGAGCACTTAAACCCCCCTCCTAACCAGACCAATTTTCAGCTTTCGTTGCTCTCACATTTTGAATGAAAATTACTCAGTCATACAACACTGTACCCATATGAAATTTTTGTCCTTTTTTTTCACACAAATAGAGCTTTCTTTTGGTGGTATTTAATCACTGTTGGGTTTTTTATTTTTTGCACTATAAAAGAAAAAAGACTGAAAATTTGGTAAAAAAATGAATTTTTCTTTGTTTCTGTTATAAAATTTAGCAAATTAGTATTTTTTCTTGGCCAAAATGTATACTGCTACATATCTTTGGTAAAAATAAGTACAAATTGGTGTATATTATTTGGTCTTTGTGAAAGTTATAGAGTCCAAAGGCTATGGTGCCAATGTCTGAAAATTGATTCACACCTGAAGTACTGACAACCTATCTAATTTCTTAAGACCCTAACATGCCAGAAAAGTATGAATACCCCCCAAATGACCCCTTTTTGGAAAGAAGACATTCCAAGGTATTTAGAAAGATGCATGCTGAGTTTTTTGAAGTTGTCATTTCTTCACACAATTATTTGCAAAATCAAGATTTTTTTTTCTTCACAAAATTGTCATATTAGCAGGTTATTTCTCACACACAGCATATAAATACCACAAATTACACCTCAAAACACATTCTGCTATTACTCCCGAGGCGATACCACATGTGTGAGACTTTTACACAGCGTGGCCACATACAAAGGCCCAACATGCAGGGAGCACCTTCAGGCGTTCTGGAGCACCCAGGCCAATTCTGACATTTTTCTCCTACATGTAAAAATCATCATTTACTTGCTAGAAAATTACATAGAACCGCAAAACATTATATATTTTTTTGGCAGTCGTTGCAACTTTTTATCTCACACGGTATTTGCGCAGCAATTTTCTGAACGCTTTTTTTTTGGAGAAAAAAGTTTTGTGCTTAAAAAAAACAAAACGTAAAGTTCGCCCAATGTTTTAGCATAATGTGAAAGATGAAGTTACGCAGAGTAAATAGATACCTAACATGTCACCCTTCAAAATTGCACATGCTCGTGGAATGGCGCCAAACTTCGCTACTTAAAAATCCCCTTAGGCAACGCTTTAAAAAATTTTTACTGGTTACATATTTTGAGTTACAGTGGAGGTCTAGGGCCAAAATTGTTGCTCTCGCTCTACCGATCGCAGCGATACCTCACATGTGTGGTTTGAACACCGTTTTCATATGTGGGCGGGACTTACGTATGTGTTTGCTTCTGCATGCGAGCACACGGGGACCCGGGGCGCTTTAATTTTTTTTTTTTATTGTTCATTTTACTTTATTTATTTTAGTTTGACACTTTTTTCCAAAAAATAATTTTTTTGATCTCTTTTATTCCTATTACAAGGAATGTAAACATCCCTTGTAATAGGAATATGGCATGACAGGTCCTCTTTACAGTGAGATATGGGGTCAATAAGACCCCACATCTCACCTCTAGGCTGGGAAGCCTGAAATAAAAAAACGATCCTGGCTTCGATCGTAGCGGTGAGTCGGTAGACGCACTGGAGGGCGGTGGGAGCGGGGGTATGTCCCCTCTCGCCTCCCGTAAGAACGATCAAGCAGTGGAACAGCCACTATGATCATTCTTATGATGTATGGAATCGCCGGCTGAAAAAGCTGATATCTGAATGATGCTTGTAGCTGCAGGCCTCATTCAGATATCCCTGCACAAAGTCAAGGACATCATATGACGGCCGGCGGGCAGGAAGTGGTTAAAACGCATTTTTTTTAACACAAAGTTGTCCATTTATACAATGTTTATAACACATAGCATGTACATACCAAAAATGACACCCCAAAATAGATTCTCCTACTCCTCCCGAGTATGGCGATAACACATGTGTGAGACTTCCACAGCCTGGCCACACACAGAGGCTGAATACAGCCAAGTATGGCTGAGCATGGCCGAGTATTGCCGAGTATGGCAGAGCATGGCTGAGTATGGCTGAGCATGGCTGGGTATGGCAGAGTATGGCTGGGTATGGCAGAGTATGGCTGGGTATCACTGAGTATTGCAGAGTATGGCTGGGTATTGCAGAGTATGGTTGGATATTGCAAAGTATGGCTGGGTATGGCCGGGTATGGCAGAGTATAGCTGGGTATCACCGAGTATTGCAGAGTATGGCTGAGTATTGCAGAGTATGGCAGGGCATTGCAGGGTATTGCGGGGTATTGCGGGGTATTGCAGGATATTGCCGGGTATTGCAGGGTATTTCAGGGTATTGCGGGGTATTGCAGAGTATTGCAGGGTAGTGCAGAGCATTGCAGAGTATTGCAGAGTATTGCAGGGTATTGCGGGGTATCACCGAGTATTGCAGAGTATGGCTGGGTATTGCAGAGTATGGTTGGATATTGCAAAGTATGGCTGGGTATGGCCGGGTATGGCAGAGTATAGCTGGGTATCACCGAGTATTGCAGAGTATGGCTGAGTATTGCAGAGTATGGCAGGGCATTGCAGGGTATTGCGGGGTATTGCAGGATATTGCCGGGTATTGCAGGGTATTTCAGGGTATTGCGGGGTATTGCAGAGTATTGCAGGGTAGTGCAGAGCATTGCAGAGTATTGCAGAGTATTGCAGGGTATTGCGGGGTATTGCAGGGTATTGCAGGATATTGCAAAGTATTACGGGGTATTTCAGAGTATTGCAGGGTATTGCAGAGCATTGCAGAGTATTGCAGGGTATTGCAGAGTATTGCAGGGTATTGCAGAGTATTGCAGAGTATTGCAGGGTATTGCAGAGTATTGCAGAGCATTGCAGAGTATTGCAGGGTAGTGCAGAGTATTGCAGAGCATGGAGGGATGGCTGAGCATGGATGGATGGATGTGACTGCAATTTCAAAGAGCAGCGCTGTGGGCACTACAGATCCAGCCCACAGCGCTGCTGCCATCCGATCCCTCCCCCTCTCCTCTCACACTGTACCGATCGGTACACAGAGAGGAGAGAGGAACCGGCATCATGACATGACGCCGGTTTGTTTACAAGTGATCGCTCCGTCATTTGACAGAGAGATCACATGGTAAACGCCCGCGATCAGCGGCCGTTTACCGTGATCCGTTAAGCGCCGGGTCCAGATGTTCTCGGGTGCGCGCCCCAGGGGGCGTATGATAGCAGGATTCTGGGAGGACGTTACTGTACGCCCTCCCAGAGTTATCCAACCGCCCTGCAGCCGTCATTCGGCTATGGACCGGTTGGTAACTGGTCAATACAATAGGGAGTTGGACAGCTACATGGCTGAGGTTCAATATTGAGAAATGTAAAGTTATGCACTTAGGTGCCAAAAATACACTTGCATAATACACATTAGGAGATGATCCACTGGGAGAATCAGTTATGGAAAAGGATCGGGGGTGCTTGTAGGTCACAGACTTAGTAATAACAACAATGTCAAGCTGCAACTAACAAAACAAGCAAAATATTGTCATGCATTAAAAGGCATGCATTCCAGAGAAAAATCAACAATTCTACCCCTTTACAAAGCACTGTTTCGGCCTCACCTTTATATATGCAGTTTAGCTTTGGTCACCAGCTCTCAGAAAAGATGTTGTTGAATTAGAAATAAATTGAGCGTAGAGCAACACAATTAATAAGGGGAATTGAGGACCTCAGCTATGCGCAAAAGAGGCTCTTAAAGTGGATGTAAACCCATTTTTTTATGTCATAATGTAGAGTATAAGATTTCCTATAATTTGAGCCCAGTCTTGCCACAAAGAGTTAAACCAGCTCTGAGCAATCCTCTGTTATTGTTCAGTGAGATAAAACTTGACAAACAGAGAAAAACTTTGTCAAATCCTCCCCCTTGCTGTGAGCGACAGGTGATTTACATATCTTGTGCACTAGCCTAAGACATGAATTATTTGTTAATTCCCATCCCCACTCCTTTCTTCAGCAGCTCTGCAAGGATTGGCTGTTCCACACCTCAGCATGATTTGGCATGCAGAAGTTCAGTGTAAGAAATACACAGGAGAAAATGCATATTGAAAAGGGGAGTGTAGAGGTGTCTACTGACATCACTACTCCACCCACCAAGTTCCAGGCAACAGACCCACCCACAGTATCTGCAGTTCTTCAGCTCCCATAACAGACAGAGAGGAGACATTTGACAGGTAAAGATACATGCAGGAGGCATGTATATCCTTATAGATAACCCCTATGGCAGTAGTTTAGAAAGGTTGACATTGGGTTTACATCCACTTTAAGAGAGGACATGATTAAAATGTACAAATATATCAAAGATGAGTTCAATAACTATGATGAACTGTTTACTCTCTGGTCTCTGAAGAGAACACTAGTAGAAGCTGCAGGCCAATCTTCCGGTTTTAAACTGTCGTGTCAATAAGAGCTGAAATGGTTTCTCTAAACCTGGAAGTAACGGCAGCTGCCTGCAACTCCTCAGGGCCACTATCATCTGTTAAGCAGTTATGAGACTCAGAATCAGACAAAGACTTTGCAGCAGAAGTCTCAGAGACTCCTATGGCTGTAGGCAAATTAGGAAGTGATTCTGCAAACCTACATAACTGTGAAATCCTCCCGGGATAGAACGAAGTTGAGGGCCTTGCCAGAGGAAACTAAGGAAGACTCACAGGACTAGGCAACATTCCAGGCTGTCAATGTCAAGCCCTCGAACAGGCAGCACCGAAGCTGATAATGGACTGTGAGCTGCAAAGACCTGTTACAGTGGGACTGCACCCTGTGTGTCTGGGACCCAACATGTTGTGCTGCAAAGCAGGGAGTAAGAAGACCAGGGTACAAAGCATGGCCTTGAATACCCAAAAACTGACTGCTGGATGCAGGAGAGGTTTGGGCGTCGGGAGTTGACCAGGTCACTGTAGGAAGGCATCAAACACCAACCAAGGAGGATCTCCATATCATTTGGGATAAGGAGCAGAGGCGGGAATGTGTTACCACATGTTGAATAGCAGGAAGAAGAGTGCAGAGCATATGCACACAACACTCTACCTAAGGGATTGCCTAAGTGCTCATATCCTTAGCATTAAACCTTTCTGTGGCAACCAACACAAAGTACAGTGGTAATAATGGTGCTCAACTGTCTTTTTTGCAAGGTAACTCCCGACATTCAGTCTACATAGCCTATTCACAAAATAGATCTTCAGATACTGAGTCCCACCAGAGGCTGTATCATGGCTGTGGACCCAGAAAGCACTCCCCAACTACCCAACACTTAGGCCTGGGAAGCACCACAGTGTGGAGCCCAGTGCATGAAGGTCACAGTCTGAGCTAGCTCCACGATCGTCCAGTCCAGTGGGATCTGGGTACAGCCTCCAGGGCTATTTCTGAGGATACACTGTTCTGGATAGGTGTGTATAGGCCCTAGCTCCAGCAGCTCTTAGGAAAGCTTGATTGAATAAAAATAATAATAATAATCTTGAATGTAAGAAAACATGACTAGTACAAAGCATTTTTTAAGTAGAAAAAGGTCCTTCTTCCTCGGACATTAAAGTTGAGGCATACTAGGGGTGGGAGTGGTTATACAGGGTTGGTCACTGTTTTGTTTACCAGTGTCCAAATCCTCCAGTAGACAGCATTATAACCCAGTTGTCTCTGAATCATATGTCACTCAGTGAACAAGAAAGAAAATGATTGCATATGATTATACCAAGTACAAAGGAAAATTCTAAAATAAAAAGATGTGTAAAAGGCCATGGCCCTGATAAAGCATACACTTCTATTCCATTTTCATCACACAGGTTAATTCACTTTTGTTTTATTTCCAGCTTTAAAAGTGGATACATTTATAAGAGTTTAAAAAATGGAAAAATATTAATTAAAGGTTACAGCAGTTTACAATCATAGTATTTAAAAACTATTGGATGTCAATATTGCAGGTATATTGTAAATGTATTAGTTCATGCACACATTACTTGCATTACTTTGCCAGTACTACAATTTATGGATGCTGAGAGCCTTTAAACTTTTTAGAACCAGGATGTTGGATTGTGGTGAAGAAATGCATCAATAGACGCATCTAGCTAAAATTCTCGCAGCAAGCTTTGACCCTTGTTGAGAGTAATGCCAATCAAGAATATTCCCTGTATTTATCATTGGGGTACTAAACTGCAATTTGCATTATATGATTAATACAACAGTAGTTACAAACTGGGAAAGAATGCTGGGGCATTACAACGAGAGTAAAGTAGGACTTTAGCCAAATCTTTTTTATCCTAGTTTTGGATAAACTGGAAAAAGATGACAACATTTTTGGGGTTTTTATTGCTCTCTGTGTCTATTTCACAAAAATCTACCCTCACTATCTGTGAGGGTGTCCATTGCTGCCAGAACAAAAATTGAGGGCAAATCTAAAATTTTAAGGATATCTTCAAAAGAGACAACAATCGACTGTAAACTTTCCCCTCACTTCCTGTCACCTCTGTGGTCATAAAGACATAAAAGCTGAAAAGAAGAACTACAGTAAAAGTAGTTCTCAGTATTGGTACATGGAAACATTTTACAAATAATGTATAGTATAGAATGAATTGTTTTTTATGACGCTCATTAGTGAGTAAGGCCATGTACACCAAGAGCAGAAATAGAACATTTATCAGAAATGAGTATGCATCAGATATAGACTTAGATCAAGTGTACTTATTAACAAATAAGTATTACTTTACAGCAACTTATATGGATCTTATTGGTATAGATAGGATAACATTACATATCCCAAGATAATCATATATGGCTCATTAGCTAAACAGTAAACTATTATCAAGGTTTAGAAAGACTGTTTTGTATTCACGGTAATGATAGTATATAGATTAATTTTGCTCCAACAATGCTAAATTTTAGGGTAAATGTAAATGTGTAAATGAGATTCTTGGTCAGATTTGCATTTGCAGAAAACGCAAAATATAAGCAGAAAAAAAAACATTAGCTTTACAATGTCATCCTTGAACATATGCTTAACCTCCCTGGCGGTATGATTATTTCAGATTTTTGCGTCTCAATGCGGTACAATTGTTTTGCATAGAAATTTGGCGTTTTATATTGTAGGCCTGTAATTCTTAGCAATAACACACTTAAATCTGTCCACCAAGAGTCTAGTAGATATCCCGGGTATGATGAAGTTTGAAACACAACATCATAAATTATAATATAATAAATAAATATAAATAATTATAAAAAATAATAATATAATAATAATAAAATAAATTTCCCCACGATTCACTATCGCTCAATTCTGCAAGTGTTCTAATTTACTATCACTGTTTTCTAGGTGGTCTGAAACCACTTTTGACCTAAAGGGACACTTTTTGGTTGCCATGGACAATCTCCAGTTTCCAGGCAGAAAGAACAGTATATATAATATACAACTGCATGCAGGGCATTAGACAAAGCACTGGGGACAAAAGGGATGTGAAATGATTTCATACAGTAATGTAATCTGTAAGATTACAGTGTACTGTATGTTTTATGACTTTTCACTTTTTTGAATTTGCCGCCAGTCTCCACCCCCGTGCGTTGCGACGCTCGCAGGGAACGGAGCCCGGCACACAGGACATTGGGCCGGAGGACAGAGCCTGCAGACACAGCGGGGGGACATTGCAGGATCCTGGGGACAAGGTAAGTATACTGCACAAGGATCCTGAGATGTAATCCCGAGTGTGGCTTGGGGTTACCGCTAATGGTGCTGAAATTTAACCCTGAGCCAAACTCGGGAAAACCGCCAAGGAGGCTACGATGTTTTCTTGTGAAATCCTATGTTAAGCCTGGTTTCAACATTCATACATAAAACTGGGAATACTGAACTCAAAATTAATAACAATGTATAGATATCAGTAAGTAAAATGAATGTTTTTTAAATTCAATTATCCGCCATGTCAATGGATAGAGATAAAAAAAATAGACATTGACTCCCTTTCTTACAGTATTTGATTTATTTTATTACCTTGTAGTCTGCACGTGTAATCTGAGAGTATCTACAGCTATTCAGTAGGGTCTAAAGTGAGCATAAACCTTGAGAGTTATATAAACGAATGGGCATTTTAATATTTCTCCATTCTTTACAAAACTTTTGCTGGAGTTCAACTTCAACCAAGTTCATCACAACAGCCTAAACTGAGAACTTGTTAAAAACATAAACATGGTGCTGCCTCTGCTGCCTGAACAACACTTCTAGGCTAGTCATATTCCCTGACGTCCCTACTTGTACTTTCTGAAAGCGATCCGGCGGCATCATGAGAAGGCCAACCACCGGCAGAAAAAGAAATACCGGGTTTATGTTGCTTCAGCCATAACCCCAGTAAAACACCTGCAGTATATATGTATATATATATATATATATATATATATATATATATTTATATATATAGGTATTGCAGTCGGCAAGTGGTTATACAAAATACTACTGTAGAAGGAATAATTAAAATCTATATATGGAATACAAACATATAAGAAATACAAACATTTCTAAATTTTTAAAGAGTCACATTAAATTTTCTTTTAGTAAATGTAAACAATGCAATGTTACTGTAATAAATATGAACGTCCAAGAATACAACATTTTCTTTTAGGAAGGTTTAATTTTGGAAATCACAAATACAGACTTTAAAATGTAAAACTAGTTTGAACCAATGCCAGCCTCAGACGTATGGTTTTCCATTGTCATCTCACAATGTGTATCATTTCTAGTAAGAGGATAGAATATGTGGGAACCACAAGCATGAATGGAAATGCTTTATTTATTTCTGATGCATTCATCATTGAAAGTATACCAAAAGAGAGACTCTGCTGGAGTTTTATGAATGAGGATTTCACTGTAGTAGTATTTAATTTTACAGATGTGTGCTTTTCAGTCAAAGACCAAATGATCTGTAAACTGTCTTACTGAAGTCAACGAGCTATGAAATGAGAGAATGCTCCTATGTATGAACACAGAAGACAAAGAAAACAATTGGATTTGTACAAAATAAAATCACTGTGCCACAAATTATAAATGAGAACTTGGAACAAATTCGGCCTCATTCACACAGGCCTCCTGCATTTGCTTTATATAATGTCAGAAGAAGTTGATTTGGGAAAATATAGTGGGTTTTTTTTGTGTTTATATGCAAAATGCACATACATTTATATGCTTTCAGGCGCATTCAGGGTATCTAATCTGCCCCGGATGCACTGATTTCTTTTGTTTATAAACACAATTAAACTGAATGCATCTGAACATAGGTAAACACACACCAGGGAAATAACTAAAATGCCTGGCTCAGGGAACTGTCAGAAGTGGTGTGCTCCACATTAAAGGGGTTGTAAAGGTTCCATTTAAAAAAAAACAAAAACAAAAAAACAAACATGTCATACTTACCTCTGGTGTGCAGTTGGTTTTGCACAGAGTGGCCCCGATCCTCCTCTTCTGGGGTCCCTCCATGGCGCTCCTGGCTCCTCCTCTTCTCGAGTGTCCTGTCGGAAAAGCGCTCTCCAATGGGAAACATGCGTGTGGGCGCGCTCCCGTGTCCTGCTGCTGCATCTGTTTACGCAGTGTCTGTTTACGCAGCAGCAGGACTCGGCTCCGCCCCCCCGGTGCCCGCTTCATTGGATTTGATTGACAGCAGCGGGAGCCAATGGCTGCGCTGCTATCAGTCTATCCAATCAGGACACGACACACCAGCCATAGCTGGTGTGCTCATCCCCAGGAAGAGAAAGACAGGACTCAGATAAGTAAACTGGGGGGTCTGGGGGGCTGCAGCATGACAAAAGGTTTTTCACCTTAATGCATAGAAGGGTGAATGGTGAAAAACGGCGAGAATTTACAACCCCTTTAACTAAGCAGATAAGCCTTTTTTAGGTCTATCTGCGCCATCTGCACCAGTTTCTATTTCAGAGTGAAAAAAAAACTAGCGTAGGTCTTCACCTAATTAGCAGAAGGAATTCTGCAATTTTTCTATATAGAAAACTGCCATAGATTTCTGCCAGGTGTGACTTTGTTGTACAGGATTTGAGCTGACAGTAGAAAAAAAATTCCTTGCTGATCCCCCAGGGGGCAATTAAGATATTGCCTGGATCAACTACCCCGGTGTTATCTACTGAGCTGGCCAGAACTAATTCTTGAGGGAGTCTATTCAAAACAGGTGGTGAGGATGCAACATATTGCCTTCCAGCCACCTGTCACCTTCCCTCTGAAAAGTAATCCACCACAAATCACTTCTCAGAGGGACAGCAAGGGCAGCCACATGTGTAAACGAGCCCCAATACTAATAGTGTTACGCTTTTCAAAATGTAGTGGTTAAATTGTACATACAATTGTTACCGAACCATTATAAAGCTGCCAATATTATTGCATACAGCCTACGCCAGAGCCTGAATTCCTTTGGATTGAGAAAGGGTTAACTCCAGGCATACGATGCACTTAATTACTAACAAAAGCTATTAAATCAAACATCTGTTCTCTAAATGAAGTACATTCACAATGCAAAAAAATGAGCGGATTATTGTGCTTCAGTGATTGCAGCACCATTTATTATTTTGTGCACACGTCGAAATGTCATTGTGCATGCACAGCGTCCCAGTGAAATGTGACCTTGAAGCCACCTAGCAGTAATAGAAGGAATGCTGTAGGGTTTCCTTTAGTCTTTCCAGAAATCCACTGGCTATAGACAACCATAAAACTTCCACAGGCTACCGTTATCCCCAATTAACTTGGAAATGATGTATTAAATACATGTAAAGCTGAACTTCAGACTCCATGACCAGGTTGGTGTCCTCAGTTTACTGGGCAAACAGCTAATGCTCCTTGCACTGCATCACTACTGATGCAAGTACTTATACCACTTGTATTTAAAAAAAAAATGTACTAATAAATACAGCACTGCAATACTTTTTATATCTTCTTGAATTTCAGCTTCTTTAGCTTCACCTCAGTGCCCCCAGCTTTTGACTGGACAATGAATAAGCAGGTTAAGAAGGTCATCTAGCTAATTCCTGTGTTTAACTGAACATGTGCAGCAGAGCTCTGATTGGCTCAAATGCTGCCGCCTCTACACCTTTAAGAGTTTAAGGCTAAACAGCGGACGGGGGTGTACACATGCCACATAATACTTTGCATCACACCATGGTAACAGTTATCCCACCTCTCACATTCAGTGGGCAGCACCACTTGCCAAACACAACCTATTCAACTTAACTGGACTGCTCTGTGGTGCAGGTTTTTAGGGGTTAAAACAGATTAGCAAAAGAGGGCTTCTTACATTTATGGTCAATGAGGAAGGGGACCCCTCCCCTGGGGGACAGCTGAATAATGTCCATTACCAGTGGCGGCTGGTGGTTTTTTGTTTGGGGGGGCGGCAAACAACCACCCCCCCACGGCACCTCAAACCCCCCACTCCCCCCCCCCCCCAGCTGTCTGCTGGTCCACCGGCACTTACCCCATCGGCGGCGGGGATCGGCGGGCACATCGGGCAGGGGGACAGGCTGCGGCGGGCATCTGGCAGCATCTCCTATGTCCTCTTCTCTTCTGAGAGCACTGCGTCTCCTCCCCTCCTCCTAGGCATCCAATAGTATAGCCTGACCTTTCAGCCAATCGGAAAATGGGTAACAGACCTACGCTTCCTGATTGGCGGAGATGCGATTCAGTGTTAGAAATGGGCCGAACACCTGAATAGGGGGTGGCTGCTGCAGCCGTGGATAGATTCATGCTTCGCATGAATCTATCCATTAACCATATAGGGGGGTGGCGTGGACAGAGGGGGCGGCGCCCATGCGCCCTTAATGGATGGGCCGCCCCTGTCCATTACTTTATTGATCGGTAAAAAAAGTTCCTCCTCTACTTTGATGGTTAGAGGAAAAGTGGTCCCTGAATTGAAGATATATGATGAAGGATCTCTCTTACATTGGTGACTAGCAGAGAAGGGTGCCTTACATTTATGTTAGGAGGACAAGGGTCCTCATATTGATGGACAGTTGTAGGATGTATGTATTTTACACTAGTGGTTTCATTAGAGGTTAGTCAAGGAACCTCTAGCAACCACAAAATTAACCCTAGGGTTCCACTGAGAAAGGCTGGTGGAGGAAGTATGCATGATGATATCAAGATTAAGCATGCTTTTTTTTACCTGCCTGTTCAGCTTTAATATCTAAACCTGAGGGTCGATATAAGGTATTTGTAAGGTGAACAATTACTAAACAAAACCTGTACACAGGTAGGTTTTCGCACACAGGTTTCCGCACTGATAATCTGACCAATGTTGAGAGGTGGAAAAACTTTGATCATATGACATGTTGTTGTAATTGTATTATCCCTATAACAATGCCAAGACTAATTTAATTTTTTTTTTTTTTTAGAGGTGGAAGACCGTGCTGGACTGGACAGATCTGTGAGTAAGTGATGGTGGGGGCGTGTTGGGGAAGTTCGCTCCTGGTGAATCCATCCCAACTTGACAGAAAGGTGGCAGTGGGCCCCTTTTGCCGAGCAGTCGCCGCAGTTATACTGCGGCAACATGGCTTGAATCGCCGTCATGTTACGTCGGTAACATATTCGGCCACTAGGGGGCACGTGCGCGCCGCCAGGGGTGTGCGCCCCCTGCTCGCCCACGGAGCCGATGTGAGTGCCCAGCTCCCTATAGTACAATAGGTACAAATATCTAAGTATATCACATCAATCATACTATAGCAAGTGTACAGTATTTGCTACACTCAAAACCACAGTATATCTAAAGGAATATATACATGTACATGGGCAAATTAAGTACCAATCAGTCATATAATAACTGATGTTGTGAATACATACTGTATATTAAACTAGTATCCAAAAAAATAGCAAGAGGAACCAGAGTCAGACCCTGATTTGAAGAGAGCAGAGAAGAACCCAACGTTTAAGTGGTACACATTTTCAATTCTTATTAGCAAGTTGATAATCTATATAGAGAAAACTATAATCTCCCATCGTTGGTTGAAAACTAGTGCTGGTAATAGTTGTCTGAAAACCTTTACTGCTAATTATACTTGTTTTTTCCACTTGTTTTTAGCGTATTTTGGAAATGACACCTCTTAAGGATACCCATAGATGCTACACATGCTTCCTGATTTTGTGTCCGGCAACAGTGTCATGTGGTTAGCACTTAAGCAGGGTGGCTAGTGCTAAGGTGTATTAGTGATTAGGCAATTAGAGAAAACTATCCTTATTGTTGCCCCTGATAAGCTGGTGCCAGCTGAGTCTGTACTCAGAGACTGGAGAATCTTAAGGACGATTAGGGCTTACCATGAAAATGTGGCCCTAGCTTAAGCCTGGTGCAAACTACAGTCTTTTTTCATGCAAGGTTAGTACAGCCATCTCCCCTGCTGAGCTGTTGTGTTCTGACAGGGGGACGACCCCCCCAGAACACTCCGATTAGCGATCTCTGCTGATCGGGAGTCGGTTGGCTGCTGGTTTTCCAGCCGAATGGCCGGCTTCTGTCGGACAGACCGACATACACACGGGCAGAATGTCAGCCGGTATTTTTTCTACTGCAAATGTCTCCCGACATTCTGCCGTGTGTACGGGGCTTTAGCAAGATTTCTGCCCGAAAGATGTAAGCAGTGAAGGCTGTAGCTCCATTGCAAAACAAGCTAGATTGGAGGTGTCATTTAGGTTAAAGGGATAATTAGGCTGGACTAGTGCATTTGTGTTTTAATGTGCACAGGAGTAACTTTTTTTTCAAAGCTTGTGCACCTTAAAGCCTTTCCTAATTCAAATTAGCTGAGAAGGTTGCTAAAAACTAAACTAGATATAGGAGTGAATAATAAATGCCTATATGGTTTGGAAACATTATTTACTAACCTGATGAGACCCTCAGTTGATGCTTTTGCATAGCGACATTTTTTTGATAGCCACATTATCTCAATGTAAATAAAACATTTCCAATGCAGGAGCAAACATTCACACCAAATAAAAGACAGATAAATAGAGAAGGCAAATCAGTGAATATATGTTTTGATCACTAATGCTTTACCCATCCTATGAACATTATCATTACGGAATTGTCCATTGTTACTCTATCTTAGCATATCTTTAGTGTTATGTAATGTGTTATGTAACAACAAGCCAAACAAGTGCATTGTGTTGCTGAGTTAGAGTGGCCCTGGTATGTGGTTTGTACTCAAACCTTGAGGTACTGGGTTGCAGAACATTTGCTGTCGATATTTCTTTTAGAAAGTTCAGTGTATGATACTTTCAGTGTAAATTCCTTTACATGTATCTGTACATAACGGAAGTCACAAATTACATTAATAGATCACCGGGACCAGATGGCTTGCATCCGAGGGTACTTAGGGAACTCAGTCAGGTGACCAAACCGTTGTTCCTAATTTTTAGACAGTCTATTGACTGGAATGGTACCAGCTGATTGGAGAAAAGCCAATGTAGCACCAATATTTAAAAAGGGCCCAAAAAACATCCCTGGGAATTACAGACCAGTTAGCCTAACATCAATAGTATGTAAACTCTTGGAGGGGATGATAAGGGACTATATACAAAATTTTAGTAATAAGAATGATATCATTAGCAGTAATCAGCATGTATTCCTGAAGAATCGTTCTTGCCAAACCAATCTATTAACCTTCTATGAGGAGGTGAGTTGCCATCTAGATAAAGGAAGGCCCGTAGTCGTGGTGTATCTGGATTTTGCAAAAGTATTTGACACAGTTCCCCATAAACGTTTACTGTACAAAATAAGGTGCGTTGGCATGGACCATAGGGTGAGTACATGGATTGAAAACTGGCTACAAGGGGGTGTTCAGAGGGTGGTGATAAATGGGGAGTACTCAGAATGGTCAGGGGTGGGTAGTGGGGTTCCCCAGGGTTCTGTGCTGGGACCAATCCTATTTAATTTGTTCATAAACGACCTGGAGGATGGGATAAACAGTTCAATCTCTGTATTTGCAGACGATACTAAGCTAAGCAGGGCAATAACTTCTCCGCAGGATGTGGAAATCTTGCAAAAAGACCTGAACAAATTAATGGGGTGGGCGACTACATGGCAAATGAGGTTCAATGTAGAAAAATGCAAAATAATGCATTTGGGTGGCAAAAATATGAATGCAATCTATACACTGGGGGGAGAACCTCTGGGGGGATCTAGGATGGAAAAGGACCTGGGGGTCCTAGTAGATGATAGGCTCAGCAATGGCATGCAATGCCAAGCTGCTGCTAATAAAGCAAACAGAATATTGGCATGCATTAAAAGGGTTATCAACTCCAGAGATAAAACGATAATTCTCCCGCTCTACAAGACTCTGGTCCGGCCGCACCTGGAGTATGCTGTCCAGTTCTGGGCACCAGTCCTCAGGAGGGATGTACTGGAAATGGAGCGAGTACAAAGAAGGGCAACAAAGCTAATAAAGGGTCTGGAGGATCTTAGTTATAAGGAAAGGTTGCGAGCACTGAACTTATTCTCTCTGGAGAAGAGACACTTGAGAGGGGATATGATTTCAATTTACAAATACTGTACTGGTGACCCCACAATAGGGATAAAACTTTTTCGCAGAAGAGAGTTTAATAAGACTCGTGGCCACTCATTACAATTAGAAGAAAAGAGGTTTAACCTTAAACTACGTAGAGGGTTCTTTACTGTAAGAGCGGCAAGGATGTGGAATTCCCTTCCACAGGCGGTGGTCTCAGCGGGGAGCATTGATAGCTTCAAGAAACTATTAGATAATCACCTGAATGACCGCAACATACAGGGATATGTAATGTAATACTGACACATAATCACACACATAGGTTGGACTTGATGGACTTGTGTCTTTTTTCAACCTCACCTACTATGTAAATGAGTGCATTGCATTTGATTTGTGACTTAAATTATGCACAAAAAAAGAACTTTAGTCATCAAGAGAAAAGTGTGCTGGTAACAAGCCTTACACTTAAACAGTGCCATCCATCATTACACATACTGTAAGTCGGATGCCATTAAGGTGTGCAGTGGAAATATCTCAATGACTTGTTGGAAAGATGCAGAAATATAGGGAAGTTTCCCAATGGTTTTATCGACAATAACACTTGACACAAGCACTAAAGCTGGGCATACATGGGTCAGTTTTTTGCGATTAGCCAGCGGGCAGATAAAAAAAGAACGAAAGATTCTTACATACATACAAGAAAGGTGGATGAAGGAATCCTGCCCATTGTGTTATTGAATTCTGAGAGCATGGTCTTCTTGGTTGCAGCCCTGACTGAATAAAACATTTCCAACAAGCCTGTTCATGAAAAGTCGATCATTATATCAATTTCTCAGGAACGGCCAGACAGATCAAAATTCATCTGGTCCTTCGCTTAAGCCTTCCTCACTTTTCTGACAACCGGGAAAAAAAACACAAAAGGTTTCCATCTTGTCCATAACAATGAAAAATATTGTAGATTGTACCATATACAGTGCCTTGCAAAAGTATTCACCCCCCTTGGCTTATATTTTGTTACATTAACAGCCTTTAGTTCAATGTTTTGAATGTTCAATGTTTTTTTAATCTGAATTATATGTGATGGATCAGAACAAATTAGTCTAAGTTGGTGAAGTAAAATTAGAAAAATATATACATAAAACTATTTTTCAGTATTCACCCCCTTTGTTATGAAGCACATAAAAAGCTCTGGTGCAATTACCTTCAGAAATCACATAATTAGTGAAATGATGTCCACCTGTGTGCAATCTACGTGTCACATGATCTGTCATTACATACACACACATTTTTGAAAGGCCCCAGAGGCTGCAACACCTAAGCAAGAAGCACCACTAACCAAACACTGCCATGAAGACCAAGGAACTCTCCAAACAAGTAAAGGACAATGTTGTTGAGAAGTACAAGTCAGGGTTAGGTTATAAAAAAATATCCAAATCTTTGATGATCCCTAGGAGCACCATCAAATCTATCATAACCAAATGGAAAGAACATGGCACAACAGCAAACCTGCCAAGAGACAACCGCACACCAAACTCATGGACCGAGCAAGGAGGGCATTAATCAGAGAGGCAGCACAGAGACCTAAGGTAACTCTGGAGGAGCTGCAGAGTTCCACAGCAGAGACTGGAGTATCTGTACATAGGACAACAATACGCCGTACGCTCCACAGAGTTGGGCTTTATGGCAGAGTGGCCAGAAGAAAGCCATTACTTTCAGCAAAAAAACAAAATGGCACATTTTGAGTTTGCGAAAAGGCATGTGGGAGACTCCCAAAATGTATGGAGGAAGGTGCTCTGGTCTGATGAGACTAAAATTGAACTTTTTGGCCATCAAAGAAAAAGCTATGTCTGGCGCAAACCCAATACATCACATCACCCAAAGAACACCATCTCCACAATGAAACATGGTGGTGGCAGCATCATGCTATGGGGATGTTTTTCAGCAGTCGGGACTGAGAAACTGGTCAAAGTTGAGGGAAAGTTGGATGGTGCTAAACACAGGAATATTCTTGAGCAAAACCTGTACCACTCTGTGTGTGATTTGAGACTCGGATGGGGGTTCACCTTCCAGCAAGTAACTCCACTCAAGTATTGCTAAAGCAATACTTGAGTGGCTTAAGGGGAAACATGTAAATGTGTTGGAATGGCCTAATCAAAGCCCAGACCTCAATCCAATAGAAAGTCTGTGGTCAGACTTAAAGATTGCTGTTCACAAGCGCAAACCATCCAACTTGAAGGAGCTGGAGCAGTTTTGCAAGGAGGACTGGGCAAAAATCCCAGTGGTAAGATGTGGCAAGCTCATAGAGACTTATCCAAAGTGACTTGGAGCTGTGATAGCCGCAAAAGGTGGCTCTACAAAGTATTGACTTTGGGGGGGGTGAACAGTTATGCACATTGACTTTTTCTGTTATTTTGTCCTATTTGTTGTTTGCTTCACAATAAAAAAAAATAATAAAAAGTTGTGTAAGTTAAATGATGCAAATCCTCAAACAATCCATGTTAATTCCAGGTTGTGAGGCAACAAAACGCGAAAAATGCCAAGGGGTGAATACTTTTGCAAGCACTGTAGCAGTACCAAATAACATCTAAAGAACTCAGCCTTTAGTGAAATGTGACTTGTGGCTATGGGTTACTGCACATTTCATTACATCTTAGAATTGATAATAGAGCTGATAATACACTCCACACAACATATATGTAGAGTATATCCCTTGGTTACTCACCTGTTCTTTAATAACTGTTACAGTAGCATCAGCTACATTCATAATAACTGGAACCCATTCTTCTTTGTCTGATTGTTCGATAAGCCCTTCAATGACGTCATTAACAATATCCATCCCTTAAAAAAAGAAAAGCAAAGGGCACTCATTTTTATAACCAGGTAACAACATTTATTGTTTAACTATGAATAAGAGAAGTTTAGATCGCAAGGTGCCTACTATTCCTTTATTAGTCAGAAAAGTTTCTTCTGCATCCTGATCTGGTTTCGTTTTACATTGTTACTGGTTCTTCACTCTGTATATAAAAATGGTGCACTGTTCCTTTAAATTATAAGAAATAAGATAAGTGCAAACACCAATATGACTCCAAAATATGAATAGTGAACAAAAATAAAAATGAATTAAAAAACAAATAGCATATAAGTATACAGCAATCAGCAATATGCTTAAAATACATCAAAATCAAAGTCCATAAAACCAATTGATGTTACATAGTTACATGTGATTATATATATATATATATATATATATATATATATATATATATATATATATGTATTAAACAAAGTCCAAAATTTGTCAAATGAATAAAGTGCTCAGTGCTCCTAAAAAACATCCACTTTATAACTGTGCTTCAGTGCTCCAAACGTGATCCTTTTGAAAAAAAGACAGCCTCTTACCAGATAACATAGATCACAGTTACAGAGATCAGACAAGCCTTTGTGCATTCTCCAAAAAGGAAGCCCCAATGATGGATCCTCCAATCTCAAAAGAACACCATTTTTGGGGAAACGCGTCGGACGGAGCATACATGTGGCGTTATCACGGCCGGAGCTCGGGTGACACCATGGCCCTCTGGTTTGTTCATACCGCTTTTCATATTCAGCCTCACTGTAAGCGTAATTTTAAACTTTTTAATAAAATCACCATACTGGTGTACACTATGAGGTCTCTCCCTGCTTTCATTTACATACATGTGAGGTGTTTGACTTCATTCCCCAGCAGCGCAGACATTACAACTACTCCCAATCATTGGATCTTCCTTTGTGAAGGATGCACACGGGCTTGTCTGCTCTCTGTAACCAAGATCCATGTTATCTGGTAAGGGGTCTGTCTTTTTTTTTTTTAAAGGAGCATGTTTGGAGCACTGGAGCACAATTATAAAGTGAACATTTTTTAGGAGCACTGAGCAATTCATTTGGCACATTTTGGACTTTGATTCATATATATGAATAAGCATATTGTTGATTGCTATAATGTTATATGCTGTATAATATATGAATGAATTAAAATTTTTGTTCACTATTTTGTTCACATGTAACTATGTAACATCAATTGGTTTTATGGACTTTGATTTTGATTTATTTTAAGCATATTGCTGATTGCTGTATACTTTTATGCTATTTGTTTTTTAATTCATTTTTATTTTTGTTCACTATTCATATTTTGGAGTCATATCGGTGTTTGCACTTATCTTATTTCATATAATTTAAAGAAACAGCGCACCATTTTTATACACGTTTTCAACAGTCTAGTATTCAGATCATTGGGTTGCAGCAGTTCACTACATCTATATTGGCCCAGCGTATAAACCTTTTCTTTTTCTTTTGGTTATTTACTCTCTCTAACTTTTCCTGAAGTTCAAACACTGCCCACTTCCATTTCTCAACCTCTTTGGCTTCTCTTGAGACAGAGCAATGGTATGTCAGGCCAGTAACAACATGAAACTAAAAGACACAGGGGTTGATTTAACAAGGGCAAATAGACTGTGCACTTTGCAAGTGTAGTTGCTCCAGAGCTTAGTAAATGAGGTAAAGGTTCACTTTGCAAAGAATACCCAATGGCATGCAATGAAAAAAAAACAAAACATAATTTTTGCTTGCACATGATTGGATGATGGCAGTCAGCAGAGCTTCTCATTTGCTAAACTCTGGAGCAACTGCACTTTGCAAAGTGCACAGTCTTTTTGTCTTTAGTAAATAACCCCCAGAGTGTCATAAAGAAGCCTTTCTGACTATTAGAGATTATAGCAGCCATCTCATGTCCCATAGTACCTGCTCTTTGGTTGGAAGTTCAAAATCAAGACAGGATACATTTAATCAGGTAAAACAGAAGCAATCAAATACAACAAATAAAACAAATAAAAAAAAGGAAAAGCAAATCTCTCTCACTTGCCTTATATTTGCAGTTCATCAGTACTAGCTTTCCATTCAATTAAAAGGTAAATTTGTTTGCCCGGGTAGGATGTTAGGCTTACAAAGGCACTAATCTTTTGACCTTTTTCATTTTTTCACTGTCCCAAGACAACAGTCATTTTAGTACTAGCGGAGGAGGAGGAAGAAGAATCAGCAAAGTATTGCTGGTACGGTTAGTATAGGGGGATGTAGGGAGGTGGCATGAATTTTAGATTTGATCACTTTGTATAAAGTTCTATACAATTCAATTAGCTTATACACTTGTTATTTACCTGTTGGTCTACCGCATGGCAGCATGCCAACATACTGCACATGAAACTTCTGCACAAGTTCTGTCTTTGGTGTTGGGAATTCTACTGCAGATGAAGAATGACAGAGTTAAAAAGGTGACATATTAATACAAATCAGACAGATACATGGCTATGCACCTAGAAACATAATATAGCATTCTGTAGACAGGCAAAGCATATTTCTAATAAAAATTCCCACAAAAGATATCCAAGGCCACATCTATACCATAAAAGCCCTCAACTCACTTTTAAAGTAGAACTAAAATCCAAACTTTTTTTTTTTTCCAGGGTGAGGGAAAGTTATAACCCCCCGGCAGTTTTGTTTATGCCATTTGTGCCCTATAGCCAAATTAAAGTGTAAGTCCACCCTAAAACTAAAATCCCTGCATCTACAGACATCCACATTATAAGACTAACCTATCTAGGCCAGTAAACAAGAAATCAGTATACATACCTTTCCTGAAGCCGATCCGGTCTCCAGCGGCAGAAGCTCTGCAGAGGACACAGCCGACATCGGCTGTGAAATTAACGGGGAGTGATGTCCCCCATAGATTTACTATGGGGCTTCCATTGTCGGATGTGTCCTCTGCACCCGCCTCTACAGAGAAGCCACGATAGCTCAGCTTGGGATCGGGTCGGATCGGCTGCAGAAAAGGTATGTATACTGAATTCTTCTTTAGAGGGTTAGATAGGTTAGTGTTAGAACGTGGATATCTGTAGATGCAGGGATTTTAGTTTTAGGATGGACTTCTACTTTAAGAAGTGAGAGAAGATCCCTTCAAAGTGTGGGAATCTCTGATTGTCACCAGATTTAAAGCTGTCTTTGCTATCTGCTGTATCTAAGATATTGATGTCCCATCATAACCTGCTTTCTACTCCTCAAACTAATACTGTATTATCTGGCAATCTGGTAAAACTGTTCAGAAGAATTCACCTATAGGCAGAAGACAGAGCTGGGCAAATACTATGAGTCACGTATACATGTACATTAAAAAGTTATTTGGAGCCTAACTTTCCTATCTTAGCCTGGCTGGCTTTAAAAACCTCTAAATAATAGTAACAATCGTGCTATTTTTTTTTCTAAATCTTTTTTATTAAAGTTTTTTGAATCAATGGTTTTTATTACAAGATTAATCAACATACAGACGTTCATGTTCAAATAGTCGTCATAAAATAATCACAAGGATGCAAAATCCAATAAAATCAGTGTTCCTAATCCAATAAAATCAGTGTTCCTGACTCAGTAAACATCACTGAAATATAGCAATCAAAGATATAGCATATTTGGAGAGATTTTACTGTCTCCTATTGGCATCCTACTGAAATTTTGCCACACGGCATTACAGAGCTGGTAACAGGAAAGTTTAAAGAAAAAAGGAAAAAGAAGGATAGAAGAAGAGAAAAAAGAAAAAAAGAAAGAAAAAGGAAGGGGGGCTGGGGGAAAAATCAGGAAAGAGTAGAGTTGGGTGGGTCCCTTCACTACGGGTCTCCCCCCACAAACCTGTCACGCTCTCAAGGAGCCTGGAGATAAGGGATCCAGGGGTTCCACACCTTTTCAAACCTAGTTTGCCTATCCCGACAGATACTAGTCAGTTTTTCATTGATCATGATCCATGAGATCTTGTGTTTCACCAGGGCAATATTGATTACAGGCGATTTCTATACATGTTCGATGGCTATTTTGGCCGCTAGAAGGATGAAAGATATGAGAGTGTGCTGATGTCTGGGGATCTCCTCCGGAAGATCACTGAACAACCCCGTTTTAGCCCTTCTAGGTATATTTTGTCGGGTCACAGAGTAGACTAGGTTAAACATTCTAATCCAGAACTGTCGGACCTTTGGGCAGGACCACCAGACATGGTACATATCTCCCTCCTGTCCGCATCTCCGAAAGCACAGGGAAGAGGTACCAGGGTATATTTTTGCTAGCTTTGTAGGAACAAGGTACCAGCGCGATAACACTTTATAATTCGCCTCCACCGATGAGGTGTTGAGTATTCCTTTGTGCACCATGGTCGACCATTACAATCGTGCTATTCTTCTACATAGACAATGACTGTCATTTTATATGTTAAACCCGATATTGCCATACATAGGGACAAAGGATGAAAGTACAAGAACTTCACAGAACTTAGAATTTAGACCATAAAAAAAAGGTAAAATACATTTAAAGTACACATATGTTTTCCATACCTAGGTATAGAAACTGCAAATAATAAAAACAAAATGATGATTAGATGGACACCCCCTTTAGTATAGATTCTTAGATGTACAAATATTGTTATTGAGTTATAATATCATTAATAGTCTTATGGCATGACTGACAGCTGATGACATAATCAAACATGTAATACAGGGTGCATCCATTAATACTCCATATACAAAGTATGCTGGGTTTTATAATAGGAAATCCCAGCCTTGCCTGTAGGTTTCAAGGCTCTTTTTAAGTAACTGCCTAAGCTGGCTACACACTATACAACTTTTATACAATTTTCTTGTACAACTTTCCTTTAGATTTACTAAAACCATATAATATGAGGTCAAACCTAAACACTTTCAAATTGTATGCAATCAGGCAGGCCCTGGCACTACATAGTTGTAGGTAAATCTAAGGCTCTGTTCACACCTGAGTGTATTGTTTTCAGGCAGAAAGTCACACGATTTTTGTAGTGATTTTACCACGATTTTTGCAGCGAGTTTGTACAGGTCAAAAGGTCACCAATGTAAAGGAATGAAAAACGCCTGTAATCTGCCAAAAAAGAAGCACCGGTACTTTTTTCAGCGACGGTCGTTTTGCTTTAAGTGACAGAACGCTCAGATGTGAACAGGGGCCATTGAAATTAAAGGGATTTGTCATGTTGGGCGATTTTAGAGCTGAGGCTTAGAGCACAAAAACACCCAAAAACGCCTAAGTTTGAACAGAGCTTTAAGGAAATTAACAAAAAAAGTTATGCTGCATGGTCCTGTCTGCTAGAAGAGCCGGGGGATATGTGCATGACTCTACAGTCTCTGTTATCTTGTCTGCCAAGTATTTAGGTCTTTTTCATAGCACAAGTGGTAATTGGCTGCAAGAAAGCTACGGTTATCACATGCAGCTCAGCACCTGCTAAAAATACCAGGTAAATATGAAGTACTCATGTGTATGGTGAAGTGGCCCAATTGTCCATACTCTATGCACCCAAGTTTACGATATGATAAAAACACTATTCAATGTTGATATTCTGGCGCTCCCTAGCCACTTCAGAAGATTTTACCCCTTCATGACAAGAGCATTTTTTGCTATTAGTCACTGAGCTACTTTAACTGGAAATTGCGCAGTCATACAACACTGTACGCAAATTACATTTTTTTATCTTTCTTTCAAACAAATAGACATTTTTTTTGGTGGTATTTGATCACCACTAGGTTTTTTTTTTATAATTTTGCGATATAAACTTTATAATTTTTGTTTTAGTTTCCGCTCTAAAAAATAACCAATAAAAAATGTAGAATCTAATTTCTTCATGAATTTAGGCCAAAATGTATTCTGCTACATGTCTTTGGTAAAAAAAAAAAAATCCCAAAAAGCGTATATAATTTGGTTTGCTTAAAAGTTATAGCGTCTGGCATAGATACTCTTTGTTTAATGGCAGTAAAAAATAAGATGCACTGGATCTTCACTAATGAGAAACTGACGGCTAAACTTACTGGCACCATGTGTAAATTTCACAAAATGTGGGACTTGTGGATCTCACACTATTGACATCTGATTTCAATTGGCGCATACTGGACCTTTGAGGCATGTGATATATCACTTGATAGCGAGATGGCTTTTCCATTGATTCTGAGGCTCTTCTTTAACCCCCCACCTCTTTCCTACTTTCTGTACCCCCTGCTTTCTTCTACATTTCGTTTATTCTCTATAGTTTTATGTTAGGAGAATATAAGATCATCTGGCATATGCTAAGCCATCTGGTCAGTCTACTGAAAATATCTTGCATTGTTTAACTGACTGAAGTCTTTATATACTGGATTGTGCTAATGAATATATGTTTGTTGTATTGTTTTATGTGACTGTATTTGCCGCCATGAAAAAAATAATAAAAATGATTGAACTTACAAAAATTTTTGGGCAATAACGACAGTATCTAGTTGGAATGTGTGACACATTTCCTACATTTGCAGGACACTCTATACTTTTAAAGTGAATCTAAACCCCAAACCAAAAATTGTATATACAGCTTACTAGTCCTTAATGAGGTGGCTACATTTGCTTTCTTTTTCAAGCTTCTTTTGTTTTATTTTCACCGGGTGATCCTGCAAATAACACACTTATCCCTGTTTGGCTATGTCACTCTTCCACTGTATCTATTGAGAGAGCCATGATTGTCACCCTAGACTGCTCTCCTGATATGTATTACAAAAACGTTCATATGTCTTCATCTCCATTACACAGGGGGCAGGACAATTTGTTGTTTACAGAAGATAGCTATGAAGGAAGATATTCTTCTGTGCAGATTACAGGAAGTCACAAGGACAATGCATTTCTGGCAAAATGAACAGGTATTCTGTATTTGCTGTAAATGTTCTTAGCTTGGAAAAAAAGAAAACGAATGCAGCCACATAAGGACTGTAAGCTACAATATATTGCAATTTTGCTCTTAGGTTTAGTTATTCTTTAACTATTTTAGCAAATTATTTTATACAGATCCTGCATTATAAGAAGACAATCATAAAGTGCTGCAACATAATAGTGTAGTAACATTGTCTACCTTGCAGTGGCACATCCAGGCTAGCATGTGGTCTTTCCTGCGAGGAACTGCAAGCCGTAGCTTTGGCATTTTTTCTTTCTGCCATAATCTGTAAGACACCAGGGATTTCCACTGTTAATGGATTTATTTTATAGAGTCATTTCATTATTCTCCACTTTTATCAGCTTTACTACTTCTTTAGTACTGCTTGGGATGATTTCTCTACCATGGGCAGAAGGAACAGCACAATGTAAGTTCAGAACAGAAAAAAACAACATGCATTACCTGAAATGTGTCTTTATATTAAGCTGTCATGAGCAAGGGGGAAGTTGAAGTCAAACTTTGTAGTAAGAGTCTCAGATCTTTAAGCTGATGAACAACAGGATGAGGTACAAGAGCATAGAAAAGTTGAACGCACATTCTAAAAAAAAGCTGGGGTTGACTTACTAAAATCGGAGAGTGCAAAATCTGGTGCAACTCTGCATAGCTTCCAGCTCTAATCCAGTCTAATTTACCAAGCTGAAGATAGAAGCTGATTGGCTACTATGCACAGCTGCACCAGATTTTGCACTCTCCAATTTTAGTAAATCAACCCTACCGCTACCACCCCTATGTGTACATTCATACAGCATAACAGGAGTGGGTGAATTGTGCGAATTTTTTTTTTTTTCTGGAAGTAAACCTGTGAATCAAATCTGTATTTAGGCAAAGTCGCACTATAGGCAGATATCAGTATGACGGTTTTGTCCAATCTCCCCTTCTTGTACACATACAGCCATGGCCAAACATTTTGAGAATGACACAAATATTAATTTTCACAAAGTCTGCTGCCTCGGTCTTTATGATGACAATTTGCATATACTCCAGAATTTTTATGAAGAGTGATCAGATGAAGTCCCTCTTTGCCATGAAAATGAACTTAATCCTATAAAAAACATTTCCACTGCATTTGCGAAGAAAGCTTCAGGACGTCCAAGAAAGTCCAGCAAACGCCAGGACCGTCCCCTACAGTTGACACCACCAGTGCAGAGCTTGCTCAGGAATGGCAGCAGACAGGTGAGAGTGCATCTGCATGCACAGTGAGGCGATAACTTATGGAGGATGGCCTGGTGTCAAGAAGGGCAGCAAAGAAGCCACTTCTCTCCAGGAAAAACATCAGGGACAGATTGATATTCTACAGTACAAAAGGTACAGGGATTGGCTGCTGAGGACTGGGGTAAAGTAATTTTCTCTGATGAATCCCCTTTCCGTTTGTTTGGGGCATCCTTAGAAAACCCTGTCCGGAGTAGAAAAAGTGAGCGCTACCATCAGTCCTGTGTTATGCCAACAGTAAAGCATCCTGAGACCATTCATGTGTGGGGTTACTTCTCAGCCAAGGGAGTGGGCCCACTCACAATTTTGTCTAAGAACACAGCCATGAATAAAGAATGGCACAAAAACATCCTCCGAGAGCAACTTCTCCCAAGCATCCAAGAACAGTTTAGTGATGAACAATGCCTTATCCAGCATGATGGAGCACCTTGCCATAAGGCAAAAGTAATATCTAAGTGGCTTGGGGAACAAAACATCGACATTTTGGGTCCATGGCCAGGAAATTCCCCAGACCTTAACGCCACTGAGAACTTGTGGTTAAACCTCAAAAGGCCGGTGAACAAAAAACCCACAAATTCTGACAAACTCCAATTGATTATGCATTGATTATGCAAGAATGGGCTGCCATCAGTCAGGATGTGGCCCAGAAGTTGATTGACAGCATGCCAGGGAGAATTGCAGGGGTCTTAAAAAAGAAGGGTCAACACTACAAATATTGACTCTTTGCATAAACCTAATGTAATTGGTCAATAAAAGCCCTTACACTTATGAAATGCTTGTAATTATACTTCAGTATGCCAAAGTAACATCTGACAAAAAGATCTAAAACCACTGAAGCAGCAGACTTTGTGAAAAATAATATTTGTGTAATTCTCAAAACGTTTGGCCACCGCTGTTCTCTCAAGTAATTAAGCCATTTCATTTAATAGTGAAACCCCCTCCTGCATCTTACCTTAGAACAAATTTCGTGAAGACTGGTTGCAATGGCTTTTGCTGGTGTGTCACAACGGAACACGTGGCATTTTAAAATCCTTGTATCCTTGTCTCTGGCAACATATGCGAAATCCCTGTGAGACAAAGAACATTACAAGAACTGACTTCCATACATATTTAAATAAATGCAGGCATGTTACATCTTTTTTTCACAGTAAGGTATTTCAGAATATTTTCAGAATATTTTGCATCAAGGCTGCAGCGAGAATGACAGTCATTCCTCGGCTCCTCCTGAGATGTTTGTTGCTTTGTGGCTGGGTAACAAAAAACTGATAAAGATTTGAAGACTGACTTGCTGAGTCGCTGGTAGCTTTATTACATACAAAGAATGGGAATAAGTCATTCTAAAGTGTAATTGTATATTTTCCACCAAGGAGACAAATAAAATATGCTGCAGTGCATTGTAAATGGGCAAAACCTAGGTGTAATAAATCTCCACATGTAGCTTAATTGGAAATCTGGGTTGTTCATTGAAATTCAGGGAACGCATCATTGTACTGAAACTCTGTTCACTTCAAGAAACATTGTACTACAAAAGCAACATAAACCTGGCAACCATATGTACAGAATAACAAGAGGCTTCTGCTAGACTAAGCAAATAAAAGGGAATCAAATTTGTCCTGTAAAACATGCAGGTACTGTACATCACAGAAGATGTTAGACCATCCTATGATGTTGTATGTAATATTTCAGATTATACCAAAAATAATGCATTAATCTATCACAGAACTGATCCTTTTCATCATATTATAGAGAAACTCATGAATATGTTTATGGCAGCATAGGGTAACAATTAAACCCTTGCTAAATTTTCTTGGTTGTCAGCATCCTGGTAGTGAAACTTGCTCTATTGTAAGTACCGTTGTCACAGTCCACCTTCTCAACCAAGCTACCATTATCAACAGCCTAACAGAGTTATACATATATTATTTGTGAGCATCCACTATAAAGTAAGACACAGACATTCTGTACCAAGTGTTTACTTCAAAGTAATATACTGGCAGCGCTCAGGCGTGTGGCAAAGTTTTGTATATGTGTTGTTGCGGTGAATTGGAGGGGGTGATATCCCACAAACATTACTGAAAACTGGCTGGGAACTGAACCCTGCTTTACTTCATCCAAAATAAAAAAAAAGATTCATAGTTGATAAAACTCAGAGATTCAAAGATTAGTATTAAAAGTTTTATTTTACATTGTAAAAGCACTAAAGGAGCACAAGAGAACCAAGTAATCTGAAGTATTAAATGCAGGTATCACAAACAACCTGAGAAACAATTTGAGAAATGCACAAAATGCAAAGATGCCAAATACAAGCCAAATTGTTGATTAATACATTTAATTTCAACATCATTAGAAATCAGTGATGCTGTCTACTTGATGGCTCAAGTGAGGATGGCTCCACAATAAGAGCAATAACAGCGGTTTCCTCAATTCATATAGAAATACTATAACTGCCTCAGGAGACCAGCTAGAGAAAATTTAAAGGAGGATTTCTGCTTTACTGCTGTAGTTGGGATATATGGTGCATAGCTCCCAACGGTCCCTGATTTCGAGGAACTGTTCCTGATTTGGAACTAAGTCCCTCTGTCCCTCTTTCCTCCTCATTTGTCCCTTATTTTGATCTGGACTATATAGTTGTATATAAAATGCATTATTTATCTTTCAATAAGTGTTTTAACAGTGCTAAATCTTTCATCCAATTTCCAAATTGCTGCATTTGTAAATTTCAAAAGCCAGTAAAAAGGAATAGTAGTGGTTAACCAGTTCCTGACCGTCTCACGCAGATTTACTGCGGCACAATGGCTCTCCTGGGTGAAATCCCATACATATACAGGTTTCCCTTTAAGAGCAGCCAAAGGGGGACCCGAGGGGTTTCCCTTTAAGAGCCGCTGCATGGCGCACGCGTGCACGAGAGCCAGCACGGGGATTTGTGTGTGTAAACTAATAAAAATGCCATAAAAATGCCATAAATCTTTCCCATAGTTTGTAGACGCTATAACTTTTGCGCAAACCAATCAATATACGCTTATTGCGATTTTTTTTTTTACCAAAAATATGTGGAAGAATTTATATCGGCCTAAACTGATGAAGAAATTTGTTTTTTAAAAACATTTTTGGGGATATTTATTATAGCAAAAAGTAAAAAAATTATTGTTTTTTTTTTTCAAAATTGTCACTCTGATCAAGTACCACCAAAAGAAAGCTCTATTTGTGGGAAAAAAAGGATGCAAATGTTGTTTGGGTACAGTGTCGCACGACAGCACAAATGTCAGTTAAATTGACGCAGTGCCATATTGTAAAAAGTGCTCTGGTCAGGAAGGGGGTAAAATCTTCTAGGGCTGAAGTTGTTAAAAAAAAAAGCACTTGTGGGTCTAACAAATATTTTTTCTTTATGGAATTCTCCTTTTGCTAATAGGTGTCCCTTTTTTCCACTTCAAAAAGTTGTGATGTATTACAGTGTGATATGAATGGCTATATTTGTCACATTTTCCCTCTAAGCAAAAAGTAATTATTGGGCAGAGAGATCGTTAGCAAACACAGACTTTCAATGTCAGACTTATGCAATCACTGTACAGGATATTTACTTGTTTCACGCTATCCACAGACATGAGAGAGGTTGGATAATCCAAGAGCCTTGGCCTTGATTTGTCTTCACAGCTCCGGGTTAGCCCACAGATATGTGATGGCTTTTAGAAGCAGGCGACAATTAACGTTTGTCTGCGGGTGGCCATATTTTCTATGCTAGCACCCTTTCTGTCACACATTTATCCATATATCACACAGGACACATGCTGCCTTTAAAATGTCCTTTAAACAGAAGCCCAGTTAAGTTGACTTATTTCTTTATAATGAAATTGGTGCCTTTCCTTGAAAATGAAGTCTAATTATAATATCTAGTGACAAGTGAATTGCTAACGGCAATAATCATGTTAGTTTCTTAAATTAATGGGCTGTACAAGATTTCTAGTTAACAGAACTCCATTATCCTGCTTTGCTATACTTGAGAGATTTATTACAGGAAAATCTGAAATTTAAGAGAAATACTATCCTCATACAGATGTTATCAAGTGATTTAACACAGGACTGAAGCAGTCTGGACAATGATTTAGCGCCACACTTATGATTTTTAATAAAATGTTGAAATTATATGACAGAGGTTACCACCACTGAATATAGCTGTTACATGGAGTAGTAAGTTAAGCTGGCATTGCAAAGGCCTTTTTTTTTAGTCTAGACCAGCATATGAAAGTACAACCAACCAGATTTCTGAACTTTATTGTAGACAAAGGTTGTTTTAAAGAATTACATAAAAAGTTCTAAGAAATACATATGGGGGGCTTTTTCCGAAACTTCTACAGCTCTTATCATTAATAAAACTTCAGGAGGAATCAGCTATGCACACTGGGGTACATTCATATAAATACTGGGGGGGACAGGGGAGTTTTGGACTTTTTTAAGAATTATAAAATGAAAACAATAATTTTACTAGCTGAAAACTAGTTTAAATATCAGCCACAATGAGCACCACAAATGAGCACCTATAATATGCTTACCCTATCATATACTGCAATACTGACGAAAAAGTAATCACGTTTCCCTTTATAAGATTAACTACCCAAAATTATTCACTTAAATTACTATTTTCCCATGAATCTTTACTTTGCTGTGACCTTTTAAATGTGAATTTCAGGAAAACAACTAAATATACCGTATATGAAATGATTTACGTGCCAAAGGATTTGAGATACCAGTGTTGTTACTGAGACTACTAAAGGGAACAGCCGCTCACTGTACCCTCTTTACACAGTACACTGCAAAGGACACTACAATGGACGACTATTCTGAAAAATGTATTGTGATAATTTTATTTGGTGAATACAAGTAATAATAGCATTGCGGCATATGAATTCCTTTATTTTTTTTATATCCCATCTGCCTTTATTTATATTTTTCTCCACATGCACTAGAAGAACAAGCTACATAGTAGAAGTTATGCCCCGTACATACAATCGTACTTTCCGCCAACAAGGCGTACGACGAGATGAAAAAAAGGAAGTTCAATAGCCAGTGCGGCTCCTTCTGCTTGATTCTGAGCATGCCTGAACTTTTGTGCGACGGACTTGTCTACACACGATCGGACTTTCCAACAACAAAGTTTTGTTGGCGGAAAATTTCAGAACCTGCTAAGAAACATTTGTTGGCGGAAAGTCCGACAGCAAATGTTCGATGGAGCACACACACGGTTGGACTTTCAGCCAACGAGCTCACATCCAACATTTCCCGTCAGAAAATCCGACCGTGTGTACGCGGCATTACAATGTAGATACTTGCCAGCACACCAAGGATCAGCACAAGGTGGCGTCCAAACGGTTTAGTTTATTGCATGATCACAACACAAAGAGGTGCAACGTTTCGGAGTTACGCAGCATTACAGTTACAGAGGTTGTAACAAACTAGAACACTTCCAGAGGGGCACAGAATGGTCACCTTTTATTACCATGGTTCAATTTTTTTGTTTTACTAAGAAAATGTTGCATAAACTGTTCATGCAGTGCATCAATGGCAGTCTAGGGTGCATTCACACCTGCAAATACACCTGCACTCCAACTACATGCAAGAACCCCAGGAGGGGTTCCTGCGATCAGCTGTGGGAGGCAGTCTGCGTTCAGAGACAATCAATCACATGTGCCTCGATTAACTGTGTGAGCCAACAGCTTCCTTTGCTTTCAATGGGACTGCCTCCTGTAACGTATTGGGGGAACCCCCACTGGGGTTCTCACATTTGATAAGAGTGAGGGTGCATTCACAGGTGTGAATGCATCTTTAAAGTCTATCTCAACCACATCACCATCACACTTGCTGGAAAATTTGGTTTGCGTTAAAATATTGAGAAATAAATAACAAAAGGAATGTGAAGTAAAAAGTATAATAACTTTACTAAGTACTATTATTACATATAGAATAAAAAACACACGCAGCTATCACAATACAATATTTTTCTCTATAGTGCTGCATCAATCAGCACAGCCTGATCCTGGACTAGAGTTGCACCTTACCATTATTTCCTCTCCAATATGAAATTGCTTTGATTATTATCCATGTGGTGACCTGCTATGTAGGCACATCTGCGAGACTGCACCCACTATGCTGCACCCACTATGCTCTGCAGTCAGCACATGACCATTCTGCATTCTATGACCTGCAGGCAGCAGTCTAAACCCCTCTTTCATAAAACCTAGCTGACAGGTGGCTACAAAGTGCTTTTCAATCCTGGCTGCCACACTTTGCTGCACCTCCCATTCTACCCGCTGCAGGCCTAGAGACTATAAAATGCTCAGATTGATTCTCGAGGCCAGAAAGACCACTGTTACCTTTTGTTACTCAATGACCCAGGAGGCTTTAGTGTTCCTCCAAGCCACATTGTCAGTGAGACTCAGCAAAAGTATGTCACTGACTGCTGTTGTTAAAGCAGACCTTCAGTCATTTTTTCAACTTCCCATCTATTAAATCTTTTGCCCTTGTTGTTTTAACTTTGGATAGTAAAAGATTTTTTTTCTGCCAGTATATACCTTAGAGAGCCCACTTCCTATTTGTTCTCTGGTCATTAGCCTAAGCCTTTGACATAATACACAGCTCTCTCTCTCACTCTTTTTATAGTTTGCTAGGAAGGGAGTGGGGATTAGTCATAAGAGGGCCAATGAAAGCTGCAGGGCTGCAGAGCTGGAGGTGTGCCTCTGTTTACATCTAGGAAGTGAACAGACAGCAGCTTCAGCTGCCCACAGTTAAAATGGCTGCAGCTAGACTTAGTGGAGGGAGATTTCTGCAGCATATTTGGAAAGTGCAGAATCTCAGTATATATAAAATAATATTCAAAATGGTTGGAAGCTTCAGAATGGCAAAGATGTTTTTATTACAAATTATGTGAGCAGACTGCAGTTCCTCTTTAATGATGGGGGAAGATGGTGGAGACTGGAGCCAGGACAGAGCCACACTAAAATCGTACTAATAACTGGCTGCATAAATTACTATCACTTAAAGGCTTTCCAGAAGATAGCCTATGCATTAAAGGGGCCCTAGTAAAAATTTTTAAAAAATGTGCAGGTTTGTAAAATGTTCATTAATTTTATTATCTGTCTGTGAGCCATTTGGGTCTCCCAGGTAGCCTGGTTGAGAAACTCCCAGTTAGCAATCCCGACGTCCTACCGTGTTAGAAGGATATGAAAACCGTTTTTTGCAATGCTGGGAGAGTGTCCCAATGGTTTTCAGATCCTAGCAACAAAGTGGGACATGGGGATTGTTAACTGGGAGGCTTTTGGCCAGGCTTCCAAATGAACAACAGGCAGAACAAATATTTTTAAAAGCTTCAAAGTTTGTAATACCTACTGGGGACTGCACAGGCTATTTTCTTGAAAAGATGAAATTAGCTATAATTGTGCCAATATTTTGTTTTACTGGCCAGGCTGGTAAAATACCAACCAGATGACAACCCTATCCAATACCCACATTAGTCTGCTGGCTGTACATCCAAAAAAGTGCAAGACTCAAAGAAAAAATGGATGACGTTTACATCAGTTTGTCACCTGTTTTTCATCTGTTTTTTACATCCTCCAGCTAGAGGAGTTCCAGCCACCTGTGGAAAAATAAAAGTCAGCAGCTACAAAAACTGTAGCTGCTGACTTTTCAAAAACAGCCACTCACCTATCCCAAGATCCAGACCCCAGTCGGTCTCACCTGCTGTCTTCTGTCCCTGGCACCGGCATCTTCACTATGGGCACCTGGCCGTGACAGCTTGCAGCTTTACAGTCGGGTTTCTACTGCGCAAGCACAAGTCGCGCTGCACATCGCGATTGGCGGTGCAGTATTCTGGAACCTGTCAGTGTCCCAGAAGACTGCAGGGGGGAGGGAGGGAGAACAGCGCTCGGAACAGAAGTGGGAAGCAGGTAGCTGTCAAAATCGAGTACCTGCTCCACCCCTGCTCCTCAAAAGTGCCAACTGTGCAGGAGGAGCAGGGAACGAGTCCTTAAAGAGGAACTTCCCCTTTTGGGTGGAGCTCTACTTTAACCTTCCTGGCAGTAATCCCGAGTGTGGGCTTGGGGTTAAATTTCAGTACCGTTAGCGGTACACCCCAAGCCACACTCGGGATTGCATCTCAGGATCCTGGTCCAGGTTACTACCTTGTTCCCAGGATCCTGCAATGTCCCCCCACTGTGTCTGCGGGCTCTGTCCTGTGCCCGATGCCTCTGTGTGCCGGGCTCCGTTCCCTGCGAGCGTCGCAACGCATGGAGGCGGAGCCTGGCGGCAAATTGAAAAAGTACACAAAAAATAACACATACAGTACACTGTAATCTTACATATTACATAACTGTATCAAATCATTTCACGTCCCTTTTGTCCCCAATGCTTTGTCCAGTGCCCTGCATGCAGTTTTATATTATATATACTGTTCTTTCTGCCTGGAAACTTGAGATTGTCCATGGCAACCAAAAAGTGTCCCTTTACGTCAAAAGTGGTTTTAGACCAGCTAGAAAACAGCGATAATAAATTAGAACACTTGCAGAATTGAGCGATAGTGAATCGCGGGGAAATTTGTTTTATTATTATTATATTATTATTTTTTATAATTATTTATTGTATTATAATTTATGATTTCGTGCTTCAAAATTTATCATACCTGGAATGTCTACTAGACTCTTGTTTGGACAGATTTAGGTGTGTTATTACTAAGAATTACAGGCCCACAATATAAAACGCCAAATGTCTATGCAAAACAATGTACCGCTTTGAGATTCAAAAATCTGACATAATCTGACATACCCCCAGGGTGGTTAACCACTTGAGTCCCAGAGACATTTTATCATGCAAAAATGGACCGTTTGTCCTTTTTACACCTGTTTTTCATCCGATCCGTTCCGTTTGTTTTTTTAACGGAAGAAAAACAGGTCTTTGATCCATTCCAAAAAAGCGGATGTTGACAGAAGTGTATGTAAACAGAATGATCATCCATTTACATCTGTTTTTCCATAGAGATGCATTGATGTCCGTTTTTCATCCATCAACCGATGGATGAAAAACAGACAAGCATTCCGCATGTGTGAATGGGGCCTAGAGGTACGGCTGGAGCTCAGCTTTAAAATTAAACCTTTATATAGCACAAATTAAACAAATACTGTCTAACAGGTGCCATAGGATTCCCACTTCTATTTTACCACTACCTCCCAAATCTGCTGTTGTAGCCTTCCAAAAGTCCTATGTAAATGGCAACTTTATATATGTGTGCTTCATACTCAGGGGTTCGGGCCATATTGCTTCACTTGTTTGCAACTAAACATAGGCGTCTATTTTGAGCATTTGGTGTGCTAGTGATACTCTACTACTGCAGGTTATATTTTGATCCAAGTTAGAGGGGCAAGCAGTTTATGGTGCTGTGCCACCACTTTGTCTTGTATGTGAAAAGTATAGGTCACCTTTAATTCAGTCTTTGGCTTCATACTCCTGAGAAATGTAAAATACAACACAAGCAAGGCCCTTTGCATCACTCACAAATGTACATAAGGAAAAGCCCCGCAATACCTCTGCGATAAAATAAAGCACTATACAGGTCGCCCCCTCCGGTCAACTAACCAGAACCTCCTCCACATCCCCGAGACCCGTTATAAATCAAAAGGCGAATGAAGGTTCGCAGTCCAAGGACCACGGCTATGGAACGCTCTACCCTCGGACATCCGCTTGGAAGAAAACCATCTGGTCTTCAGGAAGAAGCTCAAGACCCATCTCTTCTGAAGACCAAGAGGAACACTGGCGGCAAAAGCGCCTTCAGGCGATTTAGTTCGCATATGTAGAGCTATACAAGTTACTCATTCATTCATTCATTCATACTAAAATAGGTATACAACTATGTAAAATCTTCTCAACAACATCAGACAGAACTGATGGATTGCATGGGGTTGGGGATGAGTGCCTTAATAGCCTATGTTTTCAAATCTTCCTCAAGGGAGGAATAATCAAGAGCCATTCAGCTGCTCTGAGAAGGCAGAGAAAAATTACCAACATGGCATTTGTAAGGATCCAATTCTTCATAAACCTTCATAATTGTAGATTCAAATATGTATCTGAAAAAATGTGAGTACCTGGCAATTTTTACTGTACAGATTTAGCAATTATAGAAGCAATTGGTGATAGGTTGGCAGCTGTACATTTAATTTTTAAATAATAATGACAAATCACCAATCCAAACTAAATATACACAGACTGAAATATTAAATGCAGGCAGAAAGAGACCCATTTTTCTTACATACAGCCAGTCTGCCTACTTTTAAAGAACACACTTCCTTGGAATTTGTACAGCATTCTAAAAAAATTTAACCTGTTCATGCCACCCAGGCCATTCCTTGCAATGTTCCACATTCTCAGAGTACATCTCAATCCGATACTGGGACAATGTACTCTCATAGTGTATACAACATGACATATGACATGTTGAGTGACAGCGTTAGCCCAAGAGATAAGGTAAGAACCCTTTAAAGTGGTTGTTAAGCCACTATATTTAATTCATACTATCCTCTTTGTTTAATAATGCTGTGTGCCCCTGTGTCTGTGCCTTATAAAAATAAGCCGTTCTATACCTGATTTCAGAGTGCCACTTGGCGCTCACATGGCTGACCGAATTTCTCCTCTCTTGACTTGAAAGCTGCAGCAGGCGGGGCCGATAAACCCCTGCTGACGTCAGTCTGGAGGGGAGGAGGAGAGGTGGAGAGAGGCGGCAGGTCACGTGAGTACCGAGTGGCACTCTGAAATCAGGTATAGAATGGCTTATTTTTTTATAAGGCACAGACACAGGGGCACACAGTATTATTAACCAGAGAGGATAGTATGAAACTTTTAATGTAACTTCAGGAGCGGGGGGGGGGGGGGGGGGGTGGGCGCAATGACACTCTGTTGAAGTATATCCAACCAGAACAAGATGGAATCTAAGTGGTTATCATGGCTCACTGTACTAAAGAACATCCAAAAAAAAAGCTAAATACACAGCTGAAATACTGTACAGATAGACTTGATGATTTACCTGTCAAATGTTTTGTAATTCTGATCAGGCAGTTTTCTTATTTACACACAGCTATTACACTGCACGGGCTGAAAGGTCACTTTATTACTGCTTTCATTGGCCTAATGGCTGCCTGTATCACTTAACTGCAAACTGTACAAAGCAGATTATGCCACTTTGATATTAAATCAATATGTTGGAGATGAGTAATGACAGAGTAAGTTGAATTAGATAACACAGTTGTAGGCAGGTGCAGTCTACTTTCTCCACTGCAGGTGGTGCTCAACCGCAACAGCATTACAGGGGTAAAGGAACCGCAGCAGCATTAAAGGGGGAAAGGAACCGCAGCAGCATTACAGGGGGAAAGGAACTGCAGCAGCATTACAGGGGGAAAGGAAGTCAACAGCAAAATGGTTCCTGGGGGAGCTATCTGATTGGATGCTGCCACCCCATGTGACTCTGGCGGCCATCTTGAGTCAGGAAGAGTCTATTTAAGAGCCTGGTTCTTGGGATTTGTGCACATTTCGTATGTGGGTAGTGTAGGAACAGGCCACCCATCTGACAGGGACATTAGCAGCAGGTAGAGGTTTCAGATGAGTAGGGAATGAATAGGGACACTCCACCCTTCCTGGAAACACCCTCCCCATTTAGGTAGGGACCATCCAAACTGCATTCCGCCCCTCAAGACAGACACTGTCAGCACATCTGAGATCTACTCAGCTACACACTGCTGTTATAGAATATAGTGTTGTCAGGTTCCTTCCCACTGGGATTGTTGTGAATTACTGAATTCTACATTTAGTTCTGTTCTCTGCAACTGGACTCTGAGTGTTTACTGGCCATGCTGCACCTCCCCACACAGTAGTTTAGTGGTTAGCACTTCTGTCTTGCAACACTGGGATCTTTGGTTCAAATTCCAGCCAGGACACTATCTGCATGGGGCTTACATGTTCTCCCTGTGATTTTGTGGGTTTACTACTATATGCCAAAGACATGCAGGTAGGTTTATTGGCTCCTATCTCAATGTTCCCTAATATGTGTGCGAAATAGACCTTAGATTGTAAGCTCAAGGGCAGAACTGATGTAAATGTACAGTACAGGAAGCACTGTGTAAATGGTCAGTGATGTATACTGTAAATACCAGTATTAATAATAAATGCTGAACCAGGAATTACCTGTGTCACCAACCTGGCTATGCGGTGTGGCAGATCTATGTAAATTACAATATTGGCTGAACAGAACTTTAGATACTTTGGAGGAAAAATCAGCAACTATATGTAAAGTGTTTATTTTGTTGTTTGTCTGGAATTTTACATATCAGCAATTAAAAACAATTACTTAATTAGGCTGAAAGTTAACCATTATTAGATAATTATGGAAGGTGCCATTGTTAACTCTTGTGTATTTTAGAAATTGCTAATTTTCCTGCTTGTCATTGCCATTATACAAGTTTTCTACTTAGCAAGTACTAATCAGGACTTTACTGGCCGCATATTTGCTTGTATGCAGAGCCCGTGTGCACATCTGTCTGTTCTACAGAAGCTGGTCTCATGACCAGCTTCTGTTGAATGGCCATGCTGGAAAACCAGCATCTGAACAGCACTGTCAGCCATTGGCTGATCAGTGTGTTCTCTCTGGGGGAAATGAGCTTATATCTTTGTCACTCTGCTATCACTTCCTATCAGCATGCTTCTTGACAACACATGAACTGATGGGCTCCTTAGCTTAGCTTTTTTCTCTCCTACTATAACCCCGCTGTACTGGGACTGCAGGAGGATTATAACAAAATTCTGGCTTGGGCTGTGTCCAAGATAAGACCCAAGTACTCCAGATGGTGTGAGGGCTGGAGGGCAGACTTTGGAAATTTGTTTAACCAGCCAAAGGTTTGAAAGCAATTGTTTTTTGCACATTAGCAGACAAGGTTGTGGCTGCTAACAGGGCAGCTCCAACTATGCCTTTTTTTCTGGTATTTGCACAGTGTTGTTGTTGATTTGGAGCCTATGCTCTGCAACATGCTGTGCAACATGTTTATGCTGTGCTGCCAGGCTCCTGGGAATGATTCTGGGGATGCCTGTTTTTCCTGTTGTGAGGGGTCTGTGTTTGGGAAATGAGAATGGATAACGTTGTTACACCAGGTTCACCACAACTTGTGTCGCCATTAGAAGATTTCACCACTATTCCTGCTCTGGTTACCACTAAAATTTTTTTTTACTTTTCCTTTGGGTGAGAACAGTCACCGGGAAAAATAGTGAGAGGGTGAATCTCCCTAATGGGAACACAGACAGCAGGAAACATCTGACGGGTGATCTAATCCCCCTCCGCTCTAGCTAAAGCCAAAAAAAAATGTTGTCTTCAATTATAGTTTAAACTTCTCATACAAAGTTAAAGTATGGCCCTGTCTCCTCCCCACTATTTTTTTAATCTGAGAGACCAACAGGGTGGCAGTAGGAGCCAGAGCCAAATGTATCTTTTACAAGCAAAGAGAAGATTTGCACATATCTTCAGCTTATTATATCTCCGAATCTAGTGAACATTTCTAACAGGCCACAAACCGGTACCGGGTTTGGGGACCTCTGCTCTAGAATGTTACTTGAGTGACAGTTCCGAGTCTACTAAGGCTGCTGACATTATTTCCAAGATAGTGGTACCCAGCAGCATTCTCAGGCCTTTTGGATGTCTACACAAGGGAGGCTTTACAAATAAATAACATGCATGCAATATGTTATTGTACATATAATTTAATGGTAAGAATTTTATTAAAATTAAAGGTCTGACAACAAGGTCTGTTTTAAGGGATGGAGATTGCTCACTTAACCTTGATAATTCAAGTAAAGAATGTGATGAAAAACGTATGTTCAGTAAAATTATGTGAAAACAATTATAAGGGGTCTTCAAAAAACTTTTTGTATTTTCTTTGGAAAAGGTGAGGGCAGGAGGAGTAGTAATTGGTCATGTCTAAGAGTGTCATGTGACTAGTCTGTCTGGCAAGCCGGCTGACCTTACAGGTTGGTATAAGAGTTGTCACGCTGTGGTGAAGATGGCTGCAAAACTTTTAAATTGCACCAAAGAGGAACAGCGTTCTGTCATACGTTTTTTTGTGGGCAGAAGGTGTGCCCGGGACCACAAATTCATCTCCACATGTGTGCTCAGTATGGGGATAAAGTTCTCGCTTGTAGAGTCGTTTATGAGTGGGAGGATATGGAACACCCAGCTTATAGTCTGGATTTAGCACCATCTGATGTCTACCTTTTCGGACCGCTCAAAACTGTTTTAAGTGGAAGATTTTCACGTGATGATGATGTGAAAGCAGCGGTGCATCAGTTGCTACACGCTCAACAAAAAACATTTTTTGCTGATGGCATTAAAAAATTGGTATGACACTGGGAAAAATGCATCACAAAGGAAGGTCACTATGTAGAAAAGTAATGTCATTTGTTTTTGAACTTACTTATAAATAGTAAATGATATAAAAAAGTATAAAAAAGTGCAGAAACTTTGTGAAGACCCCTCGTATATAAAGCTGAAGCAATATGCAAATATATTTTCCAGTAAAAGCCTAGCCTGGCCATCCCATTGGTCATGGAGAATACCTATCACATTAAAGGGATCAATGTGGAGGATCAGCAGGCTTAATTATAACATCGCCGGATCTGCCAATCTGCCAATCATTTTTACATTCAAGCAGGTTATCATGTGCTTATTCATTATTTCATCATATGCTCAGTATTAGTTCCCCAGGTTTGTGACAAGTTCACTTTAACACTATTACTTTAAGTGATTTTTCCACTTAACATCTAAAAAAGAACAGATGCTTGACTCCTCTAGATCAGGGGAAGGCAACCTTTTGAGCACAGTGTGCCGAAAAATGTTTTCAAAGAAATTGAGTGTGCCGATTTTATAACAAAAAAATGTCAACTTTACACTTACATAGTTACATAGTTAGTCAGGTTGAAAAAAGACACAAGTCCATCCAGTTCAACCATAAAAACAATAAATAAATAAAATAAAGAAATATCGTACGATCCAATATACCCAATTCCACACCCACAGTTGATCCAGAGGAAGGCAAAAAACCCCAACAGAGCATGCTCCTTTTTTCTACAGCAGGGGAAAAAATTATTTCCTGATCCCCCAAGAGGCAATCGGATTTTCCCTGGATCAACTTTACCTATAAACGTTAGTACCCAGTTATATTTTGTACATTTAGGAAAGAATCCAGGTCTTTCTTAAAGCAATCTACTGAGCTGGCCAGAACCACCTCTGGCGGGAGTGTATTCCACATTTTCACAGCTCTTACTGTGAAGAAACCTTTCCGTATTTGGAGATGAAATCTCTTTTCCTCTAAACGTAAAGAGTGCCCCTGTGTCCTCTGTGTTGACCGTAAAGAGAATAGCTCAACACCAAGTTCACTACATGGACCCCTTATATATTTTAACATGTTGATCATATCCCCCCTTATTCTCCTCTTCTCAAGAGAAAAAAAATTCAGTTCCTCTAATCTTTCCTTATAGCTGAGCTCCTCCATGCCTCTTATCAGTTTGGTTGCCCTTCTCTGCACTTTCTCCAGTTCCCCGATATCCTTTTTGAGAACTGGTGCCCAAAACTGAACTGCATATTCCAGATGAGGTCTTACTAATGATTTGAACAGGGGCAAAATTATATCTCTCTCTTTGGAATCCATACCTCTCTTAATACAAGAAAGGACTTTGCTCGATTTGGAAACTGCAGCTTGGCATTGCATGCTATTATTGAGCTTATGATCTACCAAAACCCCCAGATTCTTCTCTACTATGGATTCCCCCAATTGTACTCCCCCTAGCATGTATGATGCATGCATATTCTTGGCCCCCAAGTGCATAACTTTACATTTCGCCCAATTAGACCGTGCATTAAGGTTGGCTTGTAAATTGGAGACATCCTGTAAGGACGTTATTCCACTGCATAGCTTGGTGTCATCTGCAAAGACAGAAATGTTACTTTTGATCCCAGACCCAATATCATTTATAAAGGTATTAAAAAGTAAGGGTCCCAGCACTAAACCTTGGTGTACACCACTGATAACCTTAGACCATTCAGAGTAAGAATCATTAACCACTACTCTCTGAATTCTGTCCTAGCCTATAGACTTTACCTTACACATGAACCGTGTGTGCGGAACTGTATCGAACGCCTTTGCAAAATCCAAGTATACCACGTCCACAGCCACCCCTCTGTCCAAGGTTTTACGTACTTCTTCATAAAAAGAAATCAGGTTTGTCTGACAACTTCTGTCTTTCATGAATCCATGCTGTCTGTTGCTTAAACTGTTTTTTTTTCCAGCAAGAACTCATCTATGTGGTCTTTTATTAAATGCTCCAGTATCTTCCCGACTATCGAAGTTCTCAATCACTCTCAGTCACGAAAAGCATTTTTTATTAAGTAAATGCTGTAAAGTACTTAACTAATGAGAAATTGACATCCTGCACTCTCACGCCTTAGATTAGCCCCAATTCCTGCAACTCCACACCTCAGATGAGCCCCAATTCATGCACCTTCATACCTCTGATCACTGTCCCCTCTGCAAATCTGCCCCACCACTGTAACCCCCTGCACAACTGCCCCACCACTGTAACCCCACTGCTTATCGGCCCCACCACTGTAACCCCCTGTACATCTACCCCACCACTATACCATCCTGCTCATCTGCCCCACCAATGTACCCCCTTTCTCATCTGCCCCACCACTGTAACCCCCTGCACATCTGCCCCACCACTGTAACCCCCTGCACATCTGCCCCACCACTGTACTACCCTGCACAGCTAACTCTGAGGAAGGGGGTGCGCCCCCGAAATGCGTTAGCTGTACCCCGTGTTTTGTGCATGTCGATGCACTGTGTTTATGGCCCTTTGTCAGTTGCATTTTGTGAGTACCCACTTTTATACAAAAATTTCTTCTTATTAAATTATCTCTGGTAATGCACTAGGTGTGCGTGCGTTCTTTTTCTGTTTTTCTTGTACCCTGCACATCTGCCCCCACCTCTGTACCCCCCTGCTCATCTGTCCCAGCACTGTAACCCTCTGGACATCTTCCCCACCACTGTACCATCCTGCTCTTCTGTCCCACCACTGTAACCTCCTGCTCATCTGCCCCACCAATGTTCCCTCTTTCTCACCTGCCACACCACTGTATCTCCATGCACATCTGCTCCACCACTGAACCATGTTTTCATCTGTCCTAACACTGAACTTATCTGCTCATCTGCCCCACCACTGTAACCCTTTTTCTGATCTGCCCCACCACTGTACCTCCTGCACATCTGTCCCACCACTGTACCCCTGCTTTTCTGCCTCACCACTGTAACCCCAAGCTCATATGTTCCACCGATGTACCTCCATTCTCCTCAGCGCCCCTCTGCACATCTGCCCCACCTCTGTACCCCCTGCTCCTCTGCCCCACCGCTGTAACCCCTGCTCATCTGTCCCAATGTACCTCCTTTCTCCTCTGCCGCAACACTGAACCCCCCCTGCTCATCTTTCCCACCACTGTAACCCCCTTCACATCTGGCCCATCACTGTACCCCCCTGCTTTTCTGTTCCACCGCTGAACTCTCTTCTCATCCCTCCCACCACTGTACCTCCTGCACATCTGCCCCATCACTGTACCTCCTTGCTCTTCTGTCCCACCACTGTAACCCCCCTGCTTATCTGCCCCATCAATGTACCCCTTTTTTCATCTGCCCCACCACTGTACCTGCCTGCACATCTGCTCCACCACCGTATCCCCATGCTCTTATGTCTCACTAAGGAATCACCTTCTCATCTGTCCTAATACTGAACGCATCTGCTTATCTTCCGCACCACTGTAACCCACTTTCTCATCTGCCCCACCAATGTACCTCCTGCACATCTGTACCCCCCCTGCTCTCCTGTCCCACCACTGTTCCCCCTGTTCTCCTGCCCCACCAATGTTCCCCCTGCTCTCCTTCCCCACCATTGTAACCCCCTGCTCATCTGCCCCACCAATACACCTCCTTTCACATCTGCCTCAATGCTCTACCCCCTGCTTTTCTGCCCCAACACAGAACCTCCCTGCTTATCTGGCCCAACACTGTAACCCCCTGCTCTTCTGACCCACTACTGAACCCCCTTCTCATCTCTTCCACCACTGTACCTCTCTGCACATCTGCTCCACCGCTGTACCCTCATGCTCTTCTGTTCTACCTCTGAACCCCTACTGCTCACTTTCCCCACCACTGTACCCTCCTGCTCATCTGCTCCACCGTTGTAACCTCTTCTTAACTATGATATCCAGAGTGGTGAAAGGAAGCAGAGATGAGACATCTACCTATCCTGGCACACTCATCCTGCTGATCCACCTCTCGCATCCAGCCCATGTGCTTGTATGTGATGTATGTGATGTCTGTGATGTATGCATAGCTCTCAACTGTCCCTGATTTCAAGGGACTGTCCCTGATTTGGAGCTTTGTCCCCCTGTCCCTCTTTCCCCCTCATTTGTCCCTCATTTTGGTCTGATCTATATAGTTGTATATAAAATGCACTTTTTATCTTCCAAAAAGTGTTTCCCAGCGCTAAACATTCCATCCAAATTCAAAATTTCTGCATTTTTACATTTTAAAAGCAAATATAAAGGAATAGGAGTGGTAAAAAAAAGTCCTTGTGGATTTAATGAACCTTTTTTTTCGGTTAATTCTTCTTTAAGGGGGTGTGTCAGGGGGGCGTGTCCTATGCCTACATACGTTTGCAAGTAGGTGTCCCTCATTCCCATCTCAAAATGTTGAGAGGTATGTGTATGGAATGTATGTGATGTCACATACAAGCATATGGAATGGATGCGCAATGATGAGCTCAGGTCAGGGGCATTTTCTGAAAGCAGTTGGCATGTGTGCAGGATCATAAATTGGGCCCCCGAAGCTGAGGAAAAGTGGTTGGGTGTGATTTTCATAGCGCTGAATACTGGCTCTGGCTTAAAGGGACACAGAGTGCAGGGGTTCTGTAGTAATTGACGCAAAGTTCAGGAATCATTTCAACAAAGCTCCCAGAAGCTCAACATTAATTCCACAAACTGTCACCTGATTGTGGTTTTCTCAATCACAGTGAAATCCGTTATGTCTGAGACTGGTAGTGGCAACCAAGCGAGTCATCTTCCTCCAGTTGGTGGACAGGGCTAGCAGGACTGTGATTGGCTTTAGCAGCGGCCAAGACAGTCCTCCTCCTCCTGGAAACAGGAACCCCTCCCCCCCAGCAGAACTGCACCCAATCTCTTTCCCATCACAAAAGCTGACGATCGGAGCTACAGCAAATTTACAGAACCAAACAATGTTTGCCATCTTTAACAATGTGTGGGGGCGCAGTGCCTCCCCCTCAATGCAGGTGCGGCGTGGGGAATTCTGAAATTGGGATGCATTAGTGAATCACTGACACTTCCCTGCGCTGCTGATGGGGAGGGAGTCGAGTACCGGAAAAAGAGCCTTTGCGTGCCGTGGGTTGCCTACCCCTGCTCTAGCTTATACAGATTTCCATATTTATTATGGAAACACAAGAGAATGAAGAAAATAACAACAACCTAAAATGAAAGCAACGCAAAAATTCAAATGAAGCAAATTGTTCCAAAATGAACAACAATGATCTCTTTATTGTATAGCAACGCATACTTCATATGCAAATTGATGCTAACACAAGCTAACTACCAAGGAGAAAAGCAGAGATAATATGAACTATTTCCTTTCACCACTCTGTTGTCAGCATAAAGAAAACCATTTGTTTTTCTTCATAAATACCTTTCTCTTAAGCCCCTTTCACATTGCAGTACCATCTGGTCTGCCTGTCATTTTTTCAGGAGAACCTTACCAGAAGTTCCATGTAAGTCTATGGGCAAGCGGATGTAAACAGTACCTTTTCATCTGACTACCCATAGATCCAACATGGGCCCAGAAAGCTCCAGTTTGTGAATGCATAAAAAAGTGAATGGGCACATTTGTCACAAAAGTGACATCTATTCTGTTCTGCTCTAAAGTACAAAAAAACAAAATGTAGCAAGCACCAGGACTGCTTACTAAGGGTGTAAGATACAGCAAGAAAAGAAGAAAACATCTAGTATTTATTCTGGACTTCTGTAATGTGAAACCACTGGTCCAGTTGGCTTCTTCCATTTTAACGAACGTAAACAACATATCCCAGCACACACCTTTAGCCATGTACCTTGAACAATTAACACGAGTTCCATACCATGGTGACTGGATTTTGTGAACCAGAGCACAGTGCTTACGATCTAAGGTCTATAAATATATTTAACATTACAGAACAAATCCAGTTGAAAGCTTGTAACTTTTTGGTAGAGTCTACGTGACACGTGACGTCATCCCTCAGAGCACCGCGGAATGGTTTGTTGAATGTTTTCAATATGCATATAGGCTATTTAATTATATGGGTACAATATTTCATTTTAATAACTTTTTCATTTGAACTATTTTAATAACTTGAAATTCTTTACAATGAGGCCGTGTTTACACTTTATATGAGTGAAGCAATCATTTGAAATCTTTTACTGCTTGAAAATTGAATTTGAGAGTGTCATAGACATCATGCCGGGCATCCATTACAGAAAGCTACAATGATGGTTGTTTGAAAGCACTGTTTGACCGCTCAATCTTTGAGGGTCAACTTCTTCTGGTTCTCTGATTCTTGGATGAATATTTCTGGAGGATCACCTTGGAGACTTTTTTTCTGCTTGGAGTTGATCTCTTTAATTATTCTCTATAAATTTTATTGGGACTTTTGATGGACCTATTTATATCATTTTCACTCATATAGGATAATATATTCACTAATTTGGCTGATTATCCAGTCAAAGACTAGCATGCCGCTCTCATCCGAATAGAACAAAATTATCCAAATTATTATGTATTCTTTTGTTATGTTATTAAGTTTAAATCATTCCCCATTCCCAACTGACTTTGTTTGTTGGGCAGCTCACATACAAATTAAATGAATGGTCTAAACTCCAATACCAAAAGAATCTTATTAGAATATTCATGTAATACTCACTACAATAAAAATGTTATGTTATTATGTTATTTCAGATGCTTCAAACATTAACCACTTGCCGACCAGTTCACGCCGATATACGTCGGCAAAGTGGCACGGGTGCGCAAAACAACGTTCCCGTACATTGCTGCATCATCTGTGGCTAGCGGGTGCGCCGCGGGAGTGTGCCCACGGGTCCTGCGGACTCGATGTCCGCTGGTGGCCCGCGATTGTGGCAGAACGGGGAGATGCCTATGTAAAAAAGGCATTTCCCTGTTCTGCCTAGCAACATGACAGGGATCTACTGCTCCCAGTGATCAGGAGCAGTGATCTCTGTCATGTTCTAGTGAGCCCATCCCCCCTACAGTTAGAACATGCTGATGGAACACAGTTAACCCCTTGATCGCCTCCTAGTGTTTAACCCCTTCCCTGCCAGTGACATTTACACAGTAATCAGTTCATTTTTATAGCACTGATTGCTGTTTAAATGCCAGTGGTCCCAAAATAGTGTCAAAAGTGTCCGATCTGTCTACCGCAATGTCACAGTCACGATAAAAATCGCAGATCGCCACTATTACTAATAAAAAAAAATATTAATACAAATGCCATAAATCTATCCCCTATTTTGTAGATGTGATAACTTTTGCGCAAACCAATCTATATACGCTTATTGCGATTTTTTTTTACCAAAAATATGTAGAAGAATACATATTGGCCTAAACTGTGGAAGAAATTTGTTTTTTTATATATTTTTTGGGGATATTTATTATAGCAAAAAGTAAAAAATATTGCTTTTTTTTCAAAATTGCCACATTTGTTTTGTTTATAGCGCAAAAAATAAAAACCGCAGAGGTGATCAAATACCACCAAAAGAAATCTCTATTTGTGGGAAAAAAGGACGTCAATTTTGTTTGGGTACAACGTCGCACAACCGCACAATTGTCAGGTAAAGCGATGCAGTGCTGTATCGCAAAAAAGGGCTTGGTCAGGAAGGGGGTAAATCCTTCCGGGGCTGAAGTGGTTAATCGAAGCTCCAGCCCCCTCACTAAAAAATATATGTATAGTTTATACTACAAAAAAAAAATGCCGTGCGCCGCTAAAGTGTGGAAACCCTAACCTCAATGTAACTACTGTGCAAAGACAATGTAACAATAATGTAGTTAGATCATATTTCTCAAAATAGCTTCTGAATACTATTTGGAAGCTTCATTTTAGATAGGAGCGGCTGAGACCACTCCTATGATACACAGAACAAGTCTTTTTGACTGCCAGGATTAGAGGACGATAGCAGCTGGGAAAAAGGAGCAGGGGAAGGGGCGTAAGTGTAGGAGACACACCTAAGAAATTTTGTAAAACAATTTTTAAGGCATATCTTCTACGCCCAGGTTTTGGAAGTGGTAACGTACATTTATTGCTACTTTACCTTTTGGAATTTCGTATGTAAATCTGTGCCCTAAAATCCAAATGCAACCTATTTAACTTTAGGTTGCAGCACTGCAAAATATTAAAAAGTTTGAGAAGTGGGCCAGGAGATACTTGGAATGGAGATCTTATGGGTTTCGTCCTAAAGATACTGTATGTGAACAAGCTGAGTAATCAAACTGTTCAAAATTTAACCAAATCTGACTCTTTTCTACTTCATGCTTAAAATTACTAGCTGTGTCAAGTGTATTATAGGCATAAGTCTTGATAATCTCTAATTCTGTTGCAAAAAAGATCAAATTAACATTTTTCTCAATTAGGCAATTTTGCTTAAACACTCTTGCTTTGGTGACAGCTTTAAAATATTTGATTTCCCATCACTTTCTATTCATTAGGACCAGGACCAGTGAGGGTGAATCTTCTCAGTGGGGACGTAGACAGCAATAACAACAACTATAGAGAAGGTCCAACCCTTCCACACACTATCCAAACCTTAAAATAAGTTTTGCCTTCACATACACTTTAATCCCCAGTCTATTTAGCTAATAAGACACTAAACACCTCCTACAGAACATGTTGTTATTGCGACTTTGTTCCATTGCACTGGGACCTTCAACGACCATTTATACCCAATGGTATTCTTGGGATAGGAATGCCTATTTCATATAACAGGCTGAAAGTAATTTGTCCTTAGGGTATGAGCACAGTGCTGTAAAAAAAAACCCAGGAGAATGGCTATTACCTAAGCAGGCAATAAGGATTCTGGGAAATGTAGACTACTGATGACGTTTGGAGCAATCTGATTCTATGGTGCCATTAGAAAAAACCTGAATTTTATAGAGCAGTTATAGAAAATCATGTATAACTGCAGATGAGGAAAGGTCACTAAGGCTCACAGAGAGTGGGGATGTAAAGTGGTTGTGGTCTCTCTGCTCCCATCCAATTCCCAATGAATAAATGCTCTGATATGACAGGAAGGGATATATCTTTGGCAGCCATTGCCATCTACTCAGTCCTTTATCAATATTGATTTTGAGTAAATAAGAGAGGAGATGGGACAATTGTTGTTGTGGATCTATCACTGCAAGGAATGAAGGGCAACGACTGTCAGATCCAATAATGTAACTGATGGGGAGTAAACTAAAGCTACCAAGCCTGCCAAGGTGACCCCCCTGTTATTTTTTTTTCCACATAATTCATACTAAAATGAAATTATCTGTGAAAAATAAGACCAATTTATCTGATCTGCACAAAAATGTCATTTATCTGTGAATAGTCATATAATACAGTCTGTGCAAGCTATGAATATGTTCAGAATTTTAAAATGACAAGCAGGCACAACCATCACTCTGCTGTAGCTGCTCCCAGTGGAGCCTGTCATTTGTATCTCTGAGATAACTCCACTAAGGCACCTGTTTTCTATCATTATAAAAGCAATACAATTCTCACTTATAGTATCAAGAACAAGAGTGTCACATCTATTTCACTCAAACAAATCTGTCATCATTTTTGAAGATATATCTTTGTAATGTGATTGATTTGACAGATGTTGTATGGGCAATATTTGTTATTGTTAAAAATACATCTGCCCTAATTTCATTCAACGCTCGCCAACTGTCATTCATATCTGAACTTAGATTTCTGCACTGCTTGCTCTATTTGCGTTTTTTACTATGCATCAGTGAAACACTAACTACAGGAATCTTCCAGGGGCTTAGAAATCATGCCTGTTCAAATTTGGTGTATGCACTAAGTAATGACTTGCCGTCATTACACAGCCCAATGAAAAAAATCTTTTTTCTTGTTGCCTTTCTTATATGACCTGTTTCTGGCGTTATTTGGGGTGCTGATTCAGAAAATTGCATTGGCTAGACTGCATCAGCTCTAGTTTCTTGATGTGGTCAAATTTATTTAATTTTTTAATCAGTTTTTGAAAAGATCTTGCTGATCAACTTGTTCTTCTGTTACCTTGTTTGTGTTTTTGCATACAAGTTAGCAGTGTAAGTCATTAACTGTATGATAGGTATAATCATATAAGAGGGGTGTGTATATTGCCACTCGTATCATTTCATTTTTGCAGAACGAGCATCATAGAGGTTATGGCTACTTCATGACGGTGGTGCCTAAAAATAATAAATAATAATAATAAAAATGACATAAATCAATCCCCTATTTTGTAGATGCTATAACTTTTGCGCAAACCAATCAATATATGTTTATTGTGATTTTTTTTACCAAAAATACGTAGAAGAATATATACCGGCCTAAACAGAGGAATTTTTTTTTTTTAAATTTGGGATATTTATTATAGCAAAAACTACCAAATACCACCAAAAGAAAGCTCTATTTGTGGGGAAAAAGGGCATAAATTTTGTTTCGGTACAATATGTATCGAAAAAAATGGCCTGGTCAGGAAAGGGGCAAATCCTTCCGGGGCTGAAGTGGTTAATAACTTTTAACCCAGGAGTATTCAGGAGGGGAGTAGGAGGGGTTTTCTCATCTAAGCACATTCTCCTACATCCATGCTTGAACTAAAGGCAGATGGGTTCCAGGAAGTAAATGCTACATGAATCATTTGACCTTATTCAAGATGGCCACTGCCAGAAATGCAATTGGGTGATTTTTCAAAGTGATTTCTAAACAAAATAAAGCAAAGAGACGTGTTACATAGCTACATAGTAGGTGAGGTTGAACAAAGACACAAGTCCATCAAGTCCAACCTATGTGTGTGATTATATGTCAGTATTACATTGTATATCCCTGTATGTTGCGGTCGTTCAGGTGCTTATCTAATAGTTTTTTGAAACTATCGATGCTCCCCGCTGAGACCACCGCCTGTGGAAGGGAATTCAACATCATTGCTGCTCTTACAGTAAAGAACCCTCTACGTAGTTTAAGGTTAAACCTCTTTTCCTATAATTTTCATGAGTGGCCACTTGTCTTGTTAAACTCCCTTCCGTGAAAACGTTTTATCCCTATTGTGGGGTCACCAGTATGGTATTTGTAAATTAAAATCATATCCCTTCTCAAGCGTCTCTTGTCCAGAGAGAATAAGTTCAGTGCTCACAACCTTTCCTCATAACTAATATCCTCCAGACCCTTTATTAGCTTTGTTGCCCTTCTTTGTACTCGCTCCATTTCCAGTACGTCCCTCCTGAGGACTGGTGCCCAGAACTAGAGAGCATACTTTAGGTGCGGCCGGACCAGAATCTTGTAGAGCGGGAGAATTATCATTTTATCTCTGAATTTGATCCCCTTTTTAATGCATGCCAATATTCTGTTTGCTTTGTTAGCAGCAGCTTGGCATTGCATGCCACTGCTGAGCCTATCATCTACTAGGACCCCCAGGTCCTTTTCCCCCAGAAGTCCCCCCCCCCAGTGTATAGATTGCATTCATGTTTTTGCCACCCAAATGCATTATTTTACATATTTCTACATTAAACCTCACTTGCCATGTAGTTGCCCACCCCATTAATTTGTTTAGATCTTTTTGCAAGGTTTCCACATCCTGCGGAGAAGTTAATTTCCCTGCTTAGCTTAGTATCCTCCGCAAATACAGAGCTGAACATAGATGAATGGGGGGAGTTTGCTTTGAATAATAAAAATTAGTAAATAGTGTTTTTGGTTTGTGGTGCCAAGATGCAGTAAAAAAAATCCGCTTTAATCATGCTCTAAAACACATTTTTCACTGCACATGGTGGATTTAATATAAACGTGTTTGACATGTTTTTTTCAATATGTACTTGCTGGTACCATATTCTAAATGTATATTTGTAGCCCCTAGAGGACACAACTACAGTATGTTAGACAATCAGAAGCCTTCCTGGACAACTGTTTTGAGCATGACTTGCAGGACAAGCTGTTTGAAGAGTCAATAATCGTATTTACTATTTACAGCTAAAAACAGTTTCCAAAGAACTAATTCTGTGTAGCCAGTTCTTTGATTTACATGCATTTTCCACCCTGCACAGCAGATGGGTGACAAACATAGTTCCCAATTAAACAGTTCAGCTTCCGGTTCAGCTATTCTGCTTCCTATGTTATCTCTCCGCCTTTAGCTTTCTCATTGGACAATAAATCAGCATCATCACCTTTGTCTAGTAGAGAAAAAGAAGAAGAGGAAGGTGGGACTTTAAATGAAGCACGCAGTCATATGAAGAGTCAAAAAAGTGGGTGTTTATATGTGTCAGAATAAAAATATTAATGCATGGTTAATATCGCAATAATTCATCTACTGTAAATACATACATATAAAAACATAATGACACATGTGAATGTAGAAAGATTATGGGTCCAACACCTCTTGACTTCCCATCAATTGTAGGAATGAATACCATAATTTACAAAAAATTCATATATGATTACAAAAGATACATGATTCTGATAAAAGATGATGAGTACTCACAAAATCGCTGTGTATAGAGAGTGCGACACTAAGAACTGGAAGCCCCCCTGAAAGGGCATCATGTCCAGGGGCTGTCGCTGCGTGCATCGTATGCATAGCCCATGCAAGGTGACATCCAGGAATGCAGATATCCCTGTAAGGGCAATTTCCTGCATGTGACCGTAGGTGTTTCCCATAAATGTCTTGATGGACTTCTACAAAAAATGTGAATGTGTATATTAGCATGTATAACAAGGTCCTTTACCCAATTTGAGAGCAGGATACGTGAAAATATAAGTGAAGCCCAAACAAGAAGGACTGGGGAGTAGGAAAATGTAGTAACGATTGGCAAAAATTAGATTAGGGATGGAGGCACGCAGTTCATACATTATAGTTAGATTTAACAACAAGTATTACTTATCATCTAGTTTTATAGTCTCCTCATACACTGTGCTGTTAGTGCCACGTTATCTGGATCCATGAGCCGTTTTGACTCCCTTCATTCCTGGGAGCTGTGAAGCACACCGCGGGCTCCCCCCCCCCCCTGGGGTGGGCGGATATCTCCGCACTGTGCATCAACGTCACGTCCAACACACTCGACGTGTGGCTTCGCTCATTGAGCAACGTCATGCCGACAGTGTTTTACATCTGCAGCACGTGTGAGGGGGTTTGGCACCAAATGCCAGGCAACTTGGTCGCTCGGATTTGGGCACCTCCCCCCTCTTTGCATGCTTAGCGTGGCATTTGGGGGTGTGTAGCGTGTACGCCATTAAAGGTTCCACCTGGGGTGGCTGATCCATTCTGTTGGCATTTCCAGACAATCCTCACCACCGGTTCCCCAGGTTCCAGCACCAGGTATCTCCTCATTCAATGTTAGCCCCATTTTGCACATTGACACTGGTTCCATTTGGGTTCCCATTCTGATGTTTGTTTTTGCCATTTATTTTGCCAATTATTACTACATTTCCTTACGTCCTTCTTGTTTAGACTTCACTTATATGCTCAAATTAAGTAAAGGACCTTGTTATACATGCTAAAATACACATTCACATTTTTTATAAAAGTCCTTCAAGACATTTATGGGAAACACCTGCAGTCACACGTAGGAAATTGCCCTTACAGGGATACCTGCATCCCTGGATGTCGCCTTGCATGGGCTGTGCACGCGATGCACGCAGCCACAGCTCTCGGACATGATGCCTCTTAAGGGGGGCTTCCAGTTCTTAGTGTCGCACTTTCTATACACAATGATTTTAGTACTCTTCTAATGGGATATTTTTCCCTTTTGGATTTCTCTTACAAAAGATAGTTATTTAAGAATTTTTACATTTTATTACAGATGTACACATGTTTGCTCCTAAAGAGTGGATAAAATTCCATGAAACGTGTCGAGCTTTTGTACTTATCATGTTTATATCGAGCATGTGTTTATCATCATCTTTTATCAGAATCATGTATCTTTTGTAATCATATATGAATTTTTTGTAAATTATGGTATGTATTCATAGAATTGATAGGAAGTCAAGAGGTGTTGTACCCATAATCTTTCTACATTCACATGTGTCATTATGTTTTTATATGTATGTATATAGATTAATTATTGCAATATTAATCATTACCATGTATTACTATTTTTATTCTGACACATATAAACATCCACTTTTTGACTCTTCATATGACTGCTTGCTTCATTTAAAGTCCCACCTTCCTCTTCTTCTTTTTCTCTACTAGACAAAGGTGATGATGCTGATTTATTGTCCAATGAGAAAGCTAAAGGCGGAGAGGTAACATAGGAAGCAGAATAGCTGAATCGGAAGCTGAACTGTTTAATTGGGAACTATGTTTGTCACCCATCTGCTGTGCAGGGTGGAAAATGTATGTAAATCAAAAGAACTGGCTACACAGAATTAGTTCTTTGGAAACTGTAAATAGTAAATACGATTATTGACTCTTCAAACAGCTTGTCCTACAAGTCATGCTCAAAACAGTTGTCCAGGGAGGCTGCTAATTGTCTAACATACTGTAATTGTGTCCTCTAGGGGCTACAAATATACATTTAAAATATGATACCAGTAAGTACATATTGAAAAAAACATGTCAAAGACGTTTATATCAAATCCACCAAGTGCAAAGAAAAATGTGTTTTAGACGATGGTTAAAGCAGATTTTCACTGCATCTAAGCACCACAAACGAAAAACAATATTTACTCCTTTTTAATATTGAAAGCAAACTTCCCCATTCATCCATGTCTCTCTGCTTTATTTTGTTGAGAAATCACTTTGAAAAATCACCCAATTGCATTTCTGGCAGTGGCCATCTTGAGTAAGGTCAAATGATTCATGTAGTATTTACTTACTGGAATCCATCTGCCTTTAGTTCAAGCATGGATGCAGGAGAATGTGCTTAGATGAGAAAACCCCTCCTCCTCCCCTCCTGAATACTCCTGGGTTAAAAGTTATTAAATGAAAACAAGTAAATATGATATACTTTCTTATCTATTTACTAATGCTAGCAGCATGAGGATTAAAAAAAATCAATGTTGATTGGGAGAGTGAACATCTTTACATGTTACATCACTGGCTGTGGCCATAATATTTTTATATGGCAAAAAACTGCACTAAGTTGGGAGATTAAAGTGCAAGTCCACCCTAACACTAAAATCACTAAATCTACAGGCATCCACGATCTAAGACTAACCTATCTAGCCATGTAAAGAAGAAATTGCTATACATATTGGTCCGATCTCCATCAGCGGAAGCACTGCAGAGGAGACAGCCGACAACAGCTGGGAAATGAATGGAAAATGGCGTCATCCATAGAGTTACTATGGGGCTCCAGTTGTTAGCTGCCTCCTTTGCACCCGCCATTAACAGAGAAGCCGCCGCTGACAGCTCAGCCTGGGACCGGAGCGGCTTCAGAAAAGGTACGTATAGCGATTTCTTCTTTACAGGGATAGATAGGTTGAGTCTTAGATCGTGGATGCCAGTAGATTTTGAGATTTTAGTGTTAGGGTGGACTTCTGCTTTAAACACTGACTTTTACTGTACAGTACTTTTTTATTACATTGTAAACACATAAATACACTAATCTGGACACAGATTAGCCGTGGGAAAATGTTACATGATCAGTCAACTTTAGGCTCAAGCACTTGGGTACAAAGAAAACATCACTTTCAAAAACTTACAGTATGTCTTTTTTTTCTTGAACACATCTCTATTATAGCCAATGTGCACAAGCACATAGCAAAGTTTTTTTTCCTTGCACGTGATTGGTTACTCTTTGCAAAGTGAAGCTTTGCCTCATTTACTAAGCTCTGGAGCAACTGCATTGGCAGAGTGCACAGTCTATTTTCTTTAGTAAATCAACCCTTATACATCTTGGTGGATGCTAGGAACCTGATAAGCTGTAACTCGTTTACCAGCGTCTTAATAAACCAGGTAAACAGGTAACCTTGCAAACCTCTCATGAGTGATCATTCAAATAAATTCATTACCTGTCTCCAGCATTTCAATATACATGTAAGCCAATGGTGAAATGGAGAACCATCATTCAGACATTGCTAACATAACACATGTCAGCTCTAAAACAGGATACTCTATATTTTTAGATTCTACAATCTAGTAGTAGTTCCATTTCCAATAGCAGAAACACATCTTTGACAATATTTTGTCACATATCATAGAAATATCAAATATGTCACAGATAATAATTGATCGCCTAGTAAGTGACAGAATTAGACACATGAAGACACAGACACCACTAGACAGGTACAGGCATAAAGCATGCAGAAAGAAGGCAAATGAGTTACAGTACCTCTCCCTGTGTCCACGACAGCATGAAAGAACAGATAGGGCAAGTTAGGAAAACGGTTGATAAAATCGCAGAGGAGCAAAGCACAAAGCATCACAGGCACACGGTGTACGCTCCACACTGAAAGCTTCAGGGCTTCAGTGAAGAATGCATTTCTTTCCTAGGCTGGTATAGCAACAAAGCAGCTGAAGCATGACTGTATACAGATCTAAGGATGCAGCATAATATAATGGTAGAAAAGCCTGATTCCTAGAGAACACTGTGCTGCTGCAGAGGTTGTTATAGAGAGGAGTAAAGAGAGAGTCTCATGCAAGCAGCTGGATAAGAAGATGCAGCATATACATGTGAGCAGTGCAACCTTATCAGGATCTCCATGGAACAGATGAATGGGGGGGAGGTAAGGCGAGGTAATAAATCACTCTGGGTTCAGTAGCATCAAGGCGGCCACACTTCCTCAGTCTAACATGAAACTTATTTCCATGTGTCTCTAGACAAATGATGATCTACAGCCCTGCACATGTTTATTGTTTCGGGATGGAATATTGATTGTCAGTCTCTTTCAAAGTACTGAATATATGTTTAAGGAATGTTCTAAACAGATGATCTCTGTATATGACTGAAGGCATCCATTCTCTTCTTTTATCACGTTAGGCTCTAGGAATCCAACAGAAGGCATGGGTATACCAAAATCAACATCTGAAGCTGAACTCTGGGATAAGCAAACGTTGTCTAAATATAAGAGGCATAAGTATTCTTACTTCAATCTTGGTGTGCTTTGTACATTTCTTCCAGTGTGCAGTAATCAGGCATTAAAGTTTGCCTCTGTGTAGGAGCTTCCTGTAATAAAGACCAGTCTCTGCTGCTCTCTCCTTGTGCAGGATGACTGGTCTTGTCCCCGCCCCCTCCTGTAGTTTTCTGCAGGCGCCCGGTAGTGGGTGTGTGCTCAGTCCATCCCACTGCTCTGCTCTCTGCACAGGATATGTACAGCACAGGAATGATATCACTGCAATTTTACAGGGTAATATCTAGGTATGCAACAACATTTGGTCCACACAAAGTGGATTTAAATATTTTACTGGCTATTAAAGAATATATTTAAATGAAGATTTTATTGCCTAAAGTTCAGGTTAATTGATATAATAAAGTGCCTATTCTAACATCATTTACCAACATTCTAACACTAGGATATCAACACAATCTGAAACCCATCATACTAAGGAATTAGTCCTGTACTCTGTATGCACTACTCACTCTAGTTAGAGCACTAATCAGTTAATAATTAATAATCATATTGAAATAATAAATAATATTAGTATATTTATTTATTTATTTATTTCAGGTACTTATATAGCGCCGTCAATTTACGCAACGCTTTACCTATACATTGTACATTCATATCAGTCCCTACCCTCAAGGAGCTTACAATCTAAGGTCCCTAACTCACATTCATACATACTAGGGACAATTTAGACAGGATCCAATTAACCTACCAGCATGTCTTTAATAATGAATAATCAATTAAGTGGGTACAGATTTCCAAGGTGGCCGTAGATTTTAATGGCACAAAGTTAATTTATGGTATGGTTGTCCATCAGTGTCAGACAGTGTCTATTTCTATTCCTCACAGTCTGTTTTGCAGTATCTGTAAATATCAGGTTTTCAGTGTATTTATGAACTTTTGTAAGTTATAGGAAATAATTCACATTCCTTCATCTTTATATATGACATATACAGTATATATTCAGGAACACCATAAATTCATGAATCCTAATACCCTTAGGCTGGGTTTACATTTATGCGAATAGGATGCGACTCTCCCCACATCCAATTTGACTGTGACTGGCTCTCAATGGAGCCGGTTCACACAGCTTCGGGGCAACCACGGTTCGCACTGGAAAAGGGTTCTATGCATCTTTGGCTCCGTTTCAGGTCTGAATACAGGCATCAATTTGGACCGGATTCACACCTGAAATGGAGAACAGTGACGCACCATACCCCCTGCTCCGAGCTTCGGTCGCAGCTAGTGTGAACCGGGCCTTAATCCCAATACAGTAGATGTACATTATTCCACTTAATCAACATTTCGTTCTGTGACTTACATAGGACCTAGGTACCATGTGCATGTCTGGCTACAATTTGAAAGCTAAATGAAAAGTGTATATAGTGTAGCGCTATATGTGTAAGTACTCAATAAACACAGTGAACTAAGCCCAAACCATTCCTGGAGGACCCAAAAAAGGAATAAAATAATTCAGAATAATATACAACTAATCAAACAAAATCAAAAATATGCTAGTGTCACACATTATCATATGAATTGATATTAATAAACAGTGAAAAGACAATGTGAAAATTTATCAAAGTAAAAGGAAAAAACTCAATGTCCATAAATATTGAAATCTATGATCTCAATGGGATTCAACACCCGCCACCAAAAGTCTCTGAAGGTTGGATAATGAGAACAACGATGAGAAGCGTCTGCCACGTGGATAAATAAACACCAAATAGTAATGGAGTCTAAGTGAGTGTCAGAACCACCACCGAAGCATCAGAGGAGGCTTACCGGAACCAGATGACTTGAAAAGACATACGTCTTACAAGTCTCAGAAGGCGGGTTTAGCCACCAGGGCTGGCAAGATGGATCCTCAGATGTCCTCAAGTTCCAAAAGGGGGGGGGGGGAGATAAAGATGCCGTCTCAGCTTCAACCGTCCAAACTCATCAACAGGCCAACCGGATAGATTTACATGCCATGGGAGAAATAAGGCTCACATGGCATGATATCGTTTAAAAACATAATTTTATTAAAACAGTAAAAAGAGAACACTCACATATTAGGAGATCGGAATAAGCTTATCTATATATCAAACGCGGTGATCGTGGGGAGTCCACTCAACATGTTTCGACTGACAAGCCTTCATCTGGGGCCCAGATGAAGGCTTGTCAGTCGAAACATGTTGAGTGGACTCCCCACGATCACCGCGTTTGATATATAGATAAGCTTATTCCGATCTCCTAATATGTGAGTGTTCTCTTTTTACTGTTTTAATAAAATTATGTTTTTAAACGATATCATGCCATGTGAGCCTTATTTCTCCCATGGCATGTAAATCTATCCGGTTGGCCTGTTGATGAGTTTGGACGGTTGAAGCTGAGACGGCATCTTTATCTCCCCCCCCCCCCTTTTGGAACTTGAGGACATCTGAGGATCCATCTTGCCAGCCCTGGTGGCTAAACCCGCCTTCTGAGACTTGTAAGACGTATGTCTTTTCAAGTCATCTGGTTCCGGTAAGCCTCCTCTGATGCTTCGGTGGTGGTTCTGACACTCACTTAGACTCCATTACTATTTGGTGTTTATTTATCCACGTGGCAGACGCTTCTCATCGTTGTTCTCATTATCCAACCTTCAGAGACTTTTGGTGGCGGGTGTTGAATCCCATTGAGATCATAGATTTCAATATTTATGGACATTGAGTTTTTTCCTTTTACTTTGATAAATTTTCACATTGTCTTTTCACTGTTTATTAATATCAATTCATATGATAATGTGTGACACTAGCATATTTTTGATTTTGTTTGATTAGTTGTATATTATTCTGAATTATTTTATTCCTTTTTTGGGTCCTCCAGGAATGGTTTGGGCTTAGTTCACTGTGTTTATTGAGTACTTACACATATAGCGCTACACTATATACACTTTTCATTTTCTTTTTTCCTTTGTCTAAGAGGTGTGTCAGCTGCTCATTGTGTAACCATTCTCTACCACTATTGGTGCAGCGCTGTACTTATCCCCCTTCTGGTACAATTTGAAAGCTAACAGGTTGCTGGAAATTATTTCCTCACTACTCTCAAGACTGTGCTGGTGAACAAAGAAAGCCCTTCAGCCTAACCTAGGGTTGCCACCTGTCCGGGATTCACCCAGACAGTCCGGGTTTTGAATCTTGTGTCCTGGTTTCAGGCGGACTGAAACCCGGACACATTATTCAGACCGGCTGTGGCTCCCCAAATAACCAAGATAGTTACACACAAATCTGTTGCCATCTGGGAGCTGCGGGCGGCTGTCTGGGGGCAGATTCAGCATCACTGGGGGGCAGGGCGATGATGTCAGCTAGAGCAATTTGGCTACCCCCACTGTTCACTGCTGCACGTTATGCGCACCACATTTCTACTCCCAGGCCGCTAAAGTGTTCAGGATTGGGTTAAAGAAAAGGTGGCAACCCCAGCCTAACCCCATCCCAAGATTATCCTCAATTCACATACTCAGTGGATCCAGCATTGACCTGCTATGATCCACTGTTGCCACTCGCCTTGTCCCACTCCGCCATCTTTGTTGCTGATATCATCAAGTGCTGGGTGCATCTTCAGGGTTTAGAAAGCCCAACCCCCTGATGAAGCATGTCAGGCCTGCCTTCTTCAGACTGTGTGAATGCAATGTGAGGCTTCAGCGCAGAGGAGATGCCATTATTGCCTAGCCAAGGCTGTGTGGCTGGTAAACAAGCAAAGAAAAAAATATGCCATTTTAGATTGGGGGGGGGGGGTGCAATGATGTTAAATACATCCATGGGGTGAAGGTTCGCTTTAAGTTAGTTTGTATGAACTGGTGTCAGACTGCTAAATTGTAACTGTATGAAAAGCAGGGGCACTCAGTACAGATAATATAGCAGGCTGGACAGCTCTCTCCCTCAAGTCACTGAGATTTCAAGCTTCACAGCATAACAGATTAACCTTTAAATGGTAACTGCATCTATTCTAATGGATGTCTAGCTATACTACTGAAGAATATTTACTATACTATCTATAACATTACATACTGTAATGTTGTATCATGTTAAGTGCTACCAAAGCACTGCTTGAAGATAACAGTGCAGGTAACTTGTCCCGAGAGAGAATGGAAAGACTAGGATTTTCTTCTGAGGGAACCATTGCAATAAAATATCACAATAGATGATTGGGAAAATTCAAGGGACAGAGGCATCTTCCCCCTAATAATGTTCAAATGAGGTGACTGTCATCTTGTGTTTATAGATCAGGCCACATACCCTGTACAATCCCCTTTATGGTGGCCACACAATATTCATTTTATTTTCAATCAAAAAGATTGAATCCACAAACAATCGATAGCAGATCAATTATTCCTATCGGAAACGATTGACCAGAATAAAAAATTGTCATTTATTGCACAGACTGTATTGTGTATGGTCTGCTGAAAAAGGGGATTGGACAAAGTATGGTCAGCTTTAGGACAATACCAAGAAATATAGGAAATACCATTTCATATAGGAAAGAGGAGGGATAGTCAGGATATACACAACCAACAGGAAGGGGTGTGCAGGGATGGATGGACAGGTAGGTGAGTAGGTGGGTGGATGGATTTATGGATGGATGGGTGGGAGGATGGATGGATGGATGGATGGATGGGTGGATGGATGGATGGATAGGTGGGTGGGTGGGTGGATGGATGAATGGACGGATAGGTGAGTGGGTGGATAGGTGGGTGGATGGATGGATAGGTGGCTGGATAGGTGGGTGGATGGATGGATAGGTGGGTGGAAGGATGGATAGGTGGGAGGATGGATAGATGGGTGGTTGGTTGGGTGGATGGATGGGTGGATGGATGGGTGGATGGATGGGTGGATGGATAGGTGGATGGATGGATGGGTGGGTGGATGGATGGATGGAAGGAGATATTTAATGATCAGGAGATGGTAGATCTGCCTGTCAGTGTTCTGATCCAGCACAGATCACTGTACAGTGAAGGAAGCTTCCCCTCCTGCTGTCATCTCCTGTCCTCCCAGCACAATGTCACCATGCCATCCAGTATGATCAGATGGCCCCTGCCAGGGAGAAGCTCTGATCTCTGCTCTCAGACTGGGTGTAAATGCAGCTGGGTGAGAGGAGAGGACAGCCCGAACAACTAGCATCACATTTTACACTAGCAGCCCCATCGAGATGTACTGTCCCGGGAATGCGCTGAAAAGTTTCCTAACCTTTCACTGTCTCTGCACTCCCCCCTCCTCCTCCCCAGATCCACTACACAGGCAGCTGATGCAATCACACTGCAGCTCTTAGAGCACAACACAAGTGTGCTCTGCTTAATCTTACCTCCTAGCAGCTTCTTCAGTGATATGCCCCGATCACCGGCTGACTCCTCTGTTCATGTCTCGTGTTCCATCGGACCAGCCAGGATGAGTCACTCAAAAAAACGGAAGTGATTGGCGGGTCTGATAAAAGCACCGCCCTACATCCTATTAGCCCCGCCAATCACTAACCACCACAGGACACATAATGCCAGAGTGGGAGTGCAGAGAGCACAGAGCTTTGCGCTCCATGGGCAGTCTAAACGCCAGCCGATAGATTTGCTAGCCCGCTCCCCATAGCACCTTTGTGTCCGGTGCCCCCCCCCACGCACACACTTAAAGGGACTTTTTAAAAAAAAATTGAGATGAGAAAAAAAGATGAGTAGCTTTGGGGGGGGGGCAGCGCCCCTATAAACGGGTCACCACTGATCAAAACACATATGGCCACCTTCAGACTAGCCAACAACTTTAGAATCCAAGGGCCTACCATGATGGATATACAGGAAATTGGAATAGCCTTCATATTGCAAATTCTACACACAGAGTCCACAATAATATTGTAATTTGTGTACCTGGGTCTTTTATGTGCCCCCTTTCCTATGTGGAGAATTAAAAGAATCTGGGTTGTCTGCTATTGGCATTTTATAAACTCTGGGCACAAAAACTTTCATTCAAATATACAACCATAAATACTATAAACCCACTCTGTGTGCATCAAATGCCCTTGCAGACCCAGATGTTACCATATAAAAGTAGCTGTAGCATCACAGCCTGAGCAGAGCTGTGGGAGGGACCCAGCAGGCCCAACCACTATAGGGTGCCTGCAGAAGTCTACAGGAGGGGGGATATAAGACCAGTAACCCTGCACAAGGAGAGAGAGCAGAAATGGCTGGTCTATATTACAGGAAGCTCCTGCACAGAGGCAAAATCTCACACTGGATTACTACACAGATCTGGAAGATATATCACACCAAGCTTAAAGTAAAAATACAAAGTACTCTTATTTAGGCAATATTAGCTTTTTCCGCAGACCAGCTTTAAAGGGGGGACTCACCCAGTGGTGGCTGGTGGTACTTTTTTGGGTGATGGCAAACAATCCACCCACCACCATCCCCCCCCAGTCGGTCAGTCACCAGCCCCACACTTACCCCATCTAGGTCGTGGGCAGCGCTTCCTCCAGGTGGTGGCTTCACTTTGCATCTCCTCCTCCTGGGCTTCATCTGCATAACCTCCCTCCTCGGCAGCCAATAGGATTGCTTCTCCTCTCAGCCAATGGGGTGATGGGTCTCAGGACCCGCTTCCTGATTGGCCGGGAGGAGAATCAGGAGGGCAACAGCGATTATTAATTTGCTATTGTCACACAACTGGGTGGGCTCAGGGCGCAGTGTTCTGTGCCCCAAAACCACCCTTTTTTTAAGCCAATTAGAGCCCCGGGCCCTAATCATGTGCTTCTAAAAAAAACAAAAAAAAAACCCATTGGAATCAATGCGCCCAGTGCCCTGCATGTAGATTAGGGGCCGGATTAGGGGGGGGGGGCGACGCCCCTGCGCCCTGTGTGGACGGGCCACCACTGATAACTCCACTTTTGTGGGGGGAAAAAAATAGCACAGAGGAACAAACAATGATTTCTTCAGACTAACAATAGAGAGGAATCTGCAACAAAGTTTGTTAAAATCCTTATAATGTACATAGATCACCCAGAGGGGAATGTTTTTTTTCTCCATAAAAGTGGAGTTACGCTTTAAGCCCACCAATTTATGTAAACCAGCAAGAATGAAATAACAAAGTGTTACATTCATTTATTTTATACCAGGTCTACAGGATTATATACCTACAAAAAACTGTGGTTGTGGGGGAATGAAATAAAAGTCACATATTGCGCTACATCACTGAAATCAGTCCACACAAGCATGATAGGGTCAGTCCACCAAAAAGCAATTTCATTTCAGAATAAAAATTGACATGATGAATCACCCAGCAGTTTTTTATTATGCCGGGATTCTGCCAGCTGATTCTCAATGAAAATTCCAAATAATCCAGTTGGATTTTTTATCTATTTTACATTATTTACTATGCAGCAAGGGGAGTTCAGACATTGGCTGACATTATGCCTAAATAGTTCCTCTCCAGACTCTGCCTGACATATAGAGTAGAGTTCTCTGAACTAATCTGCAAAATCCTTCGGGCCTTATGGGTGGCATGCCCATGATGTATAGAGGAGCTGCTTAGCAGATGATAATGCAAGTGGACAAGGCATATCTGTAGACATTGTTTCGCAGAACCCATATAGGCAGCTGGAGTACATTGTGATTCAATACACCCATCAGCAGCTTCCTAAAACCCTAGTTTTCCTTTACATGGAAACTGGAGCAGATGGGGCTTACTGTGAGCACCTCTGTACAAACCTTTAATAATAAAGTAAAAAATATAGATTGTTTCCACCCCATATTTCCACCCGCTGACAGTTGGAATCTGACAGGTTGCTGTGATGAAAGACAGAGACAGGTCTTAGTAACACACTCTTCAGAATGTAACCCAGAAGTGTCATGCTATGTGTATAAGAAGCAAAGACACAGACAGACCAGAGACACATCAGAACAGTCTGCTGCCAGAAGGTGTTGCAAGCTACTTTATTAACACAGAGCCCTTCGTCCTCTCAACTGTTTTTATTACTCTTATGTATGAAACAAAGGAGACGTCTGACTGATGGACTTAATATTCAATGCATTCGCCAAAAGAAAATTAGGGATTAGAAACAAAATGTTAGGAGTCTCCAGTAATGCTGTTAATTGGAGGAAAATTGGAAGTGAAATGCCAGTGTATAGATTTTCAGCCAATATTACTTTCCTCTTTTGCTTTGTTGGCATGTAATTCCAATACGGCTCAATGAAGCAAACATGATTTTATGACAGCACTGAGAATGCACAGACAATGTGAGAATCATTTCATATGTAGAGCTGATTACCGGATCGGAGCTGCACTGCCTAGGGAAAAGCTGGATTTTCATTACCAATTTTATTACATTCATAACATAGTAGTGTGTGTGCCATTATAGGACACATGACCGTGTACATGGCTGTTATCCTAAGTAACACAAAGGAAGCAAAAGAACAGAAGTTGGGGAAAGAGATCCAGATGTGTATACCAATGGGCCCTTCAAACATGCTGCATGAAGTGATACATGGCAAGCTTTTCACCCAAAGCAACATTGCTGTTCTTTGAAACACAGGGGCGGTTTCTGATGAACAGTATTACAAGATGCACCAGAAATGTTGCCTCATAAATAATTTTTTCATACATATCAAAACCCTCCAGCAAAACTAAAGCCATTACTTATATCACATGGAAGGATAGTTTGCTAAGATATGTGGTTTTACTGCACAGTAGTTGAAGAGTAATACTTGTTGGGGATCTTCTCGATAGAAATGGCATGATTTCCTTTAGATATTCTACAAAGCATATTTTAATCTTTTAGTAGCATAATAATTGCATAGTACTGCATGTTACTCAAATCTAGGTTTTGTATACAAGCCATGTAGGGAAGGGCATACATGTAGCGACTAGATACCCCTAAAACGTGAGAGTGAGATTTGGCTTAGGAGCCACATGGGTTAAAATGGTTGTAAAGGCAAAAGGTTTTTTTCACCTTAATGCATTCTCTGCATTAAGGAAAAAAACTGTACAATACCAGTGCCCCCCCCAGCCCCCCTCCAAAGTGTCACTAAACCCACAACATTAAAAATGTCAGTACATACTGTATTACATGCTGTTCATACTCACTCAGTAACTATGAGATTCGTTTTCTGTACTCTGCAAAAAACCTGGCTGATCCTTCTGTTCACTGCCCCCCCTACTTGTCTGTGTCCCCACTGCAGCCTGAGATTGTGTACACCAGCTGTTGCCACATCTACTGAGCATGCTTTAGTTTCAGTTCCCTTTTAAGCTTGTCATTTCCTCCTTTTTCTTATCTGTGCAGCCCACACAACTATAGAGTCACACATGTGGGCGTATACACTCTGTATAAATGACAGCCCACTCCCTCCCTCCTCCTTCATGCCCACTAAACAGCTCTACACAATGGGGACACGATTTTACATGTTGATTGATAGAGGCATCACCTCCCTGTAATTCTAAGCACATACAAACAATAGAAACAGGCTTGAGTGGTGTGAAACAGGCTGTGATTGCATAAAAATAATAAAGATTTGAGTTTAAATGCATATCTGTTTGACAATTTAAAACATTTATTTTATATTAATTATGTATTTTTCCCTTGTATTCTGAAGGCTGTTTTTTTTTTCAACACGTGACCGGGAGGGGGGGGGGGGGGGACTAGTAGCTCCTCCTGCTGATGTTTCCCTGCAGACAGGATGAAAGGAGCTGGGTTACATGACAGATGTATATTGATTATAGAATTTTTTTTTAAATGTTTTTGATTAAAGGATATAACAAAAATCAAAGAAATATAAAAAGGATTTATTGGAGGAGCCAAGAGGGCCAACCTGGGATCCCAGAAGAGGAGATAGGTATAACATGTTTATTATGTAACAAAAAAAACAGCATTTCAGCATTTACAAGCCCACTTCCAAAAAAAAAAAAGTTAGGACGCAGAGTAAATTCTACATAAAAATGGAATGCAATTATTTGCAATTCGTATAAACTCAAATTTTATTCACTATAGAATAGAGAAAACATCAATTTTTTAAATGTACTATTTTAGGAAAATCTAAGGTGATTTTGAAATTGATGGCAGTTGGGACAGGGCAACAAAAAGCTGGCAAAGTTGGAACAGAGTTAAGTTGATCAAGGCATTGCACCCCTTTTTACTTTAAGACCCCTTTCACACTGAGGCAATTATCAGGCATTTTAGCGCTAGAAATAGCGCCTGTAAAGTGCCTAAAAAATGCCTCCCACACCGCCTGAGTGTGAAAGCCAGGGTGCTTTCACACTGGAGCGATGTGCTTGCAGGATGTTAGAAAAATTGCTGCAAACGCTTCGGAAGTGCTGCAACATGGGCGTTTTTAACCCCTTCTTTTGGGTTAAAAGCGCCCCGCTAGCGGCCGAAAACCGCTGCTTAAACAGCGGTAAAGCATCGCTAAAATGAGCAGCAATTTACCGCTAACGCATGGGTGACCCCAGTGTGAAAGGGGTCTTAATAACACTCTGTAAATGTCTGGAAACTGAGGAAACCAGTTACTGGAGTTTTGGGAGAGGAAAGTTGTCCCATTCCAGCCTAAGCATAAGCTGCTCTATAGCTGGATATATATTTCAACATTAATGGAGCCTTTCCAGATGTGCAAGCTGCCCCTTCCATACGCACAAATGCACGTTCATACCACCAGAGATGCAGGCTTTTGAACTGAGCACCGATAACAAGCTCAAAGGTCCCTCTGCTCCTTAATATGGAGGATAGTTGCCAAAAAGAATGTCAAATTTCGATTCTTCTGACCACATAACAGCTTTCCACTTTGCAACAGACCATTTTGACCCAGAGAAGATGGTGGCATTTCTGTATCATGTTCAGATTTGGCTTTTTCTTTGCTTGACAGGGCTTTAACTTGCATTTTTGGATGGCATGGCAAACTTTGGTCACAGATAGTTATATTTGGAAGTATTCACAGAATTATACCTGCTTTTAATGCAGTGCTGTCTGAAAATTGTCCAGATTCTCTGATTTTTTTTAAATGCAGCTTTTCACAGATTGTCGAACCTCTGCCCATCTTTACTTCTGAGACACTCTGAATCTCTAAGATGCCCTTTTTATACCCAATCATGTTAGTGACCTGTTGCCAATCAACCTAATTATTTGCAAAATGTTCTTCCAGCTTTATATTGTTAGAACCACTTTTTCTGACAGCTTTTTATTGCCCTGACCCAACGTTTTGAGATGTGTACCTGCCATCAATTTTAAAATTACCTTATTTTTTTTTTTAAATTGTACATTTGCTCAGTTTAAACATTTACTGAGGAAGGCCTGTGATTGGCCGATACGCGTTTAAAGGGGAGGAGCTGATAGTCACGTTCAGCCAGGCACTGTGTGTGTGTGGACACGGCGGTGCTACTCTGGAGGTTTTTATGTGATTTTAAAAGATTTTATCTTGTAAGTGCAACTTGTCTGTTTGGGGGCTTTGAATAAATTTGTATACGGAGAACACTATGGTCTCTATACTTATTATTTACATGTCCTGAACTCATGGAATCTTGAGCCAAGCTGGGAGATGATCCGTTTTTTGGATATTAATGAGCTGAGTTACCATTAAGAAAAGAGCCATCTGGATTACCCACCATTGATTGGGAAGAGGAAGTGAGAGCAAAGAGCTCATGGGGAGATCCGCATATGAGTTTTGACTCATCTGGGAGGTGAGCGCGCATTTTTACTGGTGTGGACTCCTTTTGAGGACGAACAATCACTTTGGTGGAATTGTGTGGATACACTGATCACAAGTAGAGTTTTTCATGTTTTATTTCTTAATTTTATGGACTATTCATTTATATGTAGGATTTATTTATTTTAGAGATTTGCACTTTATATTAATAATTTAACACATAGCGCTACATTTATTTATTTATTTATTTACTATCCATTTTGAAAATAGTGTGGTGTACCACTTGGAATGTTTAGCAGCTGTGCACTTTATTATTAGGTTATCTTATTTAAACATCACAATATTTTTTACTTGTGGCGCTGATTGTTTCATCTTATAATTTACAGTTTAAACATTTGATATGTTTTCTATTTTCTATTGTGAATAAAATATAGGTTTATGGGATTTGCAAATCATTGCATTCTGTTTTTATGTAGATTTTACACAGTGTCCTAACTTTATTTTGGAATTGGGGTTGTACAACCACTTTAAGTGCCAACTCTGTCCCTGCTAGCAGAGAGGCACCCTGGTTGAGGTTATATTATGAATGTAGGTAGCTTTCTGAGAATTAGTTGCAGGAGAGTAATATTTTTTTCCTGTGGGTGCAGCAGTATGGACCAGCATGTAAGCAGGGAGACCATAATGTTAGCTTCCCCCCTGGAGGGAAGCCAAACGTAGCTGGATGACATTCTCCTTCATAGAGACGCTAAATTCTGGAACACCCCTCCTGTTGGTACAGATCTCTCTTCTTGTCTCTACTCTTTCTCTCCAAACTCTACTATGGACTGTTTGCAACCTTAAGGCAGTGTGCCATCACCTCTCGTGAAGGCTGACTTACTCTTTCCATTATTAAATTACTCAATTATTGAAAAGACACTTCCTTCCACTATTGAGTGCTCCTTCCTCCTGGAAATGGCCCTATGCATTGGGGTGACAATGGGGTACATTGTCAGCTAAGCCTAGGACGAATGTGAGAATAATCCCTGGAGTGATGGTAAGGCCAGGCTGGGTTACCCTGCAGGTCTTCCTTAAAGCAGAACTACACTGTAAATGAGCACCACAAACCAAAAGCGCAATTTAATTCATTTTTAAGATTCAAAGCAAACTCCTCCATCCATCCATGTCTACATGCTTTATTTTGCTGATAAATCAAAAAAACACCCCTAGCTTTTCTGTCTGTGCCCATCTTGAGTAAGGGCAAATGAATCATATAGCATTTACTTCCTGGAATCCTTTTGCCCTTAGCTCAGGCATGCAGACAGGAGGGTGTGCTTAGCTGAGAAAACCCTCCCCCTCTCCTGAAGACTCCTGGGATGTATGACATCATTTGCTTAGGCATTGAAAGTAAAAAAAAAAGTTTAAAACAAGTAAATATGATTCACTTTCCTATCTAGTTACTAATGCTTGCAGCATAAGGATTCAAAAGAGTCAATGTTGATTGAGAGAGTAAAGTTCCACTTTAAGTGTCTAGTGCTGGGATCCTGAGGACCCCATGCTAAAAATACTAAAGCAGGATGACTGAGGCCATCCATGAGCCCAACAGGAATGGATTAATTGCCCTTCCCAACAACCAGACTCAACGGGGTTGATTTGCTAAAACTAGAGAGAAACCAATCAGCCTTCAGGTTTTATTGTCAATGCTTAATTGAACAAGCTGAAGTTAGAAGCTGATTGGCTACCATGCACAGCTGCACCAGATTTTGTACTCTCCTGTTTTAGTAAATCAACTCCAGTGAATCGTATGCTGCCTTTGTGCAGTGCTAAAATGAGTTAACATTATAAGATTTGTTCAGTTCTACTCTCCCTTCCCCTATTAGCAACCTGTGCTCAAGTAAACAGGTGCATACTACTTAAAAAGAATATGTCAGGATGGAAAGGGGGGAGATACCATTACTGTTATATACAGTACATTGAATACTGCAAGTAGGTTCAGGCTCTATTTATCCAGGCCGACTCACGCTAGGCCAAATAATCAGCACTCAGATCATATCTCCACTCCATGGTGTCCTGTGCTCTACAGCTCTAAAGTTGGGAGGTTTGATAAAGTGTTGGAATGCTTTAATGTTCAATACATGCATTAACTGCAGTAAATTTTGGTACTGTATTTAGAACAAGGCAAATTTAACTCAACAGCCTCAATAGACCTGCAGACCTTGACCAGTTCTTCCAGACTGCTAGCCCAACCTGTATTCAAAAGCCATCCAACTTTTTATCTTACTAAAACCAGAGCATAAACTTTGCCTTTGCAGATTTTACAACACTGTTTAATAATCCCTATAAAGCTTCGTTTCTCTATAGGTTTTCTTGCCTAATGCAGACTTTGCCCACTTTTGGTGTTTAATCACGGATTGACGGATAGCACAATTAACCTGTGTAAAACACCTTGTTACAACGTTGTGATGAGAATTAGCACTGTAATGTTTACTTTCCACTATGTTAATTAAATAAATCAGGTGGCCTGTTCATTTAATCAGGGTGACCAACACTAAAAGTCACCCTATGTTACAGACATAAAACAAATACATGGTTAAATGCAAATGTCAATTGAATACAAAACAATCCAGTGTCCCGCAGCATTACATTTATATTGAAGTACTTAATCACTTTTATGTTTTATCTACTTGGGAATTTTTTTATAGCTGTGAAGATATTGTGGAACTGATGGATTGCAACTATTAGATACATTACTTGGGTGCTGTGCTTTAGTTCAGTTATATTCTGTGGTTATAACTTAATAATTGTTAGGAAGTCATTAGTATGAGGTCTTGTTCCCACAGAATGAGTTAATAAAATCAATACACAAGAGCTTCCAGTTAAAACACAAAAACTGTATCCTGAAAGTAATGACTTCCTATCTCCCAAGGAATAAGCCTACTGTTATGGTCCAATTTGATACTAAGAAGGTATTTATCATTTTTATTATTTTGTATATATAAAATGCTGTGAGACTATGCTGATAGTGGAGATGCTTCCAACTGCAAGTGACAAACTGGGGTGAAGGAATGGAGACAAACAACAAACTTCAATATGCAAATACAGCTTTAGAAACATAGAAGATTGATGGCAGAAAGAGACTAATAATTAATTATTTTTGTCTGATTACAGGTCTATGTTTATTCTAAGCATGTTTAAATTCACTTAGGTGTCCATTTATGAAGCAGTGATCAGCGGTGATCCCGAGGATCGCCGCTGATCACAGTCCATAAACAGTTTATGAAACAGTGATAATCGGGGGAGAACATGTTTGAACTTGTTCTCCCGCCGATTATCTCTACACACGGAGAATCCTCATTGAATGACACAGTAACGGCCAGTTTATGAAGCGATGATCTCAGCGCTTCACTGGCGATCTGTGTCAGAATTCACACTCCCAGGTTCACCAGCTCAGAGCTGGTGAATCGGGGAGTGAAGAGGAAATCTGGGGGGATCTGAGGGGGAAGGAGGAAGATTTTTAACTTCCTTATGCCTCGTTCAGACCCCCCAACACTGTAAGCATGTCCCCCTGTCATATTTATGAGTATACATATATATACATATATACATATAATGTGTATATGTATATATATATATCATGTGTGTGTATATACATGTATATATAATGTGTGTGTGTGTATACATATGTGTATAATGTAGGGGGACTCGTTATTTTATTAACATTAATCCACGCCGTTGAGCGGTGATAATTTATCACTGCTTGATAAACTGACATCTGGTACTGTAATCTCGTAAAGTCTCACGAGATTCCAGTATCAGGGGCCGTTCTCCACTGTTTGAAGCATTTGTAGATCGCTTCACTCCTCCATCTACAGCGATCTACACCGCTTCATAAACAAGCACACAGAGGAGAAAGATCTTCACTGTGAATGCCGGAGAACGAAGCAGTGAATAGATTTCACTGCTTCATAAACGGACACCTTACTGTCGACTGACTTACTTTACCTTTACAGGAAGTGTGCTCCAAGCAACAATTACTCATTCAGTAAAATAATACAGTCTAAGGTTGGTCTTTCCTCCTGGTCATGTCTCCTACGTCTTGATCTTGGCTTCAAATTGAAAATACTGCCCTCACCTTATTCACAGTCATTGTTGATGGGGGAATCCCACCCATGGAGCTATTGTATTCTGACAGTGGGAGGTTTCCCAACCATCAGAATACAATGATCACTCCAGGCAGCTACAGCCACCAGCAGCGATCGCACATGACACTGTCACATGTGCTGTTTGTCAAATCAGTAATCAATATCCTAGTATTCTGGAAGACCTGTACTGACAGAAATATACATGTAGCCATTGCAGACCTCTCCTGAAAATACCTGGCTGTCATTCTAATCCAGTATGTATGACTTAGACATTAACTAAGAATGTACAGCTGTTTTCTTTACTTTAGCAGGAGATGAGTCACCTGTGCACTGAGGGGCTTGGAAGTAACATACAAACCTAAAGTAGAAGTTCACTCTAAGACTAAAATCTGTAAATCTACAGGCATCCACAATCTAAGACTAACCTATCTAGCCCTGTAAAGAAGAAATCACAATGCATACCTTTTTTGAAGCCGCTCTGGTCCGGTCCCGTGCTGAGCTGTCAGTGGCGGAGGTGGGTGCAGAAGAGGCAGCCGTCAACAGAAGCCCCATAGTAATGCTATGGGTGACGTCACTTCCCATTCATTTCCCAGCCGTTGTCGGCTGTCTCCTCTGCAGAGCTTCCGCCGTTTGAGACTGGACCTAAGTGGCTTCAAAAAAGGTATGTATAGCGATTTCTTCTATACAGGGCTAGATAGGTTAGTCTTAGATTGTGGATACCTGTAGATTTAGAGATTTTGGTGTTAGGGTGAACTTCTACTTTAAGCCTATACCAATGAGGTGAAATGCAGAACAGGTATCAGAAAGACATTTATTATTTCACATATCCTAACCATCAGTGTTTGTTTTTGTATACATTTTAATTCTTATTCTAGTACTATTCTATTTTAGTATGTACAGTACATAGTATCTATTTTGGCACCGTTATATACAGGTAGTTACTAGAATGTGACATAGCAGTAAGTCATGTGAGCATAGATTGCTACAAAGAGCATCTAGAACACAGACATTAAGAACCTGTTATCCTTCATTGCTTCATGATCTACAAGTCTGGGTATGGCCTGGCATTTGCTGACTGGATGGGCAAGCTGAGACCTGTCATTCTTGAACAGCTGGACTGAAGCAGGATGTCCATATGTGATCTTCAGTAAGCACATAGCGAATTTCACAATTTGCAGTTCTATGAGCAACTGACACAAATAATAATTTGATCTGTGCAGGTTTAAGTCCTAAGGAAGCAGAAATCTTCTTTATCTGATGTGGAGAACTGTTTGATTAATTCTGTGAAATATTTGGCTCTTCACGTCAGGTTTCCAAAGTAATGCTTTCATTCTGCACAAAGCCTTGGCTTCATTTTAAAGCAAGCGCTTAGCAACAACATCCTTCTCTAAGAAATTAGGAATTTCCCATGACAAAGGGCCTGAAGAACGTGGTGTACAAGCTGTTACGTGTGGTATGAACTACCCTAAATCAGGAGAAATAAGGAATGGGTTGTACACATCAGACTAAGATCTCACATTTCTTATTATAATGTTCCATAATCATCTAAGTTTAAGGCCTTGTTCACACCATAGTGCAGAGACGTCAGTTTTTCTGCACGCGTTCTGCAAGGGCACAAAAGATCTCTATCTCTATGTGCCTGTTCACACCACAACATGCAGATTTTTTCTGCACAGGAAAGTTGCAATGTGTATGCAGTTTTCTGCACGGGAAAAAAACTGACATGACAACATTGGTGTGAACAGGGCAAATAACTGAAACGAAAATGATAACTTGATGTCAACGTACATGAAAAATGATGTAAACTGATAGGAAAATTATGTCTCTGCAAGTCAAATATGTTCGGTTTTCCCATCAGCCCCATCAGCCCTTAAGCTCGTTGTAGAGGCAAATTTTTAGCAGCAATGCAGCTCATTCAAGGAAGACTTGTGGAGGAAGCAGCATAACCAGCTCCTAAATCTTAAACTTTTCAGCGTGCTGGGTGATTTATCATGACTATTTGTCAATAGTTTCACTTTGCAGGAAACAAATATTCCATTGACTGTGTACTGTCCAACTGTAGTAGTGCATTGTGTTTGGCATAACAGTAGTATCATTGCATGGCATTCTTTTATTACCTTAGCATAAGCTTACGAACAAATACATTTTGTATCAATACCTTTTAATCAGAATAATTGACCTTAATTGATTTGAACTTGATTCAGATGATCCATACTTTTTCTTGTTGTAATTCTATTTGTAATTACTGTGAAAATTATGATTGTTTCCAAGAAATCTTTATTCAATCAATTTCTTTCAGCATGCTACAACACCCGGAAAAAAAGGTTTGTGAAATACCATACAAGCTACAACCCAATGATGAGGCCACTAATCAAAAAGTTACCAACCTGTTCAACCGATATCTGCTTGATTAATAAATAATATCCATGTATGGTATAGCTTTACCTTAAGGACAATACGATTTTAAAATAATTATCCACATCATGATTGGATTGAAACTAGTGTGAGCACCTTTGGATTACAAGCACAGTAAACTTCCTGTCATAGCCAGATGATATAATGTCTAAGATTACAAAGCTTCTTTACATAATACTCTCAGACTTAAACGTATAATCTGTACAAAGCACAACAATTTGAATCTAAGCATAGAAAATCAGGTATAACGAGCAGATTCAAACACTTTTAGTCCATACATTAGGCCACACAGGCTAATTTAATAGACAAGACAGGCAGCACTGCTGTACAGTTTTTCATAGCATCAGATTTTACCTTTTGTCACTTTAGTGCAGTGACACCAGTTCAAGATAAGCAGTTGCCATGGGTTGATGCACTCTGGATAGAGCTGTTTGCATCATTAAATAAAAGCCACAGGGCTATATGTAGCACTACTGCACTCATTGTGCGAGTTCCACTACCAGCCTTTAACGATTATGTCCCAAAGTGCCATTGTTCCAGTTAACATCACGCCGACATCGCCAAGGTTACACACAATAAATTTATCAAAGACTTACTGCCCTGTCAAAACCCCAACAAATTAGTCTTTCTGCAATTTCCATGACTGGCGAGACTTGGTACTCCTGGACACATGCAGCGGAGATAATGAAGAACGAATGCTCTTTGTGAGGCAGAAAATGAAGGTATTAGTCATGTAATAACAAACCTGTGATTAGAAACAGCAGCAGGTCATGAAGAAGACAGGGAGAGAGCGGAGAAATCAGAAGGTACACATGCTGCATTTCCAGTCCTTCGTCAAGAATTGTGAGAAGCAACTGCTGCGAGTCCCGCCCCCCCCACACCAAAAATACTCCCAGCCCTCCTTCCATCGTGCTTCTCTGAAGGTTAATGCATTTCTAACACAAATTCACTTGTATGGGTTGTATTGTACACAGAGCATGGGGAGAAGCTGACAGGATCCAGAAGACGTTTGAACAAGAGATGTTAATGACTACTAATTGTTGTCACCTATATTGACTGGTCCCATGTAATTAGCAAACAGCCCCTGGAGACAATAGCAAACCATGCACGTGAATGTCTTACTTAGAATATAAAATAATCATTGCAAGCTAATGATGAATTGTTCCAATAGCAATAAGCAGTTTATATGTTAACAAGCATCCATGTTGAGGAATAAGCACACAACATATTTAAAAACATCTAAGCTCAGTCACTAAAATGTCATAAAGGCTTAATTATTTTAATGTAATTTCAAAAACTGGATTTTTTTTACTTACCATTAAACCAATTTCTTGGAGGTCACTGAGGGACAGGTTGGTTATAATGCTACAAGAGGTTTTGGACACTGGCCAACAAAAGTGACTAGCCTATCACAACCCCACACCCCACTCACAGAATGCCTTAGTTTTGTAAAAAAGCAATACTGGGAGCAGAATCATAGACACAAATGGGTGGGACCTGTCTGTCTTAATGAAGTCCAAGAAATGGATATTACCGTACGTACAAAAATCCAATTTTCTTTCTTACTGAATGAGGGAGACAGGATTAAGAGACCACTGAGACATTTAAAAGCAATCCAAATGAGCGGTAGGCAACAGCGACAAACACAGACCCACAAAAGAACAACAAAACTTGGAGCTGCCTTCAGCTCAAACAGCTTCCTGAAGGACTGTATAGGGACCATTAACGATGACCAAGAGTCACTCTTTCAAACAGAAGCAGTGGCAATGAGACAGATATGAATAGTACATACTACATCCAGACAATGAAGATGATCTGCTTCTGATGATCTGGAACCAGGCAGAGATGGAAAAAAATGCCATGGTTGGGGTGAAATATGGAAACCACCTTATAAATCACATATACTCTAGGCCTCAATACCAACCCATCCTTAGGTAAGACCAAAAAATGGTTATTTACAGGATAAAGCCACCAACCAGGGCTGGTGCAAGGATTTTTGACACCCTAGGGGAAACATCATTTTTCTGCCCACCCTTGGCTCCACCCCTGACTCCACCCTCTTTGCCCTGCCCATATATACCCCAACTTTTTAAAGAAACGCCCATCAAATGCAGCCCACCAGCGCCCATCAAATGCAGCCTTTACCAGTGCCCATCAATGGAGCCTCACAAGCACCCATCAATGCAGCACACAGATGAGAAAGGAGTTTCTGGGAAGAAAAGATTTAGATTAGGCTGTACTGATCCCATGGATCCACCACATCTGCTCTCCCAGGGGATCTCTGTACCTGCAGTCAAACCTGTCTGGTTTGTTGTTGAACCAGGGCACCAGGAGAATCACATCTAGCACCCCCCACCTGTGACACAGAAACTGGAACACCTCCGGGTGCAAAGATCACTTTCCCATATCCAGGAGCTGCCGGTTAAGAAAGTCTGCCTGTCAATTGTTCATGCTTGGAATATAAACAGAGCACAAGGTCAGCACATTAAGTTCCACCCAGACAAAATCCTCTCTACTTTTATTCAGCTCACTGAGTTGAATGAAACAAAAAAAAAAAAAGCATATAGTGTGTCGCAGGCTTTAGACAACAAAACATATGCTGACTGCTCTCTCAACATGAGGTTGTCCAGTTATCCCACAATGGGTATACTCTGATAGCATAGCAAGGCTAGTAAAGGGACCAGAACCTTGGTGAACACTCAAGTTGCAGATGATAGGCAGAGCCACAACCTGAAAGTGCTGGAGACTCACAGCAAAGCAAAGAAAGAGTTGATAGGCTGGACAATTTGAGACATATGAGAGGCTACAAAAGACTTCAAGAATTTTTAGACCCAAAGAAGGACATTTAGTGCCTTTAGATTCAAAATAGGGTGGATGCCCCCTTTTGTTCAAAGAATAACTCATAGATCCAGAAGACCTGCAAGGTTATCTGCTAATCAGAGCAGAACTCTAGGTTGTATCTCAGGAAACCACCTCCTGTACCCAGGCACCTGAGGTGCTGTCTGTCCAGTTGTCAGCTAATTGAGTATTTGGTTTGGATATGGCTATTGAGGTTGAGGCCTGGTTGTAACAAAAGGGATTCTTCTTGAACTCTGAGGGGAGCTTTTCTTAAAAAAAGACTCCTTAAGGTGGCATAATGCCTACTACAAGATCCAAGAAAGGTAGAAGCACTAGTAGAAGCTGCAGGCTCCTCAAGGGCCACTATCATCTGTTAAGGATTTATGAGACTAAGCATCAGACAGATCCTCTGTGGTAAAAAAAAACATTCTGCATGGGAAGGCGTGGAGGTAGGTTTATGGCCTCTGTGGTCAGTGTCAGCAATCAAAGTTGCAATTTGGCCCATAAAATCCCGCATAACTGCAGTGAATTCTTCCCAGGATAGAACTTGAGGAGGGGACCATGCCTGGTGGTGCAAAGAAAGACTCAAAGGACTCAAGCAGAGGGCAACATTCTAGACTGTCATGCCAGGTCCTTGAGTAGGTGCACTTCAGGCAGCACTGGAGCTGTTAGTGGATAGTGAGCTGGAGGGTCCCATTACAGGGAGACTGCTCCCTGTGTGTCTGAAATTTGACATGTTGAGTTGACAATGAACCTTAAGATACAAGGCTAGGCCTTGAATACTCATAAACTGGCTGCTGGTGGCAGGAGAAGATCACATGGGCAGAGGTAAAGATCCAAGTGTCACTTGTGATAAAGAACAGCATATATTGTATGAAACAGAAACATGTCAAAATACTCACTTTAAATGCACCTCATGTACTGCATTTTCAAGGTGAGCTTAGTTCAGCAAATTTTCACAATTTATTTTCACATCATATAGTAATAGAACAACAAAAGTGATTTTCAAAGGGTCATGCTAAAAAAAATTCAGTGATTAGTTACTAAGCCAGTCACTAAACAGATGAAAAAATTGGCTCCTTATGATGTAAACCAGTGGTCTCCAAACTGTGGCCCTTTTCTTGTCTTTATTCAGCCCTTGGGGCACTATTTCTCTCACTGACAATAATGATTTGGCACCACCAACAGTGGGCAACAATGGGACACTATTCATCCCACTGACATAGTTAATGGGGCACTATTTCTCCCACTGACATAAACGACGGGGCACTGTTCCTTCCAGTGACATCAACAGTGGCCATTATTCCCTCCACTAACACCACTGATGGGGCACTATTCCCTCCAATAATACAAATAAGTACTGACCATAGGTGCTATGCAATTTTTTTTACTCCCACTGACCACCAAGCCTGAGGCATTGGGGTTGATTTACTAAAGACAAATAGATTGTGCACTTTGAGAAGTGCAGTTGCTCCAGAGCTTAGTAAATGAGGTAAAGCTTCACTTTGCAAAGAATACCCAATTATGTTCAAGGGAAATAAAAAAACAGCATTTTTGCTTGCACATGATTTGATGATAGAAGTCAGCAAAGCTTCTGTTCATTTACTAAGTTCTGGAGCAACTGCGCTTTGCAAAGTGCACAGTCTATATGCCTTTAGTAAATAAACCCCATGGCTTCCTCCCAGTGATGCTGGGGCATGTTCTACCCCCACTGGCCTAGGTCCAGCCCACCTACAGTTTAAAGGACAATAAACTGGTCCTTTATTTTGAAAGTTTGGAGACTCCTGGTGTAAACTAAACAAATAGCTAATAGTAGCAATCAATCACTCCCTAAGAACCTTTTGCAATCGTGTGAGATTATTCTATAATACATGCTACTTGTGTATACTACTCAGTAAAGAGCAATGTGTTTCATCTGCTTAGTGACTGATTGCTACACTTAGCTAATAGTAATAGCAATTTTAGCAGCAAAATGTGTCACTAGCACTCTTTTCCAGTTTTAATGAAAAGAAAGCAACATTTTGACGCCACATAGATTTCCTTCTTTAACCCCTTCACGCCGACAAAACACATATATGCAGCCTCATTGGACTGTTTTTTTTGCCATAGAGCCACATATATGTGTATCTGTCTTTGTGCTGGAAGCACACCGCTCGCTCCCAGCACAGAAACCAGGGTCTCACCAAGAGTCCTGGGTCCCGTACTAACGATCGGTACCCGTAACTCCTGATTCTGGGTCATCTGATGGCTGTGGTAGCCTCTGATTGGCTACCACAGTGATCAGTTACTGTGAAGCCCGCCCCTGTGTATCTCTCTCTGTGAATGGCGAGGAAAGATGCATTGAAGTTGATTTACTAAAGGCAAATAGACTGTGCACTTTTGCAAAGTGCAGTTGCACTCTGCCAATGAAGTTGCTCCAGAGCTTAGTAAATGAGGTAAATCTTCACTTTGCAAAGAATAGCCAATCACATGCAAAGAACATAAAAATTTTTTTTAATATCTAAACCCGAGGGTCGATATAAGGTTATTTGTTAGGTGAAAAATTACTAAACAAAACCTATAAACAAGTAGATTTTGGCACACAGGTTTCAGCACTGATAATCTGAAGGAGGTGTCAAAACTTTGATTATATAACATTTTCTTGTAATTGTATTATCGTCTGTAACATTACCAAGACTAATTTCATTGTCGTGGTGGTAATACAATATGGGGTTTATTTACTAATGGCAAATAGACTTTGTATTTTGCAAGTGCAGTTGCTCCAGAGCTTGGTAAATGCGGTGAAGCTTCACTTTGCAAAGAATAACCAATCACATGCAAGGAAAATTTAAAAAAAAATTAGCTTTGGAGCAATTGCACTTGCAAAGTGCACAGTGTATTTCCTTTTAGTAAATCAACCCAATTGCAACTTTCTCTCCCATTGCAGATAGAAACAAAAGTGTGCGTAAAAAAAAAAAATACTAGGTTTGATCTAGGTCAGTGCCAGGGTTAGTGTGTGGGTCAAGTAAGCGTCAAAGGTCAAGGTCAGGGTCAGTATATTTTGGGCAGAATTTTTTTTTTTTTAAATTAGTATCAGTGTCAGTTTGTGTCAGTGTGTGGTAGGACAAAAAAAAGCAAAATGCTTACTATTGTTTCTCGGCTGTACTATGGGTACAAACAACAATTAACTTACACATACAGGTGATACTCGAAAAATTAGAATGTTATGCAAAAGTTCATTTATTTCACTAATGCAACCTAAAAGGTGAAACTAATATATGAGATAGACTCATTACATGCAAAGCAAGATAGTTCAAGCCGTGATTTGTCATAATTGTGATTATTATGGCTTACAGCTCATGAAAACCCCAAATCCACAATCTCAGAAAATTAGAATATTGTGAAAAGGTGCAATATTCTAGGTTCAAAGTGTCCCACTCTAATCAGCTAATTAAGCCATAACACCTGCAAAGGGTTCCTGAGCATTTAAATGGTCTCTCAGTCTGGTTCAGTAGGAATCACAATCATGGGAAATACTGCTGACCTGACTGTTGCACAGAAAACCATCATTGATACCATCCATAAGGAGGGAAAGCCTCAAAAGGTAATTGCAAAAGAAGTTGGATGTTCCCAAAGTGCTGTATCAAAGCACATTAATAGAAAGTGATGTGGAAGGGAAAGCAGCAGGGATGACCGCAGCCTGGAGAGGATTGTCAGGAAAAGGCCATTCAAAAGTGTTGGGGACTTTCACAAGGAGTGGACTGAGGCTGGAGTCAGTGCATCAAGAGCCACCACACACAGACGGATCCTGGACATGGGCTTCAAATGTCATACTCCTCTTGTCAAGCCACTCCTGAACAACAAACAACGTCAGAAGCGTCTTAATTGGGCTAAGTGGTCCAAAGTCCTCTTTCCTGATGAGAGCAAATTTTACGTCTCATTTGGAAACCAAGGACCCAGAGTATGGAGGAAGAATGAAGAGGCACACACTGCAAGATGCTTGAAGTCCAGTGTGAAGTTTCCACAGTCTGTGTTGATTTGGGGAGCCATGTCATCTGCTGGTGTTGGTCCACTGTGCTTCATTAAGTCCAGGGTCAACGCAGCCGTCTATCAGGAGATTTTGGAACTTCATGCTTCCTTCCGCAGACGAGCTCTATGGGGATGCTGACTTCACTTTCCAGCAGGACTTGGCACCTGCCCACACTGCCAAAAGCACCAAAACCTGGTTCAATGACTGTGGGATTGATTGGCCAGCAAACTCGCCTGACCTTAACACCATCGAGAATCTATGGGGCATTGCCAAGAGAAAGATGAGAGACATGAGATCGAACAATGCAGAAGAGCTGAAGGCCGCTATTGAAGCATCTTGGTCTTCCATAACACCTCAGCAGTGCCACAGGCTGATAGCTTCCATGCCACGCCACTATAAGACAGTAATTGCTGCAAAAGGGGCCCAAACCAAGTACTAATGCCCCGTACACACGGTTGGATTTTCCGATGGAAAATGTCCGATCGGAGCGTGTTGTCGGAAATTCCGACCGTGTGTGGGCTCCATCGGACATTTTCCATCGGATTTTCCGACACACAAAGTTGGAGAGCAGGAGATAAAATTTTCCGACAACAAAATCCGTTGTCGGAAATTCCGATCGTGCGTACATAAATCCAACGGACAAAGTGCCACGCATGCTCAGAATAAATAAAGAGATGAAAGCTATTGGCCACTGCCCCGTTTATAGTCCTGACGTACGTGTTTTACGTCACCGCGTATAGAACGATCGGATTTTCCGACAACTTTGTGTGACCGTGTGTAGACAAAACAAGTTTGAGCCAACATCCGTCGGAAAAAATCCTAGGATTTTTTTGTCGGAATGTCCAAACAAAGTCCGACCGTGTGTACGCCCTATAAGTATAAGCATGCTTATACTTTTCAGAGGTCCGATATTGTTCTATGTACAATCCATGTTTTAATGACTGCATGTAATATTCTAATTTTCTGAGATTGTGGATTTTGGGTTTTCATGAGCTGCAAGCCATAATCATCACAATTATGACAAATCACAGCTTGAACTATCTTGCTTTGCATGTAATGAGTCTATCTCATATATTAGTTTTACCTTTTAAGTTACATTAGTGAAATAAATGAACTTTTGCACAATTTCAAATTTTTCAAGTATCACCTGTATGTGGTATACTTGCGATTGTCAGGAGCAGGAGAATTCATTTTGGGTTGTTCTTTGGTGGTAGGTTATGGTAGTAGCAAGAAATATACAGCTAAATTAAAAAAAATGATTTTCTTTTTACTATCTTGGTCCAGTTTTTCTTTGATAATTAAAAAAAAGGAGAGATATTCATTACCATTTACCACCAAATGAAAGCTTTGTCCTGAAAAAAACAAGGTATAATCCACCTGGATGCACAAAGTAGTTGTGATGATATGTACGGTTTTACTAACATATGTCAAAGTTGCAAAATTGTGCTTAGGCATTAGGATTTGTTTTACCCTTAGGCGTGAAGGGATTAAGGCATAAGTGACATAAGCGAGGGGAGTTCTTGACAGACAGAAGACACATTCTATATAACTACCTTTGTCCATCAGTCCAAACCAATTTGTTGCATTTCTGGAGGACAAGTGCTGAAAGTAATTGTGACACAACCATGAGTACACCAGGAAAAACCAATGAGTATATGCAGAGAAAGCAAGGATCTGACTAATTGCTATGGACAACATGGGCATAATCACCTTATGTCCTTCATTTGATAAAATAAATATTATTGGGGAAAATACATATAACAATCAGTAATTATTTATTGTTATCCTAACTACTAACATGCTAAAGAAAATTTCCAATTGGATTGTTATAGCTTAGGACAGTGGTCAACTGACCTAATGTGGACCTCGAGTGCAGCCCCTAATATCACCAATAGGTTGCACAAAATACTTTTTTCCGGTAATGGTAAAGAAATCTGATAAACACTGCAGAAATGCAACAGAAGATGGTCAGGGATTATGGGAATGCAACAATGCCCACAGAGGCTATGCTCGTAAATTTGACAAGGTGTGGGCCAAATGTCTAGATGATGTAGCCTCAGCATTAATTTCTCTTTGCTGATTGATGTGACTTTGGGTTAGAATTGATTTCAAGCACATGCCCTTTCTATTATCCTGCTCTATAGGGGGGATTCTTATTGGGTAATTATTCTTTTAGGATACAGTATTTTAATACGAGCCAACACACTTCTATTCATATATATGTTGTTTTTCGATTTTTGTACTTTGGTCTCTTTTTGGGGTAGCCTGCTCCTACGTGTAATGGGCTGTCCACCCCATTTTCTTTTTTGTCCTTGTATGTGTCAAAAACCGAATAAAAAGTTTTGGGGAAATAAAAACAAACTCTGAGACAGGCTTAAATCGATTAAGTAGCAGCGAGATACTTAGTATTTACATCAGACTCTATGTGAGGAGCAACAGCAAGGGGCCTTCTGAGCATGTGTGTGGAGATCCCTCCCCTATTTTACAAACAAGGGCTCCTCAGGTCGCATGTTTACTGACAGGCCTAGAGGTGGATTGGGAGAGTGAATAAAGGAAGACCTAAACAGATAGAATTAGCTTATTGCATGTTTCTTGATGCTTAAAGCCTAACTCCAAAACTTTCGAATTTGGATACTGCATGAAAGGGTTAGAGCCAGCTTTTACTGTGCCCTTATTGGAGGAAATTTGCCCTCATTTCCTGTCTTAACAGGATGTAAAAGGGAAACACAGGCACAGGCAAAACACAAAAAATCATGTTTAGAAGAGTGAGGAATGGTTAGAATTTCTAGCAATGTTTTTATTACTGTCTGTGCCTTCCAGTACCAGTGATTAATTAACTGTCCATAAGTTAAACTGAAATCACAGGGATAGGAGGTAAATCAAAATCTCCCAAAAGGCTCGCTTGATAGTAAAAAAAAAATAACAGTAGTTTTAAATTCCTCCCGAATCTTTAAAAATGTAAAAAGAAACTGTATTGGCTTAGGCTTTAATTTTCAGTTTGGACTAGAGGTAGCTTTAAGGAATTGGTTGGAGAAGTCATACAGCTTCAAAGAACCTATATAACACTTTACTGTTGTGTGCTCCAAAGCCCTTTGGTTAGTATCCTCTTAGGATCCATAAAACAATGCAGTTAATGAGAGTTGATAGAATTACTAGTAACTTTATTGCCCTGCATAATATGCTGAATCCCCATATATTTAAATATCATTAGCGTGAACTCATAAACTGAGAGCAGGAGCTGGAATAGTTTCAGATTAGCATTGTATGTTGAAAAAACTATTATGTTCTCCCTACTAAGACAGATACAATAGTTCATGTAATACAATGATTGCAATGGCAAAAAATGAATGCTCTAAAATATATGTATATTTGGGAATTATACAAAAACATAACAAGATTTCGAGGTATACTAGAAAAAAAACAACCCAATGTTTGTTAACAGCATTCATTAAAAAAATAACAATTTGTCTGCTGCATAAAGAGGTAAACGAAAAATCCTGGACAGCCGCACTCAAAAGAAATCTTCGATCTTTATTTAAATATGATCATAAAAATACATGCCACAACATTACAAAGCAGGAAAGCTGACGCGTTTTACTCTGTAGTCAGTGCTTAATCATGATTAAGCACTGACTACAGTGTGAAACGCATCAGCTTTCCTGCTTTGTGATGCTGTGGCATGTATTCTTTTGAGTGCGGCTGTTCAGGATTTTTCTTTTACCTCTTAATTACCAGCATTGCCTGCACCTGTTACTTCCAGCATAGAGAAAATGTTTGTTCCTCACAGACCTCTTTCGGAGCGGTGATATCTCTCTCAATTTGTCTGCTGCACTGGGCATTATCAAAACAAGTGCATCTAAACCCATAAGCAAAAATGTAATATATTTCAGCTTACTAGTCCTTGGATGGGGGGTCAATTAGTTTTCTTTTCTCAGGGTCTCTGCCTTTATTTTCATCTTGAAAACCAGTGCAGCCATCGCATCTATGTACAGGTAAGCTTTTATTCATTTAAGCACTTAAGCCCCGGAAGAATTGGCTGCTCAATGACCAGGCCATTTTTTGCGATACGGCACTGCGTCGCTTTAACTGACGACAACATTGACGTACGTTTTTCCCGCAAATAGAGCTTTCTTTTGGTGGTATTTGAGCATCTCTGTGGTTTTTATTTTTTGCGCTATAAGCAAAAAAAAGAGCGTCAATTTTGAAAAAAAAAACATAATATTTTGTACCTTTTGCTGTAATAAATAGCCCCAATTTTTTTTTTAAAAAGCTCATTTTTTCCTCAGTTTAGATCGATATGTATTCTTCTACATATTTTTGGTAATAAAAAAATCGCAAAAAGCGTATATTGATTGGTTTGCACAAAAGTTTTGGCGTCTACAAAATAGGGGATAGATTTATGGCATTTTTATTATTATTATTTCTTTTTACTAGTAATGGCAGCGATTTGCGATTTTTATCGAAACTACGACACTACGGCAGACACATCGGACACTTTTGACACATTTTTGGGTCGACTGACAATTGTATAGAGATCAGTGCTATAAAAATGCACTGATTACTGTATAAATGTCACTGGCAGGGAAGGAGTTAACACTAGGGGACGATCAAGGGGTTAACTGTGTTCCCTATGTGTGTGTTCTAACTGTGGGGGATGGGACTGACTATAGGAGATGAGAGATCGTGGTTCCCCGCTCTCTCTCTCCGCTCCTCACAGAACTGGGATGTGTGTGTTTACACACACGTCCCTATTCTGCCTCTCGTGCCCGCGATTGCTCACGTGTCACAAGCATCGGCACCCCTGCTGTGCAGCGCGCGCCTGCTATCCCGCTTAAAGGGACCGACGTATAGCTACAACGGTTCGCAGGATCGTGCCGACCTGCCGCAGTATAATGACGGCGGCTGGTCGGCAAGTGGTTACATGTCTGTTCGTGGGTTTAATTTCTGCTTAGAGTATAAAAGTGGTGTCAATTGTGAATTGCATTTCACTACCAAGGATGTGTATGATGTTTTGTGTGGTACTTGATATTTGCCACTGTTATGTAATCCCCCCACTGTGGTAGTCGAGTACTGTCACAATGGAACTACTCTACCAAGTTTTCAAGAATAGTTTTTGGCTACCAAAGCCAATATTTATTTGTGCTAATGCGGGCAATAGTATAAATGTACCAAATGCTTGGCTGTCATAAAACCCCTTTCTGCTAAGCTCCACATCTTTTATATATGCATTTCAGCAATCCAGGCACAATGTATACATGGGGAAAGTGTAGGAAATGGCATTCCTATAGGCTGATATGTGTTTTTCCACTACTCTTTCTGTCATAAAGGAGACCTGTTTGTATTTCATATGTACTGTACATAGGACAGGTTTGAAGATGAAAGAACATGACTAACTACTATGGACAATACACGCAATTCTTCTTTCAGACACTTTACAGGCAAGGCCTGTCATGAATAAAATCAAAAAATTACCATACACTGGTAAAGAATTCACACATAGTAGAAAAATTTATATTTATGTTTATTAATCTTGCACACCTAGATTCGACTTCCTTCATGGGAAACAATCCCAGAGTCACCTTTTGTTGCATCAAAAGCCAACTTCCAATGGACCTTCGAATTGTAGCCCCAACACAACTGATTTTTACCCTATATGCTAATTTTCAACCAGCACTATAAACTTTCTATTCTTCAGAATTTTTTTTTTTTTTGCTAGTCAAGAAAATGGACATTCAGTGGTTGAAGTATTTTCAAACTACAAAAAGGCTTCAAGGGTGACCGATTGAATGTCTAATGTATTATTGCCATAATGCAGATAGATTAAGGGAATTTTCAATACTGATGAATTGTGTTTATTGCAGGTCACCTTGAAGTAATTATTTGACTGGTAATTAAGAGTCAGTTCAAATGAAGAATTTACCAGGCCATCGTCTTTTGCGTCTATATTGACATTTCTTTAGCAATCAATAGTTTCAATTCTATAAGGGTAACTATCATTTTACATACTTTTTTAGCATTCAGTGCAATAACCAAGGTACAGCCTTAGCCTTCTAACCCTCATTATTGACAGTTCTAGACAGAAAAGTTTTTTTTTTTGTTTTTTTTTTAGCATACCGTTATTATAATACCAGCAAACTGCTAAATGATTTCATTGCATAATCTGCAAACCCTAAGACTTGTCATGTCCCGTGATCTTCTCATCTGTCAGTAAGTGACCCTTGTTTTTGTCCTTGGGCTTATCCAATGCTCTATTTTATTGAATTTGCTTGCTTAAGATTACTAAGCAAGCAAACAAAAATAAATGGTTTCCTGAAAGAAGTTGAACCAAATAAATATACAAACACACAATCATGTCATTTTTATCTGATCTCAATGTAGATGTCATTCTGGACTGGATCTAATATGATGCAATAGCAGATTCAACCACGGAAGAAAGTGTACAACAGTGGGGCTTTCTCAGCATAGTATAAAATGGTACAAAATGCCAGAACACTATTCGAATCCAGAAAAAACGTTCTATAAGCTTATGCGTTTTGGCCAATCCTGACCTTATAGTTGAATACAACTATAAGTCCCCTTCCTTTTAAAAACCCTCTCCTCCTTAAAGAACATACCAGTTTCATCAGAACAAAAGGTGTTCAATGTTTTACAGTTTTCTTTATAATGCAGCCACAACGGTGGTAGAAAAGCTCTCTGTGGGGAAACAGTGGTCTCTTTGTAAAGATCCAATGTGCCCCTGCCAGGTCAGACCTACAACTTTGCAATCAATAAAGCGCAAATTTTCTGCTGATTGAAGAGCTCTGGCTCTGACTTAGCAGGGGAGGTGTTGGACCTGGATCACAGTTTCCCCACACAAGGATACTTCTCTGCAACATGCTGGCAGCCTTTTCTACTCTGGCTGTGTATTCTTTCCAAAGAAAACAACTGGAAAACTTTGCACACCTTTTGTTTTGATGGATCTGAACATCCAATTGAGCCCAAAATAATAATAAGGTGACAATCTAAAAACCTTTTTAAAGTATTCACAAATGTACCACTTTGGAGGCCTTTGGATTTGGTTCTACTTTTATTTCATTACTTAAAATACTTTATAGTAATCCATCGGCCCAGGTTTCTATTCAGGGTTATAAATCGTTATAGTTTCCTATCCAACATGGAACAAGACAAGGTTATCCACTTTTCCCATTGCTATTTACATTAGCAATTGAACCCTAGGCTGTAGCAATCTCACCCTAGCATACATGGTATATGTTGTGGACAACAAGAGCATAAATGTTCCTTGTTTGCCAACAATGTCCTTATGTATATCACTAATCCTCAAATTACCCTACCTAATCTGCTGACCTTGTTACACCAATTTTCCCAGCTCTCGGGGCTTTCTTTGAATACCCAAAAAACGACATCCCTTGATATTTCTTTACCCCCCTCGACGGTACTGACCTTACAAAATACCTATAATCTTCACTGGGCAATAAGCTCCCTTACATATTTAGGCATCCAGGTGACCCCCTCGATCGACGCTCTTTACCAGGCTAATTATCCTCCACTCTTTTGTCAACTTCAGGGAGATCTTTGACGATGGACAGACTATCCCTAATCTTGGTTTGGCAGAATCAACTCTATTAAAATGACATTTCTACCCAGGATACTTTATTATTTTAGGACCTTACCAATTGCGGCCGCAAGGGGAAATCTACAGCATTTACAATTGGAAGTCCTTCCCTTTATTTGGGGTAGTAAAAAACCCTGAATGAATAAACTAACATTGTATGTCTCGAAACCGTGTGGTGGGCTTGTAGATGGACCGCTTACACTTACAAATATATATCTTATCAAACGAAGGGCCTCCTACGGGGACGGGTATCTACGGTATACGCTACTCTCACTGTCCCGACTACGAAGCTGCCTTACATGATTCAATGGGAACGGGACTTGAATACCACTTTTGATCTATATGACTGGCAAGATATTGCCTATGCTTTATCCAAGGTATCTATTAACCTCCCTGGTGGTATGATTATTTCAGACTTTTGATGCTGAAAGTGGTACAATTATTTTGCACAGAAATTTGGCGTTTTATAATGTAGGCCTGTAATTCTTAGCAATAACTCACTTAAACCTGTCCAAACAAGAGTCTAGTAGACATCCCGGGTATGATAAAGTTTGAAAAACGAAATCAAAAATTATAATATAATAAATAACTATACATAATTAAACAAATAATAATATAATAATAATAAAAATTATTCAATAATGTAATCAAATCAAAAAACTGAAATTTGCTCACTTGCAGAATTGTCGATTTCGTTACTTTCAGTGTTTGATGACGGATTTCCCCACAAATCACTATCACTCAATTCTGCAAGTGATTCTAATTTATTATCGCTGTTTTCTAGCTGGTCTAAAAGCACTTTTGACGTAAACGGATATTTTTTGGTTGCTATGGACAATCTCCAGTTTCCTGGCAGAAAGAACAGTATTTATAATATAAAACTGCATGCAGGACACTGGTCAAAGCATTAGAGACAAAGGGGATGTGTAATTATTTGACACAGTACTGTAATCTGTATACTGTGTTTTTTACTTTTTGAATTTGGTGCCGAACTCCGTCTCCGTGTGTCACAACGCTCGCAGGGAACGGAGCTCGGCACTGTGAATCAAGCGAGACACGGCGGGGAGACATTGCAGGATCCAGGGGACAAGGTAAGTATCCTCTACATGGATCCTGCGATGCGATCCCGAGTCTGGCTCGGGGTTACCGCCTTTGGTATTGAAAATCCACCCCGAGCTAGACTCGGGAATACCGCCAGGGGGGTTAATACAACACCAAGGGGTAGATTTAATAAAACTGGTGTACTCAGAATCTGGTGCAGCTCCGCATGGGAGCCAATCAGCTTCTAACCTCAGCTTGTTCAATTAAGCTTTGGCAATAAAACCTGGAAGCTGACTGGTTTTTATGCAGAAGTGAGCCTGAACCCCCAATTGAAGCAAACTACAAAACATTCCTTCGTTGGTATCTGGTCCCGACCAGAGTTGCGAGGATGCACCCATCTACATCCCCCACTTGCTTTAGACGTTGTGGCCAGATGGGTACAATGTATCATGCTTAGTGGCAGTGTCCTGTAGTCACCAGATTTTGGATTCAAATTTTTAATCTGGTGTATTCAGTGAGGGGAGTTAATATCCATAGATCTCCGGAACCAGCGCTTTTTCCAACACTACCTGATGAGGTCCCCATAAAATCAGAAAAACAAATTACAGATATGTTTTTGGGAGCTAGATTAACTACTGCTAAATATTGGAAGCAGTCGATGGTTCCCCTTGACTACATGAAGAACAAAAACGTAACTGGATCATGGTAATGATAGACTTACCTTTATTCTTCGCATTTCTACTAAGAAATTTTCTCAAGTTATACCTTTGCCATGTGACATCTCACTGGTACACTGGGCGTGTGAAAAACTGGAGGAGGCTCTGTGCCGGCCATCAGCCCTCAAAAAACATAAGCCCCTCCTAAAGTGGGCAGCATATATTTGCAGACACAACAGGAACCAGCAAAATATCCAACGTGTGCAATCTTTATCCCATTACATGCCCCTGAAACTGTTGCAAATGGTCTTTCCTCTATACACTATCCAAATATCACACGACACGACATCTATATAGTACTATTGATCAAACATGGGTATATTGAGTGATAGTTTTTTTTCCTACCAATTATGCATCAGGTTAAAGAATTATCTACGTTTTCAGTACTATATATCAGTGTAGTATCTCTCGTTAATTAGAAAGCAATGGAGGCTTAAAGAATAAAATAATTATGACTGGTTACCTATATTGTGAATATAAAAAAACAAACTTTGATGCAAATGGTCATTTCTGATTAGTCACTTACATAAAACATTGTTATACTGATAAATAAATCTTTTGTAAGGTCATATGAAGCATGAGTATGTTGATCATTCTTCAGTCCAGACATGAGTCCTTTGAAATGAACAAATTATTTTGCCACATTAATACAAAGTTGTGCTGTCTTTCAGTTTATTGTCTGTTTGATAAAAAAATGTTCTCAACAAAGCTGGTTATTTGTGTTCTCCGATACTACATTGCAATTTTCTGGCTAATAGGTATGATTAATGAAGACAATTTTCTGCAAATTGACCAGTTAATATGATTCTATTTCTAAAACCCACATTGTGCACATAATCGGAATAACAAAGTGTGCCTACTATCAAACAATGAGCACTAATGTAACTCTGTGCTGAGAGTATATCCTGCAACCTCACTAAGGACATCATCTGACAGCTATTACACCATATATGACAGTGCTGTCACTGTACCATCAAACATTTGTACAAGAATAAGACTGGAATATTTCCAGGTAAAAGGTAGGCAATGCCAAAAAAATACACTGCTACTGCTCACAGATGTTAGAGGATTGTCTCCTCATGTGGTTGATTTAGGCCAGATTTATGTGTAAGTACGCCCTTCCCAGCTGCCTTGATCTGCCTGCCTTGCATAAATAAGCACAGAGACCCAGTGATGATTAGCATGTTACTGGGGAAGGAGGAACCAGGGAAGACAAAATATAAGGAAATTAAGCCTAAGCTTTATATACACATACAGTCTCACTGGACGATTGAAACAGGTACTTTATGAGCATGGATCGGAAAGAAAACTTCCCCCATAGCTGACTGGTATTTCACTGGATTCAATCCATTGAATTGTATTATGTGGCACCATTATAATCTACTCATGATGAGAACATTAAAAGAATGCAAGAACATTCTTGGAATTGCTTGCCTTTACATATCTTATTCTGGGCATAGAAAAAAGCCTATAAAGTACATGGAGACATACATGAGAAGGACGTCTATAAATCCCAGCAAGAAGTAATGACAAGCTATAAAATACTGGCAGATGTTCTCTGACAGCCTGATAGAGAGGAGCTGTAATATGCCAGCATGATAATAGTTGGAGCACCAAGTCTGATCTCAAATAGATAATAAACACGATGTAAACATATAAAAAAAAACAGCTATGGTTACCATACTCAGTAATAATGAATGGGGGAAACTGAAGTATTATTTGTATCACAGGAGTTCTCTTGAAGATATAGAGGTTGATTTACTAAAGACAAAAAGACTGTACACTTTGCAAATGCAGTTGCTTCAGAGCTTAGCAAATCAGGTGATGATTCACTTTGCAAGGAATTCCCAATCACATGTAAGGAAAGTAAAACAAATTGCATTTTTGCTTGCACATGCTTAGATGACGGAAGTCAGCAGAGCTTCCCCATTTACTGTGGAGCAACTGCACAGTCTATTTGTCTTTGGTACATCAACCCTATATTGTATTAAGTAAAGTACTGATTAATGTAATAATCTAAATATAAGACAGCTACCACTTTATAGTCATACATGCTTTCTCACTGCAGTAACCTAAATGTAATGCATGTTGAAAGCTGAATGTGTTTTAAATATGGTTACAAGAACAATCCATAACTAAAATGCATGGGATTTGAAGCAAAATTATAATGCAAGTAAAAAAATGGCTTCCAGCAAAAGTTTATTATTAAAATAGTTCTCTTACTCATACCTTCCAAATTTCTGAAATGATTAAGAGGGTCATCTATTAGCATACATTATGTAGGCAAAGGACATGTCCCTGTCACTGCCCCAGTTACATGGACCACAAAGAGCTAATATACAGAAAATGATGGGCTAAACCACACAAGTCCTTGTTTGAGCTCTATTTTACCTTAATTTTGGCCTTTCAAAATAACAAATGCCATAAAATAGAAGTTGAATAAAAAAATTTAGTGCATCATAAACATTTTTGTAGTAAAATAGTTAGATGTACACATCAAACCAAAAAGAGGGACAACTGAGGCTTCATGAGAAACAGAGCTATTTGGTCTCATAAGACGGACAGTCCTTCAAATGAGGGATAGTTGGCACCTATGACACTTAGGGTACAATGTTTTAAGTGCAAGGTAGAGCACTCTATAAATCTCTCAGTACAGAGCCACTGCTACTGAATAAGCTGGGGAACAACACCTTCAGGAAAAGTATTTACCTTGCCTAATCACTAATTACCTCCGGCACTAGCCAGCCAAAGACATGAGAGCCACCCACAGACACATTTTGCATCTCATAACTTCCCGGAGTAACTACAGCCTGATAATTAAGGGGAAGCAACACAGCATGTTCACAGTTAGACTCCTTTCACACTGAGGCAGTTTTCAGGCGTTTTAGCGCTAGAAATAGCGGCTGTAAAGCATCTAAAAAAACACTTCCCATGAATTTCAGTGTGACTTTTCACACTGGGGCGGTGCGCTTGCGGGACGCTAGGAAAAGTCCTGCAAGCAGTATCTTTGAGGCGGTTTGGGAGCGCTATATACAGTGCTCCCAAAACGCCCTGTCCATTGAAATGAATGGGCAGCGCTTCCAAAGTGCCTGAAAAGCGATTCGGAAGCGCCACAACACTGGCGCTTTTAACCCCTTTTTTGCCCACTAGCGGCCGAAAAACACTGTTTAAACAGAGGTAAAGCGCTGCTAATACGAGCTGCGCTTTATCGCTAATGCTCAGGTGGCTCACGTGTGAAAGCGGTCTTACATTTTTGTTCACACTGCCTGCCCATTTCTGGACATTTATCAATTAACAGAAAAATAACAGATGGAGCAAATGCATGCAAAGGCTGTTGAGAGGAATCACTAGGCCATCTGACTTTTCCATAATATGATGCCGAATTCTTTTTCTCTGAAGGCTCTTGATTGGTGGACTGCAGAATCCAGACATATCACTTCACTCAAAAGGAAAAAGCATTAAATCGACATCTTGACTTTTTTTTTAAAATCCACAATAGCTTAATGTAATTGGGACTAAGAAAGCGTGTAGAAAAGGGTAGACGTCTGCACAACAGGGCATCATTATTCACATGTGCCTAGGGCAGGATGGGCTCTAAATATAAAACATTGTAAAAGAGTGGCAAACAATTGTTATATGCAAATACTAAATATATATAGTTACAGCAAGCATATGAGGAAATGTGCTTAGTGTAGAGTGGATTAGTGTAGCCATTATAGAGAACATCTTAGTGCATGACTACAGAAACTGTTTAGAGGAGAGCTCTTCTTCCCACTTTTAAATTAAAGCTTATATGGATTCAGAAACATGTGCAATCTGAAAAGTAAGCAATTAACACACTACTTAGCATTAGACAGGCTAGAAAAATCCTTAATGCCCACACAATGCTAATTAAATTTTGTACAGTGCCATATTATAAACTGCTCACAAGTTATTTTTAAAGAGGAAAATGAGGTACTGTTGGTGCAGCAATACACTATAAAACATTTACCGCCTCCACTTACAGTCTTACAAATAGGATAATAAGAGCCATGTCATACTAATAAGGACTAAAACATCTCACTACTTATTTTCTCTGATGATATGTAATTGGTTACAGAGTTGAAGTTGTGGATGGCTATAACTCTCCTCTATGCTGCTACAAGTTACCATGCAACATGGAATACTAGCAGCTGTACTGGATAACAGAAGTAGTCACTAAAGCTGGCAATTTGTATATACAGTGCCTTGAAAAAGTATTCATACCCCTTGAAATTTTCTACATTTTGTCATGTTACACAAAAACCTAAATGTATTTTATTGGGCTTTTATGTGATAGACCAACACAAAGTGACACATAATTGTGAAGTGGAAGGCAAATGATAAATGGTTCCCTACATTTTTTACAAATAAATATGTGAAAAGTGTGGCGTGCATTTGTATTCAGCCCCTATTACTCTGATACCCCTAACTAAAATCTAGTGGAACCAATTGCATTCAGAAGTCATCTAAAACGTAAATCGAGTCCACCTGTGTGTGTAATTTAATCTCAGTATAAATACAGCTGTTCTGTGAAGCCCTCAGAGGTTTGTTAGAGAACCATAGTGAACAAACTGCATCATGAAGGCCAAGGAACACACCAGACAGGTCAGGGATAAGGTTGTGGAGAAGTTTAAAGCAGGGTTAGGTTATAAAAAAAATATCCCAAGCTTTGAATATCTTACGGAGCACTGTTCAATTCATCATCTGAAAATGGCACAATTGTAAACCTACCAAGACATGGCCGTCCAATTAAACTGACAGGCCTGGCAAGGAGAGCATTAATTAGAGAAGCAGCCAAGAGGCCCATGGTAACTCTGGAGGAGCTGCAGAGATCCACAGAAGATCCAAGAAGAAAGCCATTATTGAAAAAAAGCCTTAAGAAGTGCCATTTGCAGTTTGCAAGAAACCATGTGGGGGACACAGCAAACATGTGGAAGAATGTGCTCTGGTCAGATGAGACAGAAACTGAACTTTTTGGCCTAAAAGCAAAACGCTACATGTGGAGGAAAACTAACACTGCACATCACCCTGAACACACCATCCCCGCCCCGAAAATTGGTGGAAACAATGTGATGTTGTGAGGGTGATTTTCTTCAGGAGGGACAGGGAAGCTGGTCAAAGTTCATGGTAAGATGGATGGAGCCAAATACAGGGCAATCTTAGAAGAAAACCTGTTAGAGTCTGCAAAAGACTTGAGACTGGGTGGAGGTTCACCTTCGAGCAGGACAACAACCCTAAACATACAGCCAGAGCTACAATGGAATGGTTTAGACCTAACCATGTTAATGTGTTAGAATGGCCCAGTCAAAGTCCAGACCTAAATCCAATTGAGAATCTGTGGCAAGACTTGAAAATTCCTGTTCACAGATGTTCTCCATCCAATCTGATATAGCTTGAGCAGTTATGCAAAGAAGAATGGGGAAAAATGTCACTCTCCAGATGTGCAAAGCTGGTAGAAACATCCCCAAAAAGACTTGTAGCTGTAATTGCAGCAAAAGGTGGTTCTACAAAGTATTGACTCAGAGGGTCTGAATACAAATGCACGCCACAATTTTCGCTTATTTATTTGTAAATCATTTTGAAAACCATTTATCATTTTCCTTCCACTTCACAATTACAGTATGTGCCACTTTGTGTTGGTCTTTCACATAAAATCCCAATAACATACATTTACGTTTTTAGTTGTAACATGACAAAATGTGGAGAATGTCAAGTGGTTTGAATACTTTTTCAAGGCACTGTAACAACTGACCAACCAGCTATTAATGTTATAAAATACCTTAACACAGTTTCAATGGTAGACTTTTGGAAACACTTCAGTGAATTACTACACAAATAGTTTTAAAGTATAAGTAAAGACAAAACTTTTTTTTAGTTTTGGATAAAGTGGAGAAGGATTAGAATGCTTGTCAGTTTTTATTGCTGTCTATGCCCCCCATTAAGGAGATTCACCCTCTCTATTTGTCTTGTTTACCATTATCCTTGAAAGTAAAATAAAATCCCAAACGCAATCCAAAATGAAAAAAAAAAAAATTGCCCTATAGTTCTACTTTAATGTAATCCACCCTTTTATCCATGTATTATCCAGTTGCCACCCGCCCACCGTCAAATGACGGAGGGGCGGTGCAGCTCTCGTTCTAAGATGATGTCATATGAATGGCAGGTCTTGTGCGCCCGCCCAGGGTGCCCTGATTACATTAAAGTGCCAACAGTGTCACCAATCAGTGCCCACCATTACCAGCAATCAGTGCCCACCAGTGCCAGCAATCAATGCCCACAACTGCCCACAAGTGCCACCAATCAGTGCCCATTAGTGATGGCAGTCAGTGCTGGCAATGAGTGCTGCCTATCAGTTCTGCCCATGAATGCCCATCACTGCTGTCCATCAATGCCCATCAGTGTCGCCCATCAATGCCACCCATCAATGCCCATCAGTACCACCTATCCGCGCCCACCAGTGCCACCTATCAGTGCTGCCTATCAGTACTCATCAGTGCCACATATCAGTGCCCATAAGTGCGGCATATTAGTGCCTCCTCATCAGTGCCACCTAATCCGTGCCCATAAGTGCCGCCTCAGCAGTGCCCGTAAGTGCCATCTCATCAATGCCCATCAGTTCAGCATATCAGTGCCCATAAGTGCTGGCATCAGTGAAGGAGAAAAATTATCCCAACATTTTTGGTTATTTTTTTTTTCTGTAAAAAATAAAAAACCCAGCAGTGATTAAATACCACCAAAAGAAAGCTCTATTCATGTGAAGAAAATGATAAAAATTTCATTTGGGTACAGTGTAGAATGACCGTGCAATTGTCATTCAAAGTGCGACAGCGCTGCAAGCTGAAAAATGGCCTGAGCAGGAAGGGGGTGTAAGTGCCCTGTAGGCAAGTGGTTAAACTATATGATGTAACCCAACATAGCCAATGCTCAGTTAGCACTAACTAATTAGTGATACCTATTAGGAGGCCCATTCATAAACTTCCGTTTGGTTCTATTCTTTTTTGATCTTGCCTTTTGTCTGGTGCTTTATCTAGTTAGTTAGTGACCACAGCCTGACCCCGAACACAATTACATGATTCTTTCTGATAAGACACATGTGCCTGTTTGTAACCCAGGCCTGCCTCTAACTCCATCTTCTGTCTGCTGATTCTGCTGTATACCTTCTGTTGCTGACCCTAAACTGCCTACTGATTATTATTATTATTATTTTTTATATACAGGATTTCTATAGCGCCAACAGTTTACGCAGCGCTTTACAGTATAAAAAGGAGACAATACAGTTATAATACAATAAAATACAAGAGGATTAAGAGGGCCCTGCTCAGAAGAGCTTACAATCTAATAGGGTGGGGCAGGTGGTACAAAAGGTTGTAACTGTGGGGAAAGAGCTGATGGAAGTGATTATGCTAATCATCTTCACCTGGTATATTGGGCACTTCTGCCAATCTGCTGCGAAGGTGCCCCCTGTCCCATCTCCAAGACCATCACTGTTATATAAGTGCGAGAGCCTACTTTGCTAATCCATTCTTACATATATGGTTGCATCCTTCAAATTTACAATATAACCAGAGAACCTCTGAAACTCTATATCATATTAAGTTGGCTAAGAAATGTAGTCAATATGGAGCCACACAGTTCTCACTGCTATCAGCTGTGAGCCAACGTGATCTGGTTCGAAATGCACAGCTGGTGTTATTTTTAAAGGCTCGATTCTATAATAAAATGGATGATTTTTACAGAAAAAATAATGACAGACGGCTTCTGCCTGCTCAGTCTCTGGAGCTCTGCACAGTTTCCTGCGGAACACAGACTGCCACTGTAAGCTCACCATGGTGCCGTGTTTCCACTCGGAGCACAGTTGGAAAATGTCTATCTGCTTTGACATGAACAATGAGAAGCAAATGTGTTGGGTCTATGCATATACAACATAATTAGCACAAAATATAACCCAGTAATAAAAAACTTAGAACTCAGAACTTTATTTTAGGTTCTAAATGTACAACCCACACAGTTTTCTGAACAACGTGTAATACAAGCAATGTCTTCACAGGAACAGAGGTATCTGCATTACGAACGGCGCCCACAGACTTGAAAAGATGATCACTCATTAACTTAAAACACCAGTCTACTATGTGGGGAATTACAAGATACTCTATAATCATAAATATGTGCTCACAACTTATAAATATAAGGGTGAGTTAGGACATTTTTACAATGCAACGCATTTGTAGAAATAGGATCTCTTGAAAACCATTAATTTTCAGATGCCCATGCATATTGCCTTTGCAGAAAAATGCAGTAAAATCCAGTACAATGCTCCTGGTGGAGACAAGCCTTTAGAAATGTTTCTGCAATATATGATTGGAATATAGTAAAAAATCTGAACTCAGCTGTTATTTATTTCCTGTATTTTTATAGTGCTGACATATCACGCAATACTTTATAGAGTATATAAAAAATATGCCATTAGTTCCTGTCCCCAGACACATACACAAACTCTAAAGCATTTTCTACAAAAAGAAGCTAGCTAACGTTCCAATATTTTTGAACTGTATGAGGAAAACCAGGACCCAGAGCTGCAAAGTAAAGCTAACCACTTAAGCCAGCCATACATGGATCGAAATGTGGCTGGTTCAGCAGGGACTGGCCAAGTTTTGATCCATGTAAGGGCAGGCTGGTTGTAAACAAGTCAATCCATCAATCGACTTGTGTATAACCAGCCTGTTGGAAATTTTTCTCTTTAATCAGTGTATTGTGATGGTGGGGAAGTGCGTTTTGGTGCAAGGTCCATTTTAATGTGTTCAAGGAGATAAGACGAGATTAAAAAGTATGTGTTCAAGGAGATAAGACGAGATTAAAAAGTATAAAATCCACCATTCAAAATATATATGAATTGTTAAAGTAAAACTCCAACCAAAACCTTTCTTCCTAGCTTTGATAGAAGTGGAAAAAGGTTAGATCTTCCAAATATTTGTATTTCTATCTCTGACCCTATTAGGGACATTTCCTCTTACTTCCGGTCCCTGTAAAAGTCTACTTCATATCTGGAACATATGAATTTTATGAAAATCACTTCTTTCCAAAGGCACACCACAGCTGCATGATACAAAGACCATTTGTTTAATGGAAGATCTCAAGAAAAAACTTGGGATGTGCCACCAGATTTGGGCTGCAAATGATGTTTACTAAAGCAAAGAGGGTAAAGGATGGGTTTGGAGTGTAAGCACAGAGGTCTGGATCATTGCCTTGGCAACAAACATCTATTGTGACCTAACCAGGAAGTCTGCCAAATGTTCCTCAGGTCATCACTGAATCCCAATTTATGTAATAGAAAAGAAAGTCTTACTGAACATGTGTCAGCCTACTCACAAGGAGAATCAGGCATGGATTCGGGATAAGTGAAAAGCACAAAATGTGCCTTGATTGCAATTGTCTAGCTAAATGGAACAATTTTACTTAGCTAAAGAACCTGTAATCTGTAGTATATTGGAATCTTCTTGAAGCAGCATATGGTCATGATTGCAGAAGCCATGCAGTCAATAAATAATTAACATTGCTATTCATTTTCAGTGTTTCATTATTGTTAGGTGAAGCAGAAACACTAGAATCAGAGGGTCATGGTGGCCACTGGGGAGGTGTAGAGGATACAAACCGGGAATCCAGGTAAACTGCTGACCTATATCTCAGAAGGTCCCATTTCTCCAGCAGTGTCTGGAAATAATGAGTTTTATTTTTACAGTGTTTCCTATGACCTTGGACAGAGATCCATCTATATCACTGGTTTTTCTTACTCTGGCTTTTCTTACTTTGGTTAACCATCACAGATATATTCACTGTGTATCATTGTAATACTGTCTCCTACTACTATTGCTTTTACTATAGTTTATTGTTATAATTATTTAGTATGGTTCCAATAAATTGAGTGTTTAAGCTGAACTCAAGGCATATATAAAATACACAAGAATCATGTGCAAATACACTGCAACAGAGCAGGTAAGTATAACATGTTTGTTATTTTTAGAGAAAAAAAATTAGACTTTACAATGACTTTAAATGGCTTTACAAAGCACCAGCATCTGACCTAACAAGCATTCTCCCCTTAATCAGAAAGGAAACTAGGGCATCGGCAATCATATTTATTATGGCAGCAAGAAGGGGGGTAATTGGAGTTCCCATGGCCTCATAGCACCATTTTGATGGACAACACCTGGATAAAAATGAAAATATGGAGCAGGTAGACTGTGCTCCTATAAGCTTAATTTTTTAAGCTTAATTTAAGTTTTCAGTTTACCTTTTAAACTTTTGCCTGGATAACCTAAACACATCTCTAAATATAGGTATGAATGATATAAAAATAAGAAAATAATTTACACTTTACATTAAAATCAGATGTTTATCCATGTATTTCAAGTAATTTTAGGAATACATTTAAAAAAAGAAAAATGCCATTACTAGAAGCAGCTTAGGCCAAGAGACAGAAAAGACATACACAAGGGATTGTGACTGAATGGAACGGGTTAAACTAACTCCCAGCACTGAAAACACTGTCTGACCTACTTTTATTCTGAGCTACAATCTCCCTACATAGGGTTGAGACTAGACACTTCAACCTAAGAAAGTCAATTAAAATATAAATAAGTAATATGGCTCAAACATATATTTTAAATATTCATTTGGCGGATACATATTTAGTTGCCATTGGGTGTTTTTTACATTTTAATTTATTTATTTTAGAACTTAATATTAAAAAGTGCTATAATCTAAAAAAAAATAGAATAAATCATTTTATGTTACCTGTAGCGCCTTGTCAGAATGTCTTCTTTATGGATATTTTACAGTGTTTGTAGGGGAGGTTTCTAAACATATAAACTGCTGACAGTTCTGAAGCTTTAACAAATTAGTTTGCTCATGCTATCAGACACCACTCCTACTTTCACAGCAACATTTCCATAGGAATTATTCAATCTATAACTTTCATTAGATGATTTTAAATGAAGTTTTAAGAATCCCAATTTTTTATTTATCCTCCCTTCCAAAAAAAAAAAAAAAATCACATCTGCAAAATGTCAGTAGCTGTGTGACCTTCTGCGTATGTGCACATATTAGCAGACTGTAGAATAGAAAACACTGATATCGGAACCCATCCATAGGGATTGTGAAAGCATTAGCCCTTTACCTGTATAACATATTATGAGCACATTCAGACCTTGTTGTCCTAATGCATTGTGTTAACACACATCCATTCAAACCAGTGCAGTGCGTTACGTTAACGCTCAGATTACCATAACGCGTGTTAACATGTTGTGGTGACATTAATTTGTCAGTGTATAGGTCACTCAGTGGGGATTACCTTTTCTCAGCAAAAGTGGGGTAAAACTTTACCTAACTTTCAATATTTTTTATTTTATCAATGTTGTGGATATGTAACTGAGTTGAAAGTAGGAAACAACTGCTGTACATCTGGATATATAAAATAGATAAGCACAACATGATGGTAATAATAGTATCCTGGCTGTTGGTCTGTTTTATATATTTGGGTGGTATAGGCGATCTTGTCATACATGTGGGATTGCTGGTGTTATTAGTGAACTTCTGCAGAGAAGATGTGTGAGCAACAGCAGAGATAAGTTTGTTTTGGACAGCCAAAGGCTCCATAGTATGTGTTGGAACTTGATGTGGGTCAAAGAGTAATATGAGTAGCAGGGGAAGGTAGGGGGTAGGGAAATACAAGTAGGGAAAGAGGATTGGAGGAAGAGGGGTGATAGCTGAAGATTGTGGCACAGTGTGTTCTGTTATATCAGTTGGATTTTAAAGGCCAAGTAAACATTGATTGTAGTCTTATGGAAGAGAATTTTCCACCCATGGTTACCATTTTTTTTAAAGTTGACAAGGGTGTTGCTCAGTAATTTTATAATTTAGGAACTAGGCCAGAATACCCTAGCCCTAACTTTTTGAGGATTTAGGGTAAATGAATGCTACAAATGGTGTGGAGGTACCCTGGCACCATAGCATTTAGCCTGTGCCTGATCAACAGGTTAGTCTGTCTATTCATATTCTGGATTCAGGACTGTCTGACTTCTGTCTGTTCATGCCTTAAATTACTCCCAGAACTATTTGGACTGCAATTGCAGCTAGCTTGTCCATGCTTATCCTGTTTATCGGCCTGTTATCTCTGTTATTATCAGCCATGATTCTTTCAATCTGTCTGGAACTTGGAGTCTGTTAGGATTAGTTTGTCTGTGCCTGATCTGACCATCAGCCTACTGACTCTAATCTGTCTTCTCTCCACCATAGGTTCTACCTTTTAGTCAGCTGCAGCCCATAGTAGTACAGTGGGTCCACCGAACTCTGTGACATTGATGCAACATTTAAAATCTGGTACATCACTTACTAATTTGATGGACAGCAAAACATTTTGTTATCAGTTTGCATACTTGCAATTTGTCAGGGCTGGGCTCAGCCCTTCCTTCTCTAGGCTGGCCCGCTCAGATGTCGGCTAATTGCCAGCTCCTATCTCTCCCCAGTGACTCACCTGTTCATGATATCCTGCTCGTCAGTCCTGCCGTCCAGTCCAGATGATCTCTGTCTTCGCCTTGGTCACATCTCTAGAGATGTTCTCCTGTGCTCCTGTTAAAGATTTTCTTGGCTGACATTCCTTCTGGCTCCAGACCTTGCTTGCTGTTCTACTATGCTGTTCTCTGGCTCCCTGACATTTTGGCTTGTCTGACTTTCTGTTCCGATTCCTGAACTCTGGCTATGTTTTGACTACGTTTACTCTGTTAACCTTATTTTTTTATTATTAAACAGTGTGATTTAACTGTACTTCTGTCTCAGTCTGATTCATGGTTTCTGACACAATTCCAGCCTTCCTGAGAAAAGGTGGGTGTAAACAGCCCAAAATTTTTAAGCAGGGATCCCAATTCAAGCGTTCCTTGAAAGAACTCCTTATGACCTCTCTAGGTGATGAGAGCTTTGGCTGTCAAAGGTACTTGTTATCAAGAATGGAGATTTTCCAACTTGTTGCAAAATTTCTATGTGATTGGGGCAGGAGCTTTTACTTTTTGGTGGGAAGAAGTAATAAAGGCACAAACTGCCAGCCATGCACAGCATCAGTTGAGTAATATAGGAAGTCCCAGGGCTCATTTGAGGACAGGCAGATATCTCCACGCTAGAAATTCTTAGGGGGATCTCTGTCTATCTTTGGGCAGCCTACGTTTTTAGAAAACGTAGTTCTGTCCAAAAAAACATGCTAGCTACTTCTTGGTCTACTTGATTCTGGTCTACTTTCTTCTGAAGCTCAGCATACTAGCCCATTAAAAATAAAAATTTTGTAATATAACCAAGGACAGGTTTTGTGAATGGCTTTACATTTTCACCAACACTATTCTATGCAAACTTGACTTTCTTCTACTAGAGGCGATAGAGTAATTTGCTAAATGATTTGCTTGGGAGGAAAAATGTTAAATAAAAGAAAGACACTAACAGTAACAGCAACATAACAAAGAGGTATGTAAGCACAGGCTACAAAACCACAGGCTGCCTAATTTCAGCTTTTATGTAGCCTATAAAGAGGAAATTAGCTGTGGAGGTCATGCGAAGATCATATAATATCTATTGGAATCATCTCTGACTAGCCAAAGAAGCCTCATCTGTAGGTAAGCCAGGAGACACGTGACAAAATTAAACTTTCATCAGCAGTTCCCTGTGTGTCATCAATTTTTCATTATGGCATGCCTTAGAAAATCATTTTATCTGATGCTCCTAAGGAAGCTTTTATCTTCAAAATCCTGACCAAATACACAGGGACAAGCTAAACTGCCACTAAAAGGGTTCTAATTCGCATTACCCTTATCAGCGTAAATTAATTATATCACCTGCAAATTACATGCTTACAAAAGCTAAGATGCATATCTGTGTTTCACTTAATTACAGATTGCAAAGTTAGAAAACTCTGTGATACTGTTTATTACTTCCTCAAAGTGTCAAGTCTTTGGGGAGAGACCAACTGGCTGATAAAAGTAAAAGTCTTGGCACCAATCTAAATCCATAGCTCTGTGTTCAAACCCTGGTATCTGCATTTAAAGTCTTAACTAATAAACATAAAAAAGAAGCTATAAAAGTACCATAACATTATTTTCTAAAACCAGATACCATGATCTAGCTGTACTGCTTCCTAATTCAAAAGAAGCATCCTAAGAGAAAGGATCCAATGCAGAGCCTACTGTGGGTAACATGATGCAAACCTTTGAATCTGGGAGGAGAATTGGTCTGAAAAGTACTCATTAATTAGAGAGCTACTAATCTGTAATTCATCTGTTGTGGGTGGGGGGAGAGGTGGAGATGCACACACTCAAGGATAGACTGGAATCAGAATCAGAAGTGGTAAAATCACCAGGTGCAGAGCTTTCTCTACCAAGTGTGACAGATATAAAAAGCCTGCAAGTGATTCAAATTGCCAGCATCTCCCAAAGGCCTTCCAGTGTTTATGGCATGTTCTAGTTTAACTGAATAGAGATTTTATTTTCTTGGTTCATCTGATTTGTAGCTATTTTACAGTGAAGAGAGGACTTTCCATATATACTGTATGTGAGTTCTTAGGCCACGTGCACACTGGGCATTTAACCCCGCTACATGGGGCTTTGATGTTTATCTGAGGGCGGATGGCACAGGTTACCCATCCCACCTACTGCTGGCAGCCTATCAAACACTATGAGAGACTGTTAGCTGCTGTGGCTGAATGGGGCTAAACAGTGCACTCAGTGGTACTTATGGTTAGGTCGGTAGGAAGTTAACGCTTTTCACACAATTTGCGCTCAATCATAACAAAAGTCCACCACTCACAAGTTCACCTAAATTTTGATGAACCAGCTGAAATCAACCAGCTGGTTATTCAGAGTTTTTGTGAACTTACTGTATGTGGGGTGGACTCCTGTTATGATTAAGCGCAGATTGCGTGAAATGTGTTACCTGCTGTTCCCTGTCTTCTTGGAGCTGTGATGTTGCTTTGATATGTTATATTCTGAAGAAAGTTTGTAAAGTTTTTGACTTCACCAGAGTGGTGTCAACCTTCTTGCTTTCTCTGGACTATTTGTGAAGCGGACTGGCACCCGTGTGCATAGTGGAGAGATTGACATGTACTGGACCAGCCTGGAGCGGTATACAACCCATTTTTCTCTATTAGGTCAGTAGGTGTCCAGGGACGAATGCCTGGAAAGCAGACTGCTTGTGTTCTGGACAATCATCCCTGTGTGCATACTACCTTAGACATTGGTACCACACTCATTTTCTCCTTCTTTAACTGCATTTAGTTGTGTTTTGGTGCGTTTAGAGTGTCTAATTAGATCCTGGAAGTTTGACAATGTGAGTGTGAATGAGGCCTAGGTACAAAGCTTGAGCTGGCTTTAAATATTTGTGAAAAAAAAATGTATTGTATGAAACGTTTTTCAAAAAGAATGAAAATAGTACTGCTCGAATGCCCCTCAAACATAATCAGCATGTAAATAGACTGGTGCAAGACATACAAAATCGGCTTGTCAGGCTCTAGTGGACATCAACGAAAATGGTGGCTGTCCGCACACAGACACTGACTTTCTGTTGCATAAAATGTGAATAAGATGGGTAAAAGAGGCCTCCACAATAAGCCCCGAAAATACCAAAATGTATCTGAGGAGTTCTCTACAAGTGGAGAATAGGAGCTGAAGCCATCTTTTACCCATCTCTTTCATATTTATGTATCATTTTGTTGAGGTTTTTCAGAAATACTTATACATCCTAATAATTATATCTGTATATGTAAAATTACAGATTCCAAAAATACATCATACCCAGTTTTAATGCAGTTTATTGCATGGTAACTAAATATTCAGAACAAGAAAAGTTCTGTTCATCAGCTCCTGACAAGCACATAGCCATTCTGACATTGTCTTCTATGACATACTTCATCTTGCAAAATCCATTGTCAGCATTGTGCCATATTCCATTTGTTCCATCCCAATATGTTCCGTACAGTCACATCCCTGTATCATTTTTATTCTTAGTCTTGCACTGACAAACATCTCAGTGCACAGAAAATACATCACACACAATGAAGTATGAATGCCATGGATGTGAAATCTAAAGCTTCCCTGCAAACATTTATCTGAGAGAATGCAGAAGCTGGAGTTGCTTTAATTCAGTGTCACACATCTTGACAGACTGCAACAATTACATTGTTTTCTACAAAGTTGTTTTCAAGGTCCAGGAGTGTGAAATCATGATTTTTAATGCGTTAACTACATGGTATTTTAATGGTTCTTCCTTGAATATATTGCCTTGAAAGAAATAAGTAAACCATTTTCTACACTGTGTGGAGAGGAGAACATAACCAAAAGACAGAGGAGTCAAAAGGTGCCCATTCAGTGTAAAAAATTAGTGCAGTTTAATATTAAAATCCAGGGCTGCAATAAAATCAATGCAACCTTAAAATAAGTCAATTGGACCCTGCACTTCCAATAACCATAACTTTTGTACTATGGTATCCAGATTGTACAATGTTCTTTAAGCATAGGCTGTACAATGGCTCTTTATCTATAACATCTTACTTGGCATCCTACATAGGGATTCAGCTCTGGTCAGGGTCAGCGCTAGTATGGCCAAGGGTTGCTATGAACCATTCTTGCACTGACCCCTCCCCATAGTCTCCATCCACACACCTGCTTTTCCTAGATAACAGAGGTGCTAGAGCTGGTGTAAATATCACTCTCAGTAGTGTAGTGATGGATTTGGTTTTTCTGATATACTGTATCTGTATGTCACTTTGTGTGTACTATATTTTAGCATTAAACTGCAATTGTCTCTAAATCTAAAACGACACAAGTCACCCAAAATATCTTCTTTCTGGCCACAAATTTTTCCTCTTCCATGTGCCTTCTGTTCTTCCCCCTTGCTCCCCTTCTCTGGTTTTCTATGTGTCACATAAACCTCCATGACCCTTCCAGGGTATTCTAGTTGTTACACCCGCTCAGCTGTGTTTTTCTAATGGTAAAGGCACCTGGCGTCCCCCAGAGTAGAGGGTTACAAGGGTTGGTGATGTCATCTAATGCCACAGTGCATTTATCTCACTATATTGTTTAATTGGTGGTGGCACTTACGGGGAGTTCCGCCCCCACTACTTACTTATCTGTATGACTGCTGTTTTTTTCACTTTATGGAAAATGTATCTCAGTGGTGTCTATAGTCTCTGCAATGTACATCTCATTTTATGTCTGATGTTGATATTAAGCACTGAATAAAAAAAGAATTTAAAAAATGACACCCGTCAACCATTTTTCTATAAACCAAACCAGAAGTCCTCCAACAATTACAATAAAAGTTCAAGTCCACCTACAATTTACATCTCTATTCAAATGAACAATGTGAGCTGAATCACCCCTTGTCATAGTAATGTCTTCAACAGAAAGATGCCCCTTCTGAGTTTTCATTGTAACCATTGTTTCCATTGTAACCACTGTCAAAACATGAGAGAGAGTAGCGCTTTACCAGTTGCACTCATTGCAATCTAGAACTAGGTAAAAATGCAGTGAAGTTCACTTGTAGTAAATGTAACAGATATGGATAGTTTGTGCACCAAAATCTTGAAAAATACAAGAAGTCAATGGCGACCGTTTTGGTTTTCAGTTAACTGAACCTTCAAAATAAACAAAGCATGGCTATTTTAGCCAATGCATTATTTCAACCTCATCAAGCTAGGGCAATTCATTAAAGGAAATGATAAAGCCAGGTGCTCTTATGCAACATGAAAGGAAAGCACTCAGAAGCATAATGAAAGAACAGGGACAGCAAGTGGTAAATCAAAGATTTCCATTGCTTCTGACAGAGATGATGTAAGGTATTCCACAGACAGCGCCATAGCTACTATCAAAGGAACTTTATTCACAATGACAGCATGAGAGTAGATAAAAGCAGTGGCCTTTGGGGACCAACACGGTAAGTCCTACAAAAATTAATGATAGACACAGCAGTTTCTTTACTTGTAAATGATTTCTAGTTACTGTGCATTGCAAAACAGGCTCACCCCCTGAAAGATCATACAGAATACAGGTGAAGATAGAACAAATAACCGCAACCAGCGTTTGTCAGTTAATGGCAACAAGCTTTATTGTTCAAAGACAAGCTTCAGATCCTTCATTTCCATAAAGTAATTTGCAGTTTTTACAGCCACTTTTCTGTTTCAGTAAAACATATAGTGCTATATGGCTTTCCCAGTTTGAAAAAGCATATCTGAATACTAATTATGTAATAATGCTCTCCATTAGGGGTTTTATATCTTGGGTTACCACACCACCTATACAGGGCTCTTTGCCCTCAGCAGCTAAATGGAGCATCAGGGAAGCAAAACAAAAGGTAACCAGAAAAAAAACATGCTTTGCTGTGTATGGGCAAAACACAGGTTCCCTTTAAGGGTGCCATAATGGCTGCTGGATACCAGTTGTAAAGGGAGCTATTAGTGGGTGGAACTAATAAAGGTTGCCAAGTACCCAAGATGTATTTATGATGTTATCCTTATTTATAGATACAACCTTAGTTCTTGTAGCCTCTTGGATAATGGACAGCCCTGACACTCATATGAAGAAAGCTTTATTATATTTTTCTGTAGCCAGGCAAACCTGTGCATTTTTTTACCCTCTGGAGCCCAGCAGTGGGTGATGCCCTAATGGCTCACATATATCCTTTACCATGGGGTTTTAAGGGTTCTGCTCTTCACATAGCCCTCATTGGCTCTTTCTCCTATAAAAGCCCCACAAGGCAACCTAGCTTATCTGACCCTGCACCAGCAGCTAGGGACTCACATCCTCCAGGGAAAGTTCCCTTTGGTCGGTTGGGTATTACCATAATGCCCAGGCAGGTGCATATTCTTTAAGATGCTTTACTGAATGATTCAACAATCAGAGTTCTGTTATTTTGGTCACTCTGCATATGGAAGCACAGTGAAACATAACGCAAATGCGGTTACAAGGCAGTCCATAAAGTAACGGAATTTACTGAGCGAGACCTGTGTCCAGGCATCCTCAAGCATGGAGCATGCCATAATCTTGAGAGGAAGCAAGTGGCCGCGGAGCAGAGCCACATAAGCCGATGCTTCCTGTATAGCGCCGGCTCTTGTCACAGGCAGACTGATACCAAACGCACTCTGCCTGGGACAGCAACATCAGGCGATACTTGAATGGAAGACTGTTATCAAAGGTTAGTTTATTACTAAAATCACAATGTATATATGGACATATCTGTTCTGCAGTGGTTTCTGGGCTGCTTTCAAACTGATGTTACCTGCACTGAGCCATAGACTTCTGTTATTACCTGAGGGTTTGGTGCGCTTTTAGAAACTGCACTACACCTGCAGGATATAATCAAAGTCTATTGCAAAGTGCAGCTTACTCGCAGGAAAGCCGCAGGTGTACTGCGCTGCACCCTCAGAGTGGGTAAACCACAGCGCATCAGTGTGAAAGCAGCCTTAGGCCCCTTTCACACCACCTGTCTGACCCAATCAGACCCTCAATTCACCTTTATAGAGCGGCAGATGTAAGCTGACTTGAAGGCATATAGAGTAGAGCGGGCTGTGTCCGTGTCCGGCTCCGCTCATTGTGGCCCGTGACCAGTTACCAAGTCGCTTAAGTGGCCCTTGCTCTTCAAAAGGTTGGGCACTCCTGCTGCTCTAACATATACACGTACAACACATCAACCAAGCATTGAAAATGTCTTAATTGCAAGTCCACTCACCTTCCATTATCTCGGCCCACTCCCCATACTCGAATGCTTACAATTGGCTGTGAATGTAGAAGTGAGCGGTCCATGGGGTCTACTAGATTTAGCATGTCATTCTCCAAAATAAGATACATATCTTTTCCCTGTAATGAGACAAAAAGATAAAGAAGAGAGCAAGAGGTAGCTGTTATTATACCTTGGCAGAACAAGTAGCCATGTACTAACTACTTATAATAGAGTAATATATATGTTACATAGTAGCCATCACTGACTGAGTGGTCAGCTGTGGGGGATTTCCAGAAATCTAGCACTTTCATTTCCAATAATAATGTGAAAACTAATTTTGCACTGACTATTGCAAGATTTGCAAGATTTTGGATGGCTAGGATTACACTACAAAAGCAGTGAAATTCTGCAGATAAATGCAGAAAAACCTATAGCAATCAATAACTGCACATAAATATAAACATAATGAGAATACACATAATAACTGCTTGGTGAAAAAAATATCACAATTTTTGAATAAAGTATTCACCTACATCTTCGTTTAGTCTTATAATGCAGCATCTTCTGTATATATTGGATCTAGGTTAGTAATGATTCTATTTCTAATCAACAAGGAGCACAAAGGTGGACAGACATTTAAGAACGTGGTAATTTCCACAGTACTATATTTTAGGTACATTTTGTAAGATTTTGATTTGTGGCGTTGCACTTATTGATTTGATATAACTGTGATGTGTTAATGTGGAAAGCACAAAGTGTGAGTAAACTATCTGGACAAAAATGAGATAGGGGAGCAGCACAGAAGTGTGTACAATTCATCTAATACTAAGTCTAGGTTTATGGGGGTATTTGCCTATACACTGTCAGAGAGAACATTTAACGTGGATGTAAACCTGATTCATGAAATTTGACCTAAGTACATATATCTGTAGTGTTTTCTTATCTCTCTCCAAAGCACTGAGCCCCATGTCTTTCTGCTGTTTCATTGCTCTGTTATCAGAATGATAACTTCTGACAAGTTCTCTGTCAACCGAGATAAAACCAGCCTGAAATTTATGTCAAGGGAGGTCGCTATAAATTGATTAGCAGAGAGCTTGCTTTGTCACAGCACAGCTCTGCAAGTCTCTGCCTGTGTGGAGTGGGGGTGTGTGCCTTTCCTCTAATCAGCTGTCTTGGTTGTATGCCAAGAATCCACTCCTGGTGCTGAATAGGAAGAGAAAATCTCTAACATGATGTGCACTTTCTAAAGAATATATAAAGCTGAAGACAGCAGATATACATGTAAAACTTATGTAGGAAGATTTGTTTAATCTCTGTGTATCATCTGAGGCTGTTCACTTCACTGGGTATGTGTGAGGGCTTACATCCACTTCAAGGCACGTACACACTATAAGAAAATCAGGCGAACATTTTTGTCCGAGGAACTTTCGTATGATTTTCTGATAAAGTGTGTACCCAACTTTCGACAGCTGATTCCGACCTCATGAATGAAAATTTCCAAAGCTCCAAAATATTTCTCATATGGGAACAGAATGAACAATTTTTGCTTAATGTATTCAGTTTTCGTATGATTTTTGTATGAGAGAAATGAAAGACTGCGCATGATCAGAAACAATAAACAACAAAACAAAAGCCCTTGTCATACGAGAATTTGCGTACATTATTTCCTTCCTCGGTCCCGACTTGCTGTAAAACAACGAGGAAAATCGGACAATCGTTCACCTGATATTCTTATAGTGTGTACCCCCACATTAGTAAACCTCCTAATATATGATCATTTAACAGAACTGTGCTCATAGTTACAAAAAAAACACTTTTATGGGAACAAGTGTGGGCAAATCATTCAGCATCTGCTAAGTGGTTTAGCAGTTGTGCACTGCAGGGAGCCATCACATGTCAAAAATGAAATTAGGACAAATTACAATGTCTTCCATTGCCAGCTGTGGATAACAAGACTTACAGAATTTTACTATTTTCATGATCTGTTTATATGGAAAACTGGAGTGGTTAATCTGAGCAAAATTCACATTTCATGTAACTCACTAGGTAAATTTTAGCATTACAAAATAATTTTTAACCAAAATAAAAAAAAATTGCAATGTGAGACCACCAGTATATTAAGATTGCAGAGTACAAGCTTCATCATATGACCTAAAGGCAGAGTGTTGATGGCTTCTCCCATGTACATTTAGGCTACTTTCACACTGTAGCCGCTTTGCGTTATCGGTAAAGCGCCACTAGTTTTAGCGGCACTTCACCGTCATCTTATCGGTTTTGGGCCGCTAGCAAGGCGCTTTTAACCCCCGCTAGCGGCTGAAGAACTGGTTAAAAGTGCCTGTCTTGCGGCGCTGCTGAAAGCACTTTGCAGGCGCTTTGGCAGCGCTGCCTATTTATTTCAAAGGGCAGGGCATTTTGGGAGCGGAGGGAGAAGAAAACACCAGATGGAGAAGACCGGAGGAAGAAGACACGGTGGAGCTACGGCACGGGACATCTTCATTATTAATAAAGGACTTGTCAAAAAACATTTCTTGTTTTGCGCAGTCGAAGGCAACGAGGAATATGAAGTTGAAGCTGTGCTGGACTGTAAAACCAAGAGGGCCCAAACACAATTCTTAATCAAATGGAAAGGTTATGGCCCAGAGGAGAATACTTGGGAACCAGCTGCTAATGTGCATGCCCCACAAAAGGTACGAGCCTTTTTCCAGCGTCATTCGGAAAAGAAGCCCTTGAGGGGCATCCGGAGGCTGCCCATAAGGAGGAGGCAATGTAAGAGAACTGTCATTATGCTCCGGGCGCACTCGCACAAGCATAAAGAACTCAGCAGATCGCAGATGCGCCAATGCACGTGTGCAAAGCAATGTGCGCATCCACAGGAGCGCGTCCACGCATTCCTTTGGCGCCAGACGGTCTATTTAAGGGGCACACTGACTTCAGATTGATGCTGACCGATCTTGAGCTGTTCCTGTACCTGTATCCTGTTGTTACCTGCCAGTTACCTGTTGCTGAACCTTGGCTTTCCCTGACCTTGCTTCTGGACTCTCCTATACTTCTGATTATTGGTTCCTGATGGCTTCCTATTTGACCCTGCTCCTGCCTGATGCCTTTGTACCTTGCTGCCTGCCTGCTACCGAACCAGGCTATCCTTGTGACTACGCTCCTGTCTCCTGTTTGGCTCTACTCTGCTACCCGAGTATCTGCAACTTCGTTCCAGCGACCTGCTGTGACTTTCTGCCTTCCAAGAGTCGCATCGTCTGCTTCAGGCTTCCAGGACTACACCGGCTGGCACTCGTGTTCCTCCAGTCCCTTGGTTCCTTCTGTCTCCACCCTTAGCGGGACCAGGGCCGGGGATACAAGAGAGTCTGACCTCGTCATTTCATTTTACCATACTCCGACCAGTTACGTGACAGCATGGCAGTGATCCCAGAAGGAAGCCTCTTCTAAAGATGATGCACAAGAAAGCCTGCAAACAGTTTGCTGAAAGCAAGCAGACTAAGGACATGGATTACTGGAACCATGTTCTGTGGTCTGAAGAGACCAAGATAAACTTATTTGGTTCAGATGGTGTCAAGTGTGTGTCGCGGCAACCAGGTGAGGAGTACAAAGACATGTGTGTCTTGCCTACAGTCAAGCATGGTGGTGGGAGTGTCATGGTCTGGGGCTCCATGAGCGCTGCTGGCACCGGGGAGCTACAGTTCATTGAGGAAATCATGAATGCCAACATGTACTGTGACATACTGAAGCAGAGCATGATCCCCTCACTTCGGAGACTGGGTCGCAGGGCAGTATTCCATGATAATGACCCCAAATGCACCTCCAAGACGATCATTGCCTTGCTAAAGAAGCTGAGGGTAAAGGAGATGGACTGGCCAAGCATGCCTCCATACCTAAACCCTATTGAGCATCTGTGGGGCATCCTCAAATGGATGGTGGAGGAGCGCAAGGTCTCTTACACCATAGTAATGTATATGTAGTATAATCTATGATCTCACATTAGTCGATCAATTGATTATTTTTTGTTTGTTAAATAAGTTAATCTTAATTGATTCGTTTTTTAATTCATTAATTAATTTTTTATGTGTATGATTCATTGTTTACATCATATCTTTTGGCCCATCTTGTTTGACTCATATGTTTGTGAGCCTATTATGTGCTTTTTAATATTGTCGTTTTTAATATTGTTGTTACTGATCCATTTTCCTTCTGATAATCTAGTATTGTGACTCGTTTACATTAGCCCCTCCCCCTTCCTTTGTATACACTTTATAATAATACCTATGATCCTGCCAGTCAGCTTGACAAAGGAGCGTGGCTGCCGTTCCATCCGCAGCGTGCAAGCTCGTGAAACACGTCACATTAGCGGTGACGCCATCCTCCCTCGCCTTCTGACCACCTACGCTCTGAGCCTTGCTTTGAGATTTCCTCCACCGCGGCCGGCTTCCCATACAGCGCTGTTATGCCTCGTACACACGATCGCACATTCCGACAACAAAGTCCATGGATTTTTTCCGACGGATGTTGGCTCAAACTTGTCTTGCATACACACGGTCACACAAGTTGGTCAGTTCCGATCGCCAAGAACGCGGTGACATACAACACGTACAACAAGCCTAGAAAAATGAAGTTCAATAGCCAGTGCGGCTCTTCTGCTTGATTCCGAGCATGCGTGGAACTTTGTGCGTCAGAATTGTGTACACGCGATTAGAATTTCCGACAACGGATTTTGTTCTCGTAAAATTTGAGAACCAGATCTCAAATTTTGTGCGACGGAAATTCCGATGGAAAATGTCCGATGGAGGCTACGCACGGTCGGAATTTCCGACAAAAGGCTCCCATCGAACATTTTCTGTCAGAAAATCTGACCGTGTGTACGAGGCATTACAGTGAGCACAGCGCTCTCCCATGATGGAGTAATAGGACTGGATCATCTGCCGATGCCCCCCTCCCCTGGTGGGACCTTTCTTGATGTGCCTATATATTACTTCTCAAATGTGAGTTTCCATTTATTGAAGTGCAATTAAAGTTGTCACAAATCTACACCCAGAAGTGTCTCTCTCCTTGTCTTTTTCAGTGTTGCAGGAACCTGGTTTCTGTTCCTATACGATGGCAGCCCAGAGTGTTGGACTTTATTCTACTCCCCATTAATTTATGGACTTTTAGACCGTCTTTTTAGACTGTTGCATATGTTATATATAATTATAGTTTCTAGTTACCATTGTGGGATACATTGATCCTGTTTTTTGCGCCTTTACTTGTTTATTTAAATCTCCTAGCCACACTGTAGTAACTTTCTTCCTGAGTGACCTAGATGTGTGGTTAGACTGCATGTTAGCTGTGTCTCTTTGAAGTGAAATCTCAGGAGAGATATATAGAGATGCCAGCCTGCAGCCCCTAATAAATATTTCATGGCAACATTGCAGTGAAGGTTAGTACATATCAATAGAATCTACAACAAGGTGATACATTAGAGATACTATTGAATATGTACATTAAAATATAATGGCACTGTGACCCATGCTCTTGATTCTCAATGTTTTTTTATACCTAAATGGTACGTTTCTGTGATACTATTGTCCTAAAAGCTGAGAGTATTGAATAGTTTACAGGCAGAGGACAAAATTTAAAAAATGTAAGGACTTCTATGACTTATCAAACCTACCATTCCTATAATATAATTGCCTTCACATACAGTAGTCTGTACATATATAATACCTTACATTGATTTTTTGCTGCACTGTAATGCCCTGTACACACGGTCGGACATTGATCGGACATTCCGACATCAAAATCCATGGATTTTTTCTGACGGATGTTGGCTCGAACTTGTCTTGCATACACACGGTCACACAAAGTTGTCGGAAAATCAGATCGTTCTGAACGTGGTGGAGTAAAACACGTACATCGGGACTATAAACAGGGCAGTAGCCAATAGCTTTCGTTTCTTAATTTATTCTGAGCATGCGTGGCACTTTGTGTGTCGGATTTGTGTACACATGATCGGAATTTCCGACAACGGATTTTGTTGTCGGAAAATTTTATAGCCTGCTCTCAAACTTTTTGTGTATGAATTTCCTATGGAAAATGTGTGATGGAGCCTACACACAGTCGGAATTTCCGACAACAAGGTCCTATCACACATTTTCCATCGGAAAATCCTATCGTGTGTACGGGGCATTAGGGTTAGAATAAGGGCAGTAGCTATAGCAAGGGGAAAACACTTTTCTTATTATTTTTTCAGCACCAAAAGCCCCACACTGAGACTAACTGCACCAGGTTCATGGATCATGCCACCTGATATATTGCAGCAAAAGAAAACCTGAAAACACAAGCAGTTGGCAGTACCTGGAGTTAACAACCACTACTTTAAAACATGATCTTAACCTGTTCCTCTATCAACACTCTAGGACATTTTACACCAATACGATTTGTCATGCAATTTGACAGTTCCAAATCGCAAGACAAGTTGCACCCTTTTTGCCGATTTCATTGGCAAATTTATAAAGTAATAGGTGACTTTCACCAAACATTCACTGGTAGTCAATCGATCAGTCATTTAACACACATGGACCAGGATGATTCACTTGCAGTCAGAAAAATGCCATTAGGCTGCAAATGTCAGATTCTTTGATTTATGTATAACCCTAATATGGGCTAGGCTTATATAAGAGCATTTATGATGTTCCGAGGGGTGTAATTTAATGTACAGTAAGTAACAGTCAGATTCAATTTTATCTCACTCAAATTTGTGAAAGAAGACTTCTCGTTAATTGCTATGAATGGTGTACTACTATCTGAGAAAAGTTCTCATTAGTTGCTATGAGTTGCTGCAAGTGGTGCACTGCTATTTGAAAACAAAGAAGAACCTGATAAAAAGTTAGAATCTCTATGAAAAGAAAGAAAAACAATTGGTTGCAATCAACATATCAACATGATAAAAAACTGTTATCCATGAATGATTTTCTTATTTTAAAATTAGAATTTTAGGATAAAGAAAATGTTATGTACATACCTCACCCCAAATGCCGACTGTGTCTCTGATGTCGTTCTTGCTGTAGGACAGCTGTCTAATACAATTGTTCACTGCAACACTGCTTTTCCCTGGAGCTAGGTCCTCTTCTGCCATTTCTACCCAGCCCAAAGAGCGCACAGCAAAGCACTGCAGAAAATACACACAATATACATGATAGGCACTAAAAAGGCTCACAAAAATAACATGATATCTGAATACAACAGTGATGATAGAATTGTTTCATGGATTGGTCAATCTGGCAATTTACACATTTTCAATTCAATTAAAAATATGGATAAAGATTCCCTACACCCATTAGGACTATAAGTAGGTAAACGCCTCATTACATCACTAGCAGGGGTGGAAACTTTTAGCCTGATTAATTTGTTTTAGCAATTAGAGGATGCACACTTATAAAATACAAAAGTACATGTCTGTGTAATTTAAGGTATAACAAAATCTTTCAGTAGTTGGCTTCCATCTGAAATCTAATGTTTTAACCACAATTCTACCATGTATACAATTATAATACTGGGCCTATCTACCCTCAGAGGGACTCAAATGCATCTTACTGAAGAAGTTCAAAATCTGTTTTCTAGCATATATATATACATTTTCTAATTTTTTTTTCACTTTCTTCTGCTCAATATCCAAAAAGCTAAGGTATTAAAGAAGACCTAAAGTATACTAAACTAAGAAGTCTCATCCATTTCTAGAAATCAGTTCTGTTAAAAGAGAAAAATATTATGCAAGAGGTGAAAAGTTTACCTGAGCTGCAGAAGCAAGTATGCTTCAAGCTCCATCTGGTGGTAGGTCACACTTGAGCACTGATTAGTACAGGACAGCTAAATATTTCTTCTCTTGATTTACTATAGATATGGACAATATAGGTGTACAGAATGATTTAAAATAAAGGGATCACAGATTCCCACTGTAACCTACTGGAAACAGTTTGCACAGTTTTCTACCATATGACCTAAACTTTTATTCATTGTTCACCAAGCGTTCAAAAATATTTAGGACCTCTGGCCCTTAGCTCAGGCCTCACCATGATGGGAATTTTGTTACTGTCTTAGGCATAGGTGTGAATTAAGGAGGTTCAGGTTTAGAGCCACCTTGGGTTTGAGGCGGACCTCCCATTTTCGTTGTTTGCTAAAACTTCAAATTTATGGTTGAAAATTGGTCCTGAACCCATTATGCACTGCATAACCCTTACCCCTGGTCATATGGGTCACTAAAAAGCCAATAATCTGAAAGAATGGACAAGTTAGCCATATTGTCAGTGTTTGTTGGAGATGGTTAGGGAGAACTGAGAAATCTGTGTAGGGAAAGATACTCTGCTGTACAGGCAGTCCCCGGGTTACAGACAAGATAGGGTCTGTAGGTTTGTTAAGTTGAATTTGTATGTAATTTGGAACAGGTACATTTTTTAAGTGTAACTTCAGCCCAAAAAAATATTTTAAAGTTTTGTGGATAGCATAGGGAAGGGTTAACACCCCTGTAACATTTGTTTTGTTGTCTGTGCCCCTGTTCAGAAGATTTCACCTCACTTTCTGTCCCAATGACAATTGGATTTTGAACATTTTGGGTTGTTGTGGAAGCAAGGATTGGCGATAAAGCTTTAGGGGAGACACCCATGATAACACTTACAGGAGTGACTTTCCCTTCCTAGGGGTACATTTCCACTCACTTCCTGTTGTCTCCCTCAATTGGATGTTTTTAACTCGGGAACTGCCTGTACAGCGCTATACATTACTATACTGTAGATTGCGGCATGTTGAGCTACATGCGCTTGTGTTCACAGTTCCGTTAACCTAACTGTACATCTTAGGCCCTTTTCACACGGGCTGTCTGATCGGGTCTGCCTGTCAGTTTTTCAGGCAGACCTAATCGGACCCTCTATTCACCCCTATGGACCAGTGGATGTCAGCGGTGACATGTCCGCTGACATCCGCCGCTATTTGATCCGATCCTGTCCACAAATACAGACAGATGGTAGTCCTATTTTCCATCCGTCTGGAGGGTCAGGTAGGATTGGATGAAAACGGACAGGCGGTCCGTTTTCATACGATCTCCCCATAGAGAAAAGCGGGACTGGGACCGTCTCCGCTCTGCACAGTGAGTGGAGACGGGCCTGTCATCCACCTGCTCACCGGGGATCAGCAGAGCGATCCCTGCTGAGCAAGCAGAGTCTGTCCAACAGAGACACCTACTTTCTTGTCTCTCGGCCACCCCTTTGCAGTTTTTTTTTTTTTTTTACATTTAACATTTATTTGTTTTATTTCTGCTAGGGTGAAGAAAAAAATAGTGGGCTTTTGGGTGGATAATACTGGGGTCTTCAGCTGGCTTGCCAAAGTGATGTCTGGGCTATTGCTGTACCTTTAATGTGGAGGTGGCTGTTTCTAGATGACACTCCTGGTTTTTGTTTCAGAAATGTACTAGTAGACTGTGACATAGCATTACACTATAAGCTCACACATGGGCAGGAACAAATAGGAATATTTATTTATTACAGGTACTTACTGTATATAGCGCCATCAATTTACGAAGTGCTTTACATAAATATTGTACATTCACATCAGTCCCTGCCCTCAAGGAGTTTAAAAATCTAAGGTCCCTAACTTATATTCATCCATGCATATACTAGGGCCAATTTAGACAGAAGCCAATTGACCTATCACCATGTCTTTGGAGTGTGGGAAATTCATGCAGGCACAGGGTAACATGCAGACTTCAGGCAGGTAGTGCCATGGTTCGGAATTGAACTGATGACTCTAGTCCTATAGCCATTGTATACTTCCCTATGCCACTTGTTTTTTTACAACATAATAGGTCAGTGCTACATAATTGTAATAATTTTGACTTATAGTTTTATTGAGTTAGGTCAAGTTAAGTTATTAACTTGACTTAAATAGCTAGTTAGGTTGAGAAAAGACACAAGTCCATCTAGTTCAGCCAATAAAAAAAATGAAAAACCTCCATAAATACAAACCTATACCCACAGTTGATTCAGAGCAAGGCAGACAAAAAACCTGATAAAGCATGATCCAATTTGCTCCAGCGGGGGAAAAAACTCCTTCCTGATCCCACGGGAAGCAATCGGATATTCCTTAGATCACTTACCCCTGGTGTTAAGGCATGTCTTGCACATGTAAGAGTATTATAACGAGAAATGCATGGGGATAAGACAAAATACTTTTAAAAAATGCTACTTCTTTTGTTACAAAACTTTCTTTGGATACTTTTCATGGTGATTTTGCTGAATTATGCATTCCTGCATTATTTAGCTGTGAGTGAACTATGAAAAATTTAACTGCCCAGCAAAACAACGGCACAATGTCCCAACTGAATGCAGACAGAGAGCCTGCCTGTACTGCCCCAATTACCTCTCCACTGCACTGGAAAAATGACAAAACTAATAATACAGTACCATACCGGATAATGAAATATTCATTTATTTATGTATTTCAAGACAAAAACTGCCAAAATATATGTAATATTTCTTTCCCTGAATACAGAGGCACTGAAATTACAGCCATGGGATTGCCCTACTCACACTTATGTTTATGGGCTGGAGGTCTGGAGGTCAGATCAGACATGATCTGAGATTCCTCTAGTTTGTTTTTCACCACCATGCACACAATTATTACTTTTCTTCAACCTAGGTGAACTTATTCAGAAAAAGGAATTTATGTGTAATTGTTGACTTAACTTGGGATAACTTACAATTTAGCTTGTTGAAATAACATAGAGGGAGATAAAAAAAAGAAAACAAAGAGTTGCCCATTGTGACTCTTTAGGTTTTTTATTATCTCCTGGAAGAAAACATGGAATAAAATTGTTCTCTATGAAAAATGTAAATCCTATCTTGTTCCCATTTCATTTTTTCAGGTGTTTGTATATGAAATGATTGTTTCTGTGTGGCTCTGCCTCACTGAATAAGCCCACAAGAGTATGTATAATTTGGATCGATTGAATATTGTATAAATTGGAAATATCAAAATGTTTGCATTATATTATTATCCGTGTTGCTTTCTCTATCTAAGGGCCATGTGCAAATCTCACAGTGTTGGCCTCCTTTCTTTGGGGCAGCAATGACAGTGCACAGCCAGAGAAAACTGACAAAGGCCCATTGCACATGGATGTCATAATTTACTGTTTACTCAAGAACTTGTGATGCCCGTGTGCAAGACCTGGGTAATGTTTAGTATAGACGAGTAAAGCTGTGAAAGTTTATAGAAGAGTAAAATTATTTTTCATTGCCACTATTGTAATATATTCATTTATACGTGTGTAAACATGCTTAAGGACGAGTAAACACGTACATGTGAGTAAATTTCTGTTTCTATAAATTACTGAACTCAAATAAAAAATGTTTTTGTTTTACTGCTTAGTACTTGCTGATCTTTACTCTGCTGTGTGCCATGGCCCATAGACAACAATGCATCTCATTTCAGATAGCGTTGCCACCTGTCTGGGGTTCGCCAGGACAGTCCGGGTTTTGAATCGTGTGTCTGGGTTTTAGACCATCTAAAACAAGGAAACAATATTCGGAATGGATTGTGGCTCCCCAAGTAACCAAGTACCACAACCGCCGAGTACATAGATGTGCACACTGGCCCCAACCCCCTACACAGACAGGAGAGAAAAGAATGCTTGATCTGCTCCTCCTCCTTCCGCCCTTACCCCTTTGTCTGTTCGCCCACACGTCAATCCCCAGTGTTTTGTGTCTCAGGAAAGGGATGTGTGGGCTGGAAATTTGAAGCTTAGCACTCGGCAGAAACATAGTGGATGAAAGGTGTCGATGCCTGAGCCTCCATCCTCGGGTGAGGGAGCTCACCATCCAATGTCTGTGACTGAAAACTCCTCCCTCCCTTCTCTCTCCTGCCTCCAAGGAAGTGAGTACACTAAGGTAAGGGGGACGCAGATGTAAGGGATGCTCTGTGGACTCTGATGTAAGGGGGGCTTTGGGAACCCTAATTTAAGAGGGAATGCTGGGAACTCTGATGTAAGTGGGAGGTTTGGTGAGCAGAAACCCCCTTACATCAGAGTTCTCCTTTATACCAGAGTCCACAGCGTTTCTCCTTAAAAAAAAAAAAGAATTCAGGTTAGGTTCAGGTTCAGTTGTGAAGAAAAGGTGGCAACCCTAATTTCAGATCAGTAAACAACTCAGTTTTTTACTCCCATATGCAAGAGGCCAAAGGGTGGATGGGCCCAGAGGAAAGAAAAAGAAGTTGGCAGTTGGAGAGGATTCAAAAGCTGAATGGGTGGAGTTGAATGGGGACACAGAAAAAGAGAAAGCTTGGCCTGGCTGTTCACCTCCTTTCTTACAACCTGGAGCTTCACAGAAGGAAAAATGACCATAGAAACCTACATCTGCTTCACAAAGACATACTCCAGCACTGAAATATATCTAGCACTTCCACATAAAGATTATTGTAGGTACACATTGTACATCAATACACAGATGTGTATGGTATCACAGTCAAAGATGCAAGCAGCAAATCCTGGTAACTGACCTCCTCGTTGTGTCCTGTATCTTAAAAACTGTCACCTAGGCTAGGATTACTGTTGCTTGTTAAAGTGGAGTTCCACCCACTTTTACAACTCTTCAGCATCCCTCACTAAACTGTGCAATGTAAACGAATTGGATATTTTTTTTCTCAGCACCTACTGTATATCTGCTGTATTCATTTTTCACTTCCTCCTCCCTGGCCGTGGTCCATCACATCATTTCCTGTTTGCAATGCCTTCTGGGAGGGGGTGGCAACTTCCTCTGACACTGCCGTTGCTATGGAAACCTGACCTGAAACCTTTTACACTGCTTGTGCTGCACTGAGCATGTGCAAGTTGCAAGGATGAGATCCAGGAAGAAATACAGTCTGGCTTCAGATGCCCACACTTAAGATGGCCACGGCCTGCTGTAAGTTTATAAAATAACAAACTACTGCTATAAACTAACAAAACAGACCTTAGTTTACAGACTAACTTTACTAGAGTACATTAAGATTGTGTATTATATGGGTATTTTTATTTAAAAAGTATAATTTCGGCCGGAACACCACTTTAAGCAGAATTTGGGGAGACAGAAAAGAGTGCCCGTCTTCCTTCCTTGTATAGTATAAATTAAAGCAGTATTAAACACAAAAAAGAAAACATTCATTCTATTGAACCCTACCAATTCTTACATATGGTGGCTGCATTAGCTTTATTTTTTAGGCTTTCTTTCTTCTACTCAAGCAGAATGTATCAGTTACAGAGATGAAACAAACCATAAACAATTTTTACAATAATTAGCTTTTATTTATTTATGTAAAACTTTTATACCAAAAGGAAAAAAGGCATTTGCTGTAACTGCTTATAAAGTTTTAGCTGGAGTTAGGCTTCAATTTGTTAGTTTATTTAAATCTGCTAGCAGATTACACACTCCCCTAATCACAAGACTGACAATGCTGCTGTCCATGGGTGCCCCCTGTGCTCATTCATCCAGAGTGGGGGTACTCCTAATACAGGAAGTGTGTTAGTGGCCAGATCACCAGGTAAAAACAGAGGGAAAAAACCTAAGAAAAGAAAACGGATGCACCACACCTAAGGATTGAAAAGCTACAATATAATACATTTTTGGTTTTGTGTTTAATAGCACTTTATTTGAAGGAGAAAAAAAAAAACTTTTTGGCAAGTGGTCATGGATAGTGTGATAGATCCTGATCCATTTGTTGTGGCCAATTCTTCAGAGATCCTTTCAAATACATTTTATTGTATGGATGGTAAAAGACTATAATTCTTTTCTGCAGAAATATTGGAAATATCCCCCCCAACTAATGCAGCATAAAGTCTCAAAGAGCAGCGAATACTTATGTAACATATATTTATGGTACAATATGCTTAAAAATCATAAACTCATAGGACTGTCCCTGGAGATCAAAGAAAGCTGACAAATTATTACCAGTGACACACTTAAAGTCACTGTCAACACCCATGTGATCTGATTCTGGTGCGGACAAAAAGGGTCCTGCACCAGTTTGGTGTAAATGCGGTGCAATTTGAGCCATACAAATCCATGGCTCAAATCTCACCCTAGAGACACCGCATGTAATTCACACAGGAATGTGCTGCGATTGTTGTGCGAATTACATGCAGTGTCCCGCACCGCATCCGTGTGAATCTGGGCTTAGTCAATCAGAGGAAGCTTTGATTTAAAGCTGGAGTTCAGCTTTAAATCTGCTAATACATTTAACACTAAAACTACTAATACACCTTAACACCCTCCCTCCCCCCAGACTGACAATGGTGCTGTCTGCTGTGCCTCCTGTTCTCATTCATGCAGAGTTCAGGCATTCCAATACAAGAGGTGTGCTACTTGCCAGATCACCAGGTGAAAACAGAGGGGAAAAAGCAAAAAAAAAAAAATAATAAATGAGAAAACTAATGCAGCCACCACATCTAATGACTGGTAAACTGTAATATAATACATTTTGGGTTTTGGGTTTAATAATGTTTTAAAGCATTAAAAATGAAAAAAAAAAAGCTATAAAGTTCAGCAAACTGTTATGAAATGTGATAATAAAAAGGTATATCAGGTGTATCATAGCTCCCAACTGTCCCTGATTTCGAGGGACTGTCGATGATTTGGAACAAAGTCCCTCCCTTTTTCCTCCTCATTTGTCCCTCATTTTGGTCTGATCTTTCTAATGTTAAATAAAATGCACTATTTATCTTTCAAAAGTGTTAAAGTGCTAAAACTTTCATCCAGTTTCTAAATTTCTGCATTGCTAAATTTTGAAAGCCAGTATAAAGGAATCATAGTGGTAAAAAAAAAAGCATTTGTGGGTTTAACTAATCATTTTGTATGTATAATTCACTTTTAAGAAAGTGTGGCGGGGTGTATGTCCCATGCTCACATATTTTTGCTAATAGTTGTCCCTCTATCACAAAAAATTGGGAGGTATGGGTGTATATGTACATCTGCCAAAATGAAATGCAGCCACTTAGTATGTAAAGATTTGCACAGAAAGGCATTAGGCATTTGGCACTTTTGGTATTTAAATGACCTAAGTTTAATGTCTACATTAAAGGGCCAATATGCATGTATCTGAGTAGTGTTCCAGGAATAACATACAGCATTTCTGAGTGCATTACCAAGCTACTTGGGAATGAAGCTGAAGGGCCATTATGGGAACAATGCAGTGGGAAAATATTTAATGCAGCGCTGCCCTCTTGTGATCATTTTACAGATCAGCAACCTAGTTATATAGTTTTTATGTAAAAACTCCATTCACTGCATTCCCTGGAGTAACAGTCCTGGATTTGTATGTGGATTTCATTGTTACATGCACAACTGAACTACCTGTATTTTTTTCACCATATATTTTACATTTTAAATGTCAGCATTCCATTGTCCTGGCATGTTGGTGTTTGCATGTGTGCCATTGTGCTGGATTGCAGCTGCCAATGTTCCATTTTTGTAGTGTCTTTTGGCACACAGGTTCCTAAATTAATTGTTGGCATATATAAAGTATGTACCTGACCCACAGCAGCCACCCCTTGTCAGATGGGCAGTGTCCCTGGAGTTTTTACATGAGCACTGCCTGTGCTTCTGTATCTGCCAATCATATGTACATTAATTGTCTCTCTGACTCTGAACTAAACAGGCCCAGAAATAATTTGCAAATTCTCAGAACTTGCCACAAGATCATAATTACACCTATTCTGCAAACACTATTGAACATACAGTATATGACAGTACGCCATTGCAAAGATATTACCTTGGTGCTCCAAGTGGTAAATTATCAGCATGGCATTGCTATAGTGCAGGAATATGCAATTAGCGGACCTCCAGCTGTTGCAGAACTACAAGTTCCATGAGGCATAGGAAGACTCTGACAGGCACAAGCATGATACTCAGAGGCAGAGGCATGATGGGAATTGTAGTTATGCAACAGCTGGAGGTCTGCTAATTGCATATCCCTGCTATAGTGCCTCTAGTGACATTGGGGTTGATTTACTAAAGGCTAATCTACTTTGCACTACAAGTGCACTTGGAAGTGCAGTCGCTCTAGAGCTGAGGGGGACATGGAAAACAAAAACACAGCATTTTTCTTGCACATGATTGGATGATAGAAATCAGCAGAGCTTCCCCTCGTTTCAAATCATCCGCTCAGATCTAGAGCAACTGCACCTGCAGTGCGCAGTATATTTGCCTTTAGTAAATCAACCCCAATGTATCATTATTCTGGCTCCCCTTGTATTATTGTACTGGGGCCCCTGTGCCAGGGTATCATTGTTCTGGAGTCCCTTGTACCAGTGAATCATTGTTCTGGTGTCCCTTGTACCAGTGAATCATTGTTCTGGTGTCCCTTGTACCAGTGAATCATTGTTCTGGTGTCCCTTGTACCAGTGAATCATTGTTCTGGTGTCCCTTGTACCAGTGAATCATTGTTCTGGTGTCCCTTGTACCAGTTTATCATTGCTCTGGATCATCTTGTACCAGTGTATCATTGTTCTGAAGCCCCTTGTACCAGTGTATTGTTGTCCTGCAACCTCCTGTGCCAGAGTATTATTATTTGGGTGCCCCTATTGCCAGTGTATCATTACTGTGGAGCCCCTTGTGCCAGAGTATAGCTGTTCTGGAGCCCCTTGTACCAGTTTATCATTGCTCTAGATTCCCTTGTACCCAGTGTATAATTGCTTTAGATTCCCTTGTACCAGTGTATCATTGTTCTGGAGCCCCTTGAACCAGTTTATCATTGCTCTAGATTCCCTTGTACCCAGTGTATAATTGCCTTAGATTTCCTTGTACCAGTGTGTCATTGTTCTGGAGTCCCCTGTGTCAGAGTATCATTGTTCTGGAGCCCCTTGTACCAGTGTGTCATAGTTCTGGAGCCCCTTATACCAGTGTGTCGTAGTTCTGGAGCCCCTTGTACCAGTGTGTCATAGTTATGGAGACCCATATACCAGTGTATCATTGTTCTAGAGACCCCTGTCCCAGAGTATCATTGTTCTGGAGACTCTTGTACTAGGGTATCTTTGTTCTGGAGCCCCTTGTACCAGTGTATCATTGCTCTGGATCCCCTTTTACCAGTGAATAATTATTCTGGAGCCCCCAGTGCCAGAGTATTATTGTTCTGGAGCCTCCTGTGCCAGAGTATTATTATTCTACTGCCCCTAGCCCCAGTGTATAATTGTTCTGGAGCCTCCTGTACCAGTGTATCATTGTTCTGGAGCCCCTTGTACCAGTGTGTCATAGTTCTGGGGCCCCTTATACCAGTGTATAATTGTTCCAGCGCCTCCTGTACCAGTGTATCATTGTTCTGGAGCCCTTTGTACCAGTGTGTCATAGTTCTGTGGCCCCTTATACCAGTGTATAATTGTTCTGGAGCCTCCTGTACCAGTGTATCATTGTTCTGAAGCCCCTTATACCAGTGTGTCATAGTTATGGAGACCCATATACCAGTGTATCATTGCTCTAGAGATCCCTGTCCCAGAGTATCATTGTTCTGGAGCCTCTTGTACTAGAGTATCTCTGTTCTGGAGCCCCTTGTACCAGTGTATCATTGCTCTGGATCCCCTTTTACCAGTGTATAAATTGTTCTGGAGCCCCCTGAGCCAGAGTATTATTGTTCTGGAGCCTCCTGTGCCAGAGTATTATTATTCTACTGCCCCTAGTCCCAGTGTATAATTGTTCCGCAGCCTCCTGTACCAGTGTATCATTGTTCTGGAGCCCCTTGTACCAGTGTGTCATAGTTCTGGGGCCCCTTATACCAGTGTATCCTTGTTCTGGAGCCCCTTGTACCAGTGTGTCATAGTTCTGGGGCCCCTTATACTAGTGTATAATTGTTCTGGAGACCCCTGTCCCAAAGTATCATTGTTCTGGAGCCCCTTGTACCAGTGTATCATTGTTCTTGAGCCCCTTGTACCAGTATATCATTGTTCTTGAGCCCCTTGTACCAGTGTATCATTGTTCTTGAGCCCCTTGTACCAGTGTATCATTGTTCTTGAGCCCCTTGTACCAGTGTATCATTGTTCTTGAGCCCCTTGTACCAGTGTATCATTGTTCTTGAGCCCCTTGTACCAGTGTATCATTGTTCTTGAGCCCCTTGTACCAGTGTATCATTGTTCTGGAGCTCCTTATGCCAGTGTATCATTGTTCTGGTGCCCTTTGTACCAGTATTTCCAAAATCTGGTGCCCTTTGTACCAGTATGGCATTGTTCTGGCAAATCCTGTGCCTTCATTAATTGAAAGTAACTAGTGTTACTTGGGCATATTTCATGAATTCAGCAGCCTTCAATTTTCAAACACTCTTTAAACAACCTTAGTCATTCTATAAAGGGGAACTAAAGCTTCCCATCCTTCTGCAGCTGAATCATCTTACGGGTAAGAGCTGACCTAAGCACACTGGCAACTATGACAGTTATCACCAGAGGCATGTTTTCAATGTAACATACACTATGCATGTCCTAGTAGGCAGAATGGGAAAGAAAACAGCACTGGTATGTTTGATTAAGGATTTAATAACATTGAGTGAACATTTCTAACTTGAGCTTTCTTTTAGAAAACCATTAAATTGGCGGGTTTAATTCCACTTTAACTCATAGTATTGCAGTATCACTACAGGGTAATAATAATTACAGAAATAAATAAGTTCTTTATTCTGCTCTGGCTACACTACAATGAAACACATCAGTTTATTTAACTGATTATTTAAGCCTGGAACATGGCGGGTACTGCATTATTTATCTGCAGTTTTCTTCGTGGCTGTGAGTGGATTTTAATACTGTGTATGGCACGCTGCCAATTCTTGCTGCAAGCAACCGATATTTAAGCACTGCAGTCCCCGTCACTGCCATAGACGCTCGCCCTGGTCAGGATGTCTTGTCCCTCACTCTGGATACACATCATTATACTACAGCATTTAATATTGTTTACCCGTCATTAATCGAAAACAAAAAACTAACCATCTTTAAGTTTACAGCTTCGGTAACTGGCATGAAGATGGGTTTCATATGATCCCTATAATGCTAAGGTTATTTTATAGACTAGCAATTTTAATAAACTGGAAAATTACAAGACATCCTTGCACAAAGTCAACACCACTGTGGGGATCTGCAATTATAGAAAGAGTGACACAGTTTGTTCCAGATGCTTTCTCAAGCTTGTAATGTCTAAGCATTGTACCACTAGACTAGAAGGTCTTCACACATCATTACATTATTTATTTTATAAACCAGCCGAGACATAATGCTGTGGATAAAACACAGAGTGAAAGCTAAAGCTAAACTCAAGGCAGAGATAAATAACCATCATTTAACCACTTCAGCCCTGGAAGGTTTACCCCCCTTCATGGCCAGGCCATTTTTTTTGAAACGGCACTGCGTTATTTTAACTGACAATCGCTGTACCCAAATAAAATGTTTGTCCTTTTTTTCCCCACAAATAGAGCTTTCTTTTGGTGGTATTTGGTTTTTATTTTTTGTGCTATAAACAAAAAAAGACTGACAATTTTGAAAAAGAAAAACAATATTTCTTACTTTCTGCTATAAAACATATCCAATTAAAACAAAATTAAAAAATCTAATTTCTTCATCAGTTTAGGCCAATATGTATTCTGCCCCATAATTTTGGTAAAAAAAAAATCACAATAAGTGTATATTGATTGGTTTACGCAAAAGTTATAGCGTCTACAAATTAGGGGATAGATTTATGGCATTTTTTTTTATTTATTTTTTTTTTTTTACTAGTAATGGCAGTGAGCTGCGATTTTTAGTGGGACTGCAACATTGCGGTGGACAGATCGGACACCTAACTGACATTTTTGACACTTTTTTGGGAACCAGTGACATTATTGTAGTGATCAGTGCTAAAAATATGCACTGACATTGTACTAATGGCACTGGCAGGGAAGGGGTTAACATCAGGGGCGATCAAGGGGGTTATAGCGTCTACAATCTATAGGATATATTTATGGAATTTTATAGCAAAAAAAATGTTTTAGTAATGGTTGCTATCAGCAACTTATAGTGGGACTGCGACATTGCGTCGAACAAATTGGACACTAAGTGACACCTTTTGGGGACCAGTGACACTAATACAGTGATCAATGCTCAACTGCATATAAAAATGTACTAATGACACTGGCAGGGAAAAGGGTTAACATCAGGGGCGATTAAAGGCTTAAATGTGTTCCTAGGGAGTGCAAGTTCTAACTGTGTGGGGAATGCAAAGGCAGAGATCCATGTTTCTGAGACAGAGACACAAGACAGCGATTTGCCTTGTTTACATAAGCAGATCGCCATTCTGCCTGTGTCATGAGCGATCGCCGGATGCCAGGGGACAGCGAGTCTGCCGGACCCACTGATTGGCTCCTGCTGTGTCCAATCACAGCAGGAGCGGGTCACCGGCGGCGCGTGCCCCAGACCCAGAAAAGCAGAATCATGTACTGGTACGTGATTCTGCCTGTAGGAGCCGCCTCCCCACAGTACATGTATGTGCGGCAGTCGGCAAGTGGTTAATCTAGGTACACCCTCAATAAATATATTTTTATATACAGTATACTAAAATGTATCGGTATATACAGTTAGTACAAGTTTCTAAATATACTTTTGCATTAAAGTCATTGGCTCCCAGTGCTGTCGATCAAAGCCAGTAAGGAGAGAGTGGGGGGTGAGGCTGAGTCCTGCTGTCTGTGTCAATGGAGGCAGCAGCAGGGCTCAGGAGCCAGCACGCACGAGTGCCCCACTGGGAAGCAGCTTTATTTGGGGGCATTGGACAGAGAGGACGAGCCAGCAGCGCCTGCTGGACCAGAGAATAGGAGGTTTAAGGCCACTCTGTGCTAACCACTAAACCACCTCTTTAAAGCAGATCTAAACTCCTCAATACCTATTTCTCCTTCAACAGTCTGACGTCCCTCACCAGTGCCAGCATCTTCTATCTTGTTTCCTCTGGGTGCTGGGCTGTGGCCATCTACATTGGCTGGTGCAGGATGGTGTCACTCTGTGCCAGAATGTAAACTGAGCTGTGCTTGTGTACATTCCAAAGACTGTGAGCAGGCAGGTAGGTTTCTTTCACTGCAGAAGAGACATTGCATGTCCCTTCTCCAATAAATAGTCTGTCTGCTCACAGTTTTTCAAAGTGGGACTATTGTTAAAGCAGGGTGTACATGCATCTGCAGGGTGTACATGCAGTGGGTTGAATGAAAAAAAACCTGTCAGATCCTCTCACCCACACAAGTGGATGCAGGAATCTCAGCTTCCATATTCTGACAGCAGGGGCTCCCCCCATCAGAATACACATATCAGTGCTGCACAGCACTGATCAAATGCTAGTTTTCTAGCAGGACCATTCAACAGAAGCCGGTCATTATATGGGCTTCTGTTGAACAGACAGGGATACACACTGACTGAAATTTAACAAGATGAAGACAAATTTCAGTATGAGTATACCCAGCTTAGAGATCAGACTCTGACCCTCCTGCCTCAGTCGTTTCTCATTAATGGATGGATATAAACTTGTTAACTCAAACTGGGAGACCTAGGTTTGTAAGTTTATATATGAGTGCTGAAGTAATGCAAGTATGAGCAAGTGTATTTACTAATGCCGCGTACACACGGTCGGACTTTTCGTCTACAAAAGTCCAACGGACGCTGACGGACTAAAGTTGGCTGGTAATCCGATCGTGTGTGGGCTGCTTCGGACTTTCAACGTACTTTTTTAGCCTCAAATCCGACGTACTTTAGATTTGAAACATGCTTTAAATCTTTACGTCGTAACTACGACGGACCCCGAAGTCCGCTCGTCTGTATGCTAGTCCTACGGACAAAAAAACGACGCATGCTCATAAGCAAAAACTAAACGGAAGCACTCGGTCTAGTAAAACTAGTGTTCGTATTGTAGGTAGCACATTCATCACGCTGCAAAATCTGTGATCGTTGAATGCAGCGCATTTTATTTCTTCTTTACGAATGCTCTAAAGAACGAAGGTGTTTTGCTGTTCATAATCAGAGTTCTCCCAAACTGATTTCTGAATTCTTTTTCTCTTTGATCTCATGAATGATATAGTATGCTTTTTATAAACAATGTTTCCATACTAATAATACTTTTTCCCTTTTTTTTTTTTTTTATGTTTGTAAAGTTACCACAAAGAACCCATTATTCTTTTTTTTTTTTTTTTCTAGTGATTATTTTTTAATTTTTAGATAAAGTTAACCCAAAGCACCGTTTTTGTTTATGTATATATTTTTTTTTCAAGACTTACCACTTGAACATTCTTAACATTAGTAATGTATTTTTGGTGTTTTTTTTTAAAACTCAATGAGATTGTTGTCCCTTGTTAATTTAACATTGTGTGTAAAATCAATGATTTAAAAGAAAACACATAAAAGTCTTTTGCTAAACTCAAAAAAGATCCATTTATTCATGGTCAAAATAAAATAAAGAGGAAGTCAACGCTGGAAAAAGTCGGTGTACAAGAAAATTGGGATCTTGAGGAGTCCATATAAGAGGGAGCACAATCTGGTCCAAGAATCCCAGAGATCAACAGCACCAGCAGATGATCTAGATGTCCCCAGACTGTGGTCCTACAACAGCCTGCGTCTTCTGTCAGACCAGACTGAACCCAGGTCATCACTTTCTTCTCTTCCCTGCAGCCTTTCCTCCACGCTGCCCTGCAGCCTTCCCTGCAGCCTTCCCTGTAGCCTTCCCTGTAGCCTTCTTTTGAGGCTGTGGCTCTGGTGTTTCAGTTGTGGCAGGAGGAGGAGGAGGAGGAGGAGGAGGAGGGGGGGGGGCTGCCTCATGTAGTTGGGTGTTTTTGGTTAGCGTGCCCTGCAGCCCCTTATGGATTGTTTCCCCAAATAGGCGCTCACAAATGAGGCGCTGCTCCCAATCCATCTGAAGAAGCCTGCTGGCTAAGTAGCAGCCATAGGCTTCTTCCGCTTCTGGGGGGCTTGTTAAAAAACGGGTGGCCTGTTGCATGAGGCGCAGGGATGCGTCCTGTGTGACCATCCCCTTCTTGGCCCTTTTTTTGGGAAGGTGGAGGGGAGGCACTTGGGATTGGGTGAGGCTCCTACTGGGCCCAGCCACCTCACTTGGCCCAGCCACCTCACTTGGCCCAGCCACCTCACTTGGCCCAGCCACCTCACTGGGAGCAGCCACCTCCTGCCTGACACTGGGCCCAGCCTCCTCCAGGATGATGGTGAATCCGGCCTCCTCCAGGCTGTCCATGGGCCCGGTCTCCTCCTGCCTGCCACTTTCCCCACATTCCTCCTGGATGGACTCATCCTGTGTATAAAAAAAGGACAATAGTTTTAGTTTCTTTTTTTGGGTTCATCAATGACACACAGTTTGCTTCTCATGACTAGCAAATTCAATGTGAATACATCTCTTTAATAAAAGAGTCTAATCAGACACCCTAATTATTTCAAGCAGGTGCCAAACATATTTAGTCACTACTATCATTTGATATGTATACACAATTTGGAGTGCTAAATTATTTGAGACAATTATAACATCCAGTTAACATCATTAATATTAGTACAGTAAATCTTTGTTAAAATAATTTACCTGACTCCAGATGGTCATATCCGGTTCATCCAGGATGGAAGACCCAGCTTGCTCCTCATCAGCCTCTGCTGGGGTGGAGGGAAGGGTGGAGGGAAGGGTGGAGGGAAGGGTTGAAAGTGATGCCCTGGCTTCATTCTGGTCATCAAGAAAACGGAGTTGTTTGTAGTACCACAGCCTGGGTACATAAACATCATCTGCTGATGCTCCTGATCTCCTTGATTCCTGGATCTTCCTATGCTCCCTTTTATACATGTTCCTCAAGACCCCAATTTTCTTGTACACTGTCTCCATTGTTGCTCCAGGGATGGTCTCCTGGACAAAGGACAGAAGTCTCTCCAGCGTTGACTTCCTCACATGCTTGTTATAATACTGAGGGTGTTTCACCTCCCACAAATTCCTCATCTCTCGATACTTTGAAATAAAAGAAGTAAGGAACTCTGGATCCTTCAATAGGGGATTCATTATATCTGGAAAAGAGAAAGTCACAAGACCAAAAAAACTTATTATATGTTTCTGCTAACCCCTCATCATCTTCTCCCTATGTAGGCCTCATCAATCTATCAAGCCATATAGGCCGCTTGCTACAAAGTCATGACCATAAACCCCCCCCAAAAAAAATATATATCTCAAATTACCTTCGTTTTGGAACGTCCTGGTCCACTATCACCTACGCACAGAACGTACGTACGACACGCGTGAAAGGCCCTCCTTTATACACTACGCATGTGTGAAACTCCGCCTGCGTCGCCCGCCCCTGACGTTCGAAATGAACTCATGTTCTCCGCCCCCTAATTTGACGCACAGAACGTACGTACGACACGCGCGAAAGGCCCTCCTTTATACACTACGCATGTGTGAAACTCCGCCTGCGTCGCCCGCCCCTGACGTTCGAAATGAACTCATGTTCTCCGCCCCCTAATTTGACGCACAGAACGTACGTACGACACGCGCGAAAGGCCCTCCTTTATACACTACGCATGTGTGAAACTCCGCCTGCGTCGCCCGCCCCTGACGTTCGAAATGAACTCATGTTCTCCGCCCCCTAATTTGACGCACAGAACGTACGTACGACACGCGCGAAAGGCCCTCCTTTATACACTACGCATGTGTGAAACTCCGCCTGCGTCGCCCGCCCCTGACGTTCGAAATGTACTCATGTTCTCCGCCCCTTTTTTGTTACGGCGCGTAGTGGAGTTAAAGAATGGCGGAGACACCTGAAATGTTGACGACCTCAGGTAGTGGAGACAGCCCGCAGGCTGGAACGTCTGGAACGTCAACCAAATCTGTGAGGCCTAGATTTAAGGCCTCTAATATGAGTTTCAAAGAGATGGTGGAGATGGTGGCCATTCTTCGCAAAGACGACTATGATGGCAATTATGGGCCGTACGCACGGCCAAATTTGCGCAAGGCCAAAATCATGGCAAAGGTCGTGGACACTTTGCAGGCATCATTTGGGGTCCAGCGCTCCAAGGATCAATTGCGCAAAAGATGGTCTGACCTGAAAATCAGGGAGCCGGATCAATACCGACGTATCCGGAAAGTTCTTAAAAAAAGTAAGTACTTGTCGTGTTTTTCTCTTGTGTTTATTACCTTGTATACTGCTCCATGTGCTTTTCCTTTCTATACGATTTTTGTTCATCGTTCTAAACGATCTTTGAAGAAACCTCGTTACATATCCATATCTATATATCTATCTCTCTATCTATCTCTATCTATCTCTCTATCTATCTCTCTATCTATCTCTCTATATCTATCTCTCTATATCTATCTCTCTCTCTATATCTATATAGATAACAATATAAATATATAAAAATATAAAAATATAAATATATAAAAAAATATAGAAATATATATATATATAAATATATATATATATCTATATATATATATATATATATATATCTATATATCTATAATATATCTATATATATATATCTATTATATATCTATATATATATATATATTATATATCTATATATATATATATATATATATCTATAATATATCTATATATATATATATCTATATATATATATTATATATCTATTTTAAATTCTCTTAATTTTTTGGATTTACATTTAGTTAGATATTTAGAGATTTTGTTACAGATATAGAGAGAGATCAAAAGATTATTAACTATATTTTGAGATATTGATATCTATCTATCCGGTATGTCTTTATAATTTGAAATATTGAACTAAAATAGGAACTCTACACAAACCACTTCACTACAAATGTTGGAAAATTATTATGTCCTAAAATATCTGTGTGCTAATTAGATTACTAATTTTTTGTTTCACATAGGGGAAAAATCACTCAGCCAACCAAAAGAACACAGTCCACCCCAAGCAAAACAGGATTGGGCAATCAGTCCAAGTCCCATTGACGATGTGGAGGAAGGAGAGGTGGGCGACATGGGCACCCCACCAGGTGAGTGTCTGACACACCAGCTTACGTTAATCTATGCATGGCTGCCTTTTGTTTAATTGAATTTGTCTACTCTATTTTAGGGGATCTGCTTCATTCAAGCAACAGTGACACCCCCGAGGATGTGGAGGAATTAGGCTACATGGCCACCCCACCAGGTCAGTGTCTGAGACAACAGCTTTAGTTCTGGTAAGGTAAACTATGTATGTGTGCATATTTGTAAAGACATTTTTTGGTTTCATTCCACTTTAGGAACAACAAGAAGTGACCATTTCACCTCGGAAAGTGCCCAACGTCTAATTGGTCAAATAATGGGCTGGAATCAAGACATGGATCAAATGCGTAATAGGCTGGATCGTATGCAGCAGGAAATGAAGGACATGATTGATGTTTTGGGTCGAATCTAAATGCCCTTTTTTAAACCCCAAAACATCAATCATGTCCTTCATTTCCTGTTTTGCTGACCCCATTCTGGGCCTTCTCTTTGTTTTTTTGGCCTAACATAAATGGCTGTTTAACCTAATGTCAAAAAGGAGGGCTGTCAAAAATCCACAAAAAAATAAAAATTGATTTTCTAAAAAACAACCAAAAAAAAAAAAAAAATTGATTTTAAAAAACCCAAAAAAATAAAAAAAAGTGATTTTAAAAAACCCAAAAAAAAATAAAAAAAAGTGATTTTAAAAAACCCAAAAAAAAATAAAAAAAAGTGATTTTAAAAAACCCAAAAAAAAATAAAAAAAAGTGATTTTAAAAAACCCAAAAAAAAATAAAAAAAAGTGATTTTAAAAAACCCAAAAAAAAATAAAAAAAAGTGATTTTAAAAAACCCAAAAAAAAATAAAAAAAGTGATTTTAAATAACCCAAAAAAAAAAAAAAATTTAATTTTCAAAAACCAAAAAAAGTAAAAAAAATTGATTTGAAAACACCAAAAAAATTCAGAAAATTAATGTTAAAAAACCCCAAAAAAAACAAAAAAAATGATTTTAAAAAACAAAAAAAACAAAAAAAAAAGAAAACTTGCTTTTAAAAAAAAACAAAACTTGATTTTCCAAAAACAAAGCCTGTTTTTGAAAATCCAAAAGCCCAAAATATTTTTTTGTGGATTAGGTAGAAATATTTCAATATAATTATATTTTGCTACATCATTAAGATACCATTATATTTTTGTCTCGGAACATTTTATACTAAATGCAGAACTGAATGCATACCAACCATTAATAAAAACATCTCCTTTTATAGGATTTTAACAAATGTGTGGTTTGTTATTTCAAGGCTCAGTATCAGTTTGGTTATAATTGTCAAAAAGTTGTTTACAGTGGCAATGGAGCTTATTTAGACATTTTGAAAATTCTAATACAGTTGGCACTACAACTGCTCGACCATAACCTAGGAGACAGCCCAAAAGAAAGGCAAGCAATAAATATAATGCCAGATTTCAGCAATATTTTTTTTATTGTAAAAAAAATTATATATCCTGGCCCATTGCAATGGCCCCCCTACCCATAAAATAATCAACATATTGCTGTCTAACCTGACGGGAACTTTGGGGGGCCAAGCCAGTACGGACAGTATCCAGGCCTGTAAGGTTGGCTTCTATTTGTCCGGCCTCAGGCCCAACTGTGCCTATATAATTGGCAGAATGCTTATTTAAAAAGTTGTGCAGAATGCAGCATGATAAAATTATAAAATTAAGTTTGTATTCCGCCAAATTAATGGCTGTTTGAAACAGGCGGAACCGGCTGGCCAGAATTCCAAACGCATTCTCAACCACTCTTCTAGCTCTGGCCAGCCGGTAATTAAAAACCCTCCTCTCCGGGGTGAGGGTTCTTTGGGGGAATGGCCTCATGAGGTGCTTGCTCAGAGCGAAGGCTTCATCGGCAATGAAGACAAAGGGGAGTCCTTCCACGTTATCCTCATCAGGTGGCAATCCCAGGCCACCACTCTGGAGACGCTGGCAGAACTCCGTCTGGGCAAATACTCCTCCATCCGACATCCGGCCATTCTTCCCCACGTCCACATATAAAAAATCATAGTGTGCCGACACCACCGCCATTAAAACAATACTGTGGAACCCCTTATAATTAAAATAATATGACCCCGAATGGGGTGGTGGCACAATGTGGACATGTTTCCCATCTATAGCCCCTCCACAATTGGGAAAGTCCCAACGGCTTGCAAAATGGGATGCCACAGTCTGCCATTCCTGTGGCGTTGAAGGAAACTGGGGAATCAAACAAGAAAACAAAAATCAATTAATTTGGAAGCTAACATTGCAAGAAAATTAGACAATTAAAAACATTATTCCCCAGCATCAGTATAACATTCAATAATTTAATTCTTCTGGAATAACTAATATGGAAAAAGGCACACTTATCAGATTGCTCACCCCCTCTGATAGAACATTGATTACATTTTAGGGGGTTGTGAAATCCCCAAAAAAAATTACTTTAACAACACGCAGGAATTTAGGGATAACAAAGGCTACAAGACTGCAGTTGTCGCACTCTGCAGGTGCAGTTGCAAACCAGCTTACAGTAAATGAGGTAATGTCAAAAGGCATTCATGTTGTAAACAGTACACAATCACATGCAAGGGCAATTAATGAAAACACTTTGAGGCTTGCATATGATTTGATGATGGAAATCAGCAGAGCTTCTGCTCATTTACTAAAGCAATGGAACAAATGCACTTGTAGAGTGCACATGCATTTTGCAAAGTGCAACATAGATTTGCTTTAGACAAATCAACACCACAGAACATTCAAGCAAATTTTAACGAGGGTGGGGGTGGGGGGGTTGTGAAATCTAGCTAATTGCTAATTAGCAGCACACTATTTGGAGTGAGTTCAGGTGGGGGGGGGGGGGTTGTGAAATCTAGCTAATTGCTAATTAACAGCACACTATTTGGAGTGAGTTCAGGTGGGGGGGGGGGGGGGTTGTGAAATCTAGCTAATTGCTAATTAGCAGCACACTATTTGGAGTGAGTTCAGGTGGGGGGGGGGGGGTTGTGAAATCTAGCTAATTGCTAATTCTAAGCACACTAAATACACTCCAACAAAATACATTCAAAATGAGTAGACTAGGTGGATATGTTCCCATCACTTCATGCTGGGAAGGTTATTGAAGGAAACTATACATGCATGACAAAAAATAACAGGAAAAAATCCCAGCATGTGTGAGGATAAAAAGGGGACATTCACACTATATTGCAATGATGGGAAGTAGTGTTTGAAGCAAGAAATACATTACTTTATCAAAGATTACATAAAAGAACATGTGATGCTAATAAACTAAAAATAGCTTACCTTAATATAGTCCTTCTGCAGGACCTGTATGATGGCAGAACAGGTCTCTGGGATAATGATCCCCAGAGCCTGGGGGGAGATGCCTGTCGAGAACTTAAGGTCCTGCAGGCTTCTCCCTGTGGCCAAATACCGCAAGGTAGCGACCACCCTCTGCTCCGGAGTGATGGCTTGCCTCATGCAGGTATCCTGCCTGCTGATATAGGGGGTCAGCAAAGCCACCAAACGATCAAAAACGGGGTCCGTCATCCGGAGAAAGTTCCTGAAATCCTCAGGATTATTCTCACGGATCTCACGGAGCAAAGGCATGTGACAGAACTGGTCACGCTGAAGCAACCAATTCTTGGTCCATGAACTCCTCCTCGCCCTGTTCATGGACTGGTCTTGGGCTGAAGAATAAACTACAGCACCAAGCACATACAATGCACGAGCTCTACGACGAGTACGTACAGGTAACATGGCTTCAAAACGGTCGGCTGGTCAGAACGCACTAAACAGAACGCACTGAAGAACAGCAAGGCCTGTGAAGAACGACCTGAAAATCAGGAACGAGCGGCCAATAAAACAAAGATTTCTCAATGCCAACTGACCAAACGCACTGAAAAGCAGATACAAACCTCACAAGCACAGACTGAACACCAGTTAAAACGAACTGAAAAATACGAGTCTCACAAGCGCGAATCGTCTCTCACCAAACTTCTACTAACACGAGATAAACACGAGATTAGCAGAAGGAGCCCAAAGGGTGTCGTACGGGCTATTGAACTTCCGTTTTATAGTCTCGTCGGACTTGGTGTACGTCACAGCGTACTAAACTGGCGTACTTTTGTGTGGTCGTGTGTGGGCAAGTCCGTTCGTAAGAAAGTCTGCCCCAAGTCCGCCGAAGGTACGCCGGAAGTATGTCGGACAGACTGTCCGACTTTTGTAGCTGCAAAGTCCGACCGTGTGTACGCGGCATAAGGGTGTCACTAACCCTGCACTAACTGCAACAGGAGCAAAAACAGGGAAATCCACGTTGTGCAAGAGATACCAGCATTTTCAGATCATTATTGGTGAACATTCCTTTAATCCTATGCAACACGTCGCTACAAAATAGGGGTTCTTAATATGCAAATCGTTTGTTTTTATGACCAGTGCCTCCTGTTAAATTACTGATATGGTATAGATAAATGTTTCTTTGCATTGCAAAAATAGAGCTATTAAATGTCAGGTTAATCTACCATTCCCTCCTAAAATAAGCAGCATCAGTAGCGTCTACCAGGGCCACTCGTCTTCAATCCCCAAAGTCCATTTATGAAAACAGGAATATTTTCTTGACCTGACCTATAGTGTTTATCCACTTGCTTACAGGGCACTTAAACCCCCCTCATGCCCAGACCAATTTTCAGATTCCAGCACTGACGCACTTTGAATGACAATTGCGCAGTCATGCTACACTGTACCCAAATTAATTTTTTTAAATTTTTTCCCCACAAATAGAGCTTTTGCAAACAGGTAATTTTTCTCCTTCATTGATATTCGCTGATGAGGCGGCACTGATAGGTTGCACTGGTGAGCACTGATAGGCTACACTGATAGGCACAGTTAAGGCGGCACTGATGGAGATAGATAAAGCGGTACTGATGGGCACAGATAAAGTGGCACTGATGGCCCCTGATGAGTGGCACTGATGGGCACTGATAGGTACCACTGATGGATGGCACTGATGGGCACTGATAGGTGGAACTGATAGGTGGAACTGATAGGTGGCACTGATGGGCACTGATGGGCGGAACTGATGGGCACTAGTAGGTGACACTGATGGGCACTGATAGGTGGCACTGAGGTGCAACACTGTTGATGAGGCACTGATTGTGGGCACTGATAAGTGGCACTGTGGGTACTGATGGGTGGCACTGTGGGCACTGATGGGTGACGCTGGTGGGCACTGGTAGGTGACACTGATGGGCACTGATAGGTGGCACTGATGTGCAACACTGTTGATGAGGCACTGATTGTGGGCACTGATAGGTGGCACTGTGGGCGGCACAGGTGGGCACTGAGGAGCTAACGGCAGCTCTCTCTGTGATCGGGGCTGATGTCCCTCTCACGGCCGCCGGTGATCAGCTTATTTTTTCTCCTCACGCTGATCACGTGATCAGCTGTCATTGTCTGACAGCTGATCACATGGTAAGGGGTCGGGATCGACCCCTTACTCCGATCTGTGATCCAGCAAGTCTCATAGACTCGGTGATCACAGAGCACGCCGCACTCGCCCCGCAGGAGGCGCGCAGGCCGCTCGGGCACGGAAGGACGTCAATACACACCCTCCCGGCAAAGCAGGTCCGCGCTGTAGCCGTCATTCGGCTATAGCGCGGATCTGAAGAAGTTATTGACCTATTTGCAGATGAGAATGACTGACAATGACAAATATGTGCTTGCTCATCTGGAAGCTCTCCGATACCTCTGGGTACGGACAACCAACCTAATTTGTGTATGAGAATAGTACCATTGGCTGACAAAGATTCATTGACATGTGCAGCAGATGCAATTTATGTACACATTTATGTCTTCTGTCAGTATGTAAGGTTGTGTAAGGTTGTATAGTCACTCCTATTCCAACTACAATAAAATTGTGTTGGCTGGCTGGGTATGAAAAACAACAGGCAACAGGCACTGCCTCTGGAATCAAATAGACTTCTTGACAATTAAAATATATGTTAACCCAACATTTCATATTCCTGATATGTTCCCGCTGTACCATGTACTTGTGTTATTGTCACTTCCAGTCCCCCAGCTTTCCTATTTCAAACTGACTTTGCTAGGCTTGAGAGAACATCCATCCCAGTGTGGTCAGTTTTCTGGTTGTGCTGGGAGAACAGCCTGCCTGTCCTCCAATGATAAAACTTGTGCTGACATGCCCCCTGCACAGTCATTCACTGGGAAGATTAGCTTACTGCAGTTTCCCCACTCACACCTCTAGAGATTATGTGATCACTTATAAAAAAAAGTATTTATAACGATTTATATATATCTATATACAAATGTTTTGCTTTTCATTTCTATTTTAAATGGAACGGGTTGTCATAAGCTAAGGGTTCAAACATACTTTAAGGTGCCTTACTGCCAATAAAATATATAACCAAGTCCAAGAAAACAAATAATATATTGCAGCTTACAAATCCCAGATATAGTGGCAGGAGATGGCTGTCGATCTGTCCAGAAATGCAGTGTTCATCCTGATCTTAAAATTCTCCTCCAAAAGGAGGTTTTGAACCAGATCAGACATAAATCTATTTGACTGTAGTTTCCAAAAGTTCAATTTAATTCCTTAGTCAATTCTTCTAAGCCCTGATGAAGCAACTTTGTTGCCCCTGAAGCACACAGTTGTGCTCATAAGTTTACATACCCTGGCAGAATTTATGATTTCTTGGCCATTTTTCAGAGAATATGAATGATAACACAAAAACTTTTCTTTCACTCATGGTTAGTGTTTGGCTGAAGCCATTTATTATCAATCAACTGTGTTTACTCTTTAATGCAGATAAGGGCAGTGAGGGATCAGAAAAAGGCACCACATCCCATTGCGTAAATGGAGACAACTGGTAAAGGGGAAGGACTTTTAAGGACTTTTAGGGTGCCAAAATAACATGCATCACAATATGTAAAAATATAAATTTCTTCGGATATCAGTTTCTTTAAAATAACAATCACTGTTAAAAATCAATGCATCAATGCAGCCACATTTTTTGCTCACAAGAGCTTCCTCAGGAGATTTTGAAAGTACTGAATGAGGTTAATACAGATGCTTTAATCACAAAATTATTTGAATTAACTGAATAGTTCCGGTTCCTTCTAGAGCCTAGGTCATAGGGGGAAAGAATACAACCATAGGAAGAGGACAATATTCTGATTTCAAATGAATTTTCAATAAATAGAACCAATGAGTTCCTTGGCCCCCAGAAAAGAGACTGTTATTTGCTGCTGGAATAATTAATGAAGGAAACAACGTATGATGTTTGCTGGGACTTACAAAAAGCCCAAACATGAGCTTGCAGCACTCCTGCTGTAAGATTTGTTTTCCTAAAAGATCAGCCAGTGCAGTCAAACTGAAAATCCAGAATTGCTTGCTTGTGAAGGTCAGGGGGAAGAAAGCGAGAGGAGAGATGCAAACTCTCCCTCTCATAAAGCCTCGCAAACTCTCCCTCTCTTTTTAAATCATAACGGCAATGGAAACTACCCAAATTACCCCGATCAAAGGTTTACATAACCCAGTTCTTAATACCGTGTATTCCCCCTTTTAACATCAATGACAGCTTGAAGTCTTTTGTGGTATTTGTGGATGAGGCTCTTTATCTTCTCAGATGGTAAAGCTGTCCATTCCTCTTGGCAAAAAGCCTCCAGTTCCTGTAAATTCTTGGGCTGTCTTGCATGAACTGCACGTTTGAGATCTCCCCAGAGTGGATCAATGATATTGAGGTCAGGAGACTGAGATGGTCACTTCAGAACCTTCACATTAGTCTGCTGTAACCAGTGACAGGTCGACTTGACCCTGTGTTTTGGATCATTGTCATGTTGGAATGTCCAAGTACGTCCCATGCGCAGCTTCCTGGCTGATGAATGCAAATGTTCCTCCAGTATTTTTTGATAACATACTGCATTCATCTTGCCAACAATTTTGACCAAATTTCCTGTGCCTTTGTAGCTCACACATGCCCAAACCATCAGCGATCCACCTCCATACCTTTCATCATAGACCTTGTTGACTCCTCTCCAAATGTAGCGTTTATGGTTGTGGCCAAAAAGCTTAATTTTGGTCTCATCACTCCAAATTACTTTGTGCCAGAAGGTTTGAGGCTTGACTCTGTGCTGTTTGGGGTATCGTAAGCGGGATACTTTGTGGCATTTGCGTAGTAATGGCTTTCTTCTGGTGACTCGACCATGCAGCCCATCTTTCTTCAAGTGCCTCCTTATTGTGCATCTTGAAACAGCCACACCACATGTTTTCAGAGAGTCCTGTATTTCACCTGAAGTTATTTGTGGGTTCTTTTTTTGCATCCTGAACAATTTTCCTTGCAGTTTTGTCTGAAGTTTTAGTTGGTCTACCTGACCTTGGTTTGGTTTCAACAGAACCCCTCATTTTTTGTACAGTTCAATTACCTTTTCCCACAGATCCTTTGACAATTCGTTTGCTTTCCCCATGACTCAGAATCCAGAAAGGTCAGTGCAGCACTGGATGGAAGATGCAAGGGTCTGTCAGGAGTCCAGAAACGCAGTGACCTTTTATACCCACACACTTATTACAAGCAAACAGATCACAGGTGAGGATGGTTACCTTTAATAGCCATTCACACCTCTTTGTTTCAACTTATGTGCATGTTATCAGCCCAAAATCATGAGGGTATGTAAACTTTTGATCAGGGTCATTTGGGTAGTTTCTGTTGCCATTATGATTTAAAAATAGTAAACACAGTTTATTGATAATAAATGGCTTCAGCCAAACACTAACCATGAGTGAAAGAAATGTTTTTGTGTTACCATTCATATTCTCTGAAAAATGGCCAAGAAATCATAAATTCTGCCAGGGTATGTAAACTTATGAGCACAACTGTATTTTAATGTGACAATACTATGAAAAATTAAAGCCGTGTTAGACCTTTTCTCTTTGTGGTTTGGCCTCATTTTACACTTTGAGTTTAATAAGGGATAAGTCACTGCAAAGAGCCAATGCTTTGATTCAAAGCAATTTTAAAAAAGATCTTTGCTCCTTTCTAATTGTGGACTTATATGTTGTACATTGATTGGTGTTACTGGGGCTATTTTTTAACAGAATGTGGTTATTTTTATATTAATAATTAAAACTGATTTAACATTGTTAAAACTGATATTGAATCATCATATGTAGGGATTTCAATGCATGAAGCTCTTTGGCAGTAACGTTAATGTTTCTTATATCCTTACTTCACATTACATTGATTAGAATTAGTGTATGTAATGTAATAGAATGGAATGCAACTAAGGATAAGTCAGTTTAATTACATGCTACCGGGCGTTCGTAAATGACTAGAGATAATATGTTCCAAATTGGAAGGTTTTACCTATTTTATTTTCTTTGTCATTCTTTCATCTAATAAATACAACATTACATTTGTGGGTTTCCTGGCATGGCAGATAAGGAATGACAGTACATCTAATACCAAACAAAAATGTCATTAGTCTTCTAAAGGTAAAATTATTTTTAAAACTCATATTCTATTCATTTACTTATGTATAATTCGAGTTCTTATTCATATCTATCTATTCATACCTACATTTTAACCTGTTTCCACCGAATATACCACTACCATATATGTAGTGGTATATTGGGTGGGCCTTAAAGGGGTTGTAAAGGTAAAAAAATTTTTCACCTTAATGCATTCTATGCATTAAGGTGAAAAAACTTCCGACAGTACCGCCGCCCCCAGCCCCCCCGTTTTACTTACTTGACACCTCGAAAGTCAGCCGCTCGCTCCCGACATCCATTAAGCCGCTCAGCCTGGCCGCTGATTGGCTATAGTGGATGGATTTAAGGCAGCGCAGCCATTGGCTCGCGCTTCTGTCAATCACATCCAATGACGCGGCACGCCGGGTGGCAGGGCTGAGTGATACAGTGAGCGGCTATAGCCGCCGGCTATATCACGAGAGCGCGCCCGCAAGAACTAACCACCAAGTCACATTATTGGGAAGCCTGCCTTCTCCTTCTGGCATTAAGGCTTTTTTAAAGGACTGCTGGTTGGAGACAGCAAGGGGTTAAGGGCCTGTGTCAACCATCTTTTGTTTTCACCAAAACTGCTTCTTTCCCCATTCAAGTCAATAGGCATGTAGAAGTTCAAAAGGAGGTAGGGTTGTCACCTGTCCAGGATTTACCCAGAAAGTCTGGGTTTTGAATCTTGTGTCCAAGTTTCAGTCCGCCTGAAACCCAGACACATTATTCAGACTGGGCTGTGGCTCCCCAAGTAACCAAAATAGTCACACACAAATCTGTTGCGTCCGGGAGCTGCAGGTGGCTGTATGGGGGCAGGTTTGGCATCACTGAAGGGTGGGGCGATGATGTTAGCAAGAACATTTGGGCCACACCCTCTGTTCACCGCATTACGACTCTCCTTGGGGCACCCAAATATGTGCCAGGTCTTTTATAATTATATAGTGTTTACTGCAAAAATAAAATGCCCTGTGCCGCTTAAAGCGGAGTTCCGCCTGAGTAAAAAAAAATTAAGTCAGCAGCTACAAATACAAATAATGCAGCTGCTGACTTTTTATATATGGACACTTATCTGTCCAGGGAGCCCGTAATGTCAGCACCCAAAGCTCCGGGTGCAGGCGTCGGCATCCTTAATAAGGGAAACAGGAAGTGAAGCCTTACGGCTGCACAGCCTGTCTCCTACTGCGCATGCGCGAGTCGTGCTGCACTTTCTGAATGGTCCCTGCTGTCTTTTGGGGCCTGTGTGTCTCCCAGAAGGCAGCAGGGGGGGGAGCAGGAGAAGCCAGACATTGCGTAGTATGTCGCACAAGATTGCAGCGATCTTTCCCCGGAAGTGGGAGCAGATATTTGGATTTGACAGGTATCCGCTCCCCCTCCCCCCTGAAAGGTGCCAAATGTGGCCCCCGAGGGGGGGAGGAATCCGATCCATGGAAGTTCCTTTCTGGGTGGAACTCCGCTTTAAGTGTTCGGGTATGGCTTGCAGAAAAGGTGGCAACCATAAAAGGAGGCCAACTGCAGATCACTTGCACCTACAACAAATTCTGAATAATCTCAGCAGCATCTCAGACCGATGTCAAAAGCAAACTCATCTGCACAGGCCAAAGCCCATTGACACAGGCCATTATAAACATCAATTCTTCGTGCAACCTTTTCTTGTAGTGAGAAGTTTGCAGGCAATCTGTCTTCAAGAAAAAGAACTTTTGTTACGTGTCACATTTTCCCCAAGTCTGTCACTTTCTGGGTTAATTATTTTATTGTCATTCAAAATTCTTTCTGTATTCAGCTATGTTACTAATTGTTCAAGCACCATGAAATGTGTGTGTTATTTGCTCTATGTGGGTGTATATACATTATAAGTAGCTACGGTGTATATAAAGTGCTCCGATTCTTTATGATGTACTAGTGATTATAACTTTGTTTTGACCACACTTTGATTGTGATTTACATGTAACAGGATAAAAGTGACCTGTTATGACAACAATATGGGGGGTGCCATTGCTGACCCCCTTCTGAAAATGTCATTTGCCTGGTGTCAATGTTTTCTGAGTCATAGAGAGAATAAGCATATAGCATGTGAAGTCAGAACTGCTGATCTGCACACCTGCTCCAGGTTAATGAATTAGCAAGTAGTGAAGCCATTGGATCAGCATGACATTTAGGCAGTCAGGATTTTTTAGAAAGAAATCAGAATGGAACTCATGATATTTATCTCAAGTTTTCCTTTGGCAGAATTGTCCACGGATAAGGATGAGATCAGTTATAGCTTTTGGCCACAAGGTGGCAGGAACAAGCTGTGCTGCCTATAGATTTGATGCACAGCAGCTACATAGTCCAGCTGCTAATAATGGATGTGGCTGAAATCAGGCACCTTTATTTCACAGTCCAGGTCAGGTCCACCTGCACATTTTGCTGACCTGAAGGAATATAAAACCACCAATACAATTATACGTGTGTTACATCTTAAATGGAGAATCAATATCACTTAAGTGAAGTAATATTCCTTACGCTCGCTTTCCTTCACCCTCTTCTCCACCCCAATATCTATCCTCTCCCTATTACTGTACCCACCAACTTCTGCTAATTCTACATTCACATGCTGATAAAACCTCCAGAACTCTGGGGCATGTCCCTTCATATAAATCGCACTCCCACATTACCGCCCTCACACTTCTGCTTCTCCTAACATTTTCGTGACATATCTTCAAACCTTGGGCCTCCATCATTTAACTGTGCCCAACGCTCCCATCACCCTACACCCTTTGGCAGCAGCCACAATCCACAGAGTTTAGTTTCCATTCCTCTTCTTCACAAAACTTGCCTCCCCTTCTCCTGCGCCCTGTGGAATCCCCCCTCTGTCTTTAACAAACTCACCTCCCTCCATGACCTCTTTATCACAAATTCCTTTAACCTATTTGCCATTACCGAAACCTGGCTTTATGAACCTGACACTGCTTCTCCTGCTTTCCTTTCCCATGGTGGCCTTCTCTGGACTCACTCCCCCAGACCCAGTGGACGGAAGAGAGGCGGAGTGGGAATCCTTCAAGCCCCACGCAGCACCTATCAGGTACTTAACCCACCTCCCTCCCTGACACTTTCCTTTTTTGAGGTACATTGTATTTGTCTATTTTTTCCAGTTTCTCTAAGAATTGCTGCCATCTACCGATCCCCTGGACCGGTATCAACCTTCCTTGATGTCTTCTCTGCCTTACTACTCTACTTTCTCTCTTCTGAAATCCCCACAATCATTCTCGGTGACTTCAACATCCCTGTTAGTGCTAATACTACTGCTACTTCTAAACTTCTCAGTCTAACCTCCTCTTTTGACCTGAAACAATGGATACAGGCTTCTACTCAGTCTGATGTCAACTCCCTTGACTTTGTATTCTCCTATCTATGCACTCCGTGCAACCTCTCCAACAACCCTCTCCCACTCTGATCACCAGTGTATTCGTTTTGGTCTCTCCCTGTTTTCCACCTCCTCTCCCCCCAACCGCCTAACAGTTAGCCGTAGAAACCTTTGCCACCTCAACCCTTCTCTTCTATACTCCGCTAATGACCACTTCTATGACAAAATCTTATCCCTGTCCTGCCCCAACATAGCAACTTCTACTTACAACAGCTCACTGTCACCCTCCCTAGACAAGCTTGCCCCCCTCACTAAACACACTATCAGGCCCCGACCCCCTTCAACCTCGGCAAACAGATGACACCAGAAGTCTCAGAGCGCCTGTGGCATAAGACTATGTCCCAGAAAGTCCCAGAAAGACTTCAAGCTTTTTTCCAACGCCCCCTAACCACCTGCCCCCTGGATCCTGCTCCCTCGCAAATGCTACGGTCTCTCTCTGGCTCCATTCTACACTCTCACTCACATCTCCAATCTCTCCCTCTCTTTTGGCATCTTCCCCAACTCTCTAAAACAAGCACTAGTCATCCCCAGCCTTAAAAATCCCACCAATCTTAACAACTTACGCCCCCATCACCTTACTCCCCTTCTCCTCCAAACTCCTTGAGCGTCTTGTCTACAACCAAGTGAGTGACCATCTGACTGAAAACAAACTTCTTGATCCCTTTCAGTCCGGATTTTGCCCTCAACACTCCACAGAAACTGCTCTCCTCAAATTCACAAATGATCTACTAACAGCTAAAACCAATGAACACTATTCTGTACTACTCCTCCTGGACCTCTCTCCTGCCTTTGACACAGTTGACCACCCCCTCCTCCTCAAAAAACTACACTCCTTTAGTCTCCGTGACTGTGCTCTTCGCTGGTTCTAATCCTACCTATCCCACCGCACCGTCAATATAATTTAATTTACAATTCTACTTCCTCCTCTCCTCTTCCTCTCTCCATTGGGGTTCCCCAAGGTTCTGTTCTATTCTCAATCAGCCAGGGTGTCACACCACTTTCTCAAACGCGATCCATCCAAAACTGAACTCATAATATTTCCTCCCCCACGTGCTCCTTCCCCTGATTTCTCTGTCAAAATCAATGGCTTAACTATTAACCCATACCCTCATACCAAGGTCTTGGGTGTAATCCTGTCCTTTCAGACCCACATCCATCACTGTCCAAAGCTTGCTGCCTCAACTTCCGCAATATCTCCCAGATGTCACTTCCTAACCAATGACACCAGAAAGCTTCTGATTCACTCCCTGTTTATCTCTTGCCTTGGCTACTGCAACTACCTCCTCATTGGCTTACCTTTACATAGGCTATCCCCTTCAGTCCATCATGAACGCTGCTGTCAAGCTCATCCACCTTACAAACCACTCAGTGTCTGCTACCCCTCTCTGTCAATCCCTCCACTGGTTTCCACCCACCCAATTAAAATTTAAGATACTAACAACAACTTACAATTCCATGGTCGCCTCCAGGACTTCTCCAGAGCCTTCTCTTTCAGATCCCTTAAAACTCATCTCCTCAGAGAAGCCTATCCGGCCCCACCTAACAACTGTACATTTCTTTTCTCCATTAGACCATCCCCCACAGTCATTACCTTTTTGTTTCTCTTGACCCGCCCCCTGAGAGTGTAAGCTCTAATGAGCAGGGCTCTCTGATTCCTACTCAATTAAACTGTATTGTAATGGTACTGTCTGCCCTTATGTTGTGAAGTGCTGTGTAAACTGTCGGCGCTATATAAACCCTGTATAATAATAATATTAATAATAATAATAATAATATTTTCATGTAAATGTAGAAATACCAAATAGACAGGTTACCAGGTTACTAACTGCAGTGGTAAATGACTGCTTCACATTAGAGGTTATTATTGTTATTAGTATATAGTTTTAAGTTTAAATAAAGGCAAACCCCTATTTGTAGTTTTGGACAGAGTGGAGAAGGATTAGAACACCTGTCAGGTTTCTATTGCTGTCTGTGTCCCGTTAAAGCGGCAGTAAACTCACTTTTTATCTTGTACCTTACCTACAGGTAAGTCTATAATATGGCTTACCTTTAAGTACAGTAAATATCTCCTAAACACGCACCGTTTAAGGGATATTTACATATGTAGCCGCCCGGGACATCAGGGACCGGGACATTGCACATGCGCACTGCACTCTCAATGGACGACATGCCACCCATTTTCGAGAGCGGTGCTGCGGCTGTGATATTAGTTCTGGTGACCCTGGAGACAACCAGGCATTGCCTCACTTTGGAGGGAATTCCTCTCACTTCCTGTTTCAGATATGGGACAGGAAGTTAAGGAAAATCTCTCCAATGGCATACAGATGGCAAAAAAAGGACTTCCAGGGGTTGTAAATCTTCTATTTATCTATCCAAAATGAAAAACAAAGTCTTGCATTTAGTTCTACTCCAAGGATGACATAAATTATAAAGACTTTGGCCCCACGTGTGAAGTTGTGCCATAGAAACCATTCAAAATCTATTTTAATATTCAAATCTTTGCTAATAAAAATGTCAGCTTAACTCAGACTAGCTGCTGTGGGTAACAGCGCTTCTTTCACATTTTTTTCTATGTGGGCCCCAATGTATGGTCCTCTTTTGGCCTTATGTACAAGTCCTACCATTTTTCATTCATACAGGTAGGAGCATTAGGGTGCAAATCAGTAATAGTTTAACACTAGTTTAGTTATCTCTCTTTAAATTGAGAAGAAGTTGCTAAAACATACAACGCACACTCCTTAAAGCAAGTTTGGGAAAAACTTAGAGTATATAACCTTAGAACTTTTTGCATAACAATGTATAAAAAAAACACCCAGCTCTTCCCTACAGCTAGTCTACTCAACTTGCAAACAACTGCCTTTTACTAAGGGCTAATTCACAAGTGCAGTGCCCTATAAAGAGCGATCCATGTTGGATTGCTATTTAGTAGCACTATGACAGGCAGTGAGAGGGCTTTATTTTGCCTTGTCACCACCTGATTTAACCCTGTGAATGCTGCACTACTGTGCTGCAATCGCATGTATTGCATATATTTCTGAGGCAGTTATGGCATGGCACCATAGACTTAGTCATGCTGTTTAAGCCACGGAATGTGTACAGCCCTTAGCAGCTCCAAGCCTAGGTTAAGGCGGGCGGCTGGGGGAGGTAAAACCGCATTTTGGTTTAACCTCCCATGAGCTGCATGTGTGAATGAAGCCTTTGGCATTCAGATGTATGCTGCTAACACAGGTGGCTATGTACCAACCAATTATTATTATTTTTTTCAATTACGTCTATTTTTCCTGCTAAATAATCAGCTGCTCTATAAAACAACCAGGGTAGCAGACAGTGGCAGCCCCCCGTCCATAGGGGGTGCACGGGCAATGCCCACCCCCCCCCCACCCCCCAAGCTGTCACAAAAAAAAATTGAAAAAAAAGGGTCCTAAAAAAAAACTTCCTTTAAGTGCACTGTGTTCGGGCGCCAGACACAATGCACTATGGGAAGCGCCACGTCTATGCAATCACGAGATTGCAGACAAGACGCTTCATTTGCGGGGTTTTGAATGGGCTTGTGGCGCAGACCATCACGCCGGACAACGTCCGCCTGCACGTAGTAACGCTACGGCCGGGTGCTTTGTATCACTACGGTGGGCTACAAAAAGATGGCCGCTGCCATGAGGACTAATCCCCTTGTGTTCAGTGGGGAGGGGAGGCCCCTCCCCTCTCCACTGAACACACGGAGAAAGCCAGGAACTGAATAGCTGCCACTGAGGGGGACAGATGCAGCATGTAGGAGGGGCTCCGCTGCCGGGGACACATGTGAGGAGGAGGACTCTGCTGATGGGGACACCAAGATGTGAGGAGGACTCTGCTGATGGGGACACACATGTGTGGAGGACTCTGCTGATGGGGACACTGATGTAAGGAGGGGCTCCGCTGATGGGGACACAGATTTGAGGAGGACTCTGCTGATGGGGACACTGATGTAAGGAGGGGCTCCGCTGATGGGGACATAGATGTGAAGAGGACTCTGCTGATGGGGACACAGATGTAAGGAGGGGCTCTGCTGATGGGGACACAGATGTAAGGAGGGGGCTCTGCTGATGGGGACACAGATGTAAGGAGGACTCCGCTGATGGGGACACAGATGTAAGGAGGGACTCTATTGATTGGGACACAGATGTAGGGAGAGGCTCTGCTGATGGGGACACAGATGTAAGGAGGGGCTCCGCTGATGGGGACACAGATGTAAGGAGGGGCTGCGCTCATGGGGACACAGATGTAAGGAGAGACTCTGTTGATTGGGACACAGATGTAAGGAGGGGCTCTGCTGATGGGGACACAGATGTAAGGAGGGGCTCCGCTGATGGGGACACAGATGTAAGGAGGGGCTCCGCTGATGGGGACACAGATGTAAGGAGGGGCTCCGCTGATGGGGACACAGATGTAAGGAGGACTCTGCTGATGGGGACACAGATGTATGAGGGGACTCTGTTAATTGGGACACAGATGTAAGGAGGGGCTCTGCTGATGGGGACACAGATGTAAGGAGGGGCTCCGCTGATGGGGACACAGATGTAAGGAGGACTCTGCTGATGGGGACACAGATGTATGAGGGGACTCTGTTGATTGGGACACAGATGTAAGGAGGGGCTCTGCTGATGGGGACACAGATGTAAGGAGGGGCTCCGCTGATGGGGACACAGATGTAAGGAGGACTCTGCTGATGGGGACACAGATGTATGAGGGGACTCTGTTGATTGGGACACAGATGTAAGGAGGGGCTCTGCTGATGGGGACACAGATGTAAGGAGTGGCTCGAATGATGGGGACACAGATGTAAGGAGGGGCTCCGCTGATGGGGACACAGATGTAAGGAGGGGCTGCGCTGATGGGGACACAGATGTATGGAGGGGCTTCGCTGATGCGACACAATGTGAAGCGCCACGTCTATGCAATCACGAGATTGCAGATGAGACGCTTCATTTGTGGGGTTTTGAATAGGCTTGTGGCACAGTCCATCGCGCCGGACAACTTCCGCCCGCCCGTAGTATCACTACGGCCGGGTGCTTTGTATCACTACAGCAGGCTACAAAAAGATGGCCGCCACGAGGACCGAATCTCCTTGGCCCCTCTCCACTGAAAACACGGAGAAAGCCAGGAATTGAATAGCTGCCGCTGTGGAGGACAGACGCGGTGTGAAGGAGGGGCTCCACTGCCGGGGACACTGAGATGTGAGGAGGACTCTGCTGATGGGGACACTGAGCTGTGAGGAGGACTCTGCTGATGGGGACACTGAGATGTGAGGAGGACTCTGCTGATGGGGACACTGATGTAAGGAGGGGCTCCGCTGATGGGGACACAGATGTGAGGAGGACTCTGCTGATGGGGACACTGAAGTAAGAAGGAGCTATGTTGATGGGGACACAGATGTAAGGAGGGGCTCTGTTGATGGGGACACAGATATAAGGAGGCCTCTGCTGATGGGGACACAGATGTAAGGAGGACTCTGCTGATGGGGACACTGATGTAAGGAGGGGCTCCGCTGATGGGGACACAGATGTAAGGAGGACTCAGCCGATAGGGACACTGATGTAAGGAGGGGCTCCGCTGATGGAGGCACTGATGTAAGGAGGGGCTCCGCTGATGGGGACACAGATGTAAGGAGGGGCTTCGCTGATGGGGACACTATGTGAAGCGCCACGTCTATGCAATCACGAGATTGCATATGAGACGCTTCATTTGTGGGGTTTTGAATGGGCTTGTGGCACAGTCTATCACGCCGGACAACTTCCGCTCGTCCGTAGTATCACTACGGCCGGGTGCTTTGTATCACTACGGCGGGCCACAAAATGATGGCCACCGTGAGGAACAATCCCCTTGTGTTCAGTGGAGAGGGGAGGCCCCTCCCCTCTCCACTGAACACACGGAGAAAGCCAGGAATTGAATAGCTGCCGCTGAAGAGGACAGACGCGGCATGAAGGAGGGGCTCCGCTGCCTGGGACACGTGAGGAGGAGGACTCTGCTGATGGGGACACTGAGATGTGAGGAGGAATCTGCTGATGGGGACACACATGTGAGCAGGACTCCACTGATGGGACACAGATGTGAGGAGGGACTCCGCTGCTAGAGGCACCTGATGCAAGGAGGGGCTCCGCTGACTGGGACACAGATGTAGGGAGGACTCCACTGATGGGGACAAAGATGTAAGGAGGGACGCTGCTAATGGGGACTAAGATGTAAGGGAGGGGTTCCAATGATGGGGACACAGATGTAAGGAGGACTCCGCTGATGGGGACATAGATGTAAGGAGGACTCCGCTGATGGGGACAAAGATGTGAGGAGGACTCTGCTGATGGGGACACAGATGTGAGGAGGGATACTGCTGGGGGCACCTGATGTGAGGAGGGACTCTGCTGGGGGCACCTGATGTGAGGAGGGACTCTGCTGGGGGCACCTGATGTGAGGAGGGACTCTGCTGGGGGCACCTGATATTAGGAGGGACTCTGCTGGGGGCACCTGATGTAAGAAGGGACTCTGCTGGGGGCACCTGATGTAAGAAGGGACTCTGCTGGGGGCACCTGATGTAAGGACAGACTCCACTGGGGCCACCTGATGTAAGGACGGACTTCACTGGGGGCACCTGATGTAAGGACGGACTCCACTGGGGGCACCTGATGTAAGGACGGACTCCGCTGGGGGCACCTGATGTAAGGACGGACTCCGCTGGGGGCACCTGATGTAAGGACGGACTCCGCTGGGGGCACCTGATGTAAGGACGGACTCCGCTGGGGGCACCTGATGTAAGGACGGACTCCGCTGGGGGCACCTGATGTAAGGACAGACTCCGTTGGAGGCACTTGATGTAAGGACAGACTCTGCTGGGGCCACCTGATGTAAGGATAGACTCCGCTGGGGGCACCTGATGGCATCTGGTGGCAGGTAACGTGGCAGGTGACACGCTCAGGGCTCCCACTGATTCTGCATTATGGTGAGTTGAATAATTGAATTTTCTATTACAATGTAATAATAGAAATAATGTGTTTCAATCATCCTGACACATAATAACCATGGTGCCGGGATGATTGAAGCGCTAACACCAGGTGTTTGGAGTATCTTTATCTCTTGATTGTTAAACTTTCTGGAATACACATATATCTATTGTTGTGTAGGATCTGGGCCTGCTGTCCCTCCATCTCTCTCTCCCTCTCCCTTGTTTATCTCAGACTCTAACCACACCCCCTTCGGGCCACTCCCTTAAGCCACGCCCACTATTCTGCTGAAATTTTTTCGGTATGCCACGCCTACATCATGTCCCCTAATTGTAATAAGGGTGTGGTTATGAGAAGTGGGAGGGGTCAAAAAGGAAGGACGGGGTCTGGCACCCCCCATCCTAAAACTTCACCAGCTGCCACTGGTAGTAGACTATCATCCCATAGGCCAGGGTCAGAATGTATGAATCTATTCAGGTTAATGAGGTAAAATTAGCATATCTCATGATCTACCTTGGCTTCGGGGTCGCTGTTGATGCTAGAGGAATCCTCTTCATCAGAATGAGGGACATTTCTGTGGATAAGAATGTATGTTTATACAGTATATTCACAACTTAATCATAATAATAAGACAGTAATAATCTCTAATAGTATGCAGTCATTTAGCCCCGGATGCTGTTGCCAATATCACACGCACAGACACACACACTGACATAACTGACCTAGTGCCCCTACTTACAGTATGTTCTATAATGTTATTACAATAATTTCGATTTCTCCTATTTGAGCTTGGGATAGCTGCTTGCAGCAAAGTATAGAAATAACCTGAAGTTCCTCAACAAGGGTAGGAAAGGTAGTCCCATAGCCTTGGGTGGCCCAGCTCAGACCTTGATTCAAGAATGCCTGTCCCTTTTTTCATTATTGCACAGAAAAAGGCCCAACTTTACCTGAATTCACATTTAAAGTAAACCTTTGCCCATACTATGCACACTAAAGTATTTGCAAATTCTTAACATGCAGTAAAATTTACTTTACAGCAAGCCCTTATTCACCTCTCTAGATATAGGCATTTTGGAGAAATTCATCTTCAAATTTACAACAGAGGCAATTAAATCATTTTCTTCTTTTTCTATTGTTTTTTATTGCACTAGAACCATGGCAGCCTTTCAGCCCTAATGTAGATGTACAGCTGGTGTTTTTTTAGGCCCCTTTCACACTGTGGTTTCCCACTGACTTTCTATAATATCCCACTTTTTCTAAAAAGCGCACCAAACATGCAGCAAGAAGGATTTTTGGTGCGTTTTCTGAAAGTGCAAAATAAACACGGGGCATAATAGAAAAGCTATGGGAAACCACAGGTAACCTGCGCAAAAACCATGGGTACACTGTGCTGCAGCCGCGCTGCGGCCAAACTGACAGTTTGACTACTGACTATTTTTAATCCTTATGCTGCTAGCATTAGTAAATAGATAGGAAAGTATATTCTATGCTTATTTTAAACCTTTTTTCCAATTTCTTCAGTTACTTCCTGCTTTCCATGCCTAGGCAGATGATGTCATACATCCCAGGAATCTTCAGAAGTGGAGGAGGGGTTTTCTCAGCTAAGCACACCCTCCTGCCTGCATGCCTGAACTAAGAGCAGATGGATTCCAGGAACGAATTGCTATATGAATCATCTGCCCTTACTCAAGATGACAACGGCCAGAAATGCTAGGGGGTGCTTTTCAAAGTTATTTCTCAGCAAAATAAAGCATGGAGACATTGATGGATTAGGGAGCTTGCGTTGAATATTAAAAATGAATTAAACAGCATTTTCGGTTTGTGGTTATTCAGATGCAGTGTAGTTCCATTTTAAGCTATTAGAAATAAACCAAAACAAGACTTTAGGCTCTTTAGGCTCTTATCTTATCTCTGTACTATATGTATAATAACAACTCCCTTATCCTTCACATTAACTCCCTCATCTTTATCCTTCTACTGTATAGTACATGTCCATTATCCCTTCATTGTCTCCTCCCTTTGTGTGACCTGTGCATTAAAGATACATTGTATCTAGTTACTTCACATTTTAACAACCCCATTACCAGCATGATTATTTTCCAAAAAATTGTGAGCATCTACTTTCCAAAAAAGGGGTCATTACACGGGTAGTCGTACTGTACTAATATTTTGTTTTGATATGCTTTCAAACAGAAAGTTTTAAAACTTTTTTTTTTTTTTATGTATAATAAAACAGAGAAAGCAACAGTTATTAACTACCACCAAAAGACAGCTGTATCTGTCTCAGAAAGTTATATAAAATGAATTTGGATACAGTGTTGCATGCCCCAGTAATTGTCCATTATAGCCCAACTCTTGGCAAAAAAAAGTTTTCCCATGCAGTGGCGCTGTGCCCGCAATGTATGGGTCAACTGCTCATTTTGTCTAGTGCAGAGGTTTCCAAATGGTTAAAACAAAGGGCCAGTTTACTGTCCCTCAGACTTGAGGGGGGGCAGACTAGATCAGCGGGAATAGAAAATTATCTGGTAAACATAAATAGTGCCCCACCTTTGGTATTAGGGGGAGGAATAAGCCCCCATTGTTGGTGTTAGTGGGGGAAATGGTACCCCATTGTTGATGTCAATGGCAGGAATTATGTTCCATTTCTGGTCTCAGAGGGCAGAATAGTGTCTTATATTAGTGAGATGAATGGTGCCCCAAGGGCAAGCAAAGGGCCGCAGTTTGGAGAGCCCTGGTCTAGAGGTAAGGTGAAAGCTTATACTCTCCCGATCCTTCACCCACCAGAAAATGCTGCTCCCGCATGGTCCAGTGGTGGACTATTCCTGGTCTATGGATCCTTCTCTGGGCTTGATGACATCAGGAACAGTCCACAACTCAAGACCGCTGGAGTGCGGGGGTGGCTGGGCAGTGCTAGGAGGATCAAACGTTTAGGTAAGTAATTCTCCTTTCTCCTCTCCCCTAGACAAAAACGAGCTGCTGACCCATGCAGTGCAGGAAAAGCCCCACTGCATAGGAAAACCTTTTTTTGACCGGAGATGGGCTTTAAACTATCACAGCACTGAAGACTGAAAAACTGCTCGGTGATGGAATATTATAGATTAGTGCTGAAGTGGTAAAGAGTTTAAAATGTAGTAGATTATTCCCAGTAAGGTAGCATTTATCCATATTATCCCACCACTCCAAGTCATCCTTAACTTGTATTACTAATTGTGCTGATTCCAGTAAGCTGAAAACAAACCCTGCATAGTGAAAGCCTAATACTTCAGAATGATACATATTCTGTTCCTAGGAATACTAATGATGCTACAAACTGACTGTGTTGTGCATGTATTCAATGCATAATGAATAAAATGATAAGAGGTGCTGTGACTAGGCAGGGGGCGGATATGCATATATGGATAATGGCTTTTTGTTGCAGGAAAATAAGTGGAATGGAATGAAATATAGACAACTTTAAGTACAAATCTCTACTTAATCCTCTTTATACATGTCTGTGCATCATTTTGCCCAGATAACTGAATGAGCATCATTAAAAATAATACAATATGTTGAAATGATTCTGTTCATCTGTCCTACAATTATATGAGCTGTCTATATATCAATAATATTATTTACTTTCATACCTTTTTCTTTTAGAGGTTGTCAGTTATCAGATCCTGACAATTAACACGAACCTACCTTAAGCTGGCTATATGTTGCCCACATAATTTGTTCATTGTTATCAGTGAAAGGGAAAGGGATGAAAAGTGAGCATGGGTAAGTACATTTGAGGAAAGTTCTTGGTGCAGCTTCCAGAGAGGTTTAGAAATCTCTATGACTTATTAATCCAGCAATAAAACAAAAAATAATATATTGCAGCTAACTAATCCTTAAAGCCTGCCTCCAGAAAAAAAAAACACTCTTGCAGAACCCCCCCCCCCCCCCCCCCGCTCAATACACACAAACACTGCAAGGGTTAAATGTTCATTTAGTCTAGGGGTAGAGGATTACAGTGAAATTCCAGCTTAACCATAACTACTAAAACTGATCCCTACCCCCTCCCGATACCTATGCTTACTAATCTGTGTATGAAAGATACTTACCTATTTTCAGCTTGCTGTTGTCAGGTCACGTGATAACCCCTGTATCAGCCAGTGGCAGCTGCAGGGGAGAGGAGAGAGCGCTCCAATAAAAACAAAAAAATTCTGGAGCGGTGACGTCACCCATAAGCTTCAATATTCCATCCATTGTCGGCACTCCCTCCTTTCATTTGAAGCCACGCTGGCTGACACAGGGGAGCCGGATCACACAAGTGGACTGGAGTGGCCAAAAAATAGAGTATATATATATATATCTTTCTAACAGAAGTTATTTAGCATAGGTGTTAGGAAGGGGGGGGGGGGGGCAGTTTAGTTAGGTTTAAGCTAGAATTAAGCTAAAGCAGGGTCCCTCTAGATACTGGTCCCCTGTTCTGGTTGCACTCCAGCCTCCTCAACGTTCAATACAAAGTTAATGTCCCTTTTTATTGTACATTGTGATGCAGAGGCTCTGTCCACATACCAAAACTTTGGGTGGAGGAGGAGAGCGCTGAAGTTGGCTGGAGCTAGGAGACAGGTAAGTGATTATTCTTCTATACCCTAGACATAACAACCAATTAAGGGTGCACTGCAAGTGTGTTTTTTTATCATGTTTATGGAGTTGGGCTTTTAATGTGGCTGCGTTATTTTTCAACTTTTTTTCTTTTCTGGTGATCGGTCCAGTAACACAGAGGGATGGACCAGACTTAACAGTCTTTAGAGGGATGGACTGGGCTTAACAGCCTTCAGAGGGATGGCTCAGAGTTAACACCTTTCAGAGGAATGGATCAGACTTAGCAGCCTTCATAGGGATGGATCAGACTTAGCAGCCTTCATAGTAATGGATCAGGCTTAGCAGCCTTCATAGGGATGGATCAGACTTGGCAGCCTTCATAGAAATGGATCAGACTTGACAGCCTTCATAGGGATGGATCAGACTTGACAGCCTTCATAGGGATGGATCAGACTTGACAGCCTTCATAGGGATGGATCAGACTTGACAGCCTTCATAGGGATGGATCAGACTTGACAGCCTTCATAGGGATGGATCAGACTTGGCAGCCTTCATAGGGATGGATCAGACTTAGCAGCAGGGGCGTAACTAGAAATAGCAGGGCCCCATAGCAAAATGTTGTATGGGGCCCCCTGCAAAGAGCCCCCCCCCACAGCTGCCCTAGTGTCAATGCAGCGTGAGCTGTGCCACATACAGCATGACCTGTGCACAATGCAGCGTGACCTGTGCCCAATACAGCGTGACCTGTGCCCCATGCAGCGTGACCTGTGCCCCATGCAGCGTGACCTGTGCCCCATGCAGCGTGACCTGTGCCCCATGCAGCGTGACCTGTGCCCCATGCAGCGTGACCTGTGCCCAATGCAGCGTGACCTGTGCCCCATACAGCCTGGTCTGCCTGTGCCCCATACAGCATGACCTGTGCCCCATACAGCGTGACCTGTGCCCCATACAGCCTGGTCTGCCTGTGCCCCATACAGCCTCACCTATGCAGAGGAAGAGGCAAGCCACCCGGATCAGCAGAGAGCGGGATTGCCCGCTGTACTAGCTTTCATTTGAATTTCCCGTCTTCCCGGGGCTCATCGTCACATAGCCCCACCTCTTGGCCCGACGCCTTTGATGACGTCACATGTCCCGCATTGGATCGGCGTTCTGTCTATCAAAGGCGCCGGGCCAAGAGGTGGAGCTATGTGACGTGAGCCCCGAGAACACTGGAAGTTCTAATGAAAGCTATTACATCGGGCAATTCAGTTCTCTGCTGATACAGACAGCTCGCCTCTTTCTCTCCTCTCTCTTCCCCTGGCTGGGAGACTGTGCCGGCGGTGCGCTCATCCTCACTGGGCCCCACTCGGCTGCGGGCCCCATAGCACCCGCATGGGTCGCTATGGTGGTAGTTACGCCCCTTCTTAGCAGCCTTCATATGGATGGATCAGACTTAGCAGCCTTAATATGGATGGATCAGACTTAGTAGCCTTCATAGGGATGTATCACACTTGACAGCCTTCATAGGGATGGATCAGACTTGGCAGCCTCCATAGGGATGGGTCAGACTTGGCAGCCTTTATAGGGATGGATTAGACTTAGCAGCCTTCATAGGGATGTATCAGACTTGGCAGCCTTCATAGGGATGGATCAGACTTGACTGCCTTCATAGGGATGGATCAGACTTGGCAGCCTCCATAGGGATGGGTCAGACTTGGCAGCCTTCATAGGGATGGATCAGACTTGACTGCCTTCATAGGGATGGATCAGACTTGACTGCCTTCATAGGGATGGATCAGACTTGACTGCCTTCATAGGGATGTATCAGACTTGGCAGCCTTCATAGGGATGGATCAGACTTGGCAGCCTCCATAGGGATGGATCAGACTTGACTGCCTTCATAGGGATGGATCAGGCTTTTTTTCAGAAAAATGGAGGGAATCCACACCAGACTCTTCTTACATAATAGTGGTTATGTGAGTTGCTATGATGTGGTAGTTAGGCTCCTTGCTGAATTCCAATTGACTCTACAGGTTACTTGCAAACCTCTGATGTATTCAAGAGCACTCCAACAAAAACAAATATTTGGCTTTAATGGGATGAAAAGACAAGACTTGATCCCCCCATTGTGTTTACCTTTGTCAGGATGCTGTCAGAAAGGTCTTCCTTTCCACCAACAAGACTGTGACAGTAAAACTCCATACAATACTCTGTTTCCCTATAGAATATATGGAGAATTATTTCTGCTGAGCTCAGCTTGTCAGGATCACGCCACAAGCGGGCAGAGATGTTCCTGTCAGGGTGCAGCATGCAGCAAAAATCCAGCATGGGATCAAAAAACATTTGCAATGGGAATCATATAAAACAAGCCAACAAACATTGGCAGTCTTTTTAAAGTAAACCAAAAACGGACAAAGCATTTTATTGTTATATTGATGAGAAACCATCACCCAACTAAATCATCTACTAAATATTGTATACAATTTATACTGTAACATTTCATGTCCTTGCCTTAGTTTTAAAGAGGCGTAGCGTAATGTAGCTCCTTCAAACTCCTTTAGACTTGGATCTGGGTTCACTGTGGCTGCGTGCAAATCCTACAGATAAACAGATCTCATATTAGAACACAGGAGCAATCAGTCACACAGTATGACTGTGAAGAAAATAGGGAGGTAAAGACAGTGATCCATATCTACTAGCAAAGGCTACTATGCAGTGAGACATCATGTGCAGAATGAAGGCATGAAGTGTTTCATCAAATCCATATTTGCTTCACATAAGATAAGGATTAACCGGTGCATGTTTTTTCTCTCTGTGGCTAATTCATCATGCACTGATAAATCCATCACCGTCCGATAAACTAGCCCCTGTGGAGTAACGCAGCGTAAAATTATGCTTATCTCATGTGACGTAAATCTGTCCATCTGAAGAGTGGACTTTACACTGTGCCCATGTATACATATAATAATGTACTGTAAATATGAAACAGCATGGTTTCCCTTCAAGCAAAAGAGGCATAGAATATTTTGGTTAAAAGAAAAGAGCATGCGCATTATGTTGCTGTGCATAGGGTGTTGATTGGAGCAAGCGTTGCACAGAAATGGAGACGATAACTCCTAAAACAAAGAAAAATGAAGGTGTTGCCCATGTGGCAGCCAATCAAATGTCATCTGACGGTTTTTGTCCGCATGCTAGACAATAAAATAAATATCTGATTGGCTATTGCCTACAACACCTTCATTTTTCTTGCTTCAGTCAGCTACTTCAGTCAGCTTTAGAAGATCAGAATGTGGACTTGTGAGTGTGAGAGTCCAGAACTTGCGTTGTTCTTCAGATTCATGAATGGTAATTGTGAGAGTAACATCCACTACCATGCAAACAAAAAAAAAAAGAAAGGTTACACGTTAAAACGTCTCTAACCAAATACTTGCCTTCCAAATGTCAACATTTATCTTTCCCCCATTCAGAATAGCAAAATCACTCCATGGCTGTTTCTAGCCATATAAATATTCACAAGGAAGCAGCACATTGATGAAAAAAAAAGAAAATAAGAAAAAATGAAGGAAAGAAAAAAAAAACAAGACAGCTTTGTTAGCACATTTGTACAGGGTGGTTTCAGGATAAATGGCTTCTTAATGGGCAGTTATCATGACACTTTTACTGACATATTTGGTTAGCATTCTTTTAACAAAGCACCGTCCCAACAATAATAACTTCCATTTCATGCTCTGCAAACTTCTCTTTGCTCCCAGCGCTGCAATTTTATTGTGTGTCTGCTGATGTATCAGAAGTATAACTCAAAGCATCACACTGCGCCGATGGCTGGATGGAACATTTGTTTGGCAATTGTGGCATCCTCCAGAGAAGCTGATCTGGACCATAGTAACTAGTGGTTTATGTAAGCTTGAAGGAGCCAGGTTAAAATTGTCCACTGAATAGTGACCACATCCAATCAGAGGTAGTCACTGTCTGGGTATTCAGGCAGCTGCAGAAGCTGTGTCTAAATAAAATAGCCAAAAATGTAGATTCCTCCATCCACACCGTTAATGTGGATCACAGAAACAATTTATTTCTCTCATTTGGCAAATGGGGCTGAATGAAAGTGATCTAAGCATGTATGGCTAGCCCTCAATTTTGAAATGGACTTTTGTTTAACCAAACAGTGTAAACAGAGCCACCCATGGGCTCAAATTGTGGCCAGTTTAACAGGTATTAGCAGAAATAGGAATTGTGTATGGCCAACTTAAAAATCAAGTCTAGACACAAGAAAAAAACTACCCCTGTAATAGGGGTCCCCCACACTGCAAGGATTACATGCTTGTTTTTGCTCAGGGGTAGAGGAATAAAGTGTAATATCTACCTTATTCCTCACTCCAGCAGGGTCCCTCCAACCAATCCTCTGCAGCCACACTCTAAGGCTTTCCAAGCCATGGTTGCACTCCTGCCTCCTCAATGTACAATGCAGGGTTAATAGCCCTGCACTGTACAAATGCGGAGGGACCTCTCACAGACCGGAGCACTAGAGGGAGACAAGGAAAGTGCCAAAGTCTGCTGGAGAATGGGTAAGGTAAGTAATTATGCTTTCTAGATGTAACCCTTTAATCCTTAAAGTGCTGAGGGCCCCACTGCAAGTTTTTATTTTTTTCCAGCCAATAGTTTGTCCTGAAAATGGAAGTCCATGCAAAATCTAAAGATCTAACACTAATCTCTCTATCCCTATAAAGAAAAGATGAGTATACATACCTTTTTGGAAACCGATCTGACCCGCTCCGACCCGATCTCCAGTGCCGGAAGCTCTGCAGAGGACACAGAGGACAACGGCTGTGAAATGAATGGGAAGTGACGTCACCCATAGAGTTACTATGGGGCTTCCGTTGTCCTCTGTCTCCTCTGCACCCGCCCACATAGAGAAGCCACGGCTGACAGCTCAGTGTGGGATTCGGTCAGAGCGGGTCAGATAGGCTTCCAAAAGGTTATGTGTACTCGTTATTTTTTTAGAAAGGTTGGTGTTAGATCCCTGGTGTCTATAGATGCAGCTATTTTAGATTTTGCATGGACTTCCACTTTAAATTCACAGTGAGCTGTATTCTTTATGCACTGGGGCCTCACAGCAGAAGTGACATTAGTACACAAGCATCTCCACCCAGTAACTCACTCACTGCTCACGAGACTGCCAATCACTTCAAAAACAAGATTGATGCAATTCGTGGGGACACCTCTTTCACTCCCCTCATCAGTTCATCCCTCACAGTCCCTACCTATTGTTTCACCAGCTCCTCCCCCTTATATTATAAGCTCACAGGAGTAGGGCTCCTCTAACCCTCTTGTTTTGAATTGTATTGTTGGTGTATTGTCTCTCTTTACATTGTAAAGCACTGCTCAAACTGTTGGTGCTATATAAATCCTGTATAATAATAATAATCTAAATCCAATAACAAAAATGTAATATATTGCAACATACTAGTTCTTAACTGTGGTGGCTGAATTTTTTTTCTTTTTTTTTTTTGCAGCCTTTTATTTCTTAATTTTAACCTGGTGATCCTTCTGGCAACACACTTCCTATCCTATGGTGTTCCCTCACTGTACTGTACCTACGGAGGAGCAGTTTTGTTAGCAGCTCACTCCTGATTTGGAGTATAGGCCACCTCACCCGCTCCTCATTTTCATAACATATGGGGAGGTGTTCTCTAGTTCACAGAGAGAACTGGGATGGGCTAGTAACTGAATAACAGAAATTTCAGTTCAACACAGACAGTTAGGGGCTCACTGGAATTCTAGCAGGATCAACAGGGCTTATATAAACCTTAATGACGGATGCTTTTTACTTCCAGACATGAATCAGCTTTCTTAGACAAAAGGACCTGCTACACAAAAACACAAATAGGGGGAATTCAATAAAACTGCTGTGTCACTTTCCTGGCGTTAATCCTGCTTGTAAATATATTGTGCCAAATTCATGAAGCATTTGAGGCACTTTTGGTTCTGACAGCAACTCGTGCACCAATTTCAGTTCTAAAATGCGCCATTTTTACATTGTGTTGCATTGAAAGCGCTATATGTAAAAAAGGAGCTAATTAATACCAACACTCTTTTGGTGTACAGAGAGAAAAATGTGTAATCTTGTGTATTTAAAAAGTGGTGCAGCATGAGACAAATTCCGGTACAAGTTCTAGACAGGTAAATGAATTTGGACCATTCTTCTCCACATTTAGAATACATGAGAGACACTTTTATAAAATCTGCCTGCACCAGTCATTATGATTCTCAGGGTTATCTTTCATTAAACCTTTAAATGCAGTGCACTGGTGTATCTAAAAAAAACCTCTAGCTTCCATCACAAATCACTGACTAGTACACAAAGTTGTTCTGACAACTACATTTTCTACTACAGTTTGGAAAAATGTACAAATATTATAAGAAGGATTAGTAAACTAAACAGGCCATTTTTGTAAAACTTTGCCTATGCAGACATGACACCCTTTTTCCTGAGTTCTTGTGAAGGAAGTATGACCACATCTGAACTGGGGGAATAAAAATGTTAAGTCAATGTCATGTTACTGTATTGTGTATATTGAGTTTATTTATAATTTGAAGGACTCTGAGTAGGAAAGATGATAATTTTCCACAAACAAAATAGTAATCATCTGTACTTAGAACAGTGATTTTTAATCCCCCTCAACAAACTTCATTAGTCATTTTGGTCATACAGTAGTACTTTAGCGGTACCTCATATTTTATGGATATTATGCACTGTAATGGGAGCCAAACAAAATGTAAGAAGAACTCTGGCACACCATAATGGCCTTGCGTAGATGGACTTTGAGCTTGTGTTGATCGGCTTTTGCTTACTCCAAATAGGTTTTGCATTCCCATACAAATCTATGAGAATGCAAAGCCCACTTGAAGCAGGTCAGAAGGAGGTCAACAACTGATCAAATTAACATGTCAATTCATTTTAAATGAGCTCAGAAACATATAACACTAATGTCAAATTAATATCCTTAACACAAGCCCAAAGCCTGTCAACACAGACCCTTAAACTGCTTTTGCTATTCCAAAGAATTGTAAATGGGAAGAGAAGCCTGTCAACACTGGCCATCAAATACACTTGCTGCCCAATGCTAGTGAGTGGTCATCATCCATTCTATAAACAGGAGCTGAATATCATGGAATCTAATGCAATGGTGGCATTAAATGCATACTTTGGTGATGATATCACTGTGCCAGGGCACAAAAGAGAGAAGGTATGCCCCAGGATGCCCAGTAATGTCAGTAACTTCCACAGGAAATCAGCAGTCATAAAAGGATCAGATCTAAATGTTGGAATTTTACACAAGGACTGTGATACTCTAATGCCCTGTACACACGGTCGGATTTTCCGATGGAAAATGTCCGATCGGAGCGTGTTGTCGGAAATTCCGACCGTGTGTGGGCTCCATCGGACATTTTCCATCGGATTTTCCGACACACAAAGTTGGACAGCAGGAGATAAAATTTTCCGACAACAAAATCCGTTGTCGGAAATTCCGATCGTGTGTACACAAATCCGACGGACAAAGTGCCACGCATGCTCAGAATAAATAAAGAGATGAAAGCTATTGGCCACTGCCCCGTTTATAGTCCCGACGTACGTGTTTTACGTCACCGCGTTTAGAACGATCAGATTTTCCGACAACTTTGTGTGACCGTGTGTATGCAAGACAAGTTTGAGCAAACATCCGACGGAAAAAATCCTAGGATTTTGTTGTCGGAATGTCCGAACAAAGTCCGACCGTGTGTACGGGGCATAACTCTCCAAAAAAGAGATCAATGAAGACAGTATGTCCTTTATCATATTAATCAGCGTACAATGCAGCTATCCCACCAAGCACTGGAGGTTCCTCCTCAGCGCTGATCACTCTAAAAACTGTGATGTAGCCTGTTAATCTCCAGGAAATATTCTCACCTTATTTAAATATTTATTCGCCACCATTCCCCCCTTTACAGTTTAGCTCATGCATGACAGCGGATAACTTCAACCCACTTTCATTTTAAATATTCAATCTGATGCCTCACAGAAAATCAAATATTTATGAATCCAGAATTTGCATGTCTATTTCATACGCGTATAATGTATCAGTGGCTGCCTTTAAATATTCACACTTAGGAGGGTATAATGTTTATTTCATGTCCAGTCACTTCCCTAGCTCTTTGCAGACAACTTTGACTGTCTGAAGCAAAAGCTTGTACTGGGATGAAAATGTAGATAGATAAACATAGAAAGTCTTATCTAGAGACAGTCCAAGTAAATATTTTATAAAACTTGTTTGTACATTGAAGATATCAAGCATCCCTGTAGGGTCCCTGTCAAATGCCATCAGGCCATAAAAGTGTGAAATTAAAGCAGAATTACTTTTCATCAAAAAAACCATAACAAGAGTACAGGAAATTCACAAGAAACCACAAGGTTCTTTGGGTGCAAATAGTTTCAGACAGTGGATTTACTATGTAAGTAGGAAAACCCTGGGAGATGGAAATCATTGTTAGAGGAGAACTAAAGTATCTTTTTTTAATGTGAACACTCTGAAATTGCAAGTTAAAAATAGTGCATGCGTGCACACTTGCAAATCCGTGTCAATTTTTTCTTTATGCATATTTTATAATATCCTTGTGCCACTTGCAGCTTCTGTTCCATTACCTCTTATCTGTATGTAATAAACGTAGTGTTGCTATCTGAGGGAAGCGATTAAATAATTCCCTCACAGGAAGTTCCATATATCAACAGCAAAATCACTCCATGGCTGTTTCTAAGCATAACATTTTTCACAAGGAAGCAGCACATTGATGAAAAAAGAAAAATAAGGAAAAAGGAAGAGGAGAAAAAAAACCGAAGACAGCGTTTTTAGCACATTTGTACAGGGTGATTTTAGGATAAATGGCTTCTTAATGGGCAGTTATCATGACACTTTTACACTGAAATATTTGTTAAGCATTCTTCTAACAAAGCACCATCCAAACAGTAATAACTGACATTTCATGCTCTTCAAACTTCTATTTGCTCCCAGGCAGGGTCATCTTTGACACAGGGCAAAAGGGGCAGCTGCCCCAGGCCCAGTCATTGTTGTGGGGCCCAAAGCAGCTGCCCCTTGAGCTTGCGCTTCCTGAAAATAGTTGAAAAGTGGATTTGGGGAAGCCCAATAAAATTTTTGTCCAGGGTCCAATCAGTATTAAAGATGGCCCTGCTCCCAGAGCTGCATTTTTTTTGCATGTCTGCTGATGTTTAGAAGTACAACTCAAAGCCTCACATCGCACTGATGGCTTGTTCTGGCTGGGACATTTGTTCGGTGTTTGTGGTGTCCTCCAGATGAGCTGATCTGGACCATAGTACCATAGTACACTATGTTAATATACATAGTAACCAATGATTAAGTGAGCTGAAGGAGGCTGGTGAAAATTGTTATCCAACCAGACGCAGTCAATGTTTGGGTGCTGTAGCTGCCGGAATACAGCAACCGGCAATGTAGATTCCTCCAACCTTACTGTTTAGTGTGCATGAGGGAATTGACTGATTTCTCTCATTCAGCTTATTCCAGAAGTTCTCTGTATGAACTACATTTGTGTAATAGGATGGTTAGATCTTTAATCTAATCCTTTTTTCTCACCTTCCTTTATTTCTTTAAATTAACAAATGTAAATATTTTATAAATTATTAAAATTAAAATAACAAACATGTTATACTCACCTGCTCTGTGCTCCCCTCCGGCACTTTTGGCTCTTTCATTTCTTTGTCTGCCCCCATAGCAAGCACTTGGGGGCAAATGTGTGGACTTGCTCCCAGCCGGGCTCTGTGAGTCTATAGACACCCACAGCGTGTTCACTTAATGCTCCCAGTAGATAGAAAACCAGAGTTCATAGAGAATCCTAAGTATGATAATGGCATCTGGTAAACCTACTTCGAAAGCCACAAGGGCTCTGCTTACAAATCAGTGGTATGGCCTTACCGCAGGATATGTCAAGCATTCCATAAGGCTGCATGACCAGTCTCACTGCTACCTCCATGCCTCGTGCATGCGCAATAGGAAGTCGGCTGTGAGACATGTGGAAATAATTGCCGATACCCAAATCTTGCAGCTCCGGGGATCCACAGTGCTGAGATGAATCGGCTGCAGGGAAGACAGCAATGGCTTCTATGGGCTGGTAAGTTTCTGCTTCCTAAAAGTCAGCAGCTACAGCATTTGTACACACAGGGTTCTTTCTGTAATGTTAAGCAGAGAGAACTCCAGGGGACACTGCAAATTATATTTTATGCTATATGAATGGGCTGTGGTGTGGAATAACACTGCAGTGTCCGACAGTGAGCCCCCATGGTTTTGCAACTATGCATGTATGCTCAGTTTTTTTATCTTGCAATTCCAGAGTGTTTGCCTTTAGTAAAAATAAAAAATAGCTGTACAAGATATATAAAGAGTACGTTAATTCAGGTTAAAATAACACATTGTGAAAACAGATATCATGAGTAAACAGTGAAAAGCAAATCAATGCAATTAAAATATATACAAACACATCACAATCTAAAAACAGTTGTTGAGTATGAGCAAATGATTGTGTAGTGGACTGGAAAGAGAAATGGACAAGATTTATACATGGCAGAACAATGTATATATTACACCGGATGAAGTCTCAGGACTGGGCGGCAGGATATACTATGGGTTCAGTGATAACCGGATTAACAGCGGATCAGAAAATCTACACAGTATACGAGTGTCACCAGCACAGGCACACTGCAGTTTCCATTTCTTATACTGTAAGATTTCTTTGTCTGGTAGGTTGATATTTGCCATAAGACAACTATAGAAATAAACTACTAGTTGGCATTTTAAAGTGCCCCATGCCATTCCTCTTGCCACTCTAACAGTAGCTGTACTATGAGACTGTTGTAAGTTCAGTATTGCCAATTATCTTCTTGTTTCATGTCACAGCTCTTTAAAATGGAAAAAGGCCTTACAAATATACTTAACAACATTACCCCCTTACTTTTACCTCTCCTGTACACTTTTGTAAAAAAAAAAAAAATCTAGTAAGTACTTACCTATTTTTAATCTGATCTGGTCATGTGATCCTGCAGCGCAAGGGAGCCAGAGCTGCAAGATCACATAACCATAACAGATTATAAATTAAGAAGTTCACAGGATATGCAGCAGTGGCGGCCCGTCCATTAGAGGCACACAGGCACCGCCCCCCCATCCATGTGTGGCTGAAAGAACAGGCAATCCTATTGGACGCCAAGGAGGGAGAAGACACATGGCAGAAGCCGCTGTGATACAAAGGAGGAGGAGACGCGGTAGAAGATGGGGTAAGTGCGGGGCTGGACGACCGTGAGACCCCCGGGGGGGAGTGACCAACCGACAGCGGGGGGTTGCCACCAGCTGACCAGGGGAGTGGTTGTTTGTCACCCCCAAAAAGAACACCAGCCACCACTGATGTGCAGGATAGGTAGGAGGAGGGGGAGGGAATGTTTTTAATAGTTCGTGTTAGGCCTTTTTCACCTTACAATCGCTAGACAACAGATGTAAAAAATTGTAAAAGTTCACTCTTTTCACTTTTACTTCAAGTGTCTGGTTTTCTCCTTTCCACTCTGGCTGGAACAATTTGTTTTTTGTTTTTTCTATTTGCTAAGGTCAGTAATAGCTCCAGGCCATAGAAACAGAAGGATGACGTAATTGTATAAAGAAAAATTGTTCAAAAATTGAGTTTACCTTTAAAAGTCTGATTTTTCGCAGCTGCTATCTAGGGATTGCAAGAGAGCTGTGACAGGGAGCAATAAAGAGCTTTTAGCAGCCTCTATGTATGCGTAATGGGAGATGAGATGGCCAGAGAAATGGTTTACTTTATAGGTAATTTGAAATCAATTCCCTGTATGCCTGGGAGCCCTTTTCCCGATAAAGAATTCTGTAACTACAGATTCACTTGCATGGCCACCTGCTGGGGAAATGTGGCATTGTTAAGTGATCATTAGATACAATGGCTCTCTGTTGGATCCACTGAATTTCACTGGCTGAACTAAAGTGGGCAAAGTGGGTTTGCATGTTTCCATTTGCTTCTTTGGTTTCCCAAAATCCTGTTTTTAACATATTAGCAATTAATTGATGTATTTTTTGATTAAATAACCTTAATGGGTTAAAGGAAGAAAATAATTAGTACAATATTGGCACTGTTGTTGCAGAAGACTTATGTATTATACATAAAGTAGTAATCACAGACAGTCTGATGTTTTTGATTCCTGGTCTTTGCTGGCCTGTGGCTTTAAAATGAAAGCAACCTCAGTATGATATCCCACACTGTAAGGAATAACAAGAATACATTTGTGCATAAACACTGAAACCACTATACAGCATATTTAAAATTCAGTATCAGTAATTGCTTTAAGAGGGTTGACAAATAAGTTTGTCTTTAGTCTATTTTTAGCTGTCTAGGGTCAGACCCTTTTAGGGCCTAGCGTGCATAAATGCATAAATTAAAGTGCAATGTTGAAGTCCCCTTTTATTCTGTATGACACCCCAATGCACATAATAAGATGCAATGCAGCACACTTGCGGATGTGAGCAATCCGTGCATTATAATGCATTGCATAACAAAAAATGTTGCAAGTTTGGTTTAATTGCAACACATAGCTTTGCTAACTTAATGTAGCACATGTTAAATGTGCAATTCGCAAATAAACCCAGATACTGCAAATACAAGCATATATTACAGCTACACATAGCTGTAAACAGGCCAGCAGATTGAAAGCCTTGCAAAGAGTAGAAAGGTTGCTTACAGTGCAACCAATCAACTTTTCCTTACAAAGTAATTTCTGATTAATTTGTATTGGTTACTGAACTTTGCCATCAGTGCTCTTTTTTTTTGGTGCCATGCTGAATAGGCATGCTTATCTATTTCATAGAATTACATGACAAGAATATCTCTATGGAGACTATGGAGAGGATAATAGTAAAGAACATATACTCAGAATGAGTATGACATAGTCTGTCCAAGCATTCATCAAAAAGGTTAAAATGTAATACTAAGGGATACTGACATGCCATCAAAAAACACTTTCATTCCTATATACTATTATGAGTAGGAGATAAACCAAAAAGAGAGAACATCTTTCTTTTTATCCTTTTACAGCAGTAATGACCAACAGCTATAGCTTAAGCATACATTAAAAATTGTTCTTACAATAAATAAGTGCTTTACCTCATTCTCTGGAGTGGGAGATGATGTGACAGAGCTAAGGGACCCTTTCCGTGAGCCAGGAACATCTGTTGGTGCAGATACAGGACGCTCCCACTGGGTGGCTCCAGTTGGAATGTGCCAGTAGTAAATTCCAGCAATATCATTGATTTTCTTCCAGCCCGGTGGTAGATCAGGATCTGTTTGTAATGTATGGTCGCTCCATATATCAGCTGTAAATAAGGGCAAAACAGTACATTTAACAATACATTTATATAGCTGATAATAAAATGTAATGAAAGGCACATTATGGATGTCTCAGTGAGATACTCACAAATAGAAGTTGGACAAATATCAAATCAAAAATTCCTATATCTAGTCTCAGACATTGTGGCAGGTCCAGAAAAAAATGGAACAAGTCAGCAGATTCCCCACACCCCCTAAAGCATACTGCAAAGGAGAGCGTTACCATTGAATGATTTTAGCAGGTGTATAGTAGGATTGCTGGAACAACTTTAGTTTATTACTCTATACCCTGAGAAAATCACTGAGCCTTTGTATGCGTCTTCAAATTCTGATTAGTCTTGGTCAGTAATGTGGAGCAACGGTGAAGACCACTTAAGTTGGGCCTGCTGATATCTTTTCCTTGAGGCAGTAGTAAGGCTTGAACAGTTAATAGAGACTAACTTGGTGGTGTCTTCCTAAAAGTTGTGGAATAATCACCTAAACGACCCTTAGCTGCACTGCACTGCAGCTTCATTGCTCCATTGGATATCGGGACTTTCTAGGTATCAAACTTGTATTGAGAGTCTCAGCATTCATCAGTGACTTTAGTAATAGACTAAAAACTCTAGGTAATAGAGGTTGGAAAAATCCCATTCTCCTTCTTACACCCACAACTACTATTATGGAGTTATCACAGAAAGGACATCCCCCCTAGCAAGACCAAGTGTTCCACACTTTATAATAATGTGTCCGTTTTGTAAAAAAAGCTATCAACTTCTGCAAAGCCAAGACACAGTCATGATTACAATAGACCACTTGAAATGGAATAGAACTGCAGTCACTCGTTTGTCTGCAGTGAAAACTTGGAAAACCGATCGTTGAGCAAAACCTTTCATATACAAGTACTGTAAATACAAACACTCTTATTTTTTTGTTGTCAGATAAAATGTCAGAAACGCTTTATTCTTAGCAGCTGAAAACCCAGTCTCCAAAAATAACTTTTCATCCATATCTCCTTTCATGTAAATGCAAATAAAATAGGTTCATTCTGAGGACGATCCTGTCTATTTTGAAGCTAAAGAGAAGTGATCAGTATGTCATTGGTTCTAATTGGTGGTTCTGTTTAGGATGCGTGGGAGAAGATGTTTGAAGTAGAACTCCATAAAGATGTCCACTGCGGTATCAAAGATTTCCCCTTGAGCTGTCATCTTGCGGACGGCGTTATGATGTATGTCAGCAGTGTACAGCATTCAGCCCTGCGCACAACGTGGATCATACTCACAACCTGACAGTATAATAAGCTTGTGCAGCAATTAAAATACATTTTAGATGCCACAATAAGGTCGGAAGAATTAATCACTGTTTTGTTCTGATGCATTTCATCCATTTTCACTGCAGAAAATGAAGCCGAATTAAATTTCAAAAACATAGCTATTGTAATATAAATTATCTTCCAATCTAGGCTGCGGAGTAAGACATCCAGACATGTTCAATTTAAGCCTGATGAACACCAGCAATATGAAAGCTGAACAACCTTGTCTTTCAGGACTGATGAATGATTCATTAGGAAATTCCTTTTTAACATTCACAGTTAGTGCATGGTCTACCTATTAAATTCCAAATCAGCACATCTTATAATCAATGTCTTTTCAACATCCAAGGGACATTTCTATATATACTTTGAAGTCTTGTACTGCATGCTGAGAAAAAGATCAAGAGTACAAGGAGCAGACTGTGAGCCCAAACATCTTCTGTCAGAGGTGTTACAAGTACTCAAGTCCTACCAACAAAGACTCCCCAAGCAACAGTTAACGAACACTGAAGATCTACTTTAGATAGTTCTAATGAGCAGTGTTAGAACCATCTAAAAAATTTCCAGTGATACCTTGCTGCTAAGGAGGAGCACATAAGTTATATCTCTAATAGGTCCACTTTAGCAAAACTTATCTAGTTTTGGGGTCCTGGAAATTATTTGGCCTTGTTACAGTAAGCTTTGTCAGTTCCAATGTGCCAGATTTTAGCCATATAGGAGATTGGGATTTCTAACCCAATTTGTAATATTCTGAAAGGCTTGGGTTTGTCAATCACGTATGCATTGGAACACGTGCACAGCCTTTAAAAGGTTGTAAATCCAATCCAGGACACAGTGAAGCTTCCCCATGAGCTCCCTGCACTTTCTCATGTGACACCTGATCACATGACCAATAAAGGGGGTAAATGGTTAAATATTATTGTGCCCTCTTTATTTTAAAATCTTTATTTATTTATACTGTTCAGTATGCAAATACAATTGCTTACATGTAAAACCGTATACAGAGCTCAAGTGAAGAAATCTCAGTGATACAGACCCATCTAAACATGAAAGTGAGCCTAACGGTACAATGCTGGGTTAAAGCAACACCAAACACTACAATTGTCCATTTAGAATGTACAGTTTAACAAAAGATGAATTAGGTATAGTCTAATATAGTGCAGTTCCGCATAACATAATTATGGGGTGCAGGTGCCGTCACTACTAACCACCAGTGCCAAATGTCAATTGCAACGTAAGATGTTGTAACAGAGAAGACTACGAGGTTGATTTGCTAAAACTGGAGAGTGCAAAATCTGGTGCAGCTGTGCATGGTAGCCAATCAGTTTTGACAAAAAAACCTGGAAGCTGGTTGGTTTCTATGCAGAGCTGCACCAGATTTTGCACTCTCTAGTTTTAATAAATCAACCCCTGTGCTTTTTTTACATTTCAGAAGAATATAAAAAGTAGAGAACTATAGAATACAAATAAGATTAAGAGGGGAAGATAGGGGAAATGGGGCAGGAAAATTTAAAAAAAAATTCCCGCCTGAGGCACAGGAGGGACAGGGGATCACTGTTGTTAAGTGGAGTCCAGGAGCGCCCTGGCTTCATCAGAAAATATGAACATGTTCCAATTAAGCCACATTGCAGAATAAGCGTCATGTTTGCTTTGAGATGAGAGAATCAAGTCCTCCATTGTGTTCAGTTCCTCCACTTTAAAATACATAGTGGTATGGGGGGTGGGTCTTTCCATTGGAGTGGAATGCATGATTTGGCAGCATTAAAGCGGAGTTCCACCCAAAAGTGGAACTTCTGCTTTAAGCACTCCTCGCCCCCTGACATGCCACATTTGGCATGTCAATTTTTTTTGGGGGGGAGAGTGTACCCTTCTTTTCATGGAACTTCCTGTCCCACTTCCTTCTTCCTATCTTCAGCCACCTAGGCGACTCCTCCTCTCACCCTAGGCGGCCCCTCCCTGCCAGCAATCTTCTGGGACACAACTCAGGTCCCAGAAGATCGGCTGGCCAATAGGAGAATGTAATCAGTAAATTTTTGTGAGATTCTTCGTACCTCCCAGAAATGTGACAGTTTTGGGCAGGACCAAAATATATGTAGTATGGTACCCTGTTCCCCCTGGAGTCTCCAACAGTGACCTACCCTCCTTATAAATATATACAGTGAGAGGGGCAGCAGCCCCATGCAGTGGTCCATGATTGGTGTCTCATGAGTGATGGTCAGTGGGGATGAGTATAGGGATATGGGGCAAGGGGGTCTACTCTAACCAGAAACAACAGGGGACAAAAGTTAAAAAGGTAAAAACACCCTAGAATACAATGGAAAAGACAACCATGAACTGTTTAGCTTTTCATTGGGTTAGTAATACATCAAAAGAAATCACTAGTATCTACAGCCCAAAGTAAGCCCCTCTAATTAAACATGTCATACCTGGGAATACAAACTGAGCATATGAAGAAAAAATACGGTAAATAAGCAACTGTTGCCATCTGCAGAACAAAACTGAATGCCAAACAAAGTCCAGAGATGCAGACAGATGAAGATTTGATCAAATTTTAAGCCCATCTGTCCTGTGCTTCCCCCCCCCTCCCCGAACCTCTCTATTGGTTAAACAGGGCTGGCTTTACAATAGGATGGCCTAAGGGGAAGGAGGGCAGGGTCTCAGGCCAACTTTTAACCACATCATAAATTTACCTAGAACGCATCAATTGTGACAAAGTTACTTTAAGCCTACTTCTTACCTGTCTGGTGTGTTGCAGTGCATTTTTGTTAAGGCATTCATTTTGAATGGGCTACCACAATGCATATACTGTGCACCAGTATTTTGACATCAAATTTCGATTTAGTGTTAGATATAGACCTTAAACTAAAATGCCATTTTAGTTTTGGTCATATTTTATCTTTTGATTTAAATTCCATTTTAGTTTTAGTTGAATTCTAGTCGACTAAAATCTCCAATACATTTTAGTAGTCCAAAATCGAATAAATTCAGTTAAATGTTAATGCATTATTTAAGCATTTCTTTAGAATTGCCAAACTCATTATATTCTCCTGGAGTAAATATCTAATAACAGGTTATTATTTCTGATATTAAGGTTTGAACATGCACTACAGACACAGATTTAGCCGTTGTGATATATAACGTCTTTATAAATAAAACCAAGTTTCATAAACAAACAAATATATTGTTTTTATACAAGCAGAAGTACAACCTGAAAATATAAAAAAAAAACCCCAAAAACTGTAAACTCTATTGGCTTTAATGCCATTGCACATATTACCTGAATATATTACCAAAAAAATATTAAGAAAAAAAAATAATAAAAGCTTTTTCTTCTTTTTTTTTCTTTTAGCAGCTTAGTAGATGCCCCCTACATATCCTTATGTGGTAGTGCAGTGTTCATTTTGATGGTCGTATTTTAGTCATCTCAATAGTTTTAGTTTTAGTCGTATTTAGTCAACTGAAATAGTATTAATTTAGTAGACGAAATTAACAATGCTGTGCACATGCACTCTTTTTTTAATGAATGCACCTCACCACAATACACAAATGGCTAACATCTCTGCATTGTGTGGCCCTAAAATACATGCATTAACATGCAGTGTCAAAGTGCAAAATGAATGACCTTGATTCTTTCCTAAATGTACAGTACATGATATAACTGGATACTAATATTTATAGGCAAAGTTGATCCAGGGAAAATCCGATTGCCTCTCCGGGAATCAGGTAGGAATTTTGTCTCCTGCTGGAGCAAATTGGATCATGCTTTGCTGTTTTTTTTCTTCCTCTTGATTGTGTATACAGGATTGTAAAAAAAAAATGTCTCCTTTTATTGGTTAAACTAGATGGATTTGGATTTTTTTTTCAACTAGACTAACTATAAAAATCAATATGGGTTGTTTGCATTGCAGTTTTACATTTTAACGCACATTATTGCAATGCATAAATGTAAACCAAGCTTTAAAAAAAAGCTGTATTGAGAGAAATATGTAGCCAGCTATTGCTGACCTACTTTTAAAAAGGCCAACTAGCTGGCTGGCATGTTGATTTAAAGGTTTAAATGTATAATAAGAGTACCTTCAGAACTGATCTGAATGCTTGTTCCAGGTCTGAGATGCAGATAGTACTGCAAACATCATATAACAATCAAGAAGTTATCGATTAGAATTAGAGAGGTCAGAGATGACATATTGTCTCTGCACGGGTCACTTTTAACATTTGAGGAACAATATATCAATGGGTTGCTGGATGTCAGAAAGCCATCGGCACCACATCTCTTAGTTAAAGAGGAGTTCCAGTCATAATTTTTTTTAACATTATTGTGCTGCATTAAATCTAAATAACAACCTTTGGAAATTGTTTTTTTTTTTACTCACCTTTTCAGGTCTGTTGCTAGGGGTTCCCTCGTAATCTGCCTCTTCCTCTCCAAGACGCCTGACGTAATTTGCCTTGGGGCCCATGCTCGCTAGTGCTCCTGGGAGATGGCTGTCATCATTTCCCAGGAGTCACTGGGCAGCGCCGAGGGCTTCGTTGCCATCACAACGTGGGCGGACACTTCCGACGACGCTGCCCGTTGTGATGGCAACATCTAAAGTGTACGGCGCTGCGCTGTACATACGGTGCATGCGCGAGAATGGGCGGTGCATGCTGGTCGCTCAGCTGCACCAGAGCCCGGAAGATAGTGCTTGTGGGCTTCACATGCCCACAAGCACTATGGAAACTGCCTGTAAAGAGGAATATAAATTGTATTCCTCTACGAAATCGGCCAACGAGGGCCGATTCAGCGAAGAAACATGAGTGCTCTAAAAATTCGTTTTAAATAAAGACATGGATCCTAAAAAAAAAAAAAAAAATTAACAGTGGGGACTCCGCTTTAACAGAATTTGAGGAAAAAGGAAAATTTGAGACTTTAAGGGTGCCAAGACACAACAAAAATATAAAATATATCAAAATTTTATTGAAAACATTAGTTTAAAATTTTGCATATTATCATCATACAGTGTCTATACGATTATTGAAAAATGCAGTAACTCCAGCTCTACATGTTTCGCCATGCGATGGCTTCTTCAGGATACTTTTAGCGAGTACTGCATATGCAATCACTATGAATTAAAAATAGCAATATTTAGACAAACAAATAATTGATGTCAAACAAATCAACAATATAAATAATACATTAGAAATTCACAGAGAAATGACATATCTCACATATGCTAGATATGTCATTTACCTGTGGATTTGTAATGTATTATTTATATTGTTGCTAATTTACATAAACTGCAGGAAGTGTCTATGTGGTCTATTATAATTACCAAGATTCCATATTTTCCAGCTGCTGACTAGCAGATGACAGTTCACATATAAATTACTGGTATGTGCGAGATATCATTACAACATATGTTTACATGTGAACACAGTAAATGGCCACAGGGTCTTCTACTCGGCTACTCTGACTGGAGGGCAACTTTGTCACGATTGATTTATCTAGCAATTAGGTTCAACAACGTAGTTCCTCCAACACTATCTTTCTAAAAAAAAAAGATGTGTGTTGTGAGAGTGAAGAAAAAGTTATTGGCTTTTGTTACAAAAATACATTTTGATTTCTGCGCAGGTATTTTTCTATTACAAGTTTGTATATAATCTGTTTGTTGTTGACTACACAGGTTTTTCCTCGAATTTTTAAAATTTTGATATGTGTCACTAATATGCAATCATATGTACACACAACAACTGGAAGTACAGTATACTGTATGTACAGCCAAAGCTTTTTTTTCTTTTTGGATGGCATAATGCAGGGGTCGGCAACCTACGGCCCACGGGCCGCACCCGGCCCACAACCGCTAAATGCCCGGCCCGTCAGTGCCCATGATTAATTCACAGGCACCCAGCCCGTGGGCATTATCTCTTCTCTCCTCTTCATTGGACAGTGGCCGGTATCACAGGGCTGGATGGGGGCAGGAACTGCTGGAGTTAACTTTTTACATTAAACAGCAGGTGATTGGTTGCCGGGTGATCCTAGCAACCAATCGCCAGCCTGGTAATGTGAAAAGTTAACTTCAGCAGTTCCCGCCCCCATTCAGCCCTGTGATGCCGATCTCTTCTCTGCCATACACCTATGTAAGGTAGGAGAGTTCTACCTACACAGTGTGTGTGTGGGGTGGGGTGCAGAGGGGCAGAGGATACTATGGGGGTACAGAGGACACTAAAGCGGGGGGTGCAGGGGACAGAGGACACTGCTTTTGGGGACACAGGAAACTTGCTATGGGTGGAGGGGGGCAGAGGACACTATGGGTGTGATGTGAAGGGGACAGAGGACACTGCAATAGGGGGAACCCTATTAGGTACCCCATCACCCCTGGGGACAGGGAGCCAACGCGTTACAGCGCATGCTCTAAAAACGCATTGCTTTACGGCAGTACAGCCCGTACTTTGAACTCTGCACTCCAGCCCTCCATGTGACTGCCTGGCTGCGTTGCAAGCCTCGTTCTGGATCGTGACCGAATCCCGGAAGTGTGCTGCAGACAGACTAGCTGACAGCATAGAGGAATAAGGCTTTTTTCCATCTAGACTGAAGAGATCATCCATGGCTCTTACTGGAATCTCCTGCGCTGGACAATCATGTTGTTACATGTGAGTGTTTTTAATGCTAACTTGCCATTAAATGTTACAAACTTACTAAGAGGCACCTGTTGCTGTCTTTTTTCCGTCTCACTTGGGGACAGGGATTCAATCACCCCTGGGGACAGGGATTCCATCACCCCTGGGGAAAGGGACTCCATCACCCATGGGGACAGGGGCCCCCATCTCCCCTGGGGATCATGAAACCCAATCTCCCCTAAAGGACAGGAACCCCATCTCCAGACCATGCTGACTGGCAGGGCTGGCGTCAGTCACCCTTGGGTGCCAGGGTGAGGGAGGGGGCAGTAAAATCCGAATTCCCAGACACATGCTCCCTCAGGGTGATTTGGCTTTGTATAAGTGAAGCACCTTAAAGTGAGGTAAACCTGTACTGTTATTATTATTATGTTTGGATTATTATTATCTTCATTTATTAGCAGCTGAATGCGGCCCTCCATGCATTCACATACATTGAATCCGGCTCTTAAGTGGAAAAAGGTTGCTGACCCCTGGCATAGTGCAAAGGTCTCCAAACTACAACCTGCAATACATTTCTGGCCTGCTACAAGGTTTTTCCTGGATTCTAGCACCACAACAACCAATGAGGCTGAACGTTCAGGACACAGTGGGGTTGATTTACTAAAATGTGAGAGTGCAAAATTTGGTGCAGCTGTGCATGGTAGCCAATCAGCTTCTAACTTCAGCTTGTTCAATTAAGCTTTGACAAAAAAAACTGGAAGCTGATTCTATGCAGAGCTGCACCAAATTTTGCACTCTCCAGTTTTAGTAAATAAACTCTGTGGTGTCATGCATTGCTATGGTGCTGGCAGGCAGGCTGACTGCACCAGCTAAATGCATATCATTGATTCAGCAAGGCGCCTGTCATGCTGTGTTATGCTGCTGAGGTGGTAAAGATTGTAAAGTAGGACAGGGGCACTAATATGAAAGGGAAGGCTCTGTGATGTGCAAGGCGGGAGGCAGATCTGAAGATGATATTCTGATCTGAAAATTAGGCTTCTGATGTGAAAAGGGGATTCTGATGTGTAAAGAGGTTCTGATGTGAAGGGGGAACTTTGCTGTGAAGGGGGACTTCTAATGTGATGAGGGGCTTCTGATGTGAAGTTATGTGTCCTTGACAGCCTGGCCACTCATGTGGTTATTCTAGGCACCAAGTGACCTGGAAGTCCAGTAGACATTGTTTTCTATAGAGAAAATGTTTATTATGGTGTTAGCAGAGGGTGAAGGATTTACTGCACAGCAAAGAAAGGACAGCGGGGACTTGCACTTTCTATTTCAAGATTTTTTTCTGGCAAGTTGTTTAAAGTAGTTTGGAAGACATAAATACTGAGCTGTAAACTGGCTATACAGCACAAATGCAATTTTAGAAAGTCAACAGTTTTTGAGGGTGTCAGGTCCTTTACTGAATATCAGCTTCTCTCCCACTACACGGAAATAAGGTAATCTGCTCCCCTCTTAGAATGAAGTCTGTTTCATCAGAGTATCAAAAGTAAGGGCCCTCTATCTCACTCAATCAAATACAATACCTGGTGTGAAAAATGACTATGGGAATCTAAAAATGGAGTCTAACGGGTTGCCATGGGCCAATAACAACGATGCTTATTTCACATTAATAAATGAGGCCCACCATTTTGATTACTAAGCGACAGAAAAACATGTATGACATCAGCACCCACTGCAAACAGTACTTTACATATAATATAAAAAGACTGTGCTGTGGGGATATGGGGAGAAACAAAAGCATTCCAGGCATGCCAAGCAATTGACCTGAGCACAAAGGCTTTAGCAATGACCTCTAGAAATGGTGACACTGTTGGTAATGAACCTATTCACAGCTGATACTGCATCGCTCCAGGGTTCTCAGGCGGGGGGGGGGGGCTTTCAAATGAAACATCAAATTCTTTCAAAATCAATCTACTAGTGCTGGAGGTGTTAGGTAAAAGGTATTAGACCAGGTATTGAGCTGAGAATAATCTAATGAAAATAAGACGAAGCAAAAAGGAAAATGAAAAATGTCCCAAATTTCAATTAGTGATAAATCTGTCTAGTAGACAGTGAGTAATAGGGTGTTTTTTAATATATTTAATGTTTTGCTTGCCCAGTATGAAAACTCCCTGGAGGAATAGTTCCTCTTTACACTTATTGGATTGTCTGTATTGAGTGCAGCGGGGAGGCTTGTATATTAACAATTTCAAAAATGACTTTGCAAAATCCCCACTTAAAAGTTTCATTTTATATAGAGCGTATACAGCATTTTGCTAAAATAAGTTACGATTAATAGCACATTTGAATTTTGAGCTAGGAAATATTATGATGAATAGGATTTTCCAACTATGCAGCAGGCCCAATAGCACCAAATTTACACAGAAATAGATATTTTTACCTGTGCAAATTTACACAGAAATTGATATGTTTCCCTTTCTTATGGAAATCTGCATATGCATTGAGAAGGTAGACTTTGTTCCAAGTAACATGTTGAATGGACACAATGGGGGTCATTTACTATAGCGCCGCGGCATTTATTAGCAATAATTGCAGCAAATTAGTGCTAATCGCGGTAATTAGCGCTAATTAGCGCTAAAACGGTACTCACTATAGCGCTGGTGAGCAAATACTCTCAAAATCTAATTTACTATAGTTCCCTGAAACCAAATAGCACCCAAACCCTTACTCTGCTAAAACCTGGAGAATTGCACATAGAAATATTGTTTAGAGCATGATATAATTGCCCAAATAGTACTGAAATATGCGGTATATTATTTAAAGATAATCTGCTTTTAAACTGTGTAAAAAAGTGATTTCTACACTGAAATATCTTTAAAAGTCTGAGAAGAGATAAATTCCCCGTTTTTGTACAACTACGTGCCAACACAACTAAGCATGCTCAGACCTGCAAATATCTCTCATTTTAGCTCCAGTGTCTTTTTTACCAGGTGCTATAGTAAATACGAAAATGAGCACTGAGTAAAAGAGCATTTTTTTTGGAAGTGAAAGTCTGCGCTATTATAGTCCAATGTAAGTTTTAGCCATTGATTCTAATGGTACAATTGTAACTTCCCCAAATAAATCCTTTTAATGTTGAAATGAAATGTATTTTTCTCTGCAGCATTGTTGCTTCTACTTAAAATATTTTGTTTCTAAGAATCCTAGAATGTGGAATGTTTTGATAAAATATATTTTTCTCTGTCACTTTCACTTGTTACTTTCCATCTCACAGCAATCTTTACTCACACAGGTGTCTTTACAATCCACAAACAATACCATTGCTGATGCAAATTTAAAATGAGTCACATTTTTTGTGCTTTTTATTATTTCCAAATAATCACAAAAAAAAGCCCAAAAAAATGTGATATGTGTACCAACATCAGAAATCAAAATGTAATTCCCCAAAATTTGAGGGTAACATCACTATTCTACACTTACCCACAAAAAAACACGAAATATCACAAAATAAATCAAGAAGAATAACTCTTGTGTAATGTAATTCCATCACCTGTATGTCCAAAGAAATGCAGTATTTATGTGTTTTTATGTGTAGGAAGTTCTCATATGTGTCAGCTCTGTGGCTTAGAAGTTAGAACTTCTGCTTGGCATCCCTGAGCATCTGGGTTCAAATCCCAAACATCATGCTTCATGTAGAGAAGTTGTCTCATCTCCCAGGTCCTAAAACTATATGCAGTATTTATGTGTAGGAGGGTTCCACCACCATTGTAATTCTTGCCAGATACACTATCCAATCAAAAGTATTGGGATGCCTGCCTTTACACACACATGAAGTTTAATGGCAGCCCAGTCGTAGTCTGTAGGGTTAAAAATTGATTTGGCCCACCCTTTGCAGCTAGAACAGCTTCTGGGAAAGCTAGGAAAGCTGTCCATAAGGTTTAGTGTGTCTATGAGAATGTTTGATCATTGTTCCAGAAGTGCATTTGTGAGGCCAGACACTGATGTTGGATGAGAAGGCCTGGCTCACAGTCTCTGCTCTAATTCGGCCTAAAGGTGTTCTATCTGGTTGAGGTCAGGACTCTGTGCAGCCAGTCAAGTTCCTCCACCCCAAACTCGCTCATCCATGTCTTTATGGACCTTGCTTTGTGCAGTTATGTTGGAACAGGAAGGGGCCATCCCCAAACTGTTCCCACAAAGTTGGGAGCAAAAAGTCTTGGTATGCTGATGCCTTAAGAGTTCCCTAAGAGGCCAAGCCCATCTCCTGAAAAACAACCCCACACCATAATCCCCCCTCCACTAAATGATTTGGACCAGTGCACAAAGCAAGGTCCATAAAATAAATGGATGAGTGAGTTTGGGGTGGAGGAGCTTGACTGGCCTGGACAGAGTCTTGACCTCAACACAACAGAACACCTTGGGGATGAATTAGAGCAGAGACTGTAAGCCAGGCCTTCTTGTGCAACATCAGTGCCTGACCTCACAAATGCACTTAAAAGCAGGGTCAAACATTCCCATAGACACACTCCTAAACCTTGGACAGCCTTCCCAGAAGAGTTGAAGCTGTTATAGCTGCAAAGGGTGGGCCAACACAATGTTGAACACTATGGACTAATACTGGGATGCCATTACAGTTCATGTGCGTATAAAGGCAGACATCCCAATACTTAGGCCAATATACTGTATATTGCTTGTGACATTGAGCATGGCTATGGACTCAGGGCTGGTTCACACCCATAGGTGTGCCAGGTTTGCCTGGGCATACCCTAATCACCTTGTGCTGCGCAGATTTCCTCTGCTGCTTGGCTGCAGAGAAAGGGACTGGGGAATCTCTGTCCTCATTCCCTTTCTCTGTCTCAAAAGTGAGAATTCAGGAGTCTGTTTAGACCCCTGATATTTCACCAAAGTCCCCCCAACGGGGCTCCTAAAAAAATTGTAAAAAACAATAATAATTATTGTAAAAAATCATAAAAAAATACAATTGTAAAAAAGTAATAATAAAAAAATAAATAATAATAATAATAATAAAAAAAATACTGACACCAATCTCTGCCCTGACATCGTCCATTGCTCTACCAACACTGTCTATTGCCCTACTGCTATATATTATATATATATATATATATATATATGTATATATATATATGTATATACACGCGCATGTGTTTGAGCTTTGGGATGCACACCCTAATACAGTAGGCTGCGCACATCTATGTTCACACCACAGAGATGCAGAGAACTTGTGTGAGGCTGCCTGCTGGCTAAATGGGTAGTAATTCCATCTAGCAGCACTGGAGTTGCTGGTTCAATTCCCCAACATGCTAATGCTTGTGTCAAAGTTTATTTGTTCAACCTATGTGGATTTCTCACTACAATCCAAAAACATGCTGGCATTTTATTTGTCTCCTGTTGAAATGGTCTCTAATGTAAGAAAGTTAGTTTTGGACTTGGAAGCTCATTGCAGCCAGGGACTGATGTTAATGTTTGTTAGCACTAATCATGTCCAGAACTTGGACATTTAAAATTGTAGGGTTTACACTGCACAGGTACATATGCTTAGAAAACTGTTACTTTGTTTATGTGCATGCAAATGGACTTCGATCTTTGGCCTGTAGCTGGAGATTTGATGCACATAGCCAAGGGCCAACACAGTTGCAAATAGTATTATGTGTTCCTGCTCATCGGGTGCAATCACTTTAGACATACATGAAGAGACAGATTGAAAGATACTGGTGGGCGTGTACTTATATTGGGCGTGTGTCAGTGTGCTAACAATACAACCTACCTTATATAAAGGGCTGCAGTATGGAGGGTTTGTTTCGCCTGAGAAGCAGACAGGTTTTTTGCTGTGATTTGTGGGGGGCGAAGGAATGATATTGTGCCTATTGACAAACGCCCAACTAGGGGCTGTTTGTTTGCTGAAATTCTTGTGCATTTTTTCCATCAAAAGTGGGTTTATGTGGCCATGCTTTCAATGTTGGGTGTATTATCCTGTCTGACCATGCAAACATGGTTTGGGAGCATGTGCTGTGCTGACCTTCTACTCTTTGATCTCATTGCTTAATCATATACACAGAAATGCAGCTTCCAGCAGAACATATTCACCAATGTATGTATATGTGTGGATTTGTGGCGTGGTTGCGGGTGTTATATTTTGAACATGTGGCTTTTTTAATATTATGTTGGAATGCTTTGTAAGAATAATGACTGTTAAGTATGTTTCTATAATCTTACAGATAAAAATGTGATGTGTTGCCTGTCATACACTAAAAGTAAAGCTGTGTCCACTCAAAGGTTTAGACAAATTTTAGATTGTAATCTAAATCTGTGATCTTTTACATCTTACACTGCTTTCACACAGGAGGTGCTTTACAGGTGCTAAAAATAGCGCTTGGAAAGAGCCTCTCCTCTCACTCCAGTATGAACTGGCCCTGACCCTAGGTTCAGACCTATGCATTTTTTAGGGCGTTTTGCAGTTTTCAGAAACACTCTACAGTCCATTTAACATCGTTTCCTATGGTACTAGTTCACATCTATGCGTTTTGCGGCCAGTGCATTTTTGGAAATAGTCGGGGACTTTTTTCACGCGATTTGCAGGTAATAGATTTCAATGGAACAGCACCAGAAATGCAACTGTTGCGTTTGTGATGTGATTTTTTTATGCGTTTTGCGGTTATTTTTTTTACACTGTATATAGCTGGTTACTAACCGGGGAGCCGGGAAGCCAGCTACCACGTCCTTAACAACCAATGAATTTTCAGCTGTCAGCGGCTTCCCTAGATGGAGAAGATGCAGGAAGAAGCGGGGAAGAAGAAGCCGGAAGAAGATGGAGAAGACCGGAGGAAGAAGCGTGGAAAGAAGAAGAGCTATTTTACAATAAAGGAATTGTAAAAAACCGGCTATTGTATTTTGGCACATTTTACTGCTTTTTTTTGGCGAATGTGTAGGGGTACAATGTACCCGATACCCATTCACATAGAAGGGCCAGGATCTGGGGGTCCCCTTATTAAAGGGGGGGCTTCCAGATTCCGATAAGCCCCCCGCCCGCAGACCCCCACAACCACCGGCAAGGGTTGTGGGGATGAGGACCTTGTCCCCATCAACATGGGGACAAGGTGTTTTGGGGGAGACCCCAAAGCACCCTCCCCATGTTGAGGGCATGTGGCCTGGTACGGTTCAGGAGGGGGGGGCGCTCTCTCACCCCCCCTCTTTTCCTGCAGCCTGCCAGATTGCGTGCTCGTATAAGAGTCTGGTATGGATTTTTGGGGGGGACCTTTACGACATTTTTTTTTCATTTTGGCGCAGGGTTCTCCTTAATATCCATACCACACCTGAAGGGTGTGGTATGGATTTTGGGGGGGCCCCTACATCATTTAAAAAAAATAAAAAATTGGCGTGGAGTTCCCCTTAATATCAATACCAGACTCGAAGGGCCTGGTATGGACTGGTGGGGAGAATCTACGCCGTTTTTTTCTTTGATTTTAATTCTATATTGCCAGGAACCGGCAATACATTACAACCGCGAGCAATTTTAAATGAAATTTTTTCCTTTGGAAATATCATTTTGCTGCGGTACAGTAATAAACACGGGAAAGATGCGCTACTTTACAGGCATACTATAGACACCCCCCAGGCACAATATTTAAAGGAATTTTTCATTTTTATTGTTTCACTTTAAGCATTATTAAAATCACTACTCCCAAAAAAAACGACCGCTTTAAAAACATTTTTTCCAATTAATACATGTCTCCTGGGGCAGGACCCGGGTCCCTATATACTTTTTATGGCAAAGAACTTGCATATAAGCCTTCAGTGAGAACTTTGAATTTTGCAGGTTCAAGCCCCATTGACTTCTACTATTCCTGCATATGTGACCTGACAGGCATTTTTGCCCGAAATAGCGCTGCTTTCTATTTGCATTAGCGTTCAGTTTCTGAGAGTTGAAGTCTTACTTGGCCTTATTTGGGTGCTATTTTCTGGGACTGCAGGATCATTTTTCAGCGCTATAGTAAATGACCCCTAATATCTACATATTCAGTGTCCAGTGTTGCTAACCTACCAAATTTACTGACACAACACCCAAAATGTAATGGTACGGCCATGCTTTTACTGGCATTTACAAAAGTTACAAAATTACAGTTTTAAGTGAAAATTTTCAGTATCTAGGCTACAAACAAGTATAATACGTAATTAGCAATGGGATTTAAGGTAGATATTAAAGTGATTGTAAAGTTTCATTTTTTTTTTTTTTTTTTTTATAAAAATAACAAACATGTTATACTTACCTGCTGTGTTGCAGTAGAATTGCACAGAGCAGCCAGGATCCCCCTCTTTTGGTCCAAGAAGAGGAGGATCCTGACTGCTCTGTGCAGAAGGCTCTTCTGTGCTCCTGGCCCCTCCCTCCTGTTGAGTGCCCCCACAACAAGCAGCTTGCTATGGGGGCAGGCAAGCCAAGTTGCTGCTCTGTGTGTCCATTCAGTTCGGCCCTGTCCCCTCTCTCCCCTGATTGGCTAACTGACTTTGATTGACAACAGCGGGAGCCATTAGCGCCGCTGCTGTGTCTCAGCCAATTAGGAGGGAGAGTCCCGGATGGCCGAGACACTCATGGACAACGCTGGACAGAGATGGGGCTCCGGTAAGTATTAGGGGGGCTGAGGGGCGCGGTTGTACACAGAAGGCTTTTTATTTTAATACATAGAATGCATTAAGATAAAAAAACCTTCTGACTTTACAACCCCTTTAAGGGCAAAAACATATTTCTTATTTTATTTTCAAAATAGTAAGTAGCTTAGGGACAGGACTCAGGAAGGCAAGAAGTTAGGATGGGCAGGCACACACACACATAAAATTGACTCTCACGATGGCACTGACAGCAGTGTGCAGCAGCACAGATGATGACACCTCACCGACACGACATGTCCCCTCCTGAGTCACAGTCTCTCTCCATGCCAGGGACCTTCAGTCCACTCCAGTCCAAACAGCACTGACAGTCCTGCTCCCGGGTTGCCTTGTTCCTGTCCTGCAGATCCGCACACGAGGCTCGGCTCCCTTGCACCATGACATCACAAGACATACACTCAGGCACCGCCTCTTCAAGAACCGCCTCCCACCGATGGCGCCTGAACACACTGTAGCAGGCACTCGGATAGTTTCGGCTTGCTACGGACCAGAACTGTGCATGGCGAGGATCACAGCCATATTTTTTACTGGCAACCTTTTCCCGTCACTGTCATTTATTGGCAGGAGAAAAGTGCCTGTTTTTTATTGGCTGCCAGTAAAAATACAGACGGTTGGCAACACTGGCAGTGTCTAGCTCAATATATATTTATAATACCATACTGGACACTGCCTTTTAGAAAAAACTTCAGGAAATTGTCCTATCTTTTGAAACTGAGAGGCTCCTTTTTATTGTAAAGTTGTTGAATCAAGATATATTGATGTTTTTTTAACTGTTATTTTGTAATTATTGCATGCCATAAAATGCCCCATTTAATATATACCAATTATGTTGGCTGTTTTAATACTCATCATTCTGCATCTTGTTCTTACAAGCATCAACTATAGAGTCTCTCTAACTCAAATCACTGCTATAAGTTCCCTTTATCTTTTTTGGAAATGTAAAATATTTAATAGATGAACTTCTGGTAATGTTAAAAGCTGTTTAGAAATATAATTTCGGTAGCTGATAAAAATCACACGGCTTAATACTGATGGCAGCCCATATGTATATATACTATATACATATAGTTGTGCTCATAAGTTTACATACCCTGGCAGAATTTATGATTTCTTGGCCATTTTTCAGAGAATATGAATGATAACGCAAAAACATTTCTTTCACTCATGGTTAGTGTCTGGCTGAAGCCATTTATTATCAACCAACTGTGTTTACTCTTTTTAAATCATAATGGCAACAGAAACTACCCAAATGACCCTGATTAAAAGTTTACATACTCTGGTGATTTTTGCCTGATAACATGCACACAAGTTGGCATAAAGGGGTTTGAATGGCTATTAAAGGTAACCAACCTCACTTGTGATCTGTTTGCTTGTAATTGAGTTTCTGGACTCCTGACAGATCCTGACAGATGCAACTTTCATCCAGTGCTGCACTGACAATTCGGGATTCTGAGTCATGGGGGAAGCAAAAGAATTGTCAAAGGATCTGCGGGAAAAGGCAGTTGAACTGTATAAAACAGGAAAGGGATATAAAAAGATATCCAAGGAAATGAGATTGCCAATCAGCAGTGTTCAAACTCTAATCAAAAAGTGGAAAATGAGGGGTTCTGTTGAAACCAAACCACGGTCAGGTAGACCAACTAAGATTTCAGCCACAACTGCCTGGAAAATTGTCCAGAAAAGAAAAGCAAAGAAGAAAAAGCAAAACAAAAACCCACAAATACAGGACTATCTGAAAACATGTGGTGTGGCTATTTCAAGGTGCACAATACGGAGACACTTGAACAAAGATGGGCTGCATGATCGAGTCACCAGAAGAAAGCCATTACTATGCAAATGCCACAAAGTATCCCGCTTACAATACGCCAAACAGCACAGAGACAAGCCTCAAACCTTCTGGCAAAAAGTCATTCGGAGTGATGAGACCAAAATTGAGCCACAATCATAAATGTTACATTTGGTGAGGAGTCAACAAGGCCTATGATGAAAGGTACGGAGGTGGATCACTGATGTTTTAGGGATGTGTGAGCTACAAAAGGACAAAAAAATTGGTCGAAATTGTTGGCAAGATGAACGCAGTATGTTATCAAAAAATACTGGAGGAACATTTGCATTCATCAGCCAGGAAGCTGTGCATGGGACGTACTTGGACATTCCAACATGACAATGATCCAAAACACAAGGCCAAGTCGACCTGTCATTGGCTACAGCAGAATAAAGTGAAGGTTCTGGAGTGGCCATCTCAGTCTCCTGACCTCAATATCATTAAGCCACTCTGGGGAGATCTCAAACGTGCAGTTCATGCAAGACAGCCCAAGAATTTACAGAAACTGGAGGCTTTTTGCCAAGAGAAATTGGCAGCTTTACCATCTGAGAAGATAAAGAGCCTCATCCACAAATACCACAAAAGACTTCAAACTGTCACTGATGTTAAAGGGGGCAATAAATGGTATTATGAACTGTGGTATGTAAACTTTTGATCAGGGTCATTTGGGTAGTTTCTGTTGTCAATATGATTTAAAAAGAGTAAACACAGTTGATTGATAGTAAATGGCTTCAGCCAAACACTAACCATGAGTGAATAGTTTTTGTGTTATCATTCATATTCTCTTGAAAATGGCCAAGAAATCATAAATTCTGCCAGGGTATGCAAACTTATCAGCACAACTGTATATATTAGAAAAAAGAAAAAAAGAGAGAGAAGTGGGACTTTAAATGAAGCACACAGCAGCACAACGCAGGTCAAGTGACCAAAATTCATTTATTTGGTAAAAACCATGGTATGTAAAAAACATTTTGGGCATCCACCCTCTAAAATGCTGTGGGCATCAAGTCTCTATATAATAAACCATGGATTGATTATACATAAAATACACATAAATTACATAATAGGTCATGATCCATTGTCACACAGAGAGAAAAGATAACAACCAATATGCATGTATACATTGGTTATTATGATTAGACCCAATAAGAGCCAAATTAGGACAAATAATTATAATAATAATAAAAGAGATTTAATGCCATGACAGATACTTATGGAGGTAAGTGGAATCATTGAAATCTTGGTATTCCATGATATGGGAAGATTGGTAATAATCAAAGCTCTACGCGTTTCGCGGTATAGCAACCGCTCATCAGGAGCATACGTCATGGAATGATTCTAAAAAATATTTTTATTTTAAAAAAAACAAAAAAAACATTTCAGTAAATAAGCAGGAAATAAAAAAAAGGTTTTGTATACAAATATTTTACTTGTATAGAATGAATTAAAGGTTGTGCGTCCAAACTCACGTCTGCATCAGCGATCCAGCATCCAGAATTGCAGAGAGCTGAAAAGCAAAGCCGCCCGACGCCAGGGTGATCTGCGGGAATGGGAACAACGGCCATAGGCAAAACCATTGCTGGTGGGTGCAATGAGTGTAGGATGCGGACCTCCATGTGGGAAACCTATATGAAACAAATCATAGTGATATGTGTTGATGTGTAAGTATGAGAAAATGTGAAAAGAGTGATGTGCTGACAACGTGGAAATAAGGAGAGAGAGTGGGATAGGAAGGAGTTGAGAAAAAAAAAAAAAACAAGAAAAAAATGAGGCCAAGAAAGAACTTGAGCAATAAAGACTGATGAAAAAGAAAAATTAGGGAAAAAGGAATGATACCTGTTGTGCACAGAGTGGACAACTCCATGCATAAGAGTGTGATACTGAACAGGAAGGAAAGTGGAGTGTGTGAAGGCCAGCCTTGGAGATGCCTATATAGGTGTTCCATCATGGCCCAGCCCCCCACATCAAGTCAACAGGCAACACCTGAGAGTGGAGCACTTTCACCTGGGCGGCTCAGCCGTCAGGCGATTGGCGCCAATCCATCTCCCCAGTGTGCCAACCGAACAGCGGCACACCGCCGGAAACATAGCGCCACAAGGACGCCCTGCGACTGGCGGATGTGACGTGACGCAGAGAGGGAAGGACCATGCATCCGCCCCCTCCCCGACACCCATGGGCGGGGAGAGGGGTAGGAGACCCACATGAAACACCACAGCTAACGGAGGCGAGCAAATGCAGACAGATCAGCGATATCAAAACACTGTTCAGGGATCACAGATGCAGACCCAGCAGGACACATCAACTAAACAGTATGAAGGGTTGATTGTGGGACCACTGGTACCAATGGCCCACATAAATATAAGAAATAATTGTGTGACTCTTTTGTTATTATTATAATTATTTGTCCTAATTTTCATGGCTCTTTTTGGGTCTAATCATAGTAACCAATGTACTCATGCATATTGATTGTTATCTTTGCTCTCTGTGTGACAATGGATCATGACCTATTGTGTAATTTATGTGTATTTTATGTATAATCAATCCATGGTTTATTATATAGAGGCTTGATGCCCACAGCATTTTAGAGGTTGGATGCCCAAAATGTTTTTTACATACCATGGTTTATACCAAATAAATGAATTTTGGTCACTTGACCTGCGTTGTGCTGCTGTGTGCTTCATTTAAAATCCCACTTCTCTCTCTTTTTTTCTTTTTAACCAATGACCGGGATGGAGGCGAGCATCCCTTTGGTGCTAGCCTCATTTAAAGTCCCAAAATGTTCCCTTTTTTGAATGTATATATTAGAAGAAAAGAATTGATCAAGAATGTTTTTTCTCCTGCCCAAATGTGAACATATTTAGCTATTTTATAAAGCTTAGATCTTCTCAATACCTGACTTCCTTTTCAAAAAGATGAAATATAAGAAGCACGACAAAAGCTTTATGCACTGATTTTTTTTTTCTTTTTAAAGAGAGTCACAGAAGTGTCTGTGCTGAATAATAAAAATAACATTGCAACATCTGCAAATGTCTGCATACATTGTACTGTCGTGTTCACTAGTCTAAGACATGCTCTCAGAGATTCTGGCTGAAAAGATTCAATGTCTGGGAACTTTACTGCAATCTACATACTGTATATCCAAAGAGAAATCTTCCAACCCATCCAAATGTTTTCTTTATGCAGTACAATCTTGCACCATGTCCCTTTGAACATAAAATCAACCCTAAACTGAATGTATAATGTGTAACTACAAACAGGCTGGGCATTGTGCTGTTCTCTATCATTTGAACCATTTTATTATCAATGTCTGCCACCAACCATTAATGAAAACGGGGGTGAGGGCTTTACTATTACTGCCAGTGGCGTCTCCAGCTTTCATATTTAGGGGGGCACATGGGGGGACAGGGACAAAAGTAGGGGGGCAACTATAAAATGCAATTATATATATATATATATATCCTGGGGCTCTTTACTATGATCCCACAACGGCCCTTTCTCATGTTCTGCAGTGAGCTCCCTTCCTACTGTATTGGGGGCCCCCCCCAGGGTGGCAGAAAACAAGAGATATACTTCACCAGCATACCAAGAAAATATAAGGGTCCAAAGCAGTGGGAGAACTATCAGGGTTGCAAAGGATGTCTTGCCACCGGGCCCTGGTGTTCTGCCACTATGGGGTTCCCCAGCCTCCTCTTGCTGTCCTGCCCCTGCCACAGCGCTGGTTTGTCATCTCTTGGAATTACAGGCTGGTTCTCCTGTCCTAAGGATGGGAGAAATCAGTCTGTTTTTTCAGTAACTGAGAGTCCTGGTGGAGTCCTTCCTGCAACTCGCTCTTCTCCCTGCCAATGAGGATGCAGGGGAAGGAGCAGATCGGGCGGGCGTGGTTGTGTGAGCGCTCGCATTATGCAGTGTCAGCGAGCAGAGGGAGGGGGGAGGAATCACCCGCAGGAGCTGACTGGGGACGCTCTCCCTCTTAGACATTGCCTTTTTGTAAAAAAAAATAATATTTTTTTGGGGGGGGGCACAGCATAATGTTGGGGGGGGGGGATTAGGCCCCCCTCTGCCCCCCCCCTAGGGATGCCATTGATTACTGCCTATAATCACAAATAAAAGAGGGATTTTTTTGCTCCTAATGGCATCAGGTTGGGCATCATTTTACTCCCACTTTTTTTTTCAGTTTCCCTCCAGGCCCAATTTTGTCTAAAACATAGTAAATTAGGGAAGGTGCTACACTACACATGCCACATTTTTCTTTTTGGTCCCTGAAGGCATTCCTCCTGAAAACATTTCTGAGCTTCTGCACGTTAGGCAGAATAATATTCCTGAATATTTGTTCACATTCTCTGCTTGCCAACAGCTGCTGTTGTCTTTCTTTCAGCAGTGGATGTGTATCTGTAAGACTCCAGGCACAGGCGATTTGAATCGTGGGCAGAATCGCTGCTATTCTGCCTGATATTCCAAATCACGGCAAAATGTAGGGCGCGTTTGCAATGCCTTTACTTCTTGGCAAAATCGTGGTGCGACTTTGCCGCGATAAATCAAGCTGCAATTGCGGCAAAATTGCAAGCTTGTCCCTCAAAAAGGAGCAGGAGCTTCTTTTGGGTGACAGCGTCGTGCAATGCGATCTGCCATGATTACAGCGCGATTTATCGCACGACAATTATGGCAAAATCACACCGCGATTGGGGTACCATTGAGAAGTAATGGCATCGCAAACGTGCCCCGCGTTTTGGCACAATTTGGAATCGCTTAGGTGTGAATGGAGCTTAAACCTGAGGTGTTGCTGCCTCTGACTGCTAGTTTGTAGGAAATTTGTAGTGAGAGCTAGTAATATCACTACTATGCTAATCACTGTTTTCCATGCTGGAGGCTCTCACATGGGGAAGCAAAGCTCGGCCTCTACTAAGATTATTGCCTCCACACAGATAAACAGTGCAGAACAAGGCATTAAAAGTGAATAAAGGGGAAAAGATCTACTGCAGACACAGACCACAGACCCTCTGCCTGCATTTTTTTTGGTATAACTTCTAGAATTCAGTTCATTTAAGTGTATTTGTTTATATGATTTGAATATTATTCTAAATAAGGGTGGCCATAAAAATATATAGTTTGATCTTGTCTCTGATAAAACTGCCTAATGTTTCCCTTGGGCAACATCTGGCCATTTAGAAAAGATTTTTTACATTTGTTTGAAAATCCAAGTTGGTCTGTATCAGGATTATGTGATGTATTCAGACGAGGTGGGGCAGGGCTCAATATCCCAGAAGATACAATTGTCAAAAATTACATTACTAGATTTATTCTCATGTAGCTATGGTGGTCGGAGTGCTTTTAGGAGTTATTTAGGTTGTTAAAATGTTACTAAACCCTCAACAGTAAAATCAGTCTGTATATGCAGTAAAGCATGCTTGTTATACTCACTGTGAAACCTAAGGGTTTAAACCTCTGCATTGTGTAAAAAGGCTGTTTGATCCTGTCTTTTAGACACTAAATACCCTATCAAATTCCGATAGATATTGTTCCTTTACCAATTCTCTGTACACATATGTGTTTCCCGTCTATCATATTCATTCATCGATCCATGTATTTACATTCACTTATTGTTTTATGCATTTTTACCCATCATGCGTTTTTTTTTTGTTTTTTTTTTGTGTTGCATATTCTTGCCATGTGCTCCATACTGTATTTCTAGCTGAAATTCTGTCTCTATATATATATATACATATATATTTTTTTATATTATTTGTGCATACGTGTGTGCTTGTGCATGTGTACATAGGTGCACACATGTTTATATTTTATAAACACATATATATATATATTTCTTTTCTGATCTCTGTTCCACCTAGAACGCTTGAACGTGGACTGGTATGGAACACAGAAAATCGTATTTCCCATTTCAGGCCGTTTTTTCCAACTAGCCATTATGTTGATGTACATATTTTGGCCTACTGGCATAGAGACTGCGCCCTGGTTCTCAAAAGGCTCTGATGAAGAGGTTATCCTCAAAACGCGTCAGTCAACTCTAAACACCCGCCTCAACATGGGCTCATGATATTTTTAACCCATTTTTAATTTTCCATGCCTTTTATATTTTGTTACCTGTTTGCATGATACGTAGTATTGGTATTATTCAATTGCTTTTATTTGCTTCTAATTTCCTTTGAATACATTTTATATGTTTTGATGTGAGCTATTGATCACGCGCCCTTCATCCATCACTCTCCATATAGCCTTACCTGACCACCCCGGGGTCAATTTCTGGGCAGCGGGACATGCAACACCATCTCTTTTAGCTTTGCTACAGTTCACAATACTCTTCTCAAACCCAAACAGACCCTCACAAGCGCAGGAGTAATCTTTCCTTGTCCACAATTCACTGATCCTCTCCTACTTTCACTGTCCCCAATCCATCTTCTGATAAGAAAGAGCCTTGGAGGCACTCTGCACATGCTCAGTTTGGTGTTGCTAGAGGAGTCATAGGACATAGGACAGTCAGAGGAGAATGAAAACTCCTCCTACAAGCTTTAATCAGTCCTCAGCCGGACACTGAAGTCACAAGAATGTGATATATTGCCGATGAGAAAATGTATTTAGCAGTTTATATTTACTAAAATAATTGCATTCCCATGTTCAGTGTACTGTGGGAGACCATATAGTGAATGCAGGGTCCCTGGTTTAGTACAACTTTAATTTCTTTTTGTACTTAGAAGCCAGGGTATGCCCAATTGTTTTGTCACTTTCAAGTTTAAGCTTCAATAAAAAGTTGCAAAAAAAATTGCTGGAAATTCTTCATGCAATTAGGCTACTCCTTTCCTGTTCTCAATCAAATGTATATGCAATGACAGCACCACACCAACGCCATTAACTAAGTTTCAAAACCCCACATGATGGGTGCCAGTCCTTTCAAGCACAGCACATACTTGGCCACCTGTTGATTTTCAAGGTGATATCAACAAATCCATAGCCATTCTCAGAGGCAGTGGTAGATTAAAGTGGTAATAACCCACAACAGTAATATCAGACTGCATGTGCAGTAAAGCATGCTTCTTATACTCACTGTGGAGCCTAAGGGGTTCATTCTTTGCATTGTGTATAAAGGCTGTTTGATCCAGTCTTCTCTGATCCTCCCCTTCTTTCACTGTCTCCAAAAATAACCTGATATTTACAGAGCCAGGGGATGGGTTGCACATGCTCAGTTTGGTGTGTATTGTTAGACAGTTTTTTTTTTCTTGGGAGGGTGCATGTGATCAGCACAGGGCCAATCAGCACTGTCCAGACATGTCCAGACAGAGGATAAGAGGAGAATGAAAACTCCTCCTACAATCTTTACTAGGAACTGATAGAAGTCACAAGGCTGCTATATACTGCTGATGAGAAAATGTATTTATCAGTTTATATTTACTAAAAAAGAATGCATTTCCATGTTCTGTGTACTGTGGGACAACAGACATATTGAACGCAGGGTCCCTGGCTTAGTAACTCTTTAAAGTGGACCTTCAGTCATTTTTTCAACTTTTCATCTGTTAAATCTTCTGCCCTTGTTGTTTTAACTTTGGATAGTAAAACATTTTTTTTCTGCCAGTAAATACCTTATACAGCCCACTTCCTGTTTCTTGTCTGGTAAAAAGCCTAGGCTTATCACATCATGCACAGCTCTCCCTCTAACTCTCGTGAGAGTGTGCCAGGAGGGGGGGGGGAGTCATAAGAGGGCCAATGAAAGCTGTAGAGCTGGAGATGTGCCTCTGTGTGTCTGTGTAAATCCAGGAAGTGAACAAGCAGCAGCTTCAGCTGCCCACATTTAATATGGTTGCAGCCAGACTTACTGGAGGGAGATTTCTGCAGCATATTTGGCAAGTACAGAATCACAGTATATATAAAATAATATGCAAAGTTACCGTATACTCGAGTATAAGTCGAGTTTTTCAGCACATTTTTTTGTGCTGAAAGTGCCCCCCTCGACTTATACTGGAGTCAAGCACTTTTCTGCAGCAAAAAAATTTCATTTTCCGAACCGATTTTGGGGCCCCGTATCTCAGGGCCACTTGGTGCTAGGAACCCCAAATGTGGTATGCAAACCCAGTGGAACTGGTACCATAACATATTCAAAGATGGAGTTCCTAGCACCAAGTGGCCCCGAGATACAGGGCCCCAAACCCGGTTCAGAAAATGTCATTCTCTGCTACAGAAAAGTGCTTGACATTTTCTGAACCGATTTTTGGGGCCCTGTATCTTGGGGCCACTTGGTGCTAGAAACACCAGCTTTGGATATTTTATGATGCTAGTTCCACTGGGTTTGCACGCCAAATTTGGGGTTCTTAGCACTAAGTGGCCCCGAGATACGGGGCCCCAAATTCGGTCAACTGTGTCCAACTGCAGCAATGTCATTTTGGGACCCTTTGGGTTGAGAGACCCCAAATTTTGGCTGCAGCTAGGGGGCATCTAGGAACCCTTAACTACCGAGTTTGAAGTTTGGGGGATCTATGGCTGCAAATGGGCACAGTGAGGCATGCAAATGGGCACAGTGAGGCTGAAAATGGGCATTGTTGACCCTCTTTTCCACTTACAGTGGCTGTGCATTTCTCACCCTCGTCTTATACTCGGGTCAATAAGTTTTTCCCATTTTTTTGTGGTAAATTAGGGCCTCGACTTATACTCGGAACGACTTATACTCGAGTATATACGGTAATATTATGCAGTGGTTGGAGGGAAGCTTCAGAATGGCAAAGATGTTTTATTACAAATGATGTGAGCCGACTGCAATTCCTCGTTACTGTACCAGATTTTATTAGTTGGGTTGGCTACTAACTACAAAGATGAGCCCAGCTAGTGCACTGACATCTGCTTTCACGTACTACACTACAAGGCCCTTGTCACTGGGGTCACCGTGGAAGCAGTAACGTTACAAACTGAGCGTATTTAATTCAGACTCTCAGGTCACAAGACACCGATGGCATCACTATGACTGAACATTGGGTCAGCCCACAAAATGTCTGCCCCCACAGTAAAGATAAGAAGGTTCATTTATTTATATTATTGACCATAAAATAAGCAATGTACAATTGAATCTGCAGAGGATTCTCAATTTCTAAAAATGAACAGCAGTGACAGTTTGTGCAGCATCCACGTGTACATATACTCCAAGAGTAAAAATAAGATCACTGCAGATTATACACTATGATAAAATTACATTTTGTTATTTATTTTTTAATGCACATTACCTGATTTTTTTGTTGTATAGTTTTCTATTTTTTAGGGCTAGGCTTTTTTTTTTGCATTCTTTGGATGAAAGAAAAAAAGCTAAGCAATGTAATAACTACTGAATATCACAAAGGTAACAGAGAAGGAAAAGAGCATCACCTACCCTCATAATTAACAATCACGATGGTCAGCATACATTCTCTCCCCAGCATCCTGGCAGAAGTGGAGGACTAGAGACCACCTCCCCAACACGGACAAAACAATACACTAACATCTATTTTTGGTATCACTGCTCATCACAGAGCGAGAAATAAACAGCAGGAGAGCTGGAAATTTGGAATGCTCCATCTTCGCAGCCTGAGCGGCTGTCATGGTAACACAAAGAGCATCTCTCCTGCAGTAACTGAGAACCAGTCACGTGGCGAGCTACGAAAATACAGTGACACGGCCTGCACTACAGCAGATGTTCACACATTACTAGCCATCCACAAATCTAGACATGCCCACTTTTTGAAAACATGGAACTAGAAAGCATTCAGGAAGCAATCATTTATCATGCAATCAGATATTAACATGAGTCTTTTGTTGAGAGATATCAATGACATAGGGCTGGAATCTTTGATTGGCCATTTTCCACACAGGCCATGGCATGGACTCACAAGATGATTTGGTGCCCAACATGCTCAATATAATGAAAGTAAGAAGAGGCACCCACCTATGAACACTGCATTCAAATTCACTTCATGCAATATTAAACAGTTTAAAGATAACCTGTCAAGATAGCAATATTAAGGCTGACCTCCTTCTGAAAATGCTAGTTGCCTGGCTAGTATGTACAAGCTTCAACAGCTTGAGTAATATACAGTACGTAGAACAAGTAGACAGATCAGGACATAGTAGTCCTTATCTATACATTTGTTCTGCATCAGTGATTCGAAATATTGAAGCAAGAGGGACATTCATTATCATTACGCAGGTCACACATAAATCTTGTCCACAATTTCAACAATTCATTCATAACAGCTGTGTTTCCTATGCTGCGATTGGCCCACAGCAATCACATGGTACCTGGGCAAAAAAAAAACTAAAACAATCCCTGATCACCCCTCTGAGTGACACTAAACTACTCTGATGAAAGAATGTAAAAAAAAAAAGTAAAAAATGAAACAATAATGTTAAAAAAATGTAATAACAAATTATTATTATTATTTTTATTTTTTTTAACATACTGTCACAAGTCAGTGTCCTTGATCACCGCACACCAGTGAATAAAGGGACTGGAGGACCTTAGTTATGAGGAAAGATTACGAGCATTGAACTTATTCTCTCTGGAGATGGGACGCGTGAGAGGGGATATGATTCCAATGTACAAATACCGTACTGGTGACCGCACAATAGGAATAAAACGTTTCCGCGAAAGGGAAATTTAAAAGACTAAAATTAGAAGAAAAGCGTTTTAACCTTAAACTGCGTAGAGGGTTCTTTACTGTAAGAGCGGTAAGAACATGGAATTCTCTTTCCAAAACCGGTCCTTTTAGCAGTGAGCATCGATAATTTCAAAAACTTTTAGATAGGCAGTAGTTTTAGATAAACTACCTTAACATACAGGGATATACAATGTAATACTGACATAAAAGCACACACAGAGGTTGGACTTGATGGACTTGTGTCTTTTTTCAACCTCACCAACTATGTAAGAATGTGACACCCCCAAATTGGTTTGCAGATCTCAGTGCGAACTATGAAATGGTACAGGAATTGGATCACATGAGTGTGATTAAAAAAAAGGGTCCTGCACCATTTTGGTGGGAATGCGATGCGATTTCAGCCATACAGTTTGTATGGCTGAATTTGCATCGCACAGACATCGCATGTGATGTTCACAGCAATGCGGCGCAAATCACATGCGATGTCTGTGATCGCACCAGTATGAACCCAGCATTAAAGTCCCAGCAACTTCAAAGTAGTTCATGCACTACTTTGGTCTGATTTTAATGAAACTTGAGGGCCATAGACTTCAATGTTAACCCTCAGAAGTTGCATGAAAGTCGTACCTGAATGTTATACCATGGAACTTGTGTGCAACTGGTCATAGCCAAAATCCAAGTCGCACCCATCCAAAGTTGCACTCCAAAGTCTGCGCAGCTTAGTCCTACAAGTGTGAATGGAGACTAATGCCCCGTACACACGGTCGGATTTTCCGACGGAAAATATGTGATAGGACCTTGTTGTCGGAAATTCCGACTGTGTGTGGGCTCCATCACACATTTTCCATCGGATTTTCCGACACACAAAGTTTTATGCCCCGTACACACGGTCGGACTTTGTTCGGACAATCCGACAACAAAATCCTAGGATTTTTTCCGACAGATGTTGGCTCAAACTTGTCTTGCATACACACGGTCACACAAAGTTGTCGGAAAATCCGATCATTCTGAACGCGGTGACGTCAAACACGTACGTCGGGACTATAAAAACGGGGCAGTGGCCAATAGCTTTCATCTCTTTATTTATTCTGAGCATGCGTGGCACTTTGTCCGTCGGATTTGTGTACACACGATCGGAAATTCCGACAACGGATTTTGTTGTCGGAAAATTTTATATCCTGCTGTCAAACTTTGTGTGTCGGAAAATCCAATGGAAAATGTCCGATGGAGTCCACACACGGTCGGAATTTCCGACAACACGCTCCGATCGGACATTTTCCAAAATCCGACCGTGTGTACGGGGCATGAGAGCAGGCTATAAAATTTTCCGACAACAAAATCCGTTGTCAGAAATTCCGATCGTTTGTACACAAATCCGACGGACAAAGTGCCACGTATGCTCAGAATAAATAAAGAGATGAAAGCTATTGGCCACTGCCCCGTTTATAGTCCCGACGTACGTGTTTTACGTCACCGCGTTCAGAACGATTGGATCTTCCGACAACTTTGTGTGACCGTGTGTATGCAAGACAAGTTTGAGCTAACATCCGTCGGAAAAAATCCTAGGATTTTGTTGTCAGAATGTCCGAACAAAGTCCGACCGTGTGTACGGGGCATTAGGCATCATTCTCACGAGGCAGATCTGCTGTCTTGGAGTCCGCCTCTGTCCGCCGTGATCTCCGCTGAGCCAGCGGATGAATGTTTTCTCTCTGCTCACTGAGCGGGGAGGGGCTTGTTGATCGCTGCTGGTTACTATGAAGAGATCGGACGAAAACGGACAGCATGTCCGTTTTCATCAGATCTCACCCGATCCGATCTGCCAGGGACTGATGCGAACGTAGGGGCATCCGTCTGATTTTAGCGGATCTGGACCGTGTCGGATGTCAGTGGACATGTGACTCTGCGTATTCTTGAGTTAAAAAAAAGATTACAAAAATCTGCATTCCCAGTCAGTATTTTGCGCTGGTACATGCAAATGCGCACAAATATGCACATATGAGCATGAATATTAACCACTTTCCGCCCATGCTATAGCCGAATGATGGCTACAGCACCGGCTTCCAGTCCTGGGAGGGCGTCAATAGATGTCCTCCCGTGATCGCGCTGCTCGTGTTCCCGACGCACACTGTGATCACAGAGCCCATCGCGCTTGGCTGATCACAGAGTATGGTAAAATGCCAATCACAGCGGGCCCTTTACCACGTGAACAGCTGACAGCTGATCAAGAAGTAAACAGGAGCCGGTTACCTTTTTTTTTTCTCCTCACGATCAGCGTGAAGTGAAAAGAATGTATAAATATGTGGCGCTACCTCATCAAACCTACAACAGCAAATAATATGTATTAAAATGAACCCATATTATTTGCTGTTGTAGGTTTGATGAGGTAGCGCCACATATTTATACATTCCAGTTTGATCATGAGCTTCGTGAGTACACTCTTATGTTGGCAGCTTCCCGTGTCTGTTAGAGGGTTAGGTTGTGCCCACTAGACTCTCTGTCTGTTTGCAAGTGAAAAGAATAAAGCTGGTAACCGGCTTCTGTTGCAGGGACAACGATCCCAATCTGTGCTACACATCAGTGGCCACAAGCGCTGCTAATCAGTGCCCACAAATGCCATCTATCAGTGTCAATCAGTGTCCACGAGTGTCACCTTTCAGTGCCGATCAGTGCCCACTAGTGCCACCTTTTCAGTGCCATCAGTAGTGCCCATCAGTGCCATCAATCAGTGCTGCCAATCAGTGCCTCATCATCAGTGTCACCTACCAGTGCCGCCTATCAGTGCCACCTCTCAGTGCCCATCAGTGCCACCTATCAGTGCCTCCTCATCAGTGCTCACCAGTGCAGCCTCATCAGTGCCGCCTCATCATTGCCACCTCATCAGTGCCTATCAGTGCCCATCAGTGCAGCCTCATCAGCGCACATCAGTGATAGGGAAAAATTACCGTTTGAAAAATTTTATAACAAACTATGAAAAAAAAATTTTTTTTTCAAAATGTTTGGTCTTATTTTGGTTTCTTAAGCAAAAAATCAAAAACCCAGTGGTAATTAAATACCATCAAAAGAAAGCTCTACTTGTGTTTTAAAAAATGTTAAAAATGTTGTTTAGGTACAGTGTTGCACGACCACGCTATTGTCATTTAAAGTGCAACAGCACTGAAAGCTGAAAATTGGCCTGGTCAGGAAGGTGATGTAAGTGCCCAGTGGGCAAGTGGTTAATGAATTTTTTTCTAGGACTGTATAAAATTTACAGACAACACAAAGTTACACACAACACAAACACCTGAAATTACACCCAGAAATGTTGATGCTCAAACATGTGCAAACATCTACCATGTGCAAGAGGCCTAAGGCATTTTATTTAACTGCCCACAAGTCTTTTGACCACTTGTTTGTGCAAAATTCCTTCAGATACAAGATGTTTGTGGGTTTCTTTGCATGAACTGCCTGTCTCAAAATCCTCTTACATAATTTCAACTGGAATCAAATTAGGACTTTAACTAGGGCAGTCAATAACCCTCTTTTTCGTTTTTTAAACCATTCTTTGGTGGATTTGCCAATGTGCTTCAGATTTTTACTGTGTTGAAACAATCATTTCCGAATTAACTGTAATTTTTGGACAATAGACTCACATTCTCATCAACAGCAATTTATTATGATGCAGAATGTATACTTGACTTGAGGACTGTGAGCTGCCCATGCCTTGAAGCAGCAAAATAACCCCCAACCATAACAGTTCCACCACCATGCTTCACAGTTATTGTGAGGTGTTTTTTTCTGAAAAGAATGTCCTCAGTTTGTAGTAAACAAGTCTACTGCTACCATGACTAAACATCTATAAATTTGATTGATCAGTCTTCAGCACATTTTTTCAGAAGGCCTGGTCTTTATCTATATCTGGTCTTTATCTATATGCTCAATGGCAAACTGTAATACTGTTCTAATGTTCTTTTTTGGACAGAAAAGTCATTTTCTTAACACACTTCTTACGCAGGCTAAATTGGTGCGATCTCTTTCTAATTGTAGCTGTATGAAGTTTGAACTCAACTGCTGAATTGAATTTTAATTGGATTTAATTTGAATTTGAATTGAATTTGCTGTGCCAGTCCTGGACAAATTAGAAGTATTTTAAAATTTACACCAAAATTTACACCACTATAAATTATTTTTCTAACAGTGGGATGATTGCTTTTCAATCATTTGGTAATGTGTTCCCTTTCCAGGTTCCTAGGCATCCACAACTTTCTTTCTGAGGGCCTTAGAGCGCTCTATTGATCATGGCACATGTCAATAGCAAAAATAACATCAGAGCCTAGAAGCCCGAGGTTTTAAATAAAACAGTTCCACTTACAATCCATAAGGAGGTTCTAAGCAGCCTAATTGACGCCTAATCTGGAACACCGTATTCTAATTCCATGGATCTGAAGTGGTGGCAAATGTAGAGGTGTACTTAATTTTTCCGTCTAACAAACGTGCATTTTTGTTACTCTGTATTCATGAAAATTATTACATGTCAGTTTTATGTATAATTTGATTAAGTATATTACCTTTATCTGTAGGCATTTTTTGATTCTAATGTTTGCGTGTTCAAGTATATTTGAAAAACTTCCACTTTTTCACATGACTGAAATTGGAGCAATGCCCAGATGTTAGTATGTCCATAAATTATGTCCATAAATAATAATTGAAGTTAATTGGGCAAACAAGATCCACCATAGACAGTAAATATCACAAGCGTAGTGTACATTATTACATGTGCCTGTGGTTTACTCTTGACTGTCCATACTTATATACAACACAATTAGCCACTGCAGTCCACTGACCTTGGTTGTTTTATATGAGTATAAATGTATATTACTTACTGAATTATGTGTTTGATACATGAGGGAAAGAGGTTAGAGTTTGCTGTTTTTGTAAAGTGTTTGATACCTGTGATGACTCCAGACGCATATGGCTGGCAGCGTCCTTTTCTTGTTGGTTATAATTAATCAACTTGCAAAGCAGAGGAATTCCACATTTTGCATGTTTGCATTAGCAAACTTGTGATTTTCCTGATATGATTATCACTACTTTACTACTATCATTACTACTTGACCTTTGCTAATTGGGAATGGATAACTCTGTTTTAAAGAATGTGCCAGTCACTGGAAACAATAAAAATCTTTGGATAAAAGGAAATAACAATGGCTTGATAGCCCCATTATTTATAAAGAGCTCCCACCAAATCCCACAAAAAGTTTTGGGCCCACATTCATGACAAACCTACATATAAAGTATTTATAGCTGTTTACACATTTTTTTTATTTTTTTACACAAAACAGTTTCTGCACAACTGCTTGACCAACAGTCCTTGAGGACATAATATTCTGGCAGTCTACATATGGGCAGGTGCAATGACCTAGGACATACATAATCTCTGCCTCCTGAACCCACAGGCTCCCGCTGCCAATCACTGGAGTTCACATTTGCAACATCTGCAATTATTTGTAACCCCTATCACAGACTAACCTTGACCACACCATTTTCACCTCCAGAGGGTTCTGTGGAAATACTTAGTCCCCCACAGAAGCAGATCGAACAGCTCAGAGGTCTCAGTGGTGGCTTGCTACTGTATATAAACACATAATCTCACTCTTAGATGCACACTCAGAAGCTCTCAATGCAGCAGCAAGTACTTGACCAACAGGACTCTTTGTGACCCTAAAGCCTGGCACACTCGATGAGAGTATCAAAAGAATGATCGTCCATTCTTTTTTTCTGCATGCTAATCTCATATCAAAAATGAAGTGGTTACTAAAGTTACACAAATTCTCATATGACAGAATAAAAATTTGGAAGTGATGTAATGTATTGTATTGTATTTGTATTGTAAGTTCGGAAGAAAATTAAATTATATAATCGTACGATCTGGTATCGTACAAGAAAATGTTCATGTTGTCCCTTTGGATGATATCAGATGAACTGTCATGATCGGCCCTCAAAAGCTGTGTACCAACGATCGGATTATTGTACGATCACTTTGAAAGCGTTTTTTTTTTTACGATTTTCTGATGTGTGTTCGGCCTTAAAACTATTCAAGTCCACCAACAGTTCCTTGTACTGGGTAAACTCAGGCTTTAAGCCATACAGACTGAGCCTGCTATATGGACATTTCTCCCACCATTTCAATTCCAGGACCTTCATTTTTGTTAGGGAAAGATTGAATAGGTGTAGACTCCTGTCCTCCATGCTCTCTGAAGCTAAAACCTCTCAGATTTTCCCCTGCAATTTCATTTTCAGGACCTTTATTTTCGCTGGAGACAGATTGAATAGGCAGCCTCCTGCTCTCCATGATCGCAGAAGGCTAAAAGCACTGAGCCCTACTGTGTCAATTACACCTAGAGGTGCATTCCTATATGCTTTGGAGTCCTGCCCTGCACAGCATATTTAATGGGAATGCTGCACTCCACCCCTTGAGAAGTGTACACTCTACAGATATACCATTCCTACCATAAACTGTCCCCAAAAAAAAATACTGAAAAATGCCAGCTTGTCTAGTGGTCTTTCATTTTTCTGTTCTGATGTTTTCTTTTCATACACAGTCAGAGTATGCTAGTGTGCATAGAAGCGGAGTGGCCTTTTTGTTTTATGACGAAGCATGTAGCCACCAAAACTTAGTCTCTACAAAAACAGAAATAAGCAGAGACAGGTAAGTGAACTATAATACAACATAAAGCATCTGTCTACCAGCCCTTCCTCTCAGATAATTAAATACATTATTTGCATATTGGCCCCAACTACAACTACAGAATGTTGACTACAATGGGAAGGCTAAAAAAAACTAAAAATACACTATATAAAGTTACAGAATTGTAATCTACTGTAAACCCATAATTGGTTACCGTTATTGTTATTATATTCATATTCATCCCAGCATACTAAAAATTTCCACCTGTCTAACCTGTCAAATTCCATAAATTTACCTTAAAAGAGAACAATAGCCAAAGCTTTTTTGGTCATACTACAGTTCTGGTTCACACTAGTTCACTTACTTTTGCACCCCTGTGAACCAGAGTCAGCCTATAGTGAGCTATTGCCCGCTGTTAGCTGATGTCCTCGATCAGCTCTCTGGTAAGCTGGCGGAACCACTGGCTTCATCCTGGGCTCACTGGTGGGACTGTAGAGCTCGGAAAGGCATCGGTGGGCAGCGGGAGCGACCCCTCCCGCAGGCTGTAAAAGCAATTCAGCAACCACCAGCTCAAAAAACAATACCAACATGATGCCTGTAGCTGCAGGCATCTTCCTGATATACCACTTGAAACTGCTGACGTATATGTAAGTTAGACGGTCTTCAAGTAGAATTAGAAAAAGTCCCAAAAATGAAATTTGGAAAAAGTCCAAATTTGAAAAGTCCAAAAAAATAAGTGTTCTGTGCAATATGTAAAAACGTTACGTCAGTGATTTCAAGGAAGTGCACGCCTCTTACCAGAAGCTTAGGACCATCTGCTCAGAAAGATAAAAAAGCGTATGAGAAAATTCCTATGTATCATCCATCTCAAGAGCATCCAACATGTCTCTGGTCCAGACCAACACTTAATAAAAGTGGTGTTCCACCATTACAAAGGTATAAAGGCCTTGGGAAAGGAATAGACACAGCTGATAGTGTTAACCTGTATAGCAAGGTTTATTAGAACAAAATAAGATACTCACAGTAAAACAGCTAAAAATGGCATATAGAACCTTCATCACGCCACTGCCCAGCCTTTGTGAGGTTGTCAACCCAGCAAACTCCTCCCTATGCATTTTGTCATCAACGGACGGCATCGGGGGCAGGTGTGTGGCGGATGACCAAAAGAAGAGCAAGGGGCTGAGCCACTCTCAGTGACAGTTAACAATATTACCAAATCACAAACATATTTAAGAGACTCTAACACATACCTAAAATGCAAGGAATTGCCATTAGAGCCAAATAGATTTAAAACAAAGGTTTGTAAAAAAACATATTAAAAATGATCCAGTGGAATTTGAGATAGCACTATCAAGTGACCAGACGATAGATTGCACTCATTTCATAGAAGGAAAAAGATGCCAACTGCAGTGGGGAGGGGAGAGTTGCTAAACTGCTCTTACTATAATACATTTCAAAAATTGCACAATCATAAATAACATTAAAAATTTGTAAAATATAAATTAGACCCCAAGAAGTAAAAGGTATAACATTTAAATAAAAAGAAGATTAAAAAAGAAAGTTAGAAAAAATTGAAAAAAATTGAGCAGGTATAGAAAAATTAGTTATTATTAAAGTGGTTGTAAAGGCAGAAGGTTTTTATCCTAATGTATTATATGCATTAAGATAAAAAGCCTTCTGTGTGCAGCAGCCTTTCCCCCCCAGCACCCCCTAATACTTACCTGAGCCCCATCTCTGTCCAGCAATGTCCACAAAGGTCTTGGCCATCTGGGACTCTCCCTCCTGATTGGCTGAGACACAGCAGTGGCGCCATTGGCTCCCGTGGCTGTCAATCAAATTCAGTTAGCCAATCAGGGGAGAAAGGGGCAGGGCCGAACGGCAAATCTGTGTCTGAATGGACACATAGAGCTGCAGCTCAGCTTGGGTGCCCCATAGCAAGCTCCTGGCTGTGGGGGCACTCGACAGGAGGGAGGGGCCAGGAGCAGTAAAGAGGCACCCGAGAGGAGGAGGATCCAGGCAAAACCAGCTGTATAAAGCAGGTAAGTATAACATGTTTATTTATTATTATTATTATTATTATGACTTTACAATCACTTTAATATAACAGTTAAGATCCCAATCTGCATTAAGTCCATGGGAGGAGTATGTTTTTAGATTGAAAATCCATCACGTTTCCATACTGGGAAATCAGACATGGATCCCCCTCCAGTTTGAAACAAACCTGTCAATTCCTATTACTTCACACTTAATGCCTGTGGGGTCCTTATTATTACAAGATGTGAAATATCTTGAGATGTTATGCCACCTAAAACCCTTAGAAATGTTATTAATATGCCCACCCACTTACATTCAGAGACCGCGTGGTCCTCCCTATATACCGCAGGCCACATGGGCACTGCAGGAGACATACAACATTCCTTGTGGCACAAGTAATGAACTCAGCAATGTTATAGGATAGTCCTGTCGATTGTGGGGTGAAGGATTTAGTCCAAGTAGTATTCGGGCCCCCACATTTATAAACTTGACACCTCCTACAGGGTAAAAAAACAACCAGTCCTACAAACAGTTTGAGATGACTAAGTTGTTCTACTAAATTAGGAGCAAGTTTATCTTTTAAACATTGCACCCTACAGAACATAAGAATGGGTCTATCAGGCAGGAGAGTCCAATACTTTATCATTTTTGAGTATAATCGAATGTATATTGAGAATCTTATTCAGACTTTAGTGCTTATCATTATTATTGTATTGCACTGCTAAGTTATTTAAAGGGGAAGTGCAACACAATTTTTTGCACAATAAATAAATAAAAGCTAAAGAATGTGCCTTTGACGGTTTTTGTCTAGTGAATAGGGCATGAGATAAAGTATCAAGGGTTGTCTACTTATAGACCCTGCTATGTAAATATGGCTCTGCTTGCTAGTGTATGTTACTGCCTTATTTCCAGAAAACCTGTTCATTCTCTGATCAAATCTATGCCATTGTTATATTGAACTTTACCCTTCTTGTAGTAATAAAAACATATCTATGTTAATGTTACTGACTCTCAAAGAGTAAACTGTGTTCTGGCAGTCTAGAGAAAAATTCATAAAACCCATGTTTCAATTTGAGATATGGTACAGAATATAACCAGGCTTGGAGCTCCCAATCATTGTCCTCATAGATAATCTCCCTCCCAGGGAATTCACCCTCCCTCTCCCAACTCAATTTATGCTGCTATGTATAAGAAATAAGTAGTTTACAGGAAGCACATGCCATGTCCTCAACTCAATTACAATGATTAGAATCAGAGGACAGTATGACATCCACAAACCCATGAATTGAGGTGAACTCTTACTGCACGGCTCATAAATTAGATCGTACGGATAAGGCAGAGCATTGGCAGAGGCGCCAGAAGATTCACAAGAAAAAGCAATTCTTTGTTAACTTCATATGACTTTGTAATCCCTTGGGGATTTAACAGAAGTGAAGTATTATATTTAAATGTGAACTGTGAAATCTGAAAAATGTTACACTATTTGTGCCTAAGAATTTAGTGTCAAAATGACCACTTTTTATGCAATCTCATGTGAAAAATATTAGATTATTGGTTCTTTTCAGTTTCTTAAATGACTGGCACTGTTAGATTTCAGAGCAGGTCGGTATATCTTGGTGCAGAAGTTTTAGGTATCAGACAGGCAAGTATGGTGCTGTGTAAAGATTCCCTTTAATGTGGTGGTAAAAAAAACTAAGAACAGGAACAGAACCCATCATGCATAATGCATATCACATTTCTGGTACAACCACAAAGCTTTGCCCCAGTCAGTGATATTCTATAGTGACAGGGGGAGTAGTCCTGTCCGATGTAGGTAATCCTGTCTGATGTAGGATTATTCTCCAATAATTTGTCACGCTTTCCTCTGTGCATCCCCTCATTATGTCCCTTCTTATCTCTGGACTCTTTCTAGCTTCATAATGACCTTGGCTGTAAACAAATGTGCTGTTTAATGAGGTATAGATAATGATCCAGATTCTAATGATTTCTTTACTATCTGTGACTCCTCCAAGGGCGCATACCGTTTAGTAACATTCACGGTGGTCAATGATGTAGAGTAGAACTTATCAATGGTCACGCTTTCATAAATACCACCTTGTTTGATGTAGTCAGTTACATTTAAAGAAATAACGCCTTTGCGTAAAACTCAGAACTCCCCTACCTTACAAACATTCTGCCCCATAGTACAATTTCTTTGTGGCTGCAGTTGAGAGGACTCTTCACCAAAAGTGTTGAGTGCTGAGACATCTGCTCATGCTCTGCAGCTTTGCTTAAATGTCCAGACCTGCCTACAGTCTTCTCTCTAATCTGACTCTTGGTAAAATGGCACAAGCAATGGACACTTTGTTCTGTTTCCTCCACAGAACAGGAAGGAGAGTTCCTGCTCCATCAAAGATTTACAACATGTTTAAAGATTATTATGTGCAATAACATATGCTTTAGATGGCCAAACGTACTCTTCACAATCAAAGGATTGTTAAAGATCAAAATACGTATTTATGATACAGAATAACAATTTTTTTATATGTATGTATGTATGTATGTATGTATGTATGTATATGTATGTATTTTTTTATGTATCTTGAAGAAAATACAGTTTTCACCCCTGATGTTTATGTTTGTGAATTCATCATGCTGCTTGTTATAATTCTTAAGAATTCTTGCTCTACATAATGAAGACCTAGGCTATAAGAAGATTGTCAAAACCCTGAAACTGAGCTGCAGCACGGTGGCCAAGACCATACAGCCGTTTAACAGTACAGGTTCCACTCAGAACAGGCCTCGCCATGGTCGACCAAAGAAGTTGAGTGCACGTACTCAGCGTCATATCCAGAGGTTGTCTTTGGGAAATAGACGTATGAGTGCTGCCAGCATTGCTGCAGAGGTTGAAGGGGTGGTGGGGTCAGCCTGTCAGTGCTCAAACCATACGCTGCACACTGCATCAAGTTGGTCTGCAGGGCTGTTGTCCCAGAAGGAAGCCTCTTCTAAAGATGATGCACAAGAAAGCCTGCAAAAAGTTTGCTGAAGACAAGCAGACTAAGGACATGGATTACAGGAACCATGTTCTCTGGTTTGATGAGACCAAGATAAATGTATTTGATTCAGATGGTGTCAAGCGTGTGTGGCGGCAACCAGGTGAGGAGTACAAAGACAAGTGTGTCGTGCCTACAGTCAAGCATGGTGGTGGGAGTGTCATGGTCTGGGGTTGCATGAGTGCTATCAGCACTGAGGAGCTACAGTTCATTGAGGGAACCATGAATGCCAACATGTACTGTGACATACTGAAGCAGAGCATGATCCCGTCTCTTCGAAGACTGGGCTGAAGGGCAGTATTCCCACATGATAACGACCCCAAACACACCTCCAAGATGACCACTGCCTTGCTAAAGAAGCTCCGAGTAAAGGTGATGGAATGGCCAAGCATGTCTCCAGACCTAAACCCTATTGAGCATCTGTGGGGCATCCTCAAACAGAAGGTGGAGGAGTGCAAGGTCTCTAATATCCACCAGCTCCGTGATGTTGTCATGGAGGAGTGTAAGAGAACTCCAGTGGAAACCTGTAAAGCTCTGGTGAACTCCATGCCCAAGAGGGTTAAGGCAGTCATGGAAAATAATGGTGGCCACACAAAATATTGACACTTTGGGCCCAATTTGGACATTTTCAATTAGGGGTATACTCACTTTTGTTGCCAGCGGTTTAGATATTAATGGTTGCGTGTTGAGTTATTTTGAGGGGACAGCAAATTTACACTGATATACAAGCTGTACACTCACTACATTGTAGCAAAGTGTAACTTCTTCGGTGTTGTCACATGAAAAGATTTAATAAAATATTTACAAAAATGTGAGGGGTGTACTCACTTTTGTGAGATACTGTACATACCTCATTTACTAAGCTCAAGGGGCATTAATTTTGCTAAGTGGACAACCTCTACTCCTTTAAAAACCAACCCAGTGTTGTATCCCCACCATGAATGGCCCTTCTGGGGGAATTGATGTAAACCACCAGGATTGCATAGTCTGATCGGTACCTACATTTTCACATCATTGGTAAGCAAAACTATCCCCAGTAGTGATGAGCCGAACACCCCCCCCGATTCGGTTCGCGGCAGAACACGTGAACAGGCAAAAAATCTGTGCGAACACCGTTAAAGTCTATGGGACTCGAACATGAAAAATCTAAAGTGCTAATTTTAAAGGCTAATATGCAAGTTATGGTCATAAAAAGTGTTTGGAGAGCCGGTTCCTGTCTTAGGGGACATGTATCCCAATGCAAAAAAAGTTTTAAAAACTGATGTTTTTTTCGGGAGCAGTGATTTTTATAAAGCTTAAAGTGAAACAATAAAAGTGAAATATTCCTTTAACCACTTGCCGACCGCCGCACGACGATGTACGTCGACAGAGCGGCACGGGCAGGCAAAAGGGCTTACCTGTACGTCCCTGCCTGCCCGCGGGTGGGGGGTCCGATCGGACCCCCCCCCGGTGCCTGCGGCGGTCGGCAAATGTCCCCCCGGCGATCGGTGGTGAGGGGGAGGCCATCCATTCGTGGCCCCCCCCTCGCGATGGCTCCCAGCCAATGGGATAATTTCCCTGCCTCTGTATTGTACACAGAGGCAGAGGAAATGATGTCATCTCTCCTCGGCTTGGTATTTTCCGTTCCGGGCCGAGGAGAGCTGACTGAACTGTGAGTGCACAACACAAACACACACAGTAGAACATGCCAGGCACACATTACACCCCGATCCCCCCCCCCGATCGCCCCCCGATCCCCCCCCGATCACCCCCCTCCCCGTCACAAACTGACACCAAGCAGGTTGTTTTTTTTTTTTTTTTTTTTTCTGATTACTGCATAGTGTCAGTTTGTGACAGTTAGTGTGTTAGGGTAGTGAGTGTTAGGCCCCCTTTAGGTCTAGGATACCCCCCTAACCCCCCTAATAAAGTTTTAACCCCTTGATCACCCCCTGTCACCAGTGTTGCTAAGCGATCATTTTTCTGATTGCTGTATTAGTGTCGCTGGTGACGCTAGTTAGGGACGTAAATATTTAGGTTCGCCGTCAGCGTTTTATAGCGTTGGGGACCCCCATATACTATCTAATAAATGTTTTAACCCCTTGATTGCCCCCTAGTTAACCCTTTCACCACTGATCACCGTATAACCGTTACGGGTGACGCTGGTTAGTTTGTTTATTTTTTATAGTGTCAGGGCACCCGCCGTTTATTACCGAATAAAGGTTTAGACCCCTGATCGCCCGGCGGTGATATGCGTCGCCCCAGGCAGCGTCAGATTAGCGCCAGTACCGCTAACACCCACGCACGCAGCATACGCCTCCCTTAGTGGTATAGTATCTGTATGGATCAATATCTGATCCGATCAGATCTATACTAGCGTCCCCAGCAGTTTAGGGTTCCCGAAAACGCAGTGTTAGCGGGATCAGCCCAGATACCTGCTAGCACCTGCGTTTGGCCCCTCCGCCCGGCCCAGCCCAGCCCACCCAAGTGCAGTATCGATCGATCACTGACACTTACAAAACACTAAACGCATAACTGCAGCGTTCGCAGAGTCAGGCCTGATCCCTGCGATCGCTAACAGTTTTTTTGGTAGCGTTTTGGTGAACTGGCAAGCACCAGCCCCAGGCAGCGTCAGATTAGTGCCAGTACCGCTAACACCCACGCACGCAGCATACGCCTCCCTTAGTGGTATAGTATCTGAACGGATCAATATCTGATCCGATCAGATCTATACTAGCGTCCCCAGCAGTTTAGGGTTCCCAAAAACGCAGTGTTAGCGGGATCAGCACAGATACCTGCTAGCACCTGCGTTTTGCCCCTCCGCCCGGCCCAGCCCACCCAAGTGCAGTATCGATCGATCACTGTCACTTACAAAACACTAAACGCATAACTGCAGCGTTCGCAGAGTCAGGCCTGATCCCTGCGATCGCTAACAGTTTTTTTGGTAGTGTTTTGGTGAACTGGCAAGCACCAGCGGCGTAGTACACCCCGGTCGTAGTCAAACCAGCACTGCAGTAACACTTGGTGACGTGGCGAGTCCCATAAGTGCAGTTCAAGCTGGTGAGGTGGCAAGCACAAGTAGTGTCCCGCTGCCACCAAAAAGACAAACACAGGCCCGTCGTGCCCATAGTGCCCTTCCTGCTGCATTCGCCAATCCTAATTGGGAACCCACCGCTTCTGCAGCGCCCATACTTCCCCCATTCACATCCCCAACCAAATGCAGTCTGCTGCATGAGAGGCATTTTCTTTATGTCCTCCCGAGTACCCCTACCCAACGAACCCCCCCAAAAAAGATGTCGTGTCTGCAGCAAGCGCGGATATAGGCGTGACACCCTCTATTATTGTCCCTCCTGTCCTGACAATCCTGGTCTTTGCATTGGTGAATGTTTTGAACGCTACCATTCACTAGTTGAGTATTAGCGTAGGGTACAGCATTGCACATACTAGGCACACTTTCACAGGGTCTCCCAAGATGCCATCGCATTTTGAGAGACCCGAACCTGGAACCGGTTACAGTTATAAAAGTTAGTTACAAAAAAAAGTGTAAAAAAAAAAAAAAAAAAAAAACATACAAAAATATAAAAAAAAAAAAAATAGTTGTTGTTTTATTGTTCTTTCTCTCTCTCTATTCTCTCTCTCTATTGTTCTGCTCTTTTTTACTGTATTCTATTCTGCAATGTTTTATTGTTATTATGTTTTATCATGTTTGCTTTTCAGGTATGCAATTTTTTATACCTTACCGTTTACTGTGCTTTATTGTTAGCCATTTTTTTGTCTTCAGGTACGCCATTCACGACTTTGAGTGGTTATACCAGAATGATGCCTGCAGGTTTAGGTATCATCTTGGTATCATTCTTTTCAGCCAGCGGTCAGCTTTCATGTAAAAGCAATCCTAGCGGCTAATTAGCCTCTAGACTGCTTTTACAAGCAGTGGGAGGGAATGCCCCCCCCCCAACGTCTTCCGTGTTTTTCTCTGGCTCTCCTGTCTCAACAGGGAACCTGAGAATGCAGCCGGTGATTCAGCCAGCTGACCATAGAGCTGATCAGAGACCAGAGTGGCTCCAAACATCTCTATGGCCTAAGAAACCGGAAGCTACGAGCATTTTATGACTTAGATTTCGCCGGATGTAAACAGCGCCATTGGGAAATTGGGGAAGCATTTTATCACACCGATCTTGGTGTGGTCAGATGCTTTGAGGGCAGAGGAGAAATCTAGGGTCTAATAGACCCCAATTTTTGCAAAAAAGAGTACCTGTCACTACCTATTGCTATGATAGGGGATATTTACATTCCCTGAGATAACAATAAAAATGATTTAAAAAAAAAAAAAATGAAAGGAACAGTTTAAAAATAAGATAAAAAAATAATAATAATAAAGAAAAAAAAAAAAAAAAAAAAAAAAAAAAAGCACCCCTGTCCCCCCTGCTCTCGCGCTAAGGCGAACGCAAGCGTCGGTCTGGCGTCAAATGTAAACAGCAATTGCACCATGCATGTGAGGTATCGCCGCGAAGGTCAGATCGAGGGCAGTAAGTTTAGCAGTAGACCTCCTCTGTAAATCTAAAGTGGTAACCTGTAAAGGCTTTTAAAGGCTTTTAAAAATGTATTTAGTTTGTCGCCACTGCACGTTTGTGCGCAATTTTAAAGCATGTCATGTTTGGTATCCATGTACTCGGCCTAAGATCATCTTTTTTATTTCACCAAACATTTGGGCAATATAGTGTGTTTTAGTGCATTAAAATGTAAAAAAGTGTGTTTTTTCCCCAAAAAATGCGTTTGAAAAATCGCTGCGCAAATACTGTGTGAAAAAAAAAAATGAAACACCCACCATTTTAATCTTTAGGGCATTTGCTTTAAAAAAAATATATAATGTTTGGGGGTTCAAATTTTTTTTAACAAAGACATGTGGCCGAATACATTTTGGCCTAAATGTATGACTAAAATTGAGTTTATTGGATTTTTTTTAGAACAAAAAGTAGAAAATATCATTTTTTTTCAAAATTTTCGGTCTTTTTCCGTGTATAGCGCAAAAAATAAAAACGGCAGAGGTGATCAAATACCATCAAAAGAAAGCTCTATTTGTGGGAAGAAAAGGACGCAAATTTCGTTTGGGTACAGCATTGCATGACCGCGCAATTAGCAGTTAAAGCGACGCAGTGCCGAATTGTAAAAAGTGCTCTGGTCAGGAAGGGGGTAAAACCTTCCGGGGCTGAAGTGGTTAAATATCGTGCCTGTGGGTGACTATGGTATGCCTGTAAAGTGGCACATTTTTCCCATGTTTAGAACAGTCCCTGCACAAAATGACATTTCTAAAGGAATAAAAGTCATTTAATACTGCTTGCGGCTGTAATGTAATGTTGCCCCCCCCCCCCAGCCTATTACCAGGCCCCTTGGGTCTGATATGGATATTAAGGGGAACCCTGCACCCAAATTTAAAAAAAAAAGACGTGGGGCCCCCAGGCCCTTTATACTCTGAACAGCAGCAGTATACAGGCGGTCCCTGGGTTACAAACAAGATAGGGACTGTAGGTTTGTTCTTAAGTTGAATCTGTTTGTAATTGGGAACAGGTACATTTTGTAAGTGTAGCTCCAGCCAAAAAAACTATTTTTAAGCTTTTTGGAGAAGATAGGGAAGGGTTATCATCACCCCTGTAACATTTGTTTTGCTGTCTGTGCCCATGTTCAGAAGATTTCACCTCACTTTCTGTCCCAATGACAATTGGATTTAGAAAATTTTGGGTTATTAGGGAAACAAGGATTGGTGACAAAGCATCAGTGGAGACACCTTTTTCCCATATTAACTCTTACAGGAGAGAATTTCCCTTCCTAGTCTCACTTCCTGTTGTCTCCCTCCGTTTCTAAGTAGGAGTCGTTTGTAAGTCGGATGTTTGAAAATAGGGGACCACCTGTATATACTATACGGCCTGCCCTATACCCTCTGTGGAAAATTGGGCCTTAGGTGTTGGTGGTACCAGAACACTGTAAGCCTTCACAGTTACTCTTGGTGGGCGCTGGAACGGGCCCTGCTGTGAAATATTATATCAAAAATTGTGATTACGAGCCCCTGTTAAACAGGGGCATAAAAATTGGGCCTTAGGCGGTGATGGTGGTGGTGGCACAACACTGTAAAGCCTCACAGATACTTTTGTTGAGCGCGGGAACAGGCCCTGCTGTGAAATATTAGATCAAAAATTGTAATTACGCCTGTTAAACAGGGGCAAAAAATTGGACCTTAGGCGGTGGTGGTGGTGGTGGTGGCACAACACTGTAAGGTAGAAGTAAGGAAGTCCTCCTCTTCCTCCCGCTGTTCTGCCTCAAGTGCCCTGTCCATTATTCCATGAAGCTTGTGCTTCAACAGGAAGACAAGGGGGACAGTATCACTGATGCATGCACTGTCACTGCTCACCGTCCTCGTGGCCTCCTCGAATGGTGACAGGACAGTGCATCCTTGATCAGTAGCCACTGGCGTGGCGAAAAAAAAAGCCAAGTTCCCCTGACCCTGTCCTGGTGCCATACTCACACAGGTACTCATTGATGGCCCTCTGCTGTGTGTGCCGCCACTGCAGCATTGCCAACATTGAGTTCCACCTGGTGAGCATGTCACAAATGAGGTGGTTCTTGGGCAGGTTGCATTCTCTTTGAATGTCAGCCAGCCGAGCACTGGCATTATATGACCGGCGGAAATGACCACAGACTTTCCTAGCCTGCCTCAGGAGATCCTGTAAGCCAGGGTACCTGCTCAAGAACCAATGCACCACCAAATTCAGGACGTGAGCCAAACAGGGAACATGGGTCAATAGTCCCTGTCAGAGGGTAGAGAGGAGGTTGGTGCCATTGTCGCATACAACCATTCCTGGCTGAAGCTGGCATGGCGTCAACCACCTCTGAGCCTGCCCCTGCAGAGCTGATAGAATCTCTGCCCCAGTGTGGCTCCTGTCCCCTAAGCAGACCAACTCAAGCACCGCATGGCATCTTTTTGCCTGAGTGCTTGCGTAGCCCCTTGAACGCCTGCGGAGCACTGCTGATTCAAAGGAGAAATCTGCAGAGTAAGAGGCCATAGAGGAAGAAGAAGAGGAGGGGGTGGAGGAGAGAGCTGTGGCAGAATCACCACTAGCATTTTGGAGGTGGCGGAACAAGCTCCAACAATACTGAACCCTGTCCTGCATCCTTCCCAGCTGCCAGCAGAGTTACCCAGTGTGCCATGAAAGAAAGGTAACATCCCTGTTCATGCCTGCAGGACCATGAGTCAGCAGCAATACGCATCTTACTGCTGACCGCCCTCTCCAACGAGGCCAAGTAATTGTCTTTCACATGCTGGTAGAGAGCCGGAATGGCCTTCCATGAAAAGAAATGGCGTTTGGGAACCTGCCAATGAGGTACTGCACATTCCACAAATTCATGAAAGGGGGCAGAGTCTACAAGCTGAAAAGGCAGCAGTTGCAGTGCTAGCAATTTGGCCAAGCTAGCATTCAGATGCTGAGCATGTGGATGGCTGGGACCGAATTCCTTTTGAAGGTTTAGCAACTGGGGTAGGGAAATTTGCCTGCTAAAATCCGATGTTGGTGTACCGCTAGCAGATTGGCCGCAAGTACTTGGGACACCTATTTCTATACCTTAATTCCTCCCAGTGCAGGTTTCTGAGAGGTCTGGAGGTATAGTGGGGTTGGAGATCCCAGCTGATGAGCAAAGAGAGGTCCGCCTTGTTCTTTGATGTGGGTCTTTTAAGTGCTGTTGCCAACGGACTGCATGGGAGATCGTCATATGTCTGGTCAAGCACGTGGTGCCCAAGCGGCTGCTGTTTTGGCCACGCTTGATACACTTCAGACATATGTTGCAAACAGCAATGGTGCGATCTGCTGCACACGTGTCAAAAAAGGCCCACACCAAAAAACTTTTCAAAATATGTGGGGAGTCAGCAGCGCCCTGCACCTGCTTAGCTCTGTGGTGTAATGCAATAGGGTGGCTGAATTTAAGCTGCCCCCTGGGGGGCATCCTGCCTCGTTGGAGATGTGTCTCCTCCTCCCTTCTATCAGGCACCCAAGTAGAGTCAGTGACCTCATCATCCCCTCCCTCCTGCAATTAAGCTTGGTCCCAATGCGCCTTAGAACCTCTATGTGTTCGATGTTATATGCAGGGTCCTGGATAGATTTGCACTGGTGCCTCTGTTCCTCACAGCAGTCCCTTTGTACCTCAATATATCAACACAAAAAGGACTTCCTTAGAACCCATAGAGGTTCTAAGGAGCATTCTGACCAAGCTTAATTGCAAGGTCACACGCCCTAAGGTGAGGGGCTATCACCTGGGGGGGAGCACTTGTATGAGCACACAGCACTTTAGTTTGTGTTCACCATAACACATGAATGGTTTGTGGAAGATCTGTGGACTGTTAATTTGATCATTGCACAGCAACACAACACTGAATTGCATAGAATCACATGGATGCAACACCAAATCGCATGGATGCGTTTTTTTGTATTTTTTAACTTTTTATTGTTTGAACATTGCACTGCATAGATGCAGCACTGAAATGCATGGATGCAACACTAAATTGGACTGTTAATTTGATCGTTGCACAGCAACACAGCACTGAATTGCATAGAATCACATGGATGTAGCACCAAATCGCATGGATGCGTTTTTTCAGATTTTTTAATTTTTTATTGTTTGAACATTGCACTAACACCATATTGCATAGATGCAGCACTGAAATGCATGGATGCAACACTAAATCGCATGGATGTTTGTTTTGAATTATCCATTAATGTTTGAAAATTGCACAAGCTTTGTGGAATATTTGCAATACACAGGCTGATTGGAACACTTTTACCTATTTATTCATTGATTGAAGTTTATTGCACATTAATGTATAGTATTAATAGATTTTGTATATTTTGTATGTTAAGCACAATATCACTTTATAAATATTTTAGTGGAAATTTCTCACATTTTTATTTTGATAAGTGCAGCGTGTGTACAATTTGGTTTAACTGTGTTCGAATAGTTTGGGGGACTACTCCGTGCATGATGGTGGGGCTAGGGAAGGAGTGACTGTTGACATGGAGCCAATGGAATAGGCTGCTTTGGCAGCTGCATTTTCAGGCAAACTACTCTGAGCCTGGGTGACAGAGGATGAGGAGGATGAGGAGGGCTTTGTTAACCATTCCACCAACTCTTCTGCATGTTGTGGCTCAATAACACGGCCAGCTGCAGAAAAAAAGGACAATCGTGCCCCAACGGCCACGTGCTGAGAATGCACCGTGTCCATGACCAGTACTGTCGACTGTAGACACAGAGCCTGCTTGCCCTCTTTTAATGGCCTGTGAGCGTCTGCCTCTCCTTGGTGGCCTTCCGGACATTTTTGTTTAGCAAAACCACACTACACCGTATTGTGTACTGTGTACACCACCAGAAAAGTAGTAGCAACTGCACTATGGGTGCACGGTACTGTGTACACCAACAGAAGTTTAATAACAACTATGGGTGCACTGTATGTATTGTGTACTGTGTAAACCACCAGAAAAGTAGTAGCAACTGCACTAGGGGTGCACGGTACTGTGTACACCAACAGAAGTGTAATAACAACTATGGGTGTACTGTATTGTGTACTGTATTGTATTGTGCACACCACCAGAAAAGTAGTAGTAGCAGCACTAGGGGTGAACTGTATTGTGTACACTACCAGAAGTCTAATAGCAACTATAGGTGCACTGTATGTATTGTGTACTGTGTACACCACCAGTAAAGTAGTAGCAACTGCACTAGGGGTGCACGGGAAGTGTAATAACAACTATGGGTGTACTGTATTGTGTACACCACCAGAAAAGTAGTAGCAACTGCACTATGGGTGCACGGTACTGTGTACACCAACAGAAGTGTAATAACAACTATGGGTGTACTGTGTACACCACCAGAAAAGTAGTAGCAACTGCACTATGGATACACAGTACTATGTACTGTGTACACCGCCTGAAGTATAATAGTAAAAGTACACCAGGAACAATCTGCAGTTAGATATAGCTAAACTGGATACAGTAGACAGATATATATATATATATATATATATATATATATATATGTATATATATATACACGAGAATGTCTGTATATATATATATATATATATATAATACACTGCAGCTAACTGAATAACCTGCCTGCCTGAAGTATATTAGAAAAAGTACACCAGGAACGGCCTGCAGTCAGATATAGCTGAACTGAATACATCGTATTTATCGGCGTATAACACGCGCCGGCGTATAACACACACCCCAAGTTTAGGAGAGAATTTTAGGGAAAAAACTTTTAGGAGGGAAGTTTAAGGAAAAAAAACTTACATTAAAATGCCCATCAATGCAGCCTCATCAGTGTTCATCTGCAGCCTTGTTAGTGTCATTGCAGCCTTTTCAGTGTCAGTGCACCCTTGACCCAGTGTCCATTGCAGCCTTGTCAGTGCAGCTTTGCCCCAGTGCAGTCTTGTCAGTGCAGCTTTGCCCCAGTGCAGTCTTGTCAGTGCAGCTTTGCCCCAGTGCAGTCTTGTCAGTGCAGCTTTGCCCCAGTGCAGCTTTGCCCCAGTGCAGCCTTGTCAGTGCAGCTTTGCCCCAGTGCAGCCTTGTCAGTGCAGCTTTGCCCCAGTGGTCAGTGCAGCCTTGCCCCCAGTGTCCATGCTTGCCGCCACCGCCGACATATACATAGCTTCATGTAGTTTTAAATATAGCGCCGCGGAGTTCGGAGGGACTCGGCGGAGCTGAACGAACGCCGCCGAGATACACATAGTCGAGTGTATTCGGCTCTTTCCGGCGCCGCTCACAGTCCCGCCCAGTCCCGCCCTATGATAGACATAACACAGGTCCAATGGCGGGACTGGGTGTAACTGTGAGCCGGAAAGAGCCGAATACACACGACTATGTGTATCTCGGCTCCGAGCAGTCACTGTGATTTCGGCTGCGCTCGTTCAGCTCCGCCGAGTTCCTCCGAACTCCGCGGTGCCATATTTAAAACGACACGCTATGTGAATGTCGGCGGCGATCGCCGCCGATAGATCACAATTAGCGGGGATCGGCGTATAACACGCACCCACTGATTTAAAGGGGAAAAAAGTGCGTGTTATACGCCGATAAATACGGTATATATATATACACGAGACTGTCTGTATATATATATTAAATACACTGCAGCTAACTGAATAACCTGCCTGCCTGCTCAATCTAAATGACACTCTCTCTCCATCTACACCAACAACACACTACACGGGTCTGACGTGCAGACAGCCTTATATAGTGTGGGGCATGGACTTAGTCCCCCTGAGCCATGATTGGCAAAAGGCACCCTGCCTTAGGCCATTATGGCTTTCATAGCTGAGGGTGCTGGGATTGGCCAAAGCAGGCAGGTCATGGTCCACTTCCTGAAGAGCCATTCACGGCGAAACATATGTCGGAGCGGAGGATCCGTCATTTCCGGGTCAATTTTTTGATACACCACACCAGGCTTTGCACCTTCGGAGTGAGACATGGAACGCACACTACCCCCAGGGATCAGTTGACTCACACACGCTGTTTACACCTAATGCCAGGCCAGGCACTATCGCATGTGAGTGTAACTGTTATTATTGCTGCTGTTTTTATTCTATTAAAAATTACTACATTATGAGACTTTCATCTGTGTCTCCTGTGGAGTAATTTTTTACATTCTAGCTCCTTCCTGAGTGGCCATTGGAGTGGATTCATGCGATTAGTGGAACCAATTTGGGGTTTCCAAAGTGTTTCTTGACCATCCTGTAAAAAGGGGTCAAAGAGTTCTGGTGAGTGGCCATCTTTATATTGAGCACTCGTGGTGGAAGATCTAGAAGTTTTATCTCAGAGCATTTCGTTTCGGTGTTGGGATTTATTTACTTATGGACTTTATGCTTGCTTATTTTCTCATTAATGTGCACATTTGCAGTGTTTTCTTTGTGACAGTTTTTGTTATATGAACATGTATAGCGTCGTATTCTTTATTTCGCACAGTTCCAGTGATTCGTTCACTTTAAAAGGGGCAGCTGTTTGTTTTTTATATGTTCTCATCCCCACCAGGCGCCATTTTTTTGGTACACATTTTTTGAACTCATGTTCGACCCGAACAAAAAGCTCATTCCTAATCCCCAGCAAATGCTGAGATGTATTCTGCTTTTTTATTGTATTTTTGAATACATTTTTATACCTTTTCTGACAGAAATTCAGTATAGTGCACGCTGGAATTATCACCATGGACCTGCCAAGAAAATTCCAATTGTATTGCACATCTGCTGAAGGAAAAGCTAAAACAAATTAAGCTACCGACAGGTATCTTAGGGAGGTTCTGAAAATAAATTAACAGCAAATCAGTAAAGTGAAATATTTAAAATTAACAATATATTTCATGATTGGAAGTTGTTGTGTCTTACAACTAGCAATAACATCTTTTCCTTCCTCTATTAAACGGGGCCTGTTAAAATACAAAGTCATTTAGAAATTCTCCATATTAATGGAGACTTCATATTACTCAGAGCAAATATGCAGTCTGGCTCCCTAGGGAAGGAAAGGATATGATTAGCTCTCGGCAGGACAGCCTACAAATTGAAAAAATACAATATTTAATTACAATAGACTAAGAGAACAAAATTATAGCAATCAGCTCTATAAGATCTGATTACTTTTCTTAGCTTGGATCGGCTCAGATGCACAACAAAAGATGAGAACTACCCTACTTGAAAGGCAAACAAAACAATTAACACATAAACAATAGTGATTGATAATAGTCAGAAATCATTTGATGATTATGTTGCTAAAATGTTTGGCAAAGTTAAAATCTCCAAGCAATCACAGAAAGTTCCAGCTATAATTCTGTATATTTGTCTACGTTTGGGTATGAAAATGGAAAAGATATCAAAACATTAAAAAAAAAAAATTTAAGTCCCACCCAAGTCTATCTAACCAAAGATGTTTAGAAGCTGTAAAAATGGTTGCCTAACCTATCAGATTTCAAATTAAATGAGAAAAATCAGTGAAAATGTGACTGGATGTTCGACAAGTTTGTTTGCTTGTTATTCGACAAGTTTGTTTGCTACAAAAACTAAAAAAAAAAAAACAATATCAATAAATGACTGTGGACTCTTATTTTTTGGTCTGACTCTCCTTCCGTATATGCATGCCTTTTACCGCTACAAAAATTGACTCATGCTTGGTATCTATGTAAACACCTAAGTTGTCACAATACTAATTTATACAGACCAAGTGCGTAGTGCAAGACATTGACCATTTTAACAAACTTGCTAAAAACCCATTTTGGCCAATAAAAAGTACAGAGCCAAGCACTACTATTTTGAAGGCAAGGCTAGTGCCAGTAGATTAGACATTACAGGCACCTAAAGATGCAATTCTAGTGACATAGAATAAAGAGAGTGTGAAACTTCTGGAATGGTACTGGTTGTTGGGGAGGTTATTTAGTTGTTGGGTATATTAAAAAGAAACTTAAGGAAAACAATTATGATTAGCACAGTATCTCCAAAAGGTAAACCGCAAGAGATACTTGTTTTACTTTTGGATTTCCAGGAATGAGACTCCCTGTCACCAATAGAGGAAACCGAAGAACATATAAGAGTCATAGTTCTTTTTTGGATAAAGGAACAGTGTTTCTCTCTTGTTACCTTCAGCTAGGACTAGGAGCAGCTGTAGAAAGGATGTAGGACTACAACTGCAATGCAGGAGGATCCCATGTTTGAAACTCGCAGTTATAAGCAAACTAGGTACCCCTGCTTGGACTTTGTAAGCAGGCTGCAAAAACAAAAGAGAAGATATGTTTTCCAGAAAGTACAATTATTCCATGAAGCAGAGTATCATTTTTTTTTGTATAGACAGCACTAGGGTTCCTTGGTTCAAATCCCAACCAGGGAGTTTGCATGTTCTCCCTGTGCTTGTGTGAATTTCCTCCAGGTACCCTGATTCTCTCCCATACTCCAAAAAGGACATGCTGGTAGGTTAATTGATTCCTATCTAAACTGGCCCTGGTATGTATGCATGCATATGAGATAGGGCCCTTGTAAGTTCCTGGAGAGCAGTACCTGATGAGAATGACCAATATGTAAGGCACTACTGAAATTGTCAGCGCTAAACAAACACCTGTATTTTATAAATACCTGTAATAAATTAATATTAAGGAACTATAATAGGAGATTTTATAGCAGAGTGAACTTACATTAACAAAAAAACCATAACTATGTCATCACCTATATCACAAATTCAGAAAATAAATGGTTAAAGATAATGGTAGAAGAGATGCAAATCAAGTCTTTCGGGCCTAAGGTTCATCTTATGCTTATTGCACATATTGCCTAAAAGTACAGAGTGATTTATTTAAAATAGCATTTAGCTATTTCAGTCATGTTGGCCATCATCTGATGACTGTCTGGAAACAATGGCTTATACATAGTAGGGCTTGGGGAAACTATAACCGGACCAATTTTGACAAGTTGGCATTTAAGCAGACCAGTACAATGCAAAATGTCTGGACCCCTTCCCCCTGTAAACATCATTAGCTCCTAAGTATGTGCAAAACGTATTTGTAAATAAAAAAAGTTTAATTTTATACTTATCTGACCCTCCTCTTCTGATGCTGAATGCTTTGGTTTTGTTTTTTGTTGTTTTTTTCTCACCTTGTTGGTCATTTATGCCGCCATGTGTCTGGCGGTAGAGCATTCCCCACCTGTCACATCCCACACCCAGGATGTGCTTCACTCATCGAGTGCTTGCCATGCTCAATTATACCTCTCTCTTTTCTTCCTTTTCTGCTCTTTTATGTCTCCTCCCCCCCCCGTCCCCCCGACTCCTGCAGGTCAGGCTCCATCGGGCTGCCTTCCCATTCCCCACACACTCTGGACCCTAACCCTTATCAGTATAGCTTGCTCTCCCTCCCTGATAATGGCTGACACATCCCTGAAGATTTACTTACAAAATATACATGGGTTCCACTCCCCTGTCAAGAAGGCGAAGGTTTTCCACCACCTCAAAACTAGCTGTGTTGACGTAGTCTGTCTATAGGAGACTAGGTTATCTTCCTCCTCTTCTCCTCGATTTCTTTCTCCTCACTACCCCACTTTTTATTTGGCTTCTGCTCCCGAAAAACACCGGGGGTTGCTGATCGCCTTCCGCCGCAACTTAGTTTTATCATGCCGGAAACGGGCGAGAGAGCAGAAGATCCGGGACCTCTCAACCCAACTAGCGGAGGTGGCCTGGAAACCCAAGCCCTCCACTAGAAGCTTTGGGACCCCGTTGCCAACTTCTGGCTACCGATTAGGCCGAAAAGGCCCTGCGATGGTCCAAACATATGTTTTATTCCTGTGCTAACAAACCGGGCATGATGCTGGCAAGGAAATTTAATTCAGTAGGTCGCCCCAAGGTAAGAAAACAAGCTTTGGGGACTCAATCCTCCAATGGATCTGAACTCTTTGTTCTTCTCCCTCTGCTGGGGTCACTTATGCTGGCCAACTCTCGGCCCCCTTCCCTATCTACCGAGGGACCAGATAGGGCTGCCCCCTGTCACCATCCCTCATTATTTTGGCTCTTGAACTTCTGGCCATTGCACTTAGAGTTGACCCCAATATCTCTGGTATCTTGCATGCCGGTGTCCTTCATAAAGTCAGCCTTTTTGCAGACGATGCCCTCTTGACTTTGATCAATCCCCTGTCCACCCTCCCTAATCTTCAATCCTTACTCTCCCGTTTCTCAGCTTTCTCTGGACTCAGGTTAACCTTCACAAGACCACTGCCCTGAACATTGCCTTACCACCCTCTATGGTTGCCCAGCTGCAAGCTTCTTTCCGTATCATTGGAACTCCTTTTTCCTGGATTACCTCAGCATTAAGTTGACTCCTCATTACTCATCTCTTTTAGCCACCAATTACTATCCCCTGCTACGATCTTTTACGTCCCTCATGCAATCCTAGAGGTTCCCATCTTTGTCCCAGATAGGCTGTATCCATGCGGTCAGGATGACCATCCTCCCCAAAGTTCTTTATTTTCGTACTCTCCCAGTTCATGTCCCTTCCTTTTATCTACATGTATTTCCAGAACAAGGTTCTATCCTCTATCCTTCATCCTCTTCAGCATCCCCGAGTGTCTTGTTCCACCCTCTACAGACACAAACTGTGAGGAGGCCTAGGGGTACCTAATTTAGCTAAGTACTTTCAAGCTGCCAAGATCTCCCAATTAAATCTGCTCCATGCTACCTCTGATATTCTGTTGTGGGTGCTTCTCGAACTTCCCAATAAAGCCTTAAACTCTGGGACTCGGTTCACTACTCAGGTAACCTCATGTCCCCCTTTCTACCTCTCCTCTCCCTCTTTAATAACCCCCCGAGGTGTACTCGTCGCTATGCTCAACTAAGTCACTGGGTCTTTTTGTTGAGACGCAATTCCGTTTATCCTTTCCAGAAAAACATTTTTTGAACTCCTTTGCCTTCATTTCCGTGGGGCCATATTTCAGCAGAGCTTGTCAGCCGAGGACCGATCACGTGATAGAGAGTAGAGCCGCTGTGTGCAGTCTGCAGAGGGTCCTGTGCGCAGAGTGGAAACTATTAACACACCGGGGAATATCCAGCCTTCAGATTGCTGCACAGTGGCAGATACTGTGAATGCTCCATACCCCAAGAGGGGGGGAAGTTCCGGTGAGTGCAGCCACAATAAGAGCACGGATAGAGCACGCATGCTGTGTTCACCTTTGCAAAATGAACAATATTGTCTTTCACCAGCACAGAAGCACCTTAATTTTAGATATTTAAAATTTTGGGACTGCACATATAATTATAATATTATAAATTTAATTTTATATTTTTCATTTTCAATTTTTAAATCCATAAAGCTTTTTGCACAGAACCACTTTAAATCACAAATGGAATCATTTAATATTTTGTAGAAAAAAATAATTTTTCTGTGGAGGATTTATTGGTTTTAGTACATCAGCACAGAGACATTTATTTTGTTTATTTATATTAGTTTGATAATATATTAATATTATATGTTCTTTTCTTTTGGTCAATAGGACACTGTAAAGTTATGTAGTACACACGGTAATTGCACCAACACTTGTATATTCACCTATTAATTTATTTATTTGGGCAGTTTTCAAGCACGGATACAGAACAGCGCAATATCTACTTTATTTTCTTTTCAAACATAAATTCCCCACGTGGTAGTAATTAGTAGAGGCAGCAGTTCTTTTTTGTTTTTTGGTCAACATTTATTCATTTATTCCGGAATCATTCACATTTCCTCTCCTGAGAACTGTCTTGTCGCTCTCCCCTCCTGCAGTCTCTCTCCCCCCCCCCCCTCTCCTTCTCCCCTTTTTTTCTCTCTATTCTGGTGTGCCTTTCCTGGTTTCTTCTCCCCTCTCCCTCCTTTTTCTCTTTGCAATCAAGACTATTCCTATGGTCGCTCTTGATCTCTTTTGCTCTTGGGTGACCCTAGATTCTAGGATTTAAGGCCCACCTCATGTTGGTTAGCGGCCACCGTCACTATTTTTTCAATCTTTTTCATTTTGTATCTTTCTGCCGAATGTTCACCCCGGTCTGTGATTTTCAAAGGACCAATATAAGTATTTCCCTCCACTCCGATCTAGTACACCTGCATGTTGGGCTCTAATTAGTTGGAACCTATGGGTTGCCTGATAGGATCGCCGAATTGATAGTTAATTCCTATCTATGTTATAAGATCGTTATGTTCATTAAACTACGCCCCTGCAGGGGTGAACGTTTGTCAAGATGTTATATTTTTTCAATAAAAATGATTGTACCAGAAAAAAGAAAAAAGATTCACACATTGATAAGATTATTTATATCAAGCTGATACCCTGTTTCCCCGAAAATAAGACCTAGCGTGATTGTCGGTGATGGCTGCAATATAAGCCCTACCCCCCAAAAAAGCCCTAGTTAAAGTCCTTGTAGGTCTTATTTTCAGGGTAGGGCTTATTTTCGGGGAAACAGGGTAGGGCTTATTTGGGGGGTAGGGCTTATATTGCAGCCATCACCGACAATCACGCTAGGTCTTATTTTCCGGGAAACAAGGTATTTAGTATAGTATAAAATATCACATGCATTTGACCACTTTACAAAAAGACCCTGGTGATCAGCGGTGGTTTCTAATGTGTCCTCTGTCATCTTTGCAGGTCCCTACCCTGTTTCCCTGAAAATAAGACCTAGAGTGATTGTCGGTGATGGCTGCAATATAAGCCCTACCCCCCAAATAAGCTGTAGTTAAAGTCCTTGTAGGTCTTATTTTCAGGGTAGGGCTTATTTTCTGGGAAACAGGGTAGGGCTTATTTGGGAGGTAGGGCTTATATTGCAGCCATCACTGACAATCACGCTAGGTCTTATTTTCGGGGAAACAGGGTATGCAGCAGCACAGGCAGTAAGGCTACCCTAGCTTTTATGAACAGAGGAACTTGGTAGCAATATACGTTGTCATTCACCCTGTCTGTACTAAGAAATACACAAAAGGATTTAAGAAAAAACTGTTGATAAAAGAGAAAACAGATAGTATTATGCCAAAGTAATAAAATTGTGTTTGTTATGATAAACTCAAATCAATAGCTGAAGTCCGGCCAAGAACACAAGTGTCCAAACTGCTTAAGAGCAGCTCTTTTTCTGTGCACTCTAGCAGATTAAATTGAAATTCATGTATAGTACGGCAGGCGAAAAACACCTCAACTCTTCACATTCTACATCTACTTATTCAATGCACTGCAGTCTTATCAGTAATTAATATAATTTTGTCTGCATACAACCAGGTCAGCTATAATGTGCAAAAAAGTCAGTGTATTAGTTTTCTAAAGAGAATAGTGTAAGTGCTAGTGTAAATGGACATTGTCGTTTTGCTTGTAACTTGTCATTCTGTAGTATTTTTTAAGATTCTGCATTTTAACGGATCTGATGTAGCAGTGTATACTAGCATTTTATTGCTTTTGTTATACAATCCAATGCTTTGCTTTAATTCCCTAATGTACATCAATTCGGTCTTCTAAAAACACATCCCAAATTAACTGATCTCATAAGAAAGGATGCATGATGTTTTGACGTGTAAAATATGTGTACACCCTAGGAAATGTGCTGTGATATGCACCAAATTTGAAGTATATGTAAACCCTTACCTTGTAAAACAACCCAATCAGTTTTAAATAATAATGAAAGGCAAAACATTTGTGTATATATAAAAAACATTATACAAATACCTTTTTTTTTTTTTTTTATTGATCACATAACCTCTTTTCACAGCTGCATAAGGAGCTTGGAGAGCCAGAGGTGGAGAAACAGCAGCACACTGATGTTTCCAGAGATTAGCTGTGCAGGGGTGCATGCCAGAATAAGTCTTGGCCATTGGACAGGCAGGCTGTGCTCCCAGCACAGCCAGAAAATTGACCATGCTGGAAAGGATGTGCTTTTATGCCTATTGTGGTCAGTTTGCATGAAAGGGCTGGGGGACCGCCAGGATCAACCAGGTGTTTCACACAAAGGAAGCAATACAAAGAAAACAGGATATTTTTTAACACAAGTACATGATACAACAGACACATATCAGGAACATGGAATGTTGGGGTAACATATTGTTTAAAGCAGTTGTATAGTCTTTTTTTTAACTTTTACCTAAAAAAGCCTTACCTGTAGGTAAAAAAAATATCTCCTAAACCTGTATGGTTTAGGAGATATTCCCCTTGCTATGAGCCGCTGACTGCAGCGGCGCACAGGGGATTCTCGGCTGAAGGCCCGGCAACTGCCGGACCTTGCTGGGAAAGAAATCTCCCGCGCGCATGCGCGGGAGTGATGACATCGCGGCTCCAGCCACTCACAGCGCTGGAACCACGATACCCGGAAGACACGCCGAGGAAACATGTCAGATACCTCGGCGTGGACCAGGTAAGATACCGACGCCTCGTTCTAAGGTAAGTATTTCATAATGAGCTAGTATGCGGTGCATACTAGCTCATTATGCCTTTTGCTTTACAGGGGTAAAAAAAAAAAAATTTCAGCGGGTATACAACCGCTTTAAGTGGGGCAATGATGATGGAACAAGAAATCAAATGTTCTCTATTCCAAGCATAAACACAATACACATTTTTTTTGGTGCCAAACAAGATTTTCTAAGGACCTAACTAAGAAGAAGAGGCTTTGAAAACCTTGGTGGCCTGATTTATTCCTAATTTTTGTGCAGGGAATAGTTAGAATCACAATTAGGTTTTCATAGCTGTCTGTTCCCCCACTGGGGAGATATACCAAAATAATTTGTTCTGGTGACCATTGTCACTAGTAAAGTTGGAAATTTCTACAATTTTGAGCTTATTAAAAGTATAGGTCACTTAAACAGGAACAGAGGTTAAACTGTTCAATACGGAAATGTGTTCCTGTGACAATAGTCTAAGAGAGCATTTCCTGTAGTTCGGAGAGGTCACCTTTTATCTACTTCCTGTTGTGCCATGAGACAGAAAGTTAAATAAATGTCCCCCACTGGACATACCGGTAGACAGCAAAAAAATGTTCAGGGGTTTGAACGCTTTCCCACTCTATCTAAAACAAAAATAAACAAAAAAATACAAAAATGTCTTTAGCTTCTCTTTTTTTTTTTAAGGCTTTGTAAGTTTTTGTTGAAGTATGGCAAATACATGGAGATAAATTCATGAATTGACAAGTGCACATATTTTTACATACTACTACCCTGGTTATGTTTCTCAATGTTATTTTTCCCCAAATTATTTTTTTTATCACTTAATCTTGTTTTGGTCACCTTTGATATACTAACATATTTGGTTAATTTTCTTTTGTGACTGTCCTTATTCTTTTAACTTTCTATTAATAGCATCCCCTCTTGTCAATCAAACTTCCATTTCCTACAGAAATTGCATAAAATAAATTATTCAATGACAGCAACTGATTGCTTGTGTTTATTTTTCTAACAAATGCATAATTATTTTGGTATTCCCATCACCCACCTATGGTGTTTTAATATATTAAGCAGTATAAGCCAGTGTACCTACCTTAACAACCAGCCATGTTAGCACTGATGGTCTGAGATAAGGACTGGGACAGCAGACACAAACCTCAGCTCTTCTATGGAAGTTAATGAGCTGAGGGTTCTAAATCATTAAATGGCCTTCTTCTGTAAGTAACGGTAAATGGAAATGTTTACTCTATCCTGGACCATTTCTTTGTCAGGCTTTTAGGAGTCAGGGAGCTGTTAATTTAGATATTATCAAGTTCCTGACAGCCATACAAGTAAAAAGAAATGGCAATTAACTAACAGAGCTTTCATTTAATTCTATTTACATAATTATTTAGACCAGTTAGCTCTTTTTTTCCATTTAATTACAGGGCTCCACCTTAAAATGGTTTCCATTTATGTGATTTATGTGCCCTGTGCTGTTACCTGGGCCTATGTTTTTATGGTAATATCATAAAGCAAGAAAATAGAGATGTCTAATACAAAAGACGCTACATTAGAGTTATTATCAAGCCATATTTCCACTAGGCAGCATTACTGTACATTAACTTTGGTACCGATCAATACTCAGCCTGCCAGCCAGCAATCTCATACTGCATAAAATCACAAATACTGCTACTTTACAGCCTTCAGAACCCTAACCGCAATACAGTACTGTTCAATCCACAATAGACATAATACAGAGACAGTTGAAGAAGCAACAAGTAAAGCAGGGAGGAGCAGCTTACTTACTAGTGTCCTTTCTCTTGTGTATTCCCAGTTGTCCTGCTATCAGCATCCTTTGTTAGCTAAAGGGCAGGTAGCACCAATGAGCTTCATTCTTCCCATCCATGGGATATATCCCAAAGCTAGCTCTCAACAGAAGATGGATGTGTAATCAGGTCCACCGGTATCCTAATTAGACCTGGGAGCGTTAGTGATTTTGGAAAGGAGGAGTTGAAGAATGCTAATGAAGGAGAGCTCTTTACCTTCCCCAATAATAATAAGTCTACGAGGACACCACATGTTGCTGTCCTGGAGAAAGACCGCCTACGCCAGCCAACTCCAGCTACGGGAGCAATAAAGAAATTATAGCCCTGTGTGCAAACACATCACAGCTTAATTGATTTCTCGGAGACAGTGATGTATTTTCTGACTAGTTCTGCTCAGGACGCAAGCTTGGGAAAGAATAAATTCAATGCTGCAACGAATCCATCATCAATTGCCTTAAAATGCCTGTGCTGTACATTAACATCTCTGCTTCCAGATGGACACTGAATTTAACAGCACCACGTTTTACTTAATGAATGGAAAATGCCACAGCAAACCCAGTCTACAAATATTTATACATTAGGAAATAAAAGTTGAAATGTACCTCCACTTGGCAAGCCACAGGCTTAACGCACTCTGCTGATGATTCTTTATGTAAATGTATAATGAAAGTTATTAGATGTGAAACACATTTCATGGGTCAGCAATAGAAATAAAATATCACATTGTTCTCACAGCTTCTAACCTTCTTCTTGCTGAAGGTGCATTGCAGCACTGGGCTCAATTGATTTAGTGGATGTGTTCTATTAGTGTGAGTGCTCTTCTCATCACACAGTCCCTCCCTTCAGTCCAATCTATCATTAATAGCAACGCCAAGAGCGAGCCTGGCACAGTGACCAGGGAAGGAACTACTAGACTGCAAACCAGACACTAAATGCATAAAACCTGATTCAACTAGAAATGCTCAATACAAATTTCTACTATATAAAGCAAATGTGCTACACGTGGAGCAAGATAGACAAGATTATTTTAATGTTATAATACAGGATCTATTCAACACTTCACAACAATTTACAAAATAGAGGGAGACAATACACATTAAGATCACAGTGTTTTGGAATAGACAAAAAAACTTTTGCTTTCTGAGTTTATGTAGTAATTTCTGAGCACAATGGGAAAAATCATTTGTTTCAAAACCATCTAGTTAAAGTGGAACTCCAAGCAAATATAAAGGACACAAAGAATAAAGAAGTATCGCCACACAGTAAAAAAACTCTGTTGAATGAACGGAGTTGATTGTTCCCGTTCAGGGCTTTTTTTCAGCAGAAACGCGGAGGAACGCAGTTCCTGCACCCTTCAAAACTGAATGTATGTAATGGCAAGAGTTGCTGGGATGTGCTGGAGGGTCTATTGATGCTGGCTGCTGGGGAATCTATTATTGCTGGAGAGGACCTATTTTTTGTGGAGGAATGGGTTCTATTGTTGTTGGGGAGTACTTCTGTTGCTTGTGGGGATCTATTGATGCTGGGGTGGGTCTTTTGTAGCTGGGGGGTCAGTCCTTGCTGGGAGGGATGTTGAGGGAGGGGGTCTTTGTTGCTGGCTGCTGGAGAGCAGGAGGGATCCTGGCTACTGGGGAATCTATTGTTGCTGGGGGTCTATTGTTGCTGGTGGGAGATCTATTTTTGCTGGGGGTGGTTCTTATGTTGCAGTAGGGTCAATCGTTGCCTGGAGGGATCTACTATTAGGGGAGGAGTCTAATGTTGCTGGCTGCTGGAGGGTCTAATAAAGTTGGCTGGTGGGAGTCCATTGTTGCTGGGGTGGATGTATTATCGCTGGAGTGTGCATTGCTGCCAGATCTATTTTATTGCCTTTTTTGTTATCATCAACAAATTCCATACAAAATACTTAGCACCACAAAATGATACTTGGTCCTGTATTCTCTAAAAGGGGTGATACTGGAAGGTGGGTAAGGGGTGGAGCCAAGAAACGGTGCTCGGAGTTGGGTAGGGGCGGAGTCAAGGGTGATTCTGAAGGGAGGAGTTCCTGCACCTATTCTCTAAGAAAAAAATCCCTGGTCCTGTTTCAATCCATACTGTGGTTGCTGAGCAGTGTGGTTGCTGTGCAGTGTGGTCAAATAGCTTGCCCCTTCTCTCCCCACTGCAGTCCGACCACAAGGATGCAAATACTTTAAGTGGTTGTAAACCCTTTTAGTCCTCATTTACACTAGCAATAGGAATAAACACAGCCTACAATGTATAATATGGGCATCAGACAGAGCTGTTTACACTTAATCCCTTCCTGACACTGCCTCCCAAACCTTTAGGAAATTCTAGATGCCAGGAGGCAGAGGCGGGCATTTAGGTCATGAGACCACTGTGATTGACTGATGCAGTTGGCAGAGGAATGAGAGAGGAGACAAAAAAAATCACACTAAGTGCTTTGGATAGACACACTATAGAAGAATATGTTTTGTTCATTGTTCATTTCAATGGTTTACAATACTTTAATTACGGTAGGTGTTATTGACAGTGCTGGTCTCTGGCAGCAGAAAAACAATAGAGATGAGCACCGTCATTCATAAAAGCAGAAGGGGAGGTCAGCTGGTATCACAACACAAGCACTCACAATAGAGGGGCTGGGTGATCTCTAAGCCAGCTGTGTAAGCCTTTAGCTGGCCGTGTGATTAATCAGTAGGCAGATCGATCATACAGCCCCATCAATGCTGATAGATCGACTGCTATTGATATATGTAGCCCCCCTGTTCCTAAAAATGGGGCTATAGTGTAAATTTAGTTTTTGGTTGAGCTGTAAACAGCTCAGATTTGATTGTGTATTTGGTTCTGTTCTAAAATTGGCTGAGTTATGCATTTCCCACTGTTGCCAGTAGGTGTCACTGGTACCACAGGACAATGTGAGATTGAGCTGTAATGAATATTCTTTTTCCGGAAAACAGCCCAGTAGGAGGTTCCTGGCTGCTGTGTATTCTGGGAAGGGGTATTTATTGGACAGATGCCATGTGTTACCTCGGGGCCCTTCTGGCCTGAGGATGTGCTGCTGCAAGTTTTGCAGTAGGCCCAGAAGCCTGTCTGGGGCCTACTAATCCTGAGGTGGTCAGTAGGCTGTCTTTCCTGTGTGGAAGAAGCCGAGCCAAGTGGGGAGATCCAGGTGAGGACCCTTGCTGGAGACAGCCAGGATGAGGCTGGTCTCTCAGGAGGGTCTGGTGACTCGATTGGAGGACGCACCTATATCTAAACTACCCTTACAGTACTGCCGGGTTGGCTTAAAGGTTCTGGTACTGTCAAGCTGTTCTACAATCTAATCAAGGTAACTAGCTCCTGGCTGCTTAGTCTGTGAGAGAAACTTATCCAATAGTTCTGCTGGCTGCTAAGTTTGTGAGAGAGGCTTACCCAGGTATTCAAGATCTGCTAAAAGAAAGCTGTTTTGTCCTCTGGATTCAAGGAGTCTGTAAGTGATCTGCTAAACAATGTATCTGAAACCTCACCTAAACCTCTCTCCTACTACCTTTCTCAAGTTCTAATTAAAGCATTGAAAAATACCTAAAGTGACTGGCGCCTAAATTCTGTTCAACTTCCCATTATAGCCATGGACTCAGCCTTGGGGTGAATGTAAGCTCGCTCCCTGTATCTGGAGGTACCTTTCTGCTCCCAGTAGACTCAGGGGGGCGCTACATATATAATAATGAGGCATTGTGGATAAACGCTCTCTCTGTAATCCAGCTGGCCGCTACTAGTAAACATAAGGGAACTTCCAAGCCAGTCCTCAGACTTCTATAGTGGTGGCTGGGATTGCAGCAGGATGTGTGAAGATAAGGTAATAAAGCATGAGGTGAGCACCTGGGGCAACAATCATGGCTTATCTGAGCAAGCATCTCTATAATACTCTAGCCACCTGCTACTAACCTAGTAGCTGTGAGAGCTATAGTCTATGGAGTTAGATGGAAATGCCTTTCTCCCCATCCCTCAGCAGCGCCACGGCTTCCCTGGCAGTGAAAACAGAGGGTGGCAGCAACCTGCTCTCCAGGCTTGTGTTTCCCTGTGTATCCACTCCCTCCAGCTGGCAACAGGTGCAGTAAGATGAACAAGCCCTGTAAGGGTAGATTGAATAGCATAGTCCCAAGTGAGCAATCTGAGCCTCCATTTTATTATGATATTTTGCATTGAGAATCTAAGAAACGGGAGCTAGACTCCCTTTAAACTGTTTATTTTAAACATAGCATAAGATTTTGTGGTAAACTTAATGTTTTGTCATTCCCAAATTCTGTATGGATGTAATTAAAATGCTTTTTTTCATATCAGTTGGATACCTCATCATTGACTAGTGAAGAAGGGCGGTCTCCAGAGCTGGTATTTCCCAATAGTGTAGACTGCCCTCTATCCCTCTCTGCCCTCCAATGAGAGAGTCTTCAGCCACATTCAAACACTTTTAGCGACCTTAAACCACATTTAACTGCAAAAAACAGCCCAATAAATAAATGCAAACTACCCACAACAGTTTCCATAGATACTATGGTGTTGATTTACTAAAGGCAAAGTGCCTTTTGTATATCAAATTTCACGAAATTATCTAAAACACATACAGCATCCTCTCTCCTTTGCTTTTATTGCTTTTATATTCTCCTCTGCCTAATTTTCTTCCTTACTCTTTTCTTTATTTTCTATACATACCTATTTTCTCCATGAATATATCCAGACTCTTTTATCTTGAATTATCAGCCACTGTACTGAATGTATATTTATATATAGAAGAACCCCCCGAGGACATTGATTCTATGGGAGAGAAGCAATTTCCTTGCTGTACTTATCTAACAGAGTTTGATTTTGTTCTACTATTCATAATATTTGTGCCTTCAATGACCATCTTCCTCTTCTAGGGGGATTAACCCCCTACGAGTATTGTTTTGGTACATTGTATTTATTAATCTGAGACTTAATTTCATTAACTTTTCTTTTTGTTTTCTACTTCAAGCACATGGATTGTTTATGTAACTCATCAAAATTTGTTAATAAAATATATATTCAACCATAAAACTTTGGCGATAGGTTGCCTTGTACCACTCCATTGTCTTTGAAAGCTGCTTAAAATAATTGACTGACATTTGCTCCTGGTTGTGGGAACACCTTTACCAGCTCACTATAGGAGAGTAGATTTATGTTGGATCATATTGGATGAATCCCCTGAAGTACCGCCTTGTTCTTATATCCCCGGTACACTGTATGTGTCAGTATGACATTGTAGAGCGGGAGGGCAGTGACTTTTTGGGAGGGATAAGGTACTGGACAGCCAGCCAATAATATTCTGCTCAACATACAGCTGTTAACATGGCTCTTCTGCCCTCATATGGAAAGTACACAAACTTGCTAAGATCTTTTTCAGAAATTAGAGCAATTCTTCATTTTAACAAAACTGCTTTCTAGATTCAAATTTATAAATGGAATACAGTAAAGTATGGCTATAAAACCATTAAAAACTGAAATAAAGCTAAATTATTTAAAGTAGTTGCACAGCCTTTGAGGGATATCAGCACAGGCACTACATTACACAGTAGATATCGTCTCAGAGGACATGATTAGTTTAGGATGAAGGGTCAAGTGCTAAAAGCAACCTATATGAGTAGAGATAAATAAGCTTCCACTTTCCTTCTAAAAATTGTAGCTGCCTAGTTGTCTCTGGCTTCAATATTTGAAATGACTGACTTGTTGTTCTTGGTCAATAACTTAATAATGAGGAGGATCAGCATGACAGACAGAAACTAGCATGTGTATAAGGACAACAATGGCACCCTACCTACTTTTTTTCTCAGCGCAGGTTAACTTAAAATAATCAGCCAAGCCTAGCTGGTAAATAAGCAGTAGGGAAATAGGCATAACATGGAAGTTCCATGTTATGCCTATTTTCCTGCTGCCTATTTACCAGCTAGGCTTGACTGATTTTGTTTTTTTAGCACTGCTTTATAGATTTATCACAATTCTTGCATCTAGTGTCACAGATTGCTTAAAGCGGAGTTCCACCAAAAAAATGGAACTTCCGCTTTACCCAGGTCCTTCCCCCCCCTCCAGTGTCACTTTTGGCACCTTTCAGGGGGGTGGGGGGAGCAGATACCTGTCTAATACAGGTATTAGCTCCCACTTCCGGAGATAGATCGCCGCAGAATCTGTGGCGATCTACGCCATGTCCGGCCCCTCCTCCATTCCCCCCGCTGTCTTCTGGGAGACACACAGGTCCCAGAAGACAGCAGCGCGACTTGCACATGCGCAATAGGGAACCAGGCTGTGAAACCGCAAGACTTCACTTCCTGATTCCCTTAATGAAGATGCCGGCACCTCCACCCGGGAGCCGAGGGACGGGTCGGCTTCGGATGAGGACATCCAAAGCGATCTGGAGAGGTTAGTGTCCTTATTTTAGCTGCTGCCTTTAAAAGAAAAAAATTTCGCTTTAAGCGGCTGGTCATTTGTAATTTATATGTTTTAGCACAGAATGATAGTACCAGTAGCACAACTATATTACTGGGTCCCAAAACCAAAATTTAAAAGGGCACCCACTGTACCATACCCTAACTACCATGACAGGTAACAAAAGCCTGAAGGGAATGAGGTGGAGAAAGAAGTTTAATGTACTGCAAAGTCTACAAAGTGCAGTGTCCATGAATGTGTAATGTACAACCAAGGTCACAAAGTACAGGGGTCAGGAGACTCTAACATACAGCCTAGAGCACAGAGTGCAGGGGTCAGAAGACTTAACATACAGCCTAGGGCACAGAGCCTCTAACTCACAGCGTAGGGCACAGAGTGCAGGGGTTAGAAGACTCAAACATACAGCCTAGCGTGCAGAATGCAGAGGTCATTCAAAAGACTCTATCAATACAGCCTAGAGGACAGAGAGTAAAGTTCAGAAGCCTCTAACACACAGCCTAGGGCCCAGGGTGCAGGGGTCACGAGTGTATATCATACAGCCCAGCAAAAAGAGAGCAACATCACCTACAAGGGACTTGTACGGCCCCCAATACATTTTATTTGCAGAAACGGAATCCAGATTAATCACTGCACTATCTCCACCCTCATGGACCATGAGAGCCTGAACTACCCCTTTAAAGTCAACACAGGCACAGATAGCAGCTACTTAGTCTTTTCTCTAATGTTGATGACAAGCAGTGGTAGCATAGTATAACTACATGCTTTGAATCAATCTTGCGCTTTACCATCCAACCGCTTTGTTTTCCTTTGTTGTTGCTAACGCAGTGGGAGGCCTGAGGGGTGTTCTGAGAAGGGGCGGTGTAACAGAGTTTCTCTCAGGACCTGTATTTGAACCTGGGACCTGTGCTGTGTCTGGCAATTACTTTTCTCTATTAAGCTATCTGAGATGCTGGACAGCACCCTCTCTGATCCATTGGACAACCCTGCCTTTTTCCTTGAGTTCCGCTGAAACCTTAAACTCTTTGCTCCTCCCATGAACTTCCTGATTTAGGCCACGTCTCTACACATCCTGTTTGCCAGTATCTCGCGATTGTCTTCACTGCTGTCGTCCATATTTTGCAACCACTCACCATCGACCCTTGCTATATTACTCGACTATGCGTTTGCCTCATCCCAACCTGCAACTACTCATTACCGACCTTTGGTTTGTTTACCGACTATGCTTCTGTTTGATCCTTACAGGATTATCTGTTACTGGACCCCAGCTTTCTTGCTTCCTGGTGGGGCGATCCTGAGGACCGCAACCTGGTACTAACAAAATATATCTCGACCATCAGGAGCTCTGGTGAACACCGGTAAGAACTTAGAATCTGCACCTCAGGTGAGCCCGCGTCAGGAGGTGATCAAGCTGGGGTCCAGTAGCAGATAAGCAGGTAAGGATCAAACAGAACCATAGTCAGAGAGTAGACCAGATCAGAGAGGGTGCTGTTCAGCATCTCAAGGTAGCTCAGCAAAAAGAGTAATTGCCAGACACAGCAGAGGTCCCGGTTCAAGTCCAGGCCCTGACTGTTTCATAGTATACTGTAGAGCACAGCCTACCAGATGCAGTGACAGCTCAGCAGATCAATGCTGTTATTTGTAGACAAAGAGCCACAAGAAAGGAAGACTTCCAACTTAACTCCATTTCCAGGCTCTGACCGAAAACATCATCTAAAAAAAGCACAGCTGGACAGAGAGAGCAAGTAATGGAAGCATTCCTCTTCTAACTGTTTGCTTACACCTGACAACAATGACAGCAGTGATCAGCTAGTTCAAACCCATCGCTCCTAATTCCTGGGGGCCTCGACCGGACAGCAGCTACACAGTTTCACTACTGGATAGTACTATAGCTACAGTCACAGTTTAGAACAGGGATTTTTAAATGTTTACAATTCAAGATCCCAAATGGATTGCCCATTATGTCCCCTTACCCCTTCTACAAACTGGCCAAACCATCATCATCATCACCAGTATAAAATCAAAAGATGTAACTAACTGATTTTATATATCTGATTCTTTACATACAGAATCTCACAAAAGTGAGTACACCTCTCACATTTTTATAAATATTTTTTATATCTTTTCATGTGACAACACTGAAGAATGACACTTTGCTACAATGTAAAGTAGTGAGTGTACATTTCGTATAACAGTGAAAATTTGCTGTCCCCTCAAAATAACTCAACACACAGTCTTAGATTAGATTAGATTAATGACTGTGTGTTGAGTTATTTTGAGGGGACAGCAAATTTACACTGTTATACAAGCTGTACACTCACTACTTTACATTGTAGCAAAGTGTCATTTCTTCAGTGTTGTCCCACAAAAAGAGATCATGAAATATTTACAAAAATGTAAGGGGTGTACTCACTTTTGTGAGATACTGTATGTATTGCTAGGAACAGAACAGCTGAATGAAAATAATAAAGATTTTACCAATATTTTTATAAAACAACAAACCAACAATATACAAGCTAGTAAATTTCAGCTAGTGAGATTTTTGTTATTTTTGTGCAATCACAACATGTAGTCGAGGTACAGTTACTGGCTATGTTCTCACTCCAATGTCATCTGACATATCAATAAAATTTTCCACTTTGATTTCAGGTTCAATAATGCAGAGAATTGTGTTTCATTTTTCTCATTCAGGAACTTAGTACTATCATTTGGTTCTCATACCCTAAGTCAGTTAGGATGCCATCAGTTACAGGAGATATATGGGATTAATAAAAAAACAAACATACATACTTACCTCAATGCTGCTGCATGAGAGGGAAGCTGCCACTGTCCCGTGTTCACTCTAAGACTGAGAACCGAGCAATCACATGACCGCTGATCACTCAGTTCTCAGTCTTCTTCACTGTCTGTCACTGCTCTCTGCTGTGCCCCTCTAGCACTCACTGGAGCATCAGGCTAAAGAAGGGCAGGACTATGAGAAGCAGGTGCGGGGGCAAGTAGCTTGCTATGGGAACATGATCCTGAGCCACGCTATGTGTGTCCACAGACACGCGCAGTGCGGTTTGGTATCGAGCCTGCACAAGTGTTCCCACAGCAAGCTACTTGTTATGGGGGCACATGACAAGGAGGAGGAGGAGCCAGGAGCACCGATGGGGGAACCCAGAAGAGGAATATCAGGGCTGCTCTCTACAAAACCATTGCACAGAACAGGTGCTGTAAGTATGACTTTTTTTTAATGTTTACAATCACTTTAAGCATCTAAAATAATTAATCTTTGCTTTTCTGTGTTTTTATCCACAATTTTGTACATTAGTGACAGGGTCTCTTTAACAAACGCCATCAGTTATGTCTCTATAGACTTTGGTCTTAGTAGTCTAAGCACACCATTCATCAATAGCTTCTGACCTGGGGGATCATGGACACATCTCTAACTACTGGAATGCAACTGTGAAATGGAATTTATATCATAAATTTGAACGTGGATTCAAAGAGAAAAGTACAATTTTACAGGGAGACCTTGGCCCTAAATTAGTGTTGTCTATTTCTGTATTATAATAAATGTTGGACGAGGAAATTGCACCAACTTTAGACAACATGGTATTTTGGAAATCCACACATGGCTGTGGTACAGCCAAGAGCTGTACATACCCTATGTAAAATAATACCGTCTTCTGGCACTAGACAGGTGTAGACACGCTTTTCGGTTTTGTTGCTGTTATTACTTTGGTGCCTGAGGTTAAACAGTTACTTTAAAATTGTGAAAATGTAAAAATTCCTTACATACCAAATTCTTCAAGTTTTGATAAGAGCTTAACACTGATTTATACTGGCTCCTTGCTGCTAATATGCTTCCAGGAACCCATCCTGTCTGTGGCAGCTCATAAATTGTGCCTTTTATATGTACAGTAGGTGCAATGCATTCCTAATTCATCTGAAAACCATATTTAACTCTTTGTGACCAAAGAGCTTCTTTTAAAATGTACTTATCCTATACAGTAAAAAGGCAGTTCTTTTACCCAGAATGTAATGCATCATCATGCCCTATTGTTGATGAAGTGAAGAAGGCTGTTTGGATGACTTGGGGGAAAAAACGGCGGATTCTAGTTTTCTGGTGGTGCTGAGAACTCAACCTGCTTTACTCCAGTGATCAAACTTGTCCTGAGCACCTCACACAGCGATTCACTAGGAAGATCTGTTGACTGCTGCTTTTCCTCCCCCAGCTCTCCTTATGCAGCTGTCTTAAACCGGTGCGACCAGAAATGTGTGGACTGCAAACAACCACGGTGACACACAATAATAACTCTCTAAACCAAACGTGAATACAGGATTAAGATATAATCATTAGCGTAATAAAGCCAGGGTCATACACGAGAGATTAATCAGATAGAACAGGGAGCAGGACGGGATAGGGAGAGGACAACAGGAGGAGTGGATAAGTCTGCAAGACAGGGATCCAGGGATGGATGCAGGGTTAGGAACATAGGACACAAGGTAAAGGTACAGGATTCAGGAATACAGGTCACAAGGTACAGGTACAGGATTCAGGAATGCAGGTCAGGGCTCAAGGAAAATACCAAGGCAAATGTGTGAGCATCTGCCGGGTATATATACACACCTCCCGCAATCAGTCTCAGGTGACGCCTGATTGTAGGAGATGATGTTGGCTCCAGACTGCAGGGAGACACCCACTGGTGGACACCAGTACTGTGGCCTAAAGATCTGACAGCGCCACCAGCAGGTGAAACCTTTCCTGACAGTACCCCACCTCGAAGGAGCGATCTCCGGATGCTCCAGCTAGTCTCAGCTGTAAAAAGTCCATGGCATCAAGCCGGCCATTGGCACATGCTGCGCAGCGGGCAGAAGCACATCATGCTGGGCAGCGGGCAGAGGCACATCACAATGGGCAGTGGGCAGAGGCACATCACGCTGGGCAGCAGGCAGAGGCACATCACGCTGGGCAGCAGGCAGAGGCACATCACGCTGGGCAGCAGGCAGAGGCACATCACGCTGGGCAGCAGGCAGAGGCACATCACGCTGGGCAGCAGGCAGAGGCACATCATGCTGGGCAGCAGGCAGAGGCACATCACGCCGGGCAGCAGCACATCAAGCTGGACAGCGGGTAGAGGCACATCAAGCTGAACATCGGGCATCGGATCATCTGACTGGAGAGCAGGCGCTGGAACATCAGGCCAAACAACGGGCACTGAAACATCAGGCCAGACGTGAGGAACTGGATCAGGCCGGACATCGGGCATCGGATCGGACAGCAGGCATTGGAACATCAGGCCGGGAAGCAGGCACTGGAACAGCAGGCCGGATGACAGGCACTGGAACATCAGGCCGGGCAGCAGGCACTGGAACATCAGGCTGGGCAGCGGGCACTGGAACATCAGGCCGTGTATCAGGAACTGGATCTTTAAGCCGGACATCGGGCATCAGATCATCAGACTGGACTTAAGGCACTGGAACATCAGACCAGGCAGCGGGCACTGGAACATCAGGCCGGGCATCAGGAACTGGATCATCAAGCATGGGATCATCAGACTGGAGAGCAGGCACTGGAACATCAGGCCGAGCAGCGGGCACTGGAACATCAGGCCGGGCGTCAGGAATTGGATCATCGAGCTGGACATCAGGCATCGAGTCATCAGACTGGACAGCAGACACTGGAGAATCAGGCCGTGCAGCAGGCACTGGAGTGACAGGCTGAACAGCGGAAACTGGAACAAAAGGCTGGGCAGCGGCAGCAGTGAGCTTGGCATCAGGAACCGATTCAGCAAGCACCGTATCAGCAGGCTGGGTAACGGGCACCAGCGCAGCAGGGTGGGTAATGGGCACCGGCACATCAGGCTGGGAAACTGGCACCGGAACTTCAGGCTGGGAAACGGGCACTGGAACTTCAGGCTGGGAAACGGGCACTGGAACTTCAGGCTGGGAAACGGGCACCGGAACTTCAGGCTGGGAAACGGGCACCGGAACTTCAGGCTGGGAAACAGGCACCGGAACTTCAGGCTGGGAAACAGGCACCGGAACTTCAGGCTGGGAAACGGGCACCGGAACTTGAGGCTGGGAAACGGGCACCGGAACTTCAGGCTGGGAAACGGGCACCGGGACTTTAGGCTGGGAAACGGGCACCGGAACTTCAGGCTGGGAAACGGGCACTGGAACTTCAGGCTGGACCGTTGTGGGCACCAGAACTTCAGGCTGGACCATCGCGGGCACCGGAACTTCAGGCTGGACCGTCGTGGGCGGTGTGGAAGCAGGCTGGAGCAGATTGGCTGGCGTGGAAGCAGGCTGGAGCAGATAGGCTGCTGTGGAGGATTGGATAATGGCAGGAATGTACGGGTTGGAAAAAACTTTCATTTCTTTTTGGGTTTAGCCACTGAAGCCTTGTAGGTGACTGCAGGGCTGTAAATAGGGGGTGCAGAGAAGAGTTTGAGCATGGTTAGAAAGAGGAAGTGGTTACTAAGGGGGATATTTGTGGAATTGCATCAGGCAGTAGAGAGGAGGCAGGATAGGTGCAGCAAGTGTAAACAGGATACTGATATTTAGTTGGTAGCAGGGTATGTTGGGCTGTGACTGTGGTTGCCGTGGTGATGGAGAAAGAGACCACTGAGCAGGCAGGACTCTGGCAGCAGGAATGGGCTGTTGCAATCTGACTGAGGCTGAGTGTAATAGATCTGACCATGCCTGTTGAACAAAATTTGGCTTACATACTGCCTGTCTAACCAGGGACTGCACTGCATTAATACACTGATAACACCTGCTGAGAACATGAGGAATAATGCTCAAAGAAAGAAACCGGGTCATCCTCCAATAACCACACCAGAGACTCCACCTGATCAAAACTGAAGGGGGGAGAAAAATCATCACTGCCTCTTGGAGTAGTGGACAAGGCTAGCTCTGCACACACCTGAATCAGAGGCTGAACATCCCCAAACAGCATATGGCCCTGATCAACTAGGGAATGAGCCAGTCGGATACACTCCAGTAGCTGGTCACTGGCCCACTCTTTCAATATCTGGCGGAAATATTCCCCATTCTCTGTCACCAGCAGAGAATAATAAGTAACCTCCTCTGGATGCATGCTAGCCAAAACAGAACCGTGGTGGCTTCCCTAAGCAGCTACTTCTGGTAGGAATTGGCCTTGGTATTATGTCATAAACCAGCACGACCAGAAATGTGTGGACCGTAATAGGGAAGACCAAAACCCATATAATAATAGTAAGATTTATTAAAAGGATAAGTCATAAACAATAAAGCAAACCAGCAAACAACCACGGTGACACACAATAATAACGCAGGGTTCAGGAACACAGGACACAAGGTAAAGGTACAGGATTCAGGAATACAGGTCACAAGGTACAGGATTCAGGATTCAGGACTCATGGAAAATACCAAGGCAAATGTGTGAGCATCTGCCGGGTATATATACACACCTCCTGCAGTCTCGGTCTTAGGTCTCAGGTGATGCCTGATTGCAGGAGACACCTGCTGGTGGACACCAGTACTGCGGCCCAAAGATCTGACAGCGCCACCAGCAGGTGAAATGTTTACTGACAGCAGCTGAGAACAGAGGGTATGTGATCACTTATATAAAAGGGAACAAAAAGGTATTTATAATGATTGAGATGTATATTATATATAAGTATATATATATACATATCTCTCTCTCTCTCTCTCTATATATATATATATATATAAATTGTTTTGCCTTTCATTTTTATTTTAGAAATGGGTTGTTTTACAAGGCGAGGCTATCTACTAATACAAAAGTAAGGTGCAAACAGTAACCTTAAGCAATTGATCAATAATCCTTTGTATTGAATTTTCAACTGTTATTAGTTGCTAAAGGTTGTTGCACTGTGTATATAATTGCTGGCCACAGGACCATGTGAACTCAATGAAGCCTAGTAACTGATGCTAATAATAAGAAAACTCCAGGCAAAAGTTTTTATTTTTACAATTTTGGATATGGTAGGGAAGATTGAGAACCTCTATTAGGCCTCATTCACACTGGACGTTAAAATAATGTTATAAAAACGTCAGTAGCTTTGCAGTGCGTTTTACAACTTTTTTCAACGTTTTTGCAATAGCAGTTTTTAGCAATTATTATCGTTTTTAGAGTTTTTCCGCATTAGCGTTTTAGTGGGTTTTTTTTTTGAAGAATTTTTTTTTTTTTCCAATGGATCAAAAATGTTAAAAAACGCTGGTGAGCGACGTTTTTGAGCATTTATCAACGTTTTTCAGCATTAGAGCATTTTTACACCTTAAAAACGTCTCTCAGAACCCACTAATTTTGGGGTTTTTTTTACTGCTCAAAAACTACACTGCCCAAAACTGCTGATAACAGCCTATGTGTGCATGGACACATAGGATAACATGATGGAGAGTTTAATGACTGTAGAAAAAAACATCTACAGCCAAAAACAGCTGCTGTAAAAACGTCAAAAAAGTCCAGTGTGCATGAGGCCTTCAAGTTGTTCTGAAGCCTCAAGGATTTTTTACCTTAAGGCATTCAATGCATTAAGGTGTAAAACCTTCTGTGTCACAGACTCCCCCCTCACCCCCTTATACTTACATGAGCCCAATCAAGATCCAGAGCTGTGCTCGAGAGTTGTTGCTCTCCTGGCTTTGTCCCCCCTCCCTTGGCAGATCGATAGCAGCGGCTCCCACTCCTGTCAATCAATTCCAGTAACGAGGGAGTCGGGAGGGGGCTGAGTCCCGCTGTCTGTGTCAATGGATTCAGCAGTGAGATTCAGAAGCGAGTCTGCATGACTTCCCCCATGGTAATCGGCTTCTTATTGGGGGCACCAGCAAGAGAGAAGGAGCCAGCAGCGCCAGTGGGGCAACCAGAGAAGAGGTGGATCGGGGCCGTATGGACATGTGTGTTAAGCAAGTATGGACCTGTGTTTTTTTTTAAAAAAACTCCTTTACAGCCACTTTAAGCTATATGGACAGCTCTGCCCAGGATATACTTTGTTCCACTGCCATGGCAATGGCATACAAGTGAACTTGTAGTCCTTAGTGCACAAACCAAAAAGCTGTCCAAATGCAATAGCCTATAGCAAACAATTAGTATGATAATTTTCACTGAATGCTTTTTCCCTGATCTCATTTGTTAACAGCACACATGCATTGAATACAACCAAGGGGATTGCTTAAAGCGCAACTTCATTCTCTCAAGCGACACTGTCTATTTTCAATCCTTATGCTGCTAGCATTAGTAAATAAATAGTAAAGTACATCATATTTACTAGTTTTAAACTTGTTTTTTTTTTTTTTACACTTCCTGGTTTCCAGGCCTAGGCCAAAATGATGTGATACATCCCAGGAATATTCAGGAGAGGAGAAGGGGTTTTCTTAGATTAGCACACCGTCCTGCCTGCATGCCTGGACAAAGGGCAGATATATTTCAGGAAGTAAATGCTACATGAATCAGATTCCCTTCCTCAAGATGGCCACGGGTGTTTTTCAAAGTGATATCTCAGAAAAATAAAGCATTGAGACATGGATGGATGGGTAAGTTTGCTTTGAATTTTAAAATGATTTAAAGAGCATTTTTGGTTTGTAGTGCTCAGGTGCTGTGTAGTTCCGCTTTAAGAAATATGTCTGCTTTTACTGTGTAAAGGTGGCAAGTACACTAATACTGCAATGTCCTGTAGAGTTCTATATCATCAGCAGAAAAAAGCAGAACAGGGCTTAATGACTCAGTCCACCCAACATATGCAGGTGGAGCCTGGTGTACCGAGTCACTTGTTCAGAAATATCTTGGGGACTTCAACGGCAAAAAAAAAAAAATTTCATCTCATTACCAACCTACCTAACCTTCTCAAACAGCTTGGAGGCTCACTCTGCATTTCCCATAGTATAGAATACATCAACAATCAATTGGGAGATGCAAGATTACAGAAAACTTTTATGTAAGAAAACATGTTAGACACTAACAAAAGGTAAATATAAAATGCCTTACATAGATTTAAGATGGTAAAGCTTTTCCTCCAATAGGCACATAGTTACTACCCTTTATCTTCATGGCAAGTGAAGATAGTTATAAAATGTATGTCAAGTTATAAAAAATCCAACTAATGCAGAGTAAACGTTTTATGTACTTAAACAGCTATCAGCTGTGAATTTCAAGGCATTATGAAATTGTCATTAGAAGCTGTATGTCAACGTAGAGGGTCTTTCATGATGACAAGCTAATGATAAGCCATGATGGATTATTCTTAGCAAACAAGATGATAGACAGCAGTTGCTGATTGCTCTCATCTACAGAGGTTATATGCCTGGTGCCTGGTGAACACAGTACAGCTTGGGAATGAGGAGTCTTTTGCACTATTTGTGCAAAAAAGGTCCACCTTTTTAGGAATTTAGATTAGGTTTCAGGGGGCTAAAGCTGGCTGTACATGGATCAAAATCTGGCTGGTTCAGCAGGGATCAGCCAAATTTCGATCCATGTGTGGCCATTGTTGGTACAGTGGGGAGGATACCCCCATCCACATACAATGTGTGGATATGGGAATTGGGTCAGTTTTTTTTTTTTTGTTCAACCTGTTAGCTGAATGAAAAAACTGACCCATGTAAGGCCAGCTTCAGTGTTAGGATAAACTGAAAATTAAAGTGGTTGTAAACCGCATTCATGGAATTAGACCCAAGCACATATATCTTTAGTGTTTACCTATCTTTCTCCAAGACTTTAAGTACCATGTCTTTCTGCTGCTCCATTCCTCTGTTATCAGCATGATAACTTCTGACAGGTTCTCCCACACATGAGATAACAGCAGCGGAAAATCTGTGTTGGGGAGGGAACTTAGAGATAGATAAGCAGAGAGCTTGTATATTGAGACTGCAGCTCAATAGTTCTGCGAGTTCCTTCATTCTTTTGCCTATGCCCATTTGTTTTATCTCTGTGTATCATCTGAGGCTGTTCACTTCACTTGGTAAAGGAGAGAGTTTACAAACACTTTAAGGTCCAGTGGTTAGTTTTCATAGTGGTTAGTTAACCACTTGACCTCCGGAGGATTTACCCACCGTCATAACCAGGCCATTTTTTTCGATACAGCACTGCGTTACTTTAACAGACAATTGCGCAGTTGTGCGATGCTGTACCCAAATAAAATTTATGTCATTTTTTTCCCCACAAATAGAGCTTTCTTTTGGTGGTATTTGATCACCCTTAGGATTTTTCTTTTTCTTCTATAAACAAAAAGAGACCGAAAATTGTAAAAAAAAAAAAAACAATATTTTTTACTTTCTGCTATAATACACATCCAAAAAAAAATTTTTAAGGCCAATATGGATTCTGCTAAATATTTTTGGTAAAAAAATCTCAATAAGCGAATATTCATTGATTTGCGCAAAATTTATAGCATGGGATATTTTTATTTATTTATATTTAATGTTTTTACTAGTAATGGTGGCAATCAGCGACTTACAGGGGGATTATGATATTGCGGCGGACAGTCGGGATACTAACTGACACTTTTTGGGGACCAGAAGCAAGGGGACCAGTGACACCAATACAGGGATCAGTGCTAAAAAAATATGCACTGTCACTATACTAATGACACTGACTTGGAAGGGGTTAACAGCAGGGGTGATAAGAGGGTTAAATGTGTGCCTGACCAGTGCTTTACTACTGTGAGGGAGATGCTTGTACTAGTGCAAGGCATGGATCCATGTCCCTGCTTATACTGACTGAACGGCGATCTGCCTTGTCTACTTAGGCAGACCACTGTTCTGCCTGTGTACCTAAGCATCGACGGATCAGCTCCCGCTGTGTCCAATCACAGTGGGAGCGGGCCGGAGGCAGCTCGCGCACCCGCCCCAGACATGGGTACGTGATTCTGTGCAGGAAAGCTGCCTTGCCGCCATATATATACAGTATACAGTTGGCAGGCGGTTAAAGTGGAACTTTACTCTCTCAATCAACATTGATTATTTTTGATCCTTATGCTGCTAGCATTAGTAAATAGATAGGAAGGTACTTGTTTTGACCTTTTTATTTTTATTTTTTTTTGCATTTCTTCAGTTACTTTCTGGTTTCTTGCCTAGGTAAATTATGTTATACATCCCAGGAGTCTTTAGGAAGGGAGGAGGCGTTTTCTCAGCTAAGCACACCCTCCTGCCTGAATGACTGAGCTAAGGGCAGATGGATTCCACAAAGTAAATGCTACATGAATCATCTACCCTCACTCAAGATGGCCGTGGCCAAAAATGCTAGGGGAGTGTTTTTCAAAGTAATGTCTCAGCAAACTACAGCATGGAGACATGGATGTATGGGGGAGTTTTCTTTGAATATTCAAAATTTATGAAATAGCGTTTTAGGTTTGTGGTGCTCAGATACAGTTTAAACACTAAAGAGTTCCTCTCATGTCTCTAAATTATTCAAAATGCCAGTTTTCTGCATAAGAAGATGAATAAAAAGTATATTGATGTCTCTGGTGTCCCGTCAATCCTACTTCCCCTCCATTCCAGCAATGCAACCTCCACCAGCCTCTTCCTCCAATCCCCTACATTACAGCTGAGTCCTGTAGTGATGTAGGGATCAGAGGAAGGAACCAACATCTCTATAAAGTATATCTAAAGCCCAAAAATTTTTTATTTTATTTTGGATGGGGCAAGGAAAGGTTACAAATATTGTCAGGTGTCTTTTTTTTTTTCATCTGTGTGTACTCTGACTTGGAAAACAAAATGAAACATGGTCAGTTTTTTTTTTTTTTTCATCTGCGTACCATTGTGGAGTTTTCCTTTCACTTGTTGTCCTGTAGACAACTGAAAACAAGCTGAAATCTCACCAAAGTGAAGGATATCCCTTCTTAGACAGTTGTCACACTAACAGATAATTGTAGCAGCTCCCAATCTGATTATTGTAACTAGCTTCTGTTATTTTTTGAAAAATATCTTGTGCAAATCTCTAAAAGTGAAAAATCACTATGTGCAATACAACAAAGTGTATATGATTAGTCTCTATACACCAGTATAGCTACTACCATTCACGCTATATGTGAATAAATATGATAAATATTTCTCCGCATGTGCAAGTGGAATAAAAAACGAATGATTATAGTGATTCACGAACAATGAAAAAAAAAATGCATATATAAAATATCCACCGAATACAAATAAATTCATATGCAAAATGTCAATAATCTTGTGAATCAATAACAGTAGATTGGAAATTTAAAAAGTATTATTTATTGTGGCTGTGCAATACACATCTTCCCAGACTCCTGTGAAGTGCATTTTTTCTTTTGCCAAATGCAGTATAACCTGCACCATCCCTTGTGTACATACTGTCATCTTTTTGAATGGACCTTTGAATCAAAAGGTCACTAACAACATGTTCAATTTAAAGCCGGGATAGAGCAGACACCAAATTAAGATGCAGCCCACTCTTACCACAGAATTACTAGCAGGATGTAAGACTCAAAAGAAAAATAAAAACAATTCATAGTGCTCTCCGTAAAATTATAAACACTTTATTAAAACATAAAATTACACTCACATGCATTAAAATCACCTGTGCTCAATTAACTGACTGCGGGGAGCACTTATAGAGCAAAAAGCCATCACTGTCCACATAGCCAGGCCACTCAATCTCCTCCAGACAGCAACAGTGTGTGGTTTGTGTGGAGTGTGTCCACAAGGGAAGGTGGAGGCAACACTGGATCTGGCATATGTAAATTTACACTTCACAAGAGTTTAAGAAAATGTGTTTTGTACGGACTCTTAACGCTTTTTTGATTTCCACTTTACTGCTATTAACTCAAAATATTATTGTCACATTGCATATGAATTTATTTGTATTTGGTGGATATTTTATCTGTGGATATTTTTTCATTCTTTATGATTCACTATAATAATTTGTATTTTTTCCTGTTTGCACATGCAGAGTGTTATTTTTTTTATATTTAACCACATACTGGGGTTTATTTACCAAGGGTAAAGCCATTGTGCACTTGGGAGTGCAGTCGCTGTAGATCTGAGGGGGACCTGCAAGGAAAATAAAAAACAGCAATTTTGCTTGCACATGGTTGAATGATAAAATCAGCAGAGCTTCCCCTCATATCTACAGTGACTGTTCCAAGTGCACTTGCAGTGCACAGTGGATTTGCCTTTAGTAAATGGTAATGTCGATGGTAGTATCTATATTGGTACATAGAGACTAATCATACATACTTTGTTGAATTGCACAGTTGCACAACGCATTTTACTTAAGTTGCTTGCTTCTGTTTTAAGTTGCCTATTCTGCAGCTAACTGTAAACATTGCAGAGAGTCTATTGCTCAGCTGCTGAGTTACACATGTTTGGAACTGCTGCAACACAGACCCCGCATAGTCTACAGTTCAGGTTTCCTAGCAAAAAAATGCTACATTAAGGTGACATATGTTAACATAACGTTTATTTCCTCTGATGATGTCACATATGACGAAACGCATTGGACGAATGCTAGAGCAGTCCACTTTTTAGTTAATTAAATGTCTCCACCTACCTAATGTGACAGCTTTAATTGGTAAGTACATGCTTGTCTAACATTAGAATAAAAATGTGCAAGTGGAAATTTTGTACATTGTTTATTGAAAAATTCTCTGCATTTGCACTGCTTGTGTAAGGCTTCTTTTGCTAAAACTTTAATAAACCTAAGTAAAAGAATAAAAATGTGCAAAAATCCACTTAGATAAATATACCACACTGCCTTTCAAAAATTAAGAAAAAAAAGTGTTTCAGTGTAGACATATTGAGAGAGATTTACTAAAACTGGAGCACACAGAATCTAGTTAAGCTGTGCACATTAACCAATCAGCTTCTAACTTTAGCTTGTTCAAGTAAGCTTTGACAATAAAACCTAGAAGCTGATTGGTTAGTGTGCACAGGTGCACTATATTCTGTGTGCTTCAGTTTTAGTAAATCTCCCCCATTGCCTCAAAGTTCTAACAGAGCTTACTATGTTAACATAAACAAATTTCAGGCTTACCTGTCTCATCGGGGGTTACTGGTGAACCGCTGTCTTGGGACAATGTAGTCCAGCTGGAATCCTCATCACTAGGAGCCAGGTTCTGTATACGATGCAGGGCACAGTCTGTCTTTGCTCCAGTCTTTGGGTGATCCTTTTTAGTCTCTGGGCTGGATGATACTGTTGGCACCAGGCTGTCCTCGGGACTTGGAGTCTTGTTCTCTTTTGGCAGCAGCACATCTCCATTGCTAATAATGGCAGGACCCTGGCTAGTGATCCATGTGGAATTGTCCTCTTCTTTTACTGCATGGCCATTAGTTAGACTCTGCTCAAGGTCTCTGGATGTCCCCAGATCAGAATAGTAGTTAAGAAAGCTCTTGGTCCTTCTGGGAAGCAATGGGAGGATTTCGGAGCTTTCAGGGTCATGAAGATCTTCATCTTTACCTTCAAGCTTTTCTGAAATCCTGTTTACACCATCCTCTAAACTTACATTCTTATTGGGATCATGTACTTGTTCAGCAGCCTTTCTTAGCTGGTTTTCCCCATTCTTCACCAGTTTGATATTTGAAGAGCCATTAGACAAAAGGGGCTGGGCTGCAGGGTCAGACAGACCCATGGCTGCCTGAATATTAGTCAGTGCATATTTTTTTCGGCATTTTGGAGGAGTGTCACTCTTTGTTTCGGTGTGTTTTACATCGGAATTCAGTAGTTCATTGTGAGAAGAGCGCAAGTTCAAGGTGTTCGGAGGGCTAACTGGGCTGTTTCTGTTCACTATGTCCGATGCACTGTGACTTGCCATAAATACCGGAAGTGTTTCCACACTTGAGTCGACTACAAAAAACATTAAAAGGATATTTGTCAGTTATACTTTCAAAGCTGCATATAGACAAGAGTCTTAATAGGAGTAATCTACAGATATGCGTTTCATTCAGTTACATGAAAAACAAAAAGCAATGGTGTTCAGTAATAAATGAAAAAAAAACCCAGTAGTGTAAAGTAGCCTGAATATTGAAATCTGAGTTCAGACTGGTACTGCACACCAACAGCATCCCTTGTTTATTAAAGTGATTGATGGAAAATGTTCTTGTTGCCCAAAGTACAAGTCAGCTTTCTCCTTCAATTCTTCAACAGTAATGACTAGTACACACGATGAGACAATTGGGCAAAAAATACTGCTTTTGAAGCGATGGTATGATAATCTGATTGTTAGTACACAGCTTTCGAGAGCCGATCAAGACAGTTCATGCAAAATTATCCAAAGGGACAAATACGAAAAATGTTCTCATATGACACCAGAACTAATGATTTTCATTTAATCAGTACAGTATTCATCCAAAAAAAATTGGAAGACCAAGACCACACATGCTCAGAAATGAAAGAATACATTGCAATACAATACAACACATTACATCACATCTGAAATTGTATTCTGTTGCACGAAAATTTTCATATCTTTAGTAACGTATTGGGGTTCAATATGAGACTAGCATGCAAAAAAATAAATAGACAATCATTCGTCTGATTTTCTCATCTTGTGTACGAGGCTTAAAGCAGTAGTAAACCCCGCTTGGTCATTTTTACCTACAGGTAAGCCTTATTATATGAATACAATGAATATCTCTTAAACGTGCACCGTTTAGGAGATATTCACCCTGGATGCAACCAGTTACGTCACCGGCGCATGCGCTCTGAAGGTCTGACATACCGTGCTGGACCTCTAGAGCTTTGTGCCAGGAACCGAGGGTTTGCATGCAGGAGTGACATCATCGCAGCTCCGGCCACGTAGCCGGAGAGAGTGAACCCAGAAGAAAGACTGGGGGAAGATGTCAGCCCTCTCAGCAGTGACAGCACAACACTGGAGGGCTTCGTTCCAAGGTGAGTATTTCATATTGTGCTAGTATGCCATGGCATTGCCTTGGAGGTGTTTTTTTTTTTTTTTACAACAGCCATGGTTTACTACTGCTTTAACAACTTCAGCCCCGGAAGATTTTACCCCCTTCCTGACCAGAGCACTTTTTGCGATTCAGCACTGCGTCGCTTTAACTGACAATTGCGCGGTCATGCAACGTTGTCACCAAACAAAATTGATGTCCTTTTTTCCCCATAAATAGAGCTTTCTTTTGTTGCTACCTGATCCCCTCTGCAGTTTTTATTTTCTGCGCTATAAACAAAAAAGGAGCGTAAATTTTGAAAAAAACACAATATTTTTTACTTTTTGCTATAATAAATATCCCCCAAAAATGTATAAAAAAAACTAATTTTTTTAACAGTTTCGGACGATATGTATTCTTCTACATATTTTTGGTTAAAAAAAAATTGCAATAAGCATATATTTATTGGTTTGCGCAAAAGCTATAGCGTCTACAAAATAGGGGATAGTTTCATGGCATTTTTATTTAGAGGTCGACCGATATGGGTTTTTCTCTGGCCGATGCTGATGCCGATATTTAGAAATCGCGGTGGCCGATGGCCGATATTTTTTTTTTCCTTCATCTCATAAAATTTAACAGTTAGATCCCTTTTACACTGGGGCGTTTTTTAGGCCCTTTTGGGCTAAAAATAGCGCCTGTAAAGTGCCTGTAAAACGGCTCCCCTGCAGTCTCAGTGTGAAACCCCCGAGTGCTTTCACACTGAGGCGATGCGCTGGCAGGATGTTAAAAAAAAGTCCTGCAAGCAGCATCTTTGGAGCGGTGTATACCACCACTCCTGCCCATTGAAATGAATGCGCACCGCTGCCAAAGCGCCTGCAAAGTGTTTCGGCAGCGGCGCATTTAACCCCTTCCTCGGCTGCTAGCTGGGTTATAAGCTCCCAGCTAGCAGCCGAATAGCGCCACTAAAATGACGGTAAAGCGCCGCAAAAACTAGCAGCGTTTTACCATCAACGCATGCCCGCTGCAGTGTGAAAGCAACCTAAAGTGATACAGAAATTTTTTTACATTTAAACATTTATTAAACAAAACAAACCTCCAATCAGTTCACTTGTATGTATAATTTAGATTTTAAAAAAATATTTAAAAAAACTATATCTTAAAAATAAATAAAGTTAACAGTGCACTGCACCAGGTTCAATATAGCTGAAATCACACTGTACACCAGTGGCTGCGCTCTAATTCATCTGCTGGTGTTAACAAGTGCTAAGGGAGTACAGGAAATACATGTACAGACATTTTGAGCTACTTTAAATAAAAAATGCATTGGAGGGTACCTCAGTACTTCACAAACTCATAACATTATAACGGATACAAAATATAATAAAGCTGCAAAACACATCTATAGGTTATCACACTTGGCGTTTGCTTTATGTTAACTGTGTTCATAAAGAAAATATCAGGCACCTCTACCAACATATCTACAATATTTGGTATAATTTGAGGAACTGGCAAGGTGCTTTTAAATGTCATTCATCCTTGCAGTGCTAAATTGAAACCACAGGTTGAAAGTCCAAACTGTTTTCCAGAAGCCATGCTTTTGATAAAGGCATGATTGGATAAATGTGAAAAATGTCACTTCAATGTGAGACTGTTTTATTCTGATAGATGTATACAAATAAGCAAGCTCCCAGGGCCATCAATGGAAAGAGGACCACTACAAAAAGTTTAACCGCTTCAGCCCCAGAAGATTTTACCCCCTTTCTGACCAGAGCACTTTTTGCGATTCGGCACTGCGTCGATTTAACTGGCAATTGCGCGGCCGTGCGACATTGCACCCAAACAAAATTGACGTCCTTTTTTCCCACAAATAGAGCTTTCTTTTGATGGTATTTGATCACCTCTGCAGTTTTTATTTTTTGAGCTATAAACAAATTTTGAAAAAAACGCATTATTTTTTAATTTTTGCTATAAAAAATATCCCCCAAAAATATATAACAAAAAAATGTTTTTCCTCAGTTTAGGCCGATATGTATTCTTCTACATCTTTTTGGTAAAAAAAATCGCAATAAGCGTATATTGATTAGTTTGCGCAAAAGTTATAGCGTCTACAAAATAGGGGATAGTTTTATGGCATTTTTATTTAAATTTTTTTAAATTAGTAATGGCGGTGATCTGCGATTTTTATCAGGACTGAGACATTATGGCGGACACATCGGACACTTTTGACACTTTTTTGGGACCATTGTCATTTATACAGCGATCAGTGCTATAAAAATGCACTGATTACCGTGTAAATGATACTGGCAGTGAAGGGGTTAACCACTAGGGGGCGATGAAGGGGTTAAGTGTGTCCTAGGGAGTGATTCTAACTGTTGGGGGCATGGGCTTCAAGTCACATGACAGCGATCACCGCTCTGATGACAGGGAACAGTGATCTCTCTCATGACACAAGCCAGAACGGGGAAATGCCTTGTTAACATAGGCACTTCCCCATTCTGAGGTTCCGCGACATCGAGTCCGCCGGTCCCGCGGGGGCGGTCACGCTGTACGCAGTGGGCGCACACGCCTGCTATCCCCGGCTCCTAAAGGAGACGTACAGGTACGCCCATTTGTCCACCACTGCCATTGTGCTGACGTATATCGACGTGCAGCGGTCGACAAGTGATTAAAGAAATAAATGTAAGGCTCCACACACAATGTCTGTTTTCTTTGGAGTAAAAAAACCCACATTTTTTGTACAAAGTTTTTCTGCCAGTGAGCTCCAATCAGAAAAGCAAATGAGAAGGTTTTTTTTCCTGCCTCTAAACGCTGATCTCAAAATATGCCTGTAAACGTTCTAATGTACATGGCTACATAGAATAACATTGAACTATTTCTACAGGCAGAACACAAAACTCCTGTAGAAGCAATGCTTTTTACAGCAGTGTGCATGGAGCCTAAAAGGTGCAGCAAGAAATGTGCTATGATACAAAATCTACTCTGCAAAGAAACCAGGGGAAGGGTGCATGAAGAAGCCAACAAATTGAAGCAGATCTAAAATTCAGCTTTGGACTACCCGCGTCAAAGTTTCCATAATAGGAATTCAAAATTTTAATGATATCATAGGAATTTTTTTTTTGCATTAAGCCAGAATTTGGAGACATTCTTTCCAATTACTTAGTCGGAGGAAAAGAAAGTTACATCTGATATTGCAAGAATGTAGAAACGCAAATGGATACTAAGGAAGGAAAAAATGTAATAACTAACTGATCTAAACTGGTTATTCAGGAAAGCGCTACTGCTTTTCACTAAATCATGGAGAAAGGCTGATATACCCCATCACCGGGCTACAAAAGCTTCAACAAAGCCATGTATGTTCAACTGTATTTTTTTTATGGAGGTACTGCTGGAACTGCCAAGGATACTCATACAATAAAGAATGTTGTTGGGGGTGCAACCTGTGTTAATTTTCACCTCAAATTTTGATTTAGTTTTAGTCATAGTGTTTTGACTAAAATGCCATTTTAGTTTAATGCCCCGTACACACGGTCGGACTTCGTTCGGACATTCCGACAACAAAATCCTAGGATTTTCTCCAACGGATGTTGGCTCAAACTTGTCTTGCATACACACGGTCACACAAAGTTGTCGGAAAATCCGATCGTTCTAAACGCGGTGACGTAAAACACGTACATCGGGACTATAAACGGGGCAGTGGCCAATAGCTTTCATCTCTTAATTTATTCTGAGCATGCGTGGCACTTTGTCCGTCGGATTTGTGTACACACGATCGGAATTTCCGACAACGGATTTTGTTGTCGGAAAATTTTATCTCCTGCTGTCCAACTTTGTGTGTCGGAAAATCCGATGGAAAATGTCCGATGGAGCCCACACACGGTCGGAATTTCCGACAACACGCTCCGATCGAACATTTTCCATTGGAAAATCCGACCGTGTGTACGGGGCATTAGTCATCTGAATTGTTTTAGTCATATTTTAGTCATCTAAAGTAGTGTTAATTTAGTCGCCGAAAATATTTTTTTTGACTAAATTAACACTGGGTGCAGAGCCACTGTACTAAAGATCCGTCATTAGTACAGCGACACCACTGAGCTGTTGTGTTCTGACAGGGATACGGCCCCCCTGCCAGAACACTCTGATCAGCACTCTCAGCCATTGGCTGAGAACGCTGATCAGGAGCCAGTCAGCTGCTGGTTTTCCAGCATGTTCATTCTACAGAAGCCAGGCAAACGGCCGGCTTATGTCAGACAGGGTGCCATACACACAGGCTGAATGTTGGGTGGTTTTTCATGAACCGGTCAATGTCGGCCAGCAAACGGCCTATGTGTATGGGCCTTAACCCAACTCCAGTCTTAGTGAGACAACAATGCTCCACCATATATACAGTTCAGTTAGTGACTGTTGTCACCCTAGGTCCAAAAATGTCTAACTGGCCAGGTCACCAGGTGAAAATGAAGGCAATTTTTGCATTAATTTAGACCATGCTGAGATGATACCAATACACCTCAGCATGGATAAAACTGCACCTGACTCTTTCCAGGAATGCAACACATGTCGCATGCCTTAGTGCACAACAGAGATGTGAACACAGCCTTAGATACACTTTAACCGTTTCTTTCTCAGTGACTCCGAGTGAGAACGCTGTGATTGTCTTCCCAGATCTGAATACCTGCAACAGCCTTTATCTGGGTGATCCCACTCATGCCAGCATTTTATTTATTTTGTATTACTGGGGGAAAAAAATACTGTTTCCTTAAAGCATGAATAACAGCACAGTGCTTGTGCTGTGTAATTTGGCCCCTTCTATCACCTAAAAAAACTGGCAGATCCTGCCTGGCTATACCCTCCCCCTGCATACTGACCACTGTTTATCATGGCTGCTGAGCCCTGACACTGTGGTCAGTTTACAAGCCTCCTTCATTACTGTATAAAAAATATGCCGATCTGTACCTATATCAGAGTGGCTCCCGGCTCTCACGTGACTCCTCGGTTCTCTCTCTCCTCTTTCCCCCTCCTCCCGGCTGACATCATCAGGAGTGCTTGGCCTGCCCGCTGGAGCTGTCAGCTGGGCAGAGGAGAGAGAGCCGAGAAGTCACGTGAGCACCGGGAGCTGCTCTGATATAAGTACAGATCGGCATATTTTTTATATAACACAGGGGCACATATTGTTATGTTACAGAGGGAATAGAAGGTTTTTATAGTAGTGGCCTAACAACCACGTTGAAACTGCTCAGACGTCAGATCTGATGTTTCCAACTTAAAAAAATTCAGTGGTTCATTCAGGCCACAATTCTTTTTCCATAATGTCAGAAATCCTAAACACTGAAACAGAGAAATTAGCAGGAAGTATGAAACAGGGAACAGATGGCATGGAGCTTAATAAATATGGTATTTGCAGAGAGTGATACTTCTGCATAAGTTTAAAAACAAAACTTTTGATAAAAATTCCTGATTGGATGTCTTATTTATGCTAGTATTATTTAAATAATGAACAAATGATGGAATAAAGGAAACAATAAAATGAACATACAAAAACAAATTCAGTGTGAGGAACACCAAACAGAACACTATGAAGGGTCTCTAACCTTGAAGGACTTCAGACATGGGTCACAAGGGCGTCAGCAATGGTGCAGGATAAAGGGTAAGGTTAGCAATCTGAAAAGAGGGATGATTGGAGAAAATTAAAACCAAGGAAGCTACTAGTATGATAAAAAGAATGAATGTGACAGAATTTAAACATTAACCAGGGTAGGAACCAAATAAACACAAAAACATGGTAGAATATATATATATTAAATCAATTACTGTATGCAATCAAAATAAAAATAAAACTGTATGGCTCCTTTTCACTTTGAAAGGAACTGGTCCATGTTTGGAACCAAATCCATCTATCCCTCTTTCCTCCTCTGCTGCCCCTTATTTTTCTCTGATGTATAGACATCTATAAAATATGTGACTTAGTGGTTAGCAATTTTGCCCTGTGGCACTAGAGTCATCAATGAAACTCAACCACAGAACTCCCTGCATGGAGTTTACATGCTCTATCTATGCTAGTGTGGGTTTCCTCCCACACCCATGCTGGCAAGTCAATTAGCTAAATTGGTATTTAGTATGTATGTGATGTATGGACTTTATATTGCAAGCTCCTTGAGGAGAGAGACTGCTGTGAGTGCACAATATTTATGTAAAGCACTGTGTATACTGAGTATATATATCAATCTCTGAACCCTTGCATTTGTTATTTCGAAGAGTGAGTACAATGGAAAAAATAGTACTTAGTTGTATAAATCATTTTTAAGCCACCAATTGCATTCTTACATTAAAAATAAAATATTAAAAAATCATTCTTTCTTCTTTATCTGCATAACTGGGGGCATGTCAGAGATGTGTCCATTGCCTACATACCGGTACTTTGTGCTATATTGTGTCCCTCTTTCCCATTTAAGAAAGTTGGGAGGTATAACAATGCATTGAAATGTGTTTAATAATGTGTGCAATCTATAGCATGCATAACAATCAGTTTTTCTGCAATCTCTGCTTGGTGGTATAAGGGTGAAAATGATATGTGAAAAAGCATTAAAAGGAGGATTGCTTATCTCATGTGTATTAATTAGAAGTCAAGCTATTCCCAGGGGTTAATTATCTCAGTTTTTGCTGCTTTACCCAGAAATGGAACAATTAACACTTAACTTGCATCTGCAGTAATGCTGCGCTGACATTGTCACAGACATTACATGCTCTGACAAAGTATCACAATCTTGGTTTTCAGCACATTGCTCCAGGTCATATGTTTTTTTTTTCTTGCAACAATACAGTGCCTTGCAAAAGTATTCACCCCCCTTGGCTTTTTACCTTTTTTGTTACATTACAGCCTTTAGTTCAATGTTTTTTTAATCTGAATTATATGTGATGGATCAGAATACAATAGACTAAGTTGGTGAAGTAAAATTAGAAAAATATATACATAAAACTATTTTTCAGAAATAAAAAACTGATAATTGGCATGTACGTATGTATTCACCCCTTTGTTGTGAAGCCCATAAAAAGCTCTGGTGCAACCAATTACCTTCAGAAGTCACATAATTAGTGAAATGATGTCCACCTGTGTGCAATCTAAGTGTCACATGATCTATCATTACATATACACACCTTTTTGAAAGGCCCCAGAGGCTGGAACACCTAAGCAAGATACACCACTATCCAAACACAGCCATTAAGACCAAGGAACTCTTCAAACAAATAAGACATAATGTTGTTGGGAAGTAGAAGTCAGGGTTAGGTTATAAAAAAAATATCCAAATCTTTGATGATCCCTAGGAGCACCATCAAATCTATCATAACCAAATGGAAAGAACATGGCACAACAGCAAACCTGCCAAGAGATGGCCAAAACTCACAGACCGGGCAAGGAGGGCATTAATCAGAGAGGCAGCACAGAGACCTAAGGTAACCCTGGAGGAGCTGCAGAGTTCCACAGCAGAGACTGGAGCATCTGTACATAGGACGACAATAAGCCGTACGCTCCATAGAGTTGGGCTTTATGGCAGAGTGGCCCGAAGAAAGCCATTACTTTCAGCAAAAAACAAAATGGCATGTTTTGAGTTTGCGAAAAGGCATGTGGGAGACTCCCAAAATGAATGGAGGAAGGTCCTCTGGTCTGATGAGACTAAAATTAAACTTTTTGGCCATCAACGAAAACGCTATGTCTGGCGCAAACCCAACACATCACATCACCCAAAGAACACCATCCCTACAGTGAAACATGGTGGTGGCAGCATCATGCTGTGGGGATGTTTTTCAGCAGCCGGGATTGGGAAACTGGTCAGTGTTGAGGGAAAGATGGATGGTGCTAAATACAGGGATATTCTTGAGTAAAACCTGTACCACTCTGTGTGTGATTTGAGGCTAGGACGGATGTTCACCTTCCAACAGGACAATGACCCCAAACACACTGCTAAAGCAACACTTGAGTTGTATAAGGGGAAACATGTAAATGTGTTGGAATGGCCTAGTCAAAGCCCAGACCTCAATCCAATAGAAAATCTGTGGTCAGACTTAAAGATTGCTGTTCACAAGTACAAACCATCCAACTTGAAGAAGCTGGAGCAGTTTTGCAAGGAGGGATGGGCAAAAATCCCAGTGGTAAGATGTGGCAAGCTCATAGAGACTTATCCAAAGCGACTTGGAGCTGTGATAACCGCAAAAGGTGGCTCTAGAAAGTATTGACTTTAGGAGGGTGAATATTAATGCACATGGACTTTTTCAGTTATTTTGTCCTGTTTGTTGCTTCAACAAATCAAATCTTCAAAGTTGTAGGCATGTTCTATGAATTAAATGATGCAAATCCTCAAACAAGCCATGTTATTTCCAGGTTGTGAGGCAACAAAACACGAAAAATGCCAAGGGGGTGAATAATTTTGCAAGGCACTGTATGTGTAAACTGGACCTGGCAAGTCTGAGTAAATGGGATTTATTCATATTTAGGCCTCATGCACACTAGGCGTTTGTTCAGCTCTCCTGAATACCTTTCCTCTTGGCAGCGTTTTGGCAGAAAAAAATGCTTCATGCGCGTAAACATGGCTAAACACATTTAGGGGCATCAAGCACTTGGGCATTAAGTGATTTCATTGGCCAAAAGAATAATTTATTATTAGTCCTTTGCCCTTTTGCCTGCCTGCCATTTTTGGGCACAGCTACCAATGTTAAGTTTTTGGTAATATACACACGCCTTATACTGTACCTGAAAGCTACCAATCTCCCCAAATAATACTGTGTCATGATATCAGCACTCAAAACTACTAATATGGGGCCAACATACAACATTATAGCTGTTTATACTATGCAGCCATAATGTTGCACAGTGACAGTATTAACAAAAATGCCTGCTTGAAGATTTAACTACAGATGTACACAAGGCATGGAATATTAACCATTCATACTCATAGCAAGAATTTAGTTAAAATATATTCATTTATCTGTTTACACTAATTTGTGTGCTCTCTAAGCTGGCTGTGCCTATGTGCTCCATGCCTTCTTCAACCAGGATGTGGTGGAACCCCAGGGTTCCTCCAGAGGCTACTAGGGGTTCCTCGAGCAATGAACAATGTTTGCCTCTCAAAAAAGTAACCAGTGACACCATGATCTTTTAGCTATCTGCAAGGCCTCGTTCGCACAGGCATACTACAGCACAGTAGGGCCGTGTTTGCGAATGTGCGTGCATGGCCCAGAACGCAGACAATGTGCATGAATGGAACTGCCTGCATGGGGACGCACGGAACATCTGTGCATCCCCATGCAGGCAGTCCCATTCATGCACAATGTCTCCGTTCAGGGCATGGATGTCAAAATGAGAGCAGCAGCTTTGTCTGTGCAGCCATTGCATCCCAGCTGACATGAACAGGACTCACGGGGAAGCATGGAACACCTGTGCATCCCTGTGAAGGCAGACGCAGCCCTAGCACAAATGTACACTGTAGCACACCTGTGTGAACCAGGCCTAAGGGGGAATTCTTCCCACTGACCACCAATGGAAGAAGCTTTCTTCCCTTCCCACCAAGCTAATGTACTGTGAGCTGTAGATGGTTTTTGGCAGGGCTTCCTTGGGACCTGAAAGTTATTTTAAAGATTCCACCATGTTAACAGGGTTGAAAAAGGCTGGTATAAACATTTCAAATATGGCACAAGTGCATGTTATAATAGTCTGCAGATGAGGATGGCAAGCTGAAGAAGACACATGCTCTCAGCTAATCAAAACCAAGAACTGGCTACTATTGCATTAAATGAAAACCTGTCATGACACAACTACTTAGATGTCTAGTTGCCTCTGGCCTCAATACTTTCTAAGTCACTGACCTGGAACAAACATGCAGTCAGTGAGTAAAGTCAGAATTCTGATCTGAATCATCTCATTTTAAAGATTCAGAAAGCAAGTAGATCAGTATGACAGCCAGATAACTGTCATTTTTAGAAGAAAACATTGCAATGGGCATGGGACTTCTAACGAGACAGGTCACTTAATAAAGTACAAATTTATTAAAAGTAGTAGTATTATACCCTGGTATATACTATATACCATTTTTGTTTTTTAGATCAGTGCAGTCTATATAGGTGATTATCTCCCCATACAATCCATGGCAATTGCACCCTGATGCCCTGTTCTATCTCGTGGCAGCTCCCCATTGGTGGTTCTTCCCGCCACAGCCCCGGAATAGAAGTTTTTCCTGGCACCCCATTCCCCTCCTAAGATGCTGGGTCCATCTTTTGAGCTGATATGTAAGTAATAAGGTCATTTGAAATCCTTCTTTTCCCTCCCCCCTATCTTGCTGTGGGGAGTAATTTAACATACCCCCTGCATATATGGATTGTTTCTTTAATACATACCTACATGTATAGATATCCTGTTGCATCAAACTCCTGATGAGTGGACATTTTTAGATCCACAAAAGAGTGTCCCAAGGATGCCAAGATATTTTATCTGCTACATTATAGGTCAATTGTGCCTTAATATCATTACAATATGAATTTGGTTTATCACTAAATGATTTTTTTCCTATGTCAGCTCTATTTTCAACGTGTATCTGTACTATATTTGGAATTAATTTAATGTACTTATTTAAATCATGGAATGTGTAATTATTACTACTTTTAATAAATTTGTACTTTATTATATGACCTGCCTCGTTCAAAGTCCCATGACCATTGCAACGTTTTCGTATTTATATTTAGGGATGGTAGCATGTCTCTTTGTGTGCTTCAGATGATATCTTTTCTATTTTTAGAAGAAAGATCAGCAATTTTTCCCTATGTTTCTCTCATTACACGTGTCTTACTCCAATGTTCAGCCTCTGTAGTCTGAGGGGTGATGCTACACTTTTACACAGATTAGGGTAAAGTAGTAACATTTTAAACATTTCACTAAGGGCCCTTTGACATGAGCTTTCTGATCAGGTCCACCTGTTCATTTTTGAGGTAGCCCTGATCAGAAGCTCTATTTACGTCTAGATGCAGGCTGATGTAATTGAACTTCTGTCCATTTACACGTACATTTAGGACTTGAAAAGAAAAACAAAAAAATGAATAGGACTGTGTCTTTTTACATTTTGTCGGACTTAAACCTGAGGTAGCCTTATGAACAAGTTCCCCATCGGAGGAATTCACTCTATTATTATTTTTCTTCTTTAGAAATAGTGACAGTGGTTATCAGGACAAAAAGAATGAATGAATCATTCTCCATGCAATGGACAACAATAAGGACCTTATGGGATGCTAATCTTTCAATCTATCCAATGCTAAAAAAAGTTTTGGCTATAGATACATTTTATGGTTTTCTATGACACCAATCTCAGTGGCCAAGTGGTTAGCACTTCTGGCTGGCAGGACTAGAGTTGTTGGTTTGAATCCCAACCACAGCACCGCTTGCATGTTCTGCCTGTGTGTGTTTCCCCCTACAAGCCAAACACATTTTGGTAGGTAAATTGGTCCAAGTATGTGTATGTATGAATGTCAGTGGGGGGCCTTAGATTGCTCCTTGAGGGCAATGACCGATGTGTACAATATACTGCACATGTAAAGCACTGTGTAAATCAAGAAGCTGAATTTGTGGCCGCCTGGGATTTTTTAATTGTCACCAAGAATACAAACAACTGAAAAAGAATTAACTATATTTATATCGAGTAATTCTATGTGTAAGCTACCATACATACACACATATATATATATATATATATATATATATATATATATATATATATATATATATATATATATACATTGTAAATCCCTCTTTTTATTATTATGTTTTGTATTTTTGATTTGGTTTATTCACATGTGTGTATGTTACAGATCATACCACTATACTAATTCCCCAAAGAAGACTTACAACTGTTGAGTTGAAATGCGTTGTTTTTTTTTTGTAAACTATAAGCATTGAATATGTGCTGTAATATATATATATATATATATATATATATATATATATATATATATATATAGTGATTTTGAATATATGTACATTTTGTTTTATTGCCTTTTAATATGCTGGAGATTATTGTCTTTTTTAAAGAAATTGTATTAATAAATATTGTGAATTTTATTTCAGTGTGTATTCTAGGTGCCAATTAAAAATTCCAGGTCACTAATTGACCTTCTTAATACGACTACTGTATATAGGGATGTGACACCTTGAAACTACTTTGGGTCTAATTAAGACTATCAATAAAGCATGGTTAATGATCTAAATATTTATAATAAATACATCTAAAGATATGAGAAGCCCATGCAGGTAAAATATTCCCAAATACACTGCAGGCTCCTATGTCTTAAGCTTCAAGTTTTGCAACTGTCTTTCTGATGGAACAATAACCTAGAACAAGCATACAGCCAGCTACAATACAGTATGTCAGACAAGTATGAACTCCCACCATACATGCCTGTTCCATATCAATGACTTACGAAGGTAGTGGGAGAAGGATGATAGCCAATAAAAACAAACCCGCAGTGCCCAGTCCAATATTCGGCACTCCTTTTCAGTATTAGTGAAATACACATTACTTGCAATAAGTAAAAAAAAAATGACATGTTATATAACTAGAGTGCGTGTGTCTAGGGCGCAAAGAGCTACTTTCCGCCGGAAATCAGCCTTTCCTTATCCTCTCGCCATTGCTCAGCATAACAGGATATCCAAAGTTCCCATACTTAAAGAAAAGTTATAATTGGTTTTAGGTCAATTTGTTTTTACATCTATTTAAACAAGATAACGTATAGCAAACCTGCAGTCAGCTAAACCTTCTTACTGAAGAACCACTGATCTGAAATTGAAGGTTTTTCCCAGTGCCTGGACATCAGATTAACATCAGATTAACAATACTATTGAGCACCCACTTTAGCTGATATCAGGTTCACTTTTACTGAGAAATCAATTTTATTTTTCAGGAAACAAAGTCTAGACTACACCCTGCACACAAAGGAAATACATACAAAGCTGACACAGCTACTAAAAACGAATGTTTAAAATGGTTCTAAAGGCTTAAGGTTTTTTACCTTAGTGCATGAAAGTACAAAACCCTTCCAGTATCAGCTCCTCTCAGCCTCCCCTTAAATACTTACCTGACTCCTCTCTCAATCCAGCGCTGTGCCCAAGTATCACTGCTCTCTTTCTCACTCCTCACAGGCACGCAGGAAGAAGTGGAAGCCACTGGCTCCTTATGCTGTAAATCAAATCTTGTGAGGAGAGAGCAGAAGGGTGGGGCTGAGGTGCGCTGTGTGTATCTATGCACACACACAGTTCTGAAGTGAGCCCACATGTTGGCGGGGGACCCCAGAAGAGAAGGTTCAGGACTATTCTGTGCAATACCATGCTTATTATTTTAATTTAAAAAAAAAATGCCTTTAATAATGCTTTAAACCTGAACTCCAAACACATTCATTTCCATTTAAATACTGTATATTTCTCAATATCCACAAAGGACATAGATCCACTTTGCAAAAAAATTCCTTTGCAAACCAAGATATCACCTTGTAAAAGTAGCAGTGACATTTTCACTGTAGCGTGCATATCCTGTACAGAGAGCAGAGCTGTGGGAGGGATCCATCAGGATCCATCAGGATCCACCCACTACGTGCTGCCTGCAGAAAACAACAGGAGAGGGAAGATACAAGACCAGTCACCCTAAACAAGGAGAGGCAACAGCAGGGACCAGTCTTTATTAAAGGAAGGTCCAACACAGAGGGGAAGTTACTGCACAAGTCTGCAAGAAATATACAAGCACATCGAGGTTCAAGACTACACATGGCTCCTATATGTGGACAATATTTGCCTATTCTGGAGTTCAACTTTAATGGCTTCCTATCCACGCCATTGTAAAATGACGAGAAGGTGGGAACCCTATTCTTCCGGGAGATCTCCCTTGTTATCTCTCGCCTTGAATATTGCAACTCCCTTCTCATTGGCCTACCTCTCCATAGGCTATCCCTTCTTCAGTCTATCATGAATGCTGCTGCCAGACTTATCCACCTTACCAACCGCTCAGTGTCTGCCAACCCTCTACTCCAATCCCTACACTGGCTCCCAATCACCCAGCGAATCAAATTCAAAATTCTAACCACAACATACAAAGCCATTCACAACTCTGCCCCGAGCTACATCACTAATCTTGTCTCCAAATATCACCCAAATCGACCTCTCCGCTCTTCTCAAGACCTCCTGCTTTCAAGCTCTCTCATCTCCTCCTCCCATGCTCGTCTCCAGGATTTCTCCAGAGCCTCTCCCATCCTCTGGAACTCGCTACCTCCATCTATCCGGCTATCCCCTACTCTTGCTACCTTCAGGCAATCCCTGAAAACTCATCTCTTCAGGAAAGCCTATCACGTCTCCAACTAATCTCCTACCACTTCCACCAGCTCATTCCCCACAGTTACAACCTTTTGTACCACTTGCCCCACCCTATTAGATTGTAAGCTCTTCTGAGCAGGGCCCTCTTAATCCTATTGTATTGTATTGTATTATAACTGTATTGTCTCCCTTTTTATATTGTAAAGCGCTGCGTAAACTGTTGGCGCTATATAAATCCTGAATAATAATAATAATAATAATAATAATGTCATATGATGTCCTGTCCTCCCAAGAACAGGTCACGCTCCGACACTATCTGTCACCTGATGTGTCTATTCAGACACAGTGGATGACTGATTAGTGTATTGCCTCGCTGCCAGTACCATGTGATCGCTGTGACCAATCACAGCAGATCACATGATAGTTGTAAACGATGAATGGCTTCCTTTCATGCCATTCATTGTATACAATTGTGTTGCTAGCTGTGGTTGGTCACAGTGATCACATGGTACAGATAGGGCCAATCACAACCCATTTGTACAATGTGATTTGCTGCAGCCAATCACAGCTTATCACAACAATGCACTGTGTCAACACACTATTATTCAGTAAAAATATTTGCTTATAGTAGTGAAATGTACTGCTATAAACAGTCATAGCATGTAAAAAAATACAGTGGTAACATTGTATTGCTTTGGTCAAATAAAAAAATGTAAAAAAGAAGAAAAAAAAATAAAATAAATGTCTACTTTCCAAAAAGGTCATTTGGGGGGTATTTATACTATCCTGGAGTTTTCAGGTCTGAAAAAATGAGATATGCCGTCAGTACATCAGGTTTGATCGATTTTCAGATATACAGTATCTCACAAAAGTGAGTACACCCCTCACATTTTTGTAAATATTTTATTGCATCTTTCAATGTTACAACAGTGAAATAATGACACTTTGCTACAATGTAAAGTAGTGAGTGTACAGCTTGTATATCAAGGTAAATTTGCTGTCCCCTAAAAATAACTAAACACACAGCCATTAATGTTTAAACCGCTGGCAACAAAAGTGAGTACAGCCTGAAGTGAAAATGTCCAAATTGGGCCCAATTAGCCATTTTCCCTCCCCAGTGTCATGTGACTCATTAGTGTTACAAGGTCTCAGGTGTGAATGGGGAGCAGGTGTGTTAAATTTGGTGATATCGCTCTCACTCTCTCATACTGGTCACTGAAAGTTCAACATGGCACCTCATGGCAAAGAACTCTCTGAGGATCTGAAAAAAAGAATTGTTGCTCTACATAAAGATGGCCTAGGCTATAAGAGGATTGCTAAGACTCTGAATCTGAGCTGCAGCACTGTGGCCAAGACCACACAGTGATTTAACAGGACAGGTTCCACTCAGAACAGGCCTCGCCGTGGTCAACTAAAGAAATTGAGTGCACGTGCTCAGCGTCATATCCAGAGGTTGTCTTTGGGAAATAGACGTATAAATGCTGCCAGCATTGCTGCAGAGGTTGAAGGGGTGGGGGGTCAGCCTGTCAGTGCTCAGACCATACGCCGCACACTGCATCAAATTGGTCTGCATGGCTGTCGTCCCAGAAGGAAGCCACTTCTAAAGATGATGCACACAAACAGTTTGTTGAAGACAAGCAGACTAAGGACACGAATTACTGGAACCATGTCCTGTGGTCTGATGAGACCAAGATAAACTTTTTTGGATGCCCAAGAGGGTTAAGGCAGTGCTAGAAAATAATGTTGGCCAAACAAAATATTGACACTTTGAGCAAAATTTGGACATTTTCACTTAGGGGTGTACTCACTTTTGTTGCCTGTGGTTTGGACATTAATGGCTGCGTGTTGAGTTATTTTGAGGGGACAGCAAATTTACACTGTTGTACAAGCTGTACAATCACTACTTTACATTGTAGCAAAGTGTCATTTCTTCAGTGTTGTCACATGAAAAGATAGAATAAAATATTTACAAAAATTTGAGGGGTGTACTCACTTTTGTGTGATTCAGTAATACCTTGGATTACGAGCATAATTCAATCCAGAACCATGCTTGTAATTAAAAGCACTTGTATATCAAAGCGATTTTCCCGATAAGAAATAATGGAAACTCAGATGATTTGTTCCACAACCACTGCTGGTGTATGCAGTATTTTATGTGGCCAGAGGTGCGGGGGTGCTGGTGTATGCAGTACTGTATGTTGCCAGAGGTATAGGGGCACTGGTGGCTCCCAGCACTTCCTAGAGATCCTCGGAGATGCTCAGAGACACTCGGAGACACTCTGGAACGGCTGACACTTTCGGGTGCTCCGGCGCACATTATGCCTGCCCCATCCAGCTAGGAGTGTCTCCGAGCGTCACTAAGTGCTCCACGAAGCGATGGGAGCCACCAGCGCTCCAGGACCTCTGGCCACATGCAGTACTGCATATGCCAGGGGCTTTACTACATGGATTGTACTGCTCGTATATCAAATCAGCGCTCGCATATCAAGTCAACATTTAAAAAAAAATGTTGCTTGTCTTTCGAAACGCTTGTATACCGCAATACTGGCAAAGCGAGGTATTACTGTATTGCATATACCATAGTTTGTGGACTCTATAACTTTCCTACAGACTGAATAATATATACTGACTTGGGTTATTTTCATCAAAGAAATGTAACGGAATACATTTTGGCCTACTTTTTTGACGAAAGGTTATTTATTTGAAAAATTTATAACAGAAACGAGGAAAAACACTTTTATTTAAAAATGTTGGCCTTTCTTCATTTATTTAGCAAAGAAATAAAAAAACAGCGGTGATGAAATGCCACCAAGAGAAAGCTCTATTTGTGTGAAAAAACAGATAAAAATGTCACATTGGTACGATGTTGTATGACCACACAATTGTCATTCAGAGTGCATCAGCGCAGAAAGCTGAAAATTGGCCTGGGCAGAAAGGGGTAAAAGTGCCCAGTATTGAAGCAATTAAATAGCGACTTCAGGCAACAATTGAAAATCGTCAGTAAACTGCTATAGCTATCCAGGTATTATTGCAATCATGCCAAAGTCAAGCCATCTGGGTTTTAAAATCCCATTCACACTCAAATAATGCATGACCCACAATACACTTTATTATACGTGGTGTTACTGCAGCCCATTCGTTTTGAATTTGGTATACCATTCAAAATGAATGGCAATGCATATACTGTACAACTCGTGTTGCAGTGTGCTGTAATAAATCGCACATTGAGCCCTATAATGAGGAGCTGAGTGCACACTCCTCTTCCTGCTCAGCATGACATAGCTTATGTTATATTTCTGGATCTGTGATTTAGGATATCACTTCATTTGTACATTCAGAGCCCAACCAGACACAGCATGCAGTCTACAGAGGGAGACAGTGAGAATATCTGGGCCATGCATGGCTCAGTAGTTGGTCTTTCCAGATTACCTGGTCTTGTGTACTACAGAAAAACATAAGACCACACTCCAATCAATGAACAATTACTGAGATAAGAAAATCTTGGGATGTGATAATGAAAACACTTTCCAAGAATGTTTTAACAGAATGTCTCCAATCCCTTTATCTGTCCAGTACAGAAGGTCCTTCTCGCTGCTAATGGTGCACCCAGCATATTTGGCACCCAGGGCTGATCATTTTTCAACAACCCCCTTCCCCACTTACATAAAAAAAAAAAAAAAACACAAAAGGAATAAAGCAGCATGCAGAGTGCCATGCTGAATTGTGGGTGGAACCAAATTGTGGGTGTGGGAGAGGCTTAAAGGGCCATGATAAATAAAACCTGAGCCTACTTATTCTATATACAGTACACATATGCAACAGTACTTGTACCTACACTCTCAGGAGTGCATAAGGCAAAGCGTGCAGGTAAAATGCACAGTCCGCTGTACAGAATACAACCAAAAATGACCCCCTCCTGAAAGTACAAATCCCCCCAAGCCTATATGCCCCACAGTGCACAGTTCAATCAACAGCTCCAATCTCCCCCCGGTACAGATCTTCCCCGACAGCCCCGAAACCTTTCTCCCAGCCCACCACCTCAGTACTGACCAGCCTCACCCATTAAAACAAACCCCTTCAGTACAGACCCTCACAGTACATCCCTGCTCCTAGCCTAACCCTTCAATTTAGACAACCCTCCCATCCTAACCCCTCAGTACAGAACCCCCGTCATACCCCACCGAACAGACCCCCCCCCCCCAACCTTGAGTACAGCTTCCACCAATCACAGTCGCCCCTCCCCAGCCTAACACTTCAGTACAGAACGCAGTATTAACCCCCTCCTAACATAACCCCTCAGCACAAACCCCCTTTCCCCCTAGCCTAATGCCTAACCACTCAGTAAGGACCCCTCAGTACAGAAACACCCCTATCATACCCCATAGAACAGACCACCCCCCAACCCAGAGTACAGCTCCCCCCAGTCACATTTCCCTCTCCCCTCTCCACACTTCAGTACAGAACCCCCTCAGTACAGCCTCCACAGTATTAACCCCCTTTCAACATAACACCTCAGCACAGACCCCCCCCCAAGCCTAACTCCTCAGTAAGGACTCCTCAGTACAGAAACCCCCCTATCATACCCCATAGAACAGACCCCTCAACCACAAGTACAGCTCCCCCTAATCACAGTCCCGCCTCCCCTGCCTAACCCCTCAGTAAGGACTTCTCAGTACAGAAACTCCCCTATCATACCCCATAGAACAGACCCCACAATCACAGTCACACCTCCCCAGCCTAACCCCTCTGTACAGAACCCCCTCACAGCCTAACCCTTCAGTACAGCCTCCCCAGTACTGACCTCCCTCCCAGCCTAGACCCTCAGTAAGGACTTCTCAGTACAGAAACTCCCCTATCATACCCCATAGAACAGACCTCCCCCAAATCACAGTCCCCCCTCCCCAGCCTAACCCCTCAGTACAGAACCCCCTCACAGCCTAACCTTTCAGTACAGCCTCCCCAGTACTGACCATGACTGACAGTACTGACCTCCCTCCCAGCCTAACCCCTCAGCACAGACCCAGCCTAACCTCTCAGTAAAGACCCCTCACTACAGATCCCCTTTCAGATCATTGGTTTATTCCTCTGCTCCCTACTACCAGGTTATAACAAACATGTCACTCTTCTGTAGTTGGATTCCAGATGTGTTTTTTTCTGCATAGGGACTGACACCATCACTTACCATTTGATGTCCTTTTGTTTGCACATAACTGAAAATTTGGAGGGGATATTTTGACAATGAATCCATGAGACAGAAAAAGTAATGGGTAAAGCTGGCTTATGCTAAACAGTCAAGCCTTATTAGTGCTCTCCCCCTATAAATGTGTTACCTGCAGAAGTAAATGTTCTACAAACATCTTTGTGTTGGGACGTAAAAAAAAAAGGCAACATGCCCTCCTAACATGCATTTAGTGAGACTTCATACACTTCCAATTACACAATTACATAGTTAGCATTTTGTACTTATCCCTTCAAAAAGGAGAATATTTCTAAGAATTTCTTCAGCAGACTTTAGAGTGTACGTTGACCATGTTTTTGCCGATTTGTTTTTGCAATCTGTTTTTACTTTTCAATTTCCTACTAAATGTTAAAGTATTGCAGTTAATTAAGCCCTGTGTTTCTTAGAGCTGAGTTATTGATGGAACAGAACACAGAACAACCCCATCATTGTTAATTATTTTTAGACATGCCTTTCAGCTCGGCCCACATCAATGCAGCATTATAACTTCATTTCACGTCATTTTCTTTATTAAGCCTTGAAGTTCTACTTCTTTTATGAAAAGGTCACAATTTCATATTAGCGTCCTGAAGTCTTTGCACAGAGATTACATTATATTATCATGTTGCCATTTCTTGCACTCTAACTGAAACAGCAGCGTGTCCATCCTCACATCTATTCACATGTGGCAGACATCTGTATTCTGATCCACAATGTCTTTGTAAGACAAATACTTCTGCAAACTCACCAGTGACAATATCGAGCATGAGACGCAATAATATGATTAGTGGGAAAAGGGGTACATCATTTCTGTTTTTTTAACCCAAAACAAGTATGACTTTAATATGCTGACTATTAAAGCGTTACTAAACCCACAACAATAAAATCAGTGTGTATATGCAGTAAAGCATGCTTGTTATACTTACTGTGGAACTTAAGGGGTTAATCCTCTGCATTGTGTAAAAGGGCTGTTTGATCCCAAACCATCTCTGGCTAGTACAGAGGCTAGTGGACAAGCTGCACATGCTCAGTTTGTATTACTAGAGAGTTTTTTTTTTCTTGGAAGAGTGCATGTGATCAGCACAGGGCCAATCAGCACTTTCCAGACAGAGGGTCAGGGGTCCTGCATCCTCACAGGACAATCATGGGACAATGAAAACTCATTCTACAAGCTTTAACCAGACACTGATAGAAGTCACAAGACTGCTATATACTGCTGATGAGAAAAGGAATTTAGCCGTTTATATATTTACTCAAACTATTGCATTTCCGTGTTCTATGTACTGTGGGAGACCAGATATAGTGAATGAAAGGTCTTGGGTTTAGTAAATGCAGATTTGATTTGTACATGTACTAATACTAATAAAATAAAATTGTAAAATAATATTTTACTATACACAAGTACACACAAGAAAATTACAATGCATTTCAATTGCTTATGTCATTTTCCCAGAAACTTTTAGACTTATCTATATCTATGCAGTATAAGCATGTTACTGCATCAAAAATATTTCCCAACTTCCAGAAATAAAATCTTTAATACAGTTTTTCACTACTACTCTGAAAAGTTTGTTTTGATCTCATACTGCCAGATTTTGTTTCTCACACTAGTAAGGTCTCATGCACATAGGACGTTTTTACAGCTGCTTTTAGAGGCGTCCGGCGTTTTTTTTAACTCTCCTTCATGTTGGCCTATGTGTCCATGCACACAGAGGAGTTTAGAGGTATAAGCATTTAGAGGGAATTAAAAAAAAAAACAACTGCCTGTGCGTTCAGGAACAGAGGCTGTTTGGCTGTAAGAACGCAAAATGCGGCTAAACGCGGCTAAACGCGGCTAAACGCGGCTTAACGCTGTAACAAGCTTTTAGTCATGTTTAGTCGCATTTGACGGTTTTACATTTTAAGGAGTGTTTTTACGGAAAATAAACGATTAGAACCGCTAACGCCAAATGCTCATAAATGGCGTTTTGGCAGCTGCGTTTTTACTGACAGTAGCGCTGGCGTTTCCTAAATGTCATGTGTGCATGAGCCATAAAAAAACAAAACAAAAAACAGAGAGAGAGAGAGAGAGAAAGAAAAACATGCCCATAGATAAGCTATGCCATTCCTTAGCATATATTTTTTATTAGAATATCAGTTTACCCATATTATTTTCTGAAACAAGACAGAAAATTAAATTCTGTTGCTTTTGTTATAACAGGAATAAGCAATTAGATCATTTGTGGGGTTTTTTTTGTGATTGATCATTTGTAGTTCTCTGCTTTGTTTGAAAGCGGGTTAGTGCAGTACCCAGAGTAAACACAAACATGCATCTGGCCTTTCTAAATATAAGCATGACCGAACACAGAAGAAGAATTTCCTGACAGCCAATAAATCATACAAAACTGCTATGAACAAATATATAATAAAAAAAAACATGTTAAGACAAAACATTATAGCAGATCTTAACCAAAATGGCCAAATTAACACATTTAGTTAAACATTTTAAATTTGTGTCCCAAAGCCTTTGTCTAATAAGCAAATAATAATAATATTTAATAGTAATTATTAATTAAAAGAGAAGTATGGGAATCGCAAAAACAAAAAAAATCACACTCACTGTGGCTGCAGCACCGATCCCAGCTGCAGTTGTCCCTCGCTGCCTCTAAGACCGAGAACTGAGTGATCAAACACCGCTGATCGCTCAGCTCTCAGTCTTCAGCCTGCAGGGAGCTGATGAGTGTCAGTCACCAGTTCTCTGCTCTGCCCCTCCCCGGGGGCTGTGGAGAGGCGGAAGTGGCTGGCTCAGGTTCTCAGCAGCTCGCTGAAAGGCTGAGCCGGCTGGCGGTCCAGGCTTCTGGGCGGATCCTGAATGTATGGCGGACTGGCTCTGTGACATCAGCCTACAGTGGGCTTTAGTAGGTCACAGGCATGCAGAACTAATTGCACTCCTGTGATCCACAGGAGAAGAATGGGCAAAGCTTTTTTTTTTCTAAAATAATAGGGATATATTGATATATTAGATATTATTATTATTATATATAAGGGGTTAAATTATTTTTTTTCTCAATCATTTCAATGATTACTCATATTAACCTCTTTGTGCCAACATAACACAAATATATGGCCCCACTGAACTGAGCTTTTTTTCTGTGGGGCTGCATATTTACGTATCACCCTTTGTGCTGGTAGCGTGCAGCACAGCACACCGTCTCGTCTCACCGAGAGCCCCGGGCCCCGTTCTAACGATCGGGACCTGGAACCTCCAATTCTGGGTCATCTGATCGCTGTGATAGCCTCTGATTGGCTATCACAGGGATCAGTCACTGTGAAGCCCATCCCCATGTTTTCTATCTCCGTTCATGGAGGAGAAAGATACATTGTATCTTTCTCTGTCCTTGCAGAGAGAGGGAAAAAAAGTGTGTGTAGGAAAAAAAAAAATTTAAATAAATAAATAATTAAATAAAAATGTGAAAAATACCAAGATCAAGGTTTGATCAAGGTCAGTGCCAGGATTAGTGTTATGCCGCGTACACTTGATCGGGATTTTGTTCGGAAAAAGATATGATGGCTTTTCCGACGGGATTCCACTCAAGCCTGCCTTGCATACACACGGTCACAGAAAAGTTTTCTGAACTTTCGACGGTCAAGAACGCGGTGACGTACAACACTATGACGAGCGGATAAAATGAAGTTCACTGCTTCTGAGCATGCGTCAAATGGTTTCCGAGCATGCGTAGGAATTTTGCGCGTCGGAATTGCTACACACGATCGCATTTTCGGATAGGAACTTTTTCCGACCGAAAAATTGAGAAAATGCTCCCAATCTTTTTCTGTCTGGAATTCGGCCAGCAAAAGTCAGATGGAGCATACACACGGTCGCATTTTCCCACCAAAAGCTCTCATCGGTCTTTTGCTGGCTGAATTTCCGATCGTGAGTGTGGGTCAAGGTCAGAGTCAAATGTCAGGGTCAACGGTCAAGGTTCGGGTCAAAGATCAGGGTCAGGATTTTTCGGACAGGATTTTTTTTTTTAAATTAGTATCAGTGTCAGTGTGTTTTAGACCCCTTTCACGCTTGTACGACTTGGCAAAGGGACCTAAGGTAGAATTTTAAAAAAGCATCGTTTCTGGCCTGTATTACAGGTACAAACAACGTACACATATGTAGTATCTCTGTGATCATCAGGAGCAGGAGAATTTATTTCGGGTTGTTCTTTGGTCATAGGTTATGGTAGTAGCAAGAAATACACAGCTAAATAATAAAAAAAAAAACAATTTTGGGCCAGTTTTCCTTTGATAATAAAAATAATCAGGAGATATCCATTACCATGTACCCCCAAATGAAAGCCAAATTTCTTCTGAAAAAAAACAAGGTATATTCTGCCTGGATGCACAAAGTATTTGTGATGATATGTAAGATTACTAACACATGTCAAAGTTGCAAAATTGGTCTTAGGCATTAAGATTTGTTTTACCCTTAGGCACGAATGGGTTAAAACAATATCCTGCTTTAGAATTATCCTAAAGTTCTTCCTTAAAGGAAACCTGTGATGACAGAAAGGGGGGTACCATTCTCTACTAAGAAGATAACTATAATTAAAATCATTGTTTTTGACAATCCTAGAATCTCTCTAGTTTTATTACAAAAGGATTTCCACTCCTCCCTGAGGCGTTTCCCATATTAAAACAAAAATTTTAAATCAAACATAGTGGAACCCCCTTATAACTACCCCAACCGGTGTACAGAACTTAAGTTAAGAGAGTCCTTGGGATGTATAACAAATGGTTAGGTAATTCAACTCTCCAGCTTCTATCAAATGTCAGTGTTGTGTATGTTGATCCTTTGAAATAGTTGTAAAAAGGAAAGGCGTCGGGAATACAGTAGAAAGGGGAAAAAACTGTGCTAAGAATAAAAAAACACAAAAAAAACAATAATATAATTGGATGGACCAGTCCCAAAAGCAGCAATTACATGTGAGATATAGCACAAACCCAATAGAGAGGAGAATAATTGAGCTAATTACAGTCCATATATCCAATTGCAGGGCATGACAGTTCCAATACTTGCATGTGGCTGAAAAACTTCAAAGAAAGACACCAGGAATACAGTGCCTTGCAGAAGTATTCACCCCCCCCCCCCTTGGAATTTTTCGTATTTTGTTGCCTCTCAACCTGGAATTAACACAGATTGTTTGAGGATTTGCATCATTTAATTTACAGAACATACCCACAACTTTGAAGATGTTTTTTTTTTAATTGTGAAGCAAGCCACAAATAGGACAAAATAACAGAAAAAGTCGATGTGCATAATTATTCACCCCCCTAAAGTCAATACTTTGTAGAGCCACCTTTTGCGGCTATCACAGCTCCAAGTCGCTTTGGATAAGTCTCTATGAGCTTGCCACATCTTACCACTGGGATTTTTGCGTATTCCTCCTTGCAAAACTGCTCCAGCTCCTTCAAGTTGAATGGTTTGCACTTGTGAACAGCAATCTTTAAGTCTGACCACAGATTTTCTATTGGATTGAGGTCTGGGCTTTGACTAGGCCATTCCAACACATTTACATGTTTCCCCTTAAACCATTCAAGTGTTGCTTTAGCAGTGTGTTTGGGGTCATTGTCCTGCTGGAAGGTGAAACTCCATCCTAGCTTCAAATCACACACAGAGTGGTACAGGTTTTGCGCAAGAATATCCCTGTATTTGGCTCCATCTATCTTTCCCTCAGCTCTGACCAGTTTTCCAGTCCTGACTGACAGACATAGCGTTTTCTTTTATGGCCAAAAAGTTCAATTTTAGTCTAATTAGACCGGAGCACCTTCCTCCATACATTTTGGGAGTCTCCCACATGCCTTTTCGCAAACTCAAAACGTGCTTATTGTCGTCCTATGTACAGATACTCCAGTCTCTGCTGTGGAAATCTGCAGCTCCTCCATGGTTACCTTAGGTCTCTGTGCTGCCTCTCTGATTAATGCCCTCCTTGCCCGGTCCATGAGTTTAGGTGTGCGGCCGACTCTTGGCAGGTTTGCTGTTGTGCCATGTTATTTCCATTTGGTTATGATAGATGTTATGGTGCTCCTGGGGATCATCAAAGATTTGGATATTTTTTATAACCTAACCCTGACTGGTACTTCTCAACAACATTGTCCCTTACTTGTTTGGAGAGTTCCTTGGTCTTCATGGCAGTGTTTGGTTAGTGGTGCCTCTTGCTTAGGTGTTGCAACCTCTGGGGCCTTTCAAAAAGGTGTGTATATGTAATGACAGATCATGTGACATTTAGATTGCACACAGGTGGACATCATTTCACTAATTATGTGACTTCTGAAGGTAATTGGTGGCACCAGAGCTTTTTATGGGCTTCATAACAAAGGGGGTGAATACATACGTACATGCACATGCCAATTATCAGTTTTTTATTTCTGAAAAATAGTTTTATGTATATATTTTTCTAATTTTACTTCACTAACTTAGACTATTGTGTTTTGATCCATCACATATAATTCAGATTAAAATAACATAGAACTAAGGGCTGTAATGTAACAAAATAGGTAAAAAGCCAAGGGGGTGAATACTTTTGCAAGGCACTTTATATACAGGCAGAACACTAGACTAACAAGTGTAGTTGTAGCAGATATTCGCTGGCTATCAGAATAACACACATAACTGCAATAGGCATCAGGAAATAGAATACACTGAATCCAATAAACAGAGTGAACATTCTCAAGGGACTGAATGTAAAACCAGAGGAAATGACAAGGATAGTTACTGGAAAGTGGCATACGGCAGACTAGACACACAGCAGATGTTAACAATGCAAGCACGCAAGAAAATGGCTAGAAAATTACTTAGAACCTCCAAACATTATATATATAGTTTTTTCAAACACCCTAGAGAATAAAATGGTGGTCGTTGTAATACTTTGTCAAACCGTATTTGCGCAGCAGTCTCAAAGTGCAATTTTTTGGGAAAAAATACACTTTTTTTAATAAAAAAATAAGACAACAGAAGTTAGCCCATTTTTTTTATATTGTGAAAGATAATGTTATGCCGATTAAATTGATACCCAACATGTCACGCTTCAAAATTGCGCCCACTCGTGGAATGGCGACAAACTTTGACCCTTAAAAATCTCCATAGGCAACATTTAAAAATGTCTACAGGTTACCAGTTTTGAGTTACAGAGGAGGTTTAGTGCTAGAATTATTGCTCTCGCTCTAACAATTTTGGCGATACCTCACATGTGTGGTTTGAACACCGTTTTCATATGTGGGCATGACTTACGTATGCATTTGCTTCTGCGGTGGGACGAGGCTCTTTAAAAAAAAAAAATTTCTTATTAATTTTACTTTTTATTTTTACACTGTTTTTTAAAAAATATTTTTTGGGTCACATTTATTCCTACTGTAACCATCCCTTGTAATACAAAAAAAAGCATGACAGGACCTCATTAATGTGACATTTGGGGTAAAAAAGACCTCAGATCTCACATTTAAACTAAAATGCAATAAACAATAAATAAATAAATGTAATTTTTTTTTTACAAAGAAAAAACATTTCTTTGCCTTTCTTTCCCTTTAAGACCATTGGGCGGAAGTGACGTTTGAAGCAACATCATTGGTAAGTAAAGGTAGTTTAGCCATGAAGTCAGACTGTAAAAAAGTAAAACCATATCTGAAAACGGCACATACGAAGCTTTACTAGATAATAAAGGTATGACAGGCATCTTGTAATGTCTAGTAATCTTCATCTTGTAATATATCATCCTGTAGGCAGGACTTTTAAAGCTTAAAATGGAGTGATTTAAATGAGCTATTTTGATTTGCTGGTGTTGACTATTCTACGTATCTGTAAAAGCATAGCAATATGTCTTACAGGTTGACGTATCAATATATCAATCGCTGTTTTTCTTTCTAAAATCATAGTATGATTGTAAGGCTGTTTCTTTTGCCTAAAAAAGGTGGCGTGAAGTAAATGAAGAATGATCTGTGGTACAGAGACAACTATGCACAATATAAACTAAACTGATATAAATTAAATACCTGGACAAGGTTATTGAGCTATTTTCACAAAAACTGTCTTTGTCAGCAAAAAAAAAAAGGCAAAACTTTATTACTAATATGTCTAAATAGCAGTAATACATACATGAACTGCTTGGTCGATATGCTCCACCTGGATATCGCCTGCCCATTGTGCCTATTCAGAACATTACAGCTTGTTGAAAACAGCTGGAGGCTGGCCTTCTCCAATAGGTTCCCACCTGTAAATGAAAACCATAAATTACTAATATTGTAACATCAATATTAGTAAAGTAAAACTAATACACACTCCAGTTTCACAAATTAGTTACATTGGTATAAATAGATTCAGGAGCAGACATCTTGTATCTTCAAGATGGCTCATCAGTACAGTAATGAATACAGAATACAAGTTTGCAGTCTGTGTCCAAATGGCCAAACTTCTCCGTTGAGAACCTTGCCCCCAGAAAGATAATGAGATGCTTAAGGGGCATAATTGTGAGTCTCTAAAGGCTTGTATTGTCAAAAGAACTACAAGAGAAAGTTACAGACGACACATGGGCTACTCCTTGGAGGTGTAAAACAGAACCGGTTTGGACAGCTGTATCTAGGAAATGTGCAGTTGTAGGCCAGAAGAAAGCTTCTAGTAGAGATTGTAACTTGCCAATCTGCACCCAGCCAAGAAAGTGCACATCCCAACATGAATATTTTTTAAGATTTTAAATTGGGGTGCAGTGTCATTTTTTTCCATGGGGACGTCATGTACTCATTCTCCACCACCTTGTGAATCTAGCTCCAATAAGGGGCTGCCCCAGAAGCTTGATAAGTCGGTTGTTTGGGAGCTATTCACCACATTATGTAACACAGCTGGGTGTACAAAGGGGGTTATCATTGCAAATAACCACCTAAGCTGTAGCTGCTTATAACATAGCATTGCTCTGTACTTTTAAAAGTAACCAGGATTTTATACCTGGAAATCTACTTATTACCTGCGTTTACAAAACCATATTATATAGATCTGAGCATCTGGATAGTATTTGTAGCCATATTATACATATAGTAGTTGGAAATTGTTCTCAACTCCTAGCATTGAATATTTTCCATGGGACATTTTAAAAGCAGTAGATCAGCCTTCTATTTTACAGAATAACCCTTTGCAGCTTCTAGATCCAGATTGTGTTATGCTGTGAGAACTGATGGAGAACTAATCATAGAAATTCTAAGGAAAGACACTCATGTGCCCCTTCTGTTGTGAACAGAATATGAACTATAATTATTTGTATTGCTCATACATAATTTAATTGGAAATGCATTTCCACTAGTTCAACCTATAGTAAACCACCCAAATAAAGACAAACAACACAAGGGGCTTGGAACTAGCAGCAATGCACATTCCTCATAATTTAAATCACACAAACACAAGTATATAAATTATTAAATTGCAATATTTTTTTAGATTAACGTAAAACTATATGCACAACTTTTTTTTTTTTTAATTTTGGATAGAGTAAAGGAGGGTTATAACCCCTGGGGAGATTTATCTTGACTTCCTTTCCCATAGCCAAAACAAGAAGTGAGAAGAAATCCCTGTAAATTAAGGGAATTCCTTGGGGCCACCCAGGTCATCAGAACTAGTGTCCTCACTGGAAGATTTTCCCTCTATTACTTTTCTTGGGATAACCCAAAATTTGGGATCTTCTTTTACTTTCACTTTCTGGTTCAATAATTTTTATTCATTTAAAACAAGTAACAAGGGAAAGCACCAAATCCGCCCATGCAGGGGCTAAAACTGACAGCATAAGTACAGTAAGCCTTTTGTGCGGGAAATAAGGAGGGAAAAAATTAAAATCAGTACTCAAACATAATGAATATTTTAAGGACGTTCACTGTCCCGAACCATGTCAAAGGGTAACGCCTCCATCCCTGCAAGTCCCTCAATATGTCCGTTAGAATAGAACCATAATTGAGGTCATATAAAAGCTTAGTGTCAGAGGTGATATTTATGCCTAGATAGGGTATGGAAGCAGAACGCCAAATAAAGGGGAAGGAGTGTTGCAGTAAGGTTGCCATGGAACATGGATAGGTAAGAGGTCAGACTTTCCAAAATATATTTTAAAGTTAGATAGAAGGCCAAATTTGTGAGCTTCAGACATCAGAGCAGGTAAGGATAGCTGGGGAGGGGGGGGGGAGGGGGTAGAGAGGTAAAATAGAAGTTTGCATAAGCAGAGAGTTTGTGCTCTATAGAGACCATGCGAACCTCCGAGATATCCGCATTTCCCCTGGCGGTGCGAAGGAAGGGTTCTAAAACCAGGGCAAACAGTAATGGGGAAAGAGGGCACCCCTGCAAACATAATGATTATGAACACTATGAAGGGAAGGTCCAGGAAAGCTCCACGTAGCTAATAATGATAAACCTGGACGTGCTAAGTAGCAGACAATAGTGTGATAGGCATTAGACCCAAAATTGACCAAAAGAGCAGGGCCAAAAGAAGAGGCAGGCCCAAGAGGGGAAAGGAGAGACAGGGGCTCAAGATAATCGGGGGGATCAATCATAGACATCTCATACTATTTGGAGGGAGAGTAGGAAAGGCATACCCCAACCAAGGTTCTTAAATCTTTAAAAACTTGGTGTTGGAGTCTTTAACCACTTGCCGACCGCTCCGCGTCGGCACAATGGCAGCGGTGGGCAAATGGGCATACCTGTACGTCCCCTTTAATTGGCGGGGCTAGCGCCCTCCGCGTACAGCGTAACTGTGCCCACAGGACCCGCAGACTCGAAGTCCGCTGGTGTCCCGCGATCGTGTCACGGAGCCACAGAACGAGGAGATGGCAAGGCATTTCCCCGTTCTACCTAGTGACATGACAGGAATCTACTGCTCCCTGTCATCGGGAGCAGTGATCACTGTCATGTCAGTGGTAGCCCATCCCCGCCCACAGTTAGAATCACTCCCTAGGACACACTTAACCCCTTGATCGCCCCCTAGTGTTTAACCCCTTCCCTGCCAGTGTCATTTACACAGTAATCAGTGCATTTTTTTAGCACTGATCGCTGTATAAATTACAATGGTCCCAAAATAGTGTCAAAAGTGGCCGATGTGTCTGCCATAATGTCGCAGTCACGATAAAAATCGCAGATCGCCGCCATTACTAATAAAAAAAAATAATAATAAAAATGCCATAAAACTATCCCCTATTTTGTAAACGCTATAACTTTTGCGCAAACCAACCAATATACACTTATTGCGATTTTTTTACCAAAAATATGTAGAAGAATATATATCGGCCTAAACTGAGGAAAAAATTTGTTTTTTTTTTATATATTTTTTGGGGATATTTATTATAGCAAAAAGTAAAAAATATTGCTCTTTTTCCAAAATTGCCGCATTTTTTTGTTTATAGCACAAAAAAATAAAAACCGCAGAGGTGATCAAATACCACCAAAAGAAAGCTCTATTAGTGGGGAAAAAAGGACATCAATTTTGTTTAGGTGTAACATCGCACGACCGCGCAATTGTCAGTTAAAGCGACGCAGTGCCGAATCGCAAAAAGTGCTCTGGTCAGGAAGGGGGTAGAATATTCCTAAGATAAGACCTAAGATGTGTCCTTTTGTGGATGAATTTCTCTGCCAGGGTATGCAGGTTTGTCATTAGCTGCTAATGACAAATTTGCACACCTTGGCAGTGAAATGATGATTAGCACACAGGAGTTGAATAGTGATTATTTTAGAGTGGTGAAATTCTGAATTTCCTAAATTGAAAAGCATCTGACGGAAGAGTTATCTGTATATTGGGAACATGTTTACACTGCAAATTTCTCTAAAAAGCATAGTTGTGATCCAACAGCAGAATCTGTACAGAGCTCAGTGCACCAACTGTGCTGCTGATCGCATCTGCGGCTGTAAAAGCACAACGTGTGTTCATGCTCTGGTTATGCTTGTCTGGACTTAATCTTTCTCCTTCATCTTGTGGCCTTTGGACCATATGGGAAACCTGAATGTCCCTGCTACCAGACCTTGGAGCTTATTGCTCCACCCTTGACAGGTGTTACTTATTATTCTGCACATGCTTTTTTTCAACATGCGACTTGAACTGGAGCATATAACATTTTTTCCATGCTGCAGCAAATTTCCATTTTGCCTTCTGTGTGAGGCCCGGCATGGTTTACTTCACAAGAATATTCAGCAAGACGCTAACCTCTAAAGATGTCAAATGGCTGCTCACAGCCCTGTAAGATGTGATAGTGATTCAGCCAGTCAAGCTGTGAAATGCGCTTCCCCTTTTCCAATAACTATGAAAATGCTGACCACTTGCATTTCTGTTAAGCCCATCTCAGCTGCGAGTTTTCCGGCTGTTGATATAAAAATCATGGCTGTTTCAGAGCTGCCAAGATAGCACACTGCATTTACAATGTTATCTGGTATTTGCCTGAAGGAACGCTAGCTGACATCAAGACAACATCAAGAGTGACAGATGCCAGCTCAAGCTCAGTATCTGAAAACCACCAGACAATAAAAAATTGAATAAGTCTGATTGTGTGTAGGCTTTCTGCTTAACCAGAACTCCATGCTTATTTTGAACACAAATTGCATTAAAAAGCTGAAAAATAAACAGATATGTACATAGTCAAGACAGTTTCATGAGCACAAGGACTTTTATCCAGCTGACTAGTTCGTGCTGTCAGTGGCCGCTGCTTAAGTATAGGATTTTTTTAATTTAATCTGCATCTATTATCCTTGATTTAAAAAAAAAACACAAGCACAACATGAAGCTGAGATCCCCATTTAATGGACAATTCCTTACAAATTGCAGGGGTTCGGATTATAAAATTTGAAACAATGAAGATATAGGCTTGTTGCCCATATCAATACATCAGGTTTTAGATTTTATTCTGTCATCTGCAATAGAAAATGTAATCTGATTGTTTGCTGGGGGGGACACCATCCCTTCTCTGTGCACTAGCTCTCATACATCAGCTCCAGTGACTAAGTTAAAGCTGAACTCCAGGAAGACTAAAGCCCCATACACACTATTAGATTTTCTGCAGATTTTTGTCTTCAGATTTACCAAAACCATATAATATGAGGTCAAACCTTAAGAGCTTCAATTTGTATGCAATTAGGCAGGCCCTTGCACTACATGATTTTGGTAAGTTTGAAGACAAAAATCTGCAAAAAATATAATAGTGTGTATGGAGCCTAAGGCCGCCCATAGACAGAGCAAAATTTCCTGTAACCATCAACAGAGGAGTCAGTGTTGATGGGGGAAACCCTCCCGCTGAGCCCTTGCGTGGCGCAGCCATCCCCCCCCCCCCAGGAGAATACACTGATTATTGATACCCGCTATAACAGCCCCTAGCAATAATCACATGTAAAATCCGACAGGCTGGTCGTACCCAAGTTGATCAAACGATTTGGGTACATTCAGGTTGCCCATACATGATTTGAAACTTAGCTGGTTCAGCGGGATATTCGAACCGTCTAAGGGCGGCTTCACACTGCCCCACTTGCGCTTTTTCTAGTTTTTTTCAGAATTCCACAAGCTATCTTCCTATCTTAGCTCCCATGTAAATGGTCAGGCTGCATCACTTTTTTTGTGCCTTCTCACATGTCTTTATTTTCATTGTGTTACAGCTTTCAAGCTTCATGTGTTTTTGTATTAGCCTATAGAGCACAGTAACATCTGTGACATCACTTGTTTCACTGTGAACATAGCTTAAAAACGTGCAGAAATAAGCATATACTTAGCATTTTTGCACACATCAATGCCGTTCTGTACGACTCAAAATGCCCCAAAATGCTGCAATCTCCCCGATCTGAGCTACAAAAGAAGCTCCAGAATTTTTTTGAGCTGCAGACATTTGCGTATTCAGGTGTGAAACAAGCACTATAGAGAAAAAAAAATTTTTATGTTCAGGCTTCGAGCTACAAAACACTCAGGTGTGAATGTGGCCCATGAAGGAAATGATGCATGCTTCTCTATGCTTAGTGCACATGTTGTCGGGACTCTGCGTAACCTGTGACCAATCAGCAATGTATAGCAGTAATATATATTCATGAATTCTCATTAACAACTATTATCTAGCTTTGTAGCTAGGTTTACTTGCATAATTTTTTCTATTTTATTAACATCACAGGTCTAGCTTCAGTTCATGGTCACTTTTTACAACAGCATTTTATGTTGCAGACTGACTGCAGTGTTTTCTTCACATTTTTGAACATCCTTATAAATTGATAATTGTAATACTCTTCCCTTATTTATAGGGCTCCATGTGGAGTGTCACATATGGACACACATCCTAGTGTTCACATTCATTTCACTTCACTGAAGCTTCCCATTTACACATCTGTCCTACTTGCATTCATCATCAATGAAGCAGAGACTATATTTTTTTAAATGAAAATAATAATCATGTTATACTCACCTGCCCTGTGCAATTACAATGAATACATTAAAGTAAGCTTTAGAAAAATGTCAATGCAAGTACAATAAGTGTCAACATAGATTTCCCTCTATTTGTAGGTTCAACGTAAAGTATGTACATTATTTAGTGTGCTAACATTACCCATTTTTATTTTTTTTTTATATAAAATGCTGTCTTCATCTTTTGGCATCGTTTTTTTTTTTTATCTGCTGACCTACTCCAGCTCTTTCAGCCACTTCCTTGCTACATGGAGGGTACATTTGACAGGGCAACAACACAGAGCAACTGGGTGACAGTTGTTACGTCATAATAGAAAGTGCCTAAACAAGAACCTTCAAGGCAGGCTCTGCTTATACTTGTAGCGCTGCTCTAAGCAAAAAAGATGTACATTGTCACACCGGTGCTCAGGAATGGGGTGCCACCATGAATTATTACCATCCAGTAACGTGTAGTATGCTTAGAAAAATTTCAGCTTTCCCAGTCCAGTCTGTGTCGTGTGAGATGACATCCGCTTTACACCACTCCACAAGCCTTGCCCTCTGACATGTTTCACCTCCCCCCACAAGGGCTTAGTTATAGTAATGGCAGGATCAACCTTTGCAGGTTGCAGATTTAAGCCACACATACCGAAAATTGACCAGTTCAAGGGGAACCAGCCGACTTTCAGTATGTGTGTATTGCTGTCTGTTCAACAGAAAGCAGTCATATGACCGGCTTCTGTTGAACAGTCTTGCTGGAAAACCAGCATTTGATCAGGGCTTGCAGTCAATGAATGTAAACGCTGATCAGTGTATTCTGGCGGGGGGTAACCCCCCGTCTTAGTTGAACAGAAATAAAACTACCTGTGTATGCTCAGCTTTAGATCTGCTTGGCTGGTACTAAAACTACCTGCCCATAATGAACACAAAAAAATGCAGGGCTGGGAGAGGTCTCAGTTAGGGTAAGTGATAACAATAAACCTAATCTTGCCATAGTTGCTCCTCGCATTTTTAACTTTTGAGAGATCCGAGAAGAGATTCCCTAAATCCATATGTAAATAAAAAACCCTTTAAATGAATGACCCAGCAGCTGAAGCTGAAATGCAGCCTGGGTTTAATGTGATGTAATGGTGCACAGAGGGAAGATATATGGCTAAGCTGCATTAATAAATTCAGCTGTTACATTATTGAAAGTAATCTGTTAAACGGAGAAACCAATTCGTTTTCCATGGTTTACTTCTTAACACCTACATCTCCTAAGAAAAATAAAATAGTTCTTTTCAAACCAGCAATAAAAGCATTACAATTTACTTACAAACTACATTCAGTGGAAAAACCAAGTGCACTGTTGGTAATTTATGTCTTATTTTTATGCCTCCATTATACAAAACTTGGCTTTTATTCAATGCCCTATATAATTGTAAATGAGCATTGGAGACATTCTGCTGAACTATGCACTGCAGATGTCATTCGTATGCAGCGCATAAAAACAAATTTAACATAAGATGCTGAACATCCCACTCCAGGGAAATCTAAATAAGTAGTTGAAAATTATGGATTGAGCTGATTTCATGTTCCATATAGGAGATAAAGACAACATATTGCGGCAGAAATTACACTGTGGTTTTACATCACCTGCTGAAACCAAGATCCTGGGGTGCAGGTTTAATGAACAGTTTTGGAGTTTGGTTACATAGCATTGTAAAGTTCTAACTGTAGCTGGGATATTGAGCAACACAAGGGACATCATTTGTTTCATACTTCCCAATTATGTTATTGTTACACCATGCAAAATGCCAGGATCGACGAATCACAAGCCGGAATTAGGATCGCAGAGAAAAATATCAACAGCCTGAGATATGCAGATGATACCACACTAATGGCAGAAAGTGAAGAAGAACTAAAGAGTCTCTTAATGAAGGTGAAGGAGGAGAGTGCAAAAGCTGGCCTGAAATTGAACATTAAGAAAACTAATATCATGGCAACTGGTCCCATCACTCCTTGGCAAATAGGAGAAGAAATGGAAACAGTGACAGATTTTATCTTCCTAGGCTCCAAGATCATGGCAGAAGGTGACTGTAGCCAAGAAATTAAGAGATGCTTGCTTCTTGGGAGGAAAGCAATGACAAACCTAGACAACATTATAAAAAGCAGAGACATCACTCTACCAACAAAGTGCCCTATAGTCAAAGCCATGGTATTCCCAGTAGTAACCTATGGCTGTGAAAGTTGGACCATAAGGAAGGCTGAACGCCGAAGAATTGATGCTTTTGAACTATGGTGTTGGAGAAGACTCTTGAAAGTCCTTTGGATGGCAAGAAGATCAAACCAATCAATCCTGAAGGAAATCAACCCTGAACATTTACTGGAAGGACAGATCCTGAAGCTGAAACCCAAATACTTTGGCCACCTAATGCGAAGAAAGGACTCATTGGAAAAGACCCTGTAGCTGGGAAACATTGAAGGAAAAAGAAGAAGAGGACGACAGAAAAGAAAGGTGGAAAGGTAGCAAGGGGTTCCTCGAAACATCGAAACAATGAACATGAAGTTACGCAAGCTCCGGAAGGCAGTGGAGGACAGAAAAGCCTGGCATGCGATGGTCCATGAGGTCACGAAGAGTTGGACATGACTAAACAACAACAATTTACAATGTAGCTAGTTCTGTATAGTCATTCTATAAATACTCTTCTGGTTCTTTTGTTGGGATCACTAAGCTCTAAAGTTGGCTATACACTAGTAGATGTCAAGTAGATGTTCGTTTTCAACCATGGTGACAAGAAAATCTGAAGAAGCAGCATGGAAAATATTTCTTGAATTAATTAACTTCTCAGTGTTTGTGGTTTTCATTCGGTGAAGTCCATTTATTCCAAAATTTTATGTTAAAAACATACAACAATTTCAACTACTTTTGAATGGCATTCGTCAAGCTGTACAAAATTTTGTACAAATTTTCATCCAAAAATCTACTAGTGTATAGCCAGCTTAAAACTGATCTCCATCTTTTCGTGAAGTTTCAGTAGTTTGTCTGGACTAGGCTGGTTCAAATGAACTATAACCTTCACTACTAGATGTGCTCACTGTGTGCGCTGTATAAACTGTATGTAGCCTCAGCTACATACAGTACACAGCACAGTGTTAAGGCAGTGGGATGTCACGTTCCTTTCTTTCACCTAGAACACATTCGAGTTGGGCGGAGCTACGCTCAGTCTTTCACAAGGAGCTTTGTCCTATGAATGAATATAAAACTTCCTCAGATTGGCTGTCAGAGATTGTGATGTCATCTGCCTTCCTCTCCACCTCAGCGAATTAGAGGAAACTTTGTATTAATTCAGAGAATACAAAGCTGTCTATCAATGGCTGAGCAGTGCTCAGACCAACTCAGTTTTGTTTCAGGGATGGGAAGTGAAGTTCCCATCCCACTGCCAGAACACACAGCTGTGTAACATACGTGGCTGAGGCTACATACAGTTTATACAACGTATACAGCAAACACAACTAGTGGCGAAGGAGATAGTTCATTTGGATTAGCTTGGTTCAAACAAACTATTTAAACTGCACGAGAAGAAGATGGAAATCACATAGTTGATTTTCTCTGTTCTTTTGGTAGTTCAGATGTGAAAGCAGAAATAGGAACCACCCATAGGACCTTTGTTTTTTTGTTTTTTTACTAACTAACACTGTGTCAGGACCTGGCCTCCTGTTGTCAATTTTAGAACAGGAAAGTGGAACAAAGCAGGATATCCTTCAGACAACTTCCTACTTATTTTGCAGCTTCAAGACATCCAAGTGTCAGCACTTGGCACTATATTCATATTCAGTAGTTTAGATCATCAGCATCTTATTTTTGCATGCAGGCACAGCTCAATAACATTTTAGAAAAGGATTCTGCTGAGACAGTTTTCTCAGCCAAAACACTGTGCAATCAATTTTACCTGCACACAGGTTTGCCTTATATATTGGCAGCCCCAAGTATCACAAAAAATTATATATCTTGTGTTATTAGCTCAAAGCCCAGCAAAAGGAATAGGAATCATCATATACCATACACTTTGGGTTCACCTTACGAGCATGTTCCTTGCGCGTGTAGGTATTTGGAATCACGAGAAAGAACAAGCATGGAGACCCCACTTTTCTCAATGACAGAATAGTAATACAGCCTGGTCATCTCCCCACCCTCAAGGACTGGACTGGACAATGAAAAAACATAACCTTCCCAAAAGAGTTACATTCAAAGAATGCCATGAATGATAACTGTTACCAGGGCTGTTAGAAAGCAGGAGGCCCCGTACAGCCTACCTGACAGCTCCCTATCCAAAAATATCAAAACAATATTTTCACTAAAAATACACTAACATCATTATTAGTATTGTATTGAGTAAACACAGTTTACTGTGGTTCAGTTATGAATGAGCACAGTGGGACTCACTCATGTGTTCATTCACTAAATGAAGGGGCCAGTAAATTACATATTTATTGGCCCCTTCTCCTGCTCTCCATCCTAAACATCCCTGTGTTTACCACCAGCAGCCAGCGGTAGAGGGAAGACAGCAGCGTGGTGGGGCAGGCACACAGGGGGGCACACAGCAGAAAAAATCAGACAGGAGTAGGACAGGGTGGGGGAGTCAGTGCAGCAGGGGGGCACAATTACAGAACAATGCCTTGTGTTTGTGTCTTTCCCTGCTGCAGCTGATGGCCGGTGGGAGGGAGAAGGGGAGGGCTTTCAGCTACTGTAGGGAGAGACATGGACACAGGGCATCATTCTGTAATTGCGCCCCCGATTCCCTCCCCGTCCTGTCCGGGACCCTGTGGCCCTTTATAGGAGGACCGGTGGTACTCCCTTTTTGGCAGCCCTGACTGTCACAGTTGCTTATGTTTTCAACTGAACTGTGAAGCCATAAAATGGCTGATGTCATAACCGACCACATGTGCAAGAGTACTATGGCAACTGCAGATTAAACAGAGGCTAAGATGTCAGCTTCCCTAGGTTTAAAAGGATAGAAGAGTTTAGTTCTACTTTAAAGCGGTATTAAATCTAAAAACAAATATGTATTATATTGCAGCCACAATTCGCACATGAGCTTTTTTTGAGTGTATTCAGGTGTTTTTGCTCCCACAGACTCCCATAGAATGTTTGTGTCTGTAAACACTCAATACAAACGTTTGAATGTATTTTTGCACCTGGAAACTCTTCTCCACTTCCAGAGCTGCTCTCCTCCCACTGCCCAGTCCAGGAAACAAACACCTAAAGCTTGATACACATGCAAAATACACTTGCACAAAGCTGGTGAAACATCTGTAAAATGTCCAAAAAAGTCCTTCAAAATCACTAGGAATATGCTCTGCTCAGGTGTGAAAGTGGGCTTAGATGTGGTGACTACATTTATTTTCTTTTTTTAAAGGTTTTTTCCTTATTTTCAATTGTTGATTTGGTCATAATTTATTTTTCCACTTCCTTTAAAGTAGAACTAAAGGCAAAACTTTTTTCATTTTGGATAGAGATAGGGAGGTTATATCTATTATCAGGTTTTTTTACCATTTGTGTCCCATTCGGAAGATTTCCCTTGACTTCCTGTCCCATACCCAAAACAGGAAGTGAGAGAAAATTCATCCAAAGAGAGGATCCCTGGAAGTTGCCAAAGTCACAGCAACTAGTCCCCCAACAGGAAGTGAGAGAAAATGTCCCCTTTATTCCTGTTCTTGAAACAACCCAAAAAATCTGGATTTTCTTTTCTTTCATCAATTTTGATGATAAGGGTAAACATTACAATAGAGAGGATGAATCTCTTTAACGGGGGAACAAACAGCAATAAAAATCTGACAGGTGTTCTAATCTCTCTCCGTGCTATCCAAAAAATAAAGTGCTTGTGGATCAATGTTCTGATAGGGCTGTTCACTAGTAAGCTGTTCCTAAGAATCAGTCCCCCAGCAGATACTTTCTTCAGTTTTATTAAATACAGGTGATACTCGAAAAATTAGAATATCGTGCAAAAGTTCATTTATTTCACTAATGCAACTTAAAAGGTGAAACTAATATATGAGATAGACTGATTAAATACAAAGCAAGATAGTTCAAGCCATGATTTGTCATAATTGTGATGATTATGGCTTACAGCTCATGAAAACCCCAAATCCACAATCTCAGAAAATTAAAATATTACATGCAATCAATAAAACAAGGATTGTACATAGAACAATATCGGACCTCTGAAAAGTATAAGCATTCATATGTACTCAGTACTTGGTTTGGGCCCCTTTTGCAGCAATTACTGCCTCAATGCGGCGTGGCATGGAAGCTATCAGCCTGTGGCACTGCTGAGGTGTTATGGAAGTCCAGGATGCTTCAATAGCAGCCTTCGGCTCTTCTGCATTGTTCGGTCTCATGTCTCTCATCTTTCTCTTAGCAATGCCCCATAGCTTCTCTACGGGGTTCAGCTCAGGCGAGTTTGCTGGCCAATCAAGCACAGTAATCCCACGGTCATTGAACCAGGTTTTGGTGCTTTTGGCAGTGTGGGCAGGTGCCAAGTCCTGCTGTAAAATGAAGTCAGCATCCCCATAGAGTTCGTCTGCGGAAGGAAGCATGAAGTGCTTCAAAATCTCCTGGTAGACGGCTGCGTCGACCCTGGACTTAATGAAGCACAGTGGACTAACACCAGCAGATGACATGGCTCCCCAAATCAAGACAGACTGTGGAAACTTCACACTGGACTTCAAGCATCTTCCAGTGTGTGCCTCTCCATTCTTCCTCCATACTCTGGGTCCTTGGTTTCCAAATGAGATGCAAAATTTGCTCTTAACAGAAAAGAGGACTTTGGACCACTAAGCAACAGACCAGGTCTGTTTTTCTTTAGCCCAGGTAAGACGCTTCTGATGTTGTTTGTTGTTCAGGAGTGGCTTGACAAGAGGAATAGGACATTTGAAGCCCATGTCCAGGATCCATCTGTGTGTGGTGACTCTTGATGCACTGACTCCAGCCTCAGTCCACTCCTTGTGAAAGTCCCCAACACTTTTGAATGGCCTTTTCCTGACAACCCTCTCCAGGCTGCTGTCATCCCTGCTGCTTGTGCACCTTTTTCTTGCACACTTTTCCCTTCCACATAATTTTCTATTAATGTGTTTTGATACAGCACTCTGGGAACATCCAACTTCTTTTGCAATTACCTTTTGAGGCTTTCCCTTCTTATGGAGGGAGTTTCGATGAGGGTTTTCTGCACAACTGTCAGGTCAGCAGTCTTTCCCATGATTGTGATTCCTACTGAACCAGACTGAGAGACCATTTAAAGGCTCAGGAACCCTATGCAGGTGTTATGGCTTAATTAACTGAATGGGTGGGACACTTTGAGCCTAGAATATTGCACCTTTTCACAATATTCTAATTTTCTGAGATTGTGGATTTGGGGTTTTCATGAACTGTAAGCCATAATCATCACAATTATGACAAATCATGGCTTGAACTATCTTGCTTTGCATGTAATGAGCCTATCTCATATATTAGCTTCACCTTTTTAGTTGCATTAGTGAAATAAGTTAACTTTTGCACAATATTCTAATTTTTCGAGTATCACCTGTATATGTGAGATTAAATGAGCAGGACTGTCAATATAGGTAAGCCTTGTGTAAAACTCTGCTCTAATTTCTACAACACATGACTTTTAAAAAAGAATATAAATGCCAAATGAGAAAATAATAAGAGATACGCTGCAAACATAAATTGTTTGATATTTACTCTATTAATATTTAGTGTAAGGGTGACCATACTTCGGCAGATTCTCCTTAAGAATTAGGTGTTTGGTAACACATTACTATCTATGTCACTGGTGGGACACCAGGATCAGTCATGCTTCTGAGGTAACATATGACAGCATGCGCACTACTTAATACTCTTTCCTTTTTTTTTTTAATGGATTGGTATGAAAGGACTGTCAATCTACTTGCATGGGGCAAAATGAGTGTGATAATGAGCTGCTCTGAAACCATACACAAACTTTATTACCTCAATGGGAGGTCATAATAGACTTGAATAGAGGGAATTTTTGCAATAATCAGGTCAGTTGTAGCCAACTCCAAAGAGAGTGAATTTATCTAGGAAGCTATTTTATAAAACTGAATTGTCAGGACTGAAACTGATTACATTTGTGTCACTCCTCTGACTCCTTAAGATTGATTTCCACAATCAATAGGCTTGCTTCTTTCAGCAAAGCTAAAACTGAAACAGCTAGCTATGTGAAAAGGTTGCAAGTGCTCCACCTACTGGTTCAAAAGGAGACTAATAATATTATGTTCAATATATCAAATTACCTGACAAAAATTAAATAGATAAGGAAAAATAAAGAAAACATGTACAAAGCTGCTCTATATTCGCTTTTATAAGTACTGTTCACCTAAAATACCCTATCATCATTTGCCTCATGTATCATTAAAGTTCAACGATAGGCAAAACCTTTTTGCGTTTTGGATAAAGTGGGGAGGGATTAGAACACCTGTCAGTTTTTTTTATTGCTGTCTGTGCCCCTGTTAGGCAGGTTTGCCATCTCTATTAGTTCTGCTTACCATTCTCAACAAAAATGGTTGTCCCCAGAACAGAATTAGTGGGAATATCTTTCAATGTAGACACTAGCTCTGGTGACCTTTGTGACAGCCATAGACTCCTTCACTTTAAAGAAATTTTCTCTCACTTCCTGTTTTGGCTATGGGACAAGAAGTGAAGGGAAATCTCCCCATAGGAACACAGACGAGAAAAATAAATCTTACAGGGGCTATAACCCTCCCTTCTACTTTAATTAAATCTTTCATACTTTATAAAAGATAGAGCTAATTGTAATTACAGAGATAAAAAACAAGGATTGTCCCCGACTCTTCATTCTCACTTTTAAGAACTAAAGGTAGAAAGACTTAGGAACTTCTGGCCGAGCCCCTGACAACCTCCCTCTTTTCTTAACCTTACCCCTTCTAATCTCCTCCTTCCTCCTAATGCATTCCAGTTTCCGCTATCCCCTACACTCAGGCTGGCATTACCTTTACCTCTATCCCTTCCGCCTTCCCCCCTTGTCCCCTCCAAACCCATCGAACTTTAATTACAGAGATAAGAAAACAATAATTGCCCACCACTCTTCACTCTCACTTTGAAGAACTAAAAGTTCAAATACTTAGGAACTTCTGGCCGAGCCCCTAAAAACCTCCCTCTTTCCTTACTCTTACCCCTTCTGATCTCCTCCTTCCTCCTAATGCATTCCAGTTTCCGCGATCCCCTACACTCGGGCTGGCATTACCTTTACCTCTATCCCTTCTGCTTTCCCCCCTTTTCCCCTCCAAACCCATCTAATTTTAACTACAGAGATAAGAAAACAAGACTTGCCCACCACTTTTCACTCACACTTTGAAAAACTAAACGTTCAAAGACTTAGAAACTTCTAGCCGAGCCAGTGACAACCTCCCTCTTTCCTTACTCTTACTCCTTCTGATCTCCTCCTTCCTCCTAATGCATTTCAGCTTCCGCTAACCCCTACAGTCAGACTGGCATTACCTCTACCTCTCCCCTTCCACCTTGCCCCTTTGTCCCCTCCAAACCCATCTAATTTTAATTACAAAGATAAGAAAACAAGAATTGCCCACCACTTTTCACACTCACTTTGAAAAACGAAAAGTTCAAAGACTTAGGAACTTCTGGCCGAGCTCCGGACAACCTCCCTCTTTCCTTACCCCATCAGATCTCCTCCTTCCTCCTAATGCATTCCAGTTTCCGCTATCCCCTACACTCAGGCTGGCATTACCTCTACCTCTCCCCCTCCATCTTCCCCCCTTTTCCCTCCAAACCCATCTAAATACCACTAAAGTTAACTACAATATCCCTTACTATTGGCAACTACACCCAGAAATGTCCATCTGCACACTTCTTAGGTCACTTGTGCACAATATTTGAGTGCTTCATCCTGGTTGGTAAAATCCTTGAAAAAACATTACATTATATGTGAAAAGAAAACAAGAATTGCCCGTCACAGCCCATTGAATTTCATCTTTCTTTTGCTGGTTAGAAATCCAAAATCTGCATGGCTGCTATGGGCAATGTTCAAATTTAATGCTCATATGCATTTGAATATCAACAGTGGATCCTATTTATCAAAGTATCTAAAAGAATAACGGTCTGTATTGCTCCAGAGCAACCAATCAGATTTAACCTATTATTCTTTACTTATTATGCAGTACAGGTTCACATATGGCAGTTGTGGTGCAACAAGAACAATTCTTGTCTCAGACAGTTTGATAAATGAGGCCCTCCTTGGTTTTCCCATAATCATTATATTCATTTTACTTGGGCTACTCTGGGCTTTTTTGCCAAAACAGATACACTATCTGAAAAGATCATCAGATGCATAAACAGTATAATAAAATAGATATCCAGATTATTGTTTCAGGTGGCAGAGACTCACATAATGGTAATGAATATTATTATAGCCAAGGGAGGCAGCCACGCATTGCTGTAAAATGTGACATTTTATGGGAAATGAGACTATAGAACGTCTTTGGTGTCATCACTGTAATTTAACCTGCCAGAATGACAGAAAATGAAATGTAATATCCTTCATGTTTTTCTCTGAAGCAGTTAACATATTATAAACTATCGGCACATAGCTATGTATTCCTTTATGATATGACAGCCCTGGGACATATCAAATGAAAACTATTCATATTCACTTTATTAGTATAACGATTTACCCTTTTTTTTTTTTTTTTGAGATTTCAGCTTTGGGAGGTTGTTTACTCTGAGCGAGAAGTTTTTATAACTCTGTAAACTCATAAATATTCCAGAAACATGCTGAAGGATGCTAAGGAGTCACTTTTCAGGGTAGTTCGGCTATTTCTTGGATGCTGTTTCTTTTGAAGTCAGACCATGGGCTCATAAAACAAAGGGTGACATTTATTGTTTCATATTTACCAGCACCGCAGGCTCTCATTACTATTTATATATGCATTGTGCTACTAGCAATGCAGATGTATGGTGGAGCAGAGCTATAGTAAAGTAGGAGTATGTTGTGGATAAAAGAAGAGGTAAAACTCTCAAACCATATTTTAAACATGGTAAAGTTGAAGATAACCTTCTCAACTCATGTAATACAAAGGGTCTAATACTTCCCATATGATCAAGGATTTTATTCAGACACATACAGTGGGGTTGATTTGCTAAAACTGGAGAGTGCTAAATCCAGTGCAGCGGTGCATGGTAGCCAATCAGCTTCTAACTTAAGCTTGTTCAATTAAGCTTTGACAAAAAAAACATGGATGCTGATTGGTTTCCATTCAGAGCTGCACCAGATTTTGCACTCTCCACTTAGTAAATTAACCCCAGTATATTATCTGAATGTTTTTTTTTTTTTATCAAATTCCTTCTGTGTGTGCAGTTTTTGTTTGATTTTGGTGTTATTTCGAAGAGCTTTTATTACCTAAAGTACTAATAATCTACTGAGACTGCACTGTGCATGACAGATGGCTAAAATCAAGATAGTGATGTTCCAGGAGAGATTTCCCCTATACATTCTTGAGATGTGATGAGAGTGCAAAAAACATAAAAGAGGGAAAAACTGGAGAGGACTAAAGAAATGCAGTAGTATAAAAAGGAAGGAAATCCATAAATATCACACCATCTAATCTGACCACCCTTAAACAGAAATACAATTATCATTGGAGCTCTACATCCTTGAAATACTTAGGTGTCCGAATTACAGCATCATACTCCTCACTATATCAGGCGAATTTCCCCCCCCTATTCCAAGAAATTAACCGCTTGCTGAACCATTGGACCACTTTGCCCATCTCTCTCCTGGGACGTATAAATATTCTAAAAATGTCTATCCTTCCTAAACTATTGTACTTATTTGAGAGACTTCCAGTGGCAATACCAATGTCTCAGTTGAAAATTCTTCAAAGAAGAAGCCTCCGTTTTATATGGAACAATGCCTCACATAGGGTGGCGGGCTCGGTGGTCCTGGCACGCAAGCTTAAAGGGGGCCTTGGTGCCCCTGACTTTATCAAATACTACTACGCCTCTCACCTAAGGGTCCTTACTTCGTGGACCAACAGAACTGCCCCAAACAGATGGGCGGATATTGAAATGAGCATAACATCCCCAGTACACCCGTGCTACATGCTCTGGCCGTCCACGGACAAATATATGCCCCAGCTGAGAACCCTATGCCTGGCCCCAATGCTTTTTACATTGGCAATATGGAAGAAATGCTCCACTAAATACTCACTTTCATCCACATGCTCACCTCTCACCAACATCCTCTTTAACCCAGACATCCCAGATAGTCTGTCCTATGAACGTATGTTGCCATGGACTAAGGCCGGGATTTTTCAATTGCGACAGCTAGTCAACCCAGCCACGAGACACTTAATATCTTTTGAGGACCTTAAAAAACACCACCAACTACCCAAAACAATATTTTACTCATACCTACAAATCAGACATTTCTTTTCCATCAAAACTCCCATACTATCTTTAGATAAACCTACCCAGTTTGAAATGCTTTGTGCTACCGGCCCTCATGAACCCCAATTAATATCCACCATTTATAGCATACTCCATGAGGCCAATCCCCTAACAGTAGATACACATCATTATATGAAGAAATGGACACAGATTCTCCAACATGACATATCTCTTCTAGACTGGGACAAGATTTGGATCTCCATTTCCAAGAGTTCCCGATGCATTTCCCACAAAGAAATCGGGTATAAAGTACTTATGTTTTGGTATAAAACCCCAGAAAGACTACATGCGGTTGATCCGTCCATATCCCAACGGTGCTGGAGATGTAATAAGGAGGTAGGCTCCCACTTTCACATTTTTTGGGAATGCTCTTTAGTTACACAATTCTGGGAGCAGATCCAAATCTTACTAGAGAAACTGATGGGAATCCTCGTTCCCCTAGACCCCATGTATTATTTACTAGGTCTTCCCTATCAAGGACTTCACAAACCAAAGCAGAAACTGATGGCCTACGTATTATTAGCAGCTAAGAAAGTTATCCCTAAACTTTGGCTATCCACTTCCCCTCCCACCCTTTCACATACTCTAACTACCTTAATGGATATACGTAGAATGGAACACCTAACTGCCATAGTTGAAGACTCCATACAGAAATTTTCCCTCATCTGGCAACCATGGGATGACTATGAAAACAATAGTAAGACAAATGAAAATGGCTGAAACGATGGATTTATATAGTAAATACATGCTTTCTATTTTCTCGGGCTAATACATACTCTACTCTAATGATTGTGCAAATTTTTTCTAACAAGTTCTCCACATCTTGTAGGACAAGTGATGTAATCACAGTTGAACCGCTTAATTAATAACCAAAGGTTCTTATCACTTGATATTTTCAATTTTCAATCTTAAAATTGTAGTGTAAGTTACTCTGCGTTTTCTGATAAGGCTATGCACCCTTGAATGACAGTGTTGAAGCCTCCTGTTTGTCTTGTCACTCTGAATGTGACATCAATGTTATTATAATTGTTATGAAAAATGTTAAATAAACAATTTAAAAAAAAAAAAAAAAAAAAAAAGGAAGGAAATAACATATAAACACATATTTGTTTATCAGTTGGATCCACATGTTTCTTTTCTGTTTGCTTTTTTGCAAATTAGGCTAAAATTGTTTCTGGCCTATAATTTAAATAAACAAAGGCCCATCCACATATCGTGTAAGGGGAATGAGCGTTCTCACGCACTATTTTTGTTGCACGATTTTAACTTTGTGTGTAGTGCATTACGGCAGCCCATATCACTTTAATGGGATGCCCTATGTGCGTTGTCGCCCTACAGAAGTAACATAAGTGAAAAACAGTGCTGCACTACTCCTTTCCAATAATGCTTATACATATAAACTTGTGATTAATAACACAATACAATATTCCAATATGATAATATAAAGCATATATTATAAAAAAAAAAGAAAATAAAAAAAAATCTCTCTGTTTTCTTAAAAATCACTCCACTTTATACTGTGCGTTTATTTTATGCATTTGTATCATTATTAAGGCCTTATGCACACAGAATTTTTGTTAGCTCTCCTAGAAGCCAGCAGCGTTTTGTAGAAAAAAATGCTGACGCTTGTAAAAGTGTCTAAAGCTTTTACAAGCATTTAGGAGCTTTTACAGGTGTCAAGCTCTTATCAATAATTTATTCTGATCATTGAAATTAATTATTGCTCAAGCACTAGCATTTAGGCGCGTTAAGCAGCTTTTAATAGTGTCAAGCGTTTTTTCTGCCCAAATTCTGCTGCTCCTGGACCGCTGTTTTTTTTCCTGCCTCTAAAAGCTCCTACCACTAAATGCTGCTAAAAGCCTCTGTGTGCATGGACACATAGGCTAACATGGAGGGGCGTTTAGAGGCAGGAAAAAAAAAAAACGCCAGATGCTCCTAGAAGCAGCTGTAAAAATGTCCAGTGTGCATGAGGCCTAAAGACAAGATTATTTTTCATTTTTATATGATATATTCTTTTTATTATCTTATTGGAATATTGTATTGTGTTCAACAACGGGTGCATATGTATAAACATTAGTGGAAGGAAGTGGCACAACACGGTTTTTCACAGATAGAGATGTACAACCCCAATTCAAAAAAAGTTGGGAACGCTGTATAAAATTTACATAAAAACCTTATTTTTTTCTTAAAACAGTACATTTTCAGTTTAAACATTTTATATGTTTTCTATTTTTTATTGTGATTAAAATATGGGTTTATGAGATTTGCAAATCATTGCATTCAGTTTTTATGTAGATTTTACGCAGCATCCCAACTTTTTTGGAATTGGGGTTGTACATTGGTGTTAGAATGACACTGAGTGGTTGCAGCAACTCTGTAGTTACTGTGTATATATATATAGGGCACTTATAGTTTAGGGTGTAGCTGCACAGGAGTAAAAAGGGATTGCCCAAAAGAAGTTCCTGTTACCTTTTGGGCAACAAGCTTAGCACAATTTTTACACAGGCATTTTGCTGCAATTCTGACATGTGATTAGAAGTAATCAGAAGTTTTATCAAATGAAATTTAAAAAACTTGTTTATTACTACTACTCGTTTAAAACCCTGAGGCTCGGTTCACACCTAAACCGGCCGCGGATCGCACAGCAACGCTGTCCCTCCCTGTTCACTGTTTCGGGGATGAATCAGGGCAGAATCTTTGCCTGAATTCAGCCCTGAAACGGAGGCAAAGATGCACAGCGTTTCTGTGCAGTGCGCGCCGTAGCCGCCCCGGAGACAGGAGATATTCTCCTGCTATGTGAATTGGATGCAGAGAAAGCTGCATCCAATTTGCATAGGTGTGAACCCAGCCTTAGAGTGCGAAACCATTTCCAGATCAAGTTGTACATTTACATTTATGTGCAACCAGGTCTGTTTCTACACATGAGTACAGGGACCACCATCTAATTTTATGTTTTACATGCATTATGTTTTCATTGACTTGCTGTATGAATATCTGTATTCTCCACTCATATCCTCTTTGATATTTGCAGCTAATTATTCTACAGACCCAGCAGATGTCTCTGACAGCTGCACTGGAGAGGCAGAAAAGTGAACGGAATCCATTTTAAATATGCTTATTATTTTACTGACTAAATTAGTTGTCATGCTATTAAACTAAATAATGATTAACAAGTGTACACAAGATTAATAGACACATCTACAGCAGTTAAAGGAATCCTTTTCTGAGAAAAACACAGAGGCTGTCACTGTTGACTTCTTATTTGTGAGATATGATCGTTGTCTGGCTGTCATGCTGACCCTTTGGCTTCAATATATCAAGTCATCAAACCATAATAAGTATGTAGATGAAAAGCTCTGGCTTTATTTATGTTAACTTTCCTGATCTGCATGTCTATTCTTGGTCAGTGACTTAAAATTTATTGAAGGTAATGGGTCAGTGTAACCACCAGGCAACTAGCATGGCGTCCTCTTATCTGTCTTAATAAATTTTCACCTTAATATACAGAAAAGTAAAATCACTAGTTTAGGCTTTACAAATGACTTTTAAAGGAAATGTGACCAACAAATGTATTTAATAAAAGTGTGAAGGCTGGCATTGATGTTAAAGCTGGCCATAGGTGGTTAGAATCTGAGCCAGTTCAGAAGGACCGGCATTATTATTATTATACAAGTTTTATATAGCGCCAACAGTTTGCGCAGCGCTTTACAACATGAGGGTAGACATTACAGTTACAGTTTCTCCTGGCAGGGACGGCTGCCCGCCACTGACAATAACCGCATAAAAAATCCAACAATCTGGTTGTATCCAACTTGATTGATCGATCAACTTGTGTACAATCTGCCTGCCCATACATGATTTGTCTATGGCTGGCTCAACACTTAAACCACAGCAATCTGCAGAAGCCCAAGCTGATAGCCTAGAGACCAAGGATCCTGAGTCCAACATCATATTGCAAATGTGCTGTGCCAGCTGCTTCGCCAAGCCCACATATTCCTGTGAAATTGTTCTTCTTCTGCTAAACTCTTGTGTAAGAGATTTACCAAATTTATTAAGGTTTGTGAAACAAGTGCTGATGCTAAAACCAGCTGCAGCAAGGATCCTGCAACCATGACCACAGATATAAGACATGCTGGTGGGTTAATTGGATCCTGTCTAAATTGGCCCTAGTATATGTATGAATGTGAGTTAGGGACCTTAGGTTGTAAGCTCCTTGAGGACAGGGACTGATGTGAATATACAATGTATATGTAAAGCGCTGCGTAAATTGACGGCGCTATATAAGCTATACCTTAAATAATAATAATATAGCTACAACTTCTGCATGTCTATCTGTAGTATCTATAAAGGAAAGAGAATTCTCCTTGGAAATAACCATGTTCTAATCAAGATTCCATCGGATCTACTACAGGCAAAAATGGCCCCTTTTAAGTAAGCCCCTCCTCAAAAAAATAATGCACCAAAAATGCCATGGTAGAACAAATGGATGAGTAGTTTGCTTTCACTTTTTATAAATAAAATAATCATAAAGAGTGTTAGGCAAAAACTTTAGCAGAATGATTCAACCTATGTATCCCAAATGATAATGGCATGTCAGATGCCACAGCAGGAGAATCTACACCTTCAAATCACTGGACCAATGGGCAGAGACCCTGGAGGGCTGAGCAGCTATGTGCAACAGCACACGGGAAACATTTATAGTGTGGAAAGGCAGTTTGCAACACACATGGAGTGTTCCTGGCAGCATACATGGTGCAGGACCACGCTTTCTCAGCCTCTATCCAGCTGACATAGTGCTCAAGGTGGAAGACCAAAACAAATATGGCCCTGAGGTTCTCATACTCCCACTGAAACCATGGCACTACCGTTCTCCACACAGGACAAAATATTCTCTACCAGCAGCAGCTATCCATGGTTCTTCCACAGCTCACGGGACTCTGCTGCACTCACAGGCCTTCCCTAAACATTAGACGCCACAGTATTTCTTGCCCATTGCTCCCCACCCTCGGCCAGTACTGTTAAAGGGGCATTGTTTGCAATATGAAAAGGACAGTCCCACTAGCATCCACCACTGACCCTCAGTTTCCCCCTGCAGCAACCACCAGACAGAGCAAAAAAGGAAGGATGAGGCTGGGGACAGACTAAAGGGAATACTACTTATCCCACTCAGCAAACAAACTTGCCAAGAGCCACAGTCATCCACCACGGTGACTGCAGCAGAACACCTTTGGCTAGAGAGCTATGGTGCTGTTGACCTGTAATGAGGACATTATGATAAACCACAAGGCTGGCCAATCATATGCGCACCCCCCCCCCCCCCCGGGCAAAAACACTGCAGGCTGCCCAAAAAATTGCATGCACTCAAAGGCTGCAACTAAGTAGACTACCAGGATGCTACTCTTGCAGGTGGCACCATACCCAGCTGGTGAATATCTAAAGCAGAGCTGTGTCCTCCAATAAACAAAAGAAAAATACCCAATTTTCCAGGTAATCCCCAGTTCCCATTCACATGCTCTGGATAACATCTGTGTTAAAGGGGATTTTAAGAGATACTGTAAATGTCTTTTAGTTTTGTAAGTACTACATGTAAACAATAAGAAGGAATCCCCTCTAACAAGTCATAGGTTTTGACATGATATAGAACTGCAATGAGAGATATCAACCACGGTACCAACTTCAAGTTAAACCTAATAATGCAACACAACTTTAAAGCAGACCTCTCTCTCTCCCTCTTCACTCTCTCAAACAACATTGACTATTCTTAATCCTTAGGCTTCTTGCATTCGTAAATATAATATTTCTATTTATTATATTTACTTGTTTCACCCTTTTTCTTGCATTTTTTCAGTTACTTCCTGGTTTCTATGCCTAGGCAAATCATGTCATACATCCCAGGAGCCTTCAGGAGGGAAGGAGAGGTTTTCCCAGCTAAGCACACCCTCCTGCCTGCATGCCTGAGCTAAGAGCAGATGGATTCCTGAAAGTAAATGCTACAGGAATCATCTGCCCCTACTTCAAGCGGAGTTCCAGTTATTTGTGTGTTTATTAAAAGTCAGCAGCTACAAAAAGTGTAGCTGCTGACTTTTAATAAACACACACTCTCCTGTCCCATGATCCAGCAATGCGGCCACCCGAACCCTCGGTTCCCTCCCTCTCCTCTCCCCTCTCACAAGTGTGGGCACCCAGCTGTGAGAGCTTGCAGCTTTACAGCCGTGTGTGCAATGCACGAGTTATACTGCGCCTTCTTAATGGCTGGGCAATCTTTTGGGACCTGTGACGTGTCCCAGAAGATTGCAGGGAGGGAGGGGGAGAGGAGAACTTCCGTTCGAGTCGCCTAGGTGGCCTGAGCAGAAGTGGGAGCTGGGTACCTGTCAAAACTAGGTACCCACTCCCCCCCCACCAAAAAAAAATTACAAGCCAAATGTGGCATGTAAGGGGGTGAGGAGCCCTTAAATCAGAACTTCTACTCTTGGGTGGAACTCTGCTTTAAGATGGCCATGATAGGAAATGATAGTGTTTTTTTCAAATTGATTTCTCAACAAAATAAAGCATGGAGACATGGTTGGATGGTAAAGTTTGCTTTGAATATTAAAAATGAATCAAATAGCATTTTTGGTTTGTGGTTCACAGATGTAGAGCAGTTCTGCTTTAACAAAGATTGAATATATATTATATTACACCAAGCACTGGAAACAGTTCTGGGATGTGGGTTGCTGGGGGCTGCAAAATGTGAGGACACCTTGTTAGCACACCAAAAGGCTCTCATCATATAAGGGGTTTTCCCTACCTCCCAACTTTTTGAGATGGGAACAAGAAACACCTATTAGCAAAAGTATGTAGGCAGAGGACACACCCCTTCCACGCCACCTTAAAGGAGAAACATACAAAAAAACGACTTTTCCTTTATATTGGCTTTTGAAATTTACAAATGCAGCAATTTAGAAATTGGATAAAAGGTTTAGCACTGGGAAACGCTTTTTGAAAGATAAAGTGCATTTTATATACAACTATATAGATCAGACCAGAATGAAGGACAAATAAGGAGTAAAGAGGGACAGAGGGACTTTGTTCCAAATTAGGGACAGTCCCTCGAACTCAGGGATAGTTGGGAGCGATGGTTTTCTATGTGCTCTAAAATTTCCTTTAGGAAATCCTGGAGTGGTATACTGCAGCTGCGGTTATTGTGAAATCAGGCAGCATTCATTATAGAATACATTGGTGATAATCCCCTGGAGTAATTACAGTAAATGAGGAAAATCTCTGATCTGCTGACAAGACTCAGTCAAGTAAAAGTGTGCTGGTCTTCCTGGGAGATGACTGAGCATTGCAGAGTCTGTACACAGTCTGCTCATAATCCGTTCTAATGAAGCACACAGTCACTATCTACTTCACATGGCTCATCCAGAAATATTTCTCATAAACAAGACCCATGGGTTACAGAAAGCCAACTAAGTCAGCTTTGCGGCTTGTCTCACAACTGCACACCCATTAGTACAATCGGGCCTGCTATAATGTGGCCCATAAGGGAAGCAGAGATAAGGTAGGAGAAAATATTTAATAACAATTCTAAAAAGCGCAACAGACACTTGCATGTCATTTGATGAGTATAGCTGCAATACGTTCCTTCCATTTAGATCTGACATGTCACCTACGCACAAAAGCAGATTAAATGAGCTCACCCAGTATTTATGGAAATCCACTACTGTACTGAAGATTTAATAGAATTAAGAAGGTAATCAAATACACTTAGTATAACATTTTTTTTCCATCTTCATTATCTACTGGGGTATATTTAGCTTCTATCCTGCTCTTAGAGCCCTTGCACACTGGGGCGGTTTGCAGGCGCTATTGCGCTAATAATAGCGCCTGCAAACCGCCCCGAAAGTGCCGCTGCTGGCATTCCAATGTGAAAGCCCCGAGGGCTTGCACACTGGAGCGATGCGCTGGCAGGACGGTAAAAAAAGTCCTGCCAGCAGCATCTTCGGAGCGGTGAAGGAGCGGTGTGTATACCGCTCCTTTACCGCTCCTGCCATTGAAAACAATGGGACGGCGCGGCTATACCGCCGGCAATGCGCCTCTGTAGAGGCGCTTTGCCGTGGTATTTAACCCCTTCTCGGCCGCTAGCGGGGGGTAAAACCGCCCCGCTAGCGGCCGCATACCGGCCGCATACCGGCGGTAAAACGCCGCTAATAATAGCGGCGTTTTACCGCCGACGCCGCCCCCGCCCCAGTGTGCAAGGGCTCTTACAACACAGACAATTTACCCAAAAATTGTAAACCCAACATTTTATATTCCCGATACGTGCCTGCTGTACCATGTACTTGTATGAACAAGTTTCCTGTTCTCTTTGTATTGCTTCCGTTGTGTGAAATACCTGGTGATCCTGCCAGTCCTGCTAGTAACATTTTTTTTCATCTTCATTATCCACTGGGGTAGATTTAGCTTCTATCCTTCTCTTACAACACAGACAATTTACCCTCATACACGTTCAAGCATGTTCCACATCAACCAAGTTATGCATAGTTGCCTGTAGGCAGTCTTATTATAATTAGGGGGTGGGGCATTAATTTCTAGGCGTGGCATAGTGGGGAAAGAAAAATGGAGCGTGCAAAGTGCGCCGCGGCGAAACATGGGCGTGGTTTAAGAAAAATATTGAGAGTGGCTTAAAGGGGCGTGGCTCAAAGGGGTGTGGTTAGCATCTGAGATGAACGAGGGTGGAGCGAGAGAGAAAGAAAGAAAGATAGGGAGGGAAGGAGAGAGAAGGAAGGAAAGAAAGAGGAATGGAAGGACAGCAGGCCCAGATCCTACACCACAATAGAAATATGTGTATTCCAGAAAGTTTAACAATCAGCAGGAAAAAGATACTCCAAACACCTAGTGTTAGCGCTTCAATCATCCCGACACCATGGTTGTTATGGTGTCAGGATGATTGAAGTGCATTATTTCTATTATTACATTGTAATATAAAATGAAATCATTAAACTCACCATAATGCAGAATCAGTGGGCGCCCTGAGCGTGTCACCTGCCACATCGCCTGCCACCAGATCCATCAGGTGCCCCCAGCAGAGTCCCTCCTTACATCAGGTGCCCCCCACAGAGTCCGTCCTTACATAAGGTGCACCCAGCAGAGTCCGTCCTTACATCAGGTGCCCCCAGCAGAGTCCGTCCTTACATCAGGTGCCCCCAGCAGAGTCCCTCCTTACATCAGTGCCCCCAGCAGAGTCCGTCCTTACATCAGGTGCCCCCAACAGAGTCCGTCCTTACATAAGGTGCCCCCCAGTGGAGCCCCTCCTTACATCAGTGTCTCCAGCAGCAGAGCCCCTCCTTACATCAGTGTCCCCAGCAGCGGAGCCCCTCCTTACATGAGTGTCCCAAGCAGTGGAGCCCTTCCTTAAATCAGTGTCCCCAGCAGCGGAGCCCTTCAAATTTTGTGTCCCCAGCAGCGGCGCCCCTCCTTACATCTTGTGTGTCCAGCAGCGGAGGCCCACCTTACATTTGGTGTCCCCATCAGCGGAGCCCCTCCTTACATCTTGTGTCCCCAGCAGTGAAGCCCCTCCTTACATCAGTGTCCCCATCTGCGGAGCTCCTCCTTACATCCGTGTCCTCAGCAGCGAAGCCCCTCCTTACATCACTGTCCCCATCAGCGGAGCGCCTCCTTACATCAGTGTCCCCATCAGTGAAGCTCTGCCCTACATCACTGTCCGCATCAGGGGAGCTCCTCCTTACATCAGTGTCCCCATCAGTGGAGCTCCTCCTTACATCAGTGTCCCCATCAGCAGAGCCCCTTTCTTACATCAGTGTCCCCAGCAGCGAAGCCCTCCATACATCAGTGTCCCCATCAGAGGAGCCCCTTTTTACATCAGTGTCCCCATCAGCGGATCCCCTCCTTACATGAGTGACTGTCTGTCCCCTCTCGTCAGACACGGGGTGGAGGGTTGGCGGCAGCTTCTGTTCCCGGCTTAGTTTTTCTGTGTGTTCAGTGGAGAGGGGCCTCCGATCCGCGCAACCAATCGGCTTCAGTGTACAAATGAATTGTCTACTTGTACACTGAATAGAGAAGCCGATTGGCTTCCCTTCCCCTCTCCACTTAACACACAGGGAAATAGTCCTCATGGTGGCCATCTTTTTGTAGCCCGCCAGCAGTTTTTGCCAAAAACATTCCCGATTTCCCGGGACAAAGGCAAAATCCTGGGAATTTAATCGGGACGAGCTCCGATCGGGACGAGGGTCCCAGAATCGAGATTGTCCCAGGAAAATCAGGACCATTGGCAAGTATGAGTTATGGGTATATAATTGTGATTCACAATTATATACCCATAACTTGGTTGATGTGGAACGTGCTTGAACGTGTATGAGGGTAAATTGTCTGTGTTGTAAGAGCAGGATAGAAGCTAAATATACCCCAGTGGATAATGAAGATGGGAAAAAAATGTTACTAGCAGGACTGGCAGGATCACCAGGTATTTCACACAAAGGAAGCAATACAAAGAGAACAAGATACTTTTTCATACAAGTACATGGTACAGTAGGCACATATCGGGAATATAAAATGTTGGGTTTACATACTCTCTAATATTATTATTATTATTATGCAGGATTTATATAGCGCCAACAACATCGGGAAACACAGTCCAATTCAATACAAGAGGAGTCAGAGGGCCCTGCTCGTTAGAGCTTACAATCTAGATAATAATCTAGAATAATATTCACAATTTGTGAATATTAAAGAGTATGTAAACCCAGCATTTTATATTCCTGATATGTGCCTGCTGTACCATGTACAAAACATGTATTAAAAAGTATTGTATTGCTTCCTTGGTGTTAAATACCTGGGGATCCTGCAAGTCCTGCTAGTCCCTCTGCTTCCCACATAAGTCATGACAGCACAGCGTGGTCAGTTCTCTATCTGCACTGGGAACTCAGCCTGCTCTCCTCCAATGATCAGACTTGTCCTGACATGCGCTCCTCCCCCCACCCTCACAGCCATTCACTGGGAAGACCAGCGTGCTGCTGTTTCTTCTCCCCTATCTCTCTAAGATCATTATGAAGCTGAGAACAGAGATTGAGTCTTCACTTATAAGAAAGAAAAAAGGGTAAATAAGGCATTTATAATATATACTGTGTATAGAAATCTATATATACAGTATCTATATATACACACACAAGTGTTTTGCCCTTCATTTCTATTTTAAACTAAATGGGTTGTTTTATACCATGAGGGTTTACTTATACTTTAAATTCAGAACTAAATATTTAAAGCAGGGTGTAGTTTGCCATACATAAAGATTTCCTTCAATTTACCGTTCTGTAACTTGTAGAAAATTGGGCTAAACATTTGAGCTACATGTAGTCTTGTGATTCCTCCTTATGCTCATTCCACTGATCAATTTACCCACAACTGTCCATACAAAAAAAAAGCTCCATACTCTCCATCACCACTAATCTGGCAGTGAACATCTCATTTAAACAGCTATCTTGGCACACTTTTGATGGTTGTGAACTACACTGTTCATGAAGCAACCTAAAAGGCTGTTATCCTAATTAATGTTTCACTAATTACTAAGTTGGAATAAGCATGCAGTCAGTAACATGTCGGGATAAAAAAGTCAACAAAGGCAGCTGACATATTTCTATCCTCACACATTCACTTTAAAGAGTAACTCCACTTTTGTTGAGAAAAAACATTCTCCTCTGGGTGATCTATGTACATTGCATGGATTTTAACAAACTTTGTAGCAGTTTCCTACATTTACTTATTCTGAAGAAATAACTGTTTGTTTGCCTGTGTCCTTGAGCAAACTGAGTCTAATGGGAGTGATTTTATAATTATCAATCAGATACTGTACCTGCAGGGTTCTAATGAGGAAAGTGTCAGGGTCTGCATTCCTTTAGACATGATTTTTCCTTTGGGAATATCTCAAAGATTACATTTTTGTTGCAGGGGATGCCAAAAATCTGACTTGTATCTTTGTTCAGACTTCTGGGAAAATCAGTGAGCCAATCACATAAGCAGGAAGGCTGCATTCACACCTAAACTTTGCATTTTTATTAGAGAGTTTTTTGAGCATTTTTAAAAAGTGTATTGCAAGCATTTTATAAGCGTATTACAAGCATTTTACAGCTTCAGGCATTTTTGTTTAGCCAATAGAAAGCACTAGGGGAAAGAGAGGGAGAGGATATTACGGGTGTAGAGCTGCTGTTTGAGCAGAAAACGTGTGACAAAAATGCTAGCAAAACCCTCAAATCAGGAATTTCTATTGAAGTCTATGGGGCAAAAACATTTGTAATCTGCCAAAAAGAAGCTCATGTACTTTTTTGAATGACAGGCGTTTTGCTTCAGGCGACAGAACACTCCCAGGTGACCATGGGCCATTGAAATGAATGGGATTTGGCTTGTTGAGCATTTTAGAGCTACAAGCTTCAAGCATAAAATCGCTAAGGTGTGAACGGGGCCAAAATTTAATTTCCAGGGCACGTTCTGTACACCGTCCGTGTACAGAATGCCTCCAAGAAGTCGTATTGCATTTTTACAGAAAATTACAAAGCTGCAGACTGATAGGACAAGGTCATTTTTAATAACATTCAATTACAATATGACTCGAGTCGTAATTGTATATGCTATATATATATACACAGTGGGGACGGAAAGTATTCAGACCCCCTTAAATTTTACACTCTTTGTTATATTGCAGCCATTTGCTAAAATCATTTAAGTTCATTTTTTTTCCTCATTAATGTACACACAGCTCCCCATATTAACAGAAAAACACAGAATTGTTGACATTTTGCAGATTTATTAAAAAAGAAAAACTGCTCACATGGTTCTAAGTATTCAGACCCTTTGCTCAGTATTTAGTAGAAGAACCCTTTTGATCTAATGCAGCCATGAGTCTCTTTGGCAAAAATGCAACAAGATTTTCACACCTGGATTTGGGGATCCTCTGCCATTCCTCCTTGCAGATCCTCTCCAGTTCTGTCAGGTTGGATGGTAAACGTTGATGGACAGCCATTTTTAGGTCTCTCCAGAGATGCTCAATTGTGTTTAAGTCAGGGCTCTGGCTGGGCCATTCAAGAACAGTCACAGAGTTGTTGTAAAGCCACTCCTTCGTTATTTTAGCTGTGTGCTTAGGGTCATTGTCTTGTTAGAAGGTAAACCTTCAGCACAGTCTGAGGTCCTGAGCACTCTGGAGAAGGTTTTTGTCCAGGATATCCCTGTACTTGGCTGCATTCATCTTTCCCTCAATTGCAACCAATCATCCTGTCCCTGTAGCTGAAAAACAACCCCACAGCATGATGCTGCCACCACCATGCTTCACTGTTGGGACTGTATTGGACAGGTGATGAGCAGTGCCTGGTTTTCTCCACACATACCGCTTAGAATTAAGGCCAAAAAGTTCTATATTGGTCTCAGCAGACCAGAGAATCTTATTTCTCACCATCTTGGAGTCCTTCAGGTGTTTTGTAGCAAACTTCAAGTGGGCTTTCATGTGTCTTGCACTGAGGAGAGGCTTCCGTCGGGCCACTCTGCCATAAAGCCCCGACTGGTGGAGGGCTGCAGTGATGGTTGACTTTCTACAACTTTCTCCCATCTCCCGACTGCATCTCCGGAGCTTAGCCACAGTGATCTTTGGGTTCTTTTTTACCTCTCTCACCAAGGCTCTTATCCCCTGATAGCTCAGTTTGGCCAGACAGCCAGTTCTAGGAAGGGTTCTGGTCGTCCCAAACGTCTTCCATTGAAGGATTATGGAGGCCACTGTGCTCTTAGGAACCTTAAGTGCAGCAGAAATTTTTTTGTAACCTTTGCCAGATCTGTGCCTTGCCACAATTCTGTCTCTGAGCTCTTCAGGCAGTTCATTTGACCTCATGATTCTCATTTGCTCTGACATGCACTGTGAGCTGTAAGGTCTTATATAGACAGGTTTGTGGCTTTCTTAATGAAGTCCAATCAGTATAATTAAACACAGCTGGACTCAAATGAAGGTGTAGAACCATCTCAAGGATGATCAGAAGAAATGGACAGCACCTGAGTTAAATATATGAGTGTCACAGCAAAGGGTCTGAATACTTAGGACCATGTGATATTTCAGTTTTTCTTTTTAACCACTTCAGCCCCGCTCACTGTATATATACGTCATTTTTTTGAAGATGGATATCTCGGTAACGGCAGCAGCTGCTGCCACAACCGAGATATCCATCTTTACAGTGAGCGATTCTGTAAACGATAATGGTGGTCTCAGCGGCGGGTTCGCCGCGAGATCACCGTTATCGGCGGCGGGAGAGGTGCCTCCCGCCGCTCTCCCGCACCCTCCGCCGCTTACCGGAGCCGTCGGTAACGGCGGAGGCGATCGGGTCCTGTCACTTCCTCGGTATGGAGATGAGTGAGGCCAAGATGGCGCCCACCCGTCTCCATGCCATGTGACGGCCGGAGCGGCGTCATTACGATGGCTCCGCCCACTCTCTTAAAGGCACAAATTTTTTAAGTGTCATTTTTTTAAACGACTTTTTTTTTTTTTTTTTTTGCATTTTAGTCTAAATATGAGATCTGAGGACTTTTTGACCCCAGATCTCATATTTAAGAGGACCTGTCATGCTTTTTTCTATTACAAGGGATGTTTACATTCCTTGTAATAGGAATAAAAGTGATCCAAATTTTTTTTTTTTTTAAAAACAGTGAAAAAATAAATAAAATAAAATAAAATAAATAATTAAAAAAAAAAAAAAATTTTTTAAAGCGCCCTGTCCCGACGAGCTCGCGCGCAGAAGCGAACGCATACGTGAGTAGCGCCCGCATATGAAAACGGTGGTCAAACCACACATGTGAGGTATCGCCGCGACCGGTAGAGTGAGAGCAATAATTCCAGCCCTAGACCTCCTCTGTAACGCAAAACATGCAATCTGTAGAATTTTTTAAACGTCGCCTATGGAGATTTTTAAGGGTAAAAGTTTGACGCTATTCCACGAGTGGGCGCAATTTTGAAGCGTGACATGTTGGGTATCATTTTACTTGGCGTAACATTATATTTCACAATATAAAAAAAAATTGGGCTAACTTTACTGTTGTCTTATTTTTTTTTTCAAAAAAGTGAATTTTTTCCAAAAAAAGTGCGCTTAGAAGACCGCTGCGCAAATACGGTGCAAAAAAAAGTATTGCAATGACCGCTATTGTATTCTCTAGGATGTTAGAAAAAAAACAATATATAATGTTTGGGGGTTTTAAGTAATTTTCTAGCAAAAAAACCTGTTTTAAACTTGTAAACACCTAAAATCCAAAACGAGGCTGGTCTTTAAGTGGTTAAATAAATCTGCAAAAATGTCAACAATTCTGTGTTTTCTGTCAATATGGGGTGCTGTGTGTACATTAATGAGGAAAAAAAATGAACTTAAATGATTTTAGCAAATGGCTGCAATATAACAAAGAGTGAAAAATTTAAGGGGGTCTGAATACTTTCCGTCCCCGCTGCATTTAATCGCCCCCTTCTCCTGCTCTCCATCCTGAACATCCCTGTGTTTACCACCAGCAGCCAGCGGTAGAGGGAAGACAGCAGCACGGTGGGGGTGAAGCAGGCACACAGGGGGGCACACAGCAGAAAAAATCAGATGGGGGTAGGACAGGATGGGGGGGTCAGTGCAGCAGGGATGCACAATTACAGAACAATGCCTTGTGTTTGTGTCTTTCCCTGCAGCAGCTGATAGCCAGTGGGAGGGAGAAGGGGAGGGCTTTCAGCTACTGCAGGGAGAGACATGGACACAGGGCATCATTCTGTAATTGTGCCCCCGATTCCCTCCCTATACTGTCCGGGACCCTGTGGCCCTTTACAGGAGGACCGGTAGTAGCCCCTTTTTGTCACAGTTGCCTATGTTTTTAACTGAACTGTGAAGCCATCAAATGGCTGATGTCATAACTGACCACATGTGCAAGAGTACTATGGCAACTGCAGATTAAACAGAGGCGAAGATGGCAGCTTCCCTAGGTTGAAAAGGATAGAAGAGTTTAGTTCTACTTTAAAGCGGTATATATATATATATATATATATATATATATATATATATATATATATTTTTTTTTTTTTTTTTACTTTTTTACTATTTTTTTCCATGAAAGTGGAGTTAGACTTTAAGGTTTCTAATTTGTGATATTGTCCACGTGCAGAGCCATGAGGACTTGCCTGTGTGTTTGTCTATTCTATGTTATTACTGTAGTGACTTTTTCAGAAATTATACTGGAATACATTATGTGGCTACTGGGGATACATTAGGTGCAAACTCCTGTAACACCACCATGAAATGACCTTTACTCTACACTAACAACTACTGTTAGAAGCATATGCGACAGAGTTGAAGAGGCTAGAGCCTTGGAGCTGATATTTCTCAAGAAAGGTATGTGTGAAAATAATTATTCAGTGCCTGCAGCTTTTATACCAGACGTAGCACTGGGTGACCCTTATGTCTGTATTCAGAAAGCATTCATTTCATATTTTATGGTAACATTTGAAAGTAATTTTCTGAAGAAACCTGGAAAAAATTGGTTTATTTTTAATCAGCATGCACTATTTAAAACACAGTGGTCTCTTTAATTGTAGGTATACTCTTTACGCCTGTTCACATTTTGAGCAACGTTAGCGTGTTGCGTTTTTTTTAGTGCAGTTTTGGAGCTGCACCATTCATTTAAATGGGTGTCCCTCCACTCCAAAAACATGCTAAAGAATCTCATGTACCAAATTATAGAATTGAGCCAAGCTTGCTTCGTGAAGCGCGTATTTTTTGCACAGCAAAAGGCATGGCCGCTACCCATGGTTGGGGTGCCATTAGGTATGGTAGGTATACTCTTTACGCCTGTTCACATTTTGAGCAACGTTAGCGTGTTGCGTTTTTTTTAGTGCAGTTTTGGAGCTGCACCATTCATTTAAATGGGTGTCCCTCCACTTCAAAAACATGCTAAAGAATCTCATGTACCAAATTATAGAATTGAGCCAAGCTTGCTTCGTGAAGCGCGTATTTTTTGCACAGCAAAAGGCATGGCCGCTACCCATGGTTGGGGTGCCATTATTAAATAATAATAATTAAGAAATAATGGCATCATAAGCACATTGCTCATTTTGCAGAAAAACGTGCAGAAATGCTCATGCCTGCATGGATTTCCTCCAGGTACTCCGGTTTCCTACCACACTCCAAAGACATGCTGGTAGGCTAATTGACTCTTGTCTAATTTGGCCCTAGTATGTGTATGTATGAATGTGAGTTAGGAACCTTAGATTGACTTTAATGTGCTTTTTCTTGAGCCACTCCTTTGTTGCCTTGGCGGTATGTTTTGGATCATTGTCATGCTGGAAGACCCATCCATGACCCATCTTCAGTCTTCTGGCTGAGGGAAGAAGGTTCTCATCCAACATTTTACAATACATGGCCCTGTCCATTGGCCCCTCAATGTGGCAAAGTCAGTCTGTACCTTTAGCAGAGAAACAGCCCCAAAACATCATGTTTCCACCTCCGTGCTTGACTGTAGGGATAGTGTTCTTAGGGTCATAGTCAGCATCTTTCTTCCCCCAAACACGGCGAGTCCCACTCCTCAAGAAGGCACATCTACAGTCATGCCAATGAACATAGAAATGATTCAGAGAAGGATTGGGAGAAAGTGCTGTGGTCAGATGAGTCCAAAATTGAGCTCTTTGGCATTAACTCGACTCGCCGTGTTTGGAGGAAGAAAAATGCTGACTATGACCCTAAGAACACCGTCCCTACAAAAATTTCTGCAGCATTGAAGGTCTCAATGAGTGGCCCCCATCATCCATAAATAGAAGACGTTTGGAACCACCAGGACTCTTCCTAGAGTGGGCTGCATGGCCAAAGTTCTTGGGGGAGAAGGGCCTTAGTCAGGGCGGTGACCAAGAACCCAGAGCTCCAGCATTTCTCTGTGGAGAGAAACCATCTCTGCAGCACTCCACCAATCAGGCCTGTATGGTAAAGTGGCCAGATGGAAGTCACTCCTCAGTAAAAGGTACATGACAGCCCGCCTGGAGTTTGCCAAAAGGCACCTGAAGGACTCTCAGACCATGAGAAATAAAATTCTCTGGTCAGATGAAACAAAGGTTGAACTCTTTGGCCTGAATGGCAATCATCATGTCTAGAGGAAACCAGGCACCGCTCATCACCTGGCCAATCACATCCCTACAGTGAAGCATGGTGACTGCATCATGCTGTGTGGATGCTTTTCAGCGGCAGGAACTAAGAGACTAGTCAGGATCGAGGGAAAGATGAATGCAGCAATGTGCAGAGACATCCTTTATGAAAACCTGCTCCAGAGCACTCTGGACCTCAGACTGGGCCAAAGGTTCATCTTCCAACAGGACAAGGACCCTAAGCACACAGCCAAGATAACAAAGATGTGGCTATGGCACCACTCTGTTAATGTCCTTGAGTGGCCCAGCCAGAACCCAGACTTGAACCCGATTAAACTTCTCTGGAGAGATCTGAAAATGGCTGTGCACCAACGCTCACCATCCAACTTGATGGAGCTTGAGAGGTTCTGCAAAGAAGAATGGGAGAAACTGCCCAAAAATAGGTGTGCCAAGCTTGTAGCATCATACTCAGAAATACTTGAGGCTGTAATTGATGCCAAAGGTGCTTCAACAAAGTATTGAGCAAAGGCTGTAAATACTTATGTACATGGGATTTTTTTTTTTTTTTTTTAGAAATTTACAACAATTTCAAACAAACTTCTTTCATGTTGTCAATATGGGGTATTGTTTGTAGAATTTTGAAGAAAATAATGAATTTAATCCATTTTGGAATAAGGCTGTAACAGAACAAAATGTGGAAAAAGTGAAGCGCTGTGAATACCTTCCAGATGTACTGTACACACACACACAAATGTTTTGCCTTTACTTTCTATTTTAAATGGAATGGGCTGTTTTACAAGGTAAGGGTGCACATATACTTTAAGAATAAGCTAGTGGAATCATCAGCTTGCTCTGAAGTTACAAGCCGCACTACGTTGGAGCTCTGCCCATTGTGAAATGTTAAATATCTTGTATGCAAGTTAGCTGGAGAGCCTCCTAGATTTACAGTTTGTTTGGTGTTTTCATGAACTTGCTTGTTATAGAATTACATGTGGCGAGTGTGGCTCATTTCCTTCTGCATAGTGTTTGCTTACAGCAACAGAAATATGCTACTAACAGCCAAATGTATACAGTCCTAATGTAACAGGCTTAATAAATTGAGTTTTGCCAATGGTCAGTAATTTCCAGCAGCAGTCATGTGTTCAAGATATGTGCCTTGAATTGTCTGATCTGAAAAATGTCAATTTTATTAGAATTTAAGGTGCCAAAGTTGTAATTATCAGGCAAACTGGATCATTTTCGGCCTAATCTGCCAATAGCTGAGCTGCAAATGCTCTAGCCCCAGCTTGCACAGGCCGACAGAGCTGCTGTATGATTGTATAGTTGACAGTTGATGTGAATGGTTGATGGATGCTTTGGCATATATGTGAAGTCCATTTGTGCATATGCCTCAAGTTATACTATACCTTTTAATAGAAAAAAATTTTTCTAGTGAACAGAAAGGCTTTCAGTAAATTGCTTTGAAACATTGCATGCACTGATAGAAAGATAAGTGAGAAACTATACACGGAAACCTCCTTAGGCCAGAAAAAGCTGAAGCTGTTCCCTGATAAAACAAGGTGAGATTCGCTGGTGTGAGGTGCTAAGCTGCAAGATTACAGCCTATTTATGTTAAGATTCTAGCAAATCCCTCTAGTTTCAAAGTTTAGTACAGGATATTTGGAATGTCCAATATATTACCCAACAGAATAGTCAGCTAGCAGCAATAAACCAATTCAGGCTTTCTGTATCAAGCTGGCTTTTTGCTGTCCATAGAAACTAGATGGTGATTGAACACGTGGGCAGAATCTGACCGCTGGAAGACTTTCATGGGGATTCTGCAACAAACATGTACACTCAAATTGAATTAATTGTTTTCCAAGTATTTTCCTGATGAAAATGCTTTATATATATACAGTTGTACAAGAAAAACAGAAATGGAAGGCGCGCACACCTAGTGCATTACCAGAGATAATTTAATAATAAGAAATTTTTGTATAAACGTGGGTACTCACAAAATGCAACTAACAAAAGGCCATAAACACAGTGCATGGGCATGCACAGAACACGGGATACAGCTAACGCGTTTTGGGGGTGCACCCCCATCCTAGGCTCTGAGGAAGGGGGTGTGCCCCCGAAATGCGTTAGCTTTACCCTGTGTTCTGTGCATGTCCATGAACTGTGTTTATGGCCTTTTCTCAGTTGCATTTTGTGAGTACTCACTTTTATACAAAAATGTATTATCATTAAATTATCTCTGGTAATGCACTAGGTGTGCGCACCTTCCATTTCTGTTTTTCTTGCAGTTCCTTTCGGATTACCCCATCTGAGGAAGGCAGCATCCACCTAGTTTTGGGATACCATATATACCTTTCACACCACAATTTTATCTGACATTTGTTACTCCACAGCTTGGAAGACCTATTAGAGCTGGAAGTGGCTGTGTTTTTTATATATACAGTATATGCCCTTCATATATCAAAATCAATTTATTTTCATTACATTTTTGGCTTGATAATATTATCTCTGCTAATATTACCATGATAGCATTTATGACAGTGATAATATCTATGTCACTTAAGGATTATGGCTAGCATCGGAAGTTATGTGCAGGATAAAGGTTTATTTTAGAGGCTCAACAGCATGGGTTAATAAGGGTTTGCTGAACCAAAAAAAATAAATCAGATCCTGGTCCCTTAAAGCAGATTAAACAGCACAGTGCTTGTGCTGTGTAATCTGCCCGCTCTAAACTGTAGAAGAAAACCTCCCTGAACCTACCACTTCCTATCCCCTCTCTGTACTGACCACGAAAATCAGGGCTGCTGAGCCCTGACTGTCGTGGTCAGAGTGCGTCCATCCGTATCTTCTTGCCTGTCAGCTCCCTCTCTGTGTCTCTGCCTCCGCCCCCCCGCCACTATTATTAAAAATAAAAAATCTACAATGGTCAGCCCCTCTATTAGAGCCTGGAATACCAGACTATGTATGTCATTTCTAAAAACGAGCGTTGTATATACCTATTTAGAGCTGTTTTCTCAGCTCCGAGACAGGATGTGATCTCCCGGGCTGATGTCAGAGGGAGATCTCAGCCCCTCCCACAGAAGCCATGTAATTGGAGCTGTAAAAAATAATCAAAATCAAAAAAATGAAAAACTCCATGTGTATGTGTTAATAAATAGCAGTCTTTGATTTTCCACTTTTAATTTCTTCTGTGATATAAAGAACACCATGTCCTGCACACCCCGCCACCACAAGCAGCTGTTTTTTAACCATATGCAACAGGTCATACATGGATGTCCCCTTAAAGTGGTTGTAAACCTCAGACATGAAATATGAACAAAGCATATCCCTCTATAGTGTGTACTTGTCTCAATTAAAATCATTACGTGTCATTTCTGTTTGCTCTGTGGTTTGCTCCTCTGCTAACAGCATGATAGCAAATTAATTTTTCCTGACACCAAGAGTAGAATGGTGACAGGGGGGGGGGAGCCCCAGCTGATTGTCAGCCTCAGCTCTGTTCCTGTGAGCTCTGTGAAAGGGGGGGGGGTGTCTCTTCCCCCCATTCAGCTCTCTGAGCTCTGCAGTGTGTAACGTCAGCTCTCTGCCCCTTTTTTCTAAACTCTCAGACAAGCTTATAAATCCTGCACTTTGAAGGGATGTATAAGGGAGATGACTGCAGATAGATACAACCTATGTAAGAGGATTTGTTTCATCTCTGTGTATCACTTGGGGATAGTCCCTTTACTGGGCATATGTGACGGTTTACCTCAGATGTACCAAAGTGGTAAAAAAAAACTCTATTTGATCCAATCCAGTTAAATACACACTTCCAAGGAATCCAGAAATAATGCCCAGAAATTACAAGATAAAAACAACTATAGTGGTTTCCATAAAATACCAATAATTTATTAAACAAAAGGATGGAAATGCACTCACACTAAAATGCGCACATCGACTGGTGCACTACAGGTTAATAGCATAAACTCCCCTTAAGGCCTACACAGGGGGCATCATATATGAAGGCTGCAGTTTGTGGAACATTTGCTGTACATTATATGTAATCTCTACACTGCCCCCTTAAGTCCTGGATTAGCTCACACTATTTCTTGGCATCCTCCTTCACCCCACTGTCCAGAAAAGATGTCTTGCATCACCAGCTCCGCCCCTTACATGGTACGGCACTGGGCGTGGCTTTATCAGAGGGATTCCCTCTGATCAGCCTTTCTCAACCGGGATGGTGCAGAACCCTGGAGTACTGTCTGAGTTTGTCCAGGGTGCCATCTGCACTCATTAACTGATGCTGTACATACTGCATACTACTGGCAATATACACTCACCCTGCAAGAAACTTCCCTGCTGCACCGGGGCCCGCCCATCTGCTCACTTGCTCCCATGGGATATCAGGATGTGGGGAGCCAATCAGTGAGCACATGGTTCCAGAGCTGCTAGACTCTGATTGACTGCCAGCAGAAAGGCAGGCATGCTATTAGGAATAGAAGGAGGATCAGTGTCAATATTAGTGGGCTGGGTAGAATTCATTTAAATGAAGTCGATTTAAATCACAATTTAAATCACTAGTAAAAAGGCTTGATTGAAATCAACTCCATTTAAATCATAATTTTTAAAAAGCAACTGTCATCTCTGTCCCGCAGCGGCTCCTCCTCTGACCCGCTGTTGACTCACCAACTATCCCATTCACCTTTAATGGGACGGCTGTTGATGCAACAGTGACACAACAAGGAGAGGGATGTGGTGGCAGTAGGTGAGTGGATGCCCGCTAACAGGCGCTGCCATAATGGAGCTGAAATGACAGGTGCTCTTTAAATGTAAGCACTCATTCTTGCTGGTAGTTAGAATCTTTAATAATTGTAAACAAAATGAAGGTTTCCTATTTAGAATAATAAGCTGTCAGGTGAGTAAAACAGCGATGTTAAAGCCGATTCAATCATACAGTTTGTAATGTACATAGACTTGCAAAACAATGGGATAAAGGAATATTCCTGAACTTTGTTTTATCTCATGGTTACTGTGAAATTGTGTGAATGCATGAATGCAGAGCATGTTATCTCATCTTGCAGAGCTTGGATTCACTGAATGAGTTTACCAAAAATGTAAATATTGCAGAATATACAGCCTTATGCTACATAACTAAGCTCCATTTCATGCTGAATAAACTAAATGATAAATGTATCTTAAAGGGATTGTAAAGGTAAAAATGTTTTCACCTTAATGCATTCTATGCATTAAGGTGAAAAAACTTCCGACAATACCGCCGCCCCCAGCCCCCCCGTTTTACTTGCCAGACCCCTCGAAAGTCAGCTGCTCGCTCCCGACATCCATTTCGCCGCTCAGCCTGGCCGCTGATTGGCTACAGTGGATGGATTGAAAGCAGCGCAGCCATTGGCTCGCGCTGCTGTCAATCACATCCAATGACGTGGTGCGCCGGGGGGGCGGGGCCGAGTGATACAGTGAGCGGCTATAGCCGCCGGCTGTATCACAGGAGCGCGCCCGCAAGAACTAACCACCATGCGTGGTTAGTTCTTGCGGGGAGGACCTGAAACAGCCGCCGAGGGACCCCAGAAGACCAGGTTTGGGGCCACTCTGTGCAAAACGAGCTGCACAGTGAAGGTAAGTATAACATGTTTGTTATTTAAAAAAAAAATACCTTTACAACCCCTTTAAATAGAAAACTATCTTTAGATAGATTTTTACTCTAAAAGCATTTTATTAAAATTAATTTGATAATAATCAAAAAAGTCTGATTTAAATTAAAAAAAATCAGATCAAAATAAAAAAAATAAAAAAATCAGATTTTTATGATTTATTTAAAAAAAAACATTGATTTTTAACCACCCTGTTAGTGGGGCTAGTGAAAGAGGTGATGGGGATGATGAATGGCTTCCCAGGGATCATATCAGTCAAATAAATAAGCTTGTTTAAGTAACTGACCACATATAAAGAAATGAAAGTCAGCATACGCAGGCCAATAAGTAAAATAAGTTAGTTAATGTGGGCTTTAAAATAAATGCATTACTAGTTTGCAGTTAAGTTAATTCTGTCTGCTCAGTACAAGTCCTAGTGGGATTAGGATCTAGGGAACCAAACCTCCTGTGATCTGCCATGTCACTAAAAATAAAACCTTTTCCTTCAGAAATAAATTTGATTGCATTTAGCTGATCACACGTAGGAGAAAACACCAGGCACTTCCAGTACCATCCCACTTGTCATCTTACCATTGACATTGGTGTAAGTGGTACCTATTTTGTAATGGTGCACTTTTCCTGGAGGTTTTACTTGGAGAGATGAGGCTTAGTATGAGAGCCCTCTTCCTAACTGCACCTTCACACCCTCTTTGTGAACACAGGTAGCCTTTATTTTGAAAGCAGCATGGCACAGATAAGGGCACTGTTTCGTTTGGAAGTGCATACAGTTATTTTCTTTGCTCTCTAAACTCATCTTATCTGCAAAAAAGACTTTCCTGAGGAAAGTAGCCATAACTGCCAGATATTTTCAGTACTTATTATAGAATATAATTATACTCATTTTAATTGGCTTTATACAAAGATAAGATGTTAGTCATAATGGGAGGGCATGCTGGGGACTTTAAGAATGCACAGAGGGGTGTCAGAATCAAGCTCAGAACACTGAAATCAGCCTGGCTACAGCCATACAAAGAGATGAAAGTACCTCTGGCTTATAAAAGGTTACAGACAAAAATCTGTTTATGTGCAGGTAAGCAAAGCACACAGAGTATAACATACAAATAATATACACTCACTGGCCGCTTTGTTAGGTACACCTTGCTTGTACCAGGTTGGACCCCCTTATGCCTTCAGAATTGCATTAATTCTTCATGGCATAGATTCAACAAGGTGTTGGAAACAAAGGTGCTCTATTGGATGAGATCTGGTGACTGTGGAGGCCATTGGAGTACAGTGACCTCATTGTCATCTTCAAGAAACCAGTGGTGAGATGATTCGATCTTTGTGACATGGTGCATTATCCTGTTGGAAGTATCCATCAGAAGATGGGTGCACTGTAGTCATAAAGGGATGGACATGGTCAGCAACAATACTCAGGTAGGCCGTGGCATTTAAATGATGCTCAATTTGTACTAAGGGGCCCAAAGTTTGCCAAGAAAATATCCCCCACACCATTACACCACCACCATCAACCTGACCCATTGATACAAGGCAGGATGAATCCATGCTTTCATGTTATTTATGCCAAATTCTGACTCTACCATCTCAATGTCGCAGCTGAAATCGAGACTTATCAGACCAGGCACCATTTTTCCAATCTTCTTTTGTCCAATTTTGGTGAGCCTGTGGGAATTGTAGACAAGTGTGGCACCCAGGTGTGGTCTTCTGCGCTGTAGCCCATCTGCTTCAAGGTTCGATGTGTTGTGCATTCAGAGATGGTATTCTGGATACCTTCGTTGTAACGAGTGGTTATTTGCGTTACTGTTGCCTTTTTTATCATCTCAAACCATTCTGTCCATTCTCCTCTGATCTCTGACATTAACAAGACACCATACCATTACATACATCTTTTCCAGCCATATATATGTATACGTTATATACTCTATATCCCATCATGATTATCATTACCATTATTTATTTGTACTTTCATTTTCACTCCCATTTCATTTTAATTAATTCATTATTTTCATGTGGTCTTGTTATTTATTTTCCATTTTTATATTGTATGCTAATGATTTTCTTAATATCTTAATATTTTGCCATGTGCTCATATATGTCTTTTAATGTCCAGAGTTGTTTTTAACCACTTCAATACCAGGCACTTAGACACCTTCCCGCCCAGCCCAATTTTCAGCTTTCAGCGCTGTCGCAATTTGAATGACAATTGCGCGGTCATACTACACTGTACCCAAACAATTTTTTATCATTTTGTTCCCACAAATAGAGCTTTCTTTTGGTGGTATTTGATCACCCTTGCGGTTTTTATTTTTTGCGCAACAAATAAAAAAAGACCGAAAATTTTGAAAAAAAACAAGTTTTTCTTTGTTTCTGTTAAAACTTTTTGTAAATAAGTACGTTTTTTTCTTCAATGACGGGCACTGATATGGCTGCACTGACGGGCACTGATATGGCGGCACTGATGGGCACCGATGAGGTGGCACCGATGAGGTGGCACTAACGGGCACTGATGATGGGCACTGATAGGCGGCACTGATGGGCACTGATAGGTGGCACTGATGGGCACTGATAGGTGGCACTGGTATGCGGCACTGATGGGCACTCATAGGTGGCACGGATGGGCACTAATAGGCGGCACTGATGGGCACTCATAGGTGGCATTGATGGGCACTTGTAGGAGGAATTGATGGTTACTTATGGGTGGCACTGATAGTTGGCACAGATGGGCACGGATGGGCACTGATAGATGGGCACTGATGGGCATGGATGGGCACTGACAGGTGGCATGAATGGACACTGATGGGTGGCACTGGTGGCATTACTTGTTTGCAGTGATGCCCCTAAGGGTGGCATTGCTGGGCATCACTGCAACATAATTGTGCCAATCAGTGCCCATTTGTGGGCACTGATTGGCACAGATTTGGCATACTGGGCACATGTGGATGGCCATGGGGTACATACCTGGCCATCCACATGTTGCCCCTTCCCTGGTGGTCCTAGTGGCGATCCCTGGTGGTCCAGTGTGGTGATCTGCGGGGGGGCTGCGCTGATAAACAATCAGCGCAGACCCCCCCTGCTAGGAGAGCCGCCGATCGGCTCTCCTCTACTTGCGTCTGTCAGACGTGAGTGAGGAAGAGCCGATCAACGGCTCTTCCTATTGACATCGTGATCAGCCGTGATTGGACACGGCTGATCATGTGGTAAAGAGCCTCCGCCGGAGGCTTTTTACCAAGATCAGTGTAGCGGTGTGTCAGACTGACACACCGCTCCACCGATCGCCGTGATGCGCGCCCCCGGGGGCGCGCTGCGGCATGTTATCCTGCTGGACGTCATATGACGCCCAGTCAGGATAACACAACCACTTCCCGGACGTCAATCCGCCATAGGGCGGGCGGGAAGTGGTTAAATATGTTCCGGGCCGCTTGTGTATCCCAGTTTCGTTTTTATAAAAAGTTTCGCCCATGTCCCCTCCCCTCCCCTCTCCTTTATATATGGCCCCTCATGGTGTACCCATTTGTCTGTTGAGAAAGGAGCGCGACTTGTAAACACATCTAAGTGCGCACGCTCGCAAAACGCATCCACGTTTGATGATGTCACCCATCTGAGCCAGCCGCATTGTGCGCTTCAAGCCTCGCTCTGAGGCTGCCTTCCGGAGCCGCCGAATCCACCTGTCGGAAGAGCCACTGTCCTCAGCAGCGATCAGCTAGAATGTTCATGGCAAAGAGCCTGGGAGCGCCATCCTGACTTCTGTATACCATGCTTATCATTTCCATCTAAATGTGAGTGTTTTTATTTAAAGATTAAAGCCGTTTGTTCAAACTATTGCACCCAGAGGCGCCTCTCCTTTTGTGTTTCCTTCGTAGCCTTTGGAATATGGTTTCTGTTCTACTCTGATGGCAGCCCTGCTTGCATCTTTTGGATGGCTTTCTTACTCCCTGCAGTGCTAGTACATAGACTTTTTAGCCTATTTTGATTTATGGACCAATCAGCTCCATCATAGAACATTTAATTTATTACAGTTTTGCATTGGGAAATTTATTCCTGAGTCATTGCGCCGGCCCATCTGGCACCAACAACCTTGCCACATTCAAAGTCACTTAAATTCCCTTTCTTTACTATTCTGATGCTCGACTTGAACTTCAGCAAGTTGTCTTCACAACATCTAGATGCCTAAATGCATTGAGTTGCTGCCATGTGGTTGGCTGATTAGCAATTTGTGTTCCCAAGAAATTGAATAGGTGTACATAATAAAGTGGCCGGTAAATGTATTATTCCAACACAAATATTTTTTTCATCATCTACAGCTAAATTGTTTGTGAAGCAGAACTGCATTCAACACTATATCCAATGCTTTATAGCCAGCGCTATTTTCATAACTTGGCAAAAAATCATTGTTATGGGCTTTTTCATTAATGTAATCAATAATAGCAATATGTTTTGTTCCCATCGATATGTAACAGTGCAGAAGCTGTGGCATGGTGTGCTGTAAGTCAAGAGATCATTTATGTAGTGCTTAAAGAGGAATGTTCTATGCTTCAGTCTGTAGAAGCCATACTAAACATGACAAATGCAATACAGAGATCCATAACTTGCACAAGTAAACAAGAAATAGATTGGCCATCTGTGCACAAAACAAACGCTGTTGAACATTAAGCAATGCGAATGCAGTCATTCTGCCTCTACACCCACTTTTTGTAGACTTAAGAGAAACAATTCTCGGTTTTTCTCTTCCAGCAAAGATAAATTGTGTTTGTAAATGTCTTCAAGCAATGTTCAGATTTGATCAAAATCTAATGCCGCGTACACACGGTCGGACTTTTCGTCTACAAAAGTCCAACGGACGCTGACGGACTAAAGTTGGCTGGTAATCCGATCGTGTGTGGGCTGCTTCGGACTTTCAACGTACTTTTTTAGCCTCAAATCCGACGTACTTTAGATTTGAAACATGCTTTAAATCTTTACGTCGTAACTACGACGGACCCCGAAGTCCGCTCGTCTGTATGCTAGTCCTACGGACAAAAAAACGACGCATGCTCATAAGCAAAAACTAAACGGAAGCACTCGGTCTAGTAAAACTAGTGTTCGTATTGTAGGTAGCACATTCATCACGCTGCAAAATCTGTGATCGTTGAATGCAGCGCATTTTATTTCTTCTTTACGAATGCTCTAAAGAACGAAGGTGTTTTGCTGTTCATAATCAGAGTTCTCCCAAACTGATTTCTGAATTCTTTTTCTCTTTGATCTCATGAATGATATAGTATGCTTTTTATAAACAATGTTTCCATACTAATAATACTTTTTCCCTTTTTTTTTTTTTTTATGTTTGTAAAGTTACCACAAAGAACCCATTATTCTTTTTTTTTTTTTTTTCTAGTGATTATTTTTTAATTTTTAGATAAAGTTAACCCAAAGCACCGTTTTTGTTTATGTATATATTTTTTTTTCAAGACTTACCACTTGAACATTCTTAACATTAGTAATGTATTTTTGGTGTTTTTTTTTAAAACTCAATGAGATTGTTGTCCCTTGTTAATTTAACATTGTGTGTAAAATCAATGATTTAAAAGAAAACACATAAAAGTCTTTTGCTAAACTCAAAAAAGATCCATTTATTCATGGTCAAAATAAAATAAAGAGGAAGTCAACGCTGGAAAAAGTCGGTGTACAAGAAAATTGGGATCTTGAGGAGTCCATATAAGAGGGAGCACAATCTGGTCCAAGAATCCCAGAGATCAACAGCACCAGCAGATGATCTAGATGTCCCCAGACTGTGGTCCTACAACAGCCTGCGTCTTCTGTCAGACCAGACTGAACCCAGGTCATCACTTTCTTCTCTTCCCTGCAGCCTTTCCTCCACGCTGCCCTGCAGCCTTCCCTGCAGCCTTCCCTGTAGCCTTCCCTGTAGCCTTCTTTTGAGGCTGTGGCTCTGGTGTTTCAGTTGTGGCAGGAGGAGGAGGAGGAGGAGGAGGAGGAGGAGGAGGAGGGGGGGGGGCTGCCTCATGTAGTTGGGTGTTTTTGGTTAGCGTGCCCTGCAGCCCCTTATGGATTGTTTCCCCAAATAGGCGCTCACAAATGAGGCGCTGCTCCCAATCCATCTGAAGAAGCCTGCTGGCTAAGTAGCAGCCATAGGCTTCTTCCGCTTCTGGGGGGCTTGTTAAAAAACGGGTGGCCTGTTGCATGAGGCGCAGGGATGCGTCCTGTGTGACCATCCCCTTCTTGGCCCTTTTTTTGGGAAGGTGGAGGGGAGGCACTTGGGATTGGGTGAGGCTCCTACTGGGCCCAGCCACCTCACTTGGCCCAGCCACCTCACTTGGCCCAGCCACCTCACTTGGCCCAGCCACCTCACTGGGAGCAGCCACCTCCTGCCTGACACTGGGCCCAGCCTCCTCCAGGATGATGGTGAATCCGGCCTCCTCCAGGCTGTCCATGGGCCCGGTCTCCTCCTGCCTGCCACTTTCCCCACATTCCTCCTGGATGGACTCATCCTGTGTATAAAAAAAGGACAATAGTTTTAGTTTCTTTTTTTGGGTTCATCAATGACACACAGTTTGCTTCTCATGACTAGCAAATTCAATGTGAATACATCTCTTTAATAAAAGAGTCTAATCAGACACCCTAATTATTTCAAGCAGGTGCCAAACATATTTAGTCACTACTATCATTTGATATGTATACACAATTTGGAGTGCTAAATTATTTGAGACAATTATAACATCCAGTTAACATCATTAATATTAGTACAGTAAATCTTTGTTAAAATAATTTACCTGACTCCAGATGGTCATATCCGGTTCATCCAGGATGGAAGACCCAGCTTGCTCCTCATCAGCCTCTGCTGGGGTGGAGGGAAGGGTGGAGGGAAGGGTGGAGGGAAGGGTTGAAAGTGATGCCCTGGCTTCATTCTGGTCATCAAGAAAACGGAGTTGTTTGTAGTACCACAGCCTGGGTACATAAACATCATCTGCTGATGCTCCTGATCTCCTTGATTCCTGGATCTTCCTATGCTCCCTTTTATACATGTTCCTCAAGACCCCAATTTTCTTGTACACTGTCTCCATTGTTGCTCCAGGGATGGTCTCCTGGACAAAGGACAGAAGTCTCTCCAGCGTTGACTTCCTCACATGCTTGTTATAATACTGAGGGTGTTTCACCTCCCACAAATTCCTCATCTCTCGATACTTTGAAATAAAAGAAGTAAGGAACTCTGGATCCTTCAATAGGGGATTCATTATATCTGGAAAAGAGAAAGTCACAAGACCAAAAAAACTTATTATATGTTTCTGCTAACCCCTCATCATCTTCTCCCTATGTAGGCCTCATCAATCTATCAAGCCATATAGGCCGCTTGCTACAAAGTCATGACCATAAACCCCCCCCAAAAAAAATATATATCTCAAATTACCTTCGTTTTGGAACGTCCTGGTCCACTATCACCTACGCACAGAACGTACGTACGACACGCGCGAAAGGCCCTCCTTTATACACTACGCATGTGTGAAACTCCGCCTGCGTCGCCCGCCCCTGACGTTCGAAATGAACTCATGTTCTCCGCCCCCTAATTTGACGCACAGAACGTACGTACGACACGCGCGAAAGGCCCTCCTTTATACACTACGCATGTGTGAAACTCCGCCTGCGTCGCCCGCCCCTGACGTTCGAAATGAACTCATGTTCTCCGCCCCCTAATTTGACGCACAGAACGTACGTACGACACGCGCGAAAGGCCCTCCTTTATACACTACGCATGTGTGAAACTCCGCCTGCGTCGCCCGCCCCTGACGTTCGAAATGTACTCATGTTCTCCGCCCCTTTTTTGTTACGGCGCGTAGTGGAGTTAAAGAATGGCGGAGACACCTGAAATGTTGACGACCTCAGGTAGTGGAGACAGCCCGCAGGCTGGAACGTCTGGAACGTCAACCAAATCTGTGAGGCCTAGATTTAAGGCCTCTAATATGAGTTTCAAAGAGATGGTGGAGATGGTGGCCATTCTTCGCAAAGACGACTATGATGGCAATTATGGGCCGTACGCACGGCCAAATTTGCGCAAGGCCAAAATCATGGCAAAGGTCGTGGACACTTTGCAGGCATCATTTGGGGTCCAGCGCTCCAAGGATCAATTGCGCAAAAGATGGTCTGACCTGAAAATCAGGGAGCCGGATCAATACCGACGTATCCGGAAAGTTCTTAAAAAAAGTAAGTACTTGTCGTGTTTTTCTCTTGTGTTTATTACCTTGTATACTGCTCCATGTGCTTTTCCTTTCTATACGATTTTTGTTCATCGTTCTAAACGATCTTTGAAGAAACCTCGTTACATATCCATATCTATATATCTATCTCTCTATCTATCTCTATCTATCTCTCTATCTATCTCTCTATCTATCTCTCTATATCTATCTCTCTATATCTATCTCTCTCTCTATATCTATATAGATAACAATATAAATATATAAAAATATAAAAATATAAATATATAAAAAAATATAGAAATATATATATATATAAATATATATATATATATATATATATATATATATATATATATATATATATATATATATATATATATCTATATATATATATATATATATATATCTATATATCTATAATATATCTATATATATATATCTATTATATATCTATATATATATATATATTATATATCTATATATATATATATATATATATCTATAATATATCTATATATATATATATCTATATATATATATTATATATCTATTTTAAATTCTCTTAATTTTTTGGATTTACATTTAGTTAGATATTTAGAGATTTTGTTACAGATATAGAGAGAGATCAAAAGATTATTAACTATATTTTGAGATATTGATATCTATCTATCCGGTATGTCTTTATAATTTGAAATATTGAACTAAAATAGGAACTCTACACAAACCACTTCACTACAAATGTTGGAAAATTATTATGTCCTAAAATATCTGTGTGCTAATTAGATTACTAATTTTTTGTTTCACATAGGGGAAAAATCACTCAGCCAACCAAAAGAACACAGTCCACCCCAAGCAAAACAGGATTGGGCAATCAGTCCAAGTCCCATTGACGATGTGGAGGAAGGAGAGGTGGGCGACATGGGCACCCCACCAGGTGAGTGTCTGACACACCAGCTTACGTTAATCTATGCATGGCTGCCTTTTGTTTAATTGAATTTGTCTACTCTATTTTAGGGGATCTGCTTCATTCAAGCAACAGTGACACCCCCGAGGATGTGGAGGAATTAGGCTACATGGCCACCCCACCAGGTCAGTGTCTGAGACAACAGCTTTAGTTCTGGTAAGGTAAACTATGTATGTGTGCATATTTGTAAAGACATTTTTTGGTTTCATTCCACTTTAGGAACAACAAGAAGTGACCATTTCACCTCGGAAAGTGCCCAACGTCTAATTGGTCAAATAATGGGCTGGAATCAAGACATGGATCAAATGCGTAATAGGCTGGATCGTATGCAGCAGGAAATGAAGGACATGATTGATGTTTTGGGTCGAATCTAAATGCCCTTTTTTAAACCCCAAAACATCAATCATGTCCTTCATTTCCTGTTTTGCTGACCCCATTCTGGGCCTTCTCTTTGTTTTTTTGGCCTAACATAAATGGCTGTTTAACCTAATGTCAAAAAGGAGGGCTGTCAAAAATCCACAAAAAAATAAAAATTGATTTTCTAAAAAACAACCAAAAAAAAAAAAAAAATTGATTTTAAAAAACCCAAAAAAATAAAAAAAAGTGATTTTAAAAAACCCAAAAAAAAATAAAAAAAAGTGATTTTAAAAAACCCAAAAAAAAATAAAAAAAAGTGATTTTAAAAAACCCAAAAAAAAATAAAAAAAAGTGATTTTAAAAAACCCAAAAAAAAATAAAAAAAAGTGATTTTAAAAAACCCAAAAAAAAATAAAAAAAAGTGATTTTAAAAAACCCAAAAAAAAATAAAAAAAAGTGATTTTAAAAAACCCAAAAAAAAATAAAAAAAAGTGATTTTAAAAAACCCAAAAAAAAATAAAAAAAAGTGATTTTAAAAAACCCAAAAAAAAATAAAAAAAAGTGATTTTAAAAAACCCAAAAAAAAATAAAAAAAGTGATTTTAAATAACCCAAAAAAAAAAAAAAATTTAATTTTCAAAAACCAAAAAAAGTAAAAAAAATTGATTTGAAAACACCAAAAAAATTAAGAAAATTAATGTTAAAAAACCCCAAAAAAAACAAAAAAAATGATTTTAAAAAACAAAAAAAAAAAAAAAAAAAGAAAACTTGCTTTTAAAAAAAAACAAAACTTGATTTTCCAAAAACAAAGCCTGTTTTTGAAAATCCAAAAGCCCAAAATATTTTTTTGTGGATTAGGTAGAAATATTTCAATATAATTATATTTTGCTACATCATTAAGATACCATTATATTTTTGTCTCGGAACATTTTATACTAAATGCAGAACTGAATGCATACCAACCATTAATAAAAACATCTCCTTTTATAGGATTTTAACAAATGTGTGGTTTGTTATTTCAAGGCTCAGTATCAGTTTGGTTATAATTGTCAAAAAGTTGTTTACAGTGGCAATGGAGCTTATTTAGACATTTTGAAAATTCTAATACAGTTGGCACTACAACTGCTCGACCATAACCTAGGAGACAGCCCAAAAGAAAGGCAAGCAATAAATATAATGCCAGATTTCAGCAATATTTTTTTTATTGTAAAAAAAATTATATATCCTGGCCCATTGCAATGGCCCCCCTACCCATAAAATAATCAACATATTGCTGTCTAACCTGACGGGAACTTTGGGGGGCCAAGCCAGTACGGACAGTATCCAGGCCTGTAAGGTTGGCTTCTATTTGTCCGGCCTCAGGCCCAACTGTGCCTATATAATTGGCAGAATGCTTATTTAAAAAGTTGTGCAGAATGCAGCATGATAAAATTATAAAATTAAGTTTGTATTCCGCCAAATTAATGGCTGTTTGAAACAGGCGGAACCGGCTGGCCAGAATTCCAAACGCATTCTCAACCACTCTTCTAGCTCTGGCCAGCCGGTAATTAAAAACCCTCCTCTCCGGGGTGAGGGTTCTTTGGGGGAATGGCCTCATGAGGTGCTTGCTCAGAGCGAAGGCTTCATCGGCAATGAAGACAAAGGGGAGTCCTTCCACGTTATCCTCATCAGGTGGCAATCCCAGGCCACCACTCTGGAGACGCTGGCAGAACTCCGTCTGGGCAAATACTCCTCCATCCGACATCCGGCCATTCTTCCCCACGTCCACATATAAAAAATCATAGTGTGCCGACACCACCGCCATTAAAACAATACTGTGGAACCCCTTATAATTAAAATAATATGACCCCGAATGGGGTGGTGGCACAATGTGGACATGTTTCCCATCTATAGCCCCTCCACAATTGGGAAAGTCCCAACGGCTTGCAAAATGGGATGCCACAGTCTGCCATTCCTGTGGCGTTGAAGGAAACTGGGGAATCAAACAAGAAAACAAAAATCAATTAATTTGGAAGCTAACATTGCAAGAAAATTAGACAATTAAAAACATTATTCCCCAGCATCAGTATAACATTCAATAATTTAATTCTTCTGGAATAACTAATATGGAAAAAGGCACACTTATCAGATTGCTCACCCCCTCTGATAGAACATTGATTACATTTTAGGGGGTTGTGAAATCCCCAAAAAAAATTACTTTAACAACACGCAGGAATTTAGGGATAACAAAGGCTACAAGACTGCAGTTGTCGCACTCTGCAGGTGCAGTTGCAAACCAGCTTACAGTAAATGAGGTAATGTCAAAAGGCATTCATGTTGTAAACAGTACACAATCACATGCAAGGGCAATTAATGAAAACACTTTGAGGCTTGCATATGATTTGATGATGGAAATCAGCAGAGCTTCTGCTCATTTACTAAAGCAATGGAACAAATGCACTTGTAGAGTGCACATGCATTTTGCAAAGTGCAACATAGATTTGCTTTAGACAAATCAACACCACAGAACATTCAAGCAAATTTTAACGAGGGTGGGGGTGGGGGGGTTGTGAAATCTAGCTAATTGCTAATTAGCAGCACACTATTTGGAGTGAGTTCAGGTGGGGGGGGGGGGTTGTGAAATCTAGCTAATTGCTAATTAACAGCACACTATTTGGAGTGAGTTCAGGTGGGGGGGGGGGGGGGTTGTGAAATCTAGCTAATTGCTAATTAGCAGCACACTATTTGGAGTGAGTTCAGGTGGGGGGGGGGGGGTTGTGAAATCTAGCTAATTGCTAATTCTAAGCACACTAAATACACTCCAACAAAATACATTCAAAATGAGTAGACTAGGTGGATATGTTCCCATCACTTCATGCTGGGAAGGTTATTGAAGGAAACTATACATGCATGACAAAAAATAACAGGAAAAAATCCCAGCATGTGTGAGGATAAAAAGGGGACATTCACACTATATTGCAATGATGGGAAGTAGTGTTTGAAGCAAGAAATACATTACTTTATCAAAGATTACATAAAAGAACATGTGATGCTAATAAACTAAAAATAGCTTACCTTAATATAGTCCTTCTGCAGGACCTGTATGATGGCAGAACAGGTCTCTGGGATAATGATCCCCAGAGCCTGGGGGGAGATGCCTGTCGAGAACTTAAGGTCCTGCAGGCTTCTCCCTGTGGCCAAATACCGCAAGGTAGCGACCACCCTCTGCTCCGGAGTGATGGCTTGCCTCATGCAGGTATCCTGCCTGCTGATATAGGGGGTCAGCAAAGCCACCAAACGATCAAAAACGGGGTCCGTCATCCGGAGAAAGTTCCTGAAATCCTCAGGATTATTCTCACGGATCTCACGGAGCAAAGGCATGTGACAGAACTGGTCACGCTGAAGCAACCAATTCTTGGTCCATGAACTCCTCCTCGCCCTGTTCATGGACTGGTCTTGGGCTGAAGAATAAACTACAGCACCAAGCACATACAATGCACGAGCTCTACGACGAGTACGTACAGGTAACATGGCTTCAAAACGGTCGGCTGGTCAGAACGCACTAAACAGAACGCACTGAAGAACAGCAAGGCCTGTGAAGAACGACCTGAAAATCAGGAACGAGCGGCCAATAAAACAAAGATTTCTCAATGCCAACTGACCAAACGCACTGAAAAGCAGATACAAACCTCACAAGCACAGACTGAACACCAGTTAAAACGAACTGAAAAATACGAGTCTCACAAGCGCGAATCGTCTCTCACCAAACTTCTACTAACACGAGATAAACACGAGATTAGCAGAAGGAGCCCAAAGGGTGTCGTACGGGCTATTGAACTTCCGTTTTATAGTCTCGTCGGACTTGGTGTACGTCACAGCGTACTAAACTGGCGTACTTTTGTGTGGTCGTGTGTGGGCAAGTCCGTTCGTAAGAAAGTCTGCCCCAAGTCCGCCGAAGGTACGCCGGAAGTATGTCGGACAGACTGTCCGACTTTTGTAGCTGCAAAGTCCGACCGTGTGTACGCGGCATAAGGCTTATACAACAATATGATTGGGGATCTGCATATCTTCTAAACCCCTATTTATCACAGAGGCAAGCTAAAACTGCTGTTTGCTTCATCCATTCTCATCTTCAACAAACTCTGAACTGTCGAATGGGTTATGGAAAGTAACTGCCAAGTCAACAATGTGATTATTGCGGCAAGATACTACATTACAGATGGAATAAGAGTGGATAGCTAGAACAGGAACATATTGGCCATTAGGGTATATAAGGACATATTTATTAAGCAGCAGTATTCCTCAAGGCAGCATTTCCCGTGCGTGGTAAACAAACAATTATGAGCGGACCTTAGGTCTTCCTGTCAATCTGACACCTTCTGGCTCAATGTTGCTTTCATTTATGTTCTAGGGAGCACAAATTGTCCCTTCCCTGTGGAGGAAACTTTATTGTAATGAAGTCCAGCTTGGCAACTAGAAGTTACATTATTAATTACCGTATATATATTATGGATAAATGACAGGCTATAACTACAGGTTATGGAACTCAAATGATTGGTCAACATGGCATAAGTAGAGGGTGCAAGCATCAGCCATGATGCTATGTTTGAGCAGAAAAAAATAATTGCTCACTAACCATAACAGGATATAAAAAGAAAATTAGAACAATGTTCAAATATTAACAGTTTGAGCCTTAGATTAAAAACAACAAGCGCTTTCCATTTGTAGTCCTTTTACTAAGAAGATAAAAGGACAAGGAGAGTGCAAAATATAAAAATGAAACGACGGTGTAAATTAAATGAGGATTCCATTAATACTGAAGGTAAGGCTAATCCCAGGGGTTACAAGGAAAAGGAGAGGAGAGCCATCTACCCCAAATTTTGTTACATTTGGCTGGACAACCTCTTTCCTTAGGTAAGATATCGTTAATATGAGTCAACCAAGACTGGCGAGGGAGAGCCTGTAGCCAGGTCTTGGCTTTATTGTGGCCCATACTTAGACAAATTGTGGTCAAGTAGGCTCTACGCAATATATACAAATGAGCCAGCTTATTGGAGATCTATAGCTCCAATTTATGAGTCAATCAGCCTTTTCCCATTCATCTTCACCCAAGGACTCTACATCAGTCTTCCAGGTTCTCTTTAGATATTTTGCACTTGTGCATCAAACAACTCCTAGTAAATTCTGCAAATCAGTTTAGTTGAAGGCAGGTCAGCTAGAGTGTTCAAGAATAGGCAATCATGTAAATTCTCTAGTGGTTCAGGTAATTGGGTACGGGCAGCGTGCCAAAGATGGGTAGAAGCTAGATATAAAGGAAAAACATATGATTGGGGAATTGGAATTATTTTAGTGATTAGTGATTTATTTGATGTTACTATGCCCACAGATACAGCCTAGGCGAGTAATTCCCAATCTATACATTACAGTCAAAATTCAGATAAGAGGCCAAAGGGGAGTGTCGGTATGAAGAGATTAAACAAATGTTTAAAGCCTGCAAAAATAGCCTATTTGTTATAGGTTTAGGGGTTGTGCCACAGTACCCCCTGGAAATTAATTATAAATAGTCCAGGAAGTGCTTTGCATCTGGTAATGCAGAGAGGTGTGACAATCTCCAGTATGGTATATGTGAAAGCTGTGAGGTTATGTAACACAAAATAAAATCTGTTAACTTTAGGTCATGGTAATCTTTGAAATATAGACCCGCCCAATTTTGTTCTGCCATTGCACCACAAAAAAGGTTGAAGAAAAGACTCAAAAAATTTAAAGTACCTAAAGTGATATTAAAACCTCAATTTCAAACACATTCAGCAGTGGATTTAATCGCTTCCTGAGTATACAGCTTCTTTATCTTTCTTTCCTTGCCTATGTTGCAGTTTAAGCTGATGCCATGACCACTGTCCCAGGTTTCATGTTTTAGGGTGGTTTCTTTTTCTTACATTTTCCTATGGAGCCACCCTTGCAACCAGGGACTAGAGCTGTGTCTCCCTGTACTCTGTACATCAATGGAAACATCAATAGAAACACACAGCCCTGTAGCCTAGGACAGCAAGGCACGCACCTGCTCCTTCCACTTTCTCTAAGCAAACTGTCTCAAGACTGCACTGTATTGTGCTAAAAATTCGAGCACAAAACTGAGTTTAAAGTGACACTAAAGGATATTGTTATTCTCCAAAAATAATCTATACTTTAATCAATTTTTTATGAAATCATTTCTGATTTTTTGTTGTATGTAAACATACATGTTTAATGAAAACATAAATAAATTAAATTTTGCTTTTAGATCTCCATGGAGTTTAGTTTTAAAATTTAAGCGCAGCCAAAATAAAAAACAGAAACATCAGCACAAGGGACATAGCTTACAGTCAGCAGGATGTGTACCTTGTGCTGATGTCACTTATTTTAGTTATAATCCTCCCCCATCGCTGTAATTTTCCAGTCACAGGCTCTGTCACAGGGTATCATCAAGAAAGCTCGACTATGCCACTCTTTCCGCCCAGCTCCACCATTCATAGAAGTCGTACTATAGCTTCTATGAATGAAAAGCAATCTATGAATTAATGTTCTTCATTCATAGATCCAGTTTTGTTCTTAAAAACTGTAGTATGGCATAGTATGAATGGCGGAGGTGGGTGGAAAGGGCAGGCATAAACAGGCTCTCCTAATGAAAGCCTGTGACTGCCCCTTAGTTGTATCACACCACAAAATCATGGGGTGGGGGGTGGGGGGGACAAGGACGGAGGAGGATTTCAACTAAAAGAAGAGGCAACAGCATGAAGGACACATCCTACTGACTGTAAGTTTTGTCCCTAGTGACAATTTTCTTTTTTTATTTTGGCTGCACTTTGGCTGTATTTAAACCGAGCTTTGGATTGATTGTCAAAGTGATAGCATCTTTGACAAGTTTTTATTGCTATTTGCAGGACCGGAGCTACCTCTAGGCAAACTAGGCAGCCACCTAGGGCACGCTGCTGCTGCCTAGGGTGCCCGGCCACTGGTGTTCCTACTCTATTCTCTCTGCAGCAAGCAACTAAGTCTCAGCATCAGCAGGCAGTCGCCGCTCCATTCGCACATAGTGTCAGAGGCACAGCAGCGGAGGACCGTGTCTGTGTTCCGACTCCTGAATGAATGGAAGCAAGCAAGCATTTATTGATGGGCACTGGTAGGTTGCATTGATGGGCACTGGTAGGCTGCATTGATGGGCGCTGGTGAGGCTGCATTGATGGGCCCTGGTAGGCTGCATTTGATGGGCGCTGGTAGGCTGCATTGGTGGGCACTGGTAAGGCTGCATTGATGGGCACTGGTGGAGCTGCATTGATGGGCGCTGGTAGGCTGCATTGATGGGCACTGGTAGGCTACATTGATGGGCACTGGTAGGCTACATTGATGGGCACTGGTAGGCTGCATTGATGGACGCTGGTGGGGCTGCATTCGATGGGCGCTGGTGGGGCTGCATTTGATGGGCGCTGGTGGGGCTGCATTTGATGAGCGCTGGTGGGGCTGCATTTGATGGGCGCTGGTGAGGCTGCTTTGATGGGCACTGGTAGGCTGCATTGATGGGCACTGGTGAGGCTGCATTGATGGACGCTGGTGGGGCTGCATTCGATGGGCGCTGGTGGGGCTGCATTTGATGGGCGCTGGTGGGGCTGCATTTGATGAGCGCTGGTGGGGCTGCATTTGATGGGCGCTGGTGAGGCTGCTTTGATGGGCACTGGTAGGCTGCATTGATGGGCACTGGTGAGGCTGCATTGATGGGCACTGGTGAGGCTGCATTGATGGGCACTGGTGAGGCTGCATTGATGGGCATTGGTGAGGCTGCATTGATGGGCACTGGTGAGGCTGCATTGATGGGCACTGGTGAGGCTGCATTTGATGGGCGCTGGTGAGGCTGCATTTGATGGGCGCTTCAGGTGGGGCATACATGGGCAGGGCAAATGGGGTGGAGTCAGGGGTGGAGCCAAGGGGGGGCGGCAAAATTAGGTTTAGCCTAGGGTGTCAGGTCTCTATAGAGCTCAATGCCAACTCCTAGTCCTGAATGTAAGGGAGACAACAGTTATACAGTGGGGTTGATTTACTAAAGGCAAATAGACTATGCACTTTGCAAAGTGCAGTTGCCCTCTGCAAGTGCAGTTGCTCCAGAGCTTAGTAAATGAGGTAAGGCTTCACTTTGCAAAGAGTACCCAATCATGTGCAAGAAAAAAAACCTGAATTTTTGCTTGCACATGATTGGATGATGGAAGTTAGCAGAGCTTCTGCTCATTTACTAAGCTCTGGAGCGACTGCACTTTGCAAAGTGCACAGTCTTTTTGCCTTTAGTAAATCCACCTCAGTGTCTCCCAGGGTTGGATGGTCAGCCCTCAGTGAAAGCAGCCTTGATTTTTCCACATCGGCTGTGTGTTGGCGTTGTTACCAACCTGTTCTGTGTCATGTCTATGACCCGCTTCTGGGATAGTCATATGAACATGTTCAATTCCTGTGCTGAGTGTACTCTCAAATTCTGTTGTAGTGCGACCCATAGTGATAAAAGTGGGGCCATAAAACTGATTTCTGTGCACTTACTAAACAAAATCAATTTTGTAACAATCATAATGGCAGCTGCTGATTCCAATAGGAAGTGTTGACAGCATTCACAAAAGTATTAGTGTTAATCAGTGGCGGTCCGCATATTAGAGGCGTAGCCCCCCATCCATGGATCTGGCCCCTAATCTTCATGCAGTAAATGCATGGATTTCAATGTGTTTTTTGTTTTTTTTTTAAGCATGTGATTAAAGCCCCCCCCCCCCCCAAAAAAAAAATATTGAGCACCAGCCCCCACTGTTGTTAATCTATATTATTATTTGTACTACTATTATTTAAAGTAGTATTTATTCAATTTGTTTCCTATAAAAATGTTTGTTAGCCAATTAACAATCATGAAGGGTGTTAATGAGCTAAAGAAAGTGTGGATCCCTAAATTTATACCATGCTGGAGATACTCTTTTGAGCTGCTATAGACATATCTAAATGGCGCAACTGTGGGGAAAGACCCAGAACACTGTGAAAGGTTTATTTCTCCCAGGTGGCAAGTGAATATTTTGAAATCCCTCAGGATGAGTTTTATTCTATTGCCAAAAAAAGGATAATCTGTTTTCAGCTTGCTGCCACTGCAATGCATAAATGAACGGTCAATTAAACAACATCTGTGAATAAGTATGAAAATGTTTGAGGATTTTAAATTTTCCAGTTTGCTTATTCCATTTTATTACAGCATTTTATTACTGAAGGTTGTTACACTTGCACTATGTACAGCTATAAAGAACGAACTGTCAGCTTCCTGCTGTGTATGATGCAATCTTACCTTCTGCCCGTTAAAAATCTTTACTGCATTTGCTTGAGGTTTAGCTCATTTCTGCTACATGACTTGAATCCTGCAAAGGCAAAGACAAGAAAGAATCAAGAGTCCAGTAGAACAAGGAGCTGCACAACAAAAGCACCTGTCAGTCATATTCTGCCAATACCTTTTAACAGTGCTGGCTGGAAGCAGTAGAGAGCATGTATTGTGGGAGAGTTCTCGCAGTGATATAAGTGACTTTGTTAGCAATCATTCAAAAGGTCATTACACAGAGAAATCTGAAGAACACAACTCGGTGAGGTTTAGATACAGGAGCTATGGAGATACGTAGGTGGTTTTCAATTGCTGCTTGCATTCCAATATATATATATATATATATATATATATATATATATATATATATATATATATATATATATATATATATATATATATATATATATATACACACATATACGTACACAGTGGGGAGAACAAGTATTTGATACACTGCCGATTTTGCAGGTTTTCCTACTTAGAAAGCATGTAGAGGTCTGTAATTTTTATCATAGGTACTCTTCAACTGTGAGAGACAGAATCTAAAACAAAAATCCAGAAAATCACATTGTGTGATTTTTAAAAAATGAATTTGAAATGTATTGCATGACATAAGTATTTGATACATCAGAAAAGCAGAACTTAATATTTGGTATAGAAACCTTTGTTTGCAATTACAGAGATCATACGTTTCCTGTAGTTCTTGACCAGGTTTACACACACTGCAGCAGGGATTTTGGCCCACTCCTCCATACAGACCTTCTCCAGATCCTTCAGGTTTCGGGGCTGTCGCTGGGCAAAACGGACTTTCAGCTCCTTCCAAAGATTTTCTATTGGGTTCAGGTCTGGAGACTGGCTGGGCCACTCCAGGACCTTGAGATGCTTCTTACGGAGCCACTCCTTAGTTGCCCTGGCCGTGCGTTTCGGGTCATTGTCATGCTGGAAGACCCAGCCACGACCCACCTTCAATGCTCTTATAGAGGGAAGGAGGTTGTTGTCCAAGATCCCATGATACATGGTCCCATCCATCTTCCCCTCAATACGGTGTAGTCGCCCTGTCCCCTTTGCAGAAAAGCAGCCCCAAAGAATGATGTTTCCACATCCATGCTTCACGGTGGGGATGGTGTTCTTGTACTCATCCTTCTTCTTCCTCCAAACATGGCGGGTGGAGTTTAAACCAAAAAGCTCTATTTTTGTCTCATCAGACCACATGACCTTCTCCTGTTCCTCCTCTGGATCATCTAGATGATCATTGCCAAACTTCAGACAGGCCTGGACATGCGCTGCCTTGAGCAGGGGGACCCTGCGTGCGCTGCAGGATTTTAATCCATGACAGCGTAGTGTGTTACTAATGGTTTTCTTTGAGACTGTGGTCCCAGCTCTCTTCAGGTCATTGACCAGGTCCTGCCGTGTAACATTCTGGGCTGATCCCTCACTTTCCTCATGATCATTGATGCCCCACGAGGTGAGATCTTGCATGGAGCCCCATCCTAAGGGAGTGTGACCTTCATCTTGAACTTCTTCCATTTTCTAATAATTGCGCCAAAAGTTGTTGTCTTCTCACCAAGCTGCTTGCCTGTTGTCCTGTAGCCCATCCCAGCCTTGTGCAGGCCTACAATTTTATCCCTGATGCCCTTACACATCTCTCTGGCCATTGTGGAGAGGTTGGAGTCTGTTTGATTGAGTTTGTGGACAGGTGTCTTTTATACAGGTAACGAGTTCAAACAGGTGCAGTTAATGCAAGTAATGAGTGGAGAACAAGAGGGCTTCTTAAAGAAAAAATAACAGGTCTGTGAGAGACGGAATTCTTACTGGTTGGTAGATGATCAAATACTTATGTCATGCAATAAAATGCAAATACATTTTTTAAAAATCATACAATGTGATTTTCTGGATTTTTGTTTTTGATTCCGTCTCTCACAGTTGAAGAGTACCTATGATAAAAATTACAGATCTCTACATGCTTTGTGAGTAGGAAAACCTGCAATATCAGCAGTGTATCAAATACTTGTTCTCCTCACTTTATATATAAATATATATATATTTTTTTCATGTTATGTGATGCCTCCTAGTACTATGACTCCATCACATCAGGCAGGCAGGTTGCTATTTCCTGAGCATGCATCTTCCATGCTGATATCAGTCCCTATGTTTTATTATCTTGACAGGGTCATATGAAATGACTCAGTGCTGATGCTAAACAAACATGCAAATGAGCTGTTTTAAGGCAACATCCGACCGTGTGTACGCTCCATCGGACAAACTTTTTTGGTTTTCATCGGACAAATGTTGGCTGTGCGAACAGACAAACTTGGCGGCAACAAAAGTCCTGCGTCGGCTAGTCCGATTGTGTGTACACAAAACCATCGGACTTTAGTCCAAAGTACAAACAAGCATGCTTAGAACCAATGCAAAAGATCAGACAATACAGAAGTTGACCAAAGGATGGAGCTAGAGAATTGAACTTCCTCTTTTGAAGTGTCGTCAGTACATTGAAACGTCACTACATTCGTGTTTGTTGCCTAAAAAGTCCTGCCGTGTGTATGCAATACAAGTTCACGGCCAACACCCTTTGGACAGAAATCCACGGAAAAGTTTGTTTAAAGTCCGATTGTGTGTACAAAGCTTAACAAGCACCAGGTCCTTTGGATGTTGGTGTAGGGGTGAATATGTTCAACCCAACATCTGCCCTATGTAGTACACGCTTAAAAAATTAATTAAAAGAACAAGTCTGGATCTGCCAGCTGCCTTGATTGATGGCAGTCTCAGCGAACCGCTGAGACGGCCTCTCCCCGCCCCTCCACAGCTCATCGCTCCAATGAGCGTGGAAAAGCAGATCAGGAGCAATGCTGACTGACAGTCAACATCTCTCCGCTTGGGGAGGAGGAGAACCGAGCCATCAGCGATGTTCGGTGGCTCGATTCTCACTACAGAGACGCCGGGGGGATGCTGCATCCTCCGAGGTAGGTATGATTAGAAAAAAAAAACATACTTCTCTTTTAAAGCACAGGTTTAGTATTATCTGACAGTGTGCATAACAAGACATTTCTAACAATTTATTATAAGAGGGTATGGGCATAAAAGGAATGGAAAATTAGCTTATACACCAAAAAAAAATGTTGCATTAAAATGATGAATCATGTGAAAAATGTATTGCGTGTACCTTAACTGCCTCACATATTTATTTATAGAAAATCAAGTCCTTGCTGTTTAATGTTTGCTCTAACACATATAAGAAAAGAAAAGGAATTTCAATGACAGTGTGGTTTCCACACGCCTTATAACTGTACATCATCATTACATTCAAACAGTTTATTCATTTGGTTTCTTTGAAAGACTGTTCTATTAATTTTCTGCATGCGGAAGGCAGTCGTATTACACATCAGTATGGTGGCAATGATTGCATTAGCTTTGGGTCATATGTCTTCAAAAATGTTCAGTACTTTCCAGTGTAATTGATGAATCATGTATGCAACCAAGAATGCCACGCTAAATACCTCTTCACGTAGTCTAATCAATCATGGCAGTCAGTCAAAGGTCCACCATAAAATCAGTAATCTAATTTTCAACAAACACAGCAATTTGTGAATAATGATCTCTGTTTAAGACAGAAATTACTTGTGACACGAGAGAAAACGTTGACTTTAATTTATCTTCTCACCTCCATCACAAGAACAAAACACTCAGGGCAATGAAAGATGGACAGGGGCTGAAATGGAGAATGGGGCTCATGTTTCAAAAACACCAGTCAGGAAACCGATTCCAACTGTACATTTCCAGTATACGTTCAAAAAAATGAAAGTATCTGGATAAATCTGGATCTGCAAACATAGAAAGCTCAATCTACTAAGATCTACTAAGATAGATTGGTATTTTACTTCCATTACTTATTTTCTCTCATGATAAATTTCTTCAGCTCACGGACAAACAGAATCTCAAAAAAGTGAGTACACCCCTCACATTTTTCTAAATTTTTTATTATATCTTTTCATGTGACAACATTGAAGAAATTGCACTTTGCTACACTGTAAAGTAGTGAGTGTACAGCTTGTATAACAGTGTAAATTTGCTGTCCCCTCAAAATAACTCAACACACCGCCATTAATGTTTAAACCGCTGGCAACAAAAGTCACTACAACCCTACGTGAAAATGTCCAATTTGGGCCCAAAGTGTCAATATTTTGTGTGGGCACCATTATTTTCCAGCACTGCCTTACCCTCTTGGGCATGGAGTTTTACCAGAGCTTCACAGGTTGCCACTGGAGTCCTCTTCCACTCTTCCATGATGACATCACGGAGCTGGTGGATGTTAGCGACCTTGCGCTCCTCCACCTTTCGTTTGAAGATGCCCAACAGATGCTTAATAGGAATTAGGTCTGGAGACACGCTTGGCCAGTCTATCACCTTTACCCTCAGCTTCATTAGCAAGGCAGTGATCGTCTTGGTGGTGTGTTCGGGGTCGTTATCATGTTGGAATACTGCCCTGCGACCCAGCATTCGTAGGGAGGGGATTGTGCTCTGCTTCAGTATGTCAAAGTACATGTTGGCATTCATGGTTCCCTCAATGAACTGTAGCTCCCCAGTGCCAGCAGCACTCAAGCAGCCCCAGACCATGACACTCCCAACACCATGCTTGACTGTAGGCAAGACACACTTGTCTTTGCACTCATCACCTGGTTGCCACCACACTCAAAACCATCTGAACCAAATAAGTTTATCTTGGTCTCACCAGACCACAGGACATGGTTCCAGTAATCCATGTCCTTAGTCTGCTTGTCTTCAGCAAACTGTTTGCGGGCTTTCTTGTGCATCATCTTTAGAAGAGGCTTCCTTCTGGGATGACAGCCATGCAGACCAATTTGATCTAGTGTGCGGTGTATGGTCTGGGCACTGACAGGCTGACCCCCCACCCGCTCAACCTCTGCAGCAATGCTGGCAGCACTCATACGTCTATTTCCCAAAGACAACCTATGGATATGACCCTGAGCATGTGCACTAAACTTCTTTGGTCGACCATGGCGAGGCCTGTTCTGAGTGGAACCCGTCCTGTTAAACTGATGTATGGTCTTGGCCACTGTGCTGCAGCTCAGTTTAAGGATCTTGGCAATCTTCTTATAGCCTAGGCCATCTTTATGTAGAGTAAAAATTCTTTTTTTCAGATACTCAGAAAGAGTTCTATGCCATGAGGTGCCATGTTGAACTTCCAGTGTCCAGTATGAGAGAGTGAGAGCGATAACACCAAATTTAACACACCTGCTTCCCATTCACACCTGAGACCTTGTAACACTAACGAGTCACATGACCCCAGGGAGAGAAAATGGCTAATTTGGCCCAATTTGGACATTTTCATTTAGGGGTGTACTCACTTATGTTGCCAGCGGTTTAGACATTAATGGCTGTGTGTTGAGTTATTCTGCGGGGACAGCAAATTTACACTGTTTTACAAGCTGTACACTCACTACTTGTAGCAAAGTGTCATTTCTTCACATGAAGTTGATATAATAAAATATTTACAAAAATGTGAGCGGTGTACTCACTTTTGTGAGATACTGTATGTCCTCCTCTATTTTGTAGAGTTGATGCACTCTAATCGGTTACTGTGAATTCACTGGGGGACACCGTAGGGCTGCTATTTCAAATGGAGATGCAGCACATTGCTGTTTTTATTATCTTCTATAACATTAACATTTATTTTTGTTTAGAATTTGCTCAAGCATTGTTCATTGTCAACAATAATAACCTCTATGCTTTCCAGGTGCTTTACACAGGGAAAAACCCCTTCTTTTTCCTATAGACTATGGTTATGGTGACAACACCTTACATGGTGAGTGGCAAGGGAGCATTTTGCACAACTAAAGTGCACATTGTCTTATCCGTTATGCTTGCTTTTGTTCTTGGTTGTTGTATACCATCACTAAGCATGTTGCCCCCCCCAAAAAAAAGCTATAAAAAACAATGCAATAGATTTTGTTCTTCGTTTATTGGTAGTCATGTGACTACTCGGTCTTCCTTTTCTACCCTCAGCTCCAGAGACTGGGGCTAACATCACAGGTTCTAGGAGCTTGTTCACGTCATGGAGACCTCTGACGTGTTTAGATTGTAGGCAGGAATAAAAGGTATACCTGGCAACTTGCCATCTTTTCGCACAGTTCTCAGGCTTTCTCGTGCATGATGGGGATGACTGCAATGTTTGACTGCAATGTCAAGCAGAGCAGAGACCAATATTACTGCTGAAGGGAGGATTCTGCTTTATCTTCACTCCAATAGCAAGGTGGAAGAGAACAGGGAGAGAAGGTCCTTGCTGAAAAGACACCTCCTTCTCAGAGTAGGTGCCTGCTGGGGAGTTAGGATGGACTGCCCTACTTCCTCTGTCACCTTGTCATGTGACATATCACATGACCATAAATGGGGAGGAGAAGCTGCCTTCCTTCCTCAATTAACCACACAATATTTCTGGCAAATTCAATGCCAAATCCTGTTTATGAAAATGAATTAATGCTTGTGTGCTATTAGCAAATCACTAACATCTCAAGTGCACATCTTGCAGATAAGTAAAAAAAACTACCAGTGGCCCAAACAACTGAAAAAAAAGGGGAGGGGAAAAGGATATCTGCTGTATTCTATACACAGTGTAGTGTGAACACTGAGAATGTAGCTGTAAAACAAAGCAGAGTAATATTTTTGACTGGACTTCCTGAATTCTTAGGTCCAGGGACAGCAACACCCTTCATGTCTCTTTAACTTATTCCCTAGGAAAGAAGGGAAGGAAATGCTAAACCAGATAGGGCTTACAATTCTCAGTTCTACATGAAGCAGCAAGTTTTATAGATCCCATAATGCAGAGAACATTTGATGCAATGCATGGAAACAGTCAGAAAAAAGAATTCCTTAGTATAGAAGCATTCTCTAGTGGCTGAAGCCCAAGCACCACAGCAGACATAAGCAGGTAAACAAGCTCTGCTGAATTAGTGACAATCTCTCTTATTAACCTTTTTGTATTTATAAAAAGATGCAGATTGCATAAGATAGATGGAATTTATTCATTCAGTAAAATAACAGCCCAAACATGATGATTTCATTATAGGAATAGGCATCTAGTTATATATCTAAAGTCTCTACTTACCTACCTCAGAGGGCCCACTGACCCTGTGGTATTCCTACTTCCCTGAGAGATATCAAAGAACCATTTTAATGGTTAACAGGCCATCAAAGTTGGCAAGACATATACCCAAGTATGGCCCCTCTTAACCTCAATGGCGGTATGACCATGTCTGATTTTTGAAGCTCAAAGTGTTAAATTGTTTTGCATGGATATTTGGCATTTTATATTGTAGGCCTGTAATTCTTAGGAATAACTCACTTAAATCTGTCCAAACAAGAGTCTAGTAGACATCCTGGATATGATAAAGTTTGAAACACTAAATCATAAATTATAATATAATAATCAACTATAAATAATTATAACAAATAATAATATAATAATGAAGTAGCCGAATATTAGGTAGGATATTGGTAATGACTGCTGCTGGACAATGAACTTCTGGTATGCGAGTTTATTCCATTCTTTTAGCTAATAAGAATGGACACTCCTGGCCCGACTCGTGTCTACACGCCAAGAAGAGTGTCCAAAACATACAATTCAGTGTGTATATAACTCTATCACATTACGTCACAAGCGCACAGACAATACATTTCCGTTATAAAACATACTCTTATGGGTGCCAGCAGTTTAGCAAAGCAAATTCCTTTTATGCTCTTGCAAAGTTTGCAGGTTCTTGCGTTTGCGGTTTCCTTATCATATTTGCAGATCAGCTTTGACATTTTCTTAACTATAGGAAAGTGTGCTCAGTGTGCTAAACACAGGTGTCTGTGTTAAGGGGGGGTGAAAGGGTGAATTCAGTGTCTTTAACCACAGCCTGTAACATATTTTACAGACCTCATAAACTGTTCTTAGCATAGTATATACAGGAATGGCTTCTTAGCTGAAATTCTAAATCAGCCTTACTGCACACATAACCATGGCCATATAAACTGACCCCTGTTCCTACTTCAATAATAATACATTTTATTCAATAATGTAATCAAATCAAAAACACAGAAATTTGCTCAGTTGCAGAATTGTCGCTGTTGTCACTTTCAGTGTCTGATGACGAATTTGCCCATGAATCACTATCACTCAATTCTGCAAGTGATTCTAATTTACTATCATTGTTTTCTAGCTGGTCTTTTGACTTAGAGGGACACTTTTTGGATGCCATGGACATTCTCAAGTTTCCAGGCAGAAACAACAGTATATATAATATAAAATTGCATGCAGGGCACTGGACAAAGCACTAGGGACAAAAGGAAGGTGAAAGTGAATTGTGAATTGTGTGTGTTCTGTATTTTTCACTTTTTTTAATTTGCCGTTGCGACACTCACAGGGAACGGAGCCTGGCACAGTGATGAAGCGGGCGGAGGACGCAGCCTGCAGATACAGCGGGAGGACATCAGAGGATCCTGGGGACAAGGTAAGTAACCTGCACCAGGATACTGCCATGCAATCCCGAGTGTGGCTTGGGTGGCTTTTGGTAATGAAAATTCACCCCTAGCCATACTTGGGAATACCGCTAGGAAGGTTAAAGAGTTTGTATAGGTAAAATTGAGTGACAGAGAGGGATAATGAGATAAAGGCCTAAGGGCCGGAGTGAAACGCATTGGGGGCATGGTCTGGCTGGGCTGAGGCTACCATCCATCTCACTTCATGTACATGGGTCTGCTTTATGATGTGCGGCTTATGGATCTTTTCCTTTGACATTGCTGCAGCTTGGAGGTAGGGCGAGCTCCCTGTCCCTACCTGCACTCAGAGCGGTCAAGTTGAACTTTACCCCTCTACCTGAGCAGCACCTAAATTTTGTCTTTTTGGGTCACAGCCAATGGCTCTGCTGCTTCTGTGAGCAAAAAGAAGGGAGAGATACTGCAGATGGGCACATCACTGGATCGAGATAAGGGGGGTGAGGAGGGGATAAAAACACTGAAAATTTTTTATCTTAATGCAGGGAATGCATTAAAGTAAAAAATCCCCAGGCTTTAGAACCACTTTAACTGTTTCCCGCCATATAGGAAAGGAGGACAGGCAGGAGCACTCTCATTCTGGGAGGATGTCATATGATATCCTCCCATTCTCAGCATGCAGCACGGCGATCAGTGGTGTGCCTGGGACACGGGGCATCACCGATCACAGTAAAGAGCCTATGAGGCTCCTTATCATGTGATCAACTGTGTCCAATCACAGCTGATCACAGTCTAAACAGAAAATGCCCGCTATCGGCATTCCTCTCCTCACACTGATAGAGCGTGAGGAGAGGAGAGCCAGTAAGCGGCATTCCTCAGCAGGGTTATCTGCACCGACAATCAGGGCACTGATCATCAATGTCCTCATTATCAGTGCAACCCGAACAGTGCCCTCCAGTGCTTCCAATCAGTGCCCACCAGTGCTGTCTTTTAGTGCCCATCAGTGCCTCCTCATCAGTGCCAACTATCAGTGCTGTCTATCAGTGCCATCTATCAGTGCCTATCAGTGGCCATTAGTGCTGCCTATCAGTGCCTATCATTGCCGCCTACCCGTGCTGCCTATCAGTGTTCATAAGTGCTGCCTATCAGTGCCCATCAGCGCTGCATATCAGGGCCCATCAGTGCTGCATATTAGTGCCTCCACATCAGTGCCCATCAGTGTCACCTCAATAGTGCCCATCAGTGCTGCCTCATCAGTTTCCATCAGTGCAGCCTCATTAGTGCCCATCAATGCAACCTATAAATGCCCGTCAGAGCAGCCTCATCAGCGCACATCAGTGCAGCCTCATCATTTTCCGTTTGTTTGGCAAAAAATAAAAAACCCAGTGGTGATTAAATACCACCAAAATAAAGCTCTGTCACAAAAAAATGATGTCTTTTATTGTTTGGGTACAGCGTTTCATGACCGCGCAATTGTCATTCAAAGTGCGACAGCACTGAAAGCTAAAAATTGGCCTGGGAAGGAAGAGGGTGAAAGTGCCCAGTAGACAAGTGGTTAAGGTTCACCGTATCATGAAACACATCTAGTGCTAGTGGTCAATTTCCATCCAGGGAGCCCTAACCAGTCTGATACCTAAAAATAGGAACCTATTCCACACTGCCGTAAATATTTACTTTAGTATTTACATTTTGATGAAAATCATTGGCATTTTGCTCTGGAAAAAATGAGTGCTTGACAATATGTTTTACTGCAAATGATTGTAACCTCTGTATCAAATGCTAAAGTGGTCATCAAATTCTGGACCATTCTATTCTTTTTTTCTTTTTTCAAATGTCTATTGCACCTAGGGCTGCTGCACACCTCTCTAGTGTCCTGAAATAAAGACTAATGGCTGCATTGATTTTTTTTCAGACCTACTGTTCCACTTAAAAGACAGAGAAGACTGTACAAGTTTTGTGCGGATAAATAAATCTTAAGTAGCTGGAAGATTTCCTAGTTTTTATCTTCAGTTATTAGGTAGTTGTAGCTCTAATCTATCTGCCTCTGCAGTATATTCGCTTCCTTTTTTATGCTAAATAGAGCTTTATATTCAGTTTAGGCCCATTTGCATGGTTATCGTGCTTGCTTTTGGGAAGCACAATGGAAAGTTGTAATGAACTATATAAAAATGGATCACGAAGAATGAAGAACTTCACAAAACACATAAAATATACAGGAAAACAGGAAGCTAGAGATAGTTTATGCATGCATAATGTATAAGCAATAAACCCAAAATAACATTTAGTATAGTTTGCCTGCTCCATTTGTAGACAGCATGAATTGTGCCCAACGATTTAGGACCAAAAAACTTACTGTAGCCATTACACAAGTCATCTGATATTCCCTTATTGTGTGATACCAAAATTTCATTGTAAGGCCTTGACATGCACAGTTCTGGCTATTTTGTTCAGCTATGACTTTTGATGTACCATCCCAATACGATTTCACTAATCCTCTTGGCTACATAAGCTCCTTAGAGTGCAAACTCTTTAAGTGCCATATAGCTCAGTTTGTCCTATATCTCATTAGTACAGAGTGAATCCTCACATTCACAGGGATTTAGGGTTATATTTATTTAGGAATACTAAGCTGTAAGGCCTTTACAGCCTATTAAGTTAATAAATGAAGGCTTTTATTCTTACAAGTACTCGGCAGCATGCTGGCTTTCTCATTATACAGTAAATGAGTCTTCCCTTGCCACACACTTCTAGAAAACAAAATCTAAAATCCACATGCAAATGGCAATCTTGTTGTTCTCTAAGCCACTAGTGTATATGGTGGAATAGCCTAATAAGTTAATTTTGGTATGGATTGTTTTTCTCCAATTCACTCGTTCATTCACAAGGAGCTGCATTCTAATGGACAATGAGGAAATCTGCTAGGCAGAGCTTATAAGTGGAATATTAGATTGTAAGCTCTTGCGAGCAGGGCCCTCTTAACCCTCTTGTATTTACTGTATTGTAACTGTACTGTACCTTTATATTGTACAGCGCTACACAAACTGTTGGTGCGACGTATATTATGTATAATAATAATATACTGCTGTATATATATGATGGGAATAATTTCAGGCTGGGACAAATGTGTGCTGCACCATGAATATCCTGTCCTGCTGTTGTATTCCACTGTAGTGACTTCATGGTCACCTATAGATAATTCCTCCTCTGCAAAGACACACACACACACGTATTCAAGAACATATCCTGTATATGTAACCTGGAAGAATGCAGAATGCTAGTGCAGAGGCAGAATCTGCATTTCCTTTTAGTGTTCTTTCATGCTGACACCTGTAGTCCCCAGAATTCAATGCAGCCTGCCAAAGGCCTTATTTATCAATGCTCTTTTGTTATTAATATTATTATTATTATACAGGATTTATATAGCACCAACAGTTTGCGCAGCGCTTTACAACACGAGGGCAGACATTACAGTTACAAAACTATTCAATACAGGAGGGATCAGAGAGCCCTGCTCGTTAGAGCTTACAATCTAGCAGGCTGGATTCATTCCTTTCCTTGTGAATTTTTTCAAATGTATTTTTTAGCACATTATAATCAATTATGGATTTGCATTGCTAGCAAAATGACCTTATAACGAGTTTCAATGAATCAAGCGGGCAATGCATATCCAGGCATCACACAGATGTGAACTAGCACCCTTTAAAGTGGTTGTAAACCCTTTACAACCACTTTTTGCCTCTAGCTACACTGGATATCTCCTAAACCTGCATGGTTTAGGACAGGGATCCTCAAATTACGGCCCTCCAGCTGTTGCAGAACTACACATCCCATGAGGCATTGTAAAACTCTGACATTCACAGACATGACTAGGCATGATGGGAATTGTAGTTCCTGAACAACTGGAGGGCCGTAGTTTGAAGACCCCTGGTTTAGGAGATTTCCCCTGTATTTGCATGTCCCAATGTCATGGACACATGCACACTGAAGCAATGGCAGTACATACCATTGCTTCAGTTAGACTGTGCCACTACTATATATATATATATATATATATATATATATATATATATATATATATATATATAGTTGACAATATAAAAAGCTACTTGCTTTTTATATTGTCAACTATATATATATAGTGTTGCTTTTCTAACACTTGTCTCAATTAGGAGCACTAAATGTCACTTCTGTCTGCTGCCTTATTCCTCTGCTAGCAACACGAATCACTTCTGACAAGTTTTCCTGACACCAAGAGAAAAAAAGGTGACAGGGGAGCGATTGCCAACAGATTGACAGTCACAGCTTTGTTCATGTGAGCTGTGTGAACAGGGGTGTATCTCTTCCCTCCAATCAGGTCTCAGAGTTCTCCTCACTGAGCTCTGCAGAGTGTAATTTCAGCTCTCCACACCCTTTTTTCTGAACTCTCAGACAAGCTATATAAAATCTGAACTTTGAAGGGCTTTAGAGAAGAGAATGCTGCAGATAAACAGGTACAACTCATGTAGGAAATTGTGTTTCAACCCTGTGTATCACCTGAGGCTAGTCACTTCACTTGGTATATGTAAGGGTTTACAGCCACTGTAAGTAAAGCATACAGTTCTTAAGAAAGATACTTCCTTAAATGGTTATTATAAACTGAGCCTAACTGAGCCTAACTGCAATGGTAACTCAATATGCTACAAATAGTTTTTTCTTTGGCTAAACTCTTTTGGACCAAAATTCCTCTATCCTATTTTAACCCAAAACTGGCCCTGTTTTGGTTAAAAATATAAACTGAACAAATAAAATATGCCAAACAAAAACAATTACGTTGTACTTAAAACAACATTGTGCTCATTTCAAAACTCCTTAGACAAACATGTAAAGAAAGCAGCAAGCAAAGGATGTCTGCCTGTGTCTGTCTTTCATAGTTCTCTAAGAGCCCTGAAGCCCAAGGAACACTTATGCCCTGTACACACGACTGGTTTTCCCGTCGGAATAAACTCTGAAGGTTTTTCCGACGGAGTTCCAACGGAATTCCGCTCAAGCTGTCTTGCATACACGCGGTCACACCAAATTCTGACCATCCAGAACGCGGTGACATACAACACATACGACGGGACTAGAAAACGGAAGTTCAATAGCCAGTAGCCAATAGCTTCCATCTCGTACTTGCTTCAGAGCATGCGTCGTTTTTGCTACGTCGGAACAGCATACAGACGAGCGGTTTTCCCGATAGGAATTGGTTACATCGGAAAAATTTAGACACATGTTCTCTTTCTAGGTCCGTCTGAATTTTCGACGTAGAATGTCCGATGGGGTATACACACGATCGAAATATACGATGAAAAGCTCCCATCAGACTTTTTCTGTCGGCCATTCCGCTCGTGTGTACACGGCATAACATGAAAATAGTGACTTCAGACTGCTATTATTCCTATCCCTTCGATGCTTCACTGCTGGTCTATCAGTAGGACCATTGAAGGACAACGTAATGTGCATGGTGAGGTATGGGAACTTAAGTCACAATTTGCATATTAGAGCTCCTTGGACTTCAAGGCACCTGAGGAAGTATACCACAAAAGTATTGGGACGCCTGCCTTTACACGCACATGAACTTTAATGGCATCCCAGTCTTAGTCCGTAGGGTTCAATATTTAGTTGGCCCACCCTTTGCAGCTATAACAGCTTCAACTCTTCTGGGAAGGCTGTCCACAAGGTTTAAGAGTGTGAGGAGTGTGTCTATGGGAATGTTTGACCATTCTTCCAGAAGCGCATTTGTGAGGTCAATGATGTTGGACGAGAAGGCACGGCTCGCAATCTCTGCTCTAATTTAATCCAAAGGTGTTCTATCAGGTTGAGGTCAGGACTCTGTGCAGGCCAGTCAAGTTCCTCCACCCCAAACTCACTCATCCATATCTTTATGGACCTTGCTTTGTGCACTGGTGCGCAGTCATGTTGTAACAGGAAGGGGCCATCCACAAACGGTTCCCGCAAAGTTGGGAGCATGAAATTGTCCAAAATGTCTTGGTATGTTGACACCTTAAGAGTTCCCTTCACTAGAACTAAGGGGCCAAGCCCAACCCCACACTATAATCCCCCCTCCACCAAATGATTTGACCAGTGTACAAAGCAAGGTCCATAAAGACATGAATGAGCAAGTTTGAGGTGGAGGAACTTGATTGGGCTGCACAGAGTCCTGACCTCAACCCGATAGAACACCTTTGGGATGATTTACAGCAGAGACTGTGAGCCCGGCCACCATCAGTGCCTGACCTCACAAATGCGCTTCTGGAAGAATGGTCAAACATTACCAAAGACACACTCCTAAACCTTATGGACAGCCTTCCCAGAAGAGTTGAAGCTGTTATAGTTGCAAAGGGTGGGACAACTCAATATTGAAAACTGCACACTAAGACTGGGATACCATTAAAGTTCATGTGCGTGTAAAGGCAGGCATCCCAATGCTTTTGACACTATAGTGTATGTGCATAAGCTTTACATGCCTGTCTAAGGTCTAGGAGCTTTAGTCCACATTTATGCCTATGTAAGTTGAAGCGCATTTCCAGAAGTGCTTCAACTCTTGGATTTTCATGTTGTTTTATTGAGCATGTTCACATCTGAGAGATGTGATGTTGCTCAACACAGGAGCTTCTTTGGGGCGTGATCGTGCCATTTTAGCCCTTCAATGGTAGTGCTTGAAAAACTCATGTAGCGCAATTTCGTGCCTAACAACCATCTCCTCCTTCTTCCACTGGCTACAACAGAAACTCCCAAAGCGTTTGTTACCCCAACATTTCATATTCCTAATATGTGCCTGCTGTAGCCTGTACTTGTATGAAAGTATCCTGTTCCCTTCGTATTGCTTCCTTTGTGTGAAATTCCTGGTGTTCCTGCCAGTCCCTCTGCTTTCCTATTAAAAACTGACCACACTAATCAGGAGAACATACTGTGGTCAGTTCTCTTGCTATGCTGGGAACAAAGCATGCTCTCCTCCAATGATCAGACTTGTCCTGACAAGCCCCCCCCCCCCTGCACAGCCTGTCACTGGGAAGCTCAGTGTACTGCTGCTTCTCCACCCTCAGCTCCTATGCAGCTGACAGAGGGGACGTGATCACTTATAAAAAAAAAAAAGGGAAAAAAGGTATTTAGCATTTTTATTTTTTTTATATCTATACAAAAATGTTTTGCCTTTCACTTCTATTTAAACGGACTGGGTTGTTTTACAAGGTGATCGTTTACAATAACTTTAAGCCTAACAATGTGTAAATAAACACACAGAAAAAGAAAAGCCTACATATACCTTACAGCAAAAAGCCAGTAAATACTTGCATTGTTTAATTTTAAAAACGAATAGGAAAGAGTAAGGATGTTGCATATTAAAATCAGTCTGCTTGGTTTATTCTCCATAAAGCTGGCCATACATTATATAATTTTCTTATTCAATTTCCTTTAGATTTAACTATTTCACCTCCCTTTTGTCCCCAGTGCTTTGTCCAGTGTCCTGCATGCAGTTTTATATTATAAAAACTGTTCTTTCTGCCTGGAAACTGGAGATTGTCCATAGCAACCAAAACTGTCCCTTTACATCAAAAGTGGTTTTAGACCAGCTAGAAAACAGCGATAGTAAATTAGAATCACTTGCAGAATTGAGGGATAGTGATTTGTGGGGAGATCCGTCATCAAACACTGAAAAGCAATGACGGGCGACAATTCTGCAACTGAGCAAATTTCAGTGTTTTTGATTTGATTACATTATTGAATAATTTTTATTATTATTATATTATTATTTGGTATAATTATTTATAGTTATTTATAATATTATAATTTATGATTTTGTGTTTCAAACTTTATCATACCCGAGATGTCTACTAGACTCTTGTTTGGACAGATTAAAGTGAATTATTCCTAAGAATTACAGGCCTACAATATAAAATGCCAAATGTCCATGCAAAACAATTTACCACTTTGAGCTTCAAAAATCAGACATGGTCATACCGCCAATGAGGTTAAGAGGGGCCATATTTGGGTATATGTCTTGCCAACTTTGATGGCCTGTTAACCATTAAAATGGTTCTTTGATATCTCTCAGGGAAGTAGGAATACCACAGGGTCAGTGGGCCCTCTGAGGTAGGTAAGTAGAGACTTTAGATATATAACTAGATGCCTATTCCTATAATGAAATCATCATGTTTGGGCTGTTGTTTTACTGAATAAATAAATTCCAAATTTCCATGCAAAATAATTGTACCGCTTTCAGCATCAAAAATTGGACATAATCATACCGCCAGGGAGGTTAACTGAATACAAAATCGAAAGTGTTTAGGTTTGACCTCATATTATATGGTTTTGGTAAATCTAGAGGAAAACTGTACAAGAAAATTGTATAATGTATGGCCAACCTAACACAAGTAACTATCAATTATTCATTTAGCATCTATTGACAGCACAACAGCTATATTTAATGGCCAGTGTGCTTATGATGCGTGCTTCTGTAGAATCTCTCCCGCTAGCTCACGTGAGACCATGCATTCTTCAATTTCATGTCTGGATCATCATTTCTATTCCCTTGGTGTAAAATGATCTTTCTCTGCACTAATTCTACATGAATTGTACCGTCGCTCCCCATGATATAGTGGAAGGAACGAATAAAGATGCATAATTGTGTTTGATGTTTGGTAATAGGTTTGCTTATAATTAAATAGCTTTTTATTCAAAAATGATATCCTGCTTTTTAAGAAGATCTGAGGTTTTTCTTTAAAAGGTTCACAGTAAGTACTGCGTTATACATAAATATACTGTTCTAAAAACCAAACCAGTTACAGTAGAACAAGAGAAAAATCAGCTTTCAGTTCTCTATTATACGGAGTCATTTTTGCCAGCCAATGGGTCATTTTTACTGCATACCTTGTTACCTAGCAACAAGCTACACACCCAGCTGCACAAAGAATGAGAGCTATGCGGAGAATTTGGCTTGTAGGCACTCAGAAATGAGCATCACCTCCAGCCACCGACTCTGAAACCTGGCGTGGAAGAGATCAGACATAACCATATAATGCTGCAGAGGAAAGGAAAAAAAAAAAAAACATATCATCCTACAGCAAAATAATTCCGAGTCATTATGAGTCTATTATGAAGAGACATTTCTGACCTAGGAGAATGCAATAGTAATTGAGCTAAAAGCTGTCTGTTCTGAGATCTCCTATGGCATTGCCTTAATCAACTGGTATGACACAACACTGAGCAAATGCAGACCAATGTGTACTGAAGGTACAGAGCTGATGTCCATTTGTTGGCCACTAAGATATTTATATCCATGTAAACAATGTATATGTCATTAATAATGAATTCAAGCCTTGGGAATGGCTGTTATTAATAATATCTTATGACATTCAGCCTTTTCGAGCTAGTTTGAAGCCAGTGGACATTTAAGCACAGTGATATTGTCTACATTAGAGGAGACCCCATTGCATTGTCAGTCTGTCAGCTCCCAGGATGTAGCTCGTTCAGTTACATGATGGTGTATCTCTGGAGTGTGTCAGCTGTGGGTTTCCTTGCAGCCATACTGTTCCTTGTTTCTATAATCAAATTAATCATCATCACTTGACTATAACCTGCACTGACATACTACAGTCTTCTTTTAGACTGCACCTTGACGTTGGAGTATAATCCCTAACGTCAATCCCTCTCTTTCGGTAGGTCTATTTTTCCATCTTGGTTTGTTTACTTGCCAGCAAAAGCTCCGTAGTTCTGTAATAAGAACTGTTAAGTGATGAGAGGTTTTCAGTCCCAATTGATGTTGTGCAACAACAAATACATTTCCAGTCCCCATTGCCACTCTGAGAGAGTAAGAACATTTCCAGCTTTTATAGCTCCTTAGTAAAGAGTACATGTTTCAAGTGAAAAACCTTACATGGAATAAACCAAGCTTCTTGTAAATAGTTCTCCACTTACAAATTTTGTTATTGTTCAAATGAGGCAAGGGAGCCTCCCCATAAGTCATCATCTGGCACATGTATAAACTGTCATCCTTCCTTCCATGGGTAAAAGAACAAGTTGATATACTTTGGGGTTGGTTTCCTAAAGACAAATAGAATTTTCACTTTGCAAGGGAGGTTTCCCTTGGGGTGAAAAAATAACTTTGTCAAGAATACCCAATCATGTGCAAAGAATATGAAAAAAAAAATGTATTTTTGCTTTTACACGATTGGATGAGGCTTCACCTCATTCACTAAGCTAAGGAAAAATTCCTTTGTAAAGTCAACAGTTTATTAGCCTTTAGAAAAAATAACCTTTTGTCTGGTGTGATCCATAGCATATCCTGACTGAAGTCAACACAGTGGTGCATTTTGAAGTCTGGCTGATGATCAAGGACAGCTCTACCTGAAGACCAGCCAGTGAGGTAGCAGGACTTTAAATGACAACTTTCAATGCCTGTAGCAAGTCAATTGGAGGCATTCAATTGGTAAATCAAATTGGGCAGCTGGAACATTCTCTGACATCTAGGGGTTGTTCATCTTTGGCTGGCCACTAGTCAAAATGACATTGGGTCAAGCATCAGAATGAACAATTGTCTTTTATGAAGCAAGGAGCCCCTGCTGCTAAGGTAAAAGGAGCTCTAAAGGGAGCCACACTAGGATTTGTAGGAAGGTTCCCCTGCTTTACTACAATGCTAAAATAAAATTGTGGATGGAGAACTGTGATCAACATTTAACAATGAAAGGCCAAGCCCTACCAAAGTTCAATTACATGAATACTAGAGGTCTATATTAAATATAAGCTACTGTATTTTTCAGGATCAGTGACAGTGCAGTTTCCAAACTGTAATTCTGCCTCTGCCCCACCACTGAAGTGCTTTACTTCTTATGTACTCTAAATGTAAAGAAGTATTGCCAACCATCAGTATTTTTACTGGCAACCAGTAAAAAAAACAAGCTTTTCTCTTATGCCAGTAAATGCCAGTGATAGGAAAAGGTTGCCAGTAAAAAATATGGCTGTGACAATCGGCTCAGAACTGCACATGCGCAGTTCCAGTCCAGAGCTGGCTGAGACCATCCTAGTGCCTGCTATAGTGTGTTCAGCCAGCGCAGGCGGGGGGCGAGTCTGGCAGAGGCAGTACCTGAGTGTGTCGTGTGATGTCATGGTGCAAGGGACCTGAGCGGAGCAGCTGGAGCCTCGTGTGCAGGTCTGTGGGATGGGAGTAAGGCAAGCTAGGAGTGGGACTGTCAGTGCTCTTTAGACTGGAGTGGACTGAAGGGACCACATGGCATGGAGAGAGTCTGTGACTCAGGAGGGGACATGTCGTGCTGTGTCTGAGGTGCCATCATCATCTGTGATGCTGCACACTGCTATTACTGTCCGAGTCGATGTCATGTGTGTGTGCCTGCCCATTCTACTTTCTTGCCCTCCTGAGTCCTTTGTCTGAGCTAGTTACTTACTATATTGAAAATAAAATAATAAATATGTTTTTTGCCTTAATATCTACAGTGCCTACAAAAGTATACACCCCCTTGGCTTTTTACTTATTTTGTTACATTACAGCCTTTAGTTAAATGTTTTTTAATCTGAATTATATGTGATGGATCAGAACACAATAGTCTAAGTTGGTGAAGTAAAATTAGAAAAATATATACATAGAATAATTTTTCAGAAATAAAAAACTGATAATTGGCATGTGTGTATGTATTCATCCCCTTTGTTATGAAGCCCAAAAAGCTCTGGTGCAACCAATTACCTTCAGAAGTCAAATAATTAGTGAAATGATGTCCACCTGTGTGCAATCTAAGTGTCACATGATCTGTCATTACATATACACAACTTTTTGAAAGGCCCCAGAGGCTGTAACACCTAAGCAAGAGGCACCAGTAACCAAACACTGCCATGAAGACCAAGGAACTCTCCAAACAAGTAAGGGACAATGTTGTTGAGAAGTACAAGTCAGGGTTAGGTTATTCAAATCTTTGATGATCCCTAGGAGCACTATCAAATCTATCATAACCAAATGGAAAGAACATGGCACAATAGCAAACCTGCCAAGAGACGGCCGCACATCAAAACTCACGGACCGGGCAAGGAGGGCATTAATCAGAGAGGCAGCACAGAGATCTAAGGTAACCCTGGAGGAGCTGCAGAGTTCCACAGCAGAGACTGGAGTATCTGTACATAGGACGACAATAAGCCGTACGCTCCATAGAGTCTTTATGGCAGAGTGGCCAGAAGAAAGCTATTACTTTCAGAAAAAAACAAAATGGCACGCTTTGAGTTTGCGAAAAGGCATGTGGGAGACTCCCAAAATGTATGAAGAAAGGTGCTCTGATGATACTAAAATTCAACTTTTTGGGCATCAAAGAAAATGCTATGTCTGGCGCAAACCGAACACATCACATCACCCAAAGAACACCATCCCCACAGTGAAACACGGTGGTGGCAGCATCATGCTGTGGGGATGTTTTTCAGCAGTTGGGACTGGGAAACTGGTCAGAGTTGAGGTAAAGATGGATAGTGCTAAATACAGGGATATTCTTGAGCAAATCCTGTACCACTCTGTGTGTGATTTGAAGCTAGGACGGAGGTTCACCTTCCAGCAGGACAATGACCCCAAACACACTGCTAAAGCAACACTTGAGTGGTTCAAGGGGAAACATGTAAATGTGTTGGAATGGCCTAGTCAAAGTCCAGACCTCAATCCAATAGGAAATCTGTGGTCAAACTTAAAGATTGTTGTTCACAAGCACAAACCATCCAACTTGAAGGAGCAGGAGCAGGTTTGCAAGGAAGAAAGGGCAAAAATCCCAGTGGTAAGATGTGGCAAGCTCATAGAGACTTATCCAAAGCGACTTGGAGCTGTGATAGCCGCAAAAGGTGGCTCTACAAAGTATTGACTTTAGGGGGGTGAATAGTTCTGCACATTGACTTTTTCTGTTATTTTGTCCTATTTGTTGTTTGCTTCACAATAAAAAAAACCATCTTCAAAGTTGTGGGCATGTTCTGTAAATTAAATGCTGCAAATCCTCAAACAATCCATGTTAATTCCAGGTTGTGAGGCAGCAAAACACGAAAAATGCCAAGGGGGTGAATACTTTTGCAAGGCACTGTATCTTGAATCCCATTGCTAATTGCATATTGTACTTCTTTGTAGCCTGAATACTGACACTTGCATTTAAAACTATAATTTTGTAACTTTTGGAAATGCCAGTATAAACTTGGCTGTGCCAGTAAATTTTGGGTGTTATGCCAGTAAATTTCAATCTGGTAGGTTGGCAACACTGATGCAATGTCCAACATACAACAAGATATGTTGTAGTTGATAACAAAGATCTCTTTGATAAACTATTAAAGTATATGGAGAGCTAAATTCAACATTAGAGTTATCATCAGAACAAGAGGTGCACGTAAATCTCCAATGGGAAAAAAACAGCTAAGAAGAATTCCGACCACTTTTCCCATAATTTTCTATCTGTGACAATGGTCGCCAGGGCAAAAGAAGAGGTTTAACCTCCCCAGTGGAAACAGCAATAAAAGTTCTGTATGGAGGTGCAATCAAAGACAAGTTCTATTGCTTTCTGACTCTGAGAAAAAGCTTTGGCTATACATACATCTAGAAGGTGATGGACAATTTCATCAATTATGAAATATGCTGACCTATTACAAGGACCATTCCACAAATAAAGGCATTGTAACTTAAATACGGTACTTCTTTCTACGTCCTTTCCATCGCTTGCTGTTCATTGCAATGATTTTCATATGACCAACAAAAGCAGCATTGATCATGCTAAATCAACAGGCAGAAAAAAAAAAATAAAGTAAAAGAATATTTAGTCAGAGCCCAGAAGGGAGCTGTATATACTGTACATGCTATGTGCTACATTAGAGAACAGATATTCAATTCCCGACAGTAAGGTTTATTTATACAATATATATAACATTAGAGGCAGTAGCTGTAGTAAAGATGATGTTACACATTTCATCTTCCAGTATGCTTGCACCAATTGGTTTCTTAGGCCTTTATATTACACCCATGAGCTTCTGTCTACATAGAGGGACATTGGACACATCTAGATTTACATGCCGCCATAATAAAAAAGAAAAGCAAAATACCCAAAGTGATGATCACCATAAAATTTGTAAACGGCAATTTTTCCCTAATACAATCACATCTCACATTGCACAGCACAGATTTACTGCCTTTGATTACACCTCCGTACAGAACTTGTAATGCCTCAGTTTGCTATATTTCATTTTGACACAGAAATAAATGCAAACCAGTTTCATACTCACATTCTCAGTTTTGTTAGTCTTGCATGAGAAAAAATATGATTTGATGGTTTATAAGCACTTACGCCTACAGCTGATTTTGCTGTCTTGTAAAAATATGTCAACAAAACATTATCAGCGCTAAAAAAAAAAAAAGGAGAAAAACATTATCAAATGAACTACAAATCTTGCATTTGACTTTTGGCTGTTCCTATTTGTTGGAATGAACATCCACTGAAACTGGGCATACTCAAAAGGTGGAGATACATTTTAAAGAGAACCTTTCAATTCCCTAAGGATGTAAACAAAGCGATACCTTCATAATCTGTTCAATCAGTTGTCACCAGATAAACTCTAATTTTCACGAATAACCACCCCTCATGGCTAATGATGAATGAATACTGCTGTGCAGGGATCAGTGACACATTACTCTCACAAGAAATCCAGAGGCAACTTGGACATGTGGGCTGAATGACAGCCTGGCTCAACCTTCCCTATGCTTTGCAAGAAGATAGACGATGGCGCCCCATGGAACAATAACTGGTTATCAGCAGTTAGTCAGTATCAGAATTTTTGTACACTGGTTTTGCATTAGTGACTTTAAAGGCAGAACTGTTTGACAAAGACATACTCTTTTACGATAAAAATGATTGTATCATCTTTATGCTTGTACAGTACTTTGAAAACCGTTAATAAAATTCTTTGAAAAAAATAAATAATTGTATATTTCTATGAAGATATCACTTGCACATGCCCAGTTCGCAACACATTCATTGCATCACCGAGGTCTAAAGTGCCCACTGCCAGGATGATCTCATCATCCAGCATAGAGGTTTACTCTCACATGTCTTTATTTACCTGATAAATGGTTTTACCTTGTTAAAATGGTTTGGTCCACACATGGGTGGGGATTTTGCTTCGAGGGCCGAAATGAGAAAGGGAAAGTAAATACTGAGACACAGACAAGATGGCATCAGTTTCAGCAAGAGACGAGGTAGAGTGGCCAACAGCAGAAAAATGACCATGGGCACACAAAGAAGCGGTTTGAGTCTTTACAAAGTAGTAGCTAAGCTGTGGAAACGAGATTATGAGTTTTTGTGCCTGAAAACTCCACATTATACTTTCGCTTAGAGATCAAAATGCATTGTGAAGGGTAGGGGGGCATAGGATCTTTACAAGTGGATCTTTCGATGGAACTACTGGGGAGTTATTGGCATTACTTCGAAATGAGAAACCATTTAAAGTTATATTTTTAATAATTTTTCATGTATTATATTTTGGCACAGATGGTTTTCACTTTTAAATGTGATACTGATAATGTCATAATACAATGATTAGGTTTTTGGTTTAGAGTTAATGGGTTTCATTGCATTTAAAGCACACGTTTAGGGGTAGGTTAAACGGCACCTGTCACTTTACTCATTAAAGGGAAAAGTGACAGAGGGGTTGATTTACTAAAGCTGGAGAAGGCAAAATCTGGTGCAGCTGTGCATGGTAGCCAATCAGCTTCTAGTTCTAACTTGTTCAATTAAGATTTGAGAAAAAAACTTGGAAGCTGATTGGTTTCCAGTTTTAGTAAATTGACCACAGAGTCACTATAAACTCCATCCCTGATCCATTTATCCTCATCCTGGAGCACACCCCTGCAACTTGTTATCCTTTTTAAGCTTAATGTCAAATGGTGTCAGAGGTTACACAAGGCTAATGATGTCACCTTCTCCAACATGTGACAGTGTTTGCATCTGGAGATTGGACACTAGGCCTGAGCAGTGTATCATGGGAGGAGGTCATACACTTCCCCATACCCAGAAGCAATAGATATCCTGTGGTGTCTATGGCAAAGGAAGCAGTATCATGGGAGCGTTGGAAAGGTGAGTACAAGTGAGTACAGAGATTGGTTAAGAGTTAGGTTTGGGGATGAGTTTAAGAGTGAGACTTATTCTTGGGAATGTGATTAATGGGTTGGGTTTGGGTAAAAAGCCACTATTATGATAAATGATATATTGTAATAATTACTGGTAAAATATCTAGAGCCCATTAACATCTTTGCATTGAGGTAATGTGGTAATAAGCATCCTGCAACGTGCAAATAATGGTACGGTGCTATTCATTTTGAATTGTCACCCTAATGCACTATTACAGTAGCAGAAAATGCACCCATACATACTGCAATGCTAAATGCTGCACAAGAAAAAAAGATCAATTTTCTTGTGTACTAAACTTCGCTGCCAGTCCATTTAAAACAAATGCCTTTAAGCACAATAACTGTGTGAATGGATCCCTAATGATAGTGGGACACACCTATAACAGTCACCCTTTTGTCACAGGGCTTACATTTCTTAACCATAAAAAACATTAGCACCAACAGCTCAAGCACATCTGGCAGCATGGCCAATGCCATGAGCGGCAGGTCTGGAGGGGTGGCACATCACATAAGAACTTTCTTTTCACATCTTTATTTTTGGGTGACAGCTATTCAATCAGGATCTACACCATGACAGCTCCCCTCCTCACCTTGTATGGATCATCAGTAGGACAAGGCTCCTACCCTTCCATGGCATATGATGCCCAGTGGCTTGACTACCTCCAACCACTCTAGCAATGGGGGCTGTCCCCTGAGCCTTCCACATCTGATACTGGGCAAATGTAGCACCCTCTAGGTTGCTAGATAGTGAATAGGATTTTTTGTTCAGGATAGGCAAATTGTCAGGCTTGGCTGGAAGCCAAGCCTGTGTGTTTTTCTTCTTGGTCAGGGTTGAGTGACTCAGGCACAGCTGGTGACTCACAGGCAGCATCACCAAGACCAAGAATATTCTAGCATCTTCTGGAAAGAAAGGAGGAGAGGAAAGGTAGAGCTGCCTGGGGTATTCTGAGGAGCCCTGACCAATCCCCAACTTGGATTGGCAGGGGGCAGCCCTCCTTATATATCCATGGTCAGCCCAGATGGGGAGGAGTTGTCCGGGTGGAAGCTGGAGTGCTAGGCTGTCATGGCCTTGAGAAAGCTCCACAGTCTGGGGGGGTGACCTTGGGTGGGCCGGGGGGGGGGGGGGCAGACAGGACCCTTCTCATGACACATGGAGGTGTTCTGGACAGTTGGCATGGGACCAAGGAGAGGACAGCAGGAGAGCACTGCCAGGCAAAGTCTCCAGGGAAGGAACAACGGTTCGCAGCCAAGAGGGCTGGTGAGTGACACACGGTCAGGAAGGACTGGGGAGGCATGCCTGAGAGGACTGGGAGATCGCAGTCTGGGATGGGTGCAGAGCCAGTGGAGTGGACTGTAGTGGCACAGGCATTGGAGAGAGGCAGCTGCAGCCAAGAGGGCTGGCAGGGCCTAAAGAGGTGGTACTGGGAGCAGTAGCCATGTGGAAAGCTAGGACTACCACTATTTTTCTGCTACACCAGAGGGGCCCATGGTCCCTGCCTGCAAAGGGCATTTGCTAAGGCCTGCAAAGGGCATTTGCTAAGGCCTGGCAAAGCCAGTGTCGGGCCTAAAATATAGTGCTAGTTGGTCCTGGAAGTCTGCAAGCAAGTGCTGCGCTGGAGCTGAAGTGTAGAGGAGTATATATAGGAAGTGTATATAGTTGTGTCCTGTATACTTTCTTCAATCAAGTGGGCATCCCATACTCCCTTACCCCATCCAGGTTGAATACCCCTCAACAAAACAAAAAAAAAGTTCAAGGACTGGTTTTCTGCCTGAGGGTGAATGAGAACTGTGTGCCTGACTGGGCAGGGTGAGAGACGGACCACAATACTCAGCAGCCCTTACAGGGGTACCGCTACATATACATAAATAATAGTGTGCTTCTGGTTACTATGCAAGAAATTAAATAAAACCGCAGCTTCTACTTGTACAATGTGCTTGTAGATCAAATGCTAATCATGAGCACTACTGCTGAATGAAGTGGCAATAAGTTGTCACTTAGATCCCTTTAACACTGGGCTGTTTTGCAGGCGCTATTGCGCTTAAAATAGCGCCTGCAAACCGACCTGAAACAGCCGCTGCTGTCTCTCCAATATGAAAGCCCGGGGGCTTTCACACTGGAGCGGTGCGCTAGCAGGACGCTGGAAAAAAAAGTCCTGCTAGCAGCATCTTTGGAGCGGTGAAGGAGCAGTGTATACACCGCTCCTTCACCGCTCTTGCCCATTGAAATCAATGGGGCAGCTCGGCTATACCGCCGGCATAGTGCCGCTACCCCCCGCTAGCGGCCGAATAGCGCCGCTAAGACAACGGTAAAGTGCTGCTAAAAATAGCGGTGTTTTACCGCCGACGCACCCACCGCCCCAGTGTGAAACAGGCCTTATGAAAACCACCTGGCTGGGCAGTGTATAGTGAGATGTAATGCAAAGCTGGAAGGATACTTTGCAAGCTAGAGGTGCTCCACTGAGCTACATGAGTTTAACCTCTTCGCTCTCATGCTATTGCCAAAAGACGGCTACATCACGGACCTAAATTGCCAGGAGGGCATCCATGTACGTCCTCCCGTGCATGTAAAGCCTGCAGGGCGCTCCATGAGACTCGGCTGATTACAGATCAGAGTAAGGGCCGGCCCCGGCCCCTTACCACATGATCAGCTGTCAGCCAATGACAGTTGACCATGTGATGTAAACACAAGCTGGTAATCGGCTTTTTTTTCTCATGCTAATAGCGTAAACAGAAAAAAAAGAGGCAATTACTGTCTTGTGTAAATGGGACATCGGTCCTGTACACTTCAGACCCACTGCTGCTAAGCAATGCCCACCAGTGCCACCTACCAGTGCCCACCAGTGCCACCTACCAGTGCATATAAGCACTGCTAAGCAGTGCCCACCAATGTCACCTACCAGTTCCCACCAGTGGCACCTATCAATGCTGACCAATGCCCCCTATCAGTGCCCATTAGTGCTGTCAATCAGTGCCTCATCATCAGTGCCACCTATAAGTGCTGCCTATCAGTGTCATCTACCAGTGCCTATCAGTGCCCATCAGTGCCAGCCATTAGTGCCTATCAGTACCATCTATCAGTGCCACCTATCAGTGCCCTTCAGTGCTACCTATCATTGCCCACCAGTGCCACCTATCAGTACCGCCTCATCAGTGCCTCCTGATGAGTTCCCACCATTAGTGCTGTCAATCAGTGCCTCATCATCAGTGCCACCTATAAGTGCTGCCTATCAGTGTCATCTACCAGTGCCTATCAGTGCCCATCAGTGCCAGCCATTAGTGCCTATCAGTACCATCTATCAGTGCCACCTATCAGTGCCCTTCAGTGCTACCTATCATTGCCCACCAGTGCCACCTATCAGTGTCGCCTCATCAGTGCCCATCAGTGCTGCCTTATTAGTGCCTATCAGTGCAGCCTATCAGTGCCCATCAGTGCAGCCTCATCAGAGCACATCAATGAAGGAGAAAAATTATCTGTTTGCAAAATGTTATAACCAAACTATGAAAACTGTTTTTTTTTTTCAAAAATTTTCGGTCTTTTTTTGTTTGATTAGCAAAAAATAAAAACTCCAGTAGTGATTAAATACCACCATAAGAAAGTTCTATTGTGTGAAAATAATGGTAAAAATGTCATATGGGTGCAGTGTAGCATGATCGCGCAATTGTCATTTAAAGTACGATGGCGCTGTAAGCTAAAAATTGGCCTGGGCAGGAAGAGGGTATAAGTGCCCAGTAAGCAAGTGTTTAATTATCTACATTTGGTATTTCATCCTAAGATAATTCCTTAATCACAAGTTTGAATTTATACACATCATATAGATGGGGAAGCAGTTTAAACTTACATAACATTTAGAGATGAACTACAGGCAAGCTGCAGGAATATATATACAGTAACTGACCTGGCTGGCTTCTCAGATTATTTGTAATTCTGTTCAGCCAGTCCTTTGATCCAGACAGTACAGCCAGGAGGGTGACACCACTATTTTCTAGTTAAATTGTCTGCTGTCACCTCGTGCCTGCCTGTTGGACCATGAAGTAGCATCTTCATGAGCAGGAAGATGACCAGTAAGCTGCAGGCTGAAAGCCGTAGTATCACTCTCCTACCTGAGCTGGCTGGATCACTAACACTAACTGAACATAAATACAAATTACTTAGCAGATTAAACAGTTCTCATATTTTATGGCTATATATTTAACATACACATATATATATATATATGCCTTGCAAAAGTATTCACCCACCTTGGCTTTTTACCTATTTTGTTACATTACAGCCTTTAGTTCAGTGTTTTATATGTGATAGATCAGAACACAATAGTCTAAGTTGGTGAAGTAAAATTAGAAAAAAAATACATTTATACATAAAACTATTTTTCAGAAATAAAAAACTGATAATCGGCATGTGCGTATGTATTCACCTCCTTTGTTATGAAGCCCATAAAAAGCTCTGGTGCAACCAATTACCTTCAGAAGTCACATAATTTGTGAAATGATGTCCACCTGTGTGCAATCTAAGTGTCACATGATCTGTCGTTACATATACACACCTTTTTGAAAGGCCCCAGAGGCTGCAACACCTAAGCAAGAAGCACCACTAACCAAAACACTGCCATGAAGACCAAGGAGCTCTCCAAACAAGTAAGGGACAATGTTGTTGAGAAGTACAAGTCAGGGTTAGGTTATAAAAAAATATCCAAATTTTTAATGATCCCTATGAGCACCATCAAATCTATCAAAACCAAATGGAAAGAACATGGCACAACAGCAAACCTGCCAAAAGACGGCCGCACACCAAAACTCACGGAACAGGCAAGGAGGGCATTAATCAGAGAGGCAGCACAGAGACCTAAGGTAACCCTGGAGGAGCTGCAGAGTTCCACAGCAGAGACTGGAGTATCTGTACATAGGACGACATTAATCCGTACGCTCCAAAGAGTAGGGCTTTATGGCAGAGTGGCCAGAAGAAAGCCATTACTTTCAGCAAAAAAGAAAATGGCATGTTTTAGGTTTGGGAAAAGGCATGTGGGAGACTCCCAAAATGTATGGAGGAAGGTGCTCTGGTCTGATGAGACTAAAATTGAACTTTTTGGCCATAAAAAAAAACGCTATGTCTGGCACAAACCCAACACATCACATCACCCAAAGAACACCATCCCCACAGTGAAACATGGTGGTGGCAGCATCATGCTGTGGGAATGTTTTTCAGCAGTCATGACTGATAAACTGGTCAAAGTTGAGCGAAAGATGGATGGTGCTAAATACAGGGATATTCTTGAGCAAAACCTGTACCACTCTGTGTGTGACTTGAGGCTAGGACGGAGGGTTACTTTCCAGCAGAACAATGACCCCAAACACACTGCTAAAGCAACACTTGAGTGGTTTAAGGGGAAACGTGTAAATGTGTTGGAATGGCCTAGTCAAAGCCCAGACTTCAATGCAATAGAAAATCTGTGGTCAGACTTAAAGATTGCTATTCACAAGCGCAAACCATCCAACTTGAAGGAGCTGGAGCAGGTTTGCAAGGAGGAATGGGCAAAAATCCCAGTGGTAAGATGTGGCAAGCTCATAGAGACTTATCCAAATCGACTTGGTGAAGTTTTAGCCGCAAAAGGTGGCTGTACAAAGTATTGATTTTAGGGGGGTGAATAGTTATGCACATTGACTTTTTTGTTATTTTGTCCTATTTGTTGTTTGCTTCACAATAATAATAAAAAAAAAATCTTCAAAGTTGTGGGCATGTTCTGTAAATTAAATGATGAAAATCCTCAAACAATCCATGTTAATTCCAGGTTGTGAGGCAACGAAACACAAAAAATGCCAAGGGGGTGAATACTTTTGCAAGGCACTGTGTATATATAATTTTTTTTTAACCATGTTATTAAGGTTATAGTTTTTACAACTGTGTCATAAGTGGGGCAAAAAGACATGAACATACATTTTGGGGTGCAATCACTTAAAATGTCACTAAACACTCCATGTTAAAACATTCTCCTTATCCAGTATTCATACTACATCAAAAGTATATTAAAATTTTAAAATTAGTAACACATGCCATTTACGAGATTCTTAAAAGTTCTATCTGCACGCCCCTAATAGATTCTGTTTGCCCTTATCTTCTGGTTCGTTAGTATATTGTGGTCATGTGCACCAATCTCTCCAGACTACAATTTCCTGTGTTCAATATGGCAGCCGTTTGTACTGCGCATATGTCCCCACTATGTCTTTCTGTTCCTGCTCTGTTCATTGTATCATTTTCTGCGCTGCAGACCGAAAGTGGTGCTTTGTGGGCACCAACATTTTCAATGGGCATTTTCTCTTCTCTTCTACATGTCGGAACAGTATGTGTTGATATGTATATACTGTAGCCGAGAGCGAGCGAGTAGAGGAGAGTGGTTATGTGCCAACATCTAGTGAAAATTTGTATAGCGCCTTAGCCACCATAACAAGGGAAGCTGGGGCAGGGGAAAATTCAAATGTATTTTTCTGGATGTGTTTTGCAACCCTGCCATTACAATGGACATAGGTAGATGTCCAATAATGAAGGTATTGCATGTGTTGAATTTGGGGTTTATTGACATTTTGGGGTTGATATACTAAAGGCAAACAGACTGTGCATGTTGCAAGTGCAGTTGCACTCTGCAAATACAGTTGCTCCAAAGTTTAGTAAATGAGCAAAAATACTGGTGACTTCCATCATCCAATCATGTGGAAGTAACAATGCAGGGTTTTTTTTTCTTGCATGTGATAGGGCAGGTGTAGGCAACCTTGGCTCTACAGCTGTTTTAAAACTACAAGTCCCATGAGACATTGCAAGACCTTGACAATCACAGGCATGACTCCTAGAGGCAGAGGCATGATAGGATTTGTAGTTTCACCACAGCTGGAGGGCTGAGGTTGCCTACCCCTGTGATAGGGTATTCTTTACTATGTAAATCTTTACCTCATTTACTAAGCTCTGGGGCAACTGCATTTGCAAAGTTCACAGTCTAAGTCTATTTACCTTTAGTAAATCAACCCCTTTGAGTGTGCCTAGGGTAGCATGAAGCCTTTATACAACCCTTACTGGTAGTGTTATAGTAAATGTACAGAAAATAAAGGCATGTGAAGTAAAGGAATTAATATAACAAACACTACCACTACATGCAGTATATTCACATAGTTATTAGAATACCGAATATCTCACAAGTTAATGGTTAACTTGAAGCTTAGGAAGTGGTTGAAGTACCTCCACTAAACATTGTGCATTTGTACTTGTCCCAGCAGCCTATGAAAAAAATGCTAATATGCTAAATCCTGCTTCCAGCAATATGGTCTGTGGATGTGTTTGCATCTATCCTTGCTGTAAGCAAGCCGTTTCTCGACACCAACCAAGGGTGTCGTTTGTAGACAGCAAACCTACTCAGCACTGAGCTAAACCAGCACGTCCTCTCCAAGAAGCAGGATGTACTCAGAGGCAGAAGGCTGTAGGCAGTATTGCTAAAAAAAGACACTTCCGTTACTAAAGTTAACTCTTTACATTTTTATCCAGAAGCTTCCAGGACACGCATTTTTGACTATGATAAATTCATTTTTTAGTGTGATAGATTAGTTGGCACCTAAACTACCATGATCATTTTAATAACTGTAAAGACCAAATACTTCTGACCATTTCACTGCTGTGCGGAATTATGTTTTGATCCCACAATGCAACTTTAATTAAATGGAAAAGAGACACTGGAAAATCACTTTTAACAAGGAAGCTGTTGGTGGAGCCCTTGAATTTCCACTTGTCTTTATTCTTCTTCCCTCATTATGAAAAGACCCCTTATGCATCCCGTCTTTTCCACACACAATCACGAGTATGGAGAGGTCACTACTACTGACAAGATCAGCACATTCATCTCCTGAAATAACGGTGTGAATATACTGCTGATGTGATTGACTACAGATTGCCCTTTCTCTATCCACTTGAAAATTTAAGACATCTGGGACAAACGAGAGATGAGTACTGGCACTTGTCATACAAGAGCAAAGAAAACAGCAATAAGATTAACATGACAAAGTCATTGCTGGTTTCCTCACCTTCCTCTCATTTCACACCTGACAATATCTAAGAAGCTGTTGGGTGATAACAACTAATATCCACCTATAACTTATTAAAATCTTAGGCCCCTTTCACGCATGTGGAATGTTCATTTCATAAGTTCAGTCACGTTTTTTTCAAAGAAAAAAACAGATGAAGTTTACACCAGTTTTTCATCAGTATCTCATCAGTTCTTTTTACATCCACTACAATGCAAAAACGGACCGTTTGTTTACATCTGTTTATCGTCCAATCTGTTTTTTAAGGGAAGAAAAAAAGGGCTTTGATCTGTTCCAAAAAACCGACGTTGACTCAATTTACATCCAACAATGAAAAACGGACAAACGGTCCGCATGTGTGAAAGGAGCGTTAGGTAGACTCTCCTCAATAGACAACAAAGGGAAATCTGATAAAAACTGTTTTATTAAGTCTTCTAAGGTTATTTTTATGGATTGCTTATACCCCATTCCCAATAAGGTTTGACTGAATAACCTTCATTGTAAAACAAAAAGCTAATGCACACCAAAATCACATCAGTACAAAAAGGGTTAATTACATAAAGGTGCTGAAACCATAGATTTGGGTTTTATCAGGAAATACCCATGAATAATACTCTCTAAATAAGTAATGGGCATAACTCAAAACAGCTAACTTTTTGAATTTCATATATTTATAAAAGGAAGTATCATATAAAGACATAACAATAAATCAAATTATATGCACAAGACCCCCCCCCCCCCCCCCCCCCAGTTTCTCTATCTAGACCAGTCTTTCTCAAACTTTTCAACACAGAGGAACCCTTAAAATAGCTTTTAGGTTTTAGGGAACCCCTGCTAAAAATGACAATATCTACATCTCACGATACATTGGTGTGATGGTCAGTGGGAAGAGGAAGAATGCTTCTTACGCTTATGGTCACTGGGAAGAATTATCCCTTTACAAATAGCTAAAAAGATCAACTGTGTCAGTGGGAACTTATCTCAAAGGTAGAAATTGCTCATTGCTCAAGGAACCCCTAGCAACCTCTGGAGGAACCCTAGTTGAGAAATCATGATCTAGTCAAAGGCAAACTGACAGCTACAAGCAACATATACATTTTTCATTCGAACAGGGAGGAGACCCAGGCTTTGGCTTCAGTTTAGATCTATGGATGCCTATAAAGTCCTTAGCTCTGACAACAATAGGATCCCAACAATTTGTCACCATCCATTATCATCTGAGGATGGTGGTCCATGTGTGTTTTTTAACTGGTTGGTATAGGTCATGTTTTGGGTTGATGGGTTGATCAGTATAAAGACAATAAAGGTGCTAAATTATGTGGACAGGATGTGCCTGAATGTATCCTGCTGTGGTGGGCTCACCAAGAGACACGTCGTATTAGGGCTTAATGTTGAAGAGATGTAGACAGTGGCTCTTCTTTCAATTAGTCAGATAATGTACCACTATAGCCTGTCTTTACTATGCACTGCTTTGGAAGAGAATTATGCAGGGCTGAACGAAAAAAACAACAACTGACAGCTCCCCAAAGGAGCCGCTGTACTAACAATCAAATGTTAGAACAGCGATCTCCCCTGCTATGCTATTGAGTTCTGACAGGGGGGCAGCCCCCCACCAGAACACTCCAGTCAGTGCTTTCAGCCAATCAGCAGACCTTTTTTGATTATGCACCATCGACAGAAGCCGTCTTCTGTCTGACCAGGTGCAGTACACATGGGCCAAATACCACCCAACATTTGGCCCATGTGTACTAGGCTTAAGTGTCATTTTAACTATAACCTGCTAACAGAGCTGATGTTAGTAATTCTACTATAAAAAGCCAGTTGAAAGAAAATTGTACAAAGTTGTGGGCCTCATGCACATTGTGCACATTTCATGCACTCTAGGGCAGGGAAGAACGCACTGAAAGCTCTCCAAAGACGTCTATAAATAGGACCAAGAAATTGAAAAACACTTTACATTACAAAGCTTGCAAAGCTACTCATGGCCCATGACATCTATCATTGGCCACCCAGAATTTATCCAAGTAGAGAGAGATAAAATCTTCTGTGCAAGGATAGATCAAAGACTCATTAGGGTATGAAATTCCAGACTTCCAACAGCTGGACAGATATTTCTAAATTTTTACGCTGACTCTAATATTCCTGTGCTGGGCATGTGGAAACATCAACAACTACTGCACTTCCTACATTCCCTACCCAAAACCCCACCATTTTCAAAGACCACTGACAACCTTTGAGGAAGTCTGCCAAGGTCATGAGGTGATCGGGGTACTCTCTCCCTTTCATTCCAACTGCTAATGAACATATACACTCAAGCAGACCGAGTATATCATTATAAATGGGAAAGGGACTTGCAGACCATATTCACAAAAGATCAGACAGAAAGAACTACGTTCTTTGCTTATAAAGCCTCCATTTGTAGCAAATATCAAGAGATTACCTACGAGATCATGACTTGATGGTACAAGACACCGTCTGTCCTTGTCAATCTTTTTCCACAACAGCATGACCTATGCCGACTCTGGGACTGCCCGCTGCTACGTCCCTTTTGGCACCAAGTTACCTAAATAATAGCACAACTTACGGAGATTTCCCTTTACAATAGCCCAGTGGCAGTCCTTTTTTTATTTATTTTTTAATTCTTTATTTGAATTGTCACATTACAAACTCTTCATCCATGACATTGCTACCAGTTACACATACCAGTATTGCACTGAAAGCTCCTACAAGCGGCATTCCTTTTACATCTGACAGTGATATCCAGGAAACAATAGAAGAAGTCCCTGTTGATCCACCTCTTAAATGCAGTTTGGGCATGCATCCCATCCCCAGTAATTGGAAACAAACACATCCACTGACACATAATCAATGGTTTGCCAGGGTGAATGATATACAGGCTAGTTTTATTGGGAAAAACGTCGGTGCTAACCTTAATACCTGCAATAACCTTAATACCTGCAACAATTTCTGCGCCCTTCCCTTGACCTTGCTAACTTAACATCCCTCATTTCATCTCCCCTCTTACCCTCCTCCCCTTCTCTTTTTTTCCTACCCCCCATCTTGATTTTCTTCAAATTTTGTTCCATTCCTTAGCTGACCCCCTCTATCCCCACCCCTCTCCCTACCTCCCAAGAACCGTTATTTCTATAACTCCCTGCCCTAGTGCTCGTCAACATAGTGCAAGTATCTCATGTGGAAAAATATCCCACTCCCCACATAAAGCTAGGTTCACATTTAAGCGGGTGCGGTAATGCATGTAAATTGCACGCCCTCCCACACCAAAAACACGCTGCTGCTTAGCATATGTGTGGGGGTGCCGTTAATCCTAATGGCAAAATTTTGCTATGGGGCCCCGATGATCTCTAGTTACATCCCTTTGGCATAAATCTTTAGTACAATGCTACAGAATTGTACTGATGTAGTTAGCAACATTACTAGAATTATAATTAATGAAATGCTATGAAATTGAGTATGTCTATGTGATAGTGTCACTGGAGCGTATCTGTCTTAACAAGCAGGCAGTGATTTGAATGCTTCCATGTTTACTGTAGCTAACCCCCCGAATAGACTGGCACTACAATAATAAGTAAAAAAATTCCACAAAGGATGAAGCTGACCCAACTGATCTGATTTAACCCTTTAATGGAAAATGATTCACACATGAAATATGGATAAAAACAGATGTCTTAATTCGCTGTGAGAAAGTCTGGAAAAACCAAGGAATGTGCAAAGCTGCCACTGCTGTATGGAGAACCGCAGAAAAATGAAAACCCCCTTCCAAGATTTTCTCAGCATGAGGTATTATTGCAGTACTTAAATTACTCACCGAGTCTGAATGCAAAGTCTGATTCACCACAAAACCTCCAGCTGAAAGATATAGGCCTCTGACAATAAAACATGAGACGTTTTGCTGTGTACAGCTTGGCACAGATCAACACAAACAGTCTGCAGTTCAGAGCTTAAATTAGCCTTTGTTTTAACCACACTCACTTCTCCCCGATGCTGAGTGACATTATTAATGTCATGCCGTCAATCACTTCAATCTGTCGATTAAACATCAGATTCCTCTTTATTGGGCTGTGTGCTTATTTTGCTCTAGTGTGACAAGTGTCGTGTCACCTCAGACAAGGAGATTTATTTAACAGTTAAGATAATGGAGGAATGGCATGTCAAGGTAGGATATCAAATGCAGTCTTTTCAAATCCTGCCAACTGGACCAGATCACCGTCTACTAACACTTTACAGGAGGCTGCTTAATCTTCCCGGCTCTTTTCCATTTTGACAAGCTACTTGTATGTGTCAAAGACTTTTAGCAGCTATACATACTGATCTTGGATCACGTACATTCTATTATAATTCTGTATCTGAAAGTAGAAAAACAGCACCAGGGGAACCATGCTATGTATTGCTTGTATTTACATAGCTACATAACATTCCATTTCAGATCTAAAAAAACAAAAACTGTGATGATTTCCATACATTTTATGGTTTCCTTAATCCAGACAGCATTTATATAGATATTTGAATGTTTGCATCTGTACGTGGCCACTCTATGGGGGTTATTTACTAAAGGCAAATCCACTTTGCACTGCAAGCGCACTTGAAAGTGTACTAAAAGTGCACTTGGAAGTAAAATCGCTGTAGATTCGAGGGGGACATGCAAGGAGAATAAGAAACAGCATTTTAGCTTGCACACGATTGGATGATAAATTTAAAAGAGAAGCATAGGAATCAGGGTTTTTGTAGAATAATAATTACTTAGCTGGATGCAACATAGGTCCAATGCTGGACCCGCTGGCTCTAACACTGAGAGCCGAGCGATCAAACACTACTGATCGCTCAGTTCTCAGAGCTCCCTGAGCAGAGAGCTGGTGTCTATCAGTCATCAGCTCTCTGCTCTGCCCCCCCCCCTGCCACCGTGCGCTCACTGGAGCTCTGGGCTGTGCATAACACGGGAGCGGCCGGCTCAGGCTCTCAGTGGCTCAGTCCAACGATGTCGGCACTGCAGCAGATTTTTCCATCAGCTGTCGGGTGCTGCCGCTGCCATAGCCGGTAAGGGAACCCGGTATTAAAGCATTACGGCTTCACGCTGGGTCCTTACTGAGAATGTGCGAGGCACACGCTGCACTCTCCTACTGGCCCGGTGGCGGGGAAAGGAGGAAGAAGCCGAGCGGTGACATCAATGGCCACGGCCGAGACTCTCGAAAGTGGGGACAGGATACCTGTCATAGACAGGTATCCACTCCCCCCCCCCTGAAAGGTGCCAAATGTAGCACCAGAGGGGGGAAGGAGACAAATGAGCGGAAGTTCCACTTTTGGGTGGAACTCCGCTTTAAAAGCTCCTTCTTTCAAAACAATATACTGTTTTCTTAGACTAGAGTTATATTATCAACTTAAAGCTGTCCTTCACCTTGCTTCTCACCCTTTCCCGTATTACATTTTAATCCCTTTTCAAATTTATTTTTAAAGGGGTTGTAAACCCTCGTTTTTTTTTTTATATAAAAATAATAAAACATGGTATACTTACCTGCTTACACTGGTTTTGCACACAGCAGCCCCAATCCTCTTTTTCTGTGGTGCCCTGTCGGTGCTCCTGGCCCTTCCTCTTCACCCATGCGGGCTCATTTCCGAGTCCCGCTGCTGTGTCCATTGACACAGACAGGGGTCTTGGCCCCGCCCAGCGCTCCTGTGTCACTGCATTTAATTGACAGAAGCGAGAGCCAATGGCTCCCGCTACGCTTATGCATATCGCTGGATCGGCCAATTGGCTAAGGTAAGAAAAAAGGGAGGAGGTGGGTCTGGGGGAGCTGCAGCACAGAAGGTTTTTCACCTTAATGCATAGAATTAATTATGGTGGAAAACCTTGAGGCTTTACAACCACTTTAATTGCTTTCTTTGTTTTGGTTTATTTTTCCAAAATACCTTTTTTAGAGCCCCCTTAACCATCCTTCCACCTTTCTCTCCTAGGCAAGAAAGATACAGCCCCTAGCCTACTAGATCCCCCCTGATAACACACTGCAGCACATTGGATGTCATCAGATGACTGGCTGCCGGAACCTGGAAGAGACAGTCGGCTCCTGATGATGCAACAAAGGAAATGGGATGGTGATTTACAATAGACAGCGCTCAGCACATTAATATGTTTAACAAGATTAACACAACAAGAATAGTAAGAAGGGATTGGAAAAAAAAAAGGGGGGGTGCAGTTCCTCTTTAAAAAGGGTCTAAACTCGGAAAGCTACACCCAAAAAAAAAAGGAAGCAAAAAGGACTAGTGACCAAAATTACAGATACAGCTAATTTTTCCTTTTCTTGCCTTTTTCTGCTCTACATTTGTGGAGGCAGCCATCAAGTCAGAGACTTCAGCAACAAGAACAACAAGCAACACAGTACTGACATCAACAAACCACATTCCAAATATCCTGAGACTAGCAGTCAGAGGCAGCCAAGCCTTAAAGTGGAAGTAAACCCATCCATAAAACAGTTTCATTTCTGGCATGTGCCGGAAATATAACACTCCCATTGGTTGTGCTCTCAACCAAACTGTCAAACCATCCAATGGCTGGTGTCATAACTGATCACATGTGCAGCATCTTGGCAGTTGTAGATTAAACAGAGGAAAAGATGGCAGCTTCCTTGGCTGAAAACGATAGGGGGGTTTACTTACACTTTAAGCCAGCCATACATGGATTGAAATTCTGTCGCTTCAGCAGGGACCGGCCAAATTTCAATCTATGTATGGGCAAGCTGGTTGCACACAAGTTGATCTATTCATTGACTTGTGTACAACCAGTCTGTTGGGTTTTTCCAGAACAAGCACAGCTGGCAACATTGATCATTGTATTCTGCCATCGTGGAAGGATCCCCACTGGCAGAATACAATAGCACACCGAGAGTTATTCCTCCATCCCATCGAATGTGTTGAACAAAAAAAAATGACTTGTGTATGGCCAGCACTAGATTTCACACCGCAGATAAACAATTATAAGGCTGGTGCCTGGGCACCTTCACATATTGGGAAGTACATGCTATTGCTCAGGAGGAATTCCAGACAAAAGGCACATTTTTTTAGGGTACTGCTTAGAAACAAATAACATGTCTACACAATATGTTCTATACAACACAGCACATCTTCAATTTTTGAGTTCCGCTCCACTTTAAAGAGGAAATCACACTGGCAATTTTGTAGCGGCAATCTATAGAAGCTACAAAATTCCTCTCTTCAGAGATTCTGTTGCTAGGAAAAAATTGCAATCATTGAAAGACTATGTCATAGAAATTCTAGCAACTTGTGAGCTCAGTCCCTGAGAAACTAACTTTCAACATTTGTGGCTAGTGTCAGAATTTCCAGCTGAATTAGCTACCCAGGTTATCCAAGGCAGCTGCTTGGGATCACGACACACCAGCAGTTTGCAGCTGCCTAGATAAGCCTACCAGTTAGCTACAGCAGCCACTCGATAGATAGCTACAAATTGCCAGAGAAAACAAGCTGAGGGATTTGTAGCTGCTAGTGTGACTTAGATCTAAGGGCCAGTTCACATCTGTGCAATGTGTTTTAAGTGTGGTGCGTTTTAGCCTGTGTTTTAGGCGCACTACCATTAAATGGTATATAAAGTGCGTTTTCATGAAAGTGCATCAAAGATGCAGCAATTTTTTTTCTAATGCACCACACCTAAAATGCATGTAAACCACACGTAACCTGAGTGTCCTTGGTCATTTTTTAGGCAATTCTTTACAAGCGTTTGTACAGTCATTTTTGCGGTTGTCTGAGATTTGAGCTTTTCTTTTTTCAGTTTTTTTTTAATTAATTTTAGCCAATGGGAAGCTAGTTACTAGGGGAAAAAATGCATGATGTGTATGTTTTCGCACATTTTTTTCAGACGCTCCCCTTGAAATCTATTAGAGCCAGAAACGCTTGAAATTGGTAGCTCAAAGGAAGCTTATGTACTTTTTCCAGCTACAAGCTTAAGCCCTGGTTCACACTGAATGCGGATTTGAAATTGTGCGAGTTCAGCTGAACTCACACGATTTCAAACAGGCATTTCAGTCCAATTTCGGGGGCGATTTGAGACATCTGTGTGGGTTCATGCACAGATGTCTATTAAAATCACCCCCGAAGTTGCCAAAATTAGTGCAGGACCTACTTTTTGGAATCGTTGCGGCACCCTAGAGTCAGCATCGCACCAATTTGGACAATGCCGGTAATAAGCTCCGATTTAACATGCGATTTGACATGTCAAATCGCATGTCAAAACGGCCCGGTGTAAACAAGGGCTTAAGCAACAATACACTCAGATGTGAAGAGGCACAACTAAAAACCAAAGGATTTTCAATGTTGAGTGTCTTGGAGCTTCAGGTTACAAAACACTCAGACGTGAACGATTGTTGGCCAACCCAACGTCTGATTTTTGTCAGAAGGGCGTGTGCCAGGATCTTGTCTTGCATACTAACGTTACACAATTGTCGTGCCACAAACACGAACGTAGTGATGTACTACAAGGAATTTCAGCTCTTGAGCGCCACCCTTTGGGCCCCTTCTGCTAGTTTTGTGGTTGGTGATCATTGATTCCGAGCATGCGTGTTTGTACTTTCGACTTCTGTGTGACAGATTTGTGTACTGACCATACGAAAATATGACATCAAACCGTTGTCTGCCGAAAATTTACTAGCCTGTCATCCAACATTTGCTGGCCGAAAGTTTGACAACAATTGTCAAAAGTAGCGTACTAACAGTAAGATTTTAGGACAACAGTCTGTCAACAGACAATCCCCTGCCAACAATCGTACCATGTGTGTACAAGGCTTTAGAGCTGAACTCCAGGCAGATGTAAAAAGGTGCAAATTAATGCAGCTCCATACTAATTAACCAGTTCCCCTCTAGAGCTATTTTTTCATTTCTCACACATGTTAAAATCAGCATTTTTGGGCTATAAAACTACTTAACCCCCCCCCCCCCCAGAACATTATATATTTTCTGAATGTAAAGGTAGTTGCAATTTTTTAAGGCACACGATGGCGCAATTGTTTAGCATTATTTTCCTTTAAGAGAAAACACTAAAATGAATTTTATTGTACAAAAACACAATTTAATTCCATTCTGTACGAAATAAAAGATTAAGTAGTGTCCAGTAAAAAAATTACAAATACGCTGAACCTCAAAAATGTGTGCACCCACAGAAAAGTTATAGTAGGTGGCACTTGCCTTTATAACTCATCAGTTTAGAGTAAAATATGCCAATTGCACAAATGCATTTGCAGGTGTGCACAGGGGACAGGGTTGGTTTTAAATTGTATTGTTAATTCTAATATAACTTTTTTTTTTTTTTTTTTACATTTAACTTCATTACATAGGGAAAGTCAATGTCCCCCCAACACCCACTGATCCTCCAGCAGAGAGGTAGAACGTGTAAACAAGGCAGATCTGCAAAGCAGGGACATGGATCCATGTCTTCCCCCAGTAAAAACACCGCCCACACAGTACATATAAACACTAGTCAGGCATACAGTTAACCCCTCCTCTGCCAGTGTCATTAGTACAGTGATAGTGCATTTCTTTTAGCACAGCATTTTTATATTCAGAACTGTTAGGCTTAATGTACATGGGACGTTTTAAAACCTCCACTGAACAATTTACCTTGACGATGTTTAAAAATGTATGTTTTGCCGTGTTTAGAAACAAAAAATGTTTTTGTTTTTTTTTTAAATACCGGTAGTCAAAAATGTATCTCCATTAAAAACGCCTGTAAACAAAACACAGCTAAATGCGAGTTACCGCGTTTACACATGTTTACAAGCTGTTCAAGGCGTTTGGCGTTTCAAATGCCTCTGAACATCCATCCTGAATGCATTTTTTTGCTTTCCAAAAATAGCTTCTAAACTCAACTGCCTATAAATGACTATAAAGGACCCTGTGTACATGTACTGATAAGATAACACAGAGGAGAGTTCAGGGGCAGCTGAAAAAACGCCCAACTGCTCCTAAACGTCTGTTTACAAGCAGCAGTGTACATGAAGCCTTAATGTTCTTCCCAGGGTTCAAATATCCATCAGAAACTAGTGATACACGGAAATGATATGTCTGTGGCTTACCCTCTACCACATTTCTAAACCAGAGTACCTACCAAAGTATGTCAAGGATATGAAGGGTGCAGATCTCATTGACCCCCTGGCTGAATGTTCACCTTTCTTTTAATCACTTGCAGCCCATCTCCCCTCTCACTGAGGTTAAATCTGTCCGTATGGCAGGGTTCTAAAAAGAAAATTTTGTGCTGAGCTTATCCAATTCTATAAAAGCAAAAGGGCTAAAAATACATTTGAGAAGAAAAACATTCCTCTTAAGTTTTATCTGGCACACTTATGTCAACTATGAGGCCACTGTGGGCAGAGGAATAGCAGAGCTGCAATGGAAAAAACAATTCTTCAACACTTAGAAGATTGGCATGAGTTCCTCTGGTTTATAAAGCACATCACAAGCTCTGTGTCGAAGATTAAAGTCTAACATAAACTGTACCTTTAGGGAAACGAAAAATACTAAATTAACAGCAGTACCAGTTAGCTAACGGCAAAAGCTGTCAGCACACACCTAAAGTGGATATGCAAATGTTTACTTTCTTATAGCTGGTATATATATAACCATAGACACATCACTCCTGGCAATCCCAGGACTGGTATTTTTTTAAGAGTCTTATAATCGGTGCAGCAAATGTTAGCATGAATAAAAAATAAATATAATATATATATATATATATATATATATATGTATATATATGCAATTGCTCGATTTCCCCCATCAACACAGTCAGTTTTGGTGGAGGAATGCTTTCTGCAGCGTTACCGTATTCTGCTGGCAGGGGGGTACAGGGAACCCTCCAGGCCAGCTGAACATAATGATTACTGATACCGGCTATAGCCGTCGGCAGTAATTACATGTAGAAAAATCCGACAGGCTGGTTGTACCCAAGTCGATCAACTTGTGTACAACCAGTCTGTCGGATAATTAATTATACCCTATTAACCCAATTGTACCCAATTAACCCAACGGTTAATTGGGTAAAATTAATCTGTCCATACATGGATCTAATCTCGGCTGGTCCCTGCTGAACTGGCCAAATTGCGATCCATGTATAGCTGGCTTAAAGCGGAGTTCCACTCAAAAGTGGAACTTCCGCTTATCCGTCTCCTCCCCCCCTCTGGTGCCACATTTGGCATCTTTCAGGGGGGAGGTGGGAACAAGTACCTGTTTTTGATGCATGCGCAGTAGAGATCCGGCTTTGAAGCCGAAAGGCTACACTGCCGGGTTGCCTTACCAGGAATGGCAGCGGCTGCACCTGACATCCGACTCGAAGATCGGCTGCGGTGACGACATTGTGGGCTCCATGGACAGGTGAGTATCCATATATTAAAAGTCAACAGCTGCAGTATTTGTAAAATATTTTTCGTGGGGGGGGGGGCGGGGGGTGCTGGACCTCCTCTTTAAGGCAGCCCATAGCGGGTTGAATGAAAAAAATGACTTCATTCCCTCTTCCACACATTCAAGGTGGATGGGGGAATCACTCCTGTTTTGCCTTTGTATTTTAACAGCAGGAAGACTTACCCATCATCAGAATACACTGATCAGTGATGCCAGCTATAGCCAGCAATGCTGATCAAGAAGAAGTTTTCCAACAGGGCGGTTGTACAGAAGTTGATCAACGTGCTGTCCCTTTTGGTCCAGGGGCTGTCTTTGGTTCAGGACTCCTTCCCCTGGGGGCAGACGGTTGTAAGAACAGCGCGTGTGAACAGGCACTAGAAGAGTGTCTACTTGGACCTCAAGGTTCTGACTAAGCTGTCGTCTGAGAGAAGTTTAGGCAGGAGCCAGTGTCGAGCAAGATGGGCTGTTTGTTAGTCACTGAAAGAAATAATGTGAGGAACCTGTGTGGAGAAAGGCTTAGGAACTATGGAGTCTGTATAGCCAGAAGGCTTGAAAATATTTATTGTTCAGTGACACTGAAAGCCCCTTTGAGGGTAACCTTTTGTGTGTTTTTGAACGTTGCTTTTGACTAAAACTGGGCAGAAAGCCCTGAAACATACTTCACAGGTCAGACTGAAGTTCATGGAAGGAGCAACACTTGAGTGAACGCCCCACACTGTCTATATGCAGTTGGGGAGATGTATGCTTACCTTCTGTCCCCAAGACGCATAAAGTAGGAAGAAAGCCCAAAACATGAAAGGAATACCAGGTGTCCTCTTCAGAAGCATTCCTCTAACTTTCTGTTTTAGTGACATTTCTAACATTTTAACATTTCCTATAACCTTCTATCTTGGCAACGATGGTCACTAAGTTAAATAGAGAAGGTAAATCTCCCCAGCGGGAACACAGACAGTAAAAACAAAGTTTACATGGGTTTTAATCCTTGCCAACTCAATCCCAAATAAAAGATAAGCCTTGATATACATATAATTTCAAGCCTTCACTAGCCATGTAGTATTTTCCACATTAGATTCCCACTGACATCTAATGTTTATGAAGCTGAGAGAAGCAATGATAGCGCCACACCACGAGTCACAGAGGCCAAAAAAGATTTTACTGTATTATCATTAGTGAGCAGCCAGCATGTTTTAGGGGATCAAATACCCCCTCTTCATCGGGGTTTATATCTATGTTGTGATTGGATCCAAAGTAGCACTTGTCTCTGTACAGAGAGCAATAATTGCACTGCAATTGAGTGGGTGGGATGTATTTGGCAGCAAGTGAACAGAACATGTTGTCCCTGAAGTTGTGTTGAAAGCAGAACAAATGGGCAAGTGCAAGGATTTGAGCGATTTTGACAAAGGCCATGTTGTAATGGCTAGATAATTTGGTCAGAGCATTTCCAGAACTGCCGCTATTCTGGGATGTTCCCTGTCTGCAGTGTTCAGAACCTACAAAAAAAGAATGGTCCAAGGAAGGAACACTGGCGAAAGGGGTGACACTGTCATGGCCGGCCAAGGCTTGTTGATGCACATGGGGAGCGAAAGCTGAACCGCGTAGTCTGATCCAATAAAAATTGCTGAAAAAGTTAATGCTGGTTGCAAAAAAAGGTGTCAGAAAACACAGTGCATTGCAGTTTGTTGCAAACGAAGCTGCATTGCCGCAGAATGGTCAGGGTGCCCATGCTGACCTGTGTCCACAACCAAAAGCGATTAAAGGGGCTGTAAACCCTCGTGTTTTTTCACCTCAAAGCATCCTATGCATCAAGGTGAAAAAACTTCTGTCCCCGAGCAGCCCCCCAGCCCCCCCCCCCCCCCGTTTTACTCACCTGAGCCCATTCCTTCCCACGCCGGAGACGCGCACACCCTCTCTGGCCGGGGTCTCGGCTCTTGATAGGATAGACTAATAGCAGCGCAGCCATTGGCTCCCACTGCTGTCAATTAAATCCAATGTTGCGGGCGGCGGCTATGTATCATTCGGGATGCAAAAGCTGGACTCGGGAGGAGCCAATGCGAGGAGGAGCTACTAGTGCCGCCGGGGGACCCCCAGAAGGGGAGGATCGGGGCCAACCTGTGAAAAACAAACTGCACAGTGGAGGTAAGTATAAAATATTTGTTTTTTTTGTTTCTTTTTAACACAGGGGGTTTAGCATCAGAACTGGACCACAGGGCAATGGAAGAAGGTGGTGTGGTCTGGTCTGATGAATTCCAAGAATGGTTTAAGAATGGTTTAAGGAAAACAACAATGAGTTTGAGGTGTTGATTTGGCCTTTAAATTTTCTAGATCTCAATCCAATCAAGCATCTGTGGGATGTGCTTAAAAAACAAGTCTGATCCTCGCAGCTTGCAGGGCTTAAAGGATCTGCTACTGACGGCTTGGTGCCAGATACCGCAGCACAGGTCTAGTAGAGTCCATGCCTCAACTGGTTATGCATACCTCCCAACTTTCTGAGATGGGAATGAGGGACACCTATTAGCAAATTATGTAGGCATAGTACAACCCCCCCCTGCCACGCCCTCTTAAAAGAGAATTGTAAAAAAAAAATTAAAAATATTGGGTAAACCCACAGGTGCTTTTTAACCACTACTATCCCTATATATTGGCATTTGAAATTTACAAATGCAACAATGTAGAAATTAATTGAAAGGTTTAGCACTGGGAAACACTTTTTGATAGATGGGTAGTGCATTTTATACACAACTATATAGATCAGATCAAAAGGAGGAGGAAAGAGGGACTTGTTCCAAATCAGGGACAGTCCCTCGAAATCAGGAACAGTTGGGAGCTATGGTAATGGTCGGTGGTCATAATGTTATCGATGATCGGTATACACACACACTATAGTGCATCTCACACAATTGTCTAGCACAGTCATATTTGAAAATCAATCTTTCTGTTCCTAGAAAACCTGTCAGTAAAAACAAGAACACTGAGCAGAAATCCAGAAGTTATACTGTAGAGGAGGCATGATCTGGGAGTCACACCAGTCACGTCAATCTCCATCATAGCAGAAATCGTCCAGACGGTATAGAGAGAAGAACACACAAGTGACACTAAAGCTTGTCGAGACTGATCAGGCAGAGAACAGGAAGCCGCCAGGCAGGCCAGCCTCAACACATCAGCAGATAGATGGAATGCACCAGCAAGGTTGGATAAACGCTCAGCACCTTCTGGGGTGATTTGCTGTTTCAGAAAAGGCAGCAGAGTACGGTATTTAGTTGCTTGAACAGGCAGCGTAAGGTTAAACAGAGCAGAAGCCAAAGTAAATATCTGTACAAGATGAATATATTCTCCTACTACAGAAAAGTTCTGCAATTTATTCATATAATCTCTGAAAATGAATGAGGAAAACAATGCTGCAACAACGAACCAATGGCAGCGATGTAAAAATAGTAATTAACAAATATTCATATAGTAAATTATATAAAAATAATAAAGTTAAGGAAATACATTAACACTATCTAAAATGTCCGTGTAAAAATTTTATTAAAATGGTATCAAAAATAACCACCCTTCTCTGTAAGCATATATTTTTTTTTTTTTAAATGTTCATAGTTCCCTGTGTCTTTAATTGCAAGGAATTTGTGTACAGGTTTGAATTTCACTCCAGGAATAGTTACTTCTATTCAGTATATTGCCATGTTTTGCCCCAGATTTAGTTACCCCACATTTTTAAATCCCAGGGTTTTACAGCTAGTTCACAACACAATTTAAAAATTACGAATGCATTTCTGCATGCGCGGAGTTGATGTGATTTGTTGTGTTGTTGTTGTGATGTGGTGAATAGAGAAAAAATGCAACATTTTCTACTTTTGTTGACTGCACTGAAATGCAATGCACTGGTGTAAACTAGGGCTATTGGAATCCATGTTAAACACTGTCCATGAGTTATTGATGCAGAAAAAAAACACACTGGGCTGTAGCTGGTGTGAACCAGCCCGTAAACAAATTAAAATCGAATTGTTTATTTTTTCATATTGTATATTCACATTGAGGAATGCATCTCTACCATACTTACTATCACCTTTGTTTTTCCTGTCTACATTTAGGTATTCCCATGTGACTGATATCTCCTGTACTTAAAAACCAGAACCCAGAGAGTCGAAACTCAGCTGGATCAGCACGGACCAGCTGAATTTTGACCCTTGTGTGGCCGTTATTGTTTGATAGAAGTTCTTAGATTAGCAGCTGCATTCACCCCCACTTGCCCCCACTTTCCATGTGGATGGAAAAATCTGTTCATTTTTTTTTTTCGTTCAGCCCACCGGCTGAATGAAGAAAAGCAACCCCTCTATGGGCAGCATAACAGTCATGGAAATTATGGGTATCTACAGTCAATTGTTCTTAGTGGGTAAACATTATCAGCTACACTGGAATATTTTGATAATAGACTAGTGTTCCCCTAAAGCCTGGTATACACTAATGCCCCGTACACACGGTCGGATTTTGTGATGGAAAATGTGTGATAGGACCTTGTGACCGTGTGTATGCAAGACAAGTTTGAGCCAACATCCGTCGGAAAAAATCCTAGGATTTTGTTGTCGGAATGTCCGATCAATGTCCGACCGTGTGTACGGGGCATAACAGTTCCTTTTTTTATTCAACCCAGCGAGTTAAACTAACGATCCAAAGTTCAGCAATCGCCCCCGCTGAGCTGTTGTGTTCTGGCAGGGGGACAGGGGGAAAGGGGGACCCCCCCCAGAATAATTGGGAGAAGGCCGGCTGCTGGTTTTCTAGCATGTTCCTCCGATAGAAGCCAGCCATAGGGCCAGCTTCTGTTGGACCGACTGACAAGGGCCGAATGTCAGCCAGTTTTTATTGAACCGATCGATATCTCCCGACATTCGGCCAGTGTGTATGGGGTTTAAGACCAGAAGACAGTAGCCCTGTGCTCTGCAAGGGTCTGTTGAGCGCATAGACATGCATGTTAATAGGAAATTAACAGGAATGTACATATCTGTTGCAACATGTCAAGACAGTCATTATTACATGTTTAGCTTTGTGGCTACATTAGGCTGCTTTCATTTGACAACTACTGTACATGAATAAAAATAAATGTTCAATACAAATGTTAAAATGTGATAATTTGTCATAGTATTGAATGGCATCATACCTAAGCGGATAACTTCAGTAATAAAATTGTGTATATTGCATTGTAAATGTAAGGTTTTTTTATACCGTGGTGAATAAATATTTCAAAATTTCCTGTTTATCCTGACACAGCTTTTTCTCTCTGAAGCCCCATACACACTATCAGATTTTCTGCTGATTTTTGTCTTCAGATTTACCAAAACCATGTAGTGCAAGGGCCTGCCTGATTGCATACAAATTGAAACTCCTAAGGTTTGACCTCATATCATATGGTTTTGGTAAATCTGAAGGAAAAAATCAGCAGAAAATCTGTGTATGGGGCTTTACTTTGCCTTTTTTTAATAGGATGACCACCATCTCCCATTTCAGAGGGACACCGGTCTCCCTTCGCTCATATCCAATCAGACCATTTCTCAGCCAAGACTGGGACTTCCTTTAAATGTACCTGCCCCTATCACTGGGCAGTTTGGACTGTTACAGAAAATGGAAAAACAACAGTTCTGTTGGCAGAATCAATGGATAATAAAACTATGTTACACGGGGACTTTTTTGATTCTGTCTATAGTTACACTTATAGTTACACTTTAAACAACTAACATCCGTGGATCCGTTACATTACGGTTCCCTAATGAGCTCTGGGCTGACCCTTTCAAATTCCTCTCTTTCCTCTCCTTCCTCCCTTATTTCTGCCTTCCTTCTTTCCCTCCACCTTCTTCTACATGTAATTTAAACCCAAATGCTTATTGGGTTGTTTTAGAACTCCATTAAGTTTTGACAGTAATAAGCTCAGGAAATGGTACCTAATCCTCTACTATGTCTTATCCAATATCCCCTCTTGACCCCTCCCTTCCCTTAACCTGCCCCTTCGTACCATACTCAGGTTTTTGTATGTTACTGCACATGGTTACGATTTTAAATACTGATTAGAACTAAATGTTGCTAGGTTAACTACATGTTTAATACCGTTTGATATTACCTACTGGGTCTTCTTTGCCCAGCGGGTTAATCTAAGAACATCCCATGAATATTGTTTGTTCATTCACACTACTGGACCATGTAATACCTTGTTTAATTATACCTTAGTTATTTGGAAATTTGTCATAGCAATAATCCGAATGTAGATCTATGATTACCTGCTATTCTTGTTATCTCAAAAAAAAATTTCAATAAAAACATTAACATTAAAAGAATGTTTGAAGAAGAAGAAAATGTGTCCACATTGCGTGACATATACAAAAAATAATTATGAAACCAAGGTTCATAAAGCATGACACAATTATATGGCAGGAGCCTGAGCACAGTGCCAGGATGTGGGAAAGCCTTATCAAACAATAATTCATTGTGTGTGTACTATGAACTCAGATGATATAAATACAACTCACACAATTAAGTTCAACTGCTTTGCTCCAACATAGTTGAGATCTGTTCTTCCCTTCCAATCTGACACCACACAATAACCAAATTGTCCTTGACCTATTACATTGCTATTTCCTCACTGGGCACTTGCTACTCACTCTATGCACTAGGCAGCTTTTAATGTCATCCATCACTTCTTATCTTCATAAAACCATCCCAGTCCCTGAACAATTCCATAATTCAAAATGACAGATCTCTCGCGTGTTTGCTACGGCCATATTAGACAATTTAATGGTGCACCCACCAAAGCACTGTATAGGAGTCAGGATCTGTTGGTGGATCTACCCCCCTCAGTAAAGAACACTGCAGGACAGTTCAATATATGTGGCTCTGATTAGGACTGTAAACAAGGCAGTTACAGTATGCCACATGGATCTATTTTACAAATGTGTTCCTTAACTCACAAGGAAAAGTTGCACTGCATCTGTCATCACTGCATAATTTTGTAATATCATTGTTATATTCCTAAAGTACAAGTTCACTTGTAAGTGAAAAAAACACCCCAGCCCCCTAACCTAATCCAAGAGCAATCAGCAATTTTTGTCTCCCAGATAAGTTACCACTGAAATCAATGTTCCTTTAATCCATCTGTAATGATGGCATTCTTCCCACTAACCACCAGCATAATGGAGACCTTCTTCATCAACCATCAATTTAAAGGGGTTCTTCTACACTGGCCCAATGTAACGGAGCACTTCCCTGACAATCAATATAAAGGGCACTACATTACAATTTGCATGGTCTGAGTTTCTTTTCTGACAATTATTATCATCAATGAAAAGCACATCAACCTCCTCTCCTCTCCTCATATGCTGGAGTCAGGTGCTGGCTTGGAGTCCGTCACTCCTCCATATGTAGCTCAGTATAATCTAATGGAAAAGCTATACACTGATAATGTCTTCACAGGCAAAACTTGCCTCCTCTCCACCCCTCCTGTTCATGTTGTTCGAGAGAATACTTCGGGCCCGATTCCCCAACACGCGCTGTTCCTCCCGGGATTTGCATATATTTTGCACATATCCAAGGAGTCATAGTCCTTTATTAAGAAAGAAGAAGGGAGCGGGCCAAGTGCCGCATCATCGTGAGGCCCAGCGGCTTAGCCTAGAAGAGTTGGCAGACCTCTCGATGATGTCACTTAAGAAGATGGTGGCGTGGGACCGAGCGGGGGATGAATTAGAAGAGGATTCTGTAGGACAGTGCTGGATCCACTGGGCGAGTAAATATCTTAAGTGTGCAACCTGCAACAAAGTTTACATTGCGCAAAAAAAAAATTAAAAAAATAACAAGTATATGTGGAAACGACCTTGAGGCCGTAACCAGAGGTAGCAGCCCAAGCCCCTCAAAAGAGCTCACCGCCACCTTTCTGCCAAGTTGGGCCAGATACAACGGGAGCGAACTTCTCCAAAACACCCCCACCAAACTTTTACTCGCAGACCCTCAACTGAGCCAAGTCAGTCCAGTGCAGTCTCCCCCCTGTAAGAGCTACTTGCAGGTACAAGGAATATCTCCTAAATGTGCACAGTTTAGGAGAAATTCAGAAATTCAGTAACCAGTGCATGTGCTCTAAAGGAACAGCATACTTGTGCCGTTTCTTCAGAGCTCTGTGTCTCAGCCGAGACAGCACTGCATGGGTGTGACTTAATCACAGCTCGGCCATTCATGCATGGGAGTGATGTCATTGCGGCACGGCCATTCAGGCAGCCAGGGCCGGCGGACCCAGAAGGAAGACTGGGTGAAGATGGAAGCCCTGTCAGCGGTGACAGCACACCACTGGAGGGCTTTGTTTCAAATGTAAGTCTTTTATAATGTGCTAGTATGAGATGCACACAAGCACATTATGACTTTGCCTTGCAGGGAGAAGATTTTTTTTTTTATAGTTAAAGTGGTTGTTAACCCAAAAGTATAAATCACTGGCAGCCCCTCTATTATAAGCAGGCATAGCACACTATATATGTCTTTTTATAAAAAGAAGGCATGTAAATAACTTTTTAGAGCTATCTTCAGGCCGGTCACGTGACTCGCGGCCACTGTACAGCTCCAATACATGGCTAATGCAAGAGGGGCTGAGATCTCCCCCTGACGTCAGCTGGGGAGGTCACATCAGTCCCTCCTGCAATAGCCCTGGAGACCATCCTTATCCGTGAGTCCCATGACCGGCCTGAAGATCACTCTTAAAAGGTATTTACATGCCTCGTTTTTATAAAGTAGTTATACAGTGTGCTATGCTTATCTATAATAGAGGGGCTGCCAGTGACCATTTATAATTTTGAAATTTCTACTAATAGCAGCGGGAGCGAGGGCAGAGGCAGAGACACAGAACACGGAGCTGACAGGCAGAGAGGAGGGGGAGAGAGGAGAGCAGAGAGGAGAGCAGAGAGGAAAGCTTCGGATGACGAAGAGACATATGCTGACCACGATGGTCAGGGCTCAGCAGCCATGATTATCGTGGTCAGCACAGAGAGCGGGACAGGAAGTGGCAGGATCAGCCTGTTTGTTACAGTTTAGAGAGGGGCAGATTACACAGCACAAGCACTGTGCTGTTTAATGTGCTTTACGGGAACAGGATCTCTATTTATTTTTTTGGGTTAACAAACACTTTAAGTTTACTACTGCTCTAAATATCTTTGTCATATTTAGCAGTCCTTGGTATCAAATACCCCATCATCAAATCAAAGAACCCCACATTCCTTTTTTTCTTTTACGTATTATTATATCAACAACTTGCTGTTCATGCAAATGACCTATGAGCTGTAGGTATAATAATTATATGTAGGGGTTCCCTAAGATCTGAAAATTATTTTGAGCGTTCCTCCATGTTAATTAAAAAAGGTTGACTTAGACTACATGAACTACAGGTTGACTTAGACTACATGAACACAAGACGCATGTATTTTACAGCAAGTTAAAGCATGTATATTTTATACACATTTTAGACTCAATTTTATACATGCTGTGATCAGTTTAATGCAGCATATCTGAATGAGAAGATACAAACTCACATATCAAACATCAGCAGGCACACAGCCGGTTGGTGTGAATTTAATCATTTTTTATCATTAGCTTTTGACAAGTAATAACATCTTGCTTTTTGTGGAAAAATGTGGCAACATGGATGAAAACACTACTAACACGAATAAGTTCAACACCAGTCATGCACAGGGCACATGTGGCATTAATTAATATTATTATTAAAATAGAGAATTTATATAGCGCCAACAGTCTGTGCAGCACTTACAATACCATTTAACACAAGAGGATTCAGAGGGCCCTGTCAGTACTGTCAACTAAAATTATTTTTGTCTGACTCATTAGACTTTTCATGTTTTCAACTTTGTGGTTTTAAGTAAAGCCAACTCAATTTTTTTCAGTTTATAGACCATACTGTTTTAAGTTAGGAATATATACCTTAACTTGTCTGGAACTATATGTTTAATTAAAGCCTACTCAAGCCTACTCAAACCTACCTTAGGTTTAAGTAAAGCTTAGTTAAACTTTTCCAGTTTATAGACCATAGGTTCAAGTAAAGCCAACTCAATTTTTCCTGTTTATAGACCATAGGTTTAAGTAAAGCCAACTGAATTTTTCCAGTTTCTAGAAAAGTTTAAGTTAGGAACACATACATTAACTTATTTATTTCAAGTATTTATATAGCACCATCAATTTACATGCTGTACATTGTATACATTCACATCAGTCCCTGCCCTTAAGGAGCTCTCAATCTAAGATCTCTAACTCACATTCATACATACACATACTATAGCCAATTTACTCAGGAGCCAATTATCCTACCAGCATGTCTTTGGAGTGTGGGAGGAAACCTTATGCAAGCACAGGGTAGAACATGCAAACTGCAGGCAGTTGGTGTTGTGATCGGATTCGAACCAGCGACCCTTTTGCTGCTAGGTAAAAGTGCTAACCACTGTTCTGCCCTATTACTTAGTTACTTCGTTTTAAGTGATATTAACTTGTAACTTAATCAATTTCTTTTAAGTTGGTAAAATGTATTTTCCAAATGTATTTGATATATGTTTGAAGGTTTTTATACAAAAATAATACAATAATATGTTTTTTAAGAAAGGAATAGTTTCATGAAACAGGCTTTCAAAACAAATTAACATTTATTATTTATAAGTGTTACAAAAGTAATATTATTAAAGCGGCATTAAATGTAAATGTAAACATTAAAAAAAAGCCTCTTTCTCAGCTAACAAATCAAACTAAAACACACACATGTATATACAGGTATATTTTAGGTTTTCAGGGTAGCTCAGGCTTTTTCTAATACAAAATGAGAGTGCTATATGAAAAAAATACTATATACCAATATGCTTGTTTTTCCTGTCAATGCAGCATAAATATGGTATATTTGTTTTTGAAATGTAATAACATAGTGCAAAGTGGGCGGGGTTTTAGGTTACATAATCTAACGTTGAATGTCCAATATCTCAAAAACCAAAGTTTGTTTTTGTGGCACAAATCAGCACAAACGCAGCAAAAACTAATTGTATAATTGTTTTTTAAAATGTAATAACATGTGGTGCAAAGTGGGAGAGGTTTCATCAACTATAATGCGTAATATCTCTTAAACCAAACCAGCATATACGTTTCGTTTTTTCAGCACAAATCAGCACAGATGCAGTGCAAACAAATGCTATCTCTGTTTTTAAATTTTTTTAAATAGTTTTTATTTGTTTTGATAGAAAGTAGTTTTCAGGTTCAGATAGTACAAATGCATCCATAAACAAATCTCTTTTACAGAATATAAAAGAAAGTGCAATAGTCCAACGGCGGCCTGTTTTTAAATTTTAATAACATTGGGTGCAAATTGGGCGGGGCTTGATGTTACATAATCTGAATTTGAATTCCAATATCCAAACCGGCTGAAACATTCATTTTTGTGGCACAAAATAGTTTTTAAGCTTAACAGCTGGCGGTCCCTCACCCTGTATCTTGGCTTTGTTGTGACTTGGAAAAATTCTTGTCACTGGTGGCGCTCTTTTGTCCTGATGGGCCTCAAATGTATGGGAACTGCCTTGTGAAGACTTTCAAAGTTCCAAAAGAAGCCAAACTCTTTAAAATATACAGCATCAAAACTCGTGCGGTTGCACGTTTGGCAAACATCTGCTTTCCGCAATTTCAGTCAAATGAAAAGATAATTTTTTTAAAGCGGAGTTCCACCCTGAAATTTTTTTTTTCATATTCAGACTCCTCTAAACCTATAAAAAAACATTTGAAGGAAAAAATGTTTTTATACTTTCCAGAATCGCCCTGTTGCTATGTAGTCCTCCTAATCTGCCACTTCCTGGTCCGCAGAGCTCCTTGTCACTTCCTCCCTCGCCTGTGCTCCTGGGAAATGATGTGTCTTCATTTCCCTGGAGTCTGTGGGCAGTACTGTGATCAAAAATCGCATTATTTCCTGACAGGAAATGACGCAATTTAAGGCGGATCATAGCGCCGAGATGTGTTTATCTATGTTGCCATAACAACAGAACAGGACCTTCCTCCTACCTTGTTATGGCAACTTTAGAAACAATTGGCGCTACGGCCGCCGGTGAATCGCACATGCGCGAGATTGAGAGGTGCATGCTGGTTAACACTAGGGGGCGATCAAGGGGTTAATTATGTTTCCTAGGGAAACATAATTAACCCCTTGATCACCCCCTAGTGTTAACCATCAAAATTGCTGCACTTATGGCTTTGTTGGGAGTGTGGTGCGATTTAAGCCATTTGCACCGCACTGAATCACATGTGAATTGTACGGGAATGTGGTGCAGTGACTGTGCAATTCATATGTGAGTCATAGTGTGAACCTAGGCTAAGTAGGTGTTGTTAAATATTTAAAAAAATATAGAAATTGTATAATTAGATTCCAATGTGTATGGCCAGATTCAAGCTGAAATCCGCGCGTACAGGAGATTGCAAAGGTTAATACCTAATCAAATTCAGGTTACACTTGTTGCATTAAAAAATATATTTTATTGATTGTTTAATGAATACCTAGTTGTGGTCATTTGTGTACTTTATGTTTCTCCGCAGTTTATCTATGATGGAAGACGTTTTTTTAAGATGTCCACACAGAAACACCTATGTGCTTTCACAATTTTACAGATGAATACTTTGGGGGAGATTTAATAAAACTGGTGCACACAGAATCTGGTGCAGCTGTGCACAGAACCCAATCAGCTTCTAACTTCAGCTTGTTCAATTAAGCTTTGACAATAAGCCCTGGTTCACAGCGGAGCGTTTTGACATGTGATTTGACATGTCAAATCGCATGTCAAATCTGCGCCAATTGCCATCAATGGAACAGTCCTAACCGGTGCAACGCCGCATCTGCTGTGCTGCACGATTTTAAAAAGTAGTTTCTGTACTACTTTTTTACGATTTCGGGCTGCGATTTCCATTGACATCTGTGCAGAAGCCTGCACAGATGTTTCTGAAATCGCGGCTGAAATTGGGACTGACATGTGGGAGTGAAATCATGCGAGTTCTTCATTCCCGCAGCTCAGAAACTGTCCCTTTTGTGTTTACAACGTTCTTACAAACGCATTGAACTTGCTTGCATACATTTGCTATAATACAATAGCATATATACTTTCAGCATTATTTGATGGCTAACACGATACAACCCTCTATTACCACAAGCATACCTGGGCTAAGGCTCGGTTCACATTGCGAGAACCCTGCGAATCTACTGCGGGTTCCCGCACCGCCCCCGACTCGCAGGCAGTCCACACTGCCATATGGGAACTGCAAAGAGTGTCAATAGAAAGTTAATGACACCCCCAAATCAGATTGCATATCGCAATACGAATTGTCAATTCGGACAGGAATCGGATCGCACCGGTGTGAACACCCATGCGATCCGATTCTGGTGCGGACTAAAAAAAGGGTCCTGTGCGAATTTGGTCCGAATGCAATGCGAATTCAGCAATACAGTCTTTATGGCTGAATACATCGCATGTGATTTGCACTGCAGTGCGGTTCGAATCACATCCGATGACGGACAGCGCACAAGTTTGAACCGAGCCTAAAACCTAGAATCTATGTTACCCAGTTACTATGCACAGCTGCACCAGATTCTGTGTGCACCAATTTTAGTAAATCTCCCCTTTTGCGGTTTTGTTTACTGTATATAACAGAAAAACTGTCAGTTGAGGACCATGGAAGTCATTGTGGAACTAACAGTACCGTGTTTGATGGTCCACAACACACCTGCACTGTGATGCTGAATAAGAAGTTCACTAGCTCCTCATCATAGTACTATCTTTGAACCGCCTGGTTTTCACTTTACTTTATACAGCTGTCAGAAATGTGCACTGCTTAGTAACCAATCGTTGTGATTTTCTATGACAGACCATTGTGATACAGTGCAGTAAAACACATACCATGCTGCTCAGACAATGACACTATGTAGACAAAAAGTAAACTTGATGAAGAGGACCACACAGGAGAGCCAGGATTATTTACATTAAACTCGGCTCCCTGCGGTGTACCATCTCAGATGGCCATTGCCTTTCTTCAATGGAGCTCTCTAATGTACATAATGCCTTCTTGTTGTACACATTGTACACAGCTGTCAATTCTTACACTTGGGGAGTGAAAGCAGTATGTGGTGTTTATTCTAGTGCTGTGATATTATCTTTTTCTAGCAGAATACATCTAAAAATGTGACACCATGATGTCACTATTATAAATAGCACAAGTAAAGTACAAGTCTCTCTCATTTGATGGGGATATTTCATATTTACCAATTAGCTTTCTAATGCTGCAGAAGCTATCCCTTTTGTGTTTACAACATTCTTACAAACGCATTAAATTAGCTTGCATGCATTTGCTAGAATACAATAGCATATATACTTTCAGCATCATTTCATGGCTAACACGATACAACCCTCTATTACCACAAGCATACAAAAGACTGGCTACCATCTATTTTATAGACACACTATATTACCAAAAGTATTGGGATGCCTGCCTTTACACGCACATGAATAATGGCATCCCAGTCTTAGTCCGTAGGGTTCAGTATTGAGTTGGCCAACGCACTTGCAGTTATCAGTCTATGTTTGACCATTCTTCCAGAAGCGCATTTGTGAGGTCAGGCACTGATATGGACGAGAAGGCCTGGCTCACAGACTCCACTCTAATTAATCCTATCGGGTTGAGGCCAGTCAAGTTCCTCCACCCCAAACTCGCTCATCCATGTCTTTGCTTTGTGCACTGGTCCAAATCATTTGGTGGAGGGGGGATTATGGTCTGGGGTTGTTTTTCGGGGATTGACCTTGGCCCCTTAGTTCCAGTGAAGGGAACCCCTAAGGCATCAGCATACCAAGACATTTTGGACAATTTCATGCTCCCATCTTTGTGGGAACAGTTTGAAGATGGTCCCTTCCTCTTCCAACACGACTGCGCTCCAGTGCACAAAGCAAGGTCGATAAAGACATAGATGAGCGAGTTTGGGGTGGAGGAACTTGACTGGCCAGCTGACAAGGTTAAAAAAAATCTAGCTCTACAAAATAAACAGGTAACCAGTGGGGTTCATGTACTTAATTTGGTTTATTGTGTACCAGTGAAAAGAGCAATACTGCAAACAGTTAAAGTGGTTGTAAAGGCACAAGGTTTTTTACCTTCATTCTACTGTATGCATGAAGGTAAACAACCTTGTGTGTTCAGCAGCCCCCCTAATACCCTCTCGATCTGGTGATGTCCATAAGATAATTGGCTCACCAGGGACTCGCACTCCTGATTGGCTTTTGGCAAAAGCAGGAGCCATCAATCACAGCCAGTGAGCCAATCAGGAGACGGAGGGGGTGGGGCCAAGCCACAGCTCTGTGTGTGAATGGACACACAGAGCAATGGCTCGGGTACCGCATAGCAAGATGCTTGCTGTGGGGCCACTCGGCAAGAGGGAGGAGTCAGGAGTGGCGATGGGGGGGCCAGAGAAGAGGAGGATCCGGCTGCTCTGTGCAAAACCACTGCACAGAGCATGTAAGTATAACATGTTTATTATTTTTAGAAAAAAAAAGGGAAGCTTCAGTATTACTTTAAGCTGAATATACATGGCTCAAATTTGAACTGATTCCTGCTGAATTAGCCGTATTCAAGCTGTGGGTTGTCCTTGCGGCACCACCTGGCACAATAAAATTCAATATGAAAATTGAAAAAGTCAGGTGGAAAATTCACAGCCAAACAGTGACTGCATCCCATCAGATATAGTATGTGCTATGAATCCGCTCGCATGAACAGGGTGATACGGGAGGGGGGGGTTGCTAAAATGTACTATGCTACCACCAACTATCTGAAATGTTTATATCGTTTTGGCAAAATATCTGAGACTGTGAGTGGGCCTCCCTTTAGTGCGTGATTGGACTGACCCCCAAGATTGAAGGGACTACCAATTCTCTGGTACAATTACATTTCTGCTTGCTGGTGGCGTTCCCTCTATAAGGATCAGGCATTCTTTCCTTCTTTTCATCCCTGGGTGCCCTTTTCTGGAATGGATACAATGTTGTTGTAGCAAACTGTATTAATTCTGTGATTTTATGAGATCAGGTTGTGCTATATGGATACTGTTGAAATGTTCTCCTGATGAAGATGTTCAAACATTCGAAACGCATTGGGTGGTAAATGGATGGTGAAATAAAAAAATCCCATATGAAAATATTGGATATGGTGCTATATATATATATATATATATATATATATATATATATATATATATATATATAGTTAATATACCTGTATATAAAACAAACTTTTTGATTTTTAAAAAATTTAGAAAATATTTTTTTTTTTAAAAACTATATTCCCTATAAAGTCCTTCCCTACAAATTTCTTGGAGTTCTCACTTTAATAGCCACTGAGAAGCTGTTAGACTACGTAATGATACAAAGGTATGACTTAGCTCTGGGGCATACGTTAGGGATGTTAAACCTTGCATAACAGTTTAAAAAAGAATCAGAAGGTTGCATTAAAATTATATTTTGGATTGTAAGCTCTAACAAGCAGGGCCCTCGATTCCTTCTAGATTAAATTGTATTGTAACTGTACTGTCTGTCCTCATGTTGTCTCTGTTGTCTCTGTATAAATCCTGTATAATAATATGACAAATCCAAACCTTGTCAGTAGATACCCAACAATCTATAATGCAAAGTTTTCAATATACTCATGTATCAATACCGATTCTTAAAATATAACTAAAGGCAAAACTTTTTTCTTTTCAATTTTCTTTATTAAAGGTTTTGCAAATTATACAAAATGGCAAGGCAAAACTTTTTTATAGTTTTGGATAGTTGCTGTCTGTGCCCCTGTTAGGGGAAGTCTTCTAATAAGGACTTTAGTTCTGCTGACTTGGGGATCCCCAAGAGATTCCCTTAATTTGCAGGGATTACCTCTCACTTCCTATTTGGTTATGGGACAGGAAGTGAATGGGACAAAGATGGCAAAATAAACCTTACAGGGGTTGTAACTCTCCCTTATTCTATCCAATATGAAAAAAAAAAGTACTTTAACAAATGACCCTCCAATTGACGATCCACCCCCCATTTAAATGGAATTATACTTCACTAATCTACCTATTTAATCCCTCCTCCTCCTACTTGTTACTTGTTATGCCCTGTACACACGGTCGGATTTTTCGACGGAAAATGTGTGATAGGACCTTGTTGTCGGAAATTCCGACCGTGTGTAGGCTCCATCACACATTTTCAATCTGAATTTCAGACACACAAAGTTTGAGAGCTTGCTATAAAATTTTCTGACAACAAAATCCGTTGTCGGAAATTCCGATCGTGTGTACACAAATCCGACACACAAAGTGCCACGCATGCTCAGAATAAATTAAGAGGCGAAAGCTATTGGCTACTGCCCCGTTTATAGTCCCGATGTACGTGTTTTACGCCACCACGTTCAGAATGATCAGATTTTCCGACAACTTTGTGTGACCGTGTGTATGTAAGACAAGTTTGAGCCAACGTCTGAAAAAATCCATGGATTTTGTTGTCGGAATGTCCAATCAACGTCCGACCGTGTGTACGGGGCATTAGAGTTAGACTGACTGCCTTCCATTAAACTACATATTAATCTTCATCCCTAGACCCAGCACTGTTGGTTTGTTCTCAAACTATGCTAACAAACTGTTCATTGTCTTTATTACATTGTCTTTTTGGCCCTATATTACAGTCACCTTTATTGTTGACCGCTTTATATACAAATATAAAAACAAAAAAAAAACAATATAACACGTGTTAGCAATAAACAAATACAAAACTTTTGAAACAAAGATACTTTTACCATCAAACACTGATGGCACTGCATGCTGCATGCGTGGATTTTCTAACACTAGAATTCTATGCACAAGACTTCTGGATTTAATCATCCTAATAATATCCTGCTGGAATCAAATAATTATCCAAGATGGAAAGAAACACTCATTCACTTTGCCACGTTGTAGAAAAATCTAGGTCGTACATTTTACAGAAAATATGTCCAGCTATTAAGTTTAGCACTGACTGCGGAATAGGGAGCCTGCGTACAAAGACCAGTAAAAGACCTGCATCCAGTTTCATTGCATGTCACCTTATTTCACCATTACGTTTTTCTCCAAGTTGTAAAAGTTTGATATTGTAGGTTGTAAAGTTGAAGCAAAGCGAATTGAAAAAATTGTAAAAAGCAGATGAACTGATGAAAAACAGCAAAAAACGAATAAAACAGCTATATCAGAAAAAACAATTATGCCAAATTGAGGAAAGGTCGTTCCAGCTACCCTCCATTGAAAACAATAGATTATGTCTGATTTAGATGTCCAACATATAAAATAGTTGGCAAAAACAAATTGCAGAATATATTTGCAGTTACCTGTGAAGTTATCTACAAAATAAAATGTGTTATTGTGCAGGGCAGCTTTATAAATAGGAAAAACTGTTGTAAAGTGATTTTTCACTTTGACTAAATAAACCCCCATAATAAAGTTGAACTCCAAAAATAATAATTTCAGGATCACAGGTACATGTCCACATTAATGTCCTACCTCAATGTTGTAGATGCAAGTATCTTTCATTTTTAATTTCATTTATTTATTGCAGGTATGTATATAGCGCCATCAATTTAAGCAGTGCTATATATTGTACATTCACATCAGTTCCTGTACTCAAGGAGCTTACAATATATGGTCCCTAACACACATTCATACACATACATACCAGGGCCAACTTAGACATGAGCCAATTAACCTGCCAGTATGTCTTTGAAGTGTGGGAGGAAACCAGAAGTTTTTTTGTTCTCATTCTTCCTAATTAAAACCTATGAAATAAATATACAGTATATACATATATACACACATATATATTATATATATATATATATATATACATATATATTATATTATATATATATATATATATATATATATATATATATATATATATATCCATCCAAGTCTTCAAATCAAAAGTGCTATCTGTCCTAAACCAAAAATATTAGAAGGGATTTCAAAAGTAAAAAATAGGAGGAAAACGTAAAACTTTCACATTGCCAAAATGAGAGGTGGAAAGCTCCGGGGCTAAATTGGTTATTAACTAAAAATGGTGTTTTTTAAATATGTGCCTGGACTTCTACTGTACTAAAAACAGATCAACAAGATGAACATCAACAAGAACTTGTCCAGTGACTGGTGATGGCAAATTATAGATTTTTGCTTTGTTTGTTTATTTCCACTAGACACTTTGACCGATAAGCATATGGAGAAGCCATTGTGTTCTAAAGACCTGCAAACTGCATCTCAGCTCTTATCTTCTTAAGGTTTTAAGCCCCGTACACATGATCAGAATATCCCACGAAAACTACCGCTTTCGAATCGATCGTACGATAATCTGATCGTTAGTACACAGCTTTCATCTGAAATTTTCCAAAGGGACAAACACGAAAATTTACCAGATCATACGATGTTTAACCACTAGCCGACCAGCTCGCGGCAGGTCGGCTCTCCTGCGCAAATCGACGGACCTGTACGTCGGTCCGTGCAAGGAGTATAGCGGGCGCACGCACCGCCGGCAGAGTGTCCACAGGTGCCACGGACTCTATGTCCACCAGCGACCCGCGATCGCGGTGAGGAGAGGCAGACCGGGGAACTGCCTAAACAAGGCGATACCCCGTTCTGCCTAGTAACATGACAGAGATCTACTGTTCCCAGTGATCGGGAACAGTGATCTCTGTCATGTTCCTGGCAGCTCATCCCCCCCTACAGTTAGAACACACCAAGGCAACACACTTAACCCCTTCCCTGCCAGTGTCATTTTAACATTGATCAGTGCATTTTTATAGCACTGATCAATGTAACAATGTCACTGGTCCCCAAAAAGTGTAATTTGGGGTCAGATTTGTCTGCCGCAATCCCAATAAAAATCGCAAATCGCCACCATTACCACTAAAAACAATCACAAATAAATAAAAGTCCCTAAATCTATCCCGCAGTTTGTAGACGCGATAACTTTTGCGCAAACAAATCAATATACGTTTATTGCGATTTTTTTTACCAAAAATTTGTAGACGTTTATATATTGGCCTAAACCAGGCATGTCCAAAGTCTGGCCCGTGGGCCAATTGCGGCCCCCCTTCCGGTTTAATGTTGCCCCCCTGGTAATTTGGATATATATATATATATATATATATATATATATATATATATATATATATAGGCGCTGCCTTGTAGGTCACAGGGAGGGGTGGGATGAGCGCTGCACCGATGGCAATTGTGAGGCTGCATTCAGAGGCTGTATTCATGGCAATGGTGAGGCTGCATTGATTGCAATGGTAAGGCTGCATTCATGGCAATTGGAAGGCTGCATTCATGGCAATGGTAAGGCTGCATTCATGGCAATGGTAAGGCTGCATTCATGGCAATGGTAAGGCTGCATTCATGGCAATGGTAAGGCTGCATTCATGGCAATGGTAAGGCTGCATTCATGGCAATGGTAAGGCTGCATTCATGGCAATGATAAGGCTGCATTCATGGCAATGATAAGGCTGCATTCATGCCAATGGTGAGGCTGCATTCATGCCAATGGTGAGGCAGCATTCATGCCAATAGTGAGGCTGCATTCATGGCAATGGTGAGGCTGCATTCATGGCAATGGTGAGGCTGCATTCATGGCAATGGTGAGGCTGCATTCATGGCAATGGTGAGGCTGCATTCATGGCAATGGTGAGGCTGCATTCATGGCAATGGTAAGGCTGCATTGATTGCAATGGTGAGGCTGCATTGATGGACACTGACCCGTAGCCTCCCTGGCGGTTTTCCCGAGTGTGGCTCGGGGTTAAAATTCAGGACCATTAGCAGTAACCCCGAGCCACACTCGGGATTACATCGCAGGATCCTGGTGTGGCTTTACTTACCTTGTCCCCGGGATCCTGCGATGTCCCCCGCTGTGTCTGCGGGCTATGTCCTCCTCCGAAGTCTCTCCGTGCCAGGCTCCGTTCCCTGCGAGCGGCGCGACGCACGGGGGCGGAGCCTGGCAGCAAATTCAAAAAAGTGTAAAATCATAACACATACAGTACTGTAATCTTACAGATTACAGTACTGTATGAAATTATTTCACATCCCTTTTGTCCCCAGTGCTTTGTCCTATGCCCTGCATGCAGTTTTATGTTATATATACTGTTCTTTCTGCATGGAAACTGGAGATTGTCCATAGCAACCAAAAAGTGTCCCTTTACATCAAAAGTGGCTTTAGACCAGCTAGAAAACAGCGATAGTAAATTAGAACACTTGCAGAATTGAGCGATAGTGAATCGTGGGGAAATTTATTTTATTATTAATTTTTTTTTTTAATTATTTATTTTTATTTATTATATTATAATTTATATTTTTGTGTTTCAAACTTTATCATACCCGGGATATCTACTAGACTCTTGTTTGGACAGATTTAAGTGTGTTATTGTTAAGAATTACAGACCTACAATATAAAACGCCAAATTTCCATGCAAAATAATTGTACCGCTTTCAGCACCTAAAATCTGAAATAATCATACCGCCAGGGAGGTTAATTTGCTTCACAGTTCTTTATCTGAAATTGAAGTTTTTTCCTGAAGCTTCCCTCTTAAAGTGAAGGTGCGTGTCATACGCTGATAAATACGGTATATCCAAATAACACGCCGGAGCTCTTCCTTAGTCCTGAGCAGCGCTCAGGGTTTCATTAGGGTCACAAAAGATATATATATCCAAATAACACGCCCAAGCTCATCTCTTCACCACACACAGCCACAAAGGCAAGAGAATTCTTGTTGGGCAGTGTATTAGTGCTCGGACGAACACATTTAGAGCGCATTTTAATGGTACAAAGAATGTCAGGCAAAATGGTCCACCCTCACGCATGTTCACTTTATCAAATCTGGCCCTCTTTGAAAAAAGTTTGGACACCCCTGGCCTAAACTGATAATAATTTTATTTTTATTTTTTGGATAGGTATTATAGCAGAAAGTAAAAAAAAACTGCTTTTTTTTCAAACTTGCCGGCCTTTTTTTGTTTATATCACAAAATATAAAAACCACAGAGGTGATCAAATACCACCAAAAAAAGCTTTATTTGTGGGTATGAAAGGACATCAATTTAGTTTGGGTACAACGTCGCACGACCGCGCAATAGTTAGTTAAAGTGACGCAGTGCCGTATCGCAAAAAATGGCCTGGTCATTAAGGGGGCAAATCCTTCCGGGGCTGAGTGGTTAATCAGTACAGTTTTCTTCTAAAAAAACATACAAATAAATTACAGCACTTCAAATTTTTATTCTATCATACGAGAATTTTCGGACTTTCGTAACCTATTCATTTTCGATGAATAGCATGACTAGCATGCAAAAAAAAATAAAATATAGACGATCATTTATCTGACAATCTCATCGTATGTACTAGGCTTAACAGAGATGACCACCACTAAAATGGTATAATTTTCTTCAAATTTAAGTATTATGCTCCCAGATACAAAAAGTCCAAATCATAGAATTGGGGTTGATTTATTAAAACTGGAGAGTGCAAAATCTGGTGCAGCTCTGCATAGAAACCAATCAGCTGCACCAGATTTTGAACTATCCAGTTTTAGTAAATTAAAGTGGGGTTCCACCCAAAAAAAAAACATATCTAAAAAATTATTACAGGTGATTGAGCGGCCAATCACGGCGCGCGGCGCCGCTCGCGCATGCGCAGTGGGTGCCAGGCTGTGAAGCCACAGCCCGGCGCCCACAGTTGAAATGCCGGCGCCGATGAGCGGAGGGGGGGGACGAGCGGGGCTTCGATCCCCCGCATCGCTGGACCCAGGGACAGGTAAGTGTCCAATTAAAAGTCAGCAGCTGCAGTATTTGTAGCTGCTGACTTTTAATTTTTTTTTTTTATGGCCCCCCTGGGTGGAACTCCTCTTTAACTCCAAAATCTCACAGATTACCCACACTGTTTCCACTAATGATGTGATCCAGAACTGTCTCATTTTAGAACTGCTCCTAGTAGTCCCCACTGGGCTAATGCGGGCTTGAAGTACATACATCAGCTTTAGAGGTTCATTTAGGTTCCTTTGTTACATTACAGCAGGAACTGGCCGTGCCTAACACCTGCCATTGTTGGTATCTTCAACTAAGGCATGTGGCCAATGTCCAGTTTGGATAAAGTGATGTACTATTTCAACCCTCTAAATTGAAAAAATCACTTGAAGTCCATTTCTAGACTCCATATACTGTATGTTCTACTGCAAGGGAATTCTTTTGGATCTCAACAATTTTAAGACCAGTGGATAAAGGATATTCCAGATAGGACTGAGCAGGAGTAGGATGAACTGCTTTGACACTGTAATTTCTGCAAAAGATAAATGTATTAAACTATAATATTATTATTATTATTATTATTATACAGGATTTATATAGCGCCGACAGTTTACACAGCGCTTTACAACATTAGGGCAGACAATACAAGTACAATACAATTCAATACAGGAGGAATCAGAGGGCCCTGCTCGTTAGAGCTTCCAATCTAGGAGGGAGGGTCAAGTTATACAAAAGGGTAATAGCTGTGGGGGATGAGCTAATGGAGAAAATAGTGCAGTTATTAGATGGAGGCAGGATAGGCTTCTCTGAAGAGGAAAGTTTTCAGGGATCGCCTAAAAGTGGATAAATTTGGAGACAGTCTGACAGATTGGGGTAGGGAATTCCAGAGGATGGGCGAGGCTCGGGAGAAGTCCCGGAGGCGGATATGGGAGGAGGTGATGAGGTAGCTAGAGAGCAGGAGGTCTTGGGAGGAACGGAGATGGCGATTAGGTTGGTATTTTGAGACTAGGTTAGTGATGTAGCTGGGGGAAGAGTTGTGGATGGCTTTATAACTTTATTGTTAGTATTTTGAATTTAATTCGTTGGGTGATTGGTAGCCAATGGAGGGATTGGCAGAGAGGGGTAGCAGACACTGAGCGGTTTGTAAGGTGGATAAGTCTGGCAGCAGCATTCATGATGGACTGCAGGGGGGATAGTCTGTTTAAAGGTAAGCCAATGAGGAGTGAGTTGCAGTAGTCAAGGCAAGAGATAACCAGGGAGTGAATCAGGAGCTTTGTGGTTTCATTGGTTAGAAAGGGACGTAGTTTAGAGATATTGCGGAGGTTGAGGCGGCAAGCTTTGGAAAGTGATTGGATGTGGGGCTGAAAGGAGAGTTCAGAATCCAGGATAAGACCTAGCACCCTGACATGTGGGGATGGGTGGATGGTTGTGCCATTGCTCTTGACAGAGAAGTGAAGGGAAGAGGCACGTGGGGGAGGAAATATTATAAGCTCGGTTTTGGTCATGTTGAGTTTGAGGAAGTGGTGTGACATCCATACAGATATGTCGGTTAGTAAGTTAGTGATGCGTGAAGAGACTGATGGAGTGAGTTGAGGGGTGGAGAGATAGATTTGCGTGTCATCAGCATAGAAATGATATTGAAAACCATGAGAGGCTATCAGCTGACCCAGGAAAGAGGTGTAGATTGAAAATAAAAGAGGTCCAAGAACAGAACCTTGGGGGACCCCGACAGAGAAGGGAAGAGGAGTTTATTTTATTCCCATTACACTGTTCAAAATGGGTAAACAGGATACCTATCTTTAACACAAATGTTCTGTTGTGGATGGTGAGTTTTTTATTTTTTTTTTTTTTGCATAAATGCAGTCCAAAGTGTTTCTAGGGGTGTTTGGTGACACAGACCTTGGGACTCACAAGAAAACCTTGCTAACATGAAAACAATAGTCCTAAATTGGACATCTACTAGTGCTCTAGACATTCATGCCTGGAAACAACTGGTGAACATAATTTTGCCTCTCTGTAGACTCACCAATGAAGCCAGAGGGTGCCCTGCTGCATTTTGATAAAATTTGGGATGAGTGAATTTTTTTCTTGACTCTGCCGCACAGCCACATCATTCACTCACAGCAGTCTCTGAATGAATAGACTAGAAGCCCATCTGCCAGTGCGGCAGATGAACCTGTAAGTCTCAATGGACTATGAGAGTGCTGATCAGCGCCCTTGTAGTCCATTGACACTTCCTGCAGTAAGACATGTCTCCAGTAGCCTGACATTGCACCCACGGTCAGTAGAATGTTCTTCAGGCTCTTGAGAATAAAATAATAAATGGACATTTTTTACTTGCAAAAACATGTGCATTTATGTTTTTTTTACACAAAGTTGAACTTATCCTTTAAGCCAGAGATATTCAGACAACTAGTATTCTGGGAAAGATCTGCAAAGACAAAACCATGAGAGGATTTCTCTAAGGGAGCGCTTTACTTCTACTGAAGTCCACACTTTGTAAAATGGTAGGATACTAGAAAATCATACAGAACTGGGTGCCATTGTTGACTTTTTCTTGAAGGTAGAGACTCCAGGGCTGTCGTGCTTAAGGCGGCCATACATGGATTGAACTTCGACTGATTCAGCAAGGACAAGCCAAATTTCAATCCATGTATGGGCAGGCTGGCTGTCTACCAATCGACTTCTGTACAAACAGCCTGTTGGGTTTTTTACAAACAATCATTGCCACTGGCTGTAGCCGGCAACACTGATCAACTGATCAATGTGTTCTGACAGTGAGGAAGGCTCCCTGCTGTCAGAATACAATAGCACAACGCAAGTGATTCCCCCATCCACATTGAGTGTGTGGATGGGGGAATGATTAATGTACAGTATGGCCTGCCTTACTAGTGGAACAAGAGTAAGTCACTTACCCATAGTTAGGTTGAGAAAAGACACAAGTCCACCAAGTTCAACCAATAAAAAAAAAAACAAAAAAAAAAACAACCATACAAATCACATATACACAATCCTATACCCACAGTTGATCCAGAACAAGCATTTGCACATCATACATACTGCTACCTGATATATTGATATTTGATCTAGATCAGAAACTAGTAGTAATGGATAAAGCGGGATAGCAGGTCTGCAGTGGTGGAGCACATTTTTTTGATTTCTGAGTGCTGCTCTGCAGATTGAAGTAGTCTATTTCATAGGGTTATATGGGAATTTCCTAACATCCTACATACAGTATTGCAGAGTGGCACTCAGAGACCAGAACCATGCTAGAACACAGAAATAGAAAAACCAACATGTACAGTAGATCGCCGGATTGCAGCCGCGTAGGTTAAGTGTAATTGACAGCTATTACACTTACCACCCCCACACTTCGAAATCAGATCCTCCTGGAGATAGATATATTCATTTCTGCACCTAACAATACTTTTACAAGGCAATGTAAAGTACTAGTGATTTTAGATTCTCAGATTCTCAACTGCTGTGTGTTGTGTCCACCTAAGCAGCTGTATCCAATTAACAAAATGCAAAGAAGAAAGGGTGAATGTTACTATATATAATAAAGTTACTTGTTTACAAATAATAACTCTTAACTATTAACACGATTTGGATAAATAGGGGGTTGATGATATGGATTCGTGACAAGTTCAAAAAGGCACCAACATCCCTGAATAATGGACAAATGCAGAGAGGTTTTTGGGGGCATTTTTGAGGGTGCCAATCAACATTAAAACACAAAGAGGTTATAGAAAAGATAACATTTTATTAAAACAAAAAAAAAAAAAAGTTAAAAAGTTCTTTGTTACTCAACAAACATAGAACAACTTGTCTTAAGATGTTGTCTCATCACATATGAGGTAACGATTTGGTAGTTATCCTAACATGGGCTTCCTCAGGGGATATATGTTAACTTAAAGCAAGATGTAAATCACTGAGTCAACCTCCCACTGCCTTCAAGACAACAGCAAGGGACCACATGAAGAAAACAAGGGGGCGCATAGATCGGCCACAATGGACCCAAAAGCACAAGCTGTTAACCACTTCTTTACCCACCCATTGTCATATGCCGCAGATGGGATCTCCCATCCTTGGCGGGCGTCATATGACGTCCTCAGAGCCGATGCGCGTGTCCGCTGGCAGCGATGTCCGCCGGGCCCTTGCGATTGCTTGTTACAGAGTAGTACCGTGGATCTGTGTGTGTAAACACACAGATCCACATCCTGTCAGGGGAGAGGAGACCGATCATGTGTTCATACTAAGTATGAACACTAATCGGTCTAATCCCCTAGTCAGTCCCCTCCCCCTACAGTTAGAATCACTCCCTAGGTAAAACATTTAACCCCTTGATCGCCCCCTAGTGTTAACTCCTTCCCTGCCAGTGACATTTATACAGTAATCAGTACATATTTATAGCACTGATCGCTGTATAACTGTCAGTGGTCCCAAAATAGTGTCAAAGGTGTCCGATATGTCCACCGCAATGTCACAGTCACAATAAAAAATCACAGATCGCCGCCATTACTAGTAAAAAAAATTCAAATGCCATAAATCTAACCCCTATTTTGTAGGCGCTATAACTTTTGCGCAAATCAATCAATATACGCTTATTGCGATTTTTTGTTACCAAAAATATGTAGAAGAATACATATCGGCCTAAACTGAGGAAAAAATTAGTTTTTGTTTTTTTTTTTAATTTGGGATATTTATTATAGCAAAAAGTAAAAAATATTGTGTTTTATTGAGAGCCATTTAGCTATATTAAACCCCACCACACTGCAAGATTACAACTGCGGGTGTGTGTATTTGTGTGTGTGTTTGGGGGGTGGGGGTCTTAAGAAAGGTGAAGAAACAACAGGAATCAAGGGACACATCATATTAACTGTAAGGCCTCATGCACACAGGCTGTTAAAATAACGTTATGAAAATGCCAGTATCTTTGCAGTGATTTTTAAAAACTTTTTTCAGCGTTTTTGCAATAGCGTTTTTCCGCGTTAGAGTTTTTTAGCGTTTTTTTTCAAAATTTTTTTTTCAATGGATCAAAAACGTTAAGAAACGTTGGTGAATGACGTTTTTGAGCGTTTTTGAGCATTATAGCGTATTTACAGCTGAAAAACGTCTCTCAGAACCCACTGGTCCTGGGTTTTTTTTACAGCTTAAAAACGCCTATGCCACTTGCAGCTCAAAAACGCCTAGGTGGGCATGAAGCCATAGACTAACATAGACAGGCCTTTTTAAGCTGCAAAAAAGCTCAAAAAAGCAGCTGTAAAAACGTCTGTGTGCATGAGGACTAAATGATATGTCCCTTGTGCTGATTTTCCTGTTTATGTTTTTAGCTGAATTTACGCTTTAAAGAAGAAGTACAGCCAAAGCTCAATTGACTGTACTTCTCTTGTGGATCACATGAGTGCAGTTTGTTTGGCACTCCTGTTACCCATTATCAGCAGACAGTGGGCAGAAGCCTGCGGTCGGCTGATGTCACAGAGTCGGTAAAGGCTGGGAAAAGATTGCGACCATATGGCCGGGATCCACCCAAATGCCTGGACCGACACCTGGCTCAGCCTCTCAGCGAGCCACCCCCTCCACAGCCCAGTGCTCCAGTGAGCGTGTGGGGTGTGTGTGTGGGGGGGGGGGTTAGAGCAGACAGCGGTGACTGACAGTTACCAGCTCTCTGCTCATGGAGCTCTGAGAACTGACCGATCGGCGGTGTTTGATTGCTCAGTTCTCAGTCTCAGAAGCGGCGGGAGACAAATACAGCATTGCATCGATGCTGCCTCCACCTGAGTAAGTATGATTTCTAAAAAAAAAAAAAGCCAATCCGTTTCAGCATCCTGTTTATTGGAATGATGTACCTTTTATATGATCTTCAAAAAGCCAACCCTTTCGAATAAAGCGATTATGAAGGTTTTTGTCCCTGTGTCCCCGCTGAGACAGGAAAGCCAGCCAGAGCAGACACAAGTGTCATCAGTAAATGTGTGTAGCAGTGAAGCAGCCTATGTGAGCTCCGCTTTCTGTAGGCCTCTCCATCACATACTGCATGTGCAGCAGCTGGAGGTGGAGCGTAGTGTGAGCTCCCAGGCGGGGGACACCCACCACGTTTGCTGCTACATGATAACCTGTTACATTTCCTTATCACTGATTGCACCTTTTCTCTTTAAACCTCGGAAAAATGAAAACTGCAGTGTGATTCAGGAAAATGCGACATACACAGCACCATGCCATATATTCAACAAGCAATCATTTCATAGATATTTGATGTCATTGTTTAAGCATTAATAACAAAACATAGATTCTGGTAAAATTGCAACATTTAATCAATGCCAAGCCTTATTCTACATTCAATCCCCACCCTCCATCACAATCAGGATTTGTTTTGAGCTATTATGACATCACCTATCTATAGATGTCACCTATCAAGGACATTCTAGACATATGTTTCATTGCGCTTATAAATTTCTTTTTATCAACTGAACTCTGATAATACAAAGCTTTTAACACAAAGCTTAATCTTCCTTTTCACATCTCTACATGAAAGGTGTTCAGATGAGATGCGCTTTTAGATGTTTAAAAGCACACAGGCTCCTCTTAAGAAATTGTGTATTGCTTTCATGCTCCCAGCCCTGGGGCCATACATTCCTGCTAGTGTACATTCAGCTACTTGTAATGATGGCTTCAGCAGCCAGACAGGGAAATGTAAGAGAAGCTGGCTGAATAGTATGGTACTGCGAACGGATCAGTGACTGCCACTGATCTCTACAATGCTCGCACATATGTGTGCCGCCAAGCAAGCAACGCATACCAGTATCACTGCAGGTGCCTGATACACAGTTCCTAAAACGGCCTGAATGCAGAGAATGACACTGAGAACAGATCAGGGCTGTCACAGATTTCTAATATTCTCATACATAGGATCACTGCATGTGTCCATTATAATAAATACATAGAAGGACACTCATCGTCACATAAATAGAATGACAATCATCATCACACACATAGAATGACACTGATCATCGCATACATAAAATGACACTCATCATCACATATATAAAATTATACTCATCATCACATACATAAAATTACACTGATCATCACATACATAAGAAGGTCACTCATCATCACATACATACTATGCCACTCATCATCACAGACATAGAATGGCACTTATCATCACATACATAGAATGATAATCATTGTCACATACATAGAATGACACTCATCATGCCATACATAGAACGACAATCATCATCACATACATGGAACGACAATCATCATCACATATAGAACGACAATCATCATCACATACATAGAATGACACTCATCATCACATACATAGAATGACACTCATCATCACATACATAGAATGACACTCATCATCACATACATAGAATGACACTCATCATCACATACATAGAATGACACTCATCATCACATATATAGAATGATAATCATTGTCACATACATAGAATGACACTCATCATGCCATACATAGAACGTCAATCATCATCACATACATGGAACGTCAATCATCATCACATACATGGAACGACAATCATCATCACATACATAGAACGACACTCATCATCACATATAGAACGACAATCATCATCACATACATAGAATGACACTCATCATCACATACATAGAATGACACTCATCATCACATACATAGAACGACACTCATCATCACATACATAGAATGACACTCATCATCACATACATAGAACGACCCTCATCATCACATACATAGAACGACACATCATCATCACATACATAGAACGACCCTCATCATCACATACATAGAACGACACATCATCACATCTCATCTAATATATAAAATAACACTAAAGAGCATCTTTAACACAAAGTCCAAGAAAAAACTTGATGCCATCCCTAGCATAAAATATATGACCAATTCTTTTCCAATCTGCTCCCAAGACATAGGTGGGACCATGCAGAGGAGTTGATGTAAACCAACGAGAAAAGAAATGAAAAGAGCACACGACAGTCACCGGTATGACTTTCAGCCAAGCAGCACAACATTGGTAATACAGTAGTGTGCCTCCTCAGACCCTCACTGCTAGCTGCTGCATTCCACAGCCTAGGTCCTTCTCTCTGGAAAGTCAAACCAGACTCTCCCAGCCCAGCACCCAGGAATCAGAGTTTCTGGTCTCCAGCATTACCAATTCATGGCAATCCCAGCTCACTTACTTGTGTGTCTGTGCTGCTGTCAGTGCTCCATCCAGGGCTGGCTGGCTGCTAGCCTGTTCACATTCTCCCCCACACAAGAAACACCAGCCTCAGCAGCCGGAAGCTAATTCCAGCTCACAGCTCTCAACTCAGGAAATAATTCCCAGCCCCTCCTTCCCTCTTCCCTACTTCTTCTTTGGAAAGAATGGAAAGTGACCCTGTCTGGAAAAGACTGCTAGTGCCACCTGCTGCACAACAGAGGCATAGCCTTCAGGGCAGGTATAAAATAGAGTAATGGGTTAAATTAGAGTGCTAAAATCATAGCAATATAAAAAGGCTTTGGCTTTTTTCAGTTCCTCTCTTCAATTTGTTCACATAAAAGTTCACGTTACACAAATAAATGAATGAATGGTTATTCATTTATTTTTATTTATTCATTTTTATTGAAAACATATTTTTCCTTATACAAAGATACGTAGGACACATCACAAACAACAAGGAAAAAAAAAAAAGGAAAAAATGACAAATTTCGAAAACACCTGACAAACATAATCACACCATAAAAAAAAAAAAAAAAAAAGCTGCAATGTACAGTATTCAAAGAAAAAAAAAAGAGGAAAAATCACCAATCCAAACCTACTCTGGGAATTATACTCCTGTACGGCAGAATGAGCCTTATATATGTTTGGGCATACAGTAAATATTCCTCACTCAAAAATAACATATTAAGGCGGTGGTAATCTCTAGGAAAAAAAAAAAAAAGTTTCCCCCGCATACTAGCACATTATGAAACAATTACCTTAAGGCCTGATTCTATGCAGGTTTCGGTTTGCATATTGCAGGTGCATTTTGCATGTTTTCAATACATGCTTTTGATGCATTGAAGTCTATGGAACCAAAAACCAGAAAAGAGTCCCTGGACCTTTCCATAAAATGCACAGATGTAAACTACATCCGTAAGAAACCATGTTAAATGGACCGTAGTGTGTTTCTGCAAAACTGAAAATGCACTAAAACATGCATAAGTGTGAACCAGACCTAAAAAGAAGCCCTCTAGCGGCATGGTGTCACCACTGCAAAGGCTTCCAACTTCACCTGGTCTTCTTTCCGACTCTGGCCGTCTGACTGGTCGAGCCGCGATGACGTCACCAGCTGTCGCTCACTAGAATATCTCCTAAATGGTTCACATTTAGGAGATATTCGTTTTACTAACAGGTAAGCTTTATTATAAGCTTACATTTTGGGAAAAAATCAAAGCAGAGCGATTACTACCACTTTAAGTAGATATACTGTATGAATATATTACAATAGTAACCTATCTCAGATACCTTCATGTAGGGTCACCTGAGGCACTTTTAGCCATGCAGACCATATTCTTTCAAATTTATTAGGCATCCTCTTTTTTTGACACATCGATTTTTCCCCGAAGAGAGAGAAAGTAACCTCCTTAAACCAATCATCCACCGCTGGAGGGGCAGGTGAGAGCCACTTCCTAGCCACTAACTTCCTTGCCAAAAACAGGAGCTAATTAATAGCCAGCATTGAAGAGACATTTAACTCCAAAAAACTCAGCTGCCCAAAAACACAACTGAGCGGGACAGAGGGAATTTAAATATTGTAGATAACGTTTATCATAGTCACTATTTCTTTATAATAATATCTGAATAGTTTGGGACACCGCCACAACATGTGGGTCAGATCACCTGGGTCATGACGACATCTAGGACAAAGAAGAGAATCTCTAACTCCAATTTTATGTAACCACTACATGTTCTTTGGCATATATTTAACGGTGCCAACATAAATGGTTATTTATACTCTGTATAATGCTACAAAATATGCAAACATTATATAAATTAAGACGATAAATAAAAACATAAGAAAATGTAATTACTATTCAAAATCTATACAAATAAATGATAAATACAAATAAAGGATGTCCATCTTAACCCCATGTTGCCGATGTAACACAAATATGCGGCCCCCCTGCATTGTGCTTTTTGCTGTGGGACGGCATATTTGCATATCTCCCTTTGTCCAGTCACAGTGAAACCCACCCCATGTTTTCTGTCTCTGTAAATGGACAAGAAAGATGCATTGGGGTTTATTTACTAAAGGCAAATCCACTTTGCACTACAAGTGCACTTGTAAGTGCAGTAGCTGTAGATCTAAGGGGGACATGCATGAAAATAAAAAAACAGCATTTTTACTTGTACATGATTGGATGATAAAATCAGCAGAGCTTCCCCTCATTTTCACATCTTCCCCTCAGATCTAAAGCGACTGCACTTTCAAGTGCACTTGTAGTGCAAAGTGGATTTGCCTTTAGTAAATCAACCCAATTGCATCTTTCTCTGTCCTTGCAGAGATTAAAAAAAGTGTGTGTAGAAATAAAAATAATAAAATAAAAAAATGACAGAAAAAACCTAGAGGTTTGATCCAGGTCAATGCCTGGGTTAGTGTTTGGGTCAAGGTCATGGTCAAGGTCAAAGATCAATGTCAGAGTCAAAGGTCAGGGTCAATATTTTTGGACAGGATTTTTTTTTAAATTATTATCAGTGTCAATGTGTAAGTAGGAAAGAAAAGCAAGTGCATTATTGTTTCTGGGCAAAATGTGCACTATTGTTTCTGGGCTGTACTACGGGTACATACAACAACTAACATACACATATGTGGTATGGCTGTGATCATCAGGAGCAGGAGAATTTGTTTTGAGTTGTTTTTTGGTGGTAGGTTATGGTATTAGCAATAAATATACAACTAAATTAAAAAATATATTTTTTTTTTATATTGTGGGCCAGTTTTCCTTTAGTAATAAAAAAAATCAGGGAGATATTTATTACCATTTACCACCAAATGAAAGACCAGTTTGTCCTGAAAAAAACAAGGTATAATCCACCTGGATGCACAAAGTAGTAGTGATGACATGTACGGTTTTACTAGCACATGTCAAAGTTGCAAAATTGGACCTAGGCGTTAAGATTTGTTTTACCCTTAGGCGTAAAGGGGTTAAAATCTTGATGAAACATGCGTGATATGTGAAAAGAATATGAGCCGCACTCCACTTAGCTCTTCTTGCAGCATTGGTTAATAATCAATAAACTGACTGCATACAGCGATATCTCCACCCAAAAACCAGCCTTTCTTGACAAGTTTTACCACTCCTCAAAAGGATAGGAGAGATTGTGAGCAAGCCAGGAGTGCCAAAACGCATCAAGGCTGACATTCTTTTATGTTTTTAATGGAGAAGGGAAACGGACTGCTGTGACTGGCCGCCAGGTTGTCCATCTACCAGGGAGGACAATTTTGAGTTGAGCTATGGATCTGTGTGTGCTTATGCACCACAGGTGAGCATTAGTGTTCGGCGAACACCCAAAATGTCGGGCCGTTCGACCGGCCCACAGAGCGCCCCACAATGCACTGAGTTGAGTGGTATCTTGATATAGCGTGGTCTTACCCCGCAGGGTCCCGATGTGCTTGACTAGGGCCAATTAACTTACCAGCATGTCTTTAGAGTGTGGGAGGAAACCGGAGTACCCAGAGGAAACCCACACAGGCACAGGGAGAACATGCAAACTCCAGGCACATGGTGTTGTGGTCGGGATTCGAACCAGTGACCCTTTTGCTGCTAGGTGGAAATGCTAACCACTACACCACTATGCTGCACACTACACAGTGCATTGGAAGCCCTGATTAGCTGAAGCAATGAAGGATTTGCCCAATCAGGGCACAGAACACTGTCAGAGCTGTAACTGGAGAAAGTAATGATGACTGTGCCCAATCATGGCTCATTGCTCATAGACCCACCCCCTCTATAAAATGATCCTTCCCAGAGCAGCCATTTGCAGTGTGATATTGGAGTGGAGATAGAACAGGGCTCTGTTCATTGCTACTAGCAAGTTAGGGTACCACATGCTTGACAAGGCATTTAACCTCCCAGCACTCAGCCTGTTGCCAAGAGCACCTGAAAGCCATACAAAAGGGATGCAATTCTGCTCCCCCTCACTCCTCTTCACCTTTCAGGTCTACCTCCCACTATATCTTATGACCTCTCTGCAGCTTCCGCTGACAGAGATGATAGGGTGTCACAGGTCCTTGCAGCACATCTGCCAGCAGCACACCACCAGCTGTAGACTATAGCAGGCAAATTTCTCTACTCCAGCTGTTGCAGCAAAAAAAAAAAAAATAGTCACTGCAACCCACATGCCCAGCATCTAAATTCAAGCTTGCCAAAGCTGCTGGCTTTACAACTCCTGCCTTTGCATCTGGTGGATTCTGCTCCTTCCGTGATTTTGCAGAATGTGCTGTACCACAATGGAAGGTTCCCAGTCGCTATTTCTTTGCACATAAGGCCATTCCAGCTCTGTACCATGAGGTGGAAAGCAATGTTGTGGCATCGTTGGGCAAGGCAGTCAGCTGCAAGGCCCACATTACTGCTGACACGTGGTCCAAAAATCATGGTCAGGGACAATATATTACTTCACAGTACACTGGGTAACTATGCTTGCAACTCAAAAGGATGCAGGACAGGGCTCAGCACTGCAGCTTGTTTTGCTGCCACATCTCCATACCTCTGATGTCCGGGTTGTCTTTCAGTCTGCAAAGAAAGGGTTCCAACTGGACTTATCTTTGCATGCTGATGCTGTACTGCGCTGCCTGGCTGTTACCTACCTTGGTCTGCTTCCTGGACTTGCTTTGTCTGCTGACTCAGTGCCTTGTTACCCGGCTGCCGCTGATCCAGATCTCCCTGGATGTTATGGAGAAAGGGTATGAAGTTCCATGCGTAAAGTTTGGTTAATTTGGTGGGGATTTGGGTGCCCAGGTATGTAATCGCGTGTGGTTCCCAACCGTAGGGGAAATTATTTTGGCAATGTGATACTGTCGTTGTCGGGAGGGTAACGTTTAGGGCTTTGGATTTAGTGACGTTGATTTGTAGATTGGAAATTGTTTTGAAAAAGTGAAGTCTTTAAGTAGATTGGGGATGGTGGTTATGGGGTCTGAAAGGAATAGTAAGATCTCGTCCGCGTAAGCCACAATTTTATATTGTTTGTGGTGGATGTTAATACCTCTGATGTCCAGGTTGTCTTTCAGTCTGCAAAGAAAGGGTTCCAACTGGACTTATCTTTGCATGCTGATTCTGTACTGCTCTGCCTGGCTGTTACCTACCTTGGCCTGCTTCCTAGACTTGCTTTGTCTGCTGACTCGGTGCCTTGTTACCCGGCTGCCGCTGATCGCTGTCTGCATATCGGCTCTGCTACCATCTACTGCTCTGGTGCCGAGCTGCTCCAGTATCCTGTTCCTAGGACTACAATTCCCAGCTCCTTCCACCTAAGTGCAGACTTCACCAGCCAGCTATTCCAGCACTGGTGCCACTCCGTGCCCTCAAACTCTGTCTCCACCTTCAGGAGTGTTGAGCAGGAGGTGCAAGGGAGGCCTCCACAACATTCCAGTCATCACCAGGTATGTGATACCCACCAATCTAAGGCTGTTCCTACGTAGGCGATTTTCTAAGTCATCCACCTTGTCTTCCAGGGATTTATTCTTGATGCCGCAAGTGTTAACTCAGGGGAGGAGAGGGTTAATAGTGTCCCCCAAATCACTGATGCGCCGTTCAGTAGCAGAGACATGCTCCCGGATTTTGAGCATGTCCTGGCACATTATAATTATGTCAAGCTTAAGTTCCTCCACTTTCCCCATGAGATCACAGTGATTTACCTTGATCACCTTGAGGACATACAGCAGCGTAGGTTCCAGCTCCAGATCATCCTCCATCCCATCTTCTTTTGGGGAGGTCTGAAAAAGCAGCACCGGTGGAGCCGATACACCTGAAATGGGTGGCAGGGAGGGCTCTGACGCCTCTCCAAGCAGTTCTGGGGTGAATGCTGGGGAAGAGCGGGGTGCAGTGAATCGGCATCCTTCTTGGCAGGAACGTGTGGTAATGTTCATCTTGGCCAGGGGCTGTTTTCTTCACCTTCCCATTCACCAAACCACACGCCGAGAGTGCCAAGCCCTTCTCAAAGGAGCCAGGAAAAATTTCAGCCGAGTTGAGGGATCAGGTGAGCAGGATTGCACAGGATTATGCAGAGAGCCTGGAGCTGCCGAGAAGTACATCCGTTCACATTCTGCGCTAGGACACGCCCCTTAATTTTCTGACTATGGTTCCACTTTAACTAGTGACAACGACAAGAGTCACTATTTGTATAAGAACACAGATTCTGATTTCTATACCTTCACTAGAGGTACTTTAATCAAAAGGCAATAAAATACTCATTATGCTCCTATTATTGTTAATATCCACAACTTTGCCACAAAACTGTTTGACGGCCCATTTAGCTAAGAAACAGCTAAGCAGCTAAGCATCATGCTTTACACTAAACCTCACCCCCTTTTCAAACCATGCTTTTAAAAATGTACTCTGTTGTTTTTAGTGTTAAAATCTGGAATTACTATGTTTAAACTGGAATTTTGTGCCAGTGATTTGCACAAAATAATCTGTAATTGAAAGAGAAAAAGAAATCTACATTGTTGTGTAATGTTTAACAAACAAAGGTGTTTTATTGTTGTCATATAGGTTGAATAAAAAAGCATATCCATAGATACAGTACATATCATCACATGGAATACATTTGTGTACATACAGGTCTAGAAAATACAGTGAGCAAGTACAACATGCATCAAAAGCTCACCTACAGGGTAGCATGTGGACTAGGTTAAGACAATCCGCACAGGTGACTAGTAGTATACCTTTTTACAGTTACCTATCTTAAAATGTGATGTCCTCACCAGTATGCTAGTCAGAGGTCCAAGGAGCCCAAACTTTTTCATATTTTCACTTACAGCCTCTGTTTAACCACTTGCCGCCCACCATATAGCAAAATGACGGCGGCAAAGTAGTTTCAATAACCTGACCGGACGTCATATGACGTGATCAGGATATTGAGCCACTGCACACCCCCAGGGGCACGCCCCCAGGGGCACGCATTGCGGCGATCATTGTTGCGGTGTGTCAATCTGACACACCGCAACTCCGATCTAGGTAAAGAGTCTCTGACAGAGACTCTTTACCACGTGATCAGCCGTGCCCAATCACGGCTGATCACGATGTAAATAGGAAGAGCCGGTGATCGGCTTTTCCTCACTTGCGTCTGACAGGTGCGAGTAGAGGAGAGCCGATCGGCTGCTCTCCTGACGGAGGGGTCTGTACTGATTGTTTATCAGCACAGCCCCCCCCCCGGATCCCGCCCAGGACCACCAGGATGGCCACCACCCTAGACCACCAGGTAAGCCCCCTAGACCCCCAGGGAAATACCAATATGTGCCCAGGCAGCTGTCAATCTGTGCCCAGGCAGCTGCCAATCAGTGCCCACTCCAATGCCTACCACTGCCAGTGCCACCAGGGATGCCTACCAGTGCCTCATATCAGTGGCGCGTATTAGTGCCCATCAGTGCCACGTATCTGTGCCCATCAGTGCTGCCTATCAGTGCCGCCTATCAGTGCCCATCAGTGCCGCCTATCAATGCCACCCTATCAGTGCCTATCAGTGCCGCCTTTCAGTGCCCATCAGTGTCGCCTATCAGTGCCAGTGCTCATCAGTGCCACCCAGTGCCACCCATGAGTGCCCATCAGTGCCACCTATCAATGCCCATCAGTGCTGCAAATCAGTGCCACCCATCAGTGCCGCCTACCAGTGCCCATCAGTGCCGCATATCAGTGCCCATTGTCAGTGCCCGCTCAATGGTGCCACCTCATCGGTGCCGCCGTATCAGTGCCCATCAGTGAAAGAGAAAACTTACTTATTTACAAATTTTTTTAACAGAAACAAAAACAAAACTTTTATTTTTTTCAAAATTTTCGGTCTTTTTTTATTTGTTTAGCAAAAAATAAAAAACGCAGAGGTGATCAAATACCACCAAAAGAAAGCTCTATTTGTGGGAACAAAATGATAAAAATTTAGTTTGGGTACTGTGTAGCATGACCGCGCAATTGTCATTCAAACTGCGACAGCGCTGAAAACTGAAAATTGGTCTGGGCAGGAGGGTGTATGAGTGCCCTGTATTGAAGTGGTTAAATATGTAATCCTACACATGGGTGATACAGCTTTGATCAGTGCCTTCCAGGAGGAGATGGAGAGGGGGTCTGGTAGGATCCATTTGAGAAGGATTTTTTGCATAAAAAAATAGGTATGCAATTAGTAGTTTTAAATGATCTTTGTTCGTCATCATAAACTCCCAGTAATGCCAACTCAGGTGACATTGGGAGTGCCAGTTGCAGTGTGGAGTTAACTTCCCCAAAGACCTTCCTCCAGTAAGTGGAAATGACAGGACAGTCCCAGAACATGTGGAAGAAGGTTCCTATATGTGCTTTACATCTGAGACACACGGGGTCTTTGTCTGGGTACATCCTGTGAGGTCTTTGGGATGTATAATATATCCTATGCAAAAATTTTACCTGTATTAACTTATCTCTAGAGGAGATAACTAATTTGGGGGCATATTCCAGGCAGTCCTCCCATCCCTCCCTATCTAGTGAGGGTATATCACTGTGCCATGTCTCCCATAAATGTTCTATCTTGGGGGACTCATTGCCCAATAACGCACCATACAGAGTAGAAAGAGGCTTGGTTAGATCTCCTGGAGCCAATAGTTCCTCTATAGGATCAGCTTTGAGTGTGATCGGCCGGGGGAATTGGGCTCTAGCGGCATGTTTAAGCTGTTATAGGTTGGTATATTATATTTAATAAAGAGAAAAACACATGTGGGAGAGACGCATGCGCTGCACACCCCGAAACAATAATGTTAAAAAATGGACAGTTTCCCCGGTGGGGCTTTAGACAGCAATATCTTGATATTCAGAAATAATAAAAAATGTATAACCAGTAAGTGCTTTTATTGAACCATAAACAATTGTAATGTTATATTTCAATTGGCATTACAACATAGAGCGCTGGCCAAGTAGTACAATACATATTCCACAATATAAAGTCGACACATCTTTACACAAAATTATATACAGTCATACATTTCCGGGCTGTTGACGGTATAAATCCCCGACGCGTTTCGACCTGTGTACGGTCATCATCAGGGGGATAGTTGGTTCTATAAAATACATTGAATATCTTCAAAATTTAAGAACATGTCATCATAAATCTCATTATAAGGTTAAAAGTGGTAGTATATTTACCGCTGAAAAGTAGAGGGAATAATCCTTTGGCCAGAAAAAGCCGTAAATGGATCCGGGGGGCCCCCATATTCGCCCCTGTCTCCCCAGAGCGCATGAGTCCAGCCCAAGGGGCTTACAAGGAGCCACATAGACGCCCTCCAGGGGAAGGAGAAGTCAGCACCTGCGACAAATACCCAATAAGTCAAAATAATTCTCAGCACATTGGCAAAAGTATGAAGTGTATGGGCTAACTGCAATCCTAGTGATCAATATATATTGATCTGGTGTCCTAAGGTTTCATGATTGTAATTATATAGAAAGTGGCACAACCATAAAAGAAATGGTTGTGTAGTTGTAGGGTTGTTTGAGTGGTGTGGTGTGTAAACACAGGTGAGTGGGAAGTGATATGTGGTACTAGGAATATGAAAAACCCTTTGAGTGATAAAATAAAATTAAATGGATGGCCAGCACAATGCTGACTGCAGTGCCATGTCCAGGTGAATGAAATGAGTGTATGGTGTCAGCCAACACATGGTGGAATAAAAGTGAAAAACAAGTCAAAAGGAGAGTATGTGAATGAATAAAACCAAATAAAACAATCAAAAACATGTGTGGAAGATCTAAACTGATTATAGGAATAGGAGTATGAGTGTAGTGTTGTAATATTAAAGTAGTAAGGGTATATGTATAGTATAATAATTTACCTTGTGCCACAGTGTGGCTGATGTAGTAAAGTTAGACTTGTATGAACCAAATTGCAATGGAGCAAAAAAGGTAAAAAGCTGGAGCCAAAAAAAAGGATTTGTGCAGTGCCATCCATTACGGTCTGCATGGAGTCATGGTAAGACTCACAGGCAGCCGATCATGGATATATGCCTAAAGTAGGCAATTAATTGAGTAAGCACAGGTGCTGATCTCCTCCCCCCCAGAGTGAGCAGCCCACATGTGGCTCCCCCGGCATCCCTTTTTTTTTTTTTTTTTGCCTACAGGGATGCCGGGGGAGCCACATGTGGGCTGCTCACTCTGAAAGAATCTGGGATATTCCCTTGCTTCCACTCTTGCAGAAAGTTGCCTTCCTAATCGCTATCTCTTCAGCGTGGCGAGTGTCGGCCTTGTCCTGTATGCCGCCTTATCTGGTTTTGCACAGGGACGAGGCGGTGTTTCGACCCTCCCTTTCTTTTTCTCGTAAGACTTTGTCGGATTTTCACTTGAATGAGGACATTATCCTTCCTTCCCTATGTCCTTGGCCGTAGCATCTAAGGAGGTGGCCTTGCACTCCTTGGAAGGGGTTTGCGGGATTTGCATGTACTTTTCTGTGACGGCTGCTTTTCGAAGGTTCTCTCTTTGTGCTCATAGACGGTCCGAAGAAAGGCACGGCAGTCTTTTCTGTCACTGTTTCTTGTTGAATTCGGCAGACAATTGTGCAGGCATATGCCTTTAATGGGGCGGGAATCTCCCTTCCCTCTTGCAGCAAAATCCACCAGGGCGATTAACGCCCCCCTGGGTGTTTCAACATCAGATGTCCGTTCACATCAGGTGTCGACCTGGTCGTCTGTGCACACGTTTACTAAATTCTATAAAGTTAATGAGTTGGCATCCTTGGATGCTAGTTTTGGCAAAGTTTTGCAGACGGCTGTTTAGAACTCTCAGGCATCCCTTGGTATAACCACTTGAAGTCCAGCAAAGTACGGGTACGTCGTTGGTCCACAAGTGGATAAATTAGACACATTAAGGGGACTATTTGTGATGGCTGAGCAAATTGATTCGCAGAGCAAATTCTTTTTAATAAGGAGAGCACTTAAAGAGGTATTAAACCCAAAAATAAAAATGTAATATATTGCTTAACAATCATTAGTGGTGGCTGCATTCATTATTTTCTTATTTTAGGGCTTTTTTTCCCCTCTGTTTTCACCTGGTGATCTGGCCAGTAACACACATCCTGTATTAAAGAGACACCACTCTTGATAAATGCCCACAGGGGCACCTTTGGACAGCAGCATTGTTAATCTAGCAGGAGGCTGGATCTAGGGGGTGCTGGTGAGGGCTGCACCCCCCCCCCAACAGATTTCAGTGGTGCACCCCCAGGCTGCTCTGGACATTCTAGGGGGTTGAACGCTAGTAGTCCTGACCGTCATGCTGCAGGATTCCCGCATTGCACACAAATCTTGGGGAAGCACAATGGTCAGGAAGGCTTTGGAGGACTTTGGATTTGGCCCACACTCTACACGGTGCAGCACTGTTGAACCCCCCCCCTCATAGCACTGATCCCCTGTGGCTCCTCTGCAGCTGCCGGCTTCTCCTCCTCTTCCGCCCTCCTGTCCACTTTGGGTGCTGCAGGGGAGCCTCAGGGGGACTTCAAATACAAAACACTTCAAATATATACCCCCAGCTGCTCCAACCCCCCCCCCCCCATCCCCTGGGACCCCCTCCTGACAGCTACAGCTGCTGCCAGGGGTGGGAGATTGCTGTCAGGATGAGGAGTGGGAGAGGTGATGGATGGGGGTCTTGGTAAACATATTATGTTTACCAGCCCTTTTCTAAGTGAACACAATGAATGATCGGTACTGATCGTACCTGTGTTCATTCATCACTGAAGCATTGATCGTGCTTGTGTTCATTCATCACTGAAGCAAGCAAACACAGTTTGTGAATAAATAGTAGTGCAGAGGCATCCATTCATCTACAGTGCAGCTGGGACTGTAGAGAAAGGGACTGAGGATTCTGTCCTCAGTCCCTCTCTCTGTCTCATAAAAGAGACAACAGGGGTCTGTTTATGCCCCTAATGTCTCACCAAAGCCCCCCCCCAAAAAAAGTATTTATTATAAAAACACGGGGCATACTACAACGTACACCCCTGCGAGGCTGTGTTTGCCTGCACAGGGATGCTGCACGTTTCAGAAACCAAACATTTTTTATATTGCAGCTTACCAATCATTAGATGTGGTGGATCCATTTTCTTTTCTTATTTTTAGGCTTTTTTCCCTCTGTTTTCACCTGGCCAGTAACACATCTTCTGTATTAAAGTGCCTCCACTCTGGATGAATGTGGGGCACTTTTGGCAGCAGCATTGTCAGTCTGGGGGATCGGAGTGTTAGATGTACTAGCATAATATCGATACAGCTAACTCTTTATAAGCAGTTACAGCAAACAGTTTTTTCTTTTGGGATAAACGTTTTAAATTAAAAAAAGCTGATCATTGTAAGCACCCTTGTCAGTGTTAAATGGTTTATATATCACCCCTGTAAAACTGCTACATTTAGACACAAACATCATGGCTAAGGATGGAGCCCACACAAGTGTCCCCATAGCAAGAAGCTTGGAGCACTTAGCAGGGGGGGAGGAGTCAGGAGTGTTGGCAGAGGACCCCAGAGAAGAATTATGGCTGCTCTAAGTAAGTATGACATGTTTGTTGTAAAAGAAAATGTACCTTCACAATCACTTTAACATCATCGTCCCTGTAGGAGAGGCCATAAGTGGTTGTAAACCCTTACATATACAGTTGTGCTCATAAGTTTACATACCCTGTCATTATGATTTCTTGGCCATTTTTCATAGAATATGAATGATAACACAAAAACTATTCACTCATGGTTAGTGTTTACCCGAAGCCATTTATTATCAATCAACTGTGTTTACTCTTTTTAAATCATAATGGCAACAGAAACTACCCAAATGACCCTGATCAAAAGTTTACATACCCTGGTGATTTTGGCCTGATAGCATACACACAAGTTGACACAAAGGGGTTTGAATAGCTATTAAAGGTAACCATACTCACCTGTGATCTGTTTGCTTGTATTTAGTGTGTGTGTGTATAAAAGGTCAATGAGTTTCTGGACTCCTGACAGACCCTTGCATCTTTCATCCAGTGCTGCACTGACGTTTCTGGATTCTGGGTCATGGGAAAAGCAAAAGAATTGTCAAAGGTAGTTGAATTGTATAAAACCGGAAAGGGTATAAAAAAATATCCAAGGAATTGGGAATGCCAATCAGCAGTGTTCAAACTCTAATCAAGAAGTGGAAAATAAGGGGTTCTGTTCAAACCAAACCACGGTCAGGTAGACCAACTAAAATTTTTGGCACAACTACCAGGAAAATTGTTTGGGACGCAAAGAAAAACCCACAAATAACTTCAGGTAAAACACAGGACTCTATGAAAACATGTGGTGTGGCTGTTTCAAGATACACAATAAGGAGACACTTGAGCAAAGATGGGCTGCTTGGTTGGGTCGCCAGAAGAAAGCCATTACTACGCAAATGCCACAAAGTATCCCATTTACAATACACCAAACAGCACAGAGACAAGCCTCAAACCTTTTGGCAAAAAGTCATTTGGATTGATGAGACCAAAATTAAGCTTTTTTGCCACAACCATAAACACTACATTTGTCAACAATGCCTATGATGAAAGGTACACCATTCCTACTGTGAAACACGGAGGTGGATCGCTGATGTTTTGGGGATGTATGAGCTACAAAGACACAGGAAATTTGGTCAAAATTGATGGCAAGATGAATGCAGTGTGTTATCAAAAAATACCGAAGGAACATTTGCATTCATCAGCCAGGAAGCTGCGCATGGGACGTACTTGGACATTCCAACATGACTATGATCCAAAGCACAAGGCCAAGGCGACCTGTCATTGGCTACAGCAGAATAAAGTGAAGGTTCTGTAGTGGCCATCTCAGTCTCCTGACTTCAATATCAATGAGCCACTCTGGGGAGATCTCAAACGTGCAGTTCATGCAAGATAGCCCAAGAATTTACAGGAACTGGAGGCGTTTTGCCAAGAGGAATGGGCAGCTTCACCATCTGAGAAGATAAAGAGCCTCGTCCACAAATACCACAAAAGACTTTAAGCTGTCATTGATGTTAAAGGGGGCATTACATGGTATTAAGAACTGGGGTATGTAAACTTTTGATCAGGGTCATTTGGGTAGTTTCTGTTGTGATTATAATTTAAATAGAGTAAACACAGTTGATTGATAATAAATGGCTTCAGCCAAACACTAACCATGAGTGAAAGAAAAGTTTTTGTGTTATCATTCATATTCTCTGAAAAATGGCCAAGTAATCATAAATTCTGCCAGGGTATGTAAACTTATGAGCACAACTGTATCCAGTGAAGTGACTGGCCTCAGTTGATACAGAGAAATAGAACAAGTCCACCTACGTAAGTTGTACCTGTTTATCTACAGCCCTTTCTTCTCTACATTCAAAGTACTGAATTTATAAGCTTGTCTGAAACAAAGGGGTCAGAGAGTTGAAGTTACAGTGGGGAGAGCTCTGAGAGCTGCTGGGAGGGAAAGGAAGGGAAGGGAAGGGACACCGCCCCTGTACACAGCTCACAGGAACAGAGCTGAGGCTGTCAATCAGCTGGAGGCCCCTCCCCGTCACCTTTTTTCTATTGGTGTCAGGAAATCTTGTCAGTAGTGATTGATGCTGAAAGCAGAGGAAGGAAGCAGCAGACAGAAATTACACTTATTGCTCTTATCTAAGACAACTACACACTACAGAAGGATATGCTTTGTTCATAGTTCATGTCTGGGGTTTATAACCACGTTAATATAAGTACTGCCTTGCTCCCTCCAATATATACTAAATCTTTGTCAGAGATATTGTAAATTAATGTAAACTAATGTAAGCCACTGTATAGCTGATCTTTAAAAAAAAATAACTGCCTCTGTATACAATATATAACAATTTTGTTGGAGGGTTGTTAACAGACCCTGCCTACTGTCTTTACTATTATATATCTTAACCCTGATGAAGTCACGTGACCCATGATGATACACGTCGGGATTGGCTAACAGGCACACCAGAAGTGACACGGGTGATGAGCTCGGCGCTCGTGGATGTTATACTGTGTCTCATTTTGCTTAATGTGAGTGTTACCCTGTGTTGGTTTTAATAATACACTTTTATACGACATACTACACTATTTGGGCATTCCCCTTCTTCCCTTTGCATTCCTTTTGGGGTGAGTTTGGAAGTTCAGTACAGAGGAGCCACCATCCACCACCTAATCCTGATTCTTGGATTAATGGGAGGTGGACCCCCAAAGATATAGATATACAAGGACCTACAGAGGATATCTGAACTATTGATTGTCTTCCCATGCTGTTACCTTACAGCAGTAAGGTGAGATGCCATTTCACATAGAAGTGTCACTGCATGGAATGAAGAGACACCGGGCACTTACTGCATAGTTTGCATGGTTAAGATTGGAGCACCGCCTTTCACTCCTTATCTCAGGGTTATTCTAGAGACTTTACAATAGTTTCACTACATGCATTGACATCTTGATGTTTATTTTTTGAGCACTGATTGATTTATTACTGTTCGTTTTGTTGCACAAGATTTATATTAGCATTGAATAATTTTGTTTCAGTTTCACCTTGGAAGGTCTTTTGTATTTGTTGTTCTGTTTCTACTGCCATCTTGTGCACAGTTTCAGTATTACATTTTCCTCAAACGCTTTACTTGTGTTACACAGGTTCAACTTTAGTTCTACAACAGCGCAGCACCATTCACCTACACATATCTTAACCAGTTCCCCCTTTCAGATAATTTTTTTCATTTTTTGCATGCATGTAAAAATCTGCATTTTTGGCTATAAAATGTCTAACCCCCCCCCCCCCCCCCCCCCAGAGAATAATACATTTTCTGAAAAGCAGAGGCCCTGTAAAACTAAAAGATGGCCTTTACAATTTTTTATGTCGCACAATATTTGTGCAACTCTTTATCAAATGCATATTTTCAGGACGAAATACAAAAAAATTATTTTTTGTGTTAATGCACACAATATAATACCCAATTTGTTAGTAAAATATAAAGGATGGGGTTGTGTTAAGTAAATAGATACCAAACATGTTAAGTCTTAAAAATGTGAGTGCCTGTGGAGCTTTAAAAGCCTTTATAGCTCATCAATTTAAAATTAACCGTGAATAAGGCCTCATGCACACTGCAGCTAATTGTCCAGCTGGGTATGTGCACCCCTCTAATTGTCCTGCTGGGTATGTGCATCCCTATAATTGTGCAGGTGGGTATGTTGACACCTTTAATTGTCCATCTGGGTATGTTGACCCCTCTAATTGTCCTGCTGGGTATGTGCACCCCTCTAATTGTCCTGCTGGGTATGTGCATCCCTATAATTGTGCAGGTGCGTATGTTGACACCTCTAATTGTCCAGCTGGGTATGTGCACACCTCTAATTGTCCAGCTGGGTATGTTGACCCCTCTAATTGTCCTGCTGGGTATGTGCACCCCTCTAATTGTACGGCTGGGTATGTTGACCCCTCTAATTGTCCTGCTGAGTATGTGCACCCCTCTAATTGTACAGCTGGGTATGTGCACCCCTCTAATTGTACAGCTGGGTATGTGCACCCCTCTAATTGTCCAGCTGGGTATGTTGACCCCCTCTAACTGTCCTGCTGGGTATGTTGACCCCCTCTAATTGTCCTGCTGGGTATGTGCACCCCTCTAATTGTCTTGGTAGCCATTGTCCCTGAAAAAGAAAAGTAAGGGCAAATGCTAAATTTTACAGTTGTAGTGAGAGCAGAGAGTGTGGGGAAATCTTGCTATGAGGACATATGCTCTGATAACAACTGTCTAAGATGGACATTTCCCTCACTTTAAGGAGATTTCCTCTCACTTCTTGTTGCATCTTCAAGACAGGAAGTGCAGGAAAATCTTGTTAGCGTGATACAGACAGCAAATATAACTTGATAAGAGTTTTAACCATTTCCTATTCTACCTAAAACAAAAGCAAACGTTTTGGCTAGACATTCTTTTAACCCTTTTGCTGCCAGGCCTGTACATCGTACTGACCTGACAGCAGGAGGGGTGGGGGGGGGGTGGAGGGTTTACACACATTCCTGCTGGCTGCCACCGGGAATGTTTGAAAATCTGACAAGCAGACTCCTGCCTTTCATATGGAAGCATTTGGGCGGCTGCACTGCCACACGATTGCTTTCACACACCCCTAGTAATGGCACCCTCTACCCCCGCCATGTATCCTGCGCTCATCTTGCCCATCAGCAGGCCTGGGACCAATATAGCGGGTGCCCCTGGGTAGAGGGGAGGGAGCAGAGCAGATACACGTCCACTCTGTTCCCCTCCCTGTTGATCACCTGGAAAGTGATGTGTTTGATGTCACTTCAAGGTCCGCCTGTCAGTCTCCCTGGCTAGCATGGCTGGGAAAGAATGTAATGCAATGTGATGTGCATTGCATTACACTTAGTGGAGCACAGGGGAGACATGCAGGGTCTTTTAGGGCCATTTTTTGGGAAACTGCGCTGCACCGCTTCAACTGACAATTGCGTGTTTGTGCGACGCTGTACCCAAACAAAATACATCCTTTTTTTCCCACAAATAGAGCTTTCTTTTGGTGGTATTTGTTCACCTCTGCGGTTTTTATTTTTTGCGCTATAAACAAAAAAAGAGCGACAATTTTGAAAAAAAAAAAACAATATTTTTTACTTTTTGCTATAAATATCCCCAAAAATAATTTTCAAAAACAAATTTCTTCTTCAGTTTAGGCCAATATATATTCTTATACATATTTTTCGTAAAAAAAAAAAAATTGTGTATACTGATTCTTTTGCGCAAAAGTTCTAGCATCCACAAACTATGGGAAAGATTTATGCCATTTTTATGGCATTTTTATTATTTTTTTTTTTTTTATTAGTAATGGCGGTGATCTACGATTTTTTGCGGTACTGCGACATTGCGGCGGACAGATCGGACAGTTTTGACACATTTTTAGGACCATTTACATTTATACAACAAACAGTGCTATAAAAATACACTGTTTACTGAGTAAATGTCGATGGCAGGGAAGGGGTTAACACTAGGGGGCGATCAAGGGATTGAATGTGGGTTCCCTAGGTGTGTTATAACTGTCAGGGGATAGGACTGACTAGAGGAAAAGACATATCGTTTTTCCTACTTAGTAGGAACAAACAATATGTCTCTTTTCTCCTGACATCGCGCCAGGTTCCCCGCCGTACAGCGGGCGCATGCCTGCTATCACCCTTAAAGGTACAGACGTACCCATACAGCGATTCACGTGACTGAACCACTTTGCCGCCGTATATTGGTGTGTGCCGATTGACAAGTGGGTAAAATAACCTGTCACCAGAAAAAAAAAAAAGTCACATAGGGGACTTTTTGTAAAATTTATAAAATTGTAAACTGTTAAAAATTAAAGTTGCACACAAGCACATAAATCACCTCCAAAAAGAAACATTTTTGAGCCACCTCCCCCACAACATATACTCGCGTACGAATGTGCACGCACGCGTCAGGGGCACCTACGCATGAAAATGACAATTTATATACACATGTTACATATTGCCGTCGTGAGAGAAATATTTCTAGCACCAGACCTCTACACACTACACTGACTACACTGATAGGTGCTTTTAAAGTGTCGCCTATGGAAAATATAGGGTACTGAAGTTTTTCGCCATTTCACAGACGCATGCAAATTTAAGGTTTAAAATATTGGGTATTGATTTACTCTAGTACAACCTCATCTTTTTCGTCTTTTGTATTTTACCCAAAAATTTGGTAATTTATTGCATTTGTGTGCCCTAATATTAACTTTAGTGTATTTTTTACTATAATTATGCATTTCCTAGACCTATGCGGTAATATAGTGTGACATAGAAAATTGGAACTAACACTATTTTATTCTCTAGGGTGCCTGCTTTCAGAAAATATATAATGTTTTGGGGGTTTTATGTAATCTTAACCACTTGACGACCGCCTCACGCCGATGTACGTCGGCAAAGTGGCACGGACAGGCAAAATCACGTACATGTACGTGATTTGCCTTCCGCGGGTGGGGGGTCCGATCGGACCCCCCCCCGGTGCCCGAGGCGGTCGTCGTTTGTCCAGCGGCGATCGGTGATGAGGGGGAGACCATCCGTTCGTGGCCCCCCCCTCGCGATCGCCGCCGGCCAATCGAATCATTCCTTTGCTGCTGTATGCTAAACAGCAGCAAAGGAAGTGATGTCATCTCCCCTCGGGTCGGTATTTTCCGTTCCGGCCCGAGGAGAGACGACAAGTATGTGAGTGCACCAAACACTACACACACAGTAGAACATGCCAGGCACACAAATCACCCCGATCCCCCCCCCGATCGCCCCCCGATCCCCCCCCAATCACCCCCCCCCCCCCTGTCACAAACTGACACCAGCAGTTTTTTTTTTTTTTTTTTTTTTTTTTTTTCTGATTACTGCATAGTGTCAGTTTGTGACAGTTAGTGTTGGGACAGTTAGTATTACCCCCCTTTAGGTCTAGGGTACCCCCCTAACCCCCCCTAATAAAGTTTTAACCCCTTGATCACCCCCTGTCACCAGTGTCACTAAGCGATCATTTTTCTGATCGCTGTATTAGTGTCGCTGGTGACGCTAGTTAGTGAGGTAAATATTTAGGTTCGCCGTCAGCGTTTTATAGCGTCAGGGACCCCCATATACTACCTAATAAATGTTTTAACCCCTTGATTGCCCCCTAGTTAACCCTTTCACCACTGATCACCGTATAACCGTTACGGTTGACGCTGGTTAGTTTGTTTATTTTTTTATAGTGTCAGGGCACCCGCCGTTTATTACCGAATAAAGGTTTAGCCCCCCGATCGCCCGGCGGTGATATGCGTCGCCCCAGGCAGCGTCAGATTAGCGCCAGTACCGCGAACACCCACGCACGCACCGTACACCTCCCTTAGTGGTATAGTATCTGATCGGATCAATATCTGATCCGATCAGATCTATACTAGCGTCCCCAGCAGTTTAGGGTTCCCAAAAACGCAGTGTTAGCGGGATCAGCCCAGATACCCGCTAGCACCTGCGTTTTGCCCCTCCGCCCGGCCCGGCCCAGCCCACCCAAGTGCAGTATCGATCGATCACTGTCACTTACAAAACACTAAACGCATAACTGCAGCGTTCGCAGAGTCAGGCCTGATCCCTGCGATCGCTAACAGTTTTTTTGGTAGCATTTTGGTGAACTGGCAAGCACCAGCCCCAGGCGTCAGGTTAGCGCCAGTACCGCTAACACCCACGCACGCAGCATACGCCTCTCTTAGTGGTATAGTATCTGAACGGATCAATATCTGATCCGATCAGATCTATACTAGCGTCCCCAGCAGTTTAGGGTTCCCAAAAACGCAGTGTTAGCGGAATCAGCCCAGATACCTGCTAGCACCTGCGTTTTGCCCCTCCGCCCGGCCCAGCCCAGCCCAGCCCACCCAAGTGCAGTATCGATCGATTACTGACACTTACAAAACACTAAACGCATAACTGCAGCGTTCGCAGAGTCAGGCCTGATCCCTGCGATCGCTAACAGTTTTTTTGGTAGTATTTTGGTGAACTGGCAAGCACCAGCCCCAGGCAGCGTCAGATTAGCGCCAGTACCGCTAACACCCACGCACACACCGTACACCTCCCTTAGTGGTATAGTATCTGATCGCATCAATATCTGATCCGATCAGATCTATACTAGCGTCACCAGCAGTTTAGGGTTCCCAAAAACGCAGTGTTAGCGGGATCAGCCCAGATACCTGCTAGCACCTGCGTTTTGCCCCTCCGCCCGGCCCGGCCCAGCCCACCCAAGTGCGGTATCGATCGATCACTGTCACTTACAAAACACTAAACGCATAACTGCAGCGTTCGCAGAGTCAGGCCTGATCCCTGCGATCGCTAACAGTTTTTTTGGTAGTATTTTGGTGAACTGGCAAGCACCAGCCCCAGGCAGCGTCAGATTAGCGCCAGTACCGCTAACACCCACGCACACACCGTACACCTCCCTTAGTGGTATAGTATCTGATCGCATCAATATCTGATCCGATCAGATCTATACTAGCGTCACCAGCAGTTTAGGGTTCCCAAAAACGCAGTGTTAGCGGGATCAGCCCAGATACCTGCTAGCACCTGCGTTTTGCCCCTCCGCCCGGCCCGGCCCAGCCCACCCAAGTGCGGTATCGATCGATCACTGTCACTTACAAAACACTAAACGCATAACTGCAGCGTTCACAGAGTCAGGCCTGATCCCTGCGATCGCTAACAGTTTTTTGGTAGCGTTTTGGTGAACTGGCAAGCGCCAGCGGCCTAGTACACCCCGGTCGTAGTCAAACCAGCACTGCAGTAACACTTGGTGACGTGGCGAGTCCCATAAGTGCAGTTGAAGCTGGTGAGGTGGCAAGCACAAGTAGTGTCCCGCTGCCACCAAAAAGACAAACACAGGCCCGTCGTGCCCATAGTGCCCTTCCTGCTGCATTCGCCAATCCTAATTGGGAACCCACCGCTTCTGCAGCGCCCGTACTTCCCCCATTCACATCCCCAACCAAATGCAGTCGGCTGCATGAGAGGCATTTTTATGTCCTCCCAAGTACCCCTACCCAACGAACCCCCCAAAAAAGATGTCGTGTCTGCAGCAAGCGCGGATATAGGCGTGACACCCGCTATTATTGTCCCTCCTGTCCTGACAATCCTGGTCTTTGCATTGGTGAATGTTTTGAACGCTACCATTCACTAGTTGAGTATTAGCGTAGGGTACAGCATTGCACAGACTAGGCGCCATTTCACAGGGTCTCCCAAGATGCCTTCGCATTTTGAGAGACCCGAACCTGGAACCGGTTACCGTTATAAAAGTTAGTTACAAAAAAAGTGTAAACAAAAAAAAAAAATATGAAATAAAAAAAAATAGTTGTTGTTTTATTGTTCTCTCTCTCTCTCTTTTCTCTCTCTCTATTGTTCTGCTCTTTTTTACTGTATTCTATTCTGCAATGTTTTATTGTTATTGTTATTGTTATTGTTATTGATTGTTATTGTTATTGTTATTATGTTTTATCATGTTTGTTTTTCAGGTGTGTAATTATTTACACTTTACTGTGCTTTATTGTTAACCATTGTTAACCATTTTTTTGTCTTCAGGTACGCCATTCACGACTTTGAGTGGTTATACCAGAATGATGCCTGCAGGTTTAGGTATCATCTTGGTATCATTCTTTTCAGCCAGCGGTCGGCTTTCATGTAAAAGCAATCTTAGCGGCTAATTAGCCTCTAGACTGCTTTTACAAGCCGTGGGAGGGAATGCCCCCCCCCCCCCCACCGTCTTCCGTGTTTTTCTCTGGCTCTCCTGTCTCAACAGGGAACCTGAGAATGCAGCCGGTGATTCAGCCAGCTGACCATAGAGCTGATCAGAGACCAGAGTGGCTCCAAACATCTCTATGGCCTAAGAAACCGGAAGCTACGAGTATTTCATGACTTAGATTTCGCCGGATGTAAATAGCGCCATTGGGAAATTGGGGAAGCATTTTATCACACCGATCTTGGTGTGGTCAGATGCTTTGAGGGCAGAGGAGAGATCTAGGGTCTAATAGACCACAATTTTTTCAAAAAAGAGTACCTGTCACTACCTATTGCTATCATAGGGGATATTTACATTCCCCGAGATAACAATAAAAATGATTAAAAAAAAAAATATGAAAGGAACAGTTTAAAAGTAAGATTAAAAAAGCAAAAAAATAATAAAGAAAAAAAAAAAAAAAAAAAAAAACACCCCTGTCGCCCCCTGCTCTCGCGCTAAGGCAAACGCAAGCGGCGGTCTGTCGTCAAACGTAAACAGCAATTGCACCATGCATGTGAGGTATCACCGCGAAGGCCAGATCGAGTGCAGTAATTTTTCCAGTAGACCTCCTCTGTAAATCTAAAGTGGTAACCTGTAAAGGCTTTTGAAGGCTTTTAAACATGTATTTATTTTGTTGCCACTGCACGTTTGTGCGCAATTTTAAAGCATGTCATGTTTGGTATCCATGTACTCGGCCTAAGATCATCTTTTTTATTTCATCAAACATTTGGGCAATATAGTGTGTTTTAGTGCATTAAAATTAAAAAAAGTGTGTTTTTTCCCCAAAAAATGCGTTTGAAAAATCGCTGCGCAATTACTGTGTGAAAAAAAAAAATGAAACACCCACCATTTTAATCTGTAGGGCATTTGCTTTAAAAAAATATATAATGTTTGGGGGTTCAAAGTAATTTTTTTGCAAAAAAAAAAAAACTTTTTCATGTAAACAATAAGTGTCAGAAAGGGCTTTGTCTTCAAGTGGTTAGAAGAGTGGGTGATGTGTGACATAAGCTTCTAAATGTTGTGCATAAAATGCCAGGACAGTTCAAAACCCCCCCAAATGACCCCATTTTGGAAAGTAGACACCCCAAGCTATTTGCTGAGAGGCATGTCGAGTCCATGGAATATTTTATATTGCGACACAAGTTGCGGGAAAGAGACAAATTTTTTTTTTTTTTTTTTTTTTTTGCACAAAGTTGTCACTAAATGATATATTGCTCAAACATGCCATGGAAATATGTGAAATTACACCCCAAAATACATTCTGCTGCTTCTCCTGAGTACGGGGATACCACATGTGTGAGACTTTTTGGGAGCCTAGCCGCGTACGGGACCCCGAAAACCAAGCACCGCCTTCAGGCTTTCTAAGGGCGTGAATTTTTGATTTCACTCTTCACTGCCTATCACAGTTTCGGAGGCCATGGAATGCCCAGGTGGCACAAAACCCCCCCAAATGACCCCATTTTGGAAAGTAGACACCCCAAGCTATTTGCTGAGAGGTATAGTGAGTATTTTGCAGACCTCACTTTTTGTCACAAAGTTTTGAAAATTGAAAAAAGAAAAAAAAAAAATGTTTTTTCTTGTCTTTCTTCATTTTCAAAAACAAATGAGAGCTGCAAAATACTCACCATGCCTCTCAGCAAATAGCTTGGGGTGTCTACTTTCCAAAATGGGGTCATTTGGGGGGGTTTTGTGCCACCTGGGCATTCCATGGCCTCCGAAACTGTGATAGGCAGTAAAGAGTGAAATCAAAAATTTTTACCCTTAGAAATCCTGAAGGCAGTGATTGGTTTTCGGGGTCCAGTACGCGGCTAGGCTCCCAAAAAGTCCCACACATGTGGTATCCCCATACTCAGGAGAAGCAGCTAAATGTATTTTGGGGTGCAATTCCACATATGCCCATGGCCTGTGTGAGCAATATATCATTTAGTGACAACTTTATGAAAAAAAAAAAAAAAAAAAAAAAAAGTGTCACTTTCCCGCAACTTGTGTCAAAATATAAAATATTCCATGGACTCAATATGCCTCTCAGCAAATAGCTTGGGGTGTCTACTTTCCAAAATGGGGTCATTTTGGGGGGTTTTGTGCCATCTTGGCATTCCATGGCCTCCGAAACTGTGATAGGCAGTGAAGAGTGAAAGCAAAAATTTACACCCTTAGAAATCCTGAAGGCGGTGATTGGTTTTCGGGGCCCCGTACGCGGCTAGGCTCCCAAAAAGTCCCACACATGTGGTATCCCCATACTCAGGAGAAGCAGCAGAATGTATTTTGGGGTGCAATTCCACATAGGCCCATGGCCTGTGTGAGCAATATATCATTTAGTGACGACTTTTTGTAAATATTTTTTTTTTTTTTTTTTTTTGTCATTTTTCAATCACTTGGGACAAAAAAAATAAATATTCAATGGGTTCAACATGCCTCTCAGCAATTTCCTTGGGGTGTCTACTTTCCAAAATGGGGTCATTTGGGGGGGTTTTGTACTGCCCTGCCATTTTAGCACCTCAAGAAATGACATAGGCAGTCATAAACTAAAAGCTGTGTAAATTCCAGAAAATGTACCCTAGTTTGTAGACGCTATAACTTTTGCGCAAACCAATAAATATACGCTTATTGACATTTTTTTTACCAAAGACATGTGGCCGAATACATTTTGGCCTAAATGTATGACTAAAATTTAGTTTATTGGATTTTTTTTATAACAAAAAGTAGAAAATATCATTTTTTTTCAAAATTTTCGGTCTTTTTCCGTTTATAGCGCAAAAAATAAAAACCGCAGAGGTGATCAAATACCATCAAAAGAAAGCTCTATTTGTGGGAAGAAAAGGACGCAAATTTCGTTTGGGTACAGCATTGCATGACCGCGCAATTAGCAGTTAAAGCGACGCAGTGCCAAATTGGAAAAAGACCTCTGGTCCTTAGGCAGCATAATGGTCCGGGGCTCAAGTGGTTAAGGCCTAAAATTATTTTTTAGGCATGTTTGCAAAAAATGGCTCTCACAGCAAAAGGTTTAAAGCTGAACTCTAGGGAAAACAAAAGTCCTCCCTTGCAGTGGGACATCCCCCACACTGCAGGGTTAAGGCCCGGTTCACACTGACGCGAGTTCATAACGAATGCGATGCGTCAAAAAACACTTTAAATTCGCATGTCATCCCTAAAGTCATTGTTTTCAATGATGGTCGTTCACATACATGCGTTGCGATTCCTCTACGAATGCGATGCAATAAAAAAAGGGTCTTGTGCGAGTTTACTGCGTTGCAAATTTAGTCTCCATAGACATCAATGTAAATTGTTCTTGAATCGCACTGATGGATCACATATGTGCGAATTCGTCACCTCCAGCTCCTCCTCCACACTCTCCACACACTCCACAAAAACCAGGAAGAGAACAGGAAGTTTGGATTCCGTTGGCCAGACAGAAATCGCAGTCACCTCCCAAAATGACAACTCATTCCAGTAGAATCGCAGTAAATTCGCAACAAACACGTAATGAATTCGCAAAGAAGATTTGCAAAGCAATTGGGTCAAAATCGCGCTAAATTCACAATGCATCAGTGTGAACTGAGCCTAAAAACTTGATTAGAGGAATGGAAAAGTCACTTTAAGTTACCCAATCCTCCACTCCTGCAGGCTCCCTCGGTGCTGCTAGACTGCTTTCTGTAGCCTCTCCTAACCTATTCTCTGGCAGTCACAGGTGCTCTGAAGTCCTCAAGTATAATATAATACAATGCTTGCACTGGATGTGAGGACATTGAGAGACAGTCCACCACTGGCATGTAGGGGAGCAGGGATCAGGTAAGTAGATAAGTAAAAGTGCTTCAAAACATAAATGAGCATTTATTTCCTGGGGAACCCCACTGAAAGGAAGAATTTTTGTTTTTCCTGGCTTTAAAGCGTTTGTAAACCGCTGGTTGTTTTTTTTTTTTAAGACCTGCAAGGTAAAGGCATAATGTGCGAGTATGCATTGCAAGTAATCGCTGGAGGCAGCGTCCATCTTCTCCTGGTCTTCCTTCTGTGACAGGGCGGAGCCGCAATTACGTCACTCCCGCGCATGCGCGGGGGGGCCGTCACTCACTCAATGTGTATCTGAAGGAACGGCACGGGTGATGTAAATCGGCTGCATGTAATGTAAATATCTCTTAAACAGCGCACGTTTAGGAGATATTTACAGTACCTATAGCTAAGCCTTATTATAGGCTTACCTATAGGTACAAATTATTAGACATGTGCATTCGTTTTCGTCTGAATGCCTTTTCATCTGAATTTCAGGTATTTTCGTTATCGTGAAAGTGCAGAATACGAAAACTGAAAGATCTGACATAAACAAATGCTTTATTTTCGTTTTCGTTGTGACAACAGTTCGATATAGATAGGAGATTCGACATGATGCTGACAATAACAATCTGTGTCTATCGAACCTGTGGTTGAATGTGCCTAACCTTAACTCTATTAGTCCAAGATTATTCTACATAGAGAGAAAAGATTCGACATAGAGAGAAAAAATTCGACATAGAGAGAAAAGATTGCTGCTGGAATTGGGTGCGGGAAGTAAAATAAAAATAATGATGATGATGAATGTTATTGGCCGATTGTAACCAAAGAGGAGGGGCAGTAAAATAGCTAGAACGAAGTACACACGTACAGCCAACTTACATTCACTTACGATTTGCTAGCAGAGAGAGACACACACACTGAATCATTTCAGAAGACAGTCAATCTTAGCCGGTCTGTTTGTCACAGAACCTGAATTATTTAGCAATTAAGCATAAGCACAGCAGCAGAACAATAGTGAAGCAAGCTACAGTTCAACTTAACTTTTTCATAATAATCTGCTGCTATTGTATTAGTGTTGTGAACTTGATAGTGATACTAGTGTTGCTAGTGTTGTGATAGCCTCAGAGGCTGCGCGTGTTGTGGGGGGGGATTTATTATTATAGATTCTATATTATAATGCCATATCAATATCTGACACAACGTCGGATGCCGCGCCCGCCATTGCACTTGGAGATTGAGAAATGAATGTGAAAGTTTTCTGACTGTTGGGGTAGAGTAGACGATTCAACATGAATGATGAAGATTTGACAAAGCAACGAAAAACATACAAACGTCGAATCTTTGGCTTATGGTGTCTGTCGAAAGTTCTAAGAAGATTCGACGGAGCAGCTAAACTGTACGCTGCTGCAATCGTACATTTTCGGTCAAATGCATCCGCCCATAGGCTATAGAAAAATTTGAATAATGGTTGACTAGTAAAATAATTAATAAATATAAATATTACTAGTCATACATTAGAATTCTACTACAGCTAGCCTGTAGGCGGAAAATTCGACCGGAAATGTACACGTACAGTTTTGCTGCTCCGTCGAATCTTCTTTGAACATTCGACCGATACCATAAGCCTTCAATGACAGATTCAACCTTAATTAATTTGAATTTTTGGACGAATGCAATTTTTAACGAAAAATGAAATAAATAAAAACGAATTTCGGGAGTAACTAAATAAATTTATTTTTCGGACGAAAACAAAATTCCGAAACGAAATATTTCAGTGTGCACATGTCTACAAATTATGCACAGGAGTTTACTTCCTCTATAATATATCAAAGAAAAAGTTGCAATTAATGGAATCAGAAAACACTCACCAATCCCAGACACACAATAAGCTCCACATTGGTTATTAGAGGAAAGGTCTGTTCTTTTGAAGTACACCTGTGATAACAGTAAATATATTAAAGCAAAACCACCAATGCCTAAATAGTAGGGACAGGCTCCACAACTACAATGACGGCACCAAATTACACCCCAACAATTCAGAGTTCTCCCATCCATCAATATAATGTGCACACTGTAGGACAGTATACCCTGAGCTTGGCGTCACAAGGTGCAATTTGTGTGTATATTTTGTAAATACAGGTGCATCTCATAAAATTAGAATATCATCAAAAAGTTAATTTATTTCAGTAATTCAATTCAAAACGTGAAACTCATATATTTTATATAGATGCTTTACAAAAAGCATGGATTTGGTCCGATTAATGGTGAAACACCCAATATGGTTGGCACCACATCCCACCAAAGGAAAAATGAATCGAGGTAGAGGAGTACAAGGGATTTTAACGGTGCAAATACATCCAATGGAAAAATTATTAAGAAAAAAATGTTGTATAATTTTTAATAGATTCAAGGTTAAAAAGCACATAAACAAATATTCACAATATTGTACAGGTATGGTGGTCACAATAAGCAGATTCACTGGAAGCAATAATATCGCACATTAACCCGACATGTTTCGCTGAAATTCTTCTTCAGGGGATGTGCGAATAAAAAACACAAGTATCAGGAAAAGCTATACATACATGGAAACAAAAAAACAATATATAAACAAAAACATAACAAATATATATATGCAAATATATTATAAGGAGAGCACAGTATAAATCAGACACTGCAAACTTGTTGCTTATCTCGCTGCAACTTCCACCCAGCATCGACAACCGCCTGAACCCAACTCACATCAACCCCCACGGGAAATCGTCAAAAGTGCAGTCACAGAGGACAGAAGGATAAGACTGAAACAAAAATATATAGTGCAAAAATGGAGAATATGGATTTCTAAAGAAAAATCTGGCTGTGTACATCTTTACAGCCAGGAGCAGGAAAAGGTTTATTTATAGGTACTTAAAATGATATAGTAACAAAGCATGGGATGAAGGGTGACTTGAGACAGCCTGCTTGATAGAAATCGCAGGAAGTCTTTCTTAGGGCCCATTCACACTGGGGCGGTTTGCAGGCGCTAATAATAGCGCCTGCAAACCGACCCAAAAGTGCCGCTGCTGTCTCTCCAGTGTGAAAGCCCTCGGGGCTTTCACACTGGAGTGGTGCGCTAGCAGGACGGGAAAAAAAGTCCTGCTAGCAGCATCTTCGGAGCGGTGAAGGAGCGGAGTGTATACCGCTCCTGCCCATTGAAATCAAAGCAGAGGCGCTTTGCGGTGCTTTTTAAACCTTTCTCGGCTGCTAGCGGGGGGTAAAACCGCCCCGCTAGCGGCCGAATACCGGCGGTAAAGCGTCGCTTACAATAGCGGCGCTTTACCGCCGACGGCGCCCCCGCCCCAGTGTGAAAGGGCCCTAAAGAATGAAAAAGAAGAGGAAGGAACATGATGGCGATTTGTAAAAAATAAAAATAAAATTAAAATAATCAATGAAGAGCAGTTAAAAATTAAAGAGCGGATATAAAGGAAATTGGAAAGAGTGATCAAATACAATTAGATATTCAAATCTGTGAATACAAAGGACTATGTCTCTATAGGTCTAAGAAAGTTTTACAAGAAAGGGAAATAATAAAAGAATATCAATGGTAAATAACGTGGTTGGGGCTTCATGTTGAAGGAATAGTATAAAGGGAAAAAATTGGGTACAGAGAGTTTAAGGAAATAAATAAACACTTGGTCAGCAGTGTGAAAAGATGCTTACCAGTGGCGGGACACTGTTCGGTAGAGTCTGACTCTCCGGCTCTGGCAACCAATCTGCCAGAGAAGCCGGCTTTATCTGTACTCCATCGAGTCGGTGTCTGACATCACCAATGCGATGCGGATGTGGGGACGTCTAGAGCACATGTGCAGGGGGCCGAAGAGCCCCAAAGACTGCACAACCCAAAAGGCCCTGCGGTGGTGGGAGGGCTCCGGGCTAGGCACGAACGCATGGTGCAAGGACCGGAGCAAAGTCCACCCCCACCATCCACAGACCATTGGGGGGAGAGCAGCAAGATGTTAAAGTAACGCAGGTGGAAATGCGAGAAGGGGAAATGCCGGAACATAACCAGGGGACATGGACTACCTGTTACACGCGGCGTAAGACAGGCATACAGTGATAAAATCACTGTATGCCCTAGGCGTCCGTATGCCTGCTGAAGACAAACTCCCGGAGGTGGGAAGGTGGGGAAAAGGCAGGGGTGAACTGGAGAAAGGAGGCACAAAAAACAGAGCTATAAGACCTGCACGGCATAGTAGACCACCCACAGCCGTAGCCTGTCTAAGAGTCTGAACAATATTGTACTCTCAAGCCAAAAAATACAATAATAACGTAGGTCCAAATAAGATTGAAAATATCATTAAGTACAATGAACACATATAAAAGAGATAAACATACAGGTTACACCTAGGATGAGTACATAAAAAAAAGTGCAATAAAGAAAATGAAAATAAACTCATATGGTAAGGAGCAAAAAACAAAGTCTTATCCTTCTGTCCTCTGTGACTGCACACTTGACGATTTCCCGTGGGGGCTGATGTGAGTTGCGGGTTCAGGCGCTTGTCGATGCTGGGTGGAAGTTGCTGCGGGGTAAGCAACAAGTTTGCAGTGTCTGATTTATACTGTGCTCTCCTTATAATATATTTGCATATATATATTTGTTATGTTTTTGTTTATATATTGTTTTTTTTTTGTTTTTGTATAGCTTTTCCTGATACTCGTGCTTTTTAGTCGCACATCCCTGAAGAAGCATTTCAGCGAAACATGTCGGGTTAATGTGCAATATTATTGCTTCCAGTGAACCTGCTTATTGTGACCGCCATACCTGTACAATATTGTGAATATTTGTTTATGTGCTTTTTAACCTTGAATCTATTAAAAATTATACATTTTTTTCTTAATAATTTTTCCATTGGATGTATTTGCACCATTAAAATCCCTTGCACTCCTTACCTCGATGCATTACACATTGAGTGATATATTCTAAGAATCTCTTTCTTTTAATTTTGATGATTATGGCTTACAGCTAGGGAAAACCCACAATTCAGTATCTCAGAAAATTTGAATATTAGATAAGACCAATAAAAAAAAGGATTTTTAATACAAAAATGTTGGCTTGCTTAAAAGTATGTCCACATACAGTATAGTATGCACTCAATACTTGGTCGGGGCTCCTTTTGCATGGATTACTGCATCAATGCGGCATGGCATGGAAATGATCAGCCTGTGGCTTTGCTGAGGTGTTATGGAAGCCCAGGTTGCTTTGATAGTGGCTTTCAGCTCGTCTGCATTGTTAGGTCTGGTGTCTCTCAACTTCCTCTTGACAATACCCCACAGATTCTCTATGGGGTTTAGGTCAGACGAGTTTGCTGGCCAAACAAGCACAGTGATGCCATGATCTTTAAACCAGGTATTGGTACTTTTGGCAGTGTGGGTAGGTGCCAAGTCCTGCTGGAAAATGAAATCAGCATCTCCATAAAGCAGGTCAGCAGAGGGAAGCATGAAGTTCTCTAGAATTTCCTGGTAGAGGTCTGCGCTCACTTTGGACTTGATAAAACACAGTGGACCAACACCAGCAGATTTCCAGATTTCTGTGATAATTTGGAAAGCCATGTCATCTGCTGGTTCCAGCTGGAACAGGGGCCTTAGTCAAGATAGAGGGAATTATGAGCAGTTCCAAATACCAGTTAATATTGGCACAAAACCTTCAGGCTTCTGCTAGAAAGCTGAACATAAAGAGGAATTTTATCTTTCAGCATGACAAGGACCCAAAGCATACATCCAATTCAACAAAGGAATGGCTTCACCAGAAGAAGATTCAAGTTTTGGAATGGCCCAGCCAGAGCCCAGAACTGAATCCAATTTAAAATCTGTGGGGTGATCTGAAGAGGGCTGTGCACAGGAGATTCCCTCGCAATCTGACAGATTTGGAGTATTTTTGCAAAGAAGAGTGGGCAAATATTGCCAAGTCAAGATGTGCCATGCTGATAAACTCATACCCAGAAAGACTTTATATATCCACTGTATATATATCTATATAGATCCATCTATCTATCTATCTATCTATCTATCTATCTATCTATCTATCTATCTATCTATCTATCTATCTATCTATCTATCTATATAGATATAGATATATATACACACAGTTGTGCTCATAAGTTTACATACCCTGGCAGAATTTATGATTTCTTAGCCATTTTTCAGAGAATATGAATGATAACACAAAAACATTTCTTTCACTCATGGTTAGTGTTTGGCTGAAGACATTTATTATCAATCAACTGTGTTTACTCTTTTTAAATCATAATCACAACAGAAACTGCCCAAATGACCCTGATCAAAAGTTTACATACCCTGGTGATTTTGGACTGATAGCATACACACAAGTTGACACAAAGGGGTTTGAATGGCTATTAAAGGTAACCATCCTCACCTGTGATCTGTTTGCTTGTAATTAGTGTGTATGTATAAAAGCTCAGTGAGTTTCTGGACTCCTGACAGACCCTTACATCTTTCATCCAGTGCTGCACTGACGTTTCTGGATTCTGAGTCAGGGTAAGGCAAAAGTATTGTCAAAGGATCTGTGGAGAAAGGTACGGTAGTTGAACTGTATAAAACAGGAAAAGGATATAATAAGATATCCAAGGAATTTTGTATAAAACAGGAAAGGGATATAAAAAGATATCCAAGGAACTGAGAATGTCAATTAGCAGTGTTAAAACGCTAATCAAGAAGTGGAAAATGAGGGGTTCTGTTGAAACCAAACCACGGTCAGGTAGACCAACTAAAATTTCAGTCGCAACTGCCAGGAAAATTGTTCGGGATGCAAAGAAAACCCACAAATAACTTCAGGTGAAATACAGAACTCTCTGAAAACATGTGGTGTGGCTGGTTCAAGATGCACAATAAGGAGTCACTGGAAGAAAGATGGGCTGCATGGTCGAGTTGCCAGAAGAAAGCCATTACTTCATTACTAGCATTAATAGCAAATGCCACAAAGTATCCAACTTACAATACGCCAAACAGCACAGATACAACCCTCAAACCTTCTGGTACAAAGTCATTTGGAGTGATGAGACCAAAATTGAGCTTCTTGGCCACAACCATAAATGCTTCATTTGGAGAGTCAACAAGACCTATAATGAAAGGTACACCACTACTACTGTAAAATGCGGAGGTGGATCGCTGATGTTTTGGGGATGTGTGAGCAACAAACACATCTGCCGTTATCTTCTTTACAGCATCAACTGACTCAAAACGTGTCCCTTTAAGTACTGATTTAACTTTTGGGAATTCATTCTCAAGTCCCTCGCTGAATCTTTTTTGCCACTCAAACACAATGCACGAGACAGGCCGTCATTCTCATAAGCTGTAGTAAGCATTTGAAAACATTCTGTTGTGTTTTGTGCAATTTTACTAAAAATTTCAAATTGACACGTTGTTAAACTTTTAAATTACAGAAAACACAAACAAATTAAATGGCGACTCACAATCAACTGAACGTCATAGAGTGTAGCTGCTTTTCATCCAGGTTCAAACATGTTCAAGGTCACCACGCATGCAGTTATAACCGATTCGGACTGCTTTGTTTACTCGTTATTTAACCACTTGTTTTCTGGGCACTTAACCCCCCCCCTCCTGCCCAGACCAATTTTCAGCTTTCAGTGCTGACACACTTTGAATGACAATTGCGCGGTCATACAACACTGTACCCAAATTTTTATCATTTTTTTCCCACAAATAGAGCTTTCTTTTGGTGGTACAGTCACAGTCCCATCATGCCCCGGGACTGTGACCTCATAAGGGGCGGGTCACTGGGTGACATCACCCGGTGACCACGCCCCATGTCTATATAAATAATTGCGCACCTTGCACACGGCATTACAGCAGGAGAGAGCGTTGTGTCAACATCGGAAGAAGAGAAGAGGATACAAGACGACAGAGAAGACCGGGCCAGCGCTAGCAAAAGAGCGGCAAAAGAGCAGAAGATAGTGGAGGAGCCCGGCAGAAGAACCGGAAATCGGGAGAAGAATCGGAGAGCGGGAGAAGAGGCCGGAGAGCGGGAGAAGAGGCCGGAGAGCGGGAGAAGAACCGGACACCTGGAGAAGAGGCCGGAGAGAGCGGAGAAGAGACCCCCCCCCAAGTCGGAAGAAGACCCCCGGAGCTGCCTAATAAATTACTTTAAAAACCTGTCTAGTGTGTTTTTTTATTGACACTTTTTTCCCCAGGTGTACCCCATACTCATTTAGATAGGGTGCGGGGCCGGGATCTGGGGGCCCCCCTATTAAAGGGGGCTCCCGGATTCCGATAAGCCCTCCGCCCGCAGACCCCGACAACCAATGGCCAGGGTTGTCGGGAAGAGGCCCTTGTTCTCATCAACATGGGGACGTGCTTTGGGGTGGGGGGCCGCAGGGCGCCCCTCTGCCTCAAAGCGCCCACCCCCCATGTTGAGGGCATGCGGCCTGGTACGGTTCGGGAGGGAGGGGGGCACTCGCTCGTCCCCACCCCTTTTCCTTTTCCGGCCAGGGTGCATGCACGGATAGGGGTCTGGTATGGCTTTTGGGGGGGACCCCCACGCTGTTTTTTCGGCGTAGGGGGTTCCCCTTAAAATCCATACCAGACCTAAGGGCCTGGTATTACCTAGGAGGGGAATTCCCCCTCGTGCTCGCTGCAATAGGAAAATCTGTTTTTCCTATTGCAGCCAGCAGAAGATGTACAGTACCGTCGTCGAGAACCAGCGCGATGGGATTGCGCTGGAAACATTCTCGCGGGCGGGTACTGTAGTTTACAAAAGTCCAATGGTTTTGTGTACACACGATCAGACTTTGCTCCATTGGACTTTTGTTGCCGGAAAGTCTGTCCGTTCGCACAGCCAACAAAAGTCCGATGAAAACTGAAAAGGTTTGTCCGATGGAGCGTACACACGGTCGGATGTTGCCTTAAAACAGCTAATTTGCATGTTTGTTGTCAAAAAGTCCGATCGTGTGTATGGGCCTTAACACTTTTTCAGCAGTTAAGTAATAGTTTTTTCTTTTTGGGATGAAAGTATTACCTTAAAGTGGAACTTTACCCATAATAACTTGATTAAAAATAATGTTCTTTAAGCAAGGAACATACATTCCACAATAATCATTATTCTACCAAAATTTGTGTGTGCTGTAAATTGCCTCCAGCATTGCTCCTTTTTCTTCTTGCTGGAAGCTGCCATTTTGCTGAAGTCCAGAGCCCTTGAGCAGCAGAAAATCATAAAGCACGGCTTAGATCATTAATTTAACAGTTTCAAAAAACAGTCACATTTGTTGTGTCCTCAACCAAACTGTCAAACCATCAAATGGCTGATGACTGATCACATGTGCAGCACAATGGCAGTTGCAGATGAATCAGAATCAGCTTCCTTGCCTGTAACGGATAGGAGGGTTTAACCAGTTGCTGACCATATACAATCGTATGATGCCATATATGTTATTCGGTGGCAGGTTGGCACGGCTGCGCAAACCGCCGTAGGTGTACGTCGGCTGCTTTAAGAGCTGTGGGAGGTGCGTGCCCGTGGCGCAAAGGAGTTGATGTGCGTGGCCGGCGGCCACAATGTCCATCGGCCACCCGCGATCGCTCCACAGAGAGCCAGAATGAGGATCTGTCAATGTAAACAGACAGATCCCCGTTCTGACAGGGGAGCAGAGAGATCTGCTGTTCCTTGTGATCAGGAACAGCGATCTCTCTCCTCCTCCAGTCAGTCCCCTCCCCCACAGTTAGAAACACCTCCCAGGGAACACATATAACCCCTTGATCTCCCCCCAGTATTAACCCCTTCCCTGCCAGTAACATTTACACAGTAATCAGTGCATTTGTATAGCACTGATTGCTGTATAAATGTCAATAGTCCCAAAAAGGTGTCAAAAGTGTACAATCTTGCCACCACAATGTCGCAGTCCCGATAAAAATCACTGATCACCGCCATTACTAGTAAAAAAAATAAATAAATAAAAATGCCATAAATACATCCCCTATTTTGTAGACACTATAATATTTTGTGCAAACCAATAAATATATGCTTTTTGCGATTTTTTTTTTACCAAAAATATGTAGAAGAGTACATATTGGCCTAAACTGAGGAAGAAATTTGTTTTGTTTTTTTTAAACATGGGGATATTTATTATAGCAAAAATTGGCGCTCTTTTTTGTTAATAGCGCAAAAAAATAAAAAAAACGCAGAGATGATTAAATACCATCAAAAGAAAGCTCTATTTGTGGGGAAAAAAAGGACATAAATATTGTTTGTGTACAACATCGCATGACCGCGCAATTGTCAGATAAAGCGACACTGAGCCATATCGCAAAAAAACGGCCTGGTCATGAAGTGGGTAAATCCTTCCGGGGCTGAAGTGGTTAATTCAGCTTTAAAGCTGCCAGCATATCGGCCTCTACAAAATCAGCAGTGCCTAAAGATGGAGAGCAACTGAGCATGTGCAGAGCAGGGCGAGACAGTATAGGAGATTTACTAAATCTGGAGTACTCAGAATCTGGTGCAGCTCTGCATAGAAATCAATCAGCTTCCAGGTTTTAGCCCAGGTTCACACTGCTGTGGGATTGAAATAGTGCGAGTTAAGTAGAACACGCACGATTTCATTCCCACATGTCATTCCGACATCAATCGCACCCGAAATCGCCAAACGTAGTACAGAAAGTACTTTTGTGAATTGGTGCGGTGCTGCAAAGTCGACGTCGCACCGATTCGGACGGTTCCATTGTGGCAATAGCTGCCGATTTGGCATGTCAAATGGCATCAATGTGAACCAGGCCTCATTATCAGAGCTTAACCTCTTCCCGTCCATGCTATAGCCGAATGACGGCTACAGCACGGACCTACTTTGCCAGGAGGGCATCAATAGACGTCCTCCCGTGCTCGGGCGGCGCGCTCTGTGATCAGCCGAGTCTATGAGACTCGGCTGATCACAGATCGGATTAAGGGGTCAATCCCGCCCCCTTACCACATGATCAGCTGTCAGCCAATGACAGCTGATCATGAGATGTAAACAGAGCCGGTAATTGGCTATTTTTTCTCCTCACGCTGATAGCGTGAGGAGAAAAAAAAAAGCCGATAACCGGCGGCTGTGAGAGGGACATCAGTCCCGATGGTGGAGAGGCTATGCAGTGTCATCTGTGCCCACCTACCAGTGCACAATAGTGCAGCCTACCAGTACCCACAGTGTCACCTATTAGCGTCCACAGTGCCACCTATCAGTGCCCACAGTGCCACCTATCAGTGCCCACAGTGCCACCTATAATTGTCACCAATCAGTGCCTCATCACCAGTGCTGCCTCTCAATTCCACCCATCAGTGCCACCTACCAGTGCCCATCAGTGCCACCTATCAGTTCACCCATCAGTGACACTCATCAGTGCCACCTATCAGGGTCCATCAGTGCTACCACATCAGTGCCGTCTTATCAGTGCCTATTAGCGTTGCCTTATCTGTGCCTATCAGTGCCCATCAGTGCAGCCTCATCAGCGCATATCAATGAAGGAGAAAAATTACCTGTTTGCGCTGAAAGCTAAAAATTGGTCTGGGTAGGAGGGGGGTTTAAGTGCCCAGTAAGCAATTGGTAAATTGAACATGCTGAAGTGAAAAGCTGATTGGCTACCATGCACAGTAGCACCAGATTCTGAGTGCTCCAGGTTTAGTAAATCTCCCTAAGACCCCTTTAACACTGAGGCGGTTTTCAGGCGTTTTAACGCTAGAAATAGCACCTGAAAACACCTCCAATTTATTTCAGTATGACTTTTTACACTAGGGCGGTGCACTTGTGGGATTTTAGGAAAAGTCCTGCAATTAGCATCTTTAGGGTGGTTTGGGAGCGCTGTGCGCTCCAAAAACACCCTGCCCATTGAAATGAATGGGCAATGTTCCTAAAGTGCTTTGGAAACGCAGCAACACTGGCATTTTTAACTCCTCCATTGGGATTAAAACGAGCGGCGCTTTACCGTAAATGGTAAATGTGAAAGCAGCCTAAGGGCCCTTTTACACGGGTGGTCCGCCCGGCGGACTCCGCTTTGCTTAGCGGGGGGATCGCTCTGGTGATCCCTGCTGAGCAGACGGATGACAGGTCCGTGTCCATTCACTGTGCAGAGACAGACCTGTCAGATCTCCGCTCTTCTCTATGGGGGATCGGATATAAACAGACCGCATGTCCATTTTACATCCGATCCAATAGACTGATAGAAAAGTGTCACCATCCGTCTGGATTTCACGGACCGGATTGAATCGGATAGCAGTGAGTATCAGCAGACATGTCACCGCTGACATCCGCCACTCCATAGGAGTGAATGGAGGCTTCAATCAGACAGACCTGATCGCAAAGCCTGGGGTGTCACCAGGGCTGGACTGGGACAAAAATTAGGCCCTGGACTTCACCCAGACTGGCCCACTTTGACAGGTCTCTCCCATGCCGGCTTGCCACCCAAGCCCCCCCCCCCCCCCCCCACTAGCCATTAGCCGTTCTACATTATTTCTCTTATAGGCAGTACCAGCGGGGAAGCTAGACATTATTTCACCTGGGGCAAAGAATCAGTTTGGCGCCCCCCCCAGGAAAGTGAGGCCGCCCTCCTTCCAGATCCTATGATGAGCTTCTAAGTGTTGACTCCTGAGCATCATGTCTGTATTCAGGCGCGCTGCATAACTAGCCAGGGAGAGGAGGTGAGCACTGTGGGGGGGACAGAGGACTGGAGGGAGGCAGCGGTCCACTGTCACTGAAATCGGCCCACTGAGCCATCGGCCCACCGGGAAACTCCCTGTAGTCCCAATGGCCAGTACATGCCTGGGTGTCACTGGATTATAAACAGCATAGGCTCTTATTTAATGTTTTACATAGCTATACCTGTAACAGGGGCCAGCCTTAAGTGATCTAGCAGGACTTCATTTTGTGACTAAAGTTCCAGTTTAATAAAATAGCTGATCATTGTAAGCACCCATCAGTGTTAATCGTCTGTCTCAACCCTCTAACTGTCACTTTTGCTGCACAGCGTGGTCTATTAAAGCGTCCTATCCTTTAGGCACCGTCCACATCTATAGCGTTTTGGGATCGCTGTGATTCTGCCCCCAATTCCAAATCGCACCGCGATGCTGACTAAATGCAGCACACGTTTGTGCGCCATTCATTTTTAATGGCACGAAAAACGTGGTGTGGTTTTGCTGAGATTGTCACACAATTGCTTCTTTTTGGGCAACAAGCTTCATGTAACGCAGATTGACACACGATGAACATAAATTGTGTGTTTGAGGTACAGAAATGGCCTCCACCTATAGCAGGGGCATTATTCACCTTTAATGAAATCCGGGCAGCGTGTTCTCATCTAGAGATCTCTAGTGATCTCACCCTTCCCATGATTTCAGGACTGGGATATTGTGATGAATGTGGACAGTTCCTCTAAGGCTCTCCATTGATCTGGGTGTGATTTGTGCTCCGTCATGCTGCAGCCATGTGTATGTATGACAATGGTAGATAGATGAGAGCAGACTACACCCCCCAATCATCACCCCGACACCCCACTCCACCCGGACAACGTGTTGCGCACTTGGAATGACACAGCCTGACCAGAACGTCACCGGCACCTGACACCACCGCCCGAGGGGCGCCCCATTCCTCACACCTTCATAGGGGGGTTTCAGGTCCAATCGTCTGTAGACGGTACCATCCAATCAGCACTCCCCCCCTTCCTCCCCGCCTGAGTTGGTACCTGACCTGCCATATAAAAGCAGCGAGGCGTATCCCCGCTCTCACGCAGATCGCTTTATCGGAACGACGAGAAGAAAAGAGAGTGAGAAAGCATGGCGCTACCACCTACCGAGATTAACCCTGAGGTAAGTGATTACCTTCCCTGTACGCCCCATCCGCCATTCATCTATCTCAGTCTAATCATCACCCGCCTTGTCTTCTCTCCACAGATGCTGAACAAAGTGAGTGTACCCGGGGGCGGCGGCTACCGCATCCTCCATGTGTCCGGAGCAGCATCCCTCTACATGAAGGAGGCTTCATAACGGACACAGCCGAGAGATGGGCCAGGGCGTGGTCCCTCTGTTCTCCAATGGCGTCCTCCACCCTTCTCCACACATGCCCTCCACCCTTACCTCTCCAGACTTGTGTCCTCCTCCCATGGAGCCCTCCACCCTTATTTCTCCAGACATGTGTTCTCCTCCTATGGAGTCCTCCACCCTTCACACATGCCCTCCTCCACACATGTCCTCCCATGGAGTTCTTCACACATGCCCTCCACCCATACCTCTCCAGACATGTGTCCTGCACCCTCCTCCACATGCCCTCCACCCTTACCTCTCCAGACATGTGTCCTGCACCCTCCTCCACATGCCCTCCACCCTTACCTCTCCAAACATGTCCTTCACCCTTACCTCTTCAGACATGTCTCCTCCAATGGAGCCCTCCAGACATGTGCCCTCCCTGCTCCACCCTTGCCTCTATGGACGTGTCAGCCATTGTTAATCATCTTTTTCCCTACTAATTGTTCACCTCCTCTAGCGTTCATCTTACCTCTCTAAAAGTGTCAGCCGTTAATCAACTTCCACTCTAACTTCTCATATTCTACTCCTGTATGGTCAACCATCCTTCATACCCTATATTTTTTTTTTTTTTTTTGTAACTTTCCGCCCTTATTTCTCATGTTCTCCTCTTCTAGAAGCACTAGCCATTGTCTGTGCCACCCTTCTATTCTCAACTGTTACGTGCCACTCTTCTCTAGAAGTGTTGTCTTTTGTTCCTCATGTCACACTTTTATATACCCTAACATTTCATGTTCTACCCTGCTCTAGTATGGTCTGCCATTGTTCCATCATATTCCCCCCTTGTCTGCCATTGACCATATGCCACCCTTCTGTTCTCAATTGTTCATTATATGCCCCACACTAGAAGTTTTGGCCTTTATCGTATACTACTCTTCTGTTCTCCACCATTGCTCCTTTTGTTTGTTCTTTTCTGGAAGTGTCAGCCATTCATCTTTCACCCTGTTCACGTGCCATCAGTCTATTCCCGACTGCTTATTATGTGCTACCCTTTTCTCTAGGAGTGTTGACCATTGTTCATTATGTGCCACCCTTCTATTCTCCTCCACGTTTTGTTATGTTCCATCCTCTCTAGAAGTATCAGCAGCAGTTCAACTTCCACCCTTATGATCTATCCTGATCTTATCATGGTCAGCAATTCCATCATGCTCCACCCTTGCAGTGTTGGTCATCTTCCACTCTTGTTTTTCATGTTCTAAGTCTCAGCCGTTGTCCATGTGCCACCCTATACAACATATGGCAAGTCTCGTTTTTCGTGTAGGCAGTGTGGCAAGTATGGAAGGCAAATGGCAAAATTCTGGCTACAAAAGCCTATACTTGTCCCTGGAAGTCTCAAACAGTTGTCCATTATGTTTGACTAAAATGGACTGCTAGCATTGTGAATTTGTCAGACTTCTAAAGTATAGAATTTTTATTTTTTTGTAAAGCAGTATAAATGTAGCTGCCTGACTCCTTTAGTGTAACTTGCATGTCATCAGCACAGACTACAAGATTTAAGTGGATTATTTCCACTTTCCAGCCAAATTGAGGACACCAATCTTGTACCCATTTACATGGCTTAAAAAAAGCTGCTTAAATTTTTACAAAACTATCTTTTTTTTTTTTTTTTTTTTGTGCTGGGTAGTTTACCATTAACCCTGATCTGTCCTGGCAGATGTCTACCCTAACAGCAGACTTGGCTTTCTGAAGGCTGGGGTGATGTCCTGTTGCATTCTTAAATTGTTGCTCAGTCTGTCCCCAGGTAGCACATTACACGTTCTGCTGAACAATACATGATGCCTATAGAGTCCCACTATAAACTTACTCTCTAGAAACCCCTAGGAAGTTAAGAAACATATTTAACCACTTGCTTACTGGGCACTTAAACCCCCTTCCTATCAAGACCAATTTTCAGCACTGATGCACTTTGAATGACAATTGCACGGTCATACAACACTGTACCCAAATTACATTTTTATAATTTTTTTTCCCCCACAAATGAAGCTTTCTTTTGGTGGCATTTGATCACCTCTGCGGTTTTTATTTGTTAAAAAAATGGAACACTGAAGTTTATATTTTTTTGCATATTTTGTTATAAAAAATTTTAAACTGGTAATTTTTCTCCTTCATTGGTGTATGCTGATGGGTGGCAGTGATGGGCACTGATCAGTTACACTGATGGGCAGCACTGCTAGGTGGCACTACTGGTAGGCATTGATAGAAGGCACAGATGAGGCAGATGTGCCTCTTCCACTTCGGGACCGTTGTCCTTGCAGCTGAGCTGGTGATCAGCTTTTTATCTCATGCTGTCAGTGTGAGGAGAAAAATATTACCGATCTTTTGTTTACATCATGTGATCAGCTGTCATTGGCTGACAGCTGATCACATGGTAAGGGGCCAGGACCTGCCCCTTACTCGGATCGGTTATACCCAAGTCTCAGTGACTTGATCACAGCATGCGCCTTGCAGGGCATGTGCACAGGAGAGGCTGTCATATGACTGCCTCCCGGAAATTCAGGTCCACGCTGTGGCTGTCATTCAGCTATAGCGCGGATGTCAAGTGGCTAATTTTAGGTATGGTGGGTGACTGAACACAACATAGTGGGGTTCTCAAACTTGATTACAAAAGTGGAAGTTGTTTTGGTGGATGCAAACAGACCATAGCCTGTGCTGCTCCTCCGTGGATGTGTCAGCTAAGGTTGCACAGCAGTGGCCCTTCACTTTCAAACCACTACATTGTTTGACTGCTTTATGATGAGGTAGAATTTAAAAGCTCCAATCGTTCTGGTCTGTAAGCACAATTGAACCCATTTGCTTTTTTTTAAACTTTGCAAACTGCGGCTGGTTATCACTACCTGTCTTTTCTCTTTGCAGCTCTTGGCGAAGTTTGGTGTTTCCAGCTGTAAATATGTGGACATATTGGGTTTTGAACCAGATTACCTAAAAACCTTTTCCAAACCAGTTCGTGCTGTAGTGCTCACCTTCCCACTTACAACAAAGGTAAGGTTTTGGCTCTGCAGTACCAAGTTCAGTCAAGTTAGCTGCTAAAGCCTGTAACTGCTGACTTTCACACCATGGTGCAGAGAACCCAGTTTTTCTGCATGCATTTTGCAAGGGCTCAAAGAGCAATGGTTCCATGTGCCCTGTTCATGCCAACATGCAGATTTTTATGTTTTCTGTGCAGGAATCTGCAAAGTGTGTGCAGTTTTCTATATGGGTAAACTGACATTAAATGTTGGTTTGAACAAGGCACGTAAGTGATGCTCATGAGAACTGATGTCAACATACATACTCAGATGCACTTGAAATCTGCTTTCTCTGCAAGTGAAATCTGCAGTTTTCATGCATGTGTGGTTTGTACAAGCCCTTAAAATTGGGTACTCTCAGTGCCATCTTCTGTAGCCGATATTACTGTTGCAGGTTGTCATGCCACTATCTTGGATATGGGAATCGGCTGTGGCTTCCTAAGGCACTACAGCCACCTTCCCACTGTGTTCACAATCACACAGCACTTTGTCAATGGCCCTGCAGCCTCCTGGGACAGGGCAAGGGATGACCTAACATATGGGGAACGGTACCCTTCTACAGATAACTGCAAACAGGCAGGTAAGCGTATTTTATTGCGGAAGAGGCATTGTAGGTCTCTTCTGCAATAAAGAGCCTACTCATTGTTTAGAACTTTAAGAATTGTGCGCACCCATGACATGGCACCAATCCTTGGTACCCCAAATTTTCCATAGGCGACACCTTAAAAGTTCCTATAGCCATCGGCTTGGCTGTGAATGGGCCTAAAATTGCTCACTATGGTAATGTGTAGCACAGTCAAGTTTGTGTCACCCCTGATGTCTCTCCTACCCTACAGAGCTACTACATGTTTGTTTTTTCCTTTACATTAAATCTGTTGCTGAAGGTAATTGACAGACCTAAACGTGTTGGACTCCTGTAGAGCCTGGAAAGCTGCTTAAAAAGTGGTGTATAGATGCAGCATTATCAGGTGACCCCCATAGTGATGTCACTTAAAGCAAACCTGTGCTTTCACTTCAACATGGTACCACCATAATTTCTCATTCCCCCTGCTCCTCTGGCAGCCAGGAGCAAGAGAAGCATGGACTAAACCAACCAATAAGATCATTAGCTAAAGCAACATTTAGAATTGTTTTAAACTGAACCATAAAATGTGAATGCCATGGGATAACTATGCTGGATAAATTGTGTTGAATTACATTTTAATTTCATTATGCTTATCTACATCTTGACAAAACATCTGCTTTTCTAATGAGTTTATTCATACTTTCAGCTTGAAGAGTTCCGAAACAAAAAAACAGAGGAACAGAAGGGCAAAAACCTGAACTCTGAAGTGTTTTACTTAAAGCAGACACTTGAAAACTCTAGTGGACTTGTTGCTTTGATTCACACTGTAGCTAACAACAAGGATTTTGTGAGTTTTGGTGAGTTTGCAGGATGTTTCGTTTGTGGTGGTTGGCCAGCTTTTGCCAGACACCAAATGTAGTTTTTTTTTTTTTTTTTTGCCTCCTGACATGCGGCCTGTGTACAAGCTATTAATGTGGGCTCACTGTGCTCACAGGTCTTGCTTCAGGTCAGCTTCTCACTTCACTGTCCAGACCTGTTCCAGCTCCCACCCTACAGCTACAAGAATGCTTTGGCTGCTTAAGCCATGTGGCAAATGAGAGCAGAATCTGATGGCGATCCAGATGTAAGGGTGGACTGATTTAAGGGGCAAAGGCTGAAGACCCTGATGTAAAGGCAGGCTCTGAAGGGTTTAAATAGAATTTTTGTTCAATCTTTAATGGGTTAAGCCACGTAATGCCTCTTACAATCTCCTCTACCACATTAACTGCTTCAGCCATGGAAGATTTTACCCCCTTCCTGACCAGAGCACTTTTTGTGATTTGGCACTGCATTGCTTTAACTGATAATTGCATGTTCGTGCGCCGTTGCACCCAAACAAAATTGATTTTTTTTTTTTTTTCCCCCCACAAATAGAGCTTTCTTTTGGTGGTATTTGACACCTCTGCTTTTTTTTTTCACTATAAACCAAGCAACAATTTTGAAAAAAGCAATATTAAATTTTTGCTATAATAAATATCCCCCCAAAAGTTTCCCTCAGTTTAGGCTGATATGTATGCTACATATTTTTGGTAAAAAAAAATAATTTTTTTTTTTTACTGGTAATGGTGGCGATCTGTATCTTTTATTTTGACAGCGACGTTATGGAGGACAATTTTCACACTTTTGGGACCATTGGCATTAATACAGCGATCAGTGCAATTAAAAATGTCACTGGCAGTGAAGGGGTTAACACTAGGGGCAGTGAAGTGTTCTAACCAAAGGGGGGAGGGGACTATGCAGGGAAGATAATAGATTGCTGTTCATACTCTGTATGAACAGACTAGGTCTCTTCTCCCCTCAGAACCAGAAACTGTTTACCACAGTTCCAGGTTCTCCGTGTCTCAGCAGCGATCGTGGGAGCCTGGTGGTGATCAAGACCGCCAGGCACTCGCATCAGCTCGGGGTGGGGGGGTAGTGGCCACAGGGCAAATCGGCGTTGCATAACGCCGTTTCGACCAGCCATTCAGCCGCAGTAAAACTGCAGCGTATGGTCAGCAAGTGGTTAATGTCGTCATAGGGGGAGGGTTTTAATACTGTTGTGTACCTCCTTTCATAGCGCCGATCAGCGCTCGCGTGACTGGCCGCCTCGCTGCTCTCGATCTGACAGCTGCAGCAGGTGGGGCTGAGGAAAACCTGACCTCAGCTGGTCCTGTCAGTGGCGCTATGAAATTGGGTACACAGGAGCTTTTTTTTTTTTTTTATTTTTTTTCATACACTGGGGACATTAATATAGTAGAGGGTATGGTAGGAATGTCATTGCATAAGGCAGTGTCATCTTAAGAGTGGCAGTATGACTTTAATCGCCACAATGTGATAACTTACAAGATCTTGGTGGGTATGCTTGTCTGAGTAAGTGACACATGTGACGTTGGCTCGCTCTACGCCCACTCAGGAATCTTGGACCAGTTCCAGGAAGTGCCTACCCACACTGCCGAGGACTCCATCCAGTCTCCCTGATGAATGCCAGCCGCCCACATCGATGCCTTACCTATCAGACAAGCATACCTACTATAATCATGATCTTGTAAGTTGTTAGCACATTGTGGTGATTAAAGTTATACTGCCTTGTCTTCCCTGCAGAATCACTCCTAGCTCCTCTACATCGGCTGCCACTAAGTCTGCATACTGGACTTCCTCCAATGACTTTTTGTTAAGCTTTCTACCCAGTTCTTTTGAGCTGACAGCCTCCAGTGCGCTGGATCTCCTCCCTCTTGTCATTGCATTATGATGGTGGGGGGGAGTGAACAGAAGAGCTGCGGATGACAGGCGTGTTAACTGACTGCAGTGTCAGTGATAAACCGTGGTCAGTTTGTGGGGGGCAGGGTCAGCTAGGTATTTCAGATAATACAGGGCCAAATTACACAGCACACTACTGCTTTAACCACTTGCTGCCCGCCCATCGTCATATGACGGCAGGACGGTGCAGCTGTTATCCTGGGCCACCGTCATGCCCCCCAGGGGCACACCAGGGTCCCGGTGCGCGTACCTGGCAGCCGCAATGTCCGCTGGGCACCCACCATTGCCACATAAATCCACGTCCTGTCAGATGGGAGGAGACCAATGGTGTTCCTTGTACAGAGGAACAGCGATCGGTCTCCTCCCCTCGTGAGTCCCCTCCCCCAGTTAGAATAACTCCCTAGCAACATGATTAACCCTACAGCGCCCCTCCTGGTTAACCCCTTCATTGCCAATCACATTTATACAGTAATCAATGCATTTTTATAGCACGGATCGCTGTATAAATGTGAATGGTCCCAAAAATGTGTCAAAAGTGTCCGATATGTCTGCCGCACTATCACAATTATGGTAAAAATCATAGATTGCCGCCATTACTAGTAAAAAAATAATAAAAATGCTGTAAATCCCCTTATTTTGTAGACGCTATAACTTTTGCACAAACCAATAAATATACGCTTATTGCATTATTTTTACCAAAAATATGTAGAATACATATCTGCCTAAACTGAGGAAAAAAAATTGGATATTATAGCAAAATTTTTTTTTTTTTTTCAAACTTGCCACTCTTGTGGTGGTTATAGTGCAAGAAATAAACCGCAGAGGTGATAAAATGCCACCAGAAGAGCTCTATTAGTGGGGAAAAAATGATAATTTCATGTGTACAGTGTTGTATGACCATGCAATTGTTCAAAGTGCAAAAATGCCCTGTAGGCAAGTGGTTACCAGGGAGGGATGGGCATGCTATGTACTGGTCTTGTACAGAATGTCCAGCATTAGGGCAATCAAGTCTTTTTCTTAAGGTCTGCCTTCACATGCTAGCTGCCCATCTGATGCTAACCCAATTTAAATTAAACTAGAATACAGATGAGGCCTTCTGGTCTGAAATGGTAGCCCTGTATGTTATCGCTTAAAAGGATAGCCAATTCTTCCTATCCTAAAGATGACCATGTGTGGCACTTTTGAAATTGAGCATAGGCTTCTGTATTGGCAGCTTAACAGGTCTGAACCAGTCCCGGGACTTGCAAAGCTACATGAAAGACACCCATTGCAGTTAATATGGATGTCCTCCCTGCACCAAAGTCTTGGCTAGAGCTGCTGCACACTGATCACTCCATCAGTAAACTTGCATGAAGCACACCTGATGGCTCTGCAGCCCTCAATCTGTGAGCTGCTGTATTGAGGATGGTAAGAGGCTAATGGTCCTATTCTGATACAATTAAGGATTGCTGCATTTATATTAACCACTTCCCTACCAGGCAAATTTTGACATTTCTCTCCTACATGTAAAACTTTTTTTTTTTTTGCTAGAAAATTATAGAACCCCCAAACATATATTTTTAGCAAAGACCCTAGAGAATACAATGGCGGTTGTTGCAACTTTATATCTCACACGGTATTTGCGCAGGAATTTTTCGAACATGTTTTTTTGGGAAAAAAACAAAACAGTAAAGTTAGCCCAATGTTTTTGCATATTGTGAATGATTAAGTTACACCTAGTAAATAGATACCTAACATGTCACGCTTCAAAATTGCACACGCTCGTGGAATGTTCAGTACTTAAAAATCCCCATAGGCGACGCTTGAAATTTTTTTACTGGTTACATGTTTTGAGTTACAAAGGAGGTCTAGTGACAAAATGATTGCTCTCGCTCCAACGTTCGCGGCGATACCTCACATGTATGGTTTGAACAGTTTTCATATGTGGGCGGGACTTGCGTATGCATTCACTTCTGTGTGCAAGCACATGGGGACAGCGTTGCTTTAAAAAAAATTTTTTTTTGATCACTTTTATTCCTATTACAAGGAATGTAAACATCCCTTGTAATAGGAATGACATGTGCTCTTAATAGTGAGATATGGGGTCAATAAGACTCCATATCTCACCACTAGGCTGGGAAGCCTGAAATAAAAAAAATAAAACGATCACCGCTTCCCAGCCGAAGTGGTGCCGTTTTTTGAATGGAGAGGCCGGGCGTGACGTCATAACATCGCGCCTGGCCTCCAATGATCATAGGCTCCGGTGACCATCTGGGCTTCCAGAAATCTCTATGATCTACATCTGGCGCCAGCGGATCCGCGCTCCACCTCACCGATCGTTACAGCGAGTTGGACGGGGACATCCCCTCTCGCCTCCCATAGGAACGATCAAGCAGCGGAACGGCTGCTATGATCGTTCCTATGGTGTAGAGATTCGCCGGCTGAAACTGGCAATATCTGCATGATGTCTGTAACTACAGGCATCATTCAGGTATACCCGCCCAAAACCCAGGACGTCATATGACGGTGGGCGGGCAGGAAGTGGTTAAATTATTTTTCCCTTAACGTCTTTCAGGACAGCACCTTGAGAGCGTGGCTCCACCCACTTGACAGGAAACACACCTCCACCAAACTTTAAAAGGAGGCTCCTTCCCACTTATCAGTTTATGTGTTTCCTCCGGCGGGAACACATGTGGGAGTTTGGAGCTCTCAAGGTTCTGTCCTGAGAGAACAGGCTCCCTACTCCACTATTTTTACCTACCTCAGGAGAGCCGATTCCTCCCATTTTCCACAGGCTTACGGGTGCCGGGTGGATGGGCTCCTTCTCCCTCGTCAGTGCTCGGGGAGAGCCAGGACTGCTCCGGGTATTGCTGCTCCCAGGCAGGGGCGTCAGGCATGTCAGGCATTTCTGTTTGCTTTTTTCTTGCCTGCACATGTTTTTTCCCTGACGCCGCCGCCATCTTGGGAAGGGCAGTCAGAGGACTGCATCCGCCGGATGTGAGGTATCCGGAAGTGGGGCGGCATCCATGGAGCAGGCGCCAGGCGTCATTTCCGCCGGAAGCGCAGGGGGAGGAGGGAGGAATAGGTCTGGTGCCTATTTATTGCCGGTTCCGGTCCGGCGCACAGGTGCTATTGGAGTCCGGAACCGGCGTTTTCGCCACAGGCATCACGCTGCTGCCTCAGCATGGATTCAGGAACCGCAGCGAGTGGAACAGGCACAGGCACCAGCAAGGCCCAGGTAAGGAGCAGACTATAGTTTCTGCTCAGCTTTACTGTGGGGTCTCTCTCTAGCCCTCTTCTCTCTAAATGTTAGTGAAGTTTGAGGGTATTTTTTCCCCCTGGTGGCGGAGGGGCCTGTCAGGGCACATGAGTCTGATAGCTTTTCTCACTGTGCACCTGTGGTGAGCAACCTTGAGTAATCAGGCTGACTCTAAAAGATGGTTTGTCTTTTTTCTCTCTCTTTTTTTTCCCTTATCATGGCAGGCCAAGAGCTCTGACCCTGGGATTAGAAAGAAATGTCCTTCATGCAAAATTAAGTTAAATGAAGGCTGGAAAAAGGCTTTATGTCAAGCATGTATTGACTCCTTGGTGAGGGAAGAAACCACTTCCGCATGCAGTGATCTAATCACATCTGCCAAAAAGGAATTGGATGCTACCATTCAATCCTTTAGATCCTCACTCACCTATCCATCTGCAAGTCAGCCCACTACCTCACAGTCCTCTCAAGGCTCACTGTTAGTCCCGGCAGTAGAGGCGGAAATGGGTCCTCTGAACCGGGAAGGGCTTTCCCCATCCCATTCTAATGAATCGAATGAGGATAGTGATGAGCTGGAAAATATGTCTTCCAAGTATAAATTGTCTTTGGATCAGGTGGATGGCCTTTTAAAGGCTATTTATGCTACTCTAGGCCTTGAGGAAGAGCATAAGGAGATGTCTTTACATGACAAGATGTATGCAGGGCTTAGTGAGTCTAAGTCCCGTACCTTTCCAGTCCATGCAGTGATTTCTGAAACAATCAGAAAAGAATGGACTGACCCTGATAGGAAACCATTTTTCTCTAGGGCTCATAAGAGAAGGTTCCCTTTTGATGAAGACCCAGCAGCTCTTTGGAATAAGGTTCCAAAACTTGATGCAGCCTTTTCTCAGGTGTCAAGATCTACTGATCTAGCATTTGAGGACATGGGGATCTTAAAAGACCCCATGGATAAAAAAATGGATCAACAGCTCAAGCGGACTTGGCAATCCATTATGGGCAACCTTAAGCCGGCAATGGCAACTACTTGCATCTCCAGGAACTTGGAGTATTGGGTAAATCAGCTTAAAGCTCATATAATAGCAGATTCCCCTAAGCAAGAAATCCTTGACTCCTTTTCTACCCTCTCAGCAGCCGTAGCCTATGTCTCTGATGCCTCAGCAGAGTCTATCAGGATGACAGCTAAGGCGGCAGCCCTTGCTAATTCGGTTAGACGGGCTTTATGGCTAAAGACTTGGCAAGGGGACACAGCATCTAAAAACAAATTATGCGGGGTCCCTTTTCTAGGAGACTTACTGTTCGGCCCTGATTTGGATTCAGTTCTGGACAGGACTGCAGATAAAAAGAAATCTTTTCCTGTCAAAAAGAAGAAACAACCAGTCAAACGGTTTTTTCCTCCTCAAAGGGCTCAGGAACAGAACAAGTCTCAAGAGAAAAAGAAAAGCTGGTCAGGGCAGAGGGGTAAGGGCAGAGGAAATGTCCTTTTCCATCCTCCTGCGTCAGCCAACAAGACGCAATGACAGTCGGTTACAGGTAGGGGGAAGACTACAAGACTTTCTCCCCTATTGGGCAAGCATAACAGAAAACCAGTACATTCTGAAGATGCTAGCCCAGGGTTACAATATAGAATTTTCAGATCTCCCCCTAGAAAGGTACTTGGTGACAAATCTTCCAAGAGATGTAACAAAATCCCTGGCAATGAAGAGCCTATTAAAGGATCTGATAAGTCAGGGGGTTATGACTTACGTCCCACAGGGGGAGCTTTATCAGGGATTTTATTCCCGTATATTCCTGATAAAGAAACCATCCGGAGATTTTCGGTTAATACTAAACCTGAAACCGCTGAACAGATCAGTCCAATACAAAAGGTTTCGTATGGACTCCATCTTCACGGTCAAGAATCTATTGACGAAGGAATGCTTTATGGCATCAATAGACCTTCGAGATGCCTATCTGCATATCCCTATAGCCCCGCAGTCCCAAAGATTCCTAAGATTGGCAATAAATTTGGGAAAAGAGGTTCTGCACTTGCAATTCAGGGCCCTCCCCTTTGGCCTGTCTTCTGCCCCACGAATATTCACAAAAATAATGGCAGAAGCGCTTGCACCTCTTCGCATGCAGGGGATTGCGGTAATTCCGTACTTGGACGACCTACTCCTTTTTGCCCCCTCCAGGGAAAGACTGCTAGACAACCTCGGAAAGACCCGAGGTCATCTAGAAACCCTGGGTTGGATCATAAATATGCAGAAGTCAAATTTCGTTCCAGCCCAGAAAATACTATTCCTGGGGTATCAGATCTGTTCAAGGGAACAAAAGATTTTTCTCCCAGAAGAGAAGGGGAAAGTCCAGAAGGTGGTAGCGTCCTTGCAGGCAAGCCAGCAATTATCAGTCCGACAAGTGATGTCATCCCTAGGAACCCTAACCGCAACCATACCAGCCATTCAATGGGCAAGGTTACATTTCAGGCCTCTCCAGAGCTTTCTCCTGAGAATATGAAATCACAGGTCAGAATCTCTGGAAGCAAAAGTAAAGATACCCACCAAAGTCAAGAGATCACTTTGGTGGTGGAGAAGACAGGAGAATCTGTCAGAAGGCCTGCTCTGGTCATTTCCAATAGAAAAAGTGGTAACGACAGATGCCAGTGTATGGGGTTGGGGAGCTCACTTAGACCAAGACTTCGCGCAAGGAATGTGGTCTCGGACAGAGGCAAAGAGGTCCTCAAATTGGAGGGAACTAAAGGCAGTCGCCTTAGCTTTAGATGCCTTCTCTCCTATCCTTCAAGGTTCTCATGTCCGGGTCCTCTCAGACAACGCCACTACCATAGCCTACCTAAACAAACGGGGGTACAAGAAGCAAAACACTTCAGTTGCTAGCTTCAAAGATCCTGGTTTGGGCAGAAAAGCATGTTCGGTCCTTATCAGCAGTCCACCTCAAAGGCACCTTAAATGTAGTGGCAGATTATCTAAGCAGAAGGCGGATTCAGGAGTCAGAATGGAGCCTGAATCCGGAAATCTTTGCAATGATTACCAGGGCCTGGGGTCAACCGCAAATAGACCTATTTGCGTCACAGGAAAATACGCAACTCCCGGTATTTTTCTCTATTCACAGAAACGACAAGGCCCAGGGGACAGATGCATTAATCCAGCCCTGGATCTTCCATCTGGGTTATGCATTTCCTCCTTTCCAACTTATCCCGTTGGTGTTAAGGAAGATACAGAGGGAGAAGGTGGCAGTAATCCTAATTACTCCATTTTGGCCAAAGAGGGCATGGTTTTCCACCATTCTACAGATGGCAGTCAAACCATTTTGGCGGCTGCCTCTCCGGCAGGACCTGCTCCTACAGGGTCCAATACAGCATCCAGGAGTGGCCAGTCTAAGCCTCACGGCCTGGTTTCTGAGGAGCAGTTGTTAAGAAACAAAGGTCTGTCACAACCCTTGGTAACTACCTTACTTTCCATTAGGAAGATAGTGACCAGAAAAATCTATGCTAAATATTGGAAGGTCTTCAACTCTTTTTGTCATTTGACTAAGAGAAAAGTAAAAAATTTAGTGTCAATTTTGGAATTTCTTCAAGAGGGGGCAGACAAGGGATTGTCAGTCAGCACCCTTAAAGTTCAAGTAGCTGCTTTGGGAGTATTTCTAGAAAGACCAATCTCTTCTGAGCCCTTGGTTATAAGATTTTTCAAGGCACTTACCAGATCTAGACCAGCTCCGGCTAGGCACTTTCCCAATTGGGATCTATCAGTGGTCCTGCAAGCCCTTACGAAGGAACCTTTTGAACCACTACAAGGAATCTCTCTAAGGAATCTTACTCTTAAGACCTTGTTCTTAGTTGCAATAACGTCAGCAAGGAGAATTGGTGAGCTGCACGCCCTATCTGTTAAGAGACCCTTTTTAACTATCTACACAGATAGGATTGTACTTAAAACCGATCCGGGTTTTTTACCAAAGGTAGCGTCAGCACACAATAGGTCGCAGGAGATCATCCTGCCAACCTTTTGCTCTAACCCTTCGGGGGAAAAAGAAGGCAAATTCCACAATTTGGATGTAAGAAGGACCTTATTACAGTATCTGGAGGTAACAAGTAACTTTAGATCCTCGGATTCTCTATTTATACTTTTTTCGGGTAAAAAGAAGGGCCAACAAGCTTCTAAGGGGTCTATAGCTAGATGGCTTAAATCAGGTATTCTAGCAGCCTACTCTCAGTCGGGGCTCTCTCCCCCGCTGGGAATTAAAGCACATTCTACCAGGGCTCAGGCCACTACATGGGCAGAAATGGCTGGTGCCACCCCAGATCAGATTTGTAGGGCGGCTACGTGGTCAAGTTACCCTACGTTTGTCCGTCATTACAGGCTGGATCTTCTGTCAGCCAGTGAACAGGCTTTTGGCAGAAAGGTCTTGCAGGCTGTGGTCCCTCCCTGAGAGGATAACAGAGACTTACCCACTTAAGGTGCTGTCCTGAAAGACGTTAAGGGAAAAATCAAGTTAGACTTACCGGTAACTTGTTTTCCAGGAGTCTTTCAGGACAGCAGCAACCCGCCCTTATTGTATTAAATTACTATGCTGTGACTAACCATATTCTGATTATGTGTTCCAGCTTGGGCCGGAGGTTCTCTACTACTACTGATAAGTGGGAAGGAGCCTCCTTTTAAAGTTTGGTGGAGGTGTGTTTCCTGTCAAGTGGGTGGAGCCACGCTCTCAAGGTGCTGTCCTGAAAGACTCCTGGAAAACAAGTTACCGGTAAGTCTAACTTGATTTTTTTTTTTTTTTCCTCCCTGGAGTTCAGATCTAAAGATCACATTCAACAGATGCTATTGGGCTGAATTTTTATGTTGTATATGCCACTGATTCAACTGACTGAGCATCTAAAACTTCTCATTGTAGCTGACGATTCTTCACTGAAGAGCTATATTGATAAGTCTGCTGCCGCCTCACCCGAGGAAAGGGGAAAGCTGTTAGAGAAAAATGAGGTAAGTTTGCAGTATTTGTAATTACCACTAGCATGTCTTTCCCTCTGCTCAGTGCGTCTATTAGTGGGTGAATCAAACATCTATTAATGCAGTCATTTTTGTATTCCAGGTCTTGTTGTCAGCTTTCAAGTCTGTTGCAGCTGAGGGCTTTGTCAGGGTAAGTGTTTTGGTAAAACTGAATATGGACCTAGTCTTGATTGTATAGAACTTGTGTATGCTGTTGGCTTTGTAGCTCTTAAAGTAGTAAATGGTGGTTTGGAAAAACAAACCTGTCATACTTCATTGCAGGGAGCAGCCCCAAACCTCCTCTGGTCCCCATGCTTGGTGCCACCATAGCAAGCTGCTTGCTATTGGATCAAGTGTGTGCTCACTCCTGAGGCCAGCTCTGTCCAGAAGACTGAGGGTGGCTCAGCCCCACCTCTCCCTCACTGGCTGTGATTGCCAATAGTGGGAGACAGAGGCTCCTGCTGCTGTCTGAGCCAATGAGGGGGCAGAGCTGCTGTTCTCATGCACATCGCTGGATCAAATGCAGGCTCAGGTAAGTATAAGGAGACTGCTGCACACAGGTTTTTTACTTGCATATAATGCATGAAGGTAAACACTCATGGTTTTTGTATGAAGGTGAAAAACTGTAGTGCTGCAGGCCACCCATTTTACTTTAAGCTGTCATCTTCTGGCCAGGAACGAGCACACCAGCTTTAGCTGGTGTCTTGTGTCCTGATTAGATAGATTAATAGCACAGCCATTGGCTCTTGCTGCTGTCAATTAAATCCAATGCTGGGGGTCAGCACCGAGTCATGCATTCTGTAAATGGCCACAGATGCAGGACTTGGAGTGCGCCCACACGGGTGTTAACCTTTTTAGGGGAGCTCTTAAATGTGGACACTTGATGCGGGGTAGGAGCCACCAGCGCTGCTGAGGGACCCCAGAATAGGAGGACCGGGGCCATTCTGTGCAAAACTGCACAGTGGAGGTAAGATGACATATTTGTTTAATAAAGGTTTACAACCCCTTTAAAACTAATTTTAAAAAGGATTCATCCAGATGAAAGTATTGCCACTAAGCACTCACTACACTTCAGCACATTGTATATCCAATGGTGTACACAATGACCAAGCGGGGAAACTTCAGAAACTGCAAAAAAATGTTAACCCAACCAAAAACCATTCACAATTTTTGTTCGCCTTGGCATGCTATCCATACATAAATTGTGACTTGTGTTTGCTTGGGTTAGCTGAGGAAGGAGGCATGCCCCCTAAACACACCAGCCTTCAAACCACAGCTAGTATGGCATCACACTAAAGCTAGAGTTTTGATATGATTGTTTATGGCTTTTAAATTTAATAAAATTTGACATGGTAATACTTTAAATCTAAATTCTGTGTAGTTTTTTAGTTACATATGCAAATTCATTTCCCATAATAAAAAAACTGCTCCTATTAAGAACACTGTACATAAGTATTCCATGTACAGTCCTAATGCACTTCATTCCATCCAGAGCTTATTCAGTCACACTGGGGTGGTAGGGGGCGTCGGCGGTAAAACAGCGCTATTTTTAGCGCTTTTACCGCAGTATCTGGCCGCAAGCGGTGTGGTTTTAACCCCCCGCTGGCGGCCGAAAAAGGGTTAAAACCCCTCGTATAGCATGGCTATAGCTGCGGTATTACTGCGGTATAGCCGCGCTGTCCCATTGATTTCAATGGGCAGGAGCGGTGAATACACCGCTCCTTCCCCGCTCCAAAGATGCGGCTAGCAGGAGATTTTTTTCTTCTCCTGCCACTGCACCGATTCAGTGTGAAAGCCCGAGGGGCTGTTTGCAGGCGCTAGTTTTAGCGCAATAACGCCTGCAAACCGCCCCAGTGTGAAAGGGGTCTAAGAATAAGCTCTGGATGGAGTGAAATGAATTGGCTCTGCAGGACAAGTGAGTCTACTTGTGGTAGGAATAAGTAAATGTACATGAGCTTAATGGAGATTGGCTTCACTTTTATTTTATGGTGGAATTTTTATGGCAGTGCCCAGCGACTGCTGGAAGCTTGCACTTGGAGTAAAAGGGGTTTAAGCTTGCAGCAGGACAGGACACTTTTGCTGTATAATGCAATACCTGTGGAAGCTAGAAACTACAGTGATTGCTGTACCAGGTCACTTGCCAAGCAGCAGAAATGGAAAACGCATCACAAATGGGACTATACTTGTATAACTGCATGTTTATGGTCATTGCTCATCAAATACATGTCTCTTCTGCAGTACAGCAAAACGATTGATGGCTCAAACTTTGCAAAGAATGGGTATTTACAATACAGCTTTGGGGCTTATGTGGAATCTGATCACTTGGTTCACAAACTAGCATGATTCCTTGATGAATGTCATGTAACATTTACACTGGCAGAATTGCATGTTTACCTCTCAAAGGAGTGAATAGTATTCACTAACTGAAATCTTACTGTTTCTACAGCCAGATGGAGGTGACCAATGCCATGTGTTAGTGCTTGTTCCTGCAAATAAGCACCTAAAGGAGATTGGTAAGTAGTTTCAATTTGCATCTCAACATAGAACATCTGAAAAGGGAAAGTTCTGCCTTCTCCTCCTCTAACACTTTTTGGAGGTATTTCTGGGAGCAGTTACCTGCTCTGCTCGAGTGATCTGAACTGAGAAATTCACTAATTCCCTGGCCACCTTACAGGTCCCAGGAGGCTGCATTTCAGCCTATGTTGTAGATCGGTGAATTGAAATGTAGATATTCTAGCTTCTGGGTTAATCAAGTCACCAGTTTGTGGCAAGGACCAATGATCTTTTTGTATTAGCATCAAATGCTTAACTTCCATAGACCCAGTGCAAATGCTGCCTTGACTGCAGACAGACTTTTAGTAAAAGACCCCTGTTCTGGGGTCCCCATTCCATCCGGCTACATGGTTTCTGGCTTAACAGTGGCTGAAGCCCAAATTGAGACCAAGGTGTCGGGTCTGGTCTCTTGTAAGGTGCCATTTCTAATTTTTCACTTGAGACCCTGCTTTATTCCTAAAGTGTGGTGTCAGCCTTTCACCTCACTGTCGGCCTGTCCTACAGCTTCTATGAAAGACTGACTCCATTTTGTTCTGCCCTCAAACATCCTGCCTAAAGCCATAATCACTAGGTGGATGAGGCCTCAATCCTAAGGGCTTACACCTTAAAGGACACTGCCTGCATATACATGCTCACACTACCAGATCAGGAGTTTCCTGGGCATTCAAACATCAAGCTTCTGTTGCGCTTAGCTTTGTAAAGCAGCAACCTAGTCTAGAGTTAACTTATTTCCTCTTCCCAGCCCTCCTGATCTACAGGCAGCCGTCCAATCTTCTGCAGATGTAAGTTCTGTTGCTTCCCATCCCAGTGTCTATGAATATAAAGCTTTTGTTATGTACTTCACAATTTAAGATTTGTTACAGGCAAGTCATTTCTTGAAAACAGGACACAGGCCATTTTGGTTTTTATTCTGCATTGCTTAAACTGAAGACTCAGTGTTGGGTTATTGGGGGGCAATAACTACAAAAGCTTAGTGCTAAACCCCCAACACAAGCATGTTAACTGTAACCACAGCCAGGTGCATGGGTAGCTTCGGGCAGCCTTAAGTGGCCACTAGGGTAGTGGAACAGGTGAATGGCAAGGAAATGCTAAGCAGGCCCTCCAGTGTGAAAAGTATGTGTATATATGTGATGGACTCAAACTGTATGCAGAGTCTTGGGCTAATGTCCAAGAGACCAAGTTTAAGTTAATCAAACCTTGGTGCCGAGCAGTAATCCCAGGCAGTGATGGAAAATTAGCCTAGCTGAGAGCAGATGTAGTTTACTGAGCTCCACTCAAACCAACAAGAAGTTGGCTGCCAGTCACAATGGGGAAGCTCCAAGGGACTCTAACCAGGAAGTGATGTCTCCAGAACTGAAAGTCCTCAGCCACTGACCTGTATCAACTTGTTCTAACTTTCCATCACAGCCTGGGATTACTGCTCAGCACCATGTAAGATTTATTAGATAACTAATAAACTTGTCAACTTTCTTGGATGTTTTATGTGAAACTTTCTTTGACCCAGGACTATGTATATATGCTTTAAATCCAGCTATTACCTAATACATTGGCTTCCTGGGCTTTTTAACACTGGGGCACCTGTTGCGAATTCCCCTAGCTTTGCCATTGTCCAATCACTTGCATGACTCAGCATAACACTGAGTTTATGAAAATTGGGCTACTCTCACACTGAGGCACTACAGTGCTAAAAATAGTGCCTGTAAAGAGCCTCTCACTCCAGTGTGAAAGCCAGAGTGTTTTCACATTGGAGTTATGCGCTTGCAGGACGGTAAATGTCCTGCAAGCAGCATCTTTGCAGTGCTCTAGGAGTGGTGTATACACTGCTCCTAAAGCGCCCCTTTTTCAGTTGCTAGCGGTGTTAAATCTCGCTTTACCACTGACGCCCACCCCAATGTGAAAGTAGCCTTGTGTGAGTCCTGTACTGTAATCCCAAGAAGTAGATTTTACAGGTATGTTTGTCTTTTTGTGTTGGTACAGTGCTGCATAGGAGGGTTTTGATAAGTTGCTATTCAGTGAGTACAAGTTGGGGAATGTAGACTCTTCAAACCAAGGTGTGGCAAACATTTACCAGAATGTAATTTTAAGATCCTTGTCTTCTAGATGGGCACCTTGAAAGGCCTATTGACCATGGACCACTATCTGAACCCTTCCTGGAGGTACTGTATTAAATATTGGCATTGATGCATGTAAAGCAAATGCCAGTTTCATAACTTTCTATGGCAATGTAGTTTAGGTCTCAACATATCTAATGTCTTGACGACTGGTCAATTTCTCAAGGCTACTAATCTACAGAACAGTTTGTCATGGGTCTCACAAGTACATGACTTGCTCGCTTGCATTGACTTGGTCAGTATGCCTATGTTCTGACTCTCCTCCAGCACTGCCTGTCAAATACGCCCATTTAAAACAATTGGACCAAGCCAGCGCTTGCATGTGGTTGCAGTCATGTTCCATTCAAAATTGCAATTCAGCCAACTAAGGCGTTTGCAATCTGCCTAGCCAACATTTTATAAGCAAGTCACTAAAATGACTGCGTTGGGCATATTGATTTTTGAAGTTTAGTGGTTCAGAAACTCCACTTGTTAAATTGCTCTGGACAGACCCTTGGTATGCTGACTTGTTGCATCTGGTTTGGTTATTTTTTGGGAAAACTCTCCAGTGTCTGAGACTGATTGTATTGCTGTAGTTTTCTTGTATGTAGTTACAAATGTAGTTACACCAAGCACTGCGTCAAATTTGTAATTGGTCAATACACCTATATACTCTCCTTGGATGGCAGGAGAAGCAAGCCTGCATGAGGTAGTGATGGCAAGATGTCCACATTCCAGAGCACCTCTGGATGATTGTAGTGGCCAGATGTAGGCAAGATTGCTCAGTTATGCAACATTCCCCCCCCAATAGCCAGAGTATGTGTATTGACCAATTACAAATTAAAAGCGTAGTGCTTGGTGCTGTGAAGAAGTGTCAGTACATTAGATTTTGATTCCATTTTTACTCAAATACATGAATTTGATAATAAGATACTGTTTCTATATACTTTCTCAAACAGCAGGTAAATAAACAAGAGCTTGACACTGTAATATACAAACTTTACTAATGCCAGTAGAACCAGTGTAACAGACAGTAGGGGGTCATTGCTGACTCAATATGCAAGCTGCTAGATCTCAAATGGGGTTTGCTATTGGCCCTATTTCTATATACAAGCACAATGTTCAGTGTACACACAAGAATATGTATTGTAGCTGGTGATCTTTGCCTTAATTAGGAATGATGCATGTCTGCATTCTAATATATTGTATTGGCCCTCCCACAAGAGGGAGGGCCTTCAATCACATGGGCCATTCCTTTGATCCCAGATTTCTCTATAAAGACCATTGACCTGTATACCAAATTTAGCTCTGAAGAGGGACCTCCTTGAAGCGCATCAGCTCCTTTTTGGGCTATACATCCCACTACTGTTGCTTGCCAGCTGATCTTGCTAGATGATGAATCTTATGCACTATATACTCTAAGCTTGAATATGTAACTCGTTTGAGTATGCACTTATTCATTTTTTTTTTTTTTTTTTTTTAGTGTTGTAAAGGTAATGCGCAAGGCTTGTGTGCCCTCTGTTCCTTTCCTTTTTTACGATTATTGGTGTGGGCACATAGCATGCTTTCCATTTGGCTTTTAAAAGGTTGGCTCACCCAGACTGAATTACTAGTAGACAACACTCCAGCATCTCTGAACTTGCATCCTGTATTGTCGCCTTCTGAAAAGCATGTTTCATAAATGCAATTGCCTGTCAAAATTATGGTGGTTATTCTTATGCTACATGTTGACATCGTGGTGCTGCATCGTTACACTGGACATGATACAGTAGTCTGGTCATAGGACAGGGAGGGTGTACAAATCTTTGTTCCCCAGGTTGTTACAGAAACTGCAAAGTAAGACTTTTTTTTAGAATGTAAACTGCAGTGTGGTGCTGCAGCACATGGCATGTGAACTAAAGCAGCAGCCACAGCTCCATATGTACAGAAATTGAGGCTGAGCATGAAAAATATATCTACATGCAGGTAAAGTACAACAGAGGTAACTTTATGCAACTCCCTACACCGCATGACTCAATTGGATAATGAACAAACATGTTGCATACAAGTTTCTCCACATGGTGTAGCTATTGCACTTCCATACTTATTGGCAGTAGTGGTTAACCTAACTGATCCCTGCATACTGACCCTGCTGGTAGGAAAGTTGCATTCTGGTCATTCAGTAAAGTTTAAGTGGCATAGCTTTAGAGCAAGTACCTCATTGAAGCAACCATATTAACACTTCTTTTTTTTTTTATATTTCAGAATGCAGTTAATGTTTGCAAGCAGTACACTGAGCAGGCAAAAGATGAAGTGCGTTTTTCAGCTGTGGCTCTTGTCAAGGATGCATAATCTTCTCAATGTCAAGCTTCTCACGGTTCTGTTAATAATGCACCTTTGTTTACCTGACACTTAAGCTTTTCAGCTAATGTTTTACTTGCTTGCCATTCCAACAAATCTTAAGTGCTTTTTCAACTGTTCACCTACCTACAAAAAAATGTGCCTGTCTTGGTTACTTGTTTTGCACTTCTGTTCAGTAGTTCTGAATAAAATATTTTGAAGTTTGACTATTCTTAAATCCTTGACTCCAGCATACAGCAGCCAATATTTAATCACAGCAAACATGGCATCTTCATATTCATGATTAATGCTGCCACCTTCAGGTGACTAACATCAGCCCAAAAAGTTTCCCTTCCTAGACAACTCCTCCCTGCTCAACTAAGCCTGTTTTGGGGAGAAGAATCTGAAGTCTTTGGCCCTTCACACAGGTGCCTCCATGCAACAGATTCCACCTGCTCAGCTGGGGATCACTCAGCTGATCCCTGCTGAGCAGGCAGATGACCAGTACGGTTAGCTGTGCAGACAGGGACACAGTCCTGCTCTCCTATGGGGAAATCAGATGGAAATTGACCACCTGTCCATTTTCATTCGATCCACCAGACGGATGGAAAATAAAACCACCATCCGTCTGGTTTTTGCAGATCAGATGGCAGCGGACATGTGTCCACTGACATCCACCACTCCATAGGGGAGACTGCAAGGTCTGATCAGGTCTGCCTGAAACTGACTAAAGCTGTTGAGGATCATGAGACTTGGTCTGTGGTATTCCATAACACAAAGGGCAACAGTGGGCATCCTGATGGCCAAAGTGTGAACAGTCTGGAGTTCAGTCACTGGACTTGGGCCCCCTGCCAGCTGCCCAAGACTCCAACTTTCTGGGCATCTCAAGTGATGCATGCATTTGGGCTCACCCAGGAAAAGTTTCTCAACTTAAAGCAATTTGCACAGTAGTACCCCATGGAAGATTTCTACAAAATGGATTGCTAGCTGGTGACCTGGCCAATTTCTTCTTGAGACCCAGATGATCTTGGTTTTTAAAGACCCCAAAGACAAGAGGTTGGAGGCTTAAAAAAACTTCTCTGGTGGGAGTTGCTCTGCGGGAGGCATTGGTTCTAATGGGAGTTGACAACTTCTCAAACTTTAAGCAAAGCATATGGTTGGCAGTTTCTGGAGGATTTCCTGAAGCCTTGAGTTTGTGGATGACTTCGTTGACTTCATAGAGCAGCTTTCCAGGTTGGGAATGGTCTAATCATATGGCTTAAGTGCTGGTCATCAGAACTTCTCTACAAAAAAGGCTTTTTTTTTTTTTTTGTGTGCTTGTTGGGCCATTCTTGGATTCCTTAATGTGACTGTAGGTTAAAGTATGCACTTGACCCTGAGGGCAAATCAAGGGGTCAAACGAGTGCTGCCTTTCTTTTTCATATACCATGGGACAGTCTGACTAATTACCTGCTGGGTTATACTTAATCATTGGGTGAATGGACACTGGTAGACCAAGGTCTTCAGACAGGAAGTGATCCCCTATATAACCCCTCTAATGCAGGAAGTATTAAGTGTTTTTTTTTTTTTTTTTTTTTTACCAGTGTCTGCAAGGTGGCTGGCACGGTTTGTTTTGACTCTCTGAGCTCTAGGTCCCACAAACTGTTCCAAAAATTAATCAAGGGATTGACCGATCGGATCCATTTGACGCAGGCTTTTATGCTTAGATAAGTGGTACCCGAGCCTCGCAAAGAAGACTCAAGATCCTGCGATGCGTTGCCTGTAATGTGGCCTCCAGGCGCTGCACCCTGTGGAGTGGAAATCCTGGACACTACAGTGCTTAAGCATTTCTTGCAGGGTGCTGTACAGGTCCAAAGGAGTGGACCCTAAACATGAAAGGGTACCCAGTCCTCGAAGGTCCAAGTGACAGGAACCCGCCATAAAGATTGTTCCTACTTGGCCCTGGAAGGGTAAGTGACACCCCTTTTATTATTGTGGGGTGTCGCGGTGATTGTTACAATCAGTCAAGCTAGAAAAATAGCTGTGATAAACCAATTTGAGCAAAATTGAATGTGAGCACAAATATGGTTATATTGTGTGAGCAGAAATAATATTTGCAAATGACAGCCCAGTCAAAAACTTAAAGTGGAAAATATATGTTGTAATAAAAAGTGAAAATATGGTTTGAATGAGAAATTCCACATCAAAGTCCAGGGCAATCGGCTATAACAAAAAGGTGCAGTCTTCCATCACCATTGAGTATAAATCACCATGAGAAATGCACGCTTACCAGAAGGCGAGCAAAGGGAAGCTTGTGGCTATACACCCAGCCAGGGCCTTGTCTTGGGGGATCTGAGATGTGCAACTAAGAGGACACCAATCCAGGGCCGGCAGACTGCTCAAAAATATAGGAGACCCTCAGGTAGCGTGTCACCAAGAAATATAAAAAGGAGTTATTTGAAAGTGTGGCTTTCTGTTCCACCTCGTCCAAAACCTTTTGGTCCAAACAATGCTGCATAGCAAGGTTGATTGCAGCAGGGCTTGCCATCATGCTTAGCATGACCACCAGGACTTCATAGTCTTTCCACATTTCTCACATTTTAGGCATGGCCTATGCCAGTCTTTATTAAGAGAAGTAACTTTCAGCAGAGAGGGATTCTCAAGAAGTAAAGCAGACTCCGGTCTCTACTCCAGGAATCAAGACAGCTGGATATACATCCTTATCTATGTTGATGACATTATAACGTTAACCCATGCAAAAGCCTCCCCTGAAATCCACAAACAAGCAGGTGAGCTGCTCAGTCAAGCTAGCTAAAGGCTGGTCCATACGTGTGCCATTTTGCCTTGCTTCACAAGAGCGCCGCTGGGCTCAGCAATTTGTTTGGCCATGATGCACACGGATTCGCCGCACATGCGCTGTAGCCTTTATCTGGGCGTATGATTTGACATACGCACGCATGGAATGTTCCGGCGCACACCCAGCTTATTTAAGCTGTGTATGCCAAGCATGTGGTGCTTCCAGAAGGCAGCTGTGGGACACAGAGCAGGCTCTGCACAGACACTTGCAGTGGTTCATTTCTCCTTATCCGAGTCACGTGAGTCGAGAGGTGCTTGGCAGGCTAAAGGTGCTTAGCAGGATTGTTGCATAGGGGCTTGGTGAGCCCTACTAAAAGGTCTCCCTTTTGAGGTGTTTTAACTACACCCAAGTACTCTGTTTGCGGCATTGAATGTCTTCCGAAAAGAGGAGTGGGACTAACACCACAAGGAAGGGCACACCTATGTCATCAGTAGTTCCTGATGAACGTAGTCGTATCCCTTGTGTTGTATCCCCTGAAAGACCAGAGGCTCCTGGGCAATCTGCGCTGCTGCGTCTATCTGGTATTGTGCCTACAGTCAATGCTGCTGCTTCACCCTTTATCACTAAGGATGAACTGTCCTCCAGCCCTAGCTGGGTTGGAGCACAGGATTGCCGGCATGATTGCCTCCATCCCGCAGGGTGGCAGGAAGCATGACCGATCCCCCTCCCCAGAGTCTCCTCGTCTGGAGCAGGAATGGGTTGAGGATAGGGAAGCGCTTAAAGCTAAGGATTCGGTGGAGTGCCCGGCAGATGAGTCTGCTTCTGAGCAATCTGGACAAGAAGATATCCACTCGATGTCAGCCTCTCAGTTCAGAGGTTTTTGATCTTGACTCTGACCGAAATGGTTCGTTCTGCCTTTTAAGTTGCCTCTTGCAGAGGTGACTGAGCTCCCCTAGTCCTCTCTTGGGACCTCTGAGACCATTTCATATCTTTCCCGCTACACCCCCTGTTGGAATAGGTAGTGCAAGCTGATTGGGAACATCCTGACAGGACTTTTTTGCCTCCTAGAAGGTTTTTTCCCTCTTTATATCCCATGGATAAAAAGTTTGTTAAAAAATGGAGCATGCCAGCCGTAGATGCAGCAGTCTCTTCCTTAACCACTTGGCATCCACGCTATAGCCGAATGACGGCCACAGCGCGGACCTGAATTCTTGGGAGGCCGTCATATGACGGTCTCCCCTGTGCACGCGCCGAGCACGCTGTGATCACCAAGTCACAGACTCGGGTGATCACCGATCCAAGGAAGGGGCTGGTCCCGGCCCTTTACCACGTGATCAGCTGTCAACCAATGACAGCTGATCACATGATGTAAACAAAAGATCGGTAATTTTTTTTTTTTTTTCTCACGCTGACAGCGTGAGTAGAAAAAAAAAAGCCGATCACCAGCTCAGATGTGAGGGACATGGGTCCCGAAGTGGAAGAGGCACATCTGCCTCATCAGTGCCACCTATCAATGCCCACCAGTAGTGCCAATCAGTGCCACCTATCAGTGTAACTGATCACTGCCACCCATCAGTGCCCATCGCTGCCGCCTCATCAGCGTACATCAATGAAGGAGAAAAATTACCTGTTTTAAATTTTTTTATAACAAAATCTAAAAAAATTTTGTTTTTTTTTAAATTCAGTTTTTTATATTTTTTTTTTTTTTAACAAAAAGTAAAAACTGCAGAGGTGATCAAATACCACCAAAAGAAAGCTCTATTTGTGGTGAAAAAATGATAAAAATTTCATATGGGTACAGTGTTGTATGACCGCGCAATTGTCATTCAAAGTGCGTCAGCACTGAAAGCTGAAAATTGGTCTGGATAGGAGGGGGTTTAAGTGCCCAGTAAGCAAGTGGTTAAACAAGAACGTAACTTGTCCGGTAGATAACACACAGAGCTTGAAAGACCCTGTTGACAAGAAATTGGAGTTTTTGTTAAAGGCTTCCTTTTCTTTGGCCAGTTCAGTCATTCAGCCAGCTGTTGCAGCAGTTGGTATTTGCCAGTCCATAAAGGATCAAGTCAAATGGCCGGATAGGCCTAACCAGGAGGATGATCTGCCTGAAAGTAAGACCGATATTCCTCGAGTGCTGTGTTTTGCTGTTGATGCTTTTAAAGGATTACAGCAGGTTTCTTGTCTGTACATATGCGCAGACGTTTATGGCTTAAAGTGGAGGTTTGCTGAAAAAAAAATATTAAAAGCCAGCAGCTACAAATACTGGAGCTGCTGACTTTTAATATATGGACACTTACCTGTTCAGGGAGTCCACGGTGTCGGCAGCCGAAGCCAATCCGTCCTTCGGCTCTCGGCTGCTGCCGCCATCCTCGTAAGGGAATAAGGAAGTGAAGCCATGTGGCTTCACTTCCTGGTTCCCTACTGCGCATGCAAGTCCTCTCAGGTCCCTGCTGTATTCTGTGTCTCACAGAATACAGCGGGGGTGGACGGGGTAGGTGGCGTAAGTCACCGTAATCACCGTGGTGATCTGCCAGGAAGTGGGAGCAAATACCTGTATTAGACAGGTATCTGCTCCCTCCTCCCCCCTGAAAGGTGCCAAATGTGACACCGGAGGGGGGAATCCAAAAAGTGGAAGTTCCATTTTTGGGTGGAACTCCACTTTAAGAAATGGTCAGCCGAGCTTCCTTGTAAAAAGTTATTGACAGGTTTCCTGTTTCACGGGGAATGTTTATTTGGCGGTTCCACCACCAATAGTGCACTAGGGCCAGGGGCAAGCCACAAGGCCAGAAAAAGCCCTGGGTCCAAAATTCTTCTAAACCCAGCACCAAGCCCTCTTTTGAGGGGATGCCCTCCAGCGGGTGGGGAGGGGAAGGCTGTTGCACTTTGCAGACATTTGAAAAACAACAATTCAGGACGAGTGGGCCACCTCAATTATATCTCGCGGTTACAAGCTGGAGTTACGGGAGGTGCCCCCTCAGGTTTATAAGATCCAGCGTTCCCTCGGATCCTCCAAAAAGAAATGTATTGCTTCAGGCACTACATCAAGGAGTGATTTGTAGAGGTTACGGTATTAGAAAGGGGCACAGGGTTTTACTCAAACCTGTTTACGGTTCAGAAACCAAACTGGGCCACAAGGCCCATATTGGACCAAAGGTCCCTGAACAAGTATCTATGGAAACAATCCTTTAGGATGGAGTCTGTCAACTCAGTAGTAACCTCACTTCAGAGAGGAGACTTTTTAGCCTTCTTTGATACAAAGGACGCATACTTACACGTACCTCTTTTTCAGCCTCATCAGAGGTTCCAACGTTTTGCAGTAGAGGAACGTCATTTTTAGTTTGTAGCTCTACCTTTTGTTGCTATAGCTCCCTGGGTGTTCAGAAAGGTCCTAGCACCAGTACTGGGTCTTTTAATGGCCCAAGGGATCCCTGTGCTTGGGTATCTGGACGATCTGCTCAGAGATCACTCAGTACAGGCTCTAGAACAGAGTATAATATACACAAGCTTAGGCTTGATCATAAATACCGAAAAGTCAGCCATGAGGCCAGCTCAAAGTTTAAAATATTTAGGTATGATTCTAAACATGGTCCAAGCAAGAGTATTCTTGCCACCCGTAAGGATCTGTGCCCTGAAGGATGAGGTGTGTCAAGGGGCACCAGACAACCCTCCATTTGGCACTGTATGAGTCTTCTAGGGAGGATGGTATCCTCCTTCGAGGCAGTGCCCTATGCCCAGTTCCATTCCAGGCCTTTACAACAAGACATCTTGTTGGCTTGGAACAGAGGAAGAAAAGCCCTGGATTATCCAATGTGCTTATCTCCTCAGGCATGCTTAAGCCTAAACTGGTGGTTGCAGGATCAGAACCTGCGAAAGGGAAGATCCTTTCTCCCGGCAACTTGGAGAGTACTGACTACAGATGCCAGTCTCTCAGGCTGGGGAGCGACCCTAGACAGGCTCACAGTCCAGGTGAAATGGTCAGGGACAGAGCAGACCCTGCCCATCAACGTCCTAGAATTGCGGGCAGTACGTCTGGCCCTACTGTCCTGGATGGTGGAGCTTCAGGACTGCCCCATCAAGGTTCAGTCTGACAATTCCACGGCAGTGGCCTATATAAACCACCAAGGCGCTATCAGGAGTCTTTCAACTCTGAAGGGTGTGAACTACATAACTAGCCTGGGCAGAGGGACATGTGCCGATTCTATCGGCAGTCCATATCCCGGGAGTAGAGAACTGGAAGGCAGATTATCTCAGCTGCCAGCAGATCTGCCCGGGGGAATGGTTCCTACATCCAGAGGTGTTCCAGGAAATTTGCCAATGTTGAGGATGGCTAGAGGTCGACCTACTGGCATCCAGGTTCACCAACAAGCTACAGCAGTTTGTGTCTCGAACAAGAGATCCTCTGGCAATTGGAGCAGATAGTTCCATGGAGCCAGTACTCCCTGGTTTATGCTTTCCCTCCAATCCCTCTCCTTCCATATTTTGTTGCGCAGGATTCGGAGAGAGGGGATTCCAGTCATTCTGGTGGCACCAGCCTGGCCCAGAAGGCCCTGGTTCCTGGAGATTGTGAGACTGACAATAGACGGGCTATGGACGCTTCCACGTCTCCCCGATCTACTGTATCAAGGTCCTATATTCCACCCCAATTTGCAAGTCTCTAAATTTGACGGAATGGCTATTAAAGCCAGGGTGTTAAAGGACCGTGGCATCTCGGGACCAGTGGTGTCTACTCTAGTGAATGCTAGAAAAGCTATCACTAGGAAGATTTAACATAAGGTCTGGAAGACTTATATTGCTTGGTGTGAAGCCAGAAAATAGCATCCTTGGAAATATGTGATTGGGAGAATTCTCTTTTCTACAGTCAGCTGTGGAAATCAAATTGGCTTTGAGTACAATCAGAGGTCAAGTTTCGGCCCTATCGGTATTCTTCCAAAGGCCCTTAGCTTCCCATTCACTGATCCAAACCTTTATGCAGGGGGCAACTTGCTTGCTTCCTCCCATTAGGTCACCTATGTGTTCTTGGGACTTGATCTTGGTGTTCTGTCTGTGTTACAGAAACAACCATTTGAACCAATTAAGGAAATTCCATTAGACTTGCTGTCACGCAAGCTAGCCTTCCTGATGGCTATCACCTAGGCTAGAAGGGTGTCGGAGTTGGCCCTTTCATGCAGGGAACCGTACTTGATCCTTCACCATGACAGAGTTGTGTTACGACCTGTTCCATCCTTTTTGTCAAAAGTTGTGTCGGCCTTTCATTTAAATCGGGACATTATTTTGCCTTCCTTTTTTCTCTCAGCCTCGTTCGGCGGAAGAGAGACAACTGCATTCTTTGGATGTTGTCTGGGCAGTCGAGGTTTATTTGTCTAGATCTGCGGAGATCTGAGGATCAGACTTTTTTTTTTTTTTTTGGGGGGGGGGCGGGGGGTTTGTTTTACCGAAAGGACCCAAGAAGGGGCAGGCAGCTTTCATTGCCAATTGGGTCCGTCAATTGGTCATTCAGGCCTATGGTCTTTAGGGTGAGAGCTCATTCTATAAACGGAAAAGTCAGTGCTACTGCCCATACACAATATAGATAGCAGAGCTCCCAGGTGCTCGATCCACAGTCGCTGGTTGAGTAGAGTAATGTAGAAAAAATGATCCGCACTCCGGTTGTTGCTCTTAAAATGTCTTCATTTTATAGAATAGCCACAGTGAACAAACGCAGATTAAGAAAGTTGACGCGTTTCAGCCTATAAGACCTTAGTCATAACCACAAGAGCTCAATTCTACATGGGGTGTAGGAACCTCCTGGACCATCAGGCATCTATGGCTCAGATTTGTAAGGCTGCTACCTGGTCTTCAGTGCATATGTTCACAAAATTTTATCAAGTTGAGGATTCGGCTTTCAACCACAGTGTACTGCGGGCTGCCGTATAAGTTCTGATGGCTATTGTTTGGCAGGGTGTCTCCCTCCCCTCAAGGCTATTGTTCTAGGATGTCCCAGCAGGTAATGAATATTAGCCTGAGTCTGTGTCCCATGATGTATGAAAAAGAAAATAGGATTTTTACATACTTACCTGTAAAATCCTTTTCTTTGAGTACATCATGGGACACAGAGATCCCTCCACTCTTTTTTGAGGATTTAGTGCTTGCTACAAAACTAAAGTGCTTCCTGTATGGGAGGGTTTATATATAGGATCACTTCCTGTCTGAAGACCTTTGGTCTACCATTGTCCATTCATCTAATGAAGTGCAACCCAGCAAGTAATGAATATTAGCGCGCAATGCATGTTCGTTGGGAACCCGGTGCTAAATCATTCTGACTCTGTGTCCCATGATGTAGTCAAAGAAAAGGATTTTACAGGTAAGTATGACTTAAAAATCCTATTTTTTAAGAAGCCAATTCTTTTTATACGAAGCAGGCCTTGGCCTCTAAGCAGATGCCTTCCTAGTGCCATACAGCTGGACACTACAGTCCTCTGGGTCTGAAGAAAAGTTTACTTCCCAGTAATGGGGCACTCCCATTTGGGTGTGGAAATCAGCCTTTATTACTGTCCAGACTTGAAGTTGCAGACAACTGAGTCTGCAGTGTGGTGGTCTGAGGTTACAAGCTGGTGTGTTCCTGGCTTTTCCTGACACATCGTTTGTGCTCAATCTCTGGACCCACACAAGTGGTTTTTGCAGCTTTGTAAGGGCTATGGTCTCAAAGGAGGGGCACATCAGCAGTTTGTGGTGATGCTGTCTGGTCATTCCACAGCTCCAAGTGTTTTTTTTTAGAAGATTTTTAGTTCTGGACTTATTAAAAATCCTGGTATTCCCATTGTATGAGATACCTGGATGTCCTGCTTTTTGGGAAGCGGTTGGCTCAGACCTTGAACATCAGATGGTGTAGGTTCAGTTGGGTACTGAGTAGGGATGGGCTTTATGTTCGGGTCGATCATTGGCTGTTCGCCCATTTGCCGAATAGTGAACAATTTGGGGTGTTCACGGCAAATTTGAAAGCTGCTAAACACCCTTTAAAAGTCCTATGGGAGAAATCAAAAGTGCTAATTTTAACGGTTAATATGCAAGTTATTGTCTTAAAAAGTGTTTGGGGACCAGGGTCCTAAATATTCCTTTAATTTTCGAACCTGGGGGTGTCTATAGCCATTTTACAGGCATACTATAGACACCGTTTCTAGAACAGTCTGACAGCAAAATGACATTTCTAGAGGAAAAAAAAGCAATTTAAAACTACTCGCGCTATAATGAATTGTCGGTCCGGCAATACACATAAAAGTTCATTGATAAAAATGGCATGGGATTCCCCCATAGGGGAACCCCGAACCGAAATAAAAAAAAAAATGCGTGGGGGTCCCCCTGAATTCCATACCAGGCCGCAGGAAAAAAGGGGGGGCGAGAGAGCGCCCCTGAACCGTACCAGGCCACATGCCCTCAACATTGAAAGGGTGCTTTGGGGGTAGCCCCCCCAAAACACCTTGTCCCCATGTTGATGGGGAGAAGGGCCTCATCCCCACAACCCTTGCCCGGTGGTTGTGGGGGTCTGCGGGCGGGGGGCTTATCGGAATCTGGAAGCCCCCTTTATCAAGGGGACCCCCAGATCCCAGCCCCCTGTTTAAAATGGTAATGGGTGCATTGTACCCATACCATTTCACAAAACAAGTGTGAAAATGGTAATAAAAAAAAAACACACCGTGGGAGAAGTCCGTCCCTATGGCTTTTCCATAGCGTCAGAGGGGGAGGACCGGGTGGCCCCACCCCCTCTGACGCTGCGGGGGAGGCCATAGGGATGTCCCCGTGCATCAGAGGGGGGCGGGGTCACCTGCGAGGACGCATCATATGGCGTGTGCCTCCCATGGAGGCAGATCTTCATTTTTTTTTTCAGTCCGTCGGCGGAGGTGAATAGACTACGTGGGACAATTTTATTTTTTAATAAAGGACTTCTCCCACGGTGTGTGTTTGTTTTTTTTGTTTTTTTTTTATCACTTTCACACTTTTTTTTGTGAAATGGTACGGGTACAATGTACCCATTACCATTTTAAACAGGGGGGGCCGGGATCTGCGGGTCCCCTTGTTAAAGGGGGCTTCCAGATTCCGATAAGCTATCCGCCCGCATACCCCCAAGCCACCGAGCAAAGGTTGTGGGGATGAGGCCCTTCTCCCCATCAACATGGGGACAAGGTGCTTTGGGGGGCTACCCCAAAGCACCCTCCCAATGTTGAGGGCATTAGGCCTGGTACGGTTCAGGAGGGGGGTCCCCTCATCCCCCCCTCTTTTCCTGCGGCCTGCCAGGTTGCGTGCTCGGATAAGGGTCTAGTATGGATATTTTGGGGGTCCCCACGCTATTTAAAAAAAAAATTTTGGCGCAATGTTCCCCTTAATATCCACACCGAACCTGAAGGGCCTGGTATGGAATTTAGGGGGACCCCCACGCATTTTTTTTTTAAATTTTGGTTCGGGGTTAGCCTGTGGGGGAATCCCATGCGGTTTTTATCAATGAACTGTTATGTGTATTGCCGGACCGACAATTCATTATAGCCGCGTGTAGTTTTAAATGACTTTTTTTCCTTTAGAAATGTCATTTTGCAGTCAGACTGTTCTAAACATGGGAAACATGCGCCACTTTACAGGCATACTATAGACACCCCCAGGTACAAAATTGAAAGGAATATTACACTTTTATTGTTTCACTTTAAGCATTATGAAAATCACTGCTCCCGAAAAAAAGTCAGTTTTTAAAAAAAATTTTTGCATTGATACATGTCTCCTGGGGCAGGACCCAGGTCCCCAAACACTTTTTAAGACAATACCATGCATATATGCCTTTAAAATTAGCACTTTTGATTTTTCATGTTCGTGTCCCATAGACTTTAACGGTGTTCGCATGTTCGAACAAATTTTTTGCCTGTTCGCATGTTCTGGTGAACCGAACGGGGGGGGGGGGGGTGTTGGGCCCATCCCTAGTACTGAGCTGTCAAAAGTTGGCCTTGGTTCCAACAAAAAATTCCTGGAGTATTTTGGCTTGGTTCTAAACGGTGAATCCAGAGGCAGGTCAGGGATTGCCTAAAAGGGGAGTCAGACATTGGTGTAGGGCATTCCAAAGAATGGGAGAGGCTCAGAAGTCCTGGAGGCGAGCATGGGAGATAACAAGAACCAGAAAGCAGGTCATCTTGGGAGGAACAAAACAATTTGGTATTTCGAGACTAGGTTAGTGATGTAGCTGGGGGCCGAGTTGTGTATGGCTGTGTAAGTTATTAGTATATTTAATTTGTTGCGTGAGTGGCAGCCAATGGAGGGATTGGCAGAGAGGGGTAGCAGATGCTGAGCGGTTTGTAAGGTTAAGCCTGGCAGCAGCATTCATGATAGACTAGGGGGGAATAACTTATTTAAGGGTAAATCGATGAGGAGAACGTTTCAGTAGTCAAGGTGAGAGATCCAGGGTGTGAATTAGGAGCTTTGTGGCATCATTGGTTAGGAAGGGGTGTATTTTGGGGATGTTGAGGTGACAAGTTTTGGAAAGTGATTGAATGTGTGGCCGAAAGTAGAGTTCAGAGTCCTAACCTAACACCCTGGCATGCAGGGATGGGTTGGTGGTTGTGCAATCAATTTTGACAAAGATCAGGGGAAATGACACGTTAATAGGGAAACTGTATATTCCTTTTTAACCACTTAAGGACAAGCCTCTTTTTGAGATTTGTTGTTTACAAGTTAACAGTTTTTTTCCTAGAAAATTACTTAGAAAAAAAAGTATTGTTTGGGGGTTCTAACACCCTAGAGAATAAAAGGGCGGTCGTTGCAATACTTTCTGTCACACCGTATTTGCGCAGTGGTCTTACAAGCACACTTTTTTTGAATTAAGACCACTATTATTGGAAACTGGACCGCCGGCCGAAGAAGAGGATATCAGGGTTATGGCAGCTAGCTGCTGCCATAACAACGATATTCATGTTCAAAGTTAGGACGTATATCAGCGTGCGGCAGTCCGGAAGTGGTTAAGGTTGGCTCCTATTGGAATGAGAACTGCCTATATGGACAAGCCAGCCCCCTCCCCTTCAAGAATTTGCCATTTTCCTTTAGAAGGTCATGTTGCTCTGAAGATGGGCTTGACCACTTCCCATATACCCTAGATAGAACTTCTATGGTTAGTCTCACCCAGAACGGCCATGACACAGGTGTCTGGTCCTGATTACCCATGTTATGTTGCGTAAACAGCAAACATGTCGGGAAACTGCATCTTTAGTTAAGTATTCTTGTTATACTTTCTAATATTATCTGTCATTACTTTTAATAAATGTTATACTTTTAAGTATTTGTGTGATCTCTCATTGCACATATCGAACACAAACCCGTGACAAATGTATCCGGTACTGGGATAAACATATACAGTCAGGTCCATTAATATTGGGACATCGAAACAATTCTAATCTTTTTGGCTCTATACAGCACCACAATGGATCTGAAATGAAACAAACAAGATGTGCTTTAACTGCAGACTTTCAGATTTAATTTGAGGGTATTTACATCCAAATCAGGTTTATTTGTGTGATCTCTCATTGCACATATCGAACACAAACCCGTGACAAATGTATCCGGTACTGGGATAAACATATACAGTCAGGTCCATTAATATTGGGACATCGAAACAATTCTAATCTTTTTGGCTCTATACAGCACCACAATGGATCAGAAATGAAACAAACAAGACGTGCTTTAACTGCAGACTTTCAGATTTAATTTGAGGGTATTTACATCGAAATCAGGTGAACTGTGTAGGAATTACAGCAGTTTGTATCTGCGCCTCCCACTTTTAAAGGGACCAAAAGTAATGGGACAGATTAACAATCATCCATCAAACTTTCACTTTTTAATACTTGGTTACAAATCCTTTGTAGTCAATTAAAGCCTGAAGTCTGGAACGCATAGACATCACCAGACGCTGGGTTTCATCCCTGGTGATGCTCTGCAAGGCCTCTACTGCAACTGTCTTCAGTTCCTGCTGGTTCTTGGGGCATTTTCCCTTCAGTTTTGTCTTCAGCAAGTGAAATGCATGCTCAATCGGATTCAGGTCAGGTGATTGACTTGGCCATTGCATAACATTCCACTTCTTTCCTTTGAAAAACTCTTCGGTTTCTTTCGCAGTATGCTTCGGGTCATTGTTCATCTGCACTGTGAAGCCCCGTTAAATGAGTTCTGAAGCATTTTGCTGAATATGAGCAGATAATATTGCCCAAAACACTTCAGAATTCATCCTGCCGCAGTCACATCATCAATAAATACAAGAGAACCAGTTCCATTGGCAGCCATACATGCCCACGCCATGACACTACCACCACCATGCTTCACTGATGAGGTGGTATGCTTTGGATCATGAGCAGTTCCTTTCCTTCTCCGTACTCTTCTCTTCCCATCACTCTGGTACAAGTTGATCTTGGTCTCATCTGTACATAGGATGTTATTCAAGAACTGTGAAGGCTTTTTTAGATGTTGTTTGGCAAACTCTAATCTGGCCTTCCTGTTTTTGAGGCTCACCAATGGTTTACATCTTGTGGTGAACCCTCTGTATTCACTCTGGTGAAGTCTTCTCTTGATTGTTGACTTTGACACACATACAGTACACCTACATCCTGGAGAGTGTTCTTGATCTGACCAACTGTTGTGAAGGGTGTTTTCTTCGCCAGGGAAAGAATTCTTCGGTCATCCACCACAGTTTTCTGTGGTCTTCTGGTGTTGGTGAGCTCACCGGTGCGTTCTTTCTTTTCAGGGATGTTCCAAACAGTTGATTTGGCCACACCTAATGTTTTTGCTATCTCTCTGATGGGTTTGTTTTGTTTTTTCAGCCTAATGATGGCTTGCTTCACTGATAGTGACAGCTCTTTGGATCTCATATTGAGAGTTGACAGCAACAGATTCCAAATGCAAATAGCACACTTGAAATGAACTCTGGACCTTTTATCTGCTCCTTGTAAATTGGATAATAAGGGAATAACACACACCTGGCCATGGAACAGCTGAGCAGACAATTGTCCCATTACTTTTGGTCCCTTAAAAAGTGGGAGGCACATATACAAACTGTTGTAATTCCTACACTGTTCACCTGATTTGGATGTAAATATCCTCAAATTAAAGCTGAAAGTCTGCAGTTAAAGCACATCTTGTTTGTTTCATTTCAAATCCATTGTGGTGGTGTATAGAGCCAAAAAGATTAGAATTGTGTTGATGTCCCAATATTTATGGACCTGACTGTATCAACAGTGATATAAGATGTCTCTATAGAACCAATCATAGGATGTAGGGCCGTAATGGTGCGTGTACTCTGGCGGCATCCACTGGAGGAGAAGGGGAAGAGCCCAGGACTATCCTATCAGTGTAGAAAATGATGACGGGGGTGGCCAGAAGCCGGGAAATGACCCCACCAGTGGCATACCTGGATATTTATAACCATGGAGACATCCCAACACTGTGGGAACCCCTTAAAATTTTGAGGCACCGATGACAACTAACAAAACTGAAACTGGGCAAGACAGTACCCACAGGAGAGAGAAAGAGCCAGATGCTGCAAGAAAATGACATGCAGCGCTGGCCAGTAGCGCACAGTCATCTCGCAGCGCTCAGGAGCTAGAGACCATCAAGACTAACTACATGGTGTACCCAATATGCAAATGAATACATGCCAGCGGGAATCCATGTGGATACATGAGACCCAGGTACTGTTCCCCAACGGGTTAAATGTGGAATTTGACCTCAATTGCTTTATATCTAATAAATAGTTGCTTAATCTTTCTATTTTAGAGATTTATTTTACAGTCAAGTATATGTTGTGTGATATTTACTGTACTTTTAGTTTATATGTTTCAACTTAGGTATTATCTGTCCCTTTTTAATTCTTAGAACAAATTTTAGGATGTTTTATGTATACAGAGGAGGCAGTGGGAGACCTCTTTATGTTATTTTATCTTATTATTAAATGATGTCTGCTTTATTCTCAGCATATTGGTATATAATATGCTGTATGATGCCATTATACCATGTATTACCTTTAGGGCGGCTTGCCAGGTTTATAATAGGCGAACAACAGGGCCTCCCCATACATTTATTGATCCGTACAGCACAAATTTACCTAGGTATAGCTGCGGTTTCTTAATAGACGCACTGTCACTAGGGCCCAGTTGCTAAGGAAGCTTCTTCACTTCCTGGAACTCTGAGCCCACGTGGACACCGTCTATTCATCATATAAATACACCGGGTGTACGTCAGGCTCCACCCCTCGCTGACGAAGTCCAATAGGACGTAACGCCGCGTACGGGGGGAGGAGCTTATCATCGGACGTCACCCGCTGCCTCCGTCTGTTTGTCGGGTCTGCTTGTGCACCGCAGCCCGACTGTGTACTGTAGATACTGCATGCTTCAGCGCCCGTGAGCGCTTTTAATAATGTGGTTGTTACCACACAAACTTTTATTCAAATAAAAGGATTACTCTTAGAGAAGATTTCTCTTTGTGTTTTTACTTGCTGACACTGGGGATGCACCCAGGATGCCTGTGACACTCTGATCCGGATACTTATAGAAGTTGGTGTTTTTTCCTTTGGAATCTTACCTTCACCTGTTGACATCAGGATTCGATACCTGGCTCCAGTGACAGTATCCAGGACACCATCATCCCTGAGGGGATATACGTGAGTTTGACCTCTGCTGTGCAGAGGTCCACAGCCTCTGGTAAGCACATATACTTATCGCTCTTGGATTGTATCTCCTCTGGCCATTGAAAAACAGATTACATCTGTTTGTAGTGTTATCTTGAGGACTTTTTATTCTTATTCATTCATTGTTACATTGCGCTGCACTTATTTTGTTTTATGTTTATTCCCAGGCTTTGTTGTGATTACCTGTAGTGTTCAGCTTGCAATTTAGTGAGGGTTTTGGTGTTCGCGCTGATTGCCATTCTTACATAAATGAATACACTGGCCTGATCTGGTGGAAATGGGTTACCATATCTTGCTTGGTGCTAAGTGGAGACTAAAACCAACTACCTATTTGAGGTGTGTTCATGTGAATGTATAGACACACAATGTAACAATACCTTAGGTAAAGAGTATATATGCATATAACACACATATGTGAAGATAAAACTTTTTAACGTTTTATGAAATGATTAAAAATATAAGGGGGTCCTCCTCTTCTTGGTGGAGAAATGTAGGTGTGCTGTTGTCTACAGTCTTGCTCATTAACTTCTTTACGAAAGGTAGAATACAGAATACAATCAGGGCTAAAAGAACCAGGATTATTAATACCGTTACCCCTATCTGGGCGAGCACCTTCTGCCACCCACTCATCCAGCTAAAATATTGATCCCAGGGGTCTGTAATACCTGAGTTCTTCAATGCCAGTGACAGATCTTCTAATTTCTTTATAGCTAGAGTAACCTTACCATTTGGGCCAGTATTATCAGGAATGTAGGTGCAACAGGTTTCCGTTTTTTCCTATCATTTTACAGACACCTCCTTTCTCAGCTAACACCATGCCTAAAGCCATCCGGTTATGGAATGTCATGTAGGAAGTGAGGGCTAACTGGTTAGCAATTCCCTGGAGGGCATCTTTAGTGTAATTCACGAATCTTTGTTGGTTATAGTATATGTAGTTGATCCAATCTACATTCTTGTTGACAGTTATTATGGGGATCAAAGACTCAAAACCAGCTTTTACCTGGTCCCTGGCTTTGAATTCATCAGGGACCCCCCTTGGAACCCCTATGGCATCTATGTACACATGAGGGTCAAAGCTTCCGGAGAGAGCTGCTCGCTTCCTCCCCTGACTAGGTGCTGGGTCAGTGCATGTATCAGGAGTATCTTCTGTTAGGATATGGAGGGGCATAATGACCTTTGCAAGGGCACATTCACCGGTCCAGATTCCCTCTAATCTGGTCCTGATTTTCAAATTCCCATAGATCCAATACACATCACCAAGGGACTAGACCTGGTTTTATACCTGTCTTCCGCAAAGTCATTCTGCTTATCAGGGGCTTTCTATTTTCATCTTCCTTGTCTAATGCACTCTGTGGTCGCCCAGTCTGGCCCTGTGTTCCAACCCACTGCCCCCCCAGGAACCACACCTCTGTCCCCAGAAACTGTCTGTGATAAACACATATGTCTTTACCATCAGGGATGTCACTGTACCAATGGCATTGCCATGAAGGGTCAAAGTGACAAGGTACTATGTCACAGTAATCAAAGGTAAAGGCGGTCACATGTGTACCTGAAGAGTCATACCAAAACGTAATTATGTTATTTTTTGTGATGGCCACCTCCTGGGCCCCTCTCCTCCTAGACCAAACAGAAAAAGGATATGCAGCACCTGAATACACGCTTTCTTGCAGTGGGAAGTGTGTATTCAGGTGTTCTTCCTGGCCAACTTGACTGAGGTGGCTGTGGTCAGCAAAACTTGGAATGGACCATCATATCTTGGCTCAAGGATCTCCAGGCAGTAGTTGGTGTGTTCCTGTATCTAATTCAGGATCTGGAATGGAAGAAAACACCCGGGCATGCATTCGGGTTAATTATCAAGATAATGTGGTTACATAATTAGTCAACACATCAGATTGCAACTGTAACTGTTGTGGAAAGTAACAGCCAAGTCTGGGGGCTGAACCAAACAAAATTTCATAAGGGGATATGGCATGTTTCCCTCGGAGGCTGTGTCTGACACTGAACAGGGCAATGGGCAAACTGTCTGGCCAACTCATGTTAGTCTCTTGGGCCATCTTTAACATCCTGTTTTTTAGTGTCCCATTCACCCTTTCTACCTTCCTGCTACTTTGAGGGTGATATGGTCAACTGAACCCCCAGTGCTGCCAAAATCTCTTTTGTAGGGGTTGCTGTGAAGTCTGGGCCCTGATCTCTCAATATCAGCTCTGGGACCCCAAATATACATACTATCTCACTCAGTAGTTTCTTAGCTGTGGTCCTGGCAGTCATGACCACTTCCACTAGGGCATATTCGAATCTGCCGCTTCTTGGCATTTGAGAGTGATCAATTTGTAATCCTTTGGAGAGGGGTATAGGGCTTTTGCCAGGTGCTTCTTCTGTGCCTTTTCTGTGCGTCCCGGGTTACATTTGGTGCAGATAATGCATGATCTGCAGAAGTTGTCGGTCAGTGGAGTAACTCCTGGTGCTACATAGTACCTGTTGATAAGAGAGTTCATAAAAGTCTTTGTCAAGTGGGCAGCTCCATGTGTCCATTGCACAATGGCTAGGTATATACTCCTGGGTAGACAAGGCTTCTTGTTGCACTCGAATAGTCCATCTCTGAGAGTTGCTCCTCTCTCCGTTTCCAGCTTTCCTTCTCATCCGGACTTGCTGCTTCCTGTAGTTGTTTCAGATAAATTCTATCCACTGGGAGAGTCTGTAGGGCAAGCACAGGGTGGTCTTCTTCTACCACCCTGCTGTCCACTTCCCGTGGACCACTGGCTGCCTGTTTGGCAGCTGAATCGGCTAGATGATTGCCTCGAGCTTCCTTCGAGTTCAGTTTGTCGTGTGCTTTTACTTTCAGAATAGTCACTTGGGTTGGGAGAAGCAAGGCATCCATCAAGTTTTTGATAGCTGAACTGTGTTTCACAGGTATTCCTGCAGCCGTCAGGAATCCTCTGTCCTTCTAGATAACACCAAAATCATGGGCAACGCTGAAAGCATATCTTGAGTCCATATGAATGTTGGCTCTTTTTCCCTCTGCCCATTTACGTGCTGTAGTAAGTGCTTGCAGCTCTGCCACCTGTGCAGACATCACCGGTGGTAAGGCTTCAGCTTGTAGAACCGTGTTTTCAGTGGTGACCTGGATTCTGCAGGGGTATTTCACTCACGGTGGGGAGATGCGTGGTTTCCAGCCGCATTGGTTCGAAGTAATCATGGGGTGACAAGTCAAGACTCTACTCCTCCTCCTTTCCCCCCTCGGGAAGTGGAAGAAGGGTGGTAGGGTTCAGTGTTTGACAATATAAAAGAGTAATGCTGTGCAGTAGAAGGAGGGAACACAGGAGTTTCAAGTGTCTGGCAGTAGACAGGTGTTTCAGCTGGATCTTGGTTAAGTATGGCAGCAATGTCATGGGGAGCAAGCAGAACAAGGCAGTGTCCAAGGACCAAGTCCAAAGTTTTGTCGAGCAAGGCTTGTGCAGCAAAGCCAGCTCGCAGACATGATAGGCCTCCTCTTGTTACCGCATCCAGCCGACAGGAATAATATCCTATGGGGCGTAGGCGGATGCTGTGTGATTGGGTGAGTACACCTGCAGCATGTCCCAGACGTTTGGATACAAACAGCTTGAACGTTTTGTCATAGTCTGGGAGCCCTAGCGCCGGGGATGGTGCACTTGAGAGCCTCAAAGTTGGATATTACTTCGGGAGACATCTGGAAGGGGTCTGATTGCAGAGCATCAGTAAGGAGGCTTCTGGAATCCATGCTCTGCACTAGGAAATTAGTCCAAGGAAGGCATGAAGGGATTTCTGGCCTTGTGGCAGTGGGATGTCAGAGATTGCTTTCACCCTGTCTTCAGTGAGGTGTCTTGTCCCATGGGACAAATAGTGTCCAAGGAAAATGACAGATGTTGAGCACCACTGCAATTTGGGCTTTGAGGCTTTGCAACCCTGGTTGGCAAGATAGCACAACAGGCTTTCTGACATGACTTCAACAGGGGGTAAGTCAGCTGCACAGAGGAGAAGGTCATCAACATTTTGGAGGAGAATCACTTCCGAGTGTTCCTCTTGTCATGTGTCAAGGATGATAGCCATAGCTTTTGCAAACTGGCTTGGAGAGTTCTGTGCTCCTTGTGGCATAACTGTTTAGGTATGTTGCCGTTTCTTTCCGTGGATGAATGCAAAAAAGTACCAGCAGGAGGGGTGAGGGTGGACACTGAAGAAAGCGTTTGCGGTCAGAGGCACCCACCGCTGGTAGCTGGTTCTCTTTTAGGGATTCTCTTCTTCCTAGAGAACAGAGGTGTGTTGCATGGAGATGTACAGGGTATCAGGGCTCCATTTGACACATGGACTTTGACATGCTTCGAAATAGCTGCAGATTGGGTTAACTTTAGGGGATATTGTGGTTTCGGGGCAATGATGCACCCTCTTTGAGCTTGACTGAAACTGGTGGCACCTTTAAGTGACTGTTGTCTTCCGGTCCTGTGGACCATAGACACGCAGGGATTCTGTCAAGTACTTCCTATGGTATTGAACTTGGAGTTATTGCTTCATGAAGTGTCATCAGGAGAGGCAGAGAACACAAAGGAGAAGAGTCTTCTAAGGATAGGGGAGTATGTAATTTCATCCCCCCTTCAGGCGTGCAAATGATTGAGGCCTGTAGTCTGGACAGCACATCAGCTCCTAGCAGATTCAAGGGACATGTAGAGGACACCACAAATCTGGCAAGCAAATCAGGAAATGTCCCCACTTGGAGTGGCTCAGTAAGTGGACTGGAGCGGGGTACCCATCCACTCCCACGCAGGAAACGTGTGTGTGTGTGTGTGCCTTTTCATAGTGAGAGAAGCTCAGATCACCAAAGGCCTGTATGAGTCTAGCATAATACTTCTTCACAGACTCCCCTTTATCTTGGGCAATATCTTGGATTGTGGTGGTCTGATCCGACAATTTCTCCTTTGCCCAGTTGTGGAGTTGTGCACAGAACTCCACGCCTAAGGTGTAGGAAGTGGCACTTGTCAGGCAGACATGTCAGGCATTGGCTGTTTCTCTGGGTCAGGCAGATTTGTCACTAAGGCCGCTGCTTGTGATGGGGTAAAAGCGACACTGGTGCCCCTTCTGGTAATCGAGACTGTTGTTGGGGCGGGGGATGGGGCACTGTTCCTGACGGTTGCCAGCATATGTGTAGCACTAACTCACGGTGGAGCTGCTGGTTTAAAGCGGGCTGTTGCCGTCACCTTTGTTATCTCAATTTCACCAGAACCGGGTCTAGGGTTCAGTGTAGACACCAGACACTTGAGTATTTTTTCCAATGCTTTAATAAAGAGTAACTGAAGGAAGTAGCAGGAAAGAGGTAGAAGAAGAGTTGCAGGGAAGTTCAAATACCTTTTCTTAATGTAGTATTATGAATTGGAATCTTGTAGATGAATGTACTCTCCTTTTAGATTTGAATCTTTGCCCACCCGGATAGGTTTCTCTCACTAACCTAGCAACTGGCACGCAGTACGAACAAAAGTCTCTGCCATAGACTTGAATGGAATAGATACCCGTACGATCCTCTACCACAGGATGTAATGGTTTACGATGGACAGCAAACACAGCACTAGAACCTTTAAGCCGACCCGGCAGTACTATGCGGTAGGTTAACTTTAGGATGCGTCCTCCAACTGAGGCCCCTCTCCAGACCAGCACTCTGCATGATCCTTCCATGAAGGGTCCTCCCCTGGGATCTTCTCAGTTGTCCAGCTTCTTCCCGTAGGACAGACAGCACAGGACCATTCCCTCGCCACTGTGGTAGGCCCCAGACAGGCTTCTGGGCCCACCCACATGCTGCAGCAACGTGGTCTTCCCGGTCGGAGGACCATGCAGTAGTACTCCTAACACATACCTGTCGGCCAGGAGGGCCAGCAGGTGGAACGAAACAACCCTAAAACATGGCGTCTGTCCCATAAACAACCCTCTACCAGAATGCAACTCGGAGGACCACCTCCATCGAGTTATCTCTGGGACAGAAGAGCACCCATACGCTTCAGCGTGTTGCCTTTCCAACACCGACCTATAGCGACAACGACAACCACAGGCACAGTGTGAAACTACATGCAACACAGCCAAACTGGAACAGAGGCTAAATCTGACTATGTATAAAACAGATAACCCACTAAATTTACCTATAAGCGGTAGATGAAAATCTACCAGCGCTACATATGTTTGAGATCCTCTCGGAACTGTGAGTCCGGAGCCGGATTGGGGGTTAAATCAGCGGGTGGCTTTGTTGCCTGTTGTTGGTCTTCCCACTCGGACGATTCTTTGTCATTAACATATCCGGCCTGTGAATGTGGTGCTTCCGTATTGGGGAAGACAGGTGTGTGGTAGGAACCATCCTGGTTTAGAACAGGGAGAACTGGGTATAGGCTGTGTTTAAGCCTACAAGTTGTACCAAGATGGCCGCCGGCAGGAAGTGCACTGGGCAGGGCAGAAAGTGAAGGCCTGGATGCACTAAGATGGCTGCCGGCGGAGTTGTCACAGTGGGTTGTGCTTGGGCTGGGGTGGTGTGAAGGGAGTGGTTGTACAACTTTGTTAACTATTTCAACATCTTCTCTCCTCTTCACAATATCACATTCTTCACAATATCACGTTAGCATTCCTTTCTCTCTCTCTGTTTCTGAGCAGCAGTTTCAGCTGACAACTTCAGAGGAAAATACGGACAACTAATGTGTTAATATTCCTCTTCCACTGCTTTCTTATCAATGAATTCCTAGGTTGGGGGCTCATAACGCTGCACTCCTGGCTGTTTCTGTCTGCTCTATCTGTTTGAGGCTCTGCCCAAACCCCCCTTTCACCGGGTAATGTACGTTTAACCTCAGAACAAGCACATCAGGGGTGGTGGGGAGCAGTGGCTTGTGGCCCAACTGATCCTTTGGGTAGCCACCTTCTCTCACCTTCACCAATCCCCAACCCCTCTCGTGTATGGCAAACCGTAAACCACAAATACACTCAGGACAGGACATTACAACATTACACCTGTCATCCTTTGCACCACGAAGCTCCAGCAGCTGAGATAACCCTCAGAGGTCCTACACTGTCAACCTCGAGTAACCCGTCCATGGACGTTTGCAGGGGCCAACAGCTCACCTGCAACTCTTCTTTCAGACTGCGAAGCTCCAGCAGCTGAGATAATCCTCATGGGCAAACAGCTCACCTGAGAAACCCGTCTATAAACGTTTACTGCAGGGTTTCACCCCCCCAGAGGCAGACAGCTCATCTGGGGGGTCAGGACACACACACACCTGCAGCTGCACTTTCAGTCTGCTGAGTTGCAGTTCTTCAGGATAACAGACACCGAACAGATAATACAGTCAGCAGATACCCATTGGCAGGTTCGTTAAAACAGCCCCAGGCAAGGAATAAGTTACCTGCCTCTAAAACAGTCTCATAGAGCCAATGAGATCGAGCAGACAACCCAGAGACAAGAAGTCGTATAGTGGTAAGAATAAATATGCTTACCGTACTGTTAGGGCTGCGCAGACCCCCTTTGTTCTCTCTCTGTCAGCCGCTAGATGCTTCTTGCGGTCTCCCTTCGACTGTAGCCTGGAGCTCCCGGGTTTCGGTACCAGCTGATAAGGTTAGGAACTTCAATCGAGCTCAAGGTTATCTGCTGCTGTTTCTAATTAAAAAGTGTGTATGTGCATGCACTTTAGAAGTAAACACACTCTGAGACACATTCAGCTTGGTTACTTCTTACACTTCTAATTTATTTCAGGGCGGTGTTAATGCTTTATACACAAAGATACGTCATTGCTATGTTAGTCACATATGTAAACGGCGTTCAAATCACACATGTCAGGTATCGCTGTGTGCGTTAGAGCAAAAGCAACAATTCTAGCCCAAAACCTCCCCTGTAACTCTAAATGTAACCTGTAAAAAAAATTTAAGGCGTCGCCTATGGAGGTTTTTAAGTACCAAAGTTTGCCGCCATTCCACGAGTGTGCGCAATTTTAAAGCATGACATGTTAGGTATCTATTTACTCGACGTAACATCATCTTTCACATTATACAAAAAGATTGGGCTACCTTTACTGTTTTTTTTTTTGTTTTTCTTAATTCATGAAACCCAAAAAAACACATTTGAAAAATTGTTGTACAAATATCATGTGACATAAAAAGTTGCAGCTACCGCCATTTTATTCCCTAGGGTCTCTGCTAAAAAAAACATATATAATGTTTGGGGGTTTTAAGTAATTTTCTAGAAAAAAATTAGGATTTTTACATGTAGAAGCGAAGTGCCAGAATTGGCCCGGATGGGAAGTGGTTAAAAATGGCTACACATTATACACTTTTCTTGTACAATTTTCCTTAAGATTGAACTTTGTGTCACTTACTACAGAGTTCAGGGGATAGTAGTAAGTTGTCAGAAACCATGAACCAGACCAAGACAGAAGTACAGTAAAATCACACTTGTTTATTAATAAAAATAAAAAGGTAAATAGAGTAAGTGTAGTCAAAGCATAGCCAGAGTCCAGTAACTGGATCGGGTAGTCAGCCAAGCCAGAGTTCAGTACCAGATCGGGTAATCTGCCAAGCCAGAGTTCAGTAACCAGATCGGGTAATCAGCCAGGCCAGAAGTCAGGGATCCAAGTATAGGAACAGCAAGCAGGATGAGGAGCCAGAAGGGATGTCAGCAAAGCCAGTCTTTAAACAGGAACGCAGGAGATGGTTTCTTGTGATGTGACCAAGGCGAATGCAGAAATGAAGTGAGCTGGAGATCTTTAAGTAGGCGGGAGTGACAAGCAGATCCACAACAGCTAGTTAACTGTGGAGAGAGATGAGAGCTGCCCAGCTCAGAGAAGGAAGGGCTGAGCCAGCCCTGGCAGTACCGCCCTCCTCAATGACCCCTTCCCCTCAGAGGACCAACGGGCTTGAGGGGAAATCACGGAGGAGGGCAGGAGCATGTACGTCCGAGGATGAGACCCAGGAGCGCTCCTCCGGACCGTACCCCTTCCAATGCACCAGTTTATGTATGCGCCCACGGAACCTACGGGTGTCAACAATGGATTGTACCTCATACTCCTCATGGTTCTCAACTTGTATAGGGTGAGGACGTGGCACCGAGGTGGTAAAGCGGTTGCAGACCAACGGTTTCAATAAGGAGACATGAAACACATTTGAGATGCACATACTAGGAGGAAGGTCCAATGCGCAAGCCACTGGGTTAATCCTGTGAAGGATACGGAAAGGCCCAATAAACCAAGGTGCGAACTTCAGTGAGGGAACACGAAGTCGGAGGTTGCGAGATGACAGCCAGGCCCTGTTCCCAACCTGGTAGGAAGGCGCAGGCAGGCGTCTGCGGTCAGCATGGAGTCTGTACCTATTAGCATGACGCAAAGCCTCCTGGACTTGTGTCCAAGTGGAACGAAGACCACGGAGATGCTCCTCTAGCGCAGGAATACTCTTTGGAACAAACGAGTCAGGCAACATGGAAGGTTGGAAACTATAATTCGCCATAAACCGAGACAATTGGGAAGCAGAATTCAAGGCACTGTTGTGAGCAAACTCTGCCCATGGTAATAGGTCTGACCAGTTGTTGCGATGGTCAGAAATATAACAACGTAGGAATTGTTCCAAGAACTGATTGGCTCGTTCTGTGACCCCATTAGGCTGTGGGTGATACGCAGAGGAGAAAGCAAGCTGAATTCCCAGCTGTGCACAAAAGGCTCACCAGAACCGGGACACAAACTGACTACCCTTGTCCGAGACAGTCTCCTTGGGTAGCCCATGTAAGCGAAAGATCTCCTGAGCAAAAATGGAAGCCAGTTCCTTAGAAATGGGCAACTTCTTAAGTGGAATACAATGACACATCTTTGAGAACCGGTCAACCACTTTAAGGATAACTGTGTTGCCTTGGGAGTTGGGCAACTCCACAATGAAATCCATAGACAGGTGGGTCCAAGGCCTCTCTCTATTGGGTATGGGTTGTAGGAGGCCCACTGGAAGATGTGGTGGAGTCTTACTTTGAGCACACACGGAACAGGCAGCTACGAAGGCAGTTACATCAGCATGTAGACTAGGCCACCAGAATTGTTGGGAAATGGCCCAAACAAGTTGATTCTTCCCAGGGTGGCCAGCTGCCTTGGGAGAATGGTAAGTCTGGAGCACGGCAGTACAGAGAGACTCTGGGACAAAGCTGCAGTCACAAGGTTTCTCAAGAGGAGCATCGACCTGAGCAGCAAGAATTTTGTCACCCAAAGGAGAAGTAAGACTGGTGCGAACCGTAGCCAGAATACGATCAGGAGGAATCATAGGAACCGGAACCGACTCCAACTTGGAAGTGGAGGAAAATTGTCATGACAAGGCGTCAGCCCTTACATTCTTAGTACTGGGTAAGAATGAGACAATGTAATTGAAACTTGACAAGAAAAGAGCCCATTGCGCCCTTCTGGGAGAGAGGCGTTTAGCCTCAGACAAGAATGTGAAATTCTTATGGTCAGTAAGAATGAGAACCAGCACAGTGGTACCTGCGAGGAGATGTCTCCATTTTTTCAGGGCTAAAATGATTGCCAACAGCTCTCTGTCACCAATCTCGTAATTGCACTCGGCAGGTGACAATTTCTTGGAAAAGTATCCACAAGGATGCATAGCATTCTCAGAGGTAGGACGTTGAGACAGAAGGGCGCCAACACCAGTCTCAGAAGCATCAACCTCAAGGATAAAAGGTAACGTAGGATCAGGATGTGCCAACAAGGCAGCCTTGAGACTTTCAAAGGACTTAATGGACTCCGGAGACCAACTCTGTGGGTTACCGTTCTTTCTGGTCATATTGGTCAGGGGCTTGACCAGAGATGAGAAGTTACGAATAAACTTCCGATAATAGTTGGCAAAACCCAGAAAACACTGCAGAGGACGTAACCCCACGGGTTGAGGCCAATGTAGAACTGCCGAAAGTTTCTCCGGGTCTATCGAAAAACCAGCAGTGGAAATGACATAGCCCAGGAATTTAACCTGTTCCCAATGGAACTCACACTTCTCCAGTTTACAATAGAGATTGTTCTCTCTTAATTTCTGAAGCACACGACAGACATCTGTGTGGTGGCTCTCCAGGGACTTAGAAAATATGAGGATATCATCGAGATAAACCACCACACATAACTGCAACAAATCTCGGAGGACATCATTAATAAATTCCTGGAAAACTGCCGGGGTGTTACAAAGGCCCAAAGGCTTAACAAGATACTCATAATGGCCTGTTCTGGTATTAAACGCAGTTTTCCACTCATCGCCCTCCTTAATCCTCACGAGATTGTAAGCCCCTCTCAGATCAAGCTTAGTGAAAACCGTTGCTCCCTTGAGGAGGTCAAATAACTCTGTAATCAACGGAATTAGGTAGGCATTCTTAATCGTGAAACGATTGAGACCCCTATAATCAATACAAGGTCTCAGTTCACCGCTCCTCTTCTTCACAAAGAAGAAACCAGCATCAGCAGGGGATGAGGATTTGCGGATGAAACCCCGAGAAAGTGCGTCTGCAACATACTCCTCCATGGCTTTATCCTCCAAGACCGACAAAGGGTAAACCCGGCCATGGGGGGAGTGGCACCAGGTTGAAGGTCAATTGCGTGTGGAGGCAAAACTACGGCTTGACCTTTGTCAAAGACATCGCTAAAATCACGGTACTTCTCTGGCGGGGAGAAGAGTGAAGAGGTACACAAGACCTTGGCTACCTTCCGGAAGCATGTTTCACAGCATTGTGGTAACCAGGAGAGAACCTCAGCATGGAGCCAATCTAAAGAGGGGTTTTGCCTCTGTAACCAAGGATAACCAATAACCAGCGGAAACTTAGGGGAGGAAATCACTTGAAATTGGATTATCTCATGGTGAAGAGCCCCTACGGCCATGGACAACGGAATTGTCTCATGAGTCACATGGGCAGGCTGTAGAGGTCTCCCGTCAAGAGCCTCAATGGCAAGTGGAGTGTCACGCAGCTGCAGTGGAATCGAGTGCTGCGATACAAAGGCAGCATCAATGAACCGGCCTGCAGCCCCAGAGTCGATTAGAGCCTGTATCTCGATAGATGACTTAGACCAAGAAAGGGTGACCGAAACCAAGGGCTTATCCTTCTGGATAACTGGGGATGACACAACACCATCTGTCCATGACAGGACGGGTAGGACAAGACTTCAAAAGGTGACCTGCCTGGCCACAATAAAGGCACACTCTCTCCCTCCTCCTAAAGGCTCTCTCATCCGCAGAGAGACGCATGAAGCCCAAGTGCATGGGTTCATCTTCACTGACCGACTCAGTATCAGGAGGCATGGGAGGTGAGGGAGGCAGGGGTGGGACTGCAAAGCTCAGAGGCAAACGTACAGGAGGCTTCAGCAAGTGCTCGTTAAAAAAAGTCTTTCTCTGAGTCCGGAGTCAATGAGGATTGAGGATAGCAAACGAGATCAAGCTCTCCAGGTCAGTGGGTATATCTCGGGCTACTATCTCATCCTTGATGGAATCCGAGAGACCATGAGAAAAAGCAGCCACGAGGGCCTCATTGTTCCAAGCAACCTCTGCTGCCAGAGTATGGAACTCATTGGCGTAGTCGGCAACAGTTCTCGTACTCTGATGGACATGATGCACTTGGCAGCAGAAGAGGAGCGTGCGGGAACGTCAAATACCCTTTTAAAGGAGGCCACAAACTCAGGGTAACTCAAGACAACAGGTTTTTGCGTCTCCCATAGAGGGTTAGCCCAGGCCGAGGTTCTCTCAGAAAGCAAAGATATCATGAACCCTACTTTGCTTCTGTCCATGGGAAACACCTGGGGCAGCATCTCAAAGTATATCTCAACTTGGTTGAGAAACCCTCTGCATTGAACTGGATCGCCCCCAAATCGATGGGGAAGCAGGGCGGAACCAGACATACCTCTTATAGAGGTAATACTCAAGGTGGGTGCCTGCACAGAGACTGGAGCAGCAGCAGGGACCGCCTGCAACTCAGGTTGTACCAGAGCAGCCACAGTGGGGGATTCCAGATGAGCTGTGCGACTCAGAAGCATTTGTAACGCCATGGCAAACTGATCCATGCGGTGATCTTGCTCATCCAATCTGGAAAAAATATTACCAACAAGTGGATTGACTGTATCTTCTGAATTCATGGCCTTCACCTACTGCCAGAAACCATGAACCAGACCGAGACAGAAGTACAGTAAAATCACACTTGTTTATTAATAAAAAGGTAATTGAGTAAGCGTAGTCAAAGCATAGCCAGGGTCCAGTAAACATATCAGGAAGTCAAGCCAAACCAGAGTTCAGTACCAGATCGGGTAATCAGCCAAGCCAGAGTTCAGTAACCAGATCGGGTAATCAATAAGGCCAGAAGTCAGGGATCCAAGTAGAGGAACAGCAAGCAGGATAAGGAGCCAGAAGGGATGTCAGCAAAGCCAGTCTTTAAACAGGAATGCAGGAGATGGTTTCTTGTGATGTGACCAAGGAGAAGGCAGGAATAAAGTGAGCTGGGGATCTTTAAGTAGGCGGAACTGACGAGCAGATCCACAACAGCTGGTTAACTGTGGAGAGAGATGAGAGCTGGCAATTAGCCGACAGCTGAGAGGCCAGCTCAGAGAAGGAAGGGCTGAGCCAGCCCTGACATAAGTGACCCCACACATTACAGTTAAAACAGCCCTCCCCTGCACAGCTTACCTTTTTTCTTCTCCGTGGATGTAACAGGTCCGATATCCTCCAACTGGTTCAGCTGAACTTAGGAGGTGTTGGAGCATTTTTCCTGGTTGCTGAAGAACAAACAAATAAAGCTGTATGGACAACAAGATAGTCGTGTTGTATGTGGCCAAACAATCCTGGACACGGAGACTTCCGCTCCTTGTATCTGGTAGCAGAGGTTTTTCAATGTACAGAATCTCTGTACTAGCACTGTTAATTTGCAGTCTCCCTGGTCTAGAGAATCACATGGCTACCTAAGCCACCATTTAATGGACCAAAATGAGTGGGTTACTTCAGCAATAGACCTCATGACTCCAGGTTTATGTCTGGACAAGCCCTTTCCAAAGAAACTCAAAAGGGGCTCATTCTTGAAGTGTTGCAGAAAGTACACTTCAAGAAGATGGACACAATAGCAATAATTCTATAGTGGCCCAAGGGACCCTGGTTCCCTCTGCTTCTGAGCTCAATGATAGCCCCTCATTTGCCATTACTAACAATGAGGAGTCTTTTATTAGACTGCAGTTGACTGCATGGAGGGTAAAGGGGTGGCTGTCACTATTAGGCCTTTGCTCAGAAGTTGTTAAAAGGTTGCTAAAGTCCAGGAAAATTTAAACAAACCGTATGTATTTTAGAACTCTGGTTTCATAACCGAGTGTGTATTCTGTTGAGGGCACATTTTGTCAAACTTTACATAACGTGATTCTATGTCCATCCCCAATACTTATCGAAGGCCTCTACACCGTGCCCTAAAAACTGGAAGTCTATTTTACCAACCTTTCTCAAGGCGTCTTCCAGGACAGCCCATGAGACCTAGGGCTCCTCCTACCAGGACAGGAAACACTTCAAAATAAAAGGCAGTCATCCAGGCTTCCCCTACAGCACAGGTGTCAAAGACAAGGCCCGCGGGCCAAATCCGGCCCCCAGGCCATGTCACGTGGCCCTCACACCTCTCCTGCAGCTGCAGGAGAGCTCCAGCCCTCCTCTGGTCCTCCTCCAGACCCCTACTTTCTGCTTTCAAGCAATGTATCCAGCCTCTTCCCAGCAGCAGCATAAGGAAAGCAGGTGCACTGTGATGTTAGGGAGAGTAGGATACTCAACTTCTGATGGTGGGATGGCTCTTGACATTTAATGTAAGGGGAGGGGGTTAGGGTTGCCACATCACCCCTTTAATCCAGGACACACATTAGAGTGGAGTTCCACCCAAAAATATAACTTCCACTTTTTGGATTCCTCCACCCCTTCGGTGTCACATTTGGCACCTTTCAGGGGGGAGGAGGGAGCAGATACCTGTCTAATACAGGTATTTGCTCCCACTTCCTGGCATAGATCACCGCGGCACTTGCGGTGCCCTATGCCACTTCCGGCGCCTACCCCGTCCTCCCCCCAGGTCCCAGAACACAGCAGGGGCTTAAGAGGACGCGCAGAGCGACTCGCGCATGTGCAGTAGGGAACCAGGAAGTAAAGCCGCACGGCTTCACTTTCTTATTCCCTTACCGAGGATGGCGGCGGCAGCAGCCGAGAGCCGAAGGACGGATCGGCTGCCGACATTGCAGGCTCCCTGGACAGGTAAGTGTCCATATATTAAAAGTCAGCAGCTGCAGTATTTGTAGATGCTGGCTTTTAATATTTTTTTTTCAGCGTACCTCCACTTTAATTACACAGGTTCTGTGGCTGATTAAGGTGGTAATTAAATACACTTGATGCCTTATCTGCATTAAATCAGCCTCAGAACCTGTGTAATTAATATGTGTCCTGGATTAAAGGGATGATGTGGCAACCCTAGAGGTAAAAAACAAATACTGCGCTTACACTGATTAACATGAGCTGCTACTAAAAAGTAGTAAACCGTAAATCTAATAAAAATCAAAAAGTCACGCTAAAAACTGAGAGTGGCAACAGACAAGTGCCTAATAAGCCTCATAAAAATATGAGGATGGGTAGTGGTCACTGAGTGAATTAATTTTTAAAAAATACTAGTCAGTGTATAAATGCACCATGAAAATAAACAAAACTAAAAATTCCAATTGGTTGATGGGACACAGATATTGCTTACTATGTCCGTGAGGAATAATCAATATTGCGTGACTATATAAATGACAAGTGAATATCTCAAATACCAAAGAGAATATATAATAATGTGACAGATCTGTGGCTATGGAAGCTATACCATAGCATATATGAATAAACAGTGTAAAGATAAAGGAAATTAAACCCCAAAAATGTCCATGACTAAACAAAAACGATATTGGTTAAAGTCCATCCATGCTAAGTAACATGCATGCAAAACGCAATAAAAAATGTCTCCAAGTGCTCAGTGAATACTGGAACAAAAACTTGCTGTAGTGAAATAGGGTGCGTAGACAGACCTCCACCTCTCGAAAAAATGCTGCCTCTTACCAGATAAAATTGGTCTCTTAATTATAGGAGACCTGAAGGGCGGATGGCTACAACCCCAGCCAGGGATCTGTATAGCAGGCACTTAGCGTCCGAATCCAGGAACTCTCTCCAACACTCACATCAGCATAGATAGGATGTATCCCCATGGAAAAAATAAAGTGCTCCACATAGCATAAAATCCAGCGTTTTATTGAGTATAAAAGTAAAGATTGCACTTACAGAATCGTTGTCATAAAAAGCATATAGGAAAAGCCAGCTGGCTCCAAGGTAACCCGTGTCTTCCGGGTATTCGAATCGCGGTGTCGTCGGGACGTAGCTCCTCCTCCCTATGTCGTTTCGTCACAACAGGACGTGGTCACGGGATGCGAGCAACGTCCCGACGCACCGCTTAAATAGACACATTAACAGCATCTCATTGCTAAAGACGAAATGAAAGCGCCATCTTGTTTAAGGGAAACGGTATGGGCAAATACAAAGCATTACCTTTATAATAGATGTTCGGGGCAAAATGAAGGTATATAAATAGTCCCTATCAAGACTGTCAAAACCAAACATATATAGCCAAAAATTACAAGACTGCTAATGTAACAGATTCATTGATAAAAGAAAAAAAGAAAAAAGAGGGAAAATCCATGCAGTCCCCATATATTTAAAGGGTTGTATGTATAAATAGATATGTATCTATTGCATACACATGATTCTGTAACAGAATCAAGTGTGCAAAAAGAAAAAAATCATGATTTTGACATCATATATGGAAAAATAATAGTAAAGGATTAAATAAATGGGTCAAAATAAACAATAAAAAATAAATACATATATAAGATGTTTAAGAAAAATTTGAGAAAAAAAAATGTAATTAAAGTACCGTTTCCCTGAAATGAGAGGGCACTCAAAATACGGTAATTCATAAAAAATTAGTATATACCATAAAAACATATTCGTTACATATATACCAAATATGTCTAAAAAATAAAAAAAGAGTAAAAGACAGACTGATGTTAACAAAATAAACCCCCACTCCCTAAGAATTGTCTATAAAGGCGTTAACATCGACATCGATGTTAAGACCAAAGGGGGTATATGACTTCAATTTATGGACCCAGGCCATCTCTAATCTGGAGATGCTACGCACCAGGACACTACCCCTCCAATGGGGCTTAAATTTGTCTATCCCCAAAAAAAAGGTACCTGTGGGGTCTCGACTGTGAGCTATCAGGTAATGTTTTGACACGGAGTGTTTTGTAAACCCTCTCCTGATATTATTAATATGCTCGTTTAATCTCACCTGCAGGGGTCTCTTAGTACAGCCCACATACTGCAGGCCACACGGGCACTGCAGCAAGTAGACCACCCCCGTGGTAGAGCATGTGATGAAGGGCTCAATGGTGAATGGTTTGCGTGTGCAAGTGGAGGTAAAATTCGTCGTTCTTCTACTCCTACAACCATTTAACGAACAAACCTGACACCTCCTACATTGGAAGTATCCTGTCAGCTCAGAGAAGAAACTAGGCCTTGAAATCGGGGGTCAAAAACATTGGGTGCCACTTTGTCCTTATATGAAGGTGCCCCCCTGAACACCACTTGCGGTTTAACTGGCAAAATAGATGCCAGCACCCTATCGTTTTTGAGGATATGCCAATATTTGTTAATAATACGTTTAACTTTAGAGTGTTGGCAGGTAAAATCGGTGACAAAAGGGCAACGAAACGAAGCATCAATCGGATCTTTAGCTCGCTCCACAAGTAGATCTTTGCGGTCCACTTTCTCAACCTGATCCAATGTACTGGCCACAAAATCTGGGGAGTAGCCCTTGGCGACAAACCTCTGGGTCAAGATTTGTGCCTGATTCCGAAAGGTGACAACATCTGTGCAATTCCGCTTTAGTCGGAGGAACTGGCTCTTAGGCACAGATTTGAGCCATGAGGCATGGTGGCAGCTATCATGGGGAATAAAAGAGTTCCTATCGGTCGGTTTAAAATATGTGGAAGTGACAAATTGATTGTTATGAATAGAGATAGTAAGATCTAAAAAGTTGATCTGTTCTGGACTGGTTTCATAATTGAGCTGAATGCCCCTATCATTGTTGTTAAGGAAGCACATGTATTCAGATAAATCAGAGACTGTGCCATCCCACAGGAGGAGGATGTCGTCTATGTAGCGAACCCACAAGGCCACCTGAGGCCTCGGCTGGGCATAGACGACATCCTCCTCCCACCTGGCCATGAAGAGATTCGCCAGGCTAGGGGCGTATTTTGCCCCCATTGCAACCCCCCTATCCTGACGGTAATAATTCCCGTCAAACCAGAAAAAAATTATGCATTGCCGCAAATTCCAACAATAACAATATAAATTGAGTTTGTTTTTCAAGGAGATTAGACAGTCGGTGGAGATGGTCCGATACGGCTTCCAAACCTAATTGGTGGGGGATAACCGTGTATAGGGAGGTGACGTCAACCGTCACCAATAACATCCCTTCCCTCGGTACATGGTTCGAGAGAAGATTGATGACATCACGAGTGTCTTTGACATAGGACCTCATGGTACATACCAATGGTTGCAAATAAAAGTCTATGTATTTGCCCACCAGGGACGTAATAGAATCTATCCCACTGACTATGGGCCGTCCCGGGGGGGCAAACGAGGCTCTTGTGTATCTTTGGTAAATAGTAAATAACCGGTACCCTGGGAGCCCTGGGGACCAAAAAAGTCTTTTCCTTTTTATTCAAAATGCCGGAATTGTGGCCTCTGGTGACCAGGAGTTCCAATTCCATTTTAAAGGTAGCATTAGGATTAGATGGTAACCGGGTGTAAGTAGTGTCATCACCTAGAATACGATACATTTCATGCATATAATCACTCTTATTCAGAATGACAATCCCGCCCCCTTTATCCGCAGGGCAGATGACGAGTTGTTTATTATTGCACAAAGACTCAATGCCTAACTGGATATCCTTCTTATTCCTAACGAGTTTCACATTCATATCATCCAACTCTCTTAAGGCCAAATCTCTAAAGACTCTAAGAGAGGGAGAGAGGTGACCAGGGGGGTTAAACAAAGATGCGTTGGACAAACCTGAGTGGGAGAAGCCGTCGTTCATAATTCTGGAGGGATTAGCAGAATTTGAAGGCATATACCTTTGAATATTAAGTTTTCTGACGTATTTATGGATATCCATATACGTTTGGAACTTATTGATGTTCCGGGGTGGGGCAAATTTTAAACCTTTGTCCAGAACCCTGATCTCAGAATCAGTCAGAGTCTGTGAACTAAGGTTGAAAATCCCATTGCCGTCTATGTCCTTGGTCTTTTTGGACTTAATGCGCCTCCCCCCTCTAGTTCCTCTCTTAGTTCTACCAGTCTTTTTGTGCCCTGGTTGGCCCTGGGAAAATCCCAGTTTTGATGTCCAGGGTTGTGTGAATGGTTTGTATCAATGTCTTCAGTATGGCGGGAGGCATATTGCCTACCGAAATTGCCATTATCCTCCCGAATTTCGGAGGATGGTTGGTAAGGGTCTCCTTCTGGGTACCGCATGTCCCCCAGAGGTGCAAATCTATTCTGAACTGGTACATTGTAACCAGTGTTGTAATCTCCCTTGTAATGTACCACAGGCTGCTCACCATAATAGTTAGGGCGGACATACCCAGGACCTCGAAGGTGAGGTGGAATGGACACACGCTGGTCCAAATGGCCTCCTTGTGGGTGACCATTGTTGGTGTAATTATAGTAATTGTAACCATTGTTGTTTCTAGAAACAATACCGCGCCCCCGTGCTAAGGGTGGGCCCCGTATTGTGCCTCTTCCGCGGCCACGCTGAAATCCACGGTGGGGGGAACCATGCCTATATGGCTGTTGAGGCGAAGGTCCCTCCTGAGAGTGTTGTACACCCAACCCGGCTTGGCTGGGATACGGGTATGGAGCAGGGGAGCGTTTAACACTCATTCTCTGGGGGGGTGGTGGTTAAGCCCTGCCCGAGTACGTACGTACCCCCTGAGGGGGTGCCGCAACATAATTGCTGGTATTATGTGGGCCTCCCTGAATAGTAGTCATAACCTGATTGTCAGCGTATGGAATAGTGTCCATCGATTGAGTGGCCTCACCATTTTGTTCAGCAAGTAGCTTCTTTTGCCATTCAAATACTATGTGAGACTCATAGTCTGCTATATATCTATTGAATTTTTTTCTTTTTTTCTTTTTTGTTCTCTATCCTCCTTTTCTAAAAGTTTAAGCAGGCCCTTGGATCTATCCAAGTACTCTTCTCCCGTTTGGAAGGGGGTGAGTTTATCCTTGATCTGCTTGATTTCCTCATCGAGTCTAGCCAGTTTACTGGCCTTTCTTTCAAGTAGGAACCTCAGGAGACTGATACCCGCTTCATTAAAGTGCTTGTACCAGCCTTCTAGATCATTCTCTCCTTTCTGGGGGCCTACATCCCACCTGAGGCTCCGGGGTACCATATGTTTCTTAACGTATGTTTCCAAAAAAGCGATATCCCATTGTGTATGGATCTCTGAAACAACCAAGTTTTTTAATCGTATAAACAGTCCCCCAATATCACTATCTCCATTCTTGTAGGGTTCAAAGACACCTTCGGTATTGACCACCCTGGTGGCTCTAAACTCAAAGATATCCATATGCAGAGTTGGATGATTAAAGCCAACACGGTAAGGACCAACTATATATATGTTAATAGTAATATAAATGTTAGCAGCAATAAAAAAGTACAGAATCTAGAAAGGTAAAAAACAAATACTGCGCTTACACTGATTAACATGAGCTGCGACTAAAAAGTAGTAAACCGTAAATCTAATAAAAATCAAAAAGTTGCGCTAAAAACTGAGAGTGGCAACAGACAAGTGCCTAGAAAGCCTTATAAAAATATGAGGATGGGTAGTGGTCACTGAGTGAATTAATTTTTAAAAAATACTAGTCAGTGTATAAATGCACCATGAAAATAAACAAAACTAAAAATTCCAATTGGTTGATGGGACACAGATCTTGCTTACTATGTCCGTGAGGAATAATCAATATTGCGTGACTATATAAATGACAAGTGAATATCTCAAATACCAAAGAGAATATATAATAATGTGACAGATCTGTGGCTATGGAAGCTATACCATAGCATTTATGAATAAACAGTGTAAAGATAAAGGAAATTAAACCACAAAAATGTCCATGACTAAACAAAAACGATATTGGTTAAAGTCCATCCATGCTAAGTAACATGCATGCAAAACGCAATAAAAAATGTCTCCAAGTGCTCAGTGAATACTGGAACAAAAACTTGCTGTAGTGAAATAGGGTGCGTAGACAGACCTCCACCTCTCGAAAAAATGCTGCCTCTTACCAGATAAAATTGGTCTCTTAATTATAGGAGACCTGAAGGGCGGATGGCTACAACCCCAGCCAGGGATCTGTATAGCAGGCACTTAGCGTCCGAATCCAGGAACTCTCTCCAACACTCACATCAGCATAGATAGGATGTATCCCCATGGAAAAAATAAAGTGCTCCACATAGCATAAAATCCAGCGTTTTATTGAGTATAAAAGTAAAGATTGCACTTACAGAATCGTTGTCATAAAAAGCATATAGGAAAAGCCAGCTGGCTCCAAGGTAACCCGTGTCTTCCGGGTATTCGAATCGCGGTGTCGTCGGGACGTAGCTCCTCCTCCCTACGTCGTTTCGTCACAACAGGACATGGTCACGGGATGCGAGCAACGTCCCGACGCACCGCTTAAATAGACACATTAACAGCATCTCATTGCTAAAGACGAAATGAAAGCGCCATCTTGTTTAAGGGAAACGGCATGGGCAAATACAAAGCATTACCTTTATAATAGATGTTCGGGGCAAAATGAAGGTATATAAATAGTCCCTATCAAGACTGTCAAAACCAAACATATATAGCCAAAAATTACAAGACTGCTAATGTAACAGATTCATTGATAAAAGAAAAAAAGAAAAAAGAGGGAAAATCCATGCAGTCCCCATATATTTAAAGGGTTGTATGTATAAATAGATATGTATCTATTGCATACACATGATTCTGTAACAGAATCAAGTGTGCAAAAAGAAAAAATTCATGATTTTGACATCATATGTGGAAAAATAATAGTAAAAGGATTAAATAAATGGGTCAAAATAAACAATAAAAAATAAATACATATATAAGATGTTTAGGAAAAATTTGAGAAAAAAAAATGTAATTAAAGTACCGTTTCCCTGAAATGAGAGGGCACTCAAAATACGGTAATTCATAAAAAATTAGTATATACCATAAAAACATATTCGTTACATATATACCAAATATGTCTAAAAAATAAAAAAAGAGTAAACCCCCACTCCCTAAGAATTGTCTATAAAGGCGTTAACATCGACATCGATGTTAAGACCAAAGTTGGTATATGACTTCAATTTATGGACCCAGGCCATCTCTAATCTGGAGATGCTACACACCAGGACACTACCCCTCCAATGGGGCTTAAATTTGTCTATCCCCAAAAAAATGGTACCTGTGGGGTCTCGACTGTGAGCTATCAGGTAATGTTTTGACACGGAGTGTTTTGTAAACCCTCTCCTGATATTATTAATATGCTCGTTTAATCTCACCTGCAGGGGTCTCTTAGTACGGCCCACATACTGCAGGCCACACAGGCACTGCAGCAAGTAGACCACCCCCGTGGTAGAGCATGTGATGAAGGGCTCAATGGTGAAGGGATTGCGTGTGCAAGTGGAGGTAAAATTCGTCGTTCTTCTACTCCTTCAACCATTTAGCGAACAAACCTGGCACCTCCTACATTGGAAGTATCCTGTCAGCTCAGAGAAGAAACTAGGCCTTGAAATCAACCCTAGAGGGGATGCACTGGACATCTAATCCTACAGATACAACCGGCCCTTTTGAGGACAATCATAATGCTGATGCAGCCCACAATGAAATTGAGTTTGACACCCCTGCCCTACAGTATTAGTGTTTCCTCAGGAGGGTGAACATGTCCTGGAACCTGAGGTCCCTAAGTCTCATGGGCTTTCCTATGGGTACTAACAGGGTCAGCAGTGCAACCCTTATCCTGCCCTGAAACGATGCTATCATCCTGAGGGTTGAAGTGGCTGTTTTTTCCCCTTGTCCTCACTGCCAGGAGAGGGCCAGGACTGCTGAGATGTCGGGGGAGCAGGATGGTGAAGCCCCGAATCCGGTGACTTGATTCCACAGCCCAGGTTAGCCGCTCCCACCGGCAGCATGGCTGGCCGCATTGCAGGAAGCAAACTAGGCTATCCCGGGCTGATGAGAGGAAGGGGCGGAGCTCCTGCATTCCACACTGGCCCACAGGAAATGTCGCAGTTTCATTTAAGGTTGCAGTGACATCATCAGGCGCCGGAGACATTGGTTCCAGTCTCCTTTAAAGGCGCGAACAGGGGCTGATCGGGCGACTGGTGTTTTTTGTGGAGTGGCACCCAGCAGAGGCTGCGGAACACTCAGAGAGTGGGATGGATCCCTCTGCAGCAACTGCACAGGCAGTGGAAGCAGGCACTAGCACCAGCACCTCACAGGTAAGCCTGAGGATCTTTACCTTCTTGCAGATCCTGTGGGGATGTGTTTTCCTGTATTCACCATAGGATTAGTGGGGCTTGGAGAAGGGGGCATCCTTTCTTTCCCCTGCATTAGGGTGTGTTGTGGAGATTTGGATGGTCTAATGTTGTTTTGCAGGCCAAGACTTAGGACAAGGCCCAGGCACAACCACCCAAAAGAAAATGTGCAGTCTGCATGGGAAAATTGAGCTCCTCATGGAGCAAATCAGTCTGCCGTACATGCATAGATAACCTGGTCAAAGATGACCCAGCTGTATCTTGCCAGAAGATGCTTACATCTGTAAGAGATGAGCTAACTTCAAAGTTTAGCTCTTTCACATCCCTAATTGACAGAATGCAGGTCCTCTCTTAGGGTCCATCTTCAGATAGGACTTCGGCCCTTTCTGGAGCTCTGCCGCAGAGCGTTGCTAGTGACGATCCAGAGGAGGAGATTTTATCTCCCCATTCTTCTCAAGAGGAGTCAGGGTCAGACATAGAGCCTAAGTATAGGGAATCCATCAGGGGCTCTGGGTACAAATTGTCACTAGAGGATGTCAATGGTTTATTGAAAGCTATCTATGCGACACTTGAAATTGAAGAGGAGAAGGTGCAATTATCTAAGCACAAACTTATGTATGAGGGAATGCATGAGAAAAAGGCCAGGGTTTTTCCTGTGCACAGCTCCCTTCTATATTCAGTAAAGTTGGAATGGGAAAATCCAGAGAGGAAACCTTTCTTTTCCAGTAATCCGAAAAGGAGGTTTCCTTTTGAGTAAGTCACAGTACAGCCTTGGAACAAATGCCCCAAGTTGGACGCGCCCCATCAAACATTTCCAAGAATACAGACCTGGCATTTGACAACATGGGCACACTTAGAGATCCCATGGATAAAAGAGGTGATATTCTGTTACGCAGGGATTGGAACTCATGAATTGTCAATCTGAAACCAGCCTTAGCATCCACATGTGTAGCAAGAAACCTTGAACTGTGGTTAATGCAGATACAAACGCACGTTTTTGCAGGAACATCAAAGGAACAGATCTTTAAATCCTTCCCACTCTTCTTTTGGACTGTGGGTTTTCTAGACGATTCCTCCGCTGAAGCAGTTACAATGGCGGCTAGGACCTTTGCTTTGATAAATTCGGCCAGAAGAAGTCTTTGGCTCAAAACATGGTCGGGGGACTCCACCTCTAAGCTGTGCCTGTGTGGGCTAATCCTATCAGTCGACCACTTGTTTGGCCCTGGGTTACAGGAAGCACTAGAGCGCACAGCTGACATGATAAGGGCCTTTCCAGAAAATAAAAAGAAGCTGTCAGAATTTTTTTTTCCGAGGCCAAAGCAGACAGCAAGGGCCACGAGAAAAGAAAGTAGGCCCAAGAAGCATTGGACAGGCCACAAGGGCAAAGGTGAAGGGGGGTCTTGTTTAACCCTCCTAAACAACCCACCAAGCCACAATGACTCTTGTCGACCAGTGGGAGGAAGACTGAGGGAATTCCTCCCACAGTGGGCAGCAGTCACCTCAAGCTCATTCATCTTGGTGATGGGTACAGGCTGGAATTCTCTTCCCAGCCACCAGAGAGATTGATTACCAATACTTCCCGCGATCGTGTAAAAGCAATGGCTCTGTGCCCCCAGATTGGAGACTTGATGGGTCAAAAAGTCCTGATCCCAGTCAGATCAGGGCAAAGGCTTTTATTCACATATCTTTGTGATAAAGAAGCGATAAAATACAAACATTTTCACATGGAGTCAGTGTTTCTCAATCATGAATCTGCTCTACCTAAGGTGCTTTATGGCAACCCTGGATTTAAGGGATGGCTATTTGCACATTCCGATTCATCCAGCATACCAAAAGTTTTTAAGACTAGGGGTGAAAATAGGGTCAGAAAAATCCCTAATTTTCAGTTCCAGCCACTACCCTCTGGGCTGTCATCGGCTCCACGCACTTTATAATAGTTCTGGGAAAAGCGTTGGCTCCACTAAGACTAAGATCGATTACGATCATACCATACTTAGACGACCTCCTGGCAGAGTTGCACCAAAAGCTAGAAAAGGATCTCCAGATGATTCAGGGGTCTCTTCGTTCTCTGGGCTGGTTAATCAACATGGAGAAGTCTTCTGTGATTCCGGCCCACAGAGTAACATATCTTGGGTATGAAATTTGCTTGATAGAACAAAAGATTTTCCTTCTTCAGGAAGTGACTCAGATGATTCCATCCTTGCAAATCAACTGGTGGGTTTCACTCAGAGAAATCTCAAGAGCAGTAGGTCTAATGACCTCTTGTTTCACCAACGACCACTGCAGTTATTCCTCCTAAAGAAATGGGACGGATCCAAAAGTTCTTGGGATATGGAGGTTCAGATACCATCCAGAGTAAAAAGTACCCTGTGGTGGTGGAGATCGCCACTTCACCTGACCAAAGGTTTGTAATGGTGCATTTCAGTATCTCAAAAATTCACGACAGATGCGAGTTCCTATAGATGGAGAGCCCATATGAACAATGCAGTAGCACAGGGAAGATGGTCCCCTGTGGAAGCAAGGGCGACTTCAAATCAAAGGGAGCTGCTGGCAGTACAGAGGGCCTTAGATGCCTTTCAGCCAGAAATCAGTGGTCACCATCTACAGATTCAATCCGACAACATTTCTACTGTAGCATACCTTAACAAGCAGGGGAGTACGAGAAGTTGGACTCTTCAGCTCATAGCCCAAAAAATCTTGTCATGAGCCAAGGTGAATCTAGCTTCTATTGCACCTAAAAGGTAAACAAAACTGTCTGGCAGATTACCTTAGCCACTACCAGGTGTGTCGTGACAATTGGTCCCTCCACCCGCAGATCTTTGTGGAAATTACCAACAAATAGGGTTCACCTGAGGTGGATCTCTTTGCGACCCAAACAAATTGCAAGACAGAGCAATTCTTTTCCCTGAATTGAGCAGATCGGTCCCTGGGAATAGATGTGCTAGCAAATCCCTGGCCATTCAGCCTCTGCTATGCCTTTCCCCCAATCAAAATTTTTTCAGGAGGGTGCCGACAAGGGTCTATCCCTTAGTACTTTGAAATTTCAGACTGCGGCTATTAGCCTTTTTCTATAGTACTCTCTCTTGGAAAATCCTGTCATAGCCAGATTTTTTAAATTTATCGCTAGGTCCAAACCTGTGGTTCTCAGGGCATATCCTACCTGAGACCTGTCTCTAGTTCTTCAAGCCCTAGTGGGTTTTCCCTGTGAGCCCCTGAAGGATGTATTAGAGAAATTACTCACACTAAAGACAATTTTTCTAGTCACAATTATGTCAGCTCGCAGTGAATTACAGGCCCTTTCGGTCACAGAACCTTTCCTCACAATTTTTGATGATAGGGTTGTGTTAAAGACAGATCCGGGATTTTTGCCTAAGGTAGCCAGTACCTTCCATAGATCCCAGGATATTGTGCTGCCAACGTTTTGCAGTACTCCTAGGTGAGAAAGAGAAAAGCTTCAGTTGCCTAGACGTCAGAAGAGTTCTTCTGTGCTACCTAGAGGTCGCTAAAGTCTTTAGAAGATCAGACGCTTTGTTCTTTTTTCTGGAACTCATAAGGGTAAGGGAGCCTCCAAGGCCACCATAGCTAGGTGGATAAAGCAGGCAATCGCTGAATCATAACAGGGTTATGAAAGTTTCCCCGCCATTTGTCAACACGCATTCAACAAGAGCCTTGTCCACATCTTAGGCCAAAAGGGCTGGAGCCTCACCAGAACAAGTATGTAAAGCGCCCACCTGGTCCAGTTTTTCGACCTTTGTGAAACATTATAGCCTGGAACTCCTATCTTCTCAGGAGCAGGCGCTTCGTCGAAAGTTCCTCCAAGCAGTGGTCCCTCCCCAGACTGGTAAGTTCTGTCTCATTGTCTCATAGGCTGTCCTGGAAGACGCCTTGAGAAAAGCTGAGTTCGACTTGCCTGTAACTCCTTTTCTAAGAGTCTTCCAGGACAGCCGGATTTCCACCCGCTTATGTCTTGCATTATGTGTTATGCATATGTTTTGCAGGGATGTCCTACGGTTCTCGAGAATACTTAAGGGAAGCCTGGAGGACTGCCTTATATTTTGAACGTGTTTCCTGTCCTGGTTGGAGGAGCCCTAGGTCTCATGTGTTGTCCTGGAAGGCTCTCAGAAAAGGAGTTACCGGTGAGTCTAACTCAGCTTTTCCTCCACAGCCCTTTAGGCTTGCCATACATGGGTTGAATTCTGAAAGCATTTTATTTTGAAAATCCTAACTAAGAATTTTCATTCGAATTTCACACCATTAGTGGGCCGCAGCAACAGCCAATTTTCGTGCGGCCATCGAATTTGAGTGATCGAGCATATTGGAAATGTTTTGAAAAAGTAATGAATTTCTAATCAATGATGGGAGAATTGTGTGAGAAATATAATTGAAAAAGAAATGCACATGATCTGTGACCTGGAAAGAAAAGAAAATTCCCTGCCACAAATTTGCTTTTCTATAGCAACATGAGGTGAAATTGAAGGCTTCATTGGTTGAATTTCGAAATCAATGGTGGCACCATCGGATTACAAAACACACAAGATTTCAGATTTTCTAATAAAATTAGTTTGGATAGTGATCCATGTATGGCCTGCATTAGACCTTCTTTTGTTGATTACACCTTTTTTTTTATAAACAAAATTTCTTTCTTTTTTTTTTTAAAAGTACAACATATCAATTCATTATTATACAACTTTGTATTCCATCTTATCATAAATAAAAGCTATATAATTACAATACATTCCATTCCACAATCTAACATATATAGCCCCTCATCCAAAAAAAAAAAAAGGGGAAAAGGGGTTGTCTCCCTCCGATTCGATCAGTTACACCCTGCCCTTCCTGGGGATTACCCTTCATTCTACCCCAACCCCCTATATAACAGTGCATGTATCCAATCCTAATCATCCCCCCATGATCTCAATTACCTTCTTCCAAAAAAAAAAAAAAAGGCAAACTATTTGTGTATGAGGCCATTATTGACCATACTATCACCAAAAAAACACTTATAAAGGCCCTTATTGGCACTATCACACTATGCCACACTACACCCACAACAACAACAAAAGTGTAAGGGGCTACTAGCCACTTTCTCGTCAAACATTTTGTGAGAGAGAAAAAAAAACAATTAATAATGTATATATACTTGTGTATGAGGCCATTATTGACAATACTATCACCAAAAAACCCTTTGTAGAGGCCCTTATTGGCCACACTAACCCCCCCCCCCCCAAAAAAAAGTGTAAAAGATACAAAAAATTGTGTATAAAGCTATTATTGGCCATACTATCACCCAAAACACTTGAAGGGGGCCTTTATTAGCCCCCACCTCCTAGGTTACTGTGTCTTCATTTATTTTTCTCATTCCCACCTATTTACCCTTATCCTCCCACCCCACTCCTGTCTCCAACCCTTCCTCCTACCCTCAGAGGGCCTTCATCACTTATTTCCACCTCCATATACGTGCTCTAGTGTCCGTGCTCCCACACCCCCATACACCTGACAAAAGGGGGCAGGGGGAGAAGAAACAGGGTAAGGGAGAGAGGGAGGAGAGAAAAAGGGAGAGAGAAAAAAGAAAAAAAAAGAGAATTCCTAAACAATAATTAGGGTCAATATTCATAATTTCACTTCTAAATAAACCTCCTAGATTTTGCAAAGGCCCTGGGAACTGCACCGCGCTTTATTGCCACCTACTTCCTGGTACTTCCTTCTGAACCTATCTCTGGGGTGTATTGTACCCAGCCTGCCCATATCTTTTCAAATTTCCCTTGTTGGCCCTTCACTACGTGGACCCATCTTTCAGCCTCCATTATTAAGTTAACCTCCTTCTTCCAGTTCAATAGAGTGGGGCAGCAGGTCTGTTTCCAAAAATCTTGGTATCAATAATTTAGCTGCATTCAGTAAATGTGGGGTAATGCTTTTCCTGTAAGATTTAATAGACCCAGGTGCCCTGTGAAATAAGAAGTGTAAAGGAGTAAATTCCATGGGTCTGAGAGTCAATTTCTCAATCCATGGGGCGATTGCCTCCCAGAATGGCTCAATCACTGGGCACGTCCACCACAAATGGAGGAATGTACCTTTCTGACCACAGCCTCTCCAGCACCGGGTGTCTACTACTGGATACATCTGTGATAATTTAACTGGGGTCCTATACCATCTTGTCATAAATTTGTATGCCATTTCCTGCACATGTGAGCTTATAGATGTAGAAAAGGTTGATTTAATCATTCTATTAATTTGTGTAGTTGTCAATACCTGATCTAACTCCCTTTCCCATTCTCTAACAAAGTAAGGAACTGTTACGTCTTGCCCACTAAGGACCAATCTATACATTTGTGACAGCAGATGTCTAGCATCTGACAAATGTACACACTGCTTTTCAAATATAGTAAGTGAATTTAAGGATCTTAATAGAGGTTTTATTTTATTAAAAAAGCCAGCCATTTGATGGTGTTTCCATTCCACTATAGGTATGTTCCCTAAGCTTGACACCAGTCCCGGTAAAGTTGACAGAACTCCACGCGGGGCAAACTTGCCACACGTGGTATCTCTGTCCTGACCCCATGCCCCCAGGTATCCCGTCTCCTCCCCCGGAGGGAAGCAAAGGTGATTACAACTTACCTGCAGCAGGCAAGGTGTTTTCAATGGCAGAGAATCAATTCCTTCTACTGAGAGGTCCGAAAAATGTTTTGGCAATCATCTCATGATTCTTGAAGGCATAATCCTTAAACTGGACTTTCCACTATGACTGAAATGAAGGCTCATTCTACCAGGAGAGTGACTTCATCCTTGGCAGTGTATGCCCGTATTTTAATGGAGGATATTGGTAAAGCTGCTTGCTTAGAGTCATCAGCTGCTTTTAATTGTTACTTGGTTGATGTGGCTGCTTCTTCAGCAGGTCCGTTTGGGGCCACAGTTACCTCTTTAGTTCAGGTTCTCCATTAAATACTCGAGCATTCAGTTCTGTGTTTGGTTGTCTTGACATCCCTTCCTCTAGTGTTAGCTGGCTATGTCCTATTGCAAGCTGACATGAAGAGGTCAGGAATACGGAAAACTGGTTTCTAATACCATGATTTTCTTTTCCTGGCCTAACTTTGGCCTAACTTTGTTGGCATACATTCCCATTTAGGTTCCTGTTGTAAGTTTTGATAATAAAACACTAGTAGGGATATCGTGCCCGTCTTTATAGACTAACTACAGGTGGTCCTATGGGGGTCAGAAGATGGAGAAGGACCCATAGTATGTTAGGCCGTTAAAGGAAAAGTAAAATGTTAGAACATTTTCCATAATATCATATCATACTTTTATCATTTGTAGGGATCACTAAAGTCATATATTATTGTTCAAATGACAGTTGTAGTTATATGATTATCTAATACCTGTTATCACCATAAATCTGAATTGTGCTCTCCAGGGAAAATTCAGTCTTTTTGTACTGTCATGCCAAGATATTCCTATTGCTTACTTTAGCACCAGGACTTTCCATTGATTTTTTTTTCAAGTGAAAAGCACTCTATGCTGCTGACCTTTTCCATAATACTCTGACAGGCTTCCATTCAAACTTTAACAGGAGCACTGATTGGAGACACAATTTACATTTATTTAACTTTTCAGGGTAATTGTAATTTGTCATTTGAGCTGTATTTCCTAATAAATATTCCCTACAGAGAGAATTATTCTGAGCCATGATCTCTTGGCATGACACATGGCTTTAGACGATACAATACAAATGATCTGTTTACATGGGGCTGTTTCTTTGAAAATATGTTTAGATTTTTTGTATATTTTTGTATATTTTTAAAACCCAAAATGCCTTTCTTTGTTTTATACACTTAATAGAACCTTTTCTTTGGAGGCAGGGGGAGACTATGCCTAACCCTAGCGAGTCCTGTTATTCCTGTAAGTGACCACAGGAGGTCACACTCACCAAGTTTATACTTTGCTCAGGCTTTGTACTTTTTTTTCTGGTTTATTTGTGTCTTTTGCCTTTTTCTCAGAAGTAGTATCTTATGTTACTAACATAAAAGCAAGCTATACAATGGTTTGTTTTGCTGAAAGCTATGGTAGATGTATAGAAATTCCATGTAACCATGGCTATCCATTTTGAGTTATCATAGGGCTGTAATCATACAAAAGCGATATTTAGCTTTGAATGAGTTTTAGAAAGTGAAATTACATCGAGTGATGCTTAAGGAGAAACACTTCAACATTTTCCATTTATAGTTATCACCAAACTTACAACATTAGCTACTAAGAATAGAGGTGTTGTTATTTTATTTTCTAAGGATGTGTCCTTTCATCTTGTTATACACTCATAGAATCCCACATTTTTAAGCGGACCTTCACTTTAAGACAGGCCATAGATAGTGTGACCACAGGTTACAGGAAAGAAAATCGCTTGATTCCCTCCCGCAAAGCTTATTGTGTTCTGCGGTGAGGGGACGCAAGCAGCCATCCCTGCCAGGAGAACACAGTGATTATTTTTAGTGGCTATAGCCACTGGCAATAATCACATGCTGAAATCTGACATGCTGGTTGTACCCAAGTCAATGGATTGACTTGGGTACATTTAGCCTGTCAATAGATGGAATGAATCTCGGCCGACACATAATAACTCGCACAGCAATATCAGCATTGTCCCACTGTGATCCACACAGTGGGTCCCATGAGGGCAGGGCTAAAAATAAAAACAGAAAAAAAAAATTCTGCGACTCCTATTTGGAGTTAAGTTCCGCTTTACAGGAGTAATATGGTTACAGACTACACTTTCACTTTATGACATCAGCATTGTAGCAATAGAAACAATAGTGATTTTTGACAGCAATTGATTTGAATGAGCTGCTTTGCCCACACAAACACATTATGAATGAAACGGCTAGACATGACCTAGCCTTAGGCTGCTTTCACACTATTCCATTGAAAAAAATGCATGAAAATGTGTTTCAGGTGCGTTTTCTGGTTGTCTGACTCCCAGCATGCACCTATGAAACATGGACATGTGAATAAAAAAACACACCAAAAACACAACTTCAGTGTGTTTTCTATTCACTTCAATAGGGAGCTGCATTTTTGGTGCGGTTTTGAAAAGCGCACCAAAAATGCAGCATGCAGGACTTTTAAAACCACAACTGAAATGCAACTTACCAGTGTGAGGAATTGCATAGGATTTAAAGGGATGCATTTTTCATGCATTTTCCTTCCACTTTTTTTTTAGAAAAACTGATCAGTGTGAAAAGGAAAGCGTTTTTTTAATCTAGAACAAAAAAAAAATAGAAGTCAGGAGCTACAAATCCTGTGGCTGCTTACTTTTAATTAAAGAACACTCACCTGTCCAGCTCCGTCCTCACCCGGGCTAGTTCTGCACTAGCCTCTGGGTTCCCACTGCCGGCATCTTTATTGTGAGAAGCCAACTGTGACAGCTTGCGGCTTCACAGCCATCTTCATACTGCGAATGTGCGAGGCGTGCATGGTCCCACAGCTTTCTGGGATCTGTCATGTCCCAGAAGGCTGCAGGTGAACAGAAACAAGCGGAAGTGGGAGTAGTACCTGTCAAAACTAGGTACCCACTCCCCTCCCAAAAATTGTGCCAAATTAGATGGGGGGTACTTAAAGTGGAATTTCCCCTTTTGGGTGAAGATCCACTTTCAGCGGTGGCTAAATTGCAACATCCCTCAGAAACTATCATGCCTTGGCAAGCCAAAGAGGAATACTAATCTTTACAGCTGGCCCTGGTGACGAAAAATATATTCAGTACAACCAAAATATTCGGTTACTCAATTAATCCCTATACATACTTTCAATTTAGTGGGTGAAGCAGTCATTGAAACACTTTTCTTAGTTTTAACATTATAGTGATTTCTACAAAGAACAATGGGACCATGTCACACTAACGATTCTGATGCTGTTGACAACCCACCACCAACATGGTTGCTAAGAGACCGGTAACCTTATATGATGTATATTCCTTTCTGGCTAAAGCAGTGACAGGTTGCCTTTTTCTGCCCCCTCACTAGTAAGCAAGGCTCTGCAGTATAATGCCGAGCAAGAGAGCAATGTCCTTTGAAGAATGGTGTCCGTCTTCTGTAGGTGACTTTGCTGTTGCTGAGGTGTCACCAGTGGTAGAACTGCCAACATGACATGGCCCTTAGCCTTGGTTCACATCTATGTATGCTCGGATGCATGCTTGTGCTTTACGCGTATTTCGTACAGGAAAGCCCATTCATTAGGATGGGCTGACCTACCCACGATAAATGCAGGGAAAGAAGTCCCTGACCCTTTTGTAGGATTGTGCTACAACATGTGGTTTGAGGAAGTGCGGATGCGTAGGGGTGCCATCAAGGCAATCTACTAAAGAGCAGCATGTTTCTGTGCATGTTGGGAAAGTGCACATCCCTAACACACATAGTTGTGAACCAAACCTTACTGAAGAAGAGAACTAAAGTCCAATCTCTCCTTTTAGGAAGGCTGCATATTTATCTTACTATAGGTTTAATTTAAACAGACTCGGGCACATCCAAGCATCTCCAACTTTTATTCTGCCATCCATATTGTGAGCTAGCTTTATTGCTCACTGTGGCTAAGGCTACACTGGTGATTCAATCTCTTTGCTGCTGAGAGTTTTTACTACTGGTTACTACTACATTCTGCACATCAGGCGCAGTCAACTAGCAAAGAGATTCAATCACCAGTGTAGCCCCAGCCTATGGATTCTGCCAAACAGAATCATAGCATGGACAAATGCAGGCCATGGTTTTCCTTGATTCCAAGCACTGCCCTCTGTAGTTCTCAGGAAAGTGGCACACGAAGAATTGTAAGACCAGAGGCTGCAGAATTGTGACATTTTAAAAAGCTTGCTAAATCTGACTACAACATATTATATACAAATCATTTTAAAAGTAAATTTGCAGGTCTATAAGACAGAAGCACAGTTTCACTGTCTTCCAAATATCATTAGAAGTTCATTGATTTTGCCCGTAGCCTGGAGTGGCTCTTTAAAGTAGATTTTTCACTGCATGACAGGTGCATTTAAAAATATCATGTAAAGTCTTACAGCCCAGGGAGTTGCACCTTTGGCAACCTACAATACACAGAGAGTACAGAAAAGTAATGCAAACCATTCTAATGTATTTATAGTAAAGTGGCTTTTGCGGGGCCCCAAGGACATAGTCATGTGATATTTTAGGGTCTGGTTACTAACCAGTTGGAAATGTCTGTATTTCCAACAGTGAGCAGCTCTTAATATAACCATAACAGGTGTCTTCTGTACATGTCATTGCACACAGTGCTTGGACTGCGTCAGACAGGTGGCAGTTCAGTGTTCCAGCTGTCAAACCACTTACTGCTCTCTGAACTAGAGAGAGGTCATAGAAGCCACATTTTCACCATCACAATATTAGATCTATGGCATTCCTAACTCTTTCTTCTCTTACAGAAATGTACTGATCACTCATTTTCATTATACACAGACAGTACATGGACAGCTATGCCCTGACTTGTATACATTTTTTTTTTATTGTGAGAATGTGATTAACAAGAACAATGGCCCAAACATTTAGCAACAAGTCAAATCATAAAAGTCAATAAACAGTATGTTAGTATAAGTTGAGAGAGACCTAACAGTGCTGGGTTTAGTGGTGTACATGAAGAAACATTTGAGTGGATGGCGGTCAGACTAGTAAGTAGCAAGCAAAGGCTAGAGGGGGAGGCTTCAGTTTTTAAGATTAATAATTGCAATTCAAAGTAAGAGGGCCGTGGAATGTCAATTGGAAGATCATTGGCTACTAGTCTGAGTAGATACCATTGAGTATACTGAAAGGATTACATTATAGATTGTTGAGTTTCTACAGGCAAGGTTTCAATAATTTCCCTTTGGAATCAATAAAGTTCTGAATCTGAATGAAAGGTTCCCAAATGTTGAAGAAATTCTGAACTCATAATTCCTTATGCAAGGAGGCCTCCACCCATTCCATGCAAAAAACGTAGGATAATTTAGCTATGGATAAAAAGATAGTAGGGGGTTCTAGGTAGATCCACTTATGCAAAATAGTTTTCCATGCCACAAGGGATATGATAGTAAGGAGTTGCTTGCAGCCCTTTGAGATTTTAATGCCCGGGAAAAGCTTGTATACTTTGTAAATGGGGCCCTTGGGAAAAGATGCCCATTTTCTATCAGCCTTGTTGTAGTTAATTAGGACAATGGGTATTACATCCTGTTGGTTAGTGAGTCAAAAGCCTGATCTTTCTACCTAATGCTCATTTACAAAGTTTGAATATTTCTCACGTGGGCTGTATGTCACCAGCAACAGAATCACAGCGGAGAAGCGTCCACTCCCTTGCTGGCCTGAAATGCAGCCAATTATCATTCGCTAGTAAGGCTGATGTCAGATGAATGGTTCCACTACTAGAAAATTTTCACCAAGGCCAGCAGTAAGATCCCTAAGAGTCTGCCTGTCTGTCCCCACGGAATCGCTCCCTCTCTAACTGAGGCTGCAAGATGAACCTTCAAGCAAGCGTTCAAGATTCAGCAGCATTCAAGTCAGCAACATCTTGCTGTTCCAGCTACTGAGGAGCCACCAAAAGGTAAGTGCTCTGTTAGGATTCCTCACCAGTGATGGCATTGCTATTGTGACAGGCCTTATGGTTACATTCACACCTTTTTCTGCAGTGCAGGATTTACGGTATGTTTTAGGCTATATTTATGTAAAAAGTCTGAAAATACAAAAGGTTTCACAATATTTAAAGCATGTAGAAGTGTTACCACCAATAACTATCGAAGATGTGCTTTGCTGGAAACTGTACTAATCAGGGGTTTGTTCCACATTAAAAAAAACACACATATATACAGTATTTATAAATATCCTATAGAGTGCCGTCAGCTGGAGGATCAAATGCATATATTAGCCAGCACACCACGGATCGTTGAATAACATCCAAATCTTTATTAACCACTTCAATACAGGGCATTTTCACCCCTTCCTGCCCAGGCCAATTTTCAGCTTTCAGCCCTGTAACATCTTGAATGACAATTGCGCGGTCATGCAACACTGTACCCATATGAAATTTTAATAATTTTTTCCCCCACAAATAGAGATTTCTTTTTGGTGGTATTTGATCACCTCTGCGGTTTTTATTTTTTGCGCTATAAACAAAAATAGAGCGTCACTTTTGAAAAAAAAACACAATATTTTTTTACTTTTCGCTATGATAAATATCCCAATTTAAATAAAATAAATGTCTTCCTCAGTTTAGGTGATATTTATTATTATTTATTTATTTCAGTTACATATATAGCACCGTCAATTTATGTAGCGCTTTATACATTGTGCATTCACATCAGTCCCTACCCTCAAGGAGCTTACAATCTAAGGTCCCTAAGGCCTATTTCACACGGGGCAGATCAGTCATGATCCGCCCCGTGAACATCCGCTTGCTCAGCGGGGATAGCTCCGCCGATCCCCGCTGAGCAGGAAGATGACAGGTGCATCGCTGCACACTGTGCAGCGACGGACCTGTCAGAGCGCCGCTCTCCCCTATGGGGGGATCGGATGATGACGGTCCGTAGTGTCCGTCGTCATCCGATCCGATCCGAAAACGGAGGAAAAAGTAGGTTTTTCCTCCGTTACACTTTTCGGATCGGAGCGGGTCGGATGTCAGCGGACATGTCACCGCTGACATCCGACGCTCCATAGGGATGACTGTATGTCCGTTTTTCATCCGAAAACGGATGGATGAAAAACGGACATACGGATCATCCGTGTGAAAGAGGCCTTTCTCGCATTCATACATACTAGGGACAATTTAGATAGGATCCAATTAACCTACCAGCATGTCTTTGGAGTGTGGGAGGAAACCGGAGGAAACCCACGCAGGCACAGGGAGAACATGCAAACTCCAGGCAGGTAGTTTCATGGTTGGGATTCAAACCAGTGACCCTTCTTACTGCTAGGTGAAAGTGCTATCCACTACACCACTGTGCCGCCCTTATATATATTCTTCTACATATTTTTGGTAAAAAAAAAATCGCAATAATAGCCTATATTGATTGGTTTTCGGCATGTTCAGGCCTTTCGCGTTCAAGGAGTATATCTGCATGCTGTCCATCCTCAACCAGGGTCATAGGGGAAGAAGATCTAGTAGGAAAAAACAGAAGAGGGAGCGGTGGGGGAAGAGACAGAGAAGGAGGAAGGGAAGTCCCCTGGGGTGGGGGGGATAAGAAAAAAGTCGGATAGGTAGGATATGAGAGTTAGGGTGAATAAGTGTAGAAGAGTGATCCAAGATAATACGAGAGTAGAGTAGTAGTATAGAAGCCCCGCCCCCCTCTGATGCTACGCGAAAGCCATAGGAATGTCCCTGTGCGTCAGAGGGGGGCGGGGTCACCTGGCGGCGTCATTGTGTGGCCCTGCCCTCAGTTATAAAAGAGCTGTCACCTGAGAGCGGTCGGTCATTATGGCGGGTGCCTCCCATGGAGGCAGATTGTAGGTGGCGTGCGGCTTTTTTTTTCTTTTTCGGTCCGTCGGAGCGCGAGAAAAAGAAGAGGACTCCATGGGACAGTTTTATTTTTTTGTTTTTTTAATAAAGGACTTGTCCCAAGGCGTGTATTGTGGTTTTTTTTACCATTTTCACACATTTTTTGTGAAATGGTAGGGGTAGCATTTCACACAGGGGGGCCGGGATCTGGGGGTCCCCTTGTTAAAGTGGGCTTCCAGATTCCGATAAGCCCCCCGCCCGCAGACCCCCACAACCACCGGGAAAGGGTTGTGGAGATGAAGCCCTTCTCCCCATCAACATTGGGACAAGGTGCTTTGGGGGGCTACCCCAAAGCACCCTCCCAATGTTGAGGGCATGTGGCCTGGTACGGTTCAGGAGGGGGGGCTCTCTTGTCCCCCCCTCTTTTCCTGCGGCCTGCCAGGTTGCGTGCTCGGATAATGGTCTGGTATGGATTTTTGGGGGGACCCCATGCCATTTTTTTTATTTTGGCATGGGGTTCCCCTTAAAATCCATACCAGAATTGAAGGGTCTGGTATGGATTTTGAGGGGGACCCCATCGCCATTTTTTTTTTAAATTTTGGCACGGGGTTCCCCTGTGGGGGAATCCCATGCCATTTTTATCAATGAACTTTTATATGTATTGCCGGGAGTCGGGACCGACAATTCATTATAGCCGAGAGTACTTTTAAATTACTTTTTTTCCTTTAGAAATGTAATTTTGCTCTCGGACTGTTGTAAACACGGGAAACATGCGCCACTTTACAGGCATACTATAGACACCACCAGGTTCGAAATTTAAAGTAATATTACACTTTTATTGTTTCACTTTAAGCATTATTATAATCACTGCTCCTGAAAAAATGGCCGTTTTTAAAACTTTTTTTTGCATTGATACATGTCCCCTGGGGCAGGACCCGGGTCCCCAAACACTTTTTAAGACAATACCATGCATATAAGCCTTTAAAATCAGCACTTTTGATTTTTCATGTTTGTGTCACATAGACTTTAACGGTGTTCGCATGTTCGAACAAATTTTTTGCCTATTCGCATGTTCTGGTGTGAACCGAACCGGGGGGTGTTCGGCCCATCCCTAACAGGCATTAATGTCTAAACCGCTAGCAACAAAAGGGAGTACACCCCTAAGTGAACATGTCCAAATTGGGCCCAAAGTGTCAATATTTTGTGTGTCCACCATTATTTTCCAGCACTGCCTTATCCCTCTTGGGCATGGAGTTCACCAGAGCTTCACGGGTTGCCACTGGAGCCCTCTTCCATTCCTGCATGATGACATCACTGAGCTGGTGGATGTTAGAGACCCTGTGCTCCTCCACCCTCCATTTGAGGATGCCCCACAGATGCTCAATAGGGTGTAGGTCTGAAGACATGTTTGGCCAGTCCATCACCTTTACCCTCAGCTTCTTTAACAAGGCAGTGGTCATCTTGGAGGTGTGTTTGGGGTCGTTATAATGTTGGAATATTGCCCTGCGGCCAGTCTCCCAAGGGAGGGGATCATGCTCTGCTTCAGTATGTCACAGTACATGTTGGCATTCATGGTTCCCTCCATGAACTGTAGCTCCCTAGTGCCGGCAGCACTCATACAGCCCCAGACCATGACACTCCCACCACTATGGTTGACCGTAGGAAAGACACACTTTTGTGCACACTTTCTTTGAACTCCTCACCTGGTTGCCGCCACACACGCTTGACACCATCTGAACCAAATAAGTTTTTCTTGGTCTCATCAGACCACAGGACATGGTTCCAGTAATCTATGTCCTTAGTCTGCTTGTCTTCAGCAAACTGTTTGTGGGCTTTCTTGTGCATCATCTTTAGAAGAGGCTTCCTTCTGGGATGACAGCCATGCAGACCAATTTGATGCAGTGTGCAGCGTATGGTCTGAGCACTGAAAGGCTGACCCCCTACCCCTTCAACCTCTGCAGCAATGCTGGCAGCACTCATACGTCTATTTCCCAAAGACAACCACTGGATATGACGCTGAGCACGTGCACTCAACTTCTTTGGTCGACCATGGTGAGGCCTGTGGAACCTGTCGTGTTAAACTGCTGTATGGTCTTGGCCACCGTGCTGCAGCTCAGTTTCAGGGTCTTGGTAATCTTCTTATAGCCTAGGCCATCTTTATGTAGAGCAACAATTCTTTTTTTTCAGATCCTCAGAGAGTTCTTTGCCATGAGTTGCCATGTTGAACATCCAGTGACCAGTATGAGAGAGTGAGAGCGATAACATCAAATTTAACACACCTGCTCCCCATTCACACCTGAGACCTTGCAACACTAACGATTCACATGACGCCGGGGAGGGAAAATGGCTAATTGGGCCCAATTTGGACATTTTCACTTAGGGGTGTACTCACTTTTGTTGCCAGCGGTTTAGACATTAATGGCTGTGTGTTGAGTTATTTTGAGGGGACAGCAAATTTACACTGTTATACAAGCTGTACACTCACTACTTTACATTGTAGCAAAGTGTCATTTCTTCAGTGTTGTCACATGAAAAGATATAATAAAATATTTACAAAAATGTGAGGGGTGTACTTACTTTTGTGAGATACTGTATGTGAGAAATAAGAGGGGGGGAACCCCAGTGGGGACTTCACATCAGAGCTGGTGTAACTGTCGAGCAGAAAGCCACCCTCCGGTTGGGTCAGCAGTATGGGCAGAGGCGGTCAGGGGGTGAAGCAGAACATGACGGTTGTCTTAGGACTCACGTGACCGCTCCAGGGAAGGCACCCGGGATCTTCTCCTGTTTCTCTGCGGTGGGCCCCAGGTGTGTGTGAAGAGGCCCGATCTGATGGTAGGACATGGGAGGAATTGGAGCCAGTCCGGGACCTGTATGGGGTACGATTCGAGGAAGAAGAACAGAGTCGGCAGTTCCGCAGGTGTATGCAGAGTAAAGGAAGCCGCGTCCCTCTGGAACGTAACTGCCAGCGGGTAACCCCAGTGGTAAGTACAGCCTCGTTGCTTCACCAGTTCCAGGACTGGACATAGGAGGGCCCCTTGTCGGAGTGTCGCCCGAGAGAGCTCTGGCAGGATTTTAATCCAGGGTCCGTCGTGGTCTACATCTCCATCTTCCCATGCGCCGCGCAGGATGTCCTCTTTCTGCGTGTAGCAGTAGAGTCTGCATACCACGTCCTGCTGTCTGTCCGGATCCGTCGACCTTGGGCCCAGAGCTCTGTGGACTCTGTCGAGCTCGAGCTGCACGGAAAGGGCCCCCAAGATCCTGCGGAAGGTTGCAGCAACCTTCTCCCCCAATTTCTCGGCACCTGCGGCTTCCGGGATGCCACGGAGCGGTAGTAGCGACCAAATGTCCTGGTCAAGTTGACTTGCACCTTGCAGATGTAGTGAGGTAGCTATCTCGAGCTGAAAGGCTGCCGGTGTCTCTGAGAAACAGACCGAGTTTGTAGAGGTGCTGGGAAATGGAAACCGTGAGTCTGGGGCCTGCGGCTCTTGAGTCTGGGGCATGGAGCCGCCACTCTAGCGCCCATGGAGAATCTCTGAATCTGTGAAAAATAATCCTGTATATCGCCTTTAGACACACTGGAGCGGGTCAGGTTGATGGAATCAGGTTGATTTAGCTGGGAAGGGCAGGGTGAGGCCAGGAGCTCTCAAAACGTGCGACTTTACTTGGCCATGTCCAGGCCATGCCCCTCTGCAATCACATTTTATCCCTAATGAATTTAGAGGCAAGGGAGGAAAACAAAATGGGATAGCCCATACCTGTAGGAGAAAAGAAAATGGACTCCAACAACCAAACACCATCCTAGGTGTGCAGAGAGACACATGCATCATGGACTCCAGCAACCAAACACCAGTTCAGGTGCAGCAAATGAGGTTCTGATGTCTCTAGTTGGAGAACTCCTCAGCCCCAAAAGACCACCAGAAGGGGCTCCCCACCTTGTTGGTGCATTTATCAACCTAAGATATGGGACTTCGTCTAGGAAAGGCTGAACCCAGATGGACACCGATACAGTTGGCAGGTAGGAACTTATCGCCACATCATTGTCTTGCAGGTGTATATCTTGAGGACAAAAAAGGAGTGGATATAGGGGCAGAGATATACCATATGTATGCTACCATGTTGGGGTCAGGAAACATATGTCTCACACTTCTTTGCACTGCAAATTTTCTTAGCAGTGCAAAAGAAATATCCAACACAGCTGAAATCCTCCAAATCTTCACTTTATTTGAAACAGCACTAAAGAGCAATGAGCTGATGCGTTTCTGCCTCATGGGACCTTAGCCATACTTCTTATGAGCAGGCCCTGTGAAGCAGAAACACATTTGTGGTTTTCTCTTTATGGCTGTTTCAAATAAAGTGACGATTTTGGAGGATTTACATTGTGCTGGATATTGCTTTTGTTATCTTCACTTTACAGCCCTACCTGGATCTGCCTGCCAATGGCATCCCTAGGGGGGGGGGGCAGAGGGGGCCCTGACCCCCCCAACATTATGCTGTGCCCCACCATGTGCCCCCCCAAAAAAAAAACAATTTTTTTTTTTTTTACAAAAAATTAATGTCTAAGAGGGAGAGAGTCCCCAGTCAGCTCCTGCGGGTGATTCCTCCCCCCCTCCCTCTGCTTGCTGACACTGCATAATGTGAGCACTCACACAACCACGGCCACCCGATCTGCTCCTTCCCCTGCATCCTCATTGGCAGGGAGAAGATCGAGTTGCAGGAAGGACTCCACCAGGACTCTCAGTTACTGAAAAAACAGACTGATTTCTCCCATCCTTAGGACAGGAGAATCAGCCTGTAAATTCCAAGAGATGCCAGACCAGAGCAGTCAATAGCAGGGGCAGGACAGCAAGAGGAAGCTGGGAAACCCCACAGTGGCAGAACACCAGGGCCCGGAGGCAAGACAACCTTTGCAACCCTGATAGTTCTTCCACTGCTTTGGATCCTTATATTTTCTTGGTATGCTGGTGACATATATATCTTTTTTTGTGCCACCCTGGGGGACCCCAATACAGTAGAAAGGGAGCCCACTGCAGACCATGTGAAAGGGCCGTTGTGGGGTCGTAGTAATGGGCCCCAGTATATATTTATATATCTATATATATATCTATATCTATATATATCTATAGATATCTATATATAGTGCCCCCCTACTTTTGTCCCTGTCCCCCCATGTGCCCCCCTTAAATATGAAAGCTGGAGACGCCACTGCAGCCTGCCCTTCATGTCTTTTTGGCTGTGCCCACTGCCTACCTCACATGCATGTCAAATCCATTTGTTGTTATATACAGTGGGCCTGGCACCTTGTGTTGCCTTGTGCCAGAACATGCTGTTTAAAGTGTATCTAAATCCAAAAGCCAAGTTGTAAAATATTGCAGTTTACCAATCCTTACATGTGGTGACTGCATTCGTTTTCTGTTGTAAGCCTCTTTCTCTTTATTTTCACCTGGTGATCTGGTCAGTGTGTATGATATTTTTCAACTTTAATGCTGGGCTCACACCTCAGCACAGAGCGGCTCACAGCAGGGGTCTGGTGCATCCCCATTCACCATTTCAGGTCCAATTTCAGACTGAATTTTTGGCTGAATTCGAACCTGAAACAGACCAGAAGACGCACAGGACTCCTGTGCAATTTGCACCGGAGCCTCCCTGGAGATGTGTGAATCGGCTTCATAGAGAGCCAGTCACAATCTCCTGACATGCGAAACCTGCATCCAATTCTCAGTAGTATGAACCCAGACTTAACTGACTAAACTGTCCAGAGAAAGTGTTAGTTAGAGGGTTGAGACAAACCATTTAACACTGACAGTGCTTACAATGATCAGCTTTTATTCATTTATGTAAAACCTTCATACCAAAAGGGAAAAAAGCTGTTTCCTGTAATTGCTTAAAAAGCGTTAGCTGGAGTACAGCTTCAATTTGTTAGTAAAGTACATCCAAGGCCGCTTTTACACCGTTTTCTGAAAGTGCACCAAATGCTCTGGTGGTCCCTGACATTCAGCTCTGGTGGTCCCCGACATTCGACACTTGTGTTCCCTGACATTCAGCACTTGTGGTCCCTGACATGTGGCTCTGGTGGTCCCTGACATTCAGCACTTGTGGTCCCTGACATTCAGCACTTGTGGTCCCTGACATTCGGCTCTGGTGGTCCCTGACATTCAGCACTTGTGGTCCCTGACATTCAGCACTTGTGGTCCCTGACATTCAGCACTTGTGGTCCCTGACATTCAGCACTTGTGGTCCCTGACATTCGGCTCTGGTGGTGGTCCCTGACATTTGGCTCTGGTGGACACTGACATGTTGCACTGCTTTACATTTATAAGGCTGTAACCTATCATACCGTGTGTTATGTATGGCTTGCTAGCTGCAGAATGAGGGGTGTGATTTATGTTGAAGTAGGCGAGTTCACATTTACATGTACAAGTCTAGTGCACCTCCCACATTTACTCCCATCCCAAGGATTCATGGGAAATGTAGTCTGATTACAGTTAGAGAGAGAGAAGAGGATATGATGCAATCGCTGTTCTAAGAGATCCTCCCTGCCAGAAAATGATGCATTTTTTTAATGACAAAATTGACTTCCCGAAAATTCAATCAGTCATATCTCTTAAACGGTAAGAAATTTCACAAATGTACTAATTTAGTGTTTTGTGTGTGTGTGTGGGGGGGGGGGGGGGGTGTACTAATGGGGGATTTTTTGAAAATCCTGGAATTCTGCTTTAAGATAGATAATAAGCCAAAAAACATATTTCTTATTTTATTTTCAATATAGTAGCTCCAGGACAGGACTCAGGAGGGCAAGAAATTAGAAAGGCCGGCGCACACACACATGAAATTGACTCTCACAGTGACACTGACAGCAGTGTGCAGGAGAACATAATGATGACACCTCACTGACATGACACGTCCCCACCTGAGTCACAGTGACAGTCTCTCTCCCTTCAGTCCACTCCAGTCTAAACAGCACTGACAGTCCCACTCCCGGCTTGGCTTCCTCCCATCCCGCAGACCCATACACGAGGCTCTGGCTGCTCCGCTTGCCTTCCTTATACCATGACATCACATGACATGCTCAGGCACTGTCTCCGCTGGCACCGCCCAAACACACTAGCAGGCACTCGGATGGTCTCGGCCATATCCGGAAGAGAACTGCTCATACGCAGTTTCGAGCCGTGTGTCACAGCCATATTTTTTACTGGCAACCTTTTATTGTCATTGCCATTTACTAACAGGTAGGCATGTGCAATTCGTTTCGTTCCGAATTCGTTTTTTAACGAATTTCGACAAATTCGTTAATTCGGGAATATCCGAATTAACGAAAACCCGTTTAACGAATTTTTTCCGAATATTCGTAAATTCGATAAAATTGGACATTCGTAAATTCGGGCATTCGTACATTCGTACATTCGCAATTTACATTCGTACATTCGTACATTCGTGCATTCGTACATTAGTAAATTAGTGAATTTGTAAATTTGTAAATTCGAAAATTCGGAAATCAGAAATAATAGTTAACTAATAATAACTTAACTATTAGTAATTACTAGTAACTTTTTATTTATAGGTATTGTAATTTGCTTTTAAATTTGGCTGTTAGTGAACGTAACACGTACAAATTTATCCGAAGTTATGAATGATCCGAAAAAACGGAATGGAACGTAATGAATTAATAATAATAAATAACAATAATAACAACTTTTTATTATTATTATTGATTATTAATTTGTTCCGTTCCATTTGTTTAGATGCAGCATTCGTTTTGGATAATTCGTAACTTCGGTTAAATTTGTATTTGTTACGTTCACTGACAGTCAAGTTTGAAAGGAAATTACAATACCTATAATTTAATAGTTAGTTACTATTTCAGATTTTTGAATTTTCGGGTTTTTGGATTTTCAAACTTCGAATTTACAAATTTCCGAATTTTCTAATTTACAAATGTACGATTTTACGAATGTATGAATTTACGAATGTACAAATGTAAAAATGTACGAATGTACGAATGAACGAATCTACAAATGAACGAATGTTCGAATTACGAATGAACGAATGTACGAATGTACGAATGAACGCATTTACGAATTTACGAATGAACGAATTTACGAATCGCGATCATAACGAATGACCCCAAAAACGAAAAAAATAATAAACTAATGAAACGAAAATAAACGAATTTTTTTGGTTGTGCACATGTCTACTAACAGGAGAGAAAAGCCCATTTTTTTACTTGCTGCCAGTAAAAATACTGACAGTTGGCAACATTGCATGATAAGAACAGAGCAGAAATTGTCTGCAGTACTGCTCCCGATGTAGTAGAGTTTATCTAAGGTGATCTGAAGTTACAGTTCAGGTTCTATTTCGAAGACACCCAGCTACTTGGAGCTGCACCCAGGATACTTGTGATGTATGTGCGTACATTCATGTAATGTTGAGTTGTTTTGGCAATTAACATCAATCGAGCAGAGGTGGACACAGCTGGCTTCTTTATGTTGCCAATACTTGTTGGAAAGTTGCTGTAATATAAATGAAGTATATGGAAACATAGAAAGATTGATACCTATTTATATGTCAGCTTCCCTCGCACCACACATTATCTTTCCGGTATAGTTCAGTGGGGAGATGAACAACAATGTTTTTCCTTGGGATTTGGTGTGTTTCAATATTGCTGGAGTTTTATATAATATACCATTAAATGGACATAGGAAATTAAACATACAGACAAGCCAGATGTTTCGATTTGTCTATTGTGCACAACTGTATAAAAGACATACTGCATAGGAGATATTTAATGATGAACTGGGGGTAAACAGATAAATGTACAGTAAAAATAATATAACTATTTGACTTGCCTAAGGACTTCTGTTTCTGTCATACCAGTCCAATAATCCAGGCATGCCTGTCAAAGAGCATAGAAAGTTTATGGACCTCCATATAGATTTCATTGCAGCTAAGCAATGCAGCGTTGACTTAGACCTGCTTCTTCTGTTTGGTTGGACAGTAAAAGAGCAGTAGCACACTGAGGAGGTCATCCCTGCATGTTTAGTGTTAGTTTAACAGCACTGTTTAAAATAGTATTAAACATTCAGCATTTTTCAAGTTTAGCGCATTAAAGCATAGTTCCAGCCTCAAACATTTTTTTTTTTTAAAGTCAGCAGCTACAAGTACTGTACTCATTTGGAGGACGTATCCTAAAGTAACCCTACCGCATAGCACTGCAGGGTCTTCTTAAAGGTTCTAGTGCTGTGTTTGCTGTTCATCTTATACCATTACATCCTGTGGCAGAGGATCGTACGGGTATTGTTCCGATCAAGTCTGTGGCAGAGACTTTTGTTCGTGCTACGTACTGGCTGCTAGGTCATTGAGAGGAACCTATCCAGGCGGGCAAATATTCAACTCTAAAGAGATAGGATATTCATCAACAAGATCTAAATTGCTAATGCTACACCAAGAAAAGGTATTTGAACTTCCCTGCAACTCTCCTTCTACCTCTTTCCTGCTACTTCCTTCAATTCATGTTTATTAAAGCATTGGAAAGATACTCAAGTGTCCAATGCCTACATTGTATGGTGATAAACTCAACAGGACCCTAGACCCGGTTCCGGTGAAATAGAGGTAGTGAAGGTGATGGTAACAGCCCGCAATAAACCAGCAGCTCCACCGAGAGTTAGTGCTACATGTGGGGGCATCATCCGGATTTGTTAGCCGTCAACCTCCCGCAGCCCTGAGGAGTGTTTCACCGGTAGTTTACGTTGGAACAAATTTCTGGACTTTGTCAATTTTTGGAGAGAGGAAGGGGTTAAAGTGCAGGACTTTATTTCTGACTGCGTAGGCTGTGGGTGAGCAGTAAAAGCCGGGGAGCTACGTGATTAGAAGAACAAGTGGAAGGAGCTTAACCCACTTGTTGCCGCGTGGGACGCATGTGTGTGTTTGGCGCCAGAGGAGAAGAGAGGCCTCATGATCGTGCTGAAAAGATCAGAGTGTGGCCATGTCTTCCTTTTTGTTGATACCGCCAACTATGGGACCTTGTATGTTCCCTACGAGTACCGCTGTGGGTGCTATGCTGACCGCAACCTTGCTGACAGATACCGACATTCGTCTGAAACCGCAGGGGAAGTTTGTTCTCTACACAGTTGGAGACATTGAAGGGCTGGGCATGCTTTGCCATAAGTGTGAAGGACTGGCCATACATCTCCGTCCATTTGTTCGTTGTTTGCGGTGCGGAGAATATTTGTTCATAGTGGAGCAGCCTACTATGTCGCCTTGTGCTTATCGGATGGACTGGGCTACAGATATTGCTACAGTGGAAGCTGCTACTGTTGCTGTTGGAGAACAACAGTCTGTGATTTCACCTGTTGCCACCGAGAGTGTTACTGAGGGAGATACCGCTGTTGCTACTTCATCAGCAGACATCATTTCCACGTCCACTACGCCTATCCCCGTTGCACCTGTCCAGAGGAAGGTGGGATATGTAAAGGCTTCCCGCGGCCGTGGTCGAGGCCTACCCCAGAGACTACCCGAACCGGAGCCGGAGAAATGCATGGATCCGGGGAAGTCCACGTCAGGAACGGGTGAGAGATCAAAGGGGGACATATCTGGGACTCTGTGTAAATATTTGCCGCCGGAAGAATTGAGAGACTCAGAGATAGATTCCATGTCAGATCTCTCCGGTGATGATGATTTGTTTGAGACAATGTCACAGTAACTATTGTGGGCCCAGGGCGAAGATGTTGCTTCTGCCTTAACTTTCTCAGAGTGGACAGCTATGGACTCTGGGAAGACATCACCCTGTGTGGAGCCGCACAGTACTACTAAGGACACATTGTCCAAAGTTGCTAAATTGCTTTCGACACCCATCGGGTCTATGGTGAGTAAATCACCGAACTCTTGCGTGCTTCCTGGGCTGGGGAAAAATAGACCTTTGCCTAAACTTGCATGTTTACAGAGAGTGCTTTCCAAACGTGTTGCCACAGAATATGGGCTGGAGTTTCCTTATGTTCCTCAGGAGATCATGCAGGAAATTGAGGCCAATCGGGAACTGTGGTACAGTGAAGCTGTTTGGGACTATTTGTCTGTGCCAAAGCCTTTCCGGAAGACTGGATGTTCTGTTGCCATGGACGAACGCTTCAGTGGATGTTTCCTACACTGGAACTATGGTCGGCACATCTATGCTGACAAGGTGGTCATTTGCAGACCCGGAAAAGAAGACATTGTGTACTTTATCACCACAGTGGATAAACTGGGAAAGAAACTGACATTGCCAGATCCTCGGTTTTATTGGTGATTATGAACAAAGAACTCTGGGGTGTATAGTTAGAGAGTGTCAGTGTTTAGAGATCTTCGCGATCAAGAGATATGTTCATCTCAGTGTTTCTAAAATCCAAAGACTCTGTTATAGCTGGATTTTCTCCATTAAAAATAGGGATGGACTTCTCAAGTTACTTTAGTTCGTTTTATTAAAAGGAAAAAATATATAGGAAGAGAGTGTCATTCCTCTTTTGGAATGAGACTTTGCTCCTAAGCTGTTTAGTAAGGATACTGTATATATTTAGTGTGTGTCTAACTTCGTTTTTTCCAAGAACAATTGGATCTCCTATCAAGCTGTTAGGCTTTTCAGCTAGATAGACAGTGGGGTTGTGACAGTCGTAATGTGATTTTGTTTGCGGATGTGAACATGTTGTTTTATAAATGTTGAAACTGTATTACCGTATTTATCGGCGTATAACACGCGCCTGCGTATAACACGCACCCCAAGTTTAGGAGAGAATTTTAAGGAAAAAAACTTTTAGGAGGGAAGTTTAAGGAAAAGAAACTTACATTAAAATGCCCATCAATGCAGCCTCATCAGTGTTCATCTGCAGCCTTGTTAGTGTCATTGCAGCCTTTTCAGTGCCAGTGCAGCCTTGTCAGTGCAGCTTTGCCCCAGTGCAGCCTTGTCAATGCAGCCTTGTCCCCAGTGCAGCCTTGTCCCCAGTGCAGCCTTGTCAGTGCAGCTTTGCCCCAGTGCAGCCTTGTCAATGCAGCCTTGTCCCCAGTGCAGCCTTGTCCCCACTGCAGCCTTGTCAATGCAGCCTTGTCCCCAGTGCAGCCTTATCAATGCAGCCTTGTCCCCAGTGCAGCCTTGTCCCTGCAGCCTTGTCCCCAGTGCAGCCTTGTCCCCAGTGTCCATTCCTCCTGCCGCTGCCGCTGCCGTCGCCGCCGCCATACACATGGTAGTAGTTTTAAATATGGCGCCGCGGAGTTCGGGAGAGACTCAGGCGCCGGCGGAAGTGAACGAACGCCGCCGAGATACACATAGCCGAGGGTTCTCGGCTCTTTCCGGCGCCGCTCACAGTCCCGCCCAGTCCCGCCCTATGATGGACATAACACAGGTCCAATGGCGGGACTGGGCGTGACAGTGAGCGGCGCCGAAAAGAGCCGAATACACCCGACTATGTGTATCTCGGCTCTGTGATTTCGGCGGCGCTCGTTCAGCACCGCCGAGTCCCTCCGAAGTCCGCGGCGCCATATTTGAAACTACTCGCTATGTAAATGTCGGCGGCGATCGCCAACATTCACATAGCGATAGCGGGGGTCGGCGTATAACACGCACCCACGACTTTCCCCTGATTTTAAGGGGAAAAAAGTGCGTGTTATACGCCGATAAATACGGTATTTCTATACTTTCTTTTTCCTTGCCCTTGTCCAAGTTTTAAGTTCAAATACCTGCTCTGCGACTTGGGAGTTATTTTTGGCAGATATTGAGGACAACGTCTATTGTAGTGGGGGGAGTATGTAGCGCTGGTAGATTTTCAATCTATTGCTTATAGGTAAATTTAGTAGGTTATCTGTTCACATGTAGTCAGATTTGCCTCTGTTCCAGCTTGGCTGAGTTGCATGTAGTTTCGCACTGTGCCTGTGGGTGTCGTTGTCACCATGGGTCGGTGTTGGAAAGGCAACACACTGAAGTGTATGAGTGCTCCTCTGTCCCGGGGATAACCCAGTGGAGGTGGTCCTCCGAGTTGCATTCTGGGAGAGGGTATTTATGGAACAGACGCCATGTTCTGGGGTTCATTTCATTCCACCTGCTGGCCCTCCTGGCCGACAGGTATGTGCTAGGAGTACTACCTCGTGGTCCTCCGTCCGGGAGGCCCACATAGCTGCAGCGTGTGGGTGGCCCCAGAAGCCTGTCTGGGGCCTACCACAGTGGCAGAGGAATGGTCCTGGGCTGTCTGTCCTATAGGGAAGAAGCTGGACAACTGAGAAGATCCCAGGGGAGGACCCGTCATGGAAGGATCATGCAGAGTGCTGGTCTGCAGAGGGGCCTGGTGACTCAGTTGGAGGACGTATCCTAAAGTAACCCTACTGCATAGCACTGCCGGGTCGGCCTAAAGGTTCTAGTGCTGTCAGACTTTACTTACCAGACCGGTGAGTCCGCTTGGGCAGAGGGTGGTCCCCCGTACGTATCCAACTCGCGGCCCCTGGTAGAATGGACAGGAGGCACGGGAGTAAGGACTGGTAAGAGAGCCTGATGAGGGATCCAGGTGCTGGATGGAAAAGGAACTTCAAGCAGCAGATGGTGAACTGGAACACAGGCAAACAGGTGCTGAGCAGGAGCAAGCAGGCAGGTCCGGGTACAGGCAGAGTTTGGCAACAGACAGGCAGCACGGTACAAAGGAGCAGGCAGAAGAAGGGTCAAACAAGCCAAGGTAGGGTACGGGCAGCAATCAAAGGAGAGTCAGAGGCAAGCCGGGTCGCAAGCCGGGTCGTCAGGAGATCAGGAACACAGGAACACTGGAACAGGTACTGGGAAGCTAAGGAATCGGGAGCTGATGATCAGGCAGCACCGAGCAGAGTGCATGGCAAACCTAAATAGGCCGATTGACGCCAAACAGTTCGCGCACGTGCACGCCGACGCTCACAGGCCCGCACGCCAGTACATCGACCAGCGCCTGCAGGGACATGCACAGCAGCACGCACAGGAACGCGTGCACCAACGCGCCCCGGCGCGCACCAGCACCGCGACCAGCCAGGTGAGCTCTCTGACAGTGCCCCCTCCTAAAGGGCAGCCTCCGGATGCCCAGCTGAGCCAGCTTGGAAGCACGGACGTTCTTAAAAGACCGTAAAAGTTCGGGGGCATGCAAATTGCTCTCAGGCTCCCAGCAGTTGTCTTCCGGCCCATACCCCTTCCACTTGATGAGATATTGAATTCTGTTGTTCCTCCTTCTGCAATCCAAGATTGCCTCAACCTCAAATTCTTCTTCATCATTAATTATGACAGGTTTAGGTGGGCCGGTCCTACGGCCAGTAAAGGGATTCGGGACAGCAGGCTTCAACAGAGACACATGAAATACCGGGTGTATTTTTAAAGAATCAGGCAGATCAAGCTCATATGCGACATCATTTAACTTCCTCTTTACAGGGAAGGGACCCATGAATTTGGGGCCCAATTTCCTTGAGGGACGGGCCATCTTTAGGTTAATGGTGGATAACCACACTTGGTTGCCGGTTTCCAGAATCGGTTCTCCACGCCTCTTCCTATCATACATCCTTTTGTTGTACTCTTGAGACTTGGCCATTGTTTCCTGCAAAAGTTTATTGTTAGAGGAGAAAAAAATCCATGGTTTCAGCAACTGCAGGAACAGTACACTCGGGTAATGAGCTCGGCAAGAAGGAAGGATGAAAACCGTAGTTAGCAAAGAATGGCGTTTGGTTGATAGCTGAATGCAATGAGTTGTAACTAAACTCTGCAACAGGTAGTAGAGAGACCCAGTCATTTTGCGAGAATGCAGAGAAGCAGCGAAGGTATTGCTCTAGGGTTTGATTGGATCTCTCTGTTTGCCCATTTGTCTGGGGATGATAGGCTGATGAGAATGCCAACTCTATTTCCAGGGAATCACAGAGAGCCTTCCAGAACCTCGAAGTAAATTGGACTCCGCGGTCAGACACAATACTTGCTGGGACTCCATGCAGCCTCACCACTTCTTTAACAAAAATTTTTGCGGTGTCCATGGCCGAGGGTGTGCCCTTCATGGGCAAGAAATGTGCCATCTTGGATAGCCTATCGATGACAACAAAAATGGTGGAAAATCCCTCCGACGGAGGGAGTTCTACGATAAAGTCCATCGATATCCTTTTCCATGGTCTCTCTGGAATGGGTAAAGGTTTTAGTAGGCCCCAAGCCTTTGTCCGGCTGTTTTTGCTTCGGGCACAAGTGGTGCATGAGTCCACATAACTTTTGCAATCCCTGGACAGTTGAGGCCACCAAAAGGTGCGCTGCACCAACTCTATAGTTTTCAACACGCCAAAATGTCCAGCTAATTTATGGTCGTGGCAAAGTTCCATCACCGTCACCCGTAAAGGTGCTGGGACTACGATTTTATCTTCATGCCAAAACAGGCCGTCACTCAGATTGGTTTCAGGATATGGGGACATTCCCACAGAGGCTTGTTTTATCCGGGTCAAAAGGTCCACTTGAAGGAGCAAAAAGTTTCCAGAGGGAAGGATCGTGTCAGGAGGCAGAGTTTTTTCGGAATCCAAAAACATACGCGAACCTGGTCTATAGGTTATATGGAATTGAAATTGGGAAAAGAAAAGTGCCCATCTGGCTTGCCGTGGTCTCAATCTTTTGGCTGTCCTCAAATACTCCAGATTTTTGTAATCTGTATACACCAAGATGGGATGAGCAGCACCCTCCAGAAGGTAACGCCACTCCTCCAGAGCTGATTTGATAGCAAGAAGTTCCAGATCTCCCACATCATAGTTCCTTTCTGAGACTGAAAGCTTGTGTGAAATGCCAGTGGGTACAAAAGAGCTTTGGCACCTTGCCGCTGAGACAGAACCGCTTCAACTGCTATTTCTGAGGCACCGACTTCCAGGACAAAGGTAAAGCAGGATTAGGGTGTTTCAGGATGGTAGCCAATGTGAAAAGCTCTTTAAGTTTCTCAAAAGCTGTCTGGGCCTGAGGAGTCCAAGGAAATCGGGTTCCCTGCTTGGTTAATTTGGTTATTGGGGCGATTATGGCTGAGAACCCCTTAATAAACTTCCGGTAAAAATTAGAAAAGCCGATGAAGCGTTGCACACCTTTTTTATCCACAGGCGCAGGCCAATCCAGGATGGCGGACACCCTCTGAGGGTCCATCTTGGTGCCATCCACCGAGATGATTAGACCTAGGAATTGGATGCTCTGGAGTTCGAATTCACATTTTTCTAATTTTGCATAGAGGCCGTGTAGTCTGAGCTGGGTTAGGACATTCCGGACATGTTTGCGGCGATCGGCCAGTGAAGAGGAGAAGATCAGAATATCGTCCAGATACACAATTACGTACAAATCCAGGTAGTCACGGAAAATGTCATTGACAAAGTGCTGGAATGTTGCAGGAGCGTTGCAGAGGCCAAAGGGCATGACAAGGTACTCGAAGTGCCCAAATCGAGTGCGGAATGCCATTTTCCACTCGTCCCCTTCCCGGATTCAAATTAAATTATAAGCTCCCCGAAGATCAAGCTTTGTGAACACGACTGTGGATCCCAACCTTTGAAAAAGTTCAGGTACTAAGGGTAGAGGATAGCGGTTCTTGATAGTTATCCTATTCAATTCCCGATAATCTATGCAGGGACGTAGGGAATGGTCTTTCTTTTCGACGAAAAAGATGCCCGCACCGGCTGGAGAAGTAGAAGTGCGGATAAACCCTTTTTCCAAGTTTTCGTCGATGTAGGTTTTTAGTGTGCTTAACTCCTGCTCAGTTAGCGGAAAGATTCTTCCGAAAGGGACCTCAGTTCCCGGTAGAAGCTCTATAGGGCAGTCATAAGGCCTGTGCTCAGGTAATGTTTCTGCTCCTTTCTTGCTAAATACATCTGAAAAGTCTCGGTAGGGTTCAGGAATGGACTGTTGTAGTTCCAGATCTGAGTCCATACAAAGGAGAGGAGAGGTTTCAGTAGAAGACCTGTACAGGCAGTGTTGTTGGCAGTATTCGGAAGGAAAAGTAACTTCCCCTGTGGTCCAGTTAATGCTGGGATTATGGACTTGCAGCCAAGGTATTCCCAAGATGATGGGAAAGAGGGGAGAGGAGATGGCATCCAGACGAAGGAGTTCCTGGTGATGGGTGCCAATGATGGCCAGTAAAGGGACGGTCTCTTGGGTGACTGGGCCAGAACGAAGGGTAGAGCCATCTGCCAGGTGTATTGTAAGTTCTTGGGTTTTAGGTTGAAGTGGAATACGGAGATTGGCAGCGAAAGTAAGGTCGACGAAGCAACTACAGGCACCGGAATCAATGATGGCCGTCACTGGGGTAGTCCCTCCTGGAAGCTGCAAAATGATGGAGAGAGCAAGGTGAGAACCGGTCTTAGGTACAATAGATGCACAAAATGAAGAAGCAGGAAGGCACTTACGCATCTTGTTGGGGCAGGCCCTCACGTAGTGCCCGGGTTCACCGCAATACAGACAAAGATTACGGGCTCGTCTATGCAGTTTTTCTTCTGGAGTCAGTGTGGGACGGAGCAAGCCAAGCTGCATAGGCTCTGGGGCGTCCAGAGCAGGTGCGGTGGAGATGGGAGGAAGCTGACTGACCACACTGGGAACCTTAGGTAGCATCCAAGTAGGGCGGAACTGGTGAGAAGACCTTTCTGCCCGTCGTTCCCTCAAACGACGGTCAATCTGCATGGACAGGTTGATCAGTTCATCCAAGGAAGGAGGTATCCCAACACGTGCCAGCTCGCCTTGGGCAAACCTAAATAGTCCGATTGGCTCCAAACAGCGAGCGCACGCCAGTACACCGACCAGCGCCTGCAGGGACATGCACAGCAGCACGCACAGGAATGCGTGCGCACCAGCACCGCGACCAGCCAGGTGAGCTCTCTGACAAGTACTGTGTTTGCTGTTCATCTTAACCATTACATCCTGTGGCAGAGGATCGTACGGGTATTGTTCCGATCAAGTTTGTGGCAGAGACTTTTGTTCGTGCTACGTACTGGCTGCTAGGTTAGTGAGAGGAACCTATCCAGGCGGGCAAAGATTCAACTCTAAAGAGATAGGATATTCATCAACAAGATCTAAATTGCTAATGCTACACCAAGAAAAGGTATTTGAACTTCCCTGCAACTCTCCTTCTACCTCTTTCCTGCTACGTCCTTCAATTCATGTTTATTAAAGCATTGGAAAAGATACTCAAGTGTCCGATGCCTACATCGTATGGTGATAAACTCAACGGGACCCTAGACCCGGTTCTGGTGAAATAGAGGTAGCGAAGGTGACGGTAACAGCCCGCAATAAACCAGCAGCTCCACCGAGAGTTAGTGCTGCACAAGCTTTATAAAAGAAAAATAATAATAGTAAATAAATCCAATGTACAAACGGGTATTATCAGCAAAGGGGCCAACAAGAGTCCTGGTGGAATTGTGCACCTATACCTGGGTATAGTATATAGTTATTAATAAAGATACCTTCAGATGAAAGTTGCAGCAAAGTTCAATTGTAGGGGCCCCTGGGGATGATCGCGATGCGGTGTCCAACATAAGCAGTGATGGGGAGTTCCTCAATTCCTTGCACAACCAGCCTGGAATGCAGATTCTCACCAGACGAACTCATGTTGTGGTACTGGAACTCACTCAGAGTCAGTCTGCTCTGCATCTTAGTCCCCAGTAGTTTCTAATTTGTCATACAACAGAACCTCTAACTACCAGAAGTGGCTGCTTAACCGGATGCTTAACCTGGCACTAGCCTATGCAGGTTATTGAACTCCAAGCTAAAACTAGCGATACAATCTCAGACCAGAAGGGACAGAGTTAATGAAAACAAAAATAATTTATTAACAATCATTTATTAGTGTCTGTTCTAGGTTCTTCTGCTGCAGTCTCAGCTACTTTCCTCTGCATCCCACTAAACTCTGGGATATAGTGGGCGGAATAGCTTTGACCCGGGGCAGCATTTGCATGCATCTTTAGCTAATGCCTGGTCAGGAAAGTGAGTGATCAGCAGGGGGCTCAAATGGGTATAAATAGGCTGGGGCCTGAAACAGCTTCCTCTTGTAAATCGGGGAGTAAGACCCAGCTGAGGGGCTGAGGCATTCCTGGAAGACTACCTGCAGCTTTGAAGAATTCTTTTTTGGGGTTCCATCTCCTGTTTGGGCTGGGGGACCTCTAGCCTAGCTCCCTGAAAGCAAGCAGAAAGCTTATATGAGGATCCAGGACAAAGGCAACAAGTACAGAAGCTGACTGGCACAGCAGGTGGCAATAAAGTTTACACAGTGAGTACCAGAGACTTTTCTTCGCACTCTTTTAGCAGTACATCCTGGATTATACATCTATTGGGGTGTTCCTGTTTGGAATCTAGTTACCCTGGTTCTTACCCTGGTTGTTACCCTGAAGGAGCTAATCAGGGTTAAAGTCCTCCATTACAGTTTTGTTAGAAGTTTTTGGAGTATCCCAAGGCTCATCCTCACCCTACCCCAGTTCTTCCAGCAAATAAACTGCAAAAAGAAATTTACAGACTGTTCCCGGGTCTGTGCTACAGGTACATCAGTGTCAGATAGCTCACCTGGCTGGTCGCGGTGCTGGTGCGCACGTTCCTGTGCGTGCTGCTGTGCATGTCCCTGCAGGCGCTGGTCGGTGTACCGGCGTGCGTGCGCGAGCGCCTGTGAGCGTCAGCGTGCATGTGCATGCGCTGTTTGGCGCCAATCGGCCTATTTAGGTTTGCCATGCACTCTGCTCGGTGCTGCCTGATCATCAGCTCCCGGTTCCTTAGCTTCCCAGTATCTGTTCCAGTGTTCCTGTGTTCCTGATCTCCTGACGACCCGGCTTGCCTCTGACTCTCCTTTGTTCGCTGCCCGTACCCGACCTTGGCTTGTTTGACCCTTCTTCTGCCTGCTCCTTTGTACCGTGCTGCCTGTCTGTTGCCGAACTCTGCCTGTACCCGGACCTGCCTGCTTGCTCCTGCTCAGCACCTGTTTGCCTGTGTTCCAGTTCACCATCTGCTGCTTGAAGTTCCTTTTCCATCCAGCACCTGGATCCCTCATCAGGCTCTCTTACCAGTCCTTACTCCCGTGCCTCCTGTCCATTCTACCAGGGGCCGTGAGTGGGATACGTACGGGAGACCACCCTCTGCCCAAGCGGACTCACCGGTCTGGTAAGTAAAGTCTGACAATCAGACTTTTTTCTCCAGTGGTTTCCAACCACCCTATAGATATAGATGACTACAACGCGGTCATCCAGTTCTGGGAGGGCATGTATTGATTGTAGCTATATGCCCAATACATGCTCGGCCATTTTAATATACAAGATGGCTTAAATCTGCAACTATCAAATAATGTTTGGAAAGATGCTGGCATAAGCACTGTACTATATATATATATATATATTTGTGGGTTTGTTTGCCTGGGACAGGATGCATGACTTATGATTCATAACCAGATGGCCTGTTGACCCGTGTTAACTCATGATGACATATCTTAGAGGGTCACTGACTTGTATAAACCATATATCGCTGACTTGTTTAATTATATTCATGATATTACTATATCCCTTTACTAATCACTCCCCCTCCCCTATTGTGATTGGTAAAGCTGAACCAAATATAAGCTGTGTACATGCCCAATAAAGTAGGCATTTTCTTTGAACTTACTCGGTGTATCTTGTGTTCATTTGAAAATGCCTCCAGGTACCGGGGGTCTTCGGTAGTCTGCAGTATTAACCATTGGCTGGTCTGTCATTAAAACCCCTTTAAATGGAGGCACTTGCTGAGATAAGGTGATCACCTGTGGTAAGGTACCTTTTTGTCTCTTCTTTAAATTGTTTTCTTGCCTCAGCTCTGATAAAACCTTAGTCTCTTAAATTTAATTAAGAAGGGAGACGGACCATGCCTTATAAGTGGCTATTGGTAAGCCCGGCTTTTGGTAAGCCTGTTAAGAAGTTTAATAAGTAGTACTACACTCCTTTTGGGAAGGAGGGAAAAGTGTTAATAAGGCAATTACTACCGGGGCCCGTAAAGTCTGTCTTGCTCTATCTTGCTTTTCTTGTCTGTCGCATTGCATAAAGTATAAGATTAGAGTATAGGACAGTCTGTTGTGTGAAACACGGCTGTAAGTTAAGGCAGTCCTACTTTCACTGTGATAATGAGTCAGAAATAGGGACAAAGTAAATTAGAAATTTCCCTTGCTTATATCCAAATATCGTGGGATATACTCCCAGAACCCCGCCCCCCTGCGCGCCCTCTCACAGTAGACTTGCAGAATGTTTGCAAAGAAAGTTGATCTGAAGTCATGCAATGCAGACTTGTTGCAATTCTGCTACAAACGTGTGAAGCCTGGCAAGTCTAGCAATAGCTTAGCAAGTAATTTTCAAACTTGCAGCTCAATTGCCTGCTATTTTGGGTACAGTGATGCATGACCGTGCAATTGTCATTCAAAGTGCAACAGCGCTGAAAGCTGAAAATTGGCCTGATCAGGAAGGGGGTGAAAGTGCCCAGGAGGCAAGTGGTTGAAAAATGTTGTGTATAGCATTAACTCAGGGGTGAGCCACTTGGGGATCAGATTTTTATGATTTAGTAATTCCTATACACAAGTTTTTATTAGACTCATAAGCAAACATTGAAGTGAAACTCCCAGTCGAAATTGTTTTCTTAAAGGTTTGGACAGAGCGTTGAATCGCTATAACTTCTGTCAGGTTTTTAATTGCTCTCTGTGTTCCAGTTTTTACCATTTTCCAGTGTACACAAAACTAAAATAATAAAATTTGGCTGCAATTTTACTCTAATACAAGTTATACTGGTAGTAAAGATGAATAGACTGGGACGAGAGCCAATGTAACTGAGGGCCGTGGATAATTAAGGTTAAGACCATACATTGACTCTGAAGTTTTTGTTAAAAGACTTAAGCCCTGTTGTAGCCTCCTCATTTTCAACAAGTGATTTACATTCTGCTAAGCTTTTATTCTTAGAAACCAATCCACCAGTTTATGGCTTTTTTTTATCTGTCTATACAGTCTTTTGACTATCCTAGTGTTAGAAACACTTAATAAATTTAAGAAAAACCATCATGCAGTTGAAATGTATAGTCCTCCTAAATCCAAATATTTATTTAAACATGAAATAATGTATCACTGGCAGCGAATCAATCTCTGTATTTATTTTCCTGCTCACAGCTCCAACAGATGTGGACAAGTTGTTAGCAGGGTTAGTTGTATTTAATGAGGACCTCTTGCATACTGGCCTGGCGTGGGCTTGCCTTTAGAAATAAAAAGATATATGACATTTCCAGAAGCAGATTTCCGCTAGACTATAATGTACAGCATAGTTTATAGCGATGTACGGTCATGCATGATATCAGCTGTAGACATAAGCTGAAAACTGAAATGTACATTGGTAACCCACTGAACTATAATGTGGAGTAACCTGGAAAAAAATGGGAGTAATCTCTGTAGGTCCAACCTGATAATCTTTCATTTGTAGACTATATCATACATATTACATGCAGCTTCTTGTGAACCCCATAACTTGAGTTGAGAAAAGTGAACGTGTGTGGTCAAACAAATTTATAGTGTAGATCAGCAGGGTTTGAACTGACTGGGGTTGCTTATCCTGTCTTAGTTTTTATTCTGAGTGGAAACCTGAGAGTTTAACTCACAAGAAACAAAGAGAAAATTACTTGTTTCCCTTATTAATCGAAAAAGGGGAAACAGCTATATTTAGGGTACCCAGGGTGGATAAAAATCGATTATTATTTTTTTTAAATGAAGCTTTACATTTAAAGAGCACCTATCATTTCAGATCCATCATGGTAGCGCCTGTTAGCAGGCATCTACTCACCTGCTGCCACCACTTCCCCCATCAACTGCGGATCAGAGGAGGAGCTGCTGCAGGACAGAGATGACAGTTGCTCTTTAAAAATTATTATTTAAATTGAGTTGATTTAAATCAAGCCTTTTTACTAGTGATTTAAATCATGAAATTGTGATTTAAATCAACTTGATTTAAATCAAATCTACCCTGAGGGTACCTAATCCACTTTTATCCTAACAGGGGCTAAAATCTTCATTGCCAAGGCCTGGAAACAACCCAAGGTTTCAATAACATCCACTAAAAGAAAAATCTCTTGGATAATGAGAAATGCTCAGAAAAGATAGTAAGCACTATCCTAGATACATCTAAAAAATTTTAAGCGATTTAGGAATCATGGGCCAAATATATAGGCATATCTCTGCTGTCTGGAAACAACGGATCCTGAATATCGGAGAGAGCATCTTAGAGGCTGGCGATCCTGCCCTTTCTCCTCTCTACTCTACCTTCTTTTTTCCCTTTTCTTCTAGTCTTCTCTTCAATCCATACTATCTTTTAATGGGTCGCATTAATCTGATCTAAGGTCTATCCTGAAAAACCAGGCTCAGAGTCTTTCCTAATGCCGATGTTTCTACCTAGACTGGTCCCTTAGAGGGCCCATAGAACTTTTACATCTGGTGTCTCAGTGGTTACCACAAGATGCAAGTTACACAATGAAATGGGTCGGTAGAGCCTCCGACTTGCCCCAGACACAGTTTTCTCCCATAGGGGGTGTCTGGGGCGAAGGGGACTCCCTCCACCCACCTGTGTTTTAAATACTTGCCTTTATATAGATGTTAATAGAACCACATGACGGCATTAATCTTTGCCACACAAACCTGGATAACTCAAACTTTTGTCAACAATGATTTGTACTCTTAATTTTATTTTTCTGTTCTGTTAATTTATTGAAAATCAATAAAAGCTTAGAAACGAAGAATTGAAAATTACTTTTTTTTTTAAATACTAAAATGCTCCTGGTTGTTCCACCCACAAACAATTGCTGCCTCCATGATAGCACATGTACCTCCTGAAGCCACATTCACAGTTATTTATTTCCTTAAAGTAGAGCCTAACTGCATAACTGTAATTTGATGCATGTACTATATTTAATAAACAGTTGACATTGTTCCCACTTACTATGACGCTGTTTTCACCCCTTGTTGCACATCAGCATTGCTGCATCTTCTGCAGCTTATTTATTTTCTGTCCAAATGTACGCACCAGCAATAGTTGCACATTTTTTTCTCAGAGGGATTTTAGATAGTGACAGCAGTAGACTCGTATTTGCATAGCCACTTTTTGTCTCCATTGTGAAATTGTATGACAGCGTGTAATCGAGGAAGATAAGGACAAAGTGTTGTCAATCTATAAGAAGAAGCCCCTGAACAGCGACTTTTTATGGCAGGTTTGCCAGGTATTATTTAAATGAAAGCTAATAATTTAGAAATATTAGGAAATGGTTTTTGAAATAGCATTAAAGTATTAAAGCATATATGATGTTTTAATAAAAAGAGTTTTACTTCTAGTTTAAGCACCCAGAAGACCTTAAAGAGGTTGTAAAGGCAGAAGGTTTTTTTATCTTAATGCATCTATGCATTAAGATTAAAAGCCTTCTATGTCCAGCAACCCACCTCAGCCCCCTAACACTTACCTGAGGTCCCTTTCTGTCCAGCGATGTACACGGGTGTCTCAGCCCTCCCAGATTCTCCTTCCTGATTGGCTGAGACACAGCAGCTGCGCCATTGGCTCCCACTGCTGTCAATTTAAAGTCAGCTAGCCAATCAGGGGAGAGAGGGGGCGGGCTGGGTTGGTGGCTCGGTGTCTGAATGGACACAAGGAGCTGTGGCTCGGCCCGGGTGCCCCCATAGCAAGCTGCTTGCTGTGGGGGCACTCAACAGGAGGGAGGGGCCAGGAGCACAGAAGAGGAGGATCTGGGCTGCTCTGTGCAAAACCACTGCACAGAGCAGGTAAGTATAACATGTTAGTTATTTTAAACTAAAAAAAAAAAACAAGACTTTACAATCACTTTAAAGTGATTGTAAATCAACCCATTCCGTTTAAAATAGAAAAAATTTGTGTATAGATATAAAAATCATTATAAATATAATTTCCCCCCTTTTTTTATAAGTGATGACATACCCTTTGTTCTCAGCTGCATAAGAGCTAGGGGGAGGAGAAGCAACAGCACCCAGATCTTCTCAGTAAAAGGGTGTGCAGGGGGGGGGGCAAGTCTGATCATTGCAGGACAGCAGGCTGAGTTTCCAGCACAGCTAGAGAACTGACTACGGTGTGTTCTTCTGCTTAGTGTTGTCAGTTTTTAACAGGAAAGCAGAGGGACTGTCAGGAACATTAGGGATTTCACACAAAGGAAGCAATACAAAGGAAAGAGCATACTTTTTCATACAAGTACACTGTGCAGCAGGCACATATCAGGTATATAAAATGTTTAGGTTTACACTCTTTAAAAAAACAGGTATAGCATTAACAGTAAATCAGCCAGGTCTCAATCTGAGTACTATGTCCTTCCCTGCCCCTTCTCTCAGATTGTGATGCAGCCAATAGGGAGGCAAGGAAAGCTGAAAATAGGCTACACTGGTCCTAGGAAGAGATCTAATTACATATTAATGTAATGCAGTGCCCAGTTTTTAAGGTAACCTAGGTACTTTACAAAAGATGTAAATATACATGGGGGCAGCGGTTGTGTGTGACTAGAAGGGTACAGGTGTAATTTAGTGTGGAACCAAATTAGACTGGAGGAAACGTGGGTAGTGCTTATCGTGATGTGCTCCCCTCTTCTGTGATTCTTTTTCAGTTTTTGATTATGTTGAGAGGGATTAGACCCCTGTCAGGTTTTTTTTGCTGTCTGTGCCCCCCCGTTAAGGAGATTCACCCTCTCTATTTGTCATGTTTACCATTATCATTGAAAGTGAAAGTAAAAGAAAATCCCAAATTTTGGCTTGTCCCCAGAAAAGCAATAGGGGAACATTTTTCAATGGGGACACTAGTTCTGATGGCCTGGGGGTCCCCCAAGAATTTCCCTTGATTTGCAGGGATTTTCTCTTATTTCCTGTTTGGCTATTGGAGAGGAAGTGAAGGGAAATCTTTGTAATGGAACACAGACAGACAACAAAAAAAAAAATCTGACAGGGGTTATAACCCTCCCTTACTCTGTCCAAAATGATTATATGCATCAACATAGGCGTGAGCACGGGGTGTGCCAGGACACACCCTAATCCTGGGGGGTTCGGCAACCAGTTGATTGTGGTCTACCCATTGATCTCTGGCAGGTAACAGGTAGACCGCAATCCTTTCCTGCCGACTCCGGAACCTGGAAAACAGGAGGAGCAGTGGGGGTGGCATTTACCGGAACCAATCTGTATTTTCCTCTTGCAGCAGTTGAAAGTAGGATTTTCCTCCTCTCCTTTCTGCCAGCATTGTTACCACAGGAGGAAAATGCAGGGAATCAGTAGCAGTATGTATGCCAACCCCAAAAGTGAGACATCAGTGGTCTGTTTAGGTGTCTGATGTTTCACCAAAGCCCCCAACCGGGCACCTTATATAATTGTAAAAAAAATAATATTGTAAAAAAAAAAAAACTGAAAAAAAAAAATATAATAAAAAGAAAAAACTACTGACACCATCCACTGCCCTACTGACACCATCCACTGCCCTACTGACTGACGCCACCCAATGTCCTACTGACACCAATCTCTGCCCTAATGACACCATCCACTGCCCTACTGACTGATGTCATCCACTGCTCTACTGACACCAATCTCTGCCCTACTGGCACCATTCACTGCCCTACTGACACCAGCCACTGCCCTACTGACACCATGCCCTACTGACTGATGCCATCCACTGTCCTACTGACACCAATCTCTGCCCTAATAACACCATCCACTGCCCTACTGACTGACGCCACCCAATGTCCTACTGACACCAATCTCCGCCCTAATGACACCAACCTCTGCTCTACTGACACTGCCCACTGCTCTACTGACAGTGTACATATATAATACGATTTTAAAATGTTTGTGTACATTTATTTATACAGTAAGAGTGTGTCTGTGTGTATATATATATATATATATATATATATATATATATATATATACACACATATACATACACACACATACACAGTGTGTATATATTTATATCACACACACACAAATGTGTGTATGTTTTGGGGTGAACACCCTAATTTAATAGACTGTGCACACCTATGTGTATCAAATACATTTTTTAAATATAGAACTTTTGTTTAATAATAATGGCTGTGATTTCATCTGCTTTATAAGAATGCCAATGGAAAGCTTTGTAAAATTCCCAAACAAGTGATCATATACAATGATGTGAATATTCATACCATGAACAGAAGGTATTTATAGAAAATACGGTATATATTTCCAGCTGCTGGCTCTGAAATATTTGGATCTGCACTTCCCCACCAGACTTTATTGCACCCGCTGAATCCAGATGGATAGCTCCTTATTCTTTAATAGTAATACTCTCCTTTACTACTAAGGCTTTGATATATTAATATACCTTTCAGAAGTCCCTAGAAGAAGTGATGTCAGACTTTAATTCAGCATTTTCACTGGCCAAATACTAGTTTCAGATGGTCTCATACATAAATTACTTTTCCAAAAAGTTAACATTCGCCTGTTTACATTGTACGTGAATGCTGAGTATTGTCATTGTTTATGAAAACATATCTTTATATCGTTATCCATCTCTGGCCTACGGTCTTCAGACCTATTAATCTTATTAGAAATTTCCCTCATAATGAACATCATTAACCAATTGCCGACCAGCCGCCGTCATTTGACTGTGGCAGGTTGGCACAGCTGCGCGAATCACCATAGGTGTACGTCGGCCACTTTAAGAGCAATAGCAGGGCCCCGCGCGACATCAGAGGGAATGCGCGTGGCCAGCGGCTGCGACGTCCACCGGCCCCCCGCGATCGCTCCACAGAGAGCCAGAACGGGGATCTGTCAATGTAAAACAACAGATCACTGTTCTGACAGGGAAGTAGAGAGAGATCTGCTATTCCTAGTGACCAGGAACAGCGATCTCTTTCTACTCTCAGTCAGTCCCCTCCCCCCACAGTTAGAAACACCTCCCTAGGGAACACTTAACCCCTTGATCGCCCCCTAGTGTTAACCCCTTCCCTGCCAGTGTCATTTATACCATAATTAGTGGCTACTTTTAGCACTGATCGCTGTATACGTCACTGGTCCCAAAAAAGTGTCCGATCTGTCCGTGGCAATATCACAGTCCTGCTAAAAATCGCTGATCAATGCCATTACTAGTGAAAAAAAAATTATAAAAATAAAAATACCATAAATACATCCCCTATTTTGTAGACGCTATAACTTTTGCGCAAACCAATTAATATACGCTTATTACGATTTTTTCCTAACCAAATATTATGTAGAATACACGTTGGCCTAAACTGATGAAGACATTTTTTTTTTTGGATATTTATTATAGCAAAAAGAAAAAAAAATGTTTTTATTTTTTTATTTTTTCGTTTATAGCGCACAAAATAAAAACTGCAGAGGTGATCAAATACCACCAAAAGAAAGCTCTATTTGTGGGAAAAAAAAGGACATACATTTTCTTTGTGTAAAATGTCGCATGACCGCTCAATTGTCAGTTAAAGTGACACAGTGCCGTATCGCAAAAAATGGCCTGTCATTGAAGGGGTAAATCCTTCCAGGGCTGAAGTGGTTAAACAACTGTTATAATACATTTTTTGTTCATTTTTAATTCCCTGCCTAAGAGTAGTCACTGCAGGATGTCTGCTACTACATATGCCAACCAAAATCCCCTCTTCTTTGTACCTTATAAATACTTACTCCATGGTGCTACAGCACACACAATATTTTTTGTTGTTGTTGCAATGTGGGGTTATTATCCTCTTGCACAATTCCCAAGCTGAAGGACAAGTGTACCCTGTTTGACAGGGTAATTGTCATATATACATTTCAGACATAGGTGGTTTCAATACTACTATCAGCATAGCTTTGAGGGCTCGTGGACACAGTTGTACGTATAGGGGTTGTACAGCAACCAAAGCCTCCCTTGGCTGTACAGCCCTCTAACTGCCATGTGTATAAACCCTTAAATTGGAAGGAAAGTGCACTTTTTAACCTGTATCTACAGGTAAGCCTATAATAAGGCTTACCTGTAGATATAGTGAATATCTCCTGAACTTGCACTGTTTAGAAGATATTTACACGGTATGTAGCCAGTGACGTCACTGGCGCATGTGCTCTGAAGGAACAGCATATCGTACCATACGTTCAGAGCTCCGTGCCGGGACCACGACATCATACAGCCGGAGCCTATGAACCAAGGTGGAAGACCAGGTGAAGATAGAAGCACCGGGGAGTCGTGACTGCGCTGCACTGGAGGGCTCCGTGTGCAGGTAAGTCTGTCATAATGTGCTAGTATGCAGTGCTAGTATGCAGTACATACTAGCACATTACAGCATAACCCCACAGGGGGCCCAATTTTTTTTTTTGGGGGGGGCGGTTTACTTTTGCTTTAAAATCATGTAACTACATTGGCTCCACCCTTGTGTCAAAGTAGGGATATCGTCAAGGGTCTTTAAAAATATACTGGGGCCCTAAATTCCTGGATTTAGGTCTTTGGCCTAGGTCTAAATCATTAAGGACTGTGGAAAATTTTGCATTTCATTTGGAAATCAAGGTCCCAGAGTCTGGAGAAGAGTGGAGAGGCACTGGATCCAAGTTGCATGAGGTCCAATGTGAAGTTTTCACAGTCAGTGAGGATTTGGGGAGCCAGGTCATCTGTTGGCCCACTGTGTTTTATCAAGTCCAAAGTCAGCGAAGTCCTCTACCAGGAAATTCTATACCACTTCATGCTTCACACCTGCCCCTACTGCCAAAAGTACCAATACCTGGTTTAAAGATCATGGTATCACTGTGGTAGATTGGCCAGCAAACTCGTCTGACCTAATCCCCATAATGAATCTGTGGGGTATTGTTAAGAGGAAGATGACACCAGACCCAACAATGCAGATGAGCTGAAAGCAGCTATCAAAGCAACCTGGGCTTCCATAACACCTCAGCAGTGCCACAGGCTGATCGCATCCATGCCGCGCCGCATTGATGCAGTAATTCATGCAAAAGGAGCCCCAAACAAGTATTGAGTACATACTATAATGTACATGGACATACTTTTCAGTAAGCCAATATTTCTGTATTAAAAATCCTTTTTTTTTTTTTATTGGTCTTATGTAATAGTCAAATTTTCTGAGATACTGAGGTACTGAATTTGGGTTTTCATTAGCTATAAGCCATAATCATCAAAATTAAAAGAAATAAAATGCTTGACATATATTACTCTGAGTGTAATGAATCTATATAATATATGAGTTTCACTTTTTTAATTGAATTATTGAAATAAATGAACTTTTTGATGATATTCAAATTTTATGAGATGGACCTGTATATATACACTGTATATATTGTGGGAAGATTAGCTTGTGGGGAATCACCTTTTCTGAAGGATAGACAGCAAAGGGGCACTTTCTTTAAAAGCTGGCGGATGCCAAGTTTATTTACAGGAGGTTTGCAAAATAAAAATAAACAAAACAGTAAAGTAAATCCTTGCCGTCCGGCGCTAACTAAACAAACAGTCTCCTCTCTAGACAGTGCGGGGCTGGTCCCCGTCACCCACAAAACACGTGGTAAAGCAAACCTTTAGTCCAATAGCCAGAGCTCCTCTCACTCAGGTTCCTTCCTGAGTCTCAAAACCAAAGCCCTGTTGAGCTCTCTTCCTGGTTATTTAAAGTCCACCTGAGTGTGGGCTCAAGTGGACCAGAACATCCGGACCGGGAACCCAGCCTGCCACAGAGGCTGGAAAAACCCGGGCCGGATTCCGGTTCAATCCCTAACAGAACGAATGCAAGGTGAATTGTAGCGATTATCCACTATATCACCTTGCATACTATCACATATCTTCCCCCTCTGCTCAAGCCCCTGTGGCTGAGCAATTGGCCCAAGCATACAGTGCATGCAGGAGAGGGCATCTGCATGGTTTTGGAGCTTGCCCGGCCTATGCTCTACTGTAAATTTAAAGGTCTGTAGAGCCAGGAACCATCTTGTCACGCGGGCATTTTTCTCCCTGTTGTCACACATCCACTTTAGGGGAGCATGGTCGGTGACCAGCTAAAATGACCTCCCCAACAAGTAATACATCAGGGACTCAAAGGCCCATTTAATAGCGAGACACTATACAACCGGGTGCTCCTCACCATCTCTGTTCTGGGATAGTACAGCACCTAGGCCCACCTCAGAGGAGTCTGTCTGTACCACAAACCCCTTTGTGAAGTCCGGGGTCACCAGCACCGGTAGTACACAAAGGGCCTGTTTTAACTTCTGAAACGCCTCCTCGGCTTCAGGATTCCATTTGACCATGAACCTTCGTCAGGTCGGTTAGAGGGATGGCAATAGTGGCAAAGTCGGGTATAAACTGTCGGTAATACCCTGTAATGCCTCGGAAGGCCAGAACTTGTTTCTTGTTTACTGGATGGAGCCACTTTTGAATTGCCTCAATGTTATTGGTCTGAGGCTTGACAAGTCCCCGGCCAATAACGTACCCATGGTACTTGGCTTTCTCCAGGCCTATGGCACACTTTTTTGGGTTGGCCGCGAGACCCGCTTCCCTAGGGGAATCTACCACTGCTTGTACCCGGGGCAGGTGTGATTCCCAATCTGGGCTGTGGATGACCACATCGTCCAAATAAGCAGCTGCATACGGGCAATGTGGTCTCAAAGTTTTGTCCATCATTTGCTGGAATGATGCAGGGGCCCAGTGCAGACCAAAATGCATCTGCTTGTACTGAAACGAGCCCTCAGGAGTGGAAAAGGCAGTCTTCTCCTTGGCCGATTCAGTTAGCAGTATTTGCCAATAGCCTTTCGTTAGGTCTAGGGTTTTTATGTAGCAAGCCTGTCCCAACCTGTCCACGAGTTCGTCGACCCGAGGCATGGGGCACTATGGGGCTCGACCACTCACTGTGGGACTCTTCAATCACATCCAGCTCTAACTAATTTTTTATTTCTTTCGCAAATGCCTCTCGCCTGGCCTCTGGGATTCTATATGGCTTTACATTTACCGAAACCCCTTGTTCTGTCACTATGTCATGCTGGATCACCTTGGTCAGTCCGGGTAAGGGGGAGAAAAAGTCTCTGTTTTTGTGCAAAAATGCCCTAACATCACTTTGTTGTGCCACAGACAGAGAATCCGTTATGGGGACCTCTGGTGTCACCGGTACCCGGTCCGTTGGAGACGGGGAAGCGGCCAGTAAAGTCTCTCTGTCCTTCCAGGGCTTTAAGAGATTCACATGATACATTTGGTGTGGTTTCCTTTTCCCTGGCTGGTAGACTTTGTAGTTTACCTCCGCCACCTTTTTTACAACCTCAAAAGGAACCCTGCCACTTGGCTAGGAACTAACTTTCCACCGTGGGAACCAGTACCAACACTCTGTCCCCAGGGCTGAAAGTACGGACCTTGGCACCCCGATCATAGACCCTCCTCTGAGCCTCCTGGGCTCGCTCCATATGTTCTCGCACCAAGAGCAGGACAGCTGCGATTCGATCCTGCATCAAGGAGACATGCTCTATGATGCTTCTATGGGGTGGCCTCTCCTTCCCAAGTTTCTTTGGCGCCATCTAGCAACCCCCGGGGATGTCTACCATACAAAAGCTCAAAGGGGGAATAGCCTGTGGATGCCTGTGGAACCTCACGTATGCCAAACATGAGATATGGTAGCAAAAAATCCCAGTTTCTCCCATCTTTGTCGACCACCTTTTTCAGCATACTTTTCAAAGTCTTAAATTAAATCTTTCGACCAGACCATCAGTTTGGGGGTGGTAGACAGAGGTACGGAGATGGGAGATTTTGTATAATCTAAACAGTTCCTTGGTAACCCTGGACATAATTGGGGTACCCTGATTGGTTAAGACCTCTTTTGGGCTCCCCACTCGACGAAACACCTGGACCAACTCCTTGGCGATAGCCTTGGCAGAGGTGTTGTGCAAGGGTATGGCCTTGGGATAGCAGGTCGCATAATCCAGGATCACCAGAATATGCTGGTGACCCAGGGCAGATTTCACAACCGGACCCACGAGGTCCATGCCAATCCTCTCAAAGGAGACCTCGATTATTGGTAGAGAGACAAGGGGGTTGCGAAAATGGGGCGACGGCGCCAACATTTGCCACTCGGGGCACGATTCGCAGTACTCCTTGACATCTGCATACACCCCAGGCCAGAAAAATCTTTGGGCGATTCTCTCCCTGGTTTTTTCAATACCGAGATGTCCCCCCATTACATGACCATGGGCCAGGTGTAGCACCACCCTGCGGAAGGGTTTGGGAACCAGTAGCTGGTCTATCTCGTCCTCTCCACTTGATACAATAAATTGTTTTTAATGGCCATGTAGGGGAAAGACACCCCCCAGTTGGGATCTACGGGTTCCCCATCCAACATCTTAACGTTTTCCCTGGCTCTCATGAGGGTGGCATCTCGCAGTTACTCGGTACAGAAGTCCTATCTCCTGACCTCTAAGTTGGGTACCACATTCTGGCTACTCTCATTGTCAGGGTCAGAGGTGTTCTCCTGTTCGTTGCCCTCGGGCTGGGAGCTAGATTCCAGGTCCTCCAGCTCCCCAGCCATGACAGGGAAAGGAAGAGGATTTCCGGCTTCCTCGATCCCACCAACAGCATCCCCTTCCCTTTGGCAAAAAGTGTCTGGTGAGAGTTCCCATGCTTCCCCAGCAGACGGAGCTCTATCTGCCAGGCTCCCTTTGCTCTCCCATATATTCCAAAAATGTGGAGAATCTCTCACCATTAAAGCTTCATGAAGCAGTGAAGGTACCACCCCCACTGAATGTGTTGCACGGCCCCAGGGGGTATCAACCTCAACCACCGCTGTCTAGTAGTCCCAAGTGTCCCCATGGATGCAAATTACCCCAATAGTACTGGGGTGTAGTTTTGTGGGTTTCACACAGTCATTCCTAACTAAGGTCACCCCAATACCAGAGTCTAGCAAGGCTGTGAGTGGCTTTCCATCCACTGAAATAACACACATCTGTTTTTCTACGCGACTCTGACATGATGCAGTACATGCGACCTGTGCAAACAGAGAAATGCGTCTTTTCATAAAAGCATAATCACATTGCATAGGTTCATCGTCTATAGGACAGTTTGCAGTGTCAGGTGTCAAAGTCAGGTGTCATCACTTCCGGCCGCGGCCGAGACTGGAAGTACTGGGATCTGTGCTGTTCATTTTATGCTGTACATGTAAGTTACTATGTTGTTTTGAATAAACATGTTTTGAATACTACACAATGGGGATACTCCTTTCTATTGCATGCCTCCACCCAACTTGCCGAACTTGAGGCCTTCCATTGGAGATTTGCCAGACCTGTGACGATTGGAGGAGACAGATCGATTGATGGTGTTTCATCCACTTCCTGATTGCAGGCTCGACTTGACTCTAGGGGTCTTTGCTAGAGGTGAGAGGCTGGGGGAAACGTGTGGTGCACCACGGAGTACGGTTATTAAGAGGAATCTGTCACCTATCATCGTTTGCACTTGCACTTTTTTCATCTATTTTTTGCACAACTGTTTTATGAAGACTCACCTTTGTTCACGTTGGAACTGTATTACATTAATTGGATTGACTTGTGGCTATTTTTATAGCGTTTCTGCACTTTTTTGCACTTTATGCGATTTTTGCTATTGCATGCGACTTATTTATCTAATGCGATTTTTCTAAATCTTTTCTAAATTTGTGATTTTTTTCATCTTGATGCACTTTTAGACTATTTTTGGATTTATTCACCTTCATTTGAATTGTCTATTCATTTATTTGATGTCATATTTCATTAATTTCACTGTTATTTATCCGATGTCACTTTTTATGACTTTAATGGATGTTTAGTCACTTTATTTATGTGACTTTGCTCTGTAGGCATATGCACTTTACTTGAAGAATTGGATTATGTTTATTTTATCACATTAATGCACTTTGAGTTATCTCTATTTACCTTAATATGCCCTAATGCATGGCAATGAAAACACCGTATGTGGCCTACCCCCAGTCCTCTTAACGGCCCCAAACACCTTCCTGGCTTCTTTGGCCAGTCTCCAGGTCTAGGACCCACAGTCTCATCAGCTGTAACAACAGTCCTATCCACCTTCCCTATGCTCTTGAACCCGGAACAGTCTTACTGCTGGGCGAACTTGCACCCCTAGAGACACCGAAGTGGGGCATAGATGGGTTCACCAAGTCCTCCGTGGCAGTGTACCTTTCTACTAGGTCTACCAATTGGGTTGCAGTTTTGGGGTTCCCTTGTCCGACCCACTTTCTCAGGGCAGCAGGGAGCGCACGCAGATACCGGTCCATTACCACACGCTCCACGATCTGAGGGCTTGTCAAGGTCTCTGGCTGCAACCACTTCCTGGTGAGGTGGACCAGGTCAAACAATTGTGAACGGGGTGGCTTGTTGCTGGAGTAGGACCACTGATGCACGCGCTGGGCCCAGACTGCTATGGTGACACCCAAGCGTGCGAGTAGCTCTGTCTTTAGAGTCTCATAGTCCTGGGCCTTAAATGGTTCTAGATCAAAATAGGCCTTTTGGGGTTCTCCTGTTAGAAATGGGGCAAACAGACCCGCCCACGGCTCTTTTGGCCATTCCTCGTGGACAGCAACTCTCTCAAAAGTCGCAAGGTATGCCTCGACATTATCGGCGGGTGTCATTTTCTGTAGGTGGTAGGAGGCACGTATGATCTTTGGTTCCACTGGCACAGGAGGTGGGGACCCCTTTTTCAGTTCCACTAGAGCCTCTGCGAACTGCCGGTTCATCTCCTGCTGGGCCTCTGTTGTGCTGCAGCGGCCTCTGTGATTTGCCGGTTCAGCTCCTGCTCGGCCGCCTGTTGTGCTGCAGCGACCTCTGCGACTTGGCGGTTCATCTCCTGCTGGGCGGCATGTTGTGCTGCAGCAATCGCCTGTTGTGCTGCAGCGGCCTCTGCGACTTGGCGGTTGGTTTCCCACTGAGCTGCATTGGCCTGTAGCAGGGCCTTTATCATTTCCTCCATCTTCAGAAATTGGCCGCTGATTAGCTCGTGGGGATCACCTTTTCTGAAGGATAGTCAGCAAATGGGCGCTTTCTTTAAAATCTATGGATGCCAGGTTTATTTACAGGAGATTTGCAAAATAAAAATAAACAAAACAGTACAGTAAATCCTTGCCGTCCATAGAGTTGCCACCTCATCCCTTTAAACCCGAACACCTATGAATTATACACGTTCTGAGGCTAATTAAATGCAGATAAGGCACAAAGTGAGTTTAATTACCACCTTAATCAGCCACAGAACCTGTGTAATTAATATGTGTTCGGGTTTAAAGGGATGAGGTGGCAACCATAGCCGTCCGGCGCTAACTAAACAAACAGTCTCCTCTCTAGACAGTGCGGGGCTGGTCCCCGTCACCCACAAAACATGCGGTAAAGCAAATAATTTTTAGTCCAATAAGCAGAGCTCCTTTCACTCAGGTTCCTTTCTGAGTCTCAAAACCAGAGCCCTGTTGAGCTCTCTTTCTGGTTATTTAAAGTCCACCTGAGTGTGGGCTTAAGTGGACCAGAACATCCGGACCGATACCCAGCCTGCCACAGAGGCTGGAAAAACCCGGACCGGATTCCAGTTCAATCCCTTACAACAGAACGAATGCGAGGTGAAATGTAGCGATTATCCACTATATCACCTCGCATACCGTCACATTATATATATATATATATATATATATATATATATATATATATATATATATATATATAAATTATGCTTTCATTTCTGTTTTAAACTGAATGGGTTGTTTTACAAGGTGGGGTTCACATATACCCTGTTACAGCTTTTATGAGATTTAAGTGATTGGATTTACAAAAACTTTAACTATGAGGATGGACTCACACTTTTGAGCTGTGGTTGCATTGTGGTAACTATTCATTTTGAGTGGTACCTTGATGCACTAAGGCAACGTACCTCCAAGACAACACATAGTAATACACTGTTGTGAGTTGTGGGGCACTTTGTTGCCAAAAATGTTCTTCCTTGAAAGGGCACATTAGGTGTGTTAACAGCAGAAAAGCATGAGAGAGCAAAAATGTGTTATGACGAATGTATTTGTGATAAATTGTAGTCATCGTTAAACTTTGTACACCAATAACCTCAAGAGTAATTTTCACATCATCAGTACAGTTAATAGAAGAATCCAAAATTCTGCACATGAAACCTTACTATGTCAATTTCTTAAAACTGCAAATACAGCATTGATAAAAAGAAAAGTTAGTGTTCAAATACAAATCTATTTTCCTTACAAAAAGTACTCAGATATTCTTGGGTTCTTGCTGTAACTATGTACATTACCAATAAAGTTTTTTCCACAAGTTAATTTTCTTTAGTATTTATGCAAATATACACTGCACCACAACATGAAATGCAGACTTAAAATCACATCATAAATACACATTCCCTCAAACTGCCTGATCAGCTATTTCTGAAAAGCAGCCTATGAAAACCAAGGAAACCTTGGTTTGTGGACAGCCTTCCCAGAAGAGTTGTTATAACTGCGAAGGGTGGACCAACTCAATATTGAACCCTACGGACTAAGACTGGGATGCCATTAAAGTTAATGTACGTGTAAAGGCAGGTGTCCCAATACCTTTGGCAATATAGTGTATATTACAGTATATGGAACATCTAGAAAAAAATATTATTCCTAAGTAGTACCTTGAAATTGCACCTTTTGTCTTGAATTATATCTGAAAAACAACAATGTATCTCTAGCTATGAGTGTATCATGCCCTAGATGACGTCAGTTGTGACGAAACATGTAGGGCGTAGCCTATGTACGTGCCGTCGCCACCCTTGCTTTTATCTTCTGAGATGTGAGTACCTTTTATGCCGTCTGTGTGCAATAAACTAGTGTTTACATTACTACACTGTGGATGTTCTCCTTCATTTTCATATATGAGACACATCGCTTGCCCTATGTCCATTTGCCTTCTATTCGGATCACTGAATAGCATCTGGTCCTGGAAAGATCTGTGATGGCTAATTGCTGATATTCCATTTATCTGAGCATATTTGACTCCGTGACAGAGTCCTCTAACTATGGTAAGGCCCCTTTCACGTGGGGCAGATCCGTTTAGCGTAGTCCACCAGGTCAGCAGGAGATCGCTCTGTTGATCTCCGCTGAGGCAGCAGATGACAGGTCCGTCTCTGCTCCCTGAACAGGGAGGGACCTGTCGGAGCCCCGCTAATTCCTATGGGAAGATCCGACGAAATTGGACAACATGTCCGTTTTCATCAGATCTTATTCCATCCGATCCGCCAAGACGGATGGTAGATGTATCTCCTGCCCATAGGAGTTGATGGATGGCCCGCTCGGATCCGCCTGAAAAACAGACAGGTGGAACCGAGTGGGCTTGTCGTGTGAAAGGGGCCTAAGAGTTGATTTCACACTGGGTGGTGAAGCACGCTGGTGATTGTTGGATCATGCACATTATCTTCTATTTTTTGCACTACTAAATGAACTTCATTCCATCATTGTTTGGATTTCACTTGCACATTGTGGTATGGTTTGTTCACTTTCAATTTCATTGACTTTATTAGCACTGCAATATTTAATATCTTTTGTTTTATTCTATTGCACAGTGTTATATGACTGTTTTTTGCTAGCTGCTTGTTCATCACGCTTTAAGAGTTTTTGTTTGATTTGTCAGTGCGTTTTCTCCCCATTTTTGCACCATGAGTGTATCCAGACACTCCTTTGTCTATAGCCTCAAAGTTTTATATCTGTAGTGTGAGGTTAAAGGTGCTGAGTATTCTGAGATTAGGGGTGAGAAATAGGGCTCATGCACACAGTACGTTTTTACAGCTGCTGTGTGGGGGCATTTGACGTTTTTTTTAACTTCCTCTAAAAGCCCCTCCATGTTAGCCCATGTGTCATTTTTTTCATAGCTGAGTCTTAGAGCAGAAAAAGGGAGCGGGGGCAATCGATTTTTCGAGGGCAATTTATCGGGGCAATAGCTGGTGTTCTGGTGTCGGAGCTTCAATCATCATGGCACCATGATTGGTATGGTGTCAGAATGATTGAAGCGCATTATTTCTTATATTACATTGTAATATAAATGAAATAGTTACATTCACCATAATGCAGAATCAGTGGGAGCCCCGAGTGTGTCACTTGACTTGCCATGTCACCTGCTACCGGATGCAGCTTGTCATTTTCCACATCACCTGCCAACAGATGAGGAATGTCACTTGCCACCCTTCCTGCCACCAGATGAGGAGTGCCACTTGCCACGTTGCCTGGCACCAGATGAGTAATGCCACTTGCAATGCTGCCTGCCACCAGATGAGGAATGCCACTTGCCACGCTGCCTGCCACCAAATGAGGAATGCCACTTGCCACGCTGCCTGCCACCAGATGAAGAATGCCACTTGCCACGCTGCCAGCCACCAGATGGGGAATGCCACGTCACCTGCCAGTGCCACCAGATGTGGATTGTCACTGCATTGCTGGCTCTGGTTCATTTAGCACAGAGGCAGGCGATGAGAGAAGGAGAGGCGGTGATGCGGGGCCGGCGGTGAGAGAAGATGTCATCTCTCTGCTCCCCGATGCACCTCTGACATTCCGCATGCTGTGAGGGTGGAAGAGCAGTGATGCTAGGCAGGCGGAGAGAGATGATGCCGATTCTCTCATCCGCCTGCTTCTCTGGTCCACCGGGCTCTCTCACCTGCCCGCTCGCCTTGCAATTTAATGCCGCCCACCACGGCTCAGATGTAGAGACGCTACGGCCCGGTAGTGGGCATTAGATGACTTTATAGTGGGCCCAGTAAATCTTTAAGTGTCTGCAGCTGCTTGTATTCATTTATTTTTATATAAATGTAAATATTGATCCATTCTAACATCCATCCTGTCAGGAAGGAGCAAAACCAACCAGGTTGACTCTCACACATAGTCTACACATACAGTATCTCACAAAAGTGAGTACACCCCTCACATTTTTGTAAATATTTTATTATATCTTTTCATGTGACAACACTGAAGAAATTGCACTTTGCTACAATGTAAAGTAGTGAGTGTACAGCTTGGATAACAGTGTACATTTTCTGTCCCCTCAAAATAACTCATCACACAGCCATTAATGTCTAAACCTCTGGCAACAAATGTGAGTACACGCCTAAGTGAAAATGTCCAAATTGGATCCAATTAGCCATTTTCCCTCCCCGGTGTCATGTTACTCATTAGTGTTACAAGGTCTCAGGTGTGAACAGGGAGCAGGTGTGTTAAATTTGGTGTTATCGCTCTCACTCTGTCATACTGGTCACTGGAAGTTCAACATGGCACCTCATGGCAAAGAACTCTGAGGATCTGAAAAAAAGAATTGTTGCTCCACATAAAAATTGCCTAGGCTATAAGAAGGTTGCCAAGACACTGAAACTGAGTTGCAGCATGGTGGCCAAGACCATACAGTGGTTTAACAGGACAGATTCCACTCAGAACAGGCCTCGCCATGGTCGACCAAAACAGTTGAGTGGACGTGCTCAACGTCATATCCAGAAGTTTTCTTTGGGAAATAGACATATGAGTGCTGCTAGCCATGCTTAAGAGGTTGAAGGAGTGGGGGGGGTCAGCCTGTCAGTGCTCATACCATATGCCGCACACTGCATCAAATTGGTCTGCATGGCTGTTGTCCCAGAAGGAAGCCTCTTCTAAAGATGATGCACAAGAAAGCCCCCAACAGTTTCTTGAAGACAAGCAGATTAAGGACATGGTTTACTGGAACCATGTCCTGTGGTCTGATGAGACCAAGATAAATGTATTTGGCTCAGATGGTGTCAAGTGTGTGTGGCGGAAACCAGGTGAGGAGTACAAAGACAAGTGTGCCTTGCCTACAGTCAAGCATGGTGGTAAGAGTGTCATGGTCTGGGGCTGCATAAGTGATGCCTGCACTGGGGAGCTACAGTTCATTGAGGGAACCATGAATGCCAACATGTACTGTGACATACTGAAGCAGGGCATGATCCTCTCCCTTCAGAGACTGGGCCGCAGGGCAGTATTCCAACATGATAACGACCCCAAACACACCTCCAAGACGACCACTGCCTTGCTAAAGAAGCTGAGGATAAAGGTGATGGACTGGCCAAGCATGTCTCCAGACCAAAACCCTATTGAGCACCTGTTGGGCATCCTCAAATGGAATATGGAGGAGCACAAGGTCTCTAACATCCACCAGCTCCGTGATGTCGTCATGGAGGAGTGGAAGAGGACTTCAGTGGCAATCAGTGAAGCTCTGGTGAACTCCATGCCCAAGAGGGTTAAGGCAGTGCTGGAAAATAATGGTGGCTAGGGATGAGCTTCGAGTTCGAGTCTAAAGTTTAAAAGTCTATGGGAGAAATCAAAACTGCTAATTTTAAAGGCTTATATGCAAGTTATTGTCATAAAAAAGTGTTTGGGGGACTGGGTCCTGCCCCAAGGGACATGGATCAATGCAAAAAAAAATATTTAAAAACTGACGTTTTTTCAGGAGCAGTGATTTTAATAATGCTTAAAGTGAAACAATAAAAGTGTAATATTCCTTTAAATATCGTACATGGAGGGTGTCTATAGTATGCCTTAAAGGGGCTCATGTTTCCCGTGTTTAGAACAATCTGACAGCAAAATGACATTCCAAAGGAAAAAAAGTTATTTAAAACTACTCGCGGCTATTGATGAATTGCCGGTCCGACAATACACATAAAAGTACATTGATAAAAACGGCATGGGAATTCCCCACAGGGGAACCCCGAACCAAAATTTAAAAAAAAAAATGATGTGGGAGGTCCCCCTAAATTCCATACCAGGCCCTTCAGGTCTGGTATGGATATTAAGGGGAACCCCGGCCAAAATTTAAAAAAAAAAATGGCGTGGGGTCCCCTCAAAATCTATACCAGACCCTTCAGGTCTGGTATGGATTTTAAGGGGAACCCCATGCCAAAATGTAAAAAAAATGGCGTGGGGTCCCCCCAAATATCCATACCAGACCCTTATCTGAGCACGCAACCTGGCAGGCCACAGGAAAAGAGGGGGGGACGAGAGAGCGCCCCCCCTCCTGAACCGTACCAGGCCACATGCCCTCAACATTGGGAGGGTGCTTTGGGGTAGCCCCCCAAAACACCTTGTCCCCATGTTGATGGGGACAAGGGCCTCATCCCCACAACTCTTGCACGGTGGTTGTGGGGGTCTGCGGGCGGGGGGCTTATCGGAATCTGGAAGCTCCCTTTAACAAGGGGACCCCCAGCCCTCCCCCCTGTGTGAAATGGTAAGGGCCTACCATTTCACAAAAAATGTGTCAAAAATGTTAAAAATGACAAGAGACAGTTTTTGACAATTCCTTTATTTAAATGCTTCTTCTTTCTTCTATCTTCTTTTTTCTTTCTTCTATCTTCTATCTTCCTTCCCCCCCTCTGAAGTCACGGGGAAAGCCACAGGGAAGTCCCCGTCAAGTCCCTGTGCGTCAGAGGGGGGCAGGGTCACCGGGTGGCCCTGCCCTCTGTTATTTAAGTTTTAAATGACTTTTTTCCTTTGAAATGTCATTTTGCTGTCAGACTGTTCTAAACACAGGAAACATGAGCCCCTTTACAGGCATACTATAGACACCCCCCAGGTACGAAATTTAAAGGAATATTACACTTTTACTGTTTCACTTTAAGAATTATTAAAATCACTGCTCCTGAAAAAACGTCCGTTTTTAAAACTTTTTTTTGCATTGATCCATGTCCCCTGGGGCAGGACCCAGGTGCCCAAACACTTTTTATGACAATAACTTGCATATAAGCCTTTAAAATTAACACTTTTGATTATTCATGTTCATGTCCCATAGACTTTAACGGTGTTTGCACATTTTTTGCCTGTTCGCATGTTCTGGTGCGAACCGAGCAGGGGGGTGTTCGGCTCATCCCTAATGGTGGCCACACAAAATATTGACACTTTGGGCCCAATTTGTACATTTTCACTTAGGGGTGTACTCAATTGTGTTGCCAGCGGTTTAGACATTAATGGCTGTGTGTTATTTTGAGGGGACAGCAAATTCACACTGGTATATAAGCTGTACACTCACTACTTTACATTGTAGCAAAGTGTAATTTCTTCAGTGTTGTCACATGTAAAGATATAATAAAATATTCACAAAAATGTGAGGGGTGTACTCACTTTTGTGAGATACTGTATGTGTAAACTATTGTGTGAGAGTCAACCTGGTTGGTTTTGTCCCTTCCTGTCAGGATGGATGTTAGACTGGATCAATATTTACAGTAATTCAGTGGTTTAATACAATGGGTTCAAAACCAGTGGTAGCCACACTTATGCCTACTGTATACATATGATAAGGGGGACAAGCCCAATTGGTAGTTGCAACTGCAAACCATGCACAAGACAGGGACACACAGGAACAGCCCAAGCAGATTTTTACTGGACTTGTATTCAGCCAGATAGTAGACAAATACAGTTCAACCCAAAAAGCTATATACAGCAAGCCCAAATCATATAAAACATCTTATCTGGGCCACTGACTAAACATATTCTCCAAAACAAATAGGCAGCACATGTACCTTTTTAGCAGTCTATCAGCAGTTAGCCTTATTGCCTACCAGCAGGCTCTCACAGCAGAGAGAGAAAGAATGAGAAAGAGAGAGCCCTTAAGCCTCGTACACACGGTACGATTGTTGGCAGGGGATTGTCTGTTGACAGACTATTGTCCTAAAATTTCACCGTTAGTACGCTCCTTTTGACAATTTTTGTCCAATTTTCGGCCAACAAATTTTGGATGAAAGGCTAGTAAATTTTTGGCAGACAACGGCTTGACATCAGATTTTCGTATGGTCAGTACACAAATCCGTCACACAAAAGTTGAAAGTGCAAACATGCATGCTCGGAATCAATGCTCACCAAACACGAAATTAGCAGAAGGGGCCCAAAGGATGGCGCTCAAGAGCTGAAATTCCTCGTAGTACATCACTACGTTTTGATTGTGGCACGACAATTGTGTAACGTTAGTATGCAAGACAAGATCCTGGCACACGCCCTTTTGACAAAAATCAGACGCTCGGTTAGCCAACAATCGTACCGTGTGTACGACGCTTTAGCCTTAGACTGGCCATACATGTTTAACATCCTTGTACAATTTTCCTTTAGATTTACCAAAAACCATATAATATGAGGTCAAAACTAAACAACTTTCAATTGTATACAATGAAGCAGGCCCTTGTTCTACATAGTTTAAGGCAGTGGTCTCCAACCTTTTTGGCACCGAGGACCGGCATTGTGGAATAAAAGCGTGCCAAGGCCCGGGTGGGGTCTATGCGGCTTTTCGCGGGCAATTTGTCAGGGAAATGGCTGGTGTTAGCGCTTCAATCATCAAAGCACCATGGCTGATATGGTGTCAGGATGATTGAAGCTCATTATTTCTATCATTACATTGTAATATAAAATGAAATAGTTCAACCATAATCCAGAATCTGCCATCAGATGCAGAGTGTTACTTGCCACCTTGCCTTACCAGATTTGGCATTACACTTTCCACGTCGCCAAATGCTGTTTGTCACTTGCCACGTCACCTGCCACCAGATGTGGATTGCCACCTGCCACCAGATGTGGTTTGTCACTTGCCACGTCACCTGACACAAGATGTGAATTGCCACCTGCCACCAGATGTGGTTTGTCACTTGCCACGTCACCTGCCACCAGATGTGGATTGCCACCTGCCAGCAGATGCGGATTGACGCTTGCCACGTCGCCTGCCATCAGATGTGGATTGCCACCTGCCACCAGATGTGGTTTGCCACCTGCCATCATATGTCGTTTGTCACTTGCCACGTCACCTTCCACCTGATGTGGATTGTTGCTTGCCACATCTCCTGCCACCAGATTTGGTTTGCCACCTGCCACCAGATTTGGTTTGCCACCTGGCAGTAGATTTGGTTTTCCACCTGCCACCAAATGTGGTTTGGCGTGGTGGCAGCACATGCCAGTGAGAGAGAACAGTGGTCATGCGGGGCCGGCGGTGAGAGATGAGCTCATCTGTCTCCTGCCCTGCCTCACCTCCAGCAGTGTAGCGACTCCGCTGTGTGGGCGAAAGAGCGGTGATCCAGGCGGGTGGTGAGAGATGATCTCATCTCTCTGCTCCCCCGCCTTACTGCAGTGTAGCAGCCTCGCTGTGTGGGCGGAAGAGCGATGTTCCAGGCAGGCGGTAAAAGATGTCATCTCTCTGCTTGCCTGCCGTCGCACGTCAGACAGTGCAGCCTTCGTGGCCCGGCTGCAAACAAGCCACAGCATATCTAAAGGCAAATTGTACAAGTTGATTGAACATGTATGGCCAGCCTATGTCAGTCAAAAGGCCTGTGCACAGATAAGATGAATTAATGAGGTCTGGCTAACAGGTAAACCTAGAGTTTGACACTTTATCACACCCAATGCTCCACAAAGTCTCTGGGCTCCAGATCCTTACAAATTGGCCTTATACAGTGACAATCTGCGTCTGGTGGCTGTGGTGGTAAGCTACAGTGACAAGCTTCATCTGGTGGCTGTGGTTACAGGCTACAATGACAAGCTGCATCTGGTGGCTGTGGTTACAGGCTACAATGACAAGCTGCATCTGGTGGCTGTGGTTACAGGCTACAGTGACAAGCTGCATCCGATGGTTGCTGTGGTAGGCTATCGTGACAAGCTGCATCCAGTGACTGTGGTGGCAGGCTACAGTGACAAGCTGCATCTGATGACTGCGGTGGTAGGCTACAGTAACAAGCTGCATCTGGTGGCAGGCTACAGTGGCAACTCCAGCACACCAGGGCAAAAATGTTAAATTAAGCGTATTGTGTCTTCAGGTAAGACAAATCTTCTACTTGGGCGAAGGTAACCCAATTTCCAACTTATTTGTGCATCCAGAAAGATGAACAAATATGGCAGATAATGGGGAGCTAAGGCTGGTGCTGACTTCCCACTATGAGGGACTATAGAAACAGTCATTGAAGAACCCTATATATGCTCCTGTGCATCATTCAGTCAATTGCATCCTCCATCTTTCCAGATCAATAGCTGAGAAGATAACTCACAGGTGGGAAAGTTATTATCAGCACCTACATTCAATTTTTGGTAGAGAAATAATAAAGCCCTGTACGCATTACTATTTTTTTTTATTGTTCAACCCATCGGGTTGAACATAAAAAAAAATGGACAGCTCTGGTTGGAGCCACTGTACTAGCTATGTAATGTTAGTACAGCGATCTCCCCTGCTGAGCTATTGTGCTCTGACAGGGGTATGCCCTAACCCCAACCCCCCCCCCCCCCCACTACCCTACTAGAACACTCTGGTCAGTGCTCTCAGCCATTGGCTAAGAGTACTGATCGGGAGTCGGTCGGGAGATCTTTTTTTGTCATGAGCCTGCAACAGAAGTTCCCGCTGCTGTACACACGGTCCGAATCTCGGCCAGTTTCTGTTGAACTGGCCTATACCGGCCGTCATTCGGCCCGTGTATACAAGGCTTAAGTCTGCATGCATGTGGGCATTTTTACAGTGTGAGCCCTTCTGAAATGACAGAAATGAATAGATTCAAGTCTGCAGTCTCTCCTGGTGTTTTATATACAGCAGTCCTGACAGTCTCACATTTCAGGCAGGGAAGGGTACTGAAATAATTATGCAAGTAATCATCACATTCCAGACAAAAAGCTATTTTCAGCAGGCAACGCTACAATACAGAAAAAGCATTGAAAGTTTTAATAAATGGTGTCAGCTGCATTGTATGGGAATAATTGATAATCCCATACACAGAAAGAAAACCATGTCTCTGGTAGCAGTTTCCATTATAACTGTTCTAAATTAGTTTTTCCTTTTCTTTGAATATAGCTGCTATTTAAAGCTGAGGCACGGTTTTGATTGGAATGGTGACAGGATATTGTTTATATACGTGTTATTTTTTCCCTGCAATTCTTTATTTGGTGTAAAATCCATGAGGACATTAATCAGCATTTTATGACAATTTAAGGCATGATTAATGGTCTTTAAGACCACATAGGTACACAAGTGTGAAGGCACACTACAAAATATCCTGCAGCCAGATGGCAGCACGTGGTCAGGTTGGCCTTCAGTGTGATTTTCCATTAGTACAGGGAAACAGAGACACTTTGTCATATGATGAAGCAGGAAACAGACTATGCTGGATGACAGATAAGAAGGTGCTGGACCACTCTAAAACAATGGGAATTCAGACATAGGGGTTAGCTGCACTGCTCTACAATTCCGACTCAGACAGGATAAGTGCTATTTTCCCATGCTGCTGAGAGAGAAAGAATGCACATCCAGTACATATGCTTATTTCATTGTTTTAGAACACCCAAAACACTTCTAAACAGAAAGTTAGAAAAGTACTACAAACTACATGGATACAAAAGTTGCATTTGCCCAAAAAGCCTTTCTACTTTGAGAGCTGAGAGGGCTATAAACATGCATTGGTAAACAATATTTTAAGGCACAGTAATACTGTTTAAAGAACTTTATAGAAATTGGTATAATAATGCTAATTTTGCTACATTAGTTAGCCCAGGATTCATAAAAAGCCACACTCTAGTCTGTTAACCAATATAGTACTCAGTCTGAGCCTGCGCACAAGGGTGCACTATCACCCTCAACTCAACATTTACAGGCACTGATAACTTTCCAGATTTTGTTTGCTTTCTGTCTATTTCTAAATGCATGTGGCTGCAATCAGTAAGAAAACTGTAGCGCAAAGGGAGGTGAGTGTAAATGTTCTACTGTGCAGTTAAAGTGGTTCTAAAGGCATAACATTTTTTACCTTAAAGTGGTTCTAAAGGCTGAAAGGTTTTTGTGCATGAAGGATAAAAAACCTTCTGTGTGCACCAGCCCCCCGTAATACTTACCAGAGCTCCCTCTCGATCCAGCAATGTGCACAAGAGCATCGGCTCTTTGGGGACTCTCCCTCCTCATTGGCTGAGACAGCAGTGGCAGCTATTGGCCCGCGTCCTATCTCAATCCAGCATTGTGCTCGTCTATAGCAGCTCTGGTCTCTGTGTCTCTCCTCACAGGACAGAGAAGTGGCAGTGGGAGCTAGGGGATGATCACACCTCGGATTGGGAGTGAGCCCACAGGTGTGTCACCATAGAAAGTAGCTTCCTATGATGGCACACAGAGAAAAGGAAGAGCCTGGATTGCCAGCGGGGGACCCCAGAAGAAGAGGTTTTACTGCACAGAACAGGTAAGTATAATGCCGCGTACACACGATCGGAATTTCGGCTCGCAAAAGACCGATGAGAGTTTCTCCTTGGAAAATGCGATCGTGTGTGTGCTCCATCGGTCTTTTGCTGGCCGAATTCCAGCTAGCAAAAGATTGAGAACATGCTCTTAATTTTTCGGTCGGGAAAAGTTCCTATCCGAAAATGTGATCGTCTGTGGCAATTCCGACGCACAAAATCCCTACGCATGCTCGGAAACAATTTGACGCATGCTCGGAAGCATTAAACTTCATTTTCTCAGCTTGTCGTAGTGTTGTACGTCACCGCATTCTTGAAGGTCGTAATTTCAGCGAACTTTTGCGTGACCATGTGTATGCAAGGCAAACTTACCGGTAAGTGGAATCCTGTAAAAAAATCCATCATATCTTTTTCCGACGAGAAAACCGATCGTGTGTTGGCGGCATTACTTGTTTATTATTTTTAAACAAACAAAAAAAACATATCTTTTACAAGTGCTTTAAGCTAGCTAAAGACATTAGATGATCGCTGTCTGGCCAATTACAGGAGAATCAGAAAATTCTCTTGTCTATGGTTAGCAGCAGACGTCTCAAGCTGAGAGGTCTTGGGATAAAAAACAATTGGTCAGCTTAGAAAGGTCTGTACGCTGAACCATGTGTAATGCTAGGGTGGAGCATTAAACAGATATCACTAAATGTTAATCTTCAGCTCATCAGTGAATACATTGTCTGTATTTTAAGCCCACTACTTGTCCAATAAGTTCCAAGAACATTCATCTTAAGTGTGGTTCTTTGCTAAGGATGTACAGAAATGGGAGCCAGTCACTTTAACAGATTTTAAAATAGAAAGCTTATTGCAAAGGGCAATATGGGAAAGAGGGTGACATGTGGATCAGGATATCCTCAAAATACATTCGATTTTAAACCTCAAGCTAGGCCTTAATCCCCACTAGATCTTTCTCACCTTGTACTCTTAATTCACAGACTGTGCTGGCTGGTCTCTTACAGAGCTCTGGCTCCTTGATAACTGAGGCTGTAGTGATGTCTTAAAGAGGAGTTCCACCCGAGGTCCAGTCAAAAAAAAAAAAAATTAAAAGTCAGCAGCTACAAATACTGCAGCTGCTGACTTTTAATTGGACACTTACCTGTCCCAGGGTCCAGCGATGCAGGGGATGGAAGCCCCGCTCGTCTCCCCCTCCGTTCAGCGGCGCCGACATTGCAACTGTGGGCGCCGGGCTGTGGCTTCACAGCCTGGCACCCACTGCACAAGCGTGAGCGGCGCCGCGCGCCGTGATTGGCCGCTCAGTCACTTGGGACCTGTAATGGGTCCCAGATGATTGACAGGAGGGAGGGAGCAGAGCTGAGCCCTTCCTGTGCCGAGGCGAAGTGATGTCACCAGCCCAGGCACTGGAAGAGGCAGACTACGAGGGACCACCTAGCAACAGGCATTTAGAGGTAAGTAAAAAAAAAAATATCCAAATTTTTTTTGTATTTTTTTTTTTTAGGATTTTTCAGGTAGGTTTTTTTTTTTGGGTGGAACCCCACTTTAATCTATATATTCCAGGGCAATACAACATAGGATGTTTACTGTGTACACTTCCCTCACATTTTTATATGTGGGGGACAGTCACAACTTATTTGTTCTAGGCTCTAAAATTTTGCTAACACTATTAGGGGTTTCTCCCAGTAGAGGAGAACCTGTATCTCCCCCCCCCAAGACCTAAGAAGAGAGACAGACTTCCAGGATGACATCTTCACAGGGCAAAAGCCAAAAAAGGGAGAGGCAGAATAGAAAGTGTACCAGATATTTAACAGTTCTCCAAGCATGCATTAGCAGGTTTTACAGGCCAACTGATTGGCTAGGCTATCAAACACCCATAACACAGAATAATAACTCTCTAGCATTCACTACTGGAGCAAGTTCAAACAGCACGTGGCAGATAAAACGCACTCTGTGATTGAAAAACACTCCCGGTGTAAAATGCCTAACTGACCACAGTCCACTGGTGCCTATAGAAATCACAATCTTACAAAAATGAATTTAGCAGAAATACTAAATCCGTGCACAAGTGTGCATGCGTAGAAGTGAAATGGTGACCAAGCAATCAGAGAACATTCAAAACAGAAAAGCATATCGCACTATTTACTAATGTCTTTTACACCTTGTAAGTATTTATTGCAAATAAAACTTCCTCTCCACCTTGTTAGTAGTTTTGATACTATGAGGCAGGGTAGCAGCATAACCACTTTTTCCATAAAACCAAAGTGAACTTTACTTTTGCCCCCCTACTCATATTAATTTATTATACAGTTCCTGGCAACTGTGACTGCTTTGGAGACACAGTGCCAACTTTAAGACCTCATAACAGAGAAATTAATTGAAATGAACAGTTTTTTATAAGATGTAAAGTGGTATATTTATATGTTTAGGAAAACAGACTTATAATTAAGGTTAGATTAAGTGAACCACAAAACTGAAGCTCCAGCAGCACTTACCTGCCAATCGTTTTAGGGAAAGGCCAAAATATTTAGCAGCTAGGTTATAATTTCTTTTACAGAGGAATGTGGAAACCCCTCTTGAATTACAGTGTTCCACTGTCCAGAAATCTTATCCCTGGACTGGCTGCTAAAGTGGCCGAGGAAAAATGTTATATTAATACAGTTGGTAAGAAAATGTAAATGCTTGTATACAATTATGCAGATTTATAAAAAAAATGTTTCTGCAGATGTGCAATATATAAAAGTCATTGAATCTTACTGAAAGAAAACTACGTAAACAGCGCCACCGACATCATTTCAAGTGAACCTGCAAATACTGTTAAGTTATTAATGTTTATTTTTGGCCTGATAGCAAGATAAATCGAGGGGCTAGCACATACACTTTTTTATATTATTGACAACAGGATTTTCAGGTGAGCCAGTCAGTGGCTTTGTCTCTAAACAGAACTTAACCTACTGGTGGGTAACATTGCTGCCAAAGCTGTATCTGGGCTTGGAGCTAGAGAGAGCCTAGAGCTGATGTCAGTTAGCTTTTATAGCAGCTTAGGTACTAGGACAGTGGTTCTCAACTCCAGTCCTCGGGACCCACCAACAGGCCAGATTTTAAGTATTACCTGGGGGAGTTGCAGACTAGAATACTGCAATCACTGAGCAGCAAGTGATATCACCTGTGATGTATTACAGCTATCTTGCAAACCTGGCCTGTTGGTGGGTCCTGAGGACTGGAGTTGAGAACCACTGTACTAGGACAATAGGAGTGGTGTTACAGTAACTCCAGGATCTGTGTAGGTACATCCAGGGGCATGGCCCTTCCTGTCCGATTGCAGTGTATTTTGCACATGCACGCAGCAGATCGTGGCCTTGACCGGTTGTGCGCATAAGCATGTTGGTGTGTGTACATTAGCATGCCCTGGCATGCCCTGGCATTGGTGTGCTGCACTGATGCTGGGCATGCTCACGGGCCAAGAAGATATTTATGCTGTGCCTGTTAGTAACCTATATTGCCTGCTCATGTTTCCTTCCCCAGTTGCCCACTCTGCTTGTTCCTGTTACTCTCTTGCCTGTCGCTTGCCTTGACCTATGCCTGTATACCAACTACTCTCTTGCCTGTTGCCTACCTTCGACCTCAGCCCAGACTCTGGCATTCTGTTATTTGCACCCTGTCTCCACAGCATAGCCATCCTGTTCCTGTGACCCAATGGTGTGGCAATCCTGAGGGCTACAACTTGGTGTCAGCTTGCAACAAAGTAGCCTGGGGTGGGGGCAGTGGCCACGTGTTTGTATCTTTATTATATTAGTCAGGCAACACACTGACACCTTGGCTGCCACGTGCTGGGTGTTAAGTGCACCCCTGCCCTCTGCCTATGCATTAAAATACATGTGCTTCCACTGTGGAAACTCACAGAAAATAGAGTTAGGACTACAGAAAATGGGGTGCCTTGACGGGGCCTGTAGCTTACGCATGTACAGTATCTCAAAATAACTCAACACACAGCCATTAATGTCTAAACTGCTGGCAACAAAAGTGAGTATACCCCTAAGTGAAAATGTCCAAACTGAGCCCAAAATATCAATATTTTGTGTGGCCACCATTATTTTCCAGCACTGCCTTAATCCTCTTTGGCATGGAGTTCACCAGAGCTTCACAGATTGCCACTAGAGTCCTCTTCTACTCCTCCATGACGACATCATGAAGCTGGTGGAATTTTAGAGACCTTGTGCTCCTCCACCTTCCATTTGAGGATACCCCACAGATGCTCAATAGGGTTTAGGTTTGGAGACAGGCTTGGTCAGTCCATCATCTTTACCCTCAGTTTCTTTAGCAAGGCAGTGGTTGTCTTGGAGGTGTGTTTGGGGTTGTTATCATGTTGGAATACTGCCCTGCAGCCCAGTCTCTGAAGGGAGGAGATCGTGCCCTGCTTCAGTATGTCACAGTACATGTTGGCATTCATGGTTCCCTCAATGAACTGTAGCTCTCCAGTGCTGGCAGCACTCATGCAGCCCCAGACCATGACACTCCCACCACCATGCTTGACTGTAGGCAAGACACGCTTGTCTTTATACTCCTCATCTGGTTTCCACCACACACGCTTGACACTATCTGAACCAAATAAGTTTATCTTGGTCTCAGCAGACCACAGGACATGGTTCCAGTAATCCATGTTCTTAGTCTGCTTGTCTTCAGCAAACTGTTTGTGGGCTTTCTCGTGCATCATCTTTAGAAGAGGCTTCCTTCTGGGACAGGAGCCATGCAGACCAATTTGATGCAGTGTGCGGCGTATGATCTGGGCACTGACAGGCTGACCCCCCACCCCTTCAACCTCTGCAGCAATGCTGGCAGCACTCATACGTCTATTTCCCAAAGACAACCTCTGGATATGACACTGAGCACGCGCATTCAACTTCTTTGGTGGACAATGGCGAGGTAGGTTCTAAGTAGAACCTGTCCTGTTAAACCGCTGTATTGTCTTGGCCACCGTGCTGCAGCTCAGTTTCAGGGTCTTGGCAATCTTCATATAGCCTAGGTCATCTTTATGTAGAGCAACAAATTTTTTTTTTCAGATCTTCAGAGAGTTCTTTGGCATGAGGTGCCATGTTAAACTTCCAGTGACCAGTATGAGAGAGTGAGAGCGATAACACCAAATTTAACACATCTGCTTCCCATTCACACCTGAGACCTTGTAACACTAACGAGTTGCATGATTCCCGGGGTGTACTCACATTTGTTGCCAGCCGTTTAGACAATAATGGCTGTGTGTTGAGTTATTTTGAGGGGACATCAAATTTACACTGTCATACAAGCTGTACACTCACTACTTTACATTGTAGAAAAGTGTCATTTCTTCAGTGTTGTCACATGAAAAGAAATAATAAAATATTTACAAAAATGTGAGGGGTGTACGCACTTTTGTGAGATACTGTATTTATAAATGTGTGCAGACTAAACCCATGTTTTTAACACATATTGCTAGACAGGTCAATTTGGTTGGTCACAGGCTGGTTGGTAAGTTGAGCTTGGCAATTTCTTTGGTTTTATTGGCCCGTGGGCCACTAGAGTCACTGACTAATTACTCCTTGGCGAAGACCATATTTTTACCTCTGCACCTTAGGTGAGCCCATTGCCTGGCAGGGGTATGGGGTGTCATCCTTAAAGTGGTGTTCCACCCCCTCAAAAAAAATGCATAAATGTGCCTAAAAAAAAAAAAAAATTGGAAAAATTTTTTTTACTCACCTCTAAATGCCTGTTGCTAGGGGGTCCCTCGTAGTCGGTGCAGGAAGGGCTCAGCTCTGCCCCCTCCCTCTTGTAAATCATATGGGACACGTGACAGGTCCTCCTCAGAGTCTGCCAATTAATCTTGCAACTACCTAAGAGTGTCCTGGCCCTAACCCTCTCTCCCCCAAAAAGTTTGTTAAGAGAAATAAACTTTCTTTTGCATTCAAGAAGTGTCTGGCACCCAATAACTGGCACCCACCATGCCTCACAACCCACTACATACAGAATGATGTCAGCTATCCCTGGCCCTGGAGGTCCTCATTAGATCAAAGGAAGCCTGGGACCTTTCTACATGTATATACAATATCTCACAAAAATTAGTACACTGAAGAAATTATACTTTGCTACAATGTAAAGTAGTGAGTGTACAGCTTGTATAACAGTGTAAATTTGCTGTCCCCTCAAAATAACTCAACACACAGCCATTAATATATAAACTGCTGGCAACAAAAGTGAGTGCACCCCTAAGTGAAAATGTCAGAATTGGGCCCAATTAGCCATTTTCCCTCCCCGGTGTCATGTGACTCATTAATGTTACAAGGTCTCAGGTGTGAATGGGGAGCAGGTGTGTTAAATTTGGTGTTATTGCTCTCACTCTCTCATACTGGTCACTGGAAGTTCAACATGGCACGTCATGGCAAAGAACTCTCTGAGGATCTGAAAAAAAAAGAATTGTTGCTCTACATAAAGATGGCCTAGGCTATAAGAAGATTTCCAAGACCCTGAAACTGAGCTGCAGCACAGTGGCCAAGACCATACAGCGGTTTAACAGGACAGGTTCCACTCAGAACAGGCCGTCATGGTGACCGAAGTTGAGTGGACGTGCTCAGCGTCATATCCAGAGGTTTTCTTTGGGAAATAGACGTATGAGTGCTGCCAGCATTGCTGCAGAGGTTGAAGGGATGGAAGGGTCAGCCTCTCAGTGCTCAGACCATACGCCGCACACTGCATCAAATTGGTCTGCATGGCTGTCCTCCCAGAAGAAAGCCTTTTCTAAAGATGATGCACAAGAAAGCCCACAGTTTTCTGAAGACAACCAGACTAAGGACATGGATTACTGGAACCATGTCCTGTGGTCTGATGAGACCAAGATAAACTTATTTGGGTCAGATGGCGTCAAGCGTGTGTGGCGGCAACCAGGTGAGGAGTACAAAGACAAGTGTGTCTTGGCTACAGTCAAGCATGGTGGTGGGAGTGTTATGGTCTGGGGCTGCATGAGCGCTGGAGGCACTGGGGAGCTACAGTTCATTGAGGGAACCATGAATGCCAACATGTACTGTGACATACTGAAGCAGAGCATGATCCCCTACCTTCAGAGACTGGGCCGCAGCACAGTATTCCAACATGATAACGACCCCAAAGACATCTCCAAGACGACCACTGCCTTGCTAAATAAGCTAAGGGTAAAGGTGATGGACTGGTCAAGCATGTCTCCAGACCTAAACCCTATTGAGCATCTGTGAGGCATCCTCAAACGGAAGGTGGAGGAGCGCAAGGTCTCTAACATCCACCAGATCCGTGATGTCATCATGGAGGAGTGGAAGAGGACTCCAGTGGCAACCTATGAAGCTCTGGTGAACTCCATGCCCAAGAGGGTTAAGGCAGTGCTTGAAAATAATGTTGGCCACACAAGATATTGACACTTTGGGCCCAATTTGGACATTTTCACAGGGGTGTACTCACTTTTGTTGCCAGCGGTTTAGACATTAAAGACTGTGTGTTGAGTTATTTTGAGGGGACAGCAAATTTACACTGTTATACAAGCTGTACACTCACTACTTTACATTATATAGTTCCGTTCACACAGGTGGCCAGGGAGCCTCAACAGCCAACCTAAAAAAAGAACATGCATGCCATGGCAGAAATTATAGCCTCTGTAGCATTTGGCCAAATGTAACCTATTCAGTTGAATGGGGCCAGGGCACAACCTCCCTGCAACTGTGTGTAATGCACACTGTTGCAATGTGGGCTTTTCAGGGTTAGAAGAGGCAGTGAGGAAGTGACATATCGCCTCCAAGCTGCCTGTCAATCACCCTCTGAAAAGTGATCGGAGGGGGGCGGCAAGGGCTGCCATCCGTGTGAACAAGCTCAAGCTATAAAAAAAAGACGTTTCGCTTTGAAGAACTGGCTACTTTAAATGCTTGTATAACATTCTTTTCATTTAAATCTCATATACATATAAGCGTTAAAGAATAGGGGCTGGGTTCAGTAGAAAATAAACCAGAGGTCAGTATATGAGATTACAAAGACTCTCTCTAACTTCAAAAACACAAGCGTCTGCTTTTAATATTTTTATATAGTTAAAAGTGTTTATATTCCACTTTGCTTTGTGCAGCCATAAAAGTAAGTGCATAATATCTTTATAAGAAATGTGATTAATAACCTTAATCACACTAACATTTCCTGTAGGCTTTAGCCTTCTAAACTACAGAAAAAATGTGGACATAAAAAATACTCAGACATGTGGTATCTCAGGGGATTAGAACTTGGCTGCGAAGCTAAATCCTCTCCATGAGGATTGCATCAACGTAAACCTTTCACATTTCACATACTGCACACACTGTTAAATATTGTTGACCTTACATTTCAAGTCACAAGTCATTTTAATGTAGATTATCAGCAGGGTATCTAGTTTAACGAAAACATTGCTTAGAGTACAAAATAGGGTTTGAAGCAGCAGTTAGTAGGTACTATCCATTATTGTGGTCAGCCTTGTGGTTACTTTGAAATATAGAGACCAATTATCCTCCAGATTTGTGTCTTGTGGTATTCTTAATTATGTTGTTCTATCATATACAGGACATGGTGAAACAACGTTTGGCTGTCAGGGCATTTCCTGCTGAAGATGGTAAATCTGCAACCAAGGCTGTCGCATATCCCTACCCAGATACAAGATTAAAGTGGGTCACACATTTTTATTGTGCTGACATCACAGTGGTAACATTTATCTGTGCCAAGTAGTTTCAATCATCATGGCCAACTGAGCACAAACTCAACTTGATCAATGATGGAAAGACTCCAGTTCTGTTCGGAGAAAAAAGTAACTTCAAGGTCTGCTGTATGCATTAGAAGGAATTCAGAAAAGCTTATTGCATATCCTTAACTTCTTTACTTCTGTGGATTTTTAGATAAGCCATTACAGTACACATGCTGGAATGTTGTTGAAAAAGTGAGAGATTATGCCTTTTCTATAATCCTACAACCAGGCCCAGTGTTTCAATTAGGAACAATCTAGCCCTGGCAAACCTTTATATGTGTAGTCTTCAAGCAAAAGAAACTCCCCGTAACTACAGTTAACCTAGGTCAGGAGCTCTGAGGAAGAAGGTGTATACTTCGAAACACGTCAGCCAGCAGTAAAAATGTTTTCGTCAAAGATTTCGTCAGCGGTGGCCGGATACGTGGGAGTGCGAGCTGCGAGATGTGAGAGGAGGACATGTGTGTCTCTCCTCTGTCCTCCCCCCCTGGTGCATTAGAGCGGACCAGAGATCACTGGCGCGGCTGGAGTAGCTGTAATCTGCGCTGTACAGTGTGTAGAGCGGTGATTGACTGGTGGGCTTTTTCTGGCAGTGCGATGGACGAGAGAGGAGCTGAGGAATATCTCCAAGCGGTTCTGCAAAACCGAAACCAAAACTAAGGAGCAACACACACAAACAGGCGCTGGGAAAGGCAGAAGGCAGACTGTGAGTGCATGCTTGGAGGAGACCAGCGGTGAGACCATAGGTGTGCGCAGCCTCTTGCATTAGGGTGTGCACCCCAAAGCTCAAATACATATGCATGTGTATATGTACTGATGGTGTCAGTAGGGCAGTGGACAGTGTCAGTAGTTTTATTTTTATTCTTTTTAAATTATTTTATTTTGTAACATTTTTTTTTGTGATGAAATATCAGTGCTCTAAACAGGGGGGAATATGCACCACACAAGGCAATTAGGGTGTGCCCAGGCACACCTGGCACACCCTGTGCGCACGCCTATGGTTGAGACGCTAGGAGGCTGGGAATACAGGTGGCAAATAGGTGTGAATAACCGGGGGCTCAAACTAGCCAGTGAGTGACATTATTATAATTACAACACAAGCACGCATCAGCTACCTGCTACCTGCTTCAGAAGAAAAGGTTTTGAGCCCGTATTACAGGAAAATTTATGCCTTTGAGTACCGGCTAAGCTACTTAATAGCCCTGCTTGCTGATACGCCGCTGGAAGTATTTGAGGTTTTTTTTTTCTTTTCATTTTTTTTCCCTGGTGCTTAGAAATTTATTTTTCTTTTGAAGTGGGACAGTTAGTAAATCTTGAACAAACATTTGCACCCAGGACAGTATAAAATTACTTGACAATGCCATGGTATTGATGCACAACACCAGAGGATATTACTGTGCTACTTCTATTTTTAGAAGCCGCTAAAACTGCTAGTGTCGCAAACAGTATCTTTTCACTTTTTGCAGTAAGCACTAAGCACTAAGATAAATAGCTATAGGGCTTTGGGCCTTGGTAATCTATGCAAGCTGAAAGCCTTGCAGTATACAGAACCGCCCGTGATCCCGGATATAGTGGGAGTAGTGCGGGAGAAGCAGAGAGACCTGATAGGAGGCTCAAATCCCCCCCTTTTCTTTAATAACAGGCTCTAATAAGTCTTAACTAACTCAATATGTCTAAGAAACGAGGAGCAGAGGAGCAGCTACCCCAGGATGGGGCCCAGATGACGTGCTTTGCGAAAGAGAAGGAGAAGGGGAACCAGGCAGGTGCAGCCGTAGCATATAAATTGGAGCGCTCCGCCCATACAACTTCCCTCTCACCTGTTAAGGGGGGCCACAAGCAGGCAGCAATACAAGCCAAAGCCCAGGCGGGTCCCTGGGGCCATGGCCAAGGCCATGTTCAGGTAGAAAATATTTACTAAACTGTGAGGGGTGTACATTTGTGAGATACTGTATGTAGAAGAATGTGGTCAGTGGTCACTGGGAGGGGCTGGGGCACTGTCAATTTTGGCATGGCACAGCACAGGCACCTAAAGGCCTAAGGCTGGCCCTGGGAAGGGCCATACATGTAGTATATCATAGAGAGACAACTTGGAACTGACTGTGTGGGGTGAGAGAGAAAAAATCAGAATAACTTTAATTTTTCCCCCTAATTCAACTCCACAGATACAGAAAACCTCAAATGATGAGCCAAGTCAAGCCAGTGCACCACCACAGCAAACTATTTGCACTGCTCTTTTAGGTGCTTCAAAATACAAAATTGACTCTAAAGCCTCGTACACACGATCAGACTTTCTGACAACAAAACCGAGGAATTTTGTTTGAAGGGTGTTGGCTCCAACTTGTCTTGCAAACACACAGTCACACAAATGAACGTTGTGACGTACAAAGGAACGTAGTGACGTACAAGACATACGACGAGCCGATAAAAATGGAAGTTTAATAGTCGTGTGCCACCCTTTTGGGCTCCTTCTGGTAATCTCGTGTTTATCTTGTGTTGGTAGAAGTTTGGTGAGTGATGATTCGCGCTTTTCAGCCTCGTGCTTTTCAGTTCATTTCTGCTTTTCAGGTTGTGCTTGTCGGTTTGTATCTGTTTTTCAGTGCGTGCTTGTCAGGTGGTTTCTGTTTTTCAGTGCGTTCTATTTATAGTTCACTTCTGATTTTCAGTGCGTGCTTGTCCGGTTGTTTCTGATTTTCAAGTCGTGCTTGTCCAGTCCTTTCTGATTTTCAGTGCGTTCTGGCAGTTCGTTCTGAGCAGCCGTTCCTTTACTAGCCATGTTGCGTTCTTGTTGGAGAGATCGTGCTGTTGTTGGGCTTGGAGTTATTACTTTGACCCAAGTCCAGTACATGAACAGGGGGAGGAGGAGTTCTTGGGCCAAGAATTGGTTGCTTAATCGTGACCAATTCTGTCATATGCCTTTGCTGCGGGAGCTCCAGGAGAATAATCCTGATGATTTCAGGAATTATCTCTGGATGATGGACCCTGTCTTTCACCATCTATTGGCTTTGCTGTCCCCTTATATTATGAAGCAAGACACCTGATTGCCTCAAACCATCTCTCCTGGGCAAAGGCTCGTCACCACCTTGCGGTACTTGGCGACAGGGAGAAGTCTCCAGGACCTGAAGTTCATGACTGGGATCTCCCCCCCAGGCTCTGGGAATAATTATTCCAGAGACCTGTTCTGCCATCATTCAAGTCCTGCAGAAGGACTATATTTGGGTAAGTTTTTTCCTTTAACATCACATTCTATGTATTTAATGTTTGCTAATGTATTGTATTAATTTCTTCATTCCATAATTACCATGATTGTAATATGCTGTGAATGTCCGCTTTGTCCTCATGCATGCTGTAATCTTTTAATGCTCCTTTTTTGTCCTTGATGCATATTTGCCTTCACTAACCTCCCCAGCATGCTATCCTGGGCCCATACACACCTAGCCTAGTAACTTAACAATGTATTTTGTCAGCTCCATTCTAGTGCTTACTCTAAACACCCCATAATATATGTCCAAATGTTATTGTTGTCCTTAAATTCAAGCAGAGTGCAAGAGCCTTTTTTGGGGGGGGGGGGGGCAAACTCATTTGGAACCCATCCCTCCCCCCCAACCGCTAAGTCAACCGATACCAATACTCTATCTGCTGACTTTGCCAAACCCATACACACTATACCTACCTCTTTTGTGGTCAAATTTATGGATGAATTCACCAAAGCATGTAGGGCAAGTGCCTGCCTGAATACTTTCAAATGGTACTGTTTAAAGTTTTGTTCTCCTATTATCTTGATAAGTAATTGAAGAATGTAAAAATATGCTTCAATTTGGACAGTGTGTATTCATATTTTTGGATTATGACACTTCTTACCTGTCCAGTGGGCTGCCAATAGTGTAAGTAAGAAGGGGCTGGCCAAAGTAACACACATTATTTATGCATTCAGCTCTCAATGCAGTGGAGAGGGTTACCTGTCCAAAACATCTACCCACCCCCCCACTATAAATTTTTTTCCAATGGGCCACCAGAGAGGGTGAGGAATCTGATAAGTTGACTTTATATTTTTGTCTTTAAATACTCATTTCAATAAATGTTATACTTATGTTGGCAAAGAGTGTTTGTGTCTAATCTGCTTGCAATGTTATGTGCAAAAGTGCTAATTATTTTTTTCTTGTATGACTCCACAGTTTCCTTCCAACCCATAGGAATGGCAGACTGTGGCTTCCCAGTTTCTCCACCAGTGGGACTTTCCCAATTGTAGTGGTGCTATCGATGGGAACCACGTAAGGATCATCCCACCACTCAACTCAGGGTCGTACTACTATAATTATAAGTAGTTTAGTAGTATAGTGATGTTGGCGGTAGTGACGGCCAATTATGAATTCATCTACCTGGATGTTGGGAAGAATGGCCGTAACTCTGACGGCGGAGTGATCACCCAGACGGAGTTTTACTGGCGTCTACAAAATGGCACCTTGGGGTTGCCACCTCCAGAGGAGAATGTTGAGGGCCTCAATTTCGTGTTTGTCGTGGATGAGGCCTTTGCTCTGGGGGAACATCTGATGAGGCCGTTCCCCATGAGGAACATGACCCCAGAGCAGAGGGTTCTTAATTACCAGCTGGCAAGTGCCAGAAGAGTGGTGGAGAATGCCTTTCGCATAATGGCTAGCCGGTTCAGGCTCTTCCTTACGTCCATCAACCTGGCTGAATATAAACTTAGCCACATTGTGTTGAGCTGCTGCATTCTGTACAACTACCTTTGAAAGAATGCAGCCAGCTATCTGGCCTCAGTTGCCACTGTGGCCGATTTTTCATCAGAACCTGCAGTAATGACGGCGCTCGAAAGTGGCCGTCCTGGCTTGCCCCCCCAAAGCGCCCACGAAGTCAGGCAAAAATATGTAGATTACTTCCTGGGTAGGGGGCAAATGCTTTACAACAAAATCTTCTTCAGCTAACTATGATGTTGTCCTGTGTTTCTGCTACACACAATGTTTTTGTTGTTAATGTATGTAATGCATTAATGATAAAAAATATTCATCCTTTTCAACCCCATGAATTCATTGCTTGGAGTCCATAAAATGGCCTGATTTTGGCCCATTTTACAGCACAGTGGGGGTTATTTACTAAAGGCTAATCCACTTTGCACTACAAGTGCACTGCTAGTGCACTTGAAAGTGCACTGAGAGTGCACTTGTAGTGCAAAGTGGATTTGCCTTTTGTAAATAACCCCCATTGTCACTGTAACTACACCAACTTAACAAAAAACTGGTATTGAGCATTGAAATAAGAAGCCACACATTGTTGGGTATAAAACATTTTACTCCAAGCTAGCACATGTTGACACACTCGGGGTTATTTCAGAAAGGACAATCCACTTTGCCCTACAAGTGCACTTGCATTGCACTTGTAGTGCAAAGTGGTTTGGCCTTTTTGAAATAAGCCCCAGGGTGTCAACATGTGCTAGCTCCCATCATGAGGGATCAATGGACGTGTTTCAGGGGTGCAACCCCTTCCTCTCACCTACTTTAGTTTAGAGGAAGGGGTTGCACCCACAAAACACGTACATTGATATCCCATGATGGGAGATAGCACATGTTGACACACCGTGTGCATCTTCAGAATTTGGCTGTAAAAACACGTACAACATGGATCAGGATCAGGATTTGTGCACTTGCACTGCTAATGTGAGTTTCTTTTTCCACAACATCCACATCACCTAAAACTAAAAAAAACACACCATATATCCAGTATCTGGAATAATAACAACCACCACTTTTTATCAACTAGTACTCTCTCTCTTAGCATTGAAAAATTTGACAATATAGGTAAATATTACATTAATGAAAAAGAAAAATAGATCAGTAACGGACGGTCAAAAAGGGCAGCCTTACGCCGGGGTCCTGCCCCAGTAGTCTTTTTAGTGTGATATTTACATCTATTATTGTCATTGCGAATCCTGAGAGAGAGAGGAGCTGATAAAAAGTGGTGACTGTTCTAACCCACACACTGGTGATAATCACTCATGTCACCTGAAGGGCGATCCCCCAAATAGGTCACTCTTCTCAGATGAATGGTGAGTGATTTCCCAATATATGAGGTAAATGTCAGAAAGAGTGTTCTCACCATGTGACCTATATAAAAAAATGTATTAATAATGCTCTATTAATTGTGCTGGCTACAACCATGTGTACAACTTCCAATATCAAAGTAAATGTGCAAAATATAATATCTCATCAAATCAAGAAAAGCAATCAAATTTCATCCTAGATAATTCATCCCAAACAATATATAATAAAGGTTCAGTAAAGGTTAAAAAAAATATATATATATGATAAAAAATTAAGTAACAGTCCAGTGGAAAAAATTTTAAAAAGTAAAAAAACAATCATAAAGTTCAGTCTTAAATAGTGAAAAATGGCAAAATATCAAGTGACTTGTGCCTGTCCAAAGTGACTCGTGCCTAGGTTTAGCCACAGATGTGCAGTAAATCAAGTGACTTCTGTGCTCCCCTTCAGTTCCCCACTCACCAGATCCTTGCAACCCTACAGGGGTAAAGCGCTTGTAGTGAGTGTAGTGGCTGTGCCCAGAGCAATCACCTCCTTCTTGGCTCAGCAAACGCTGGGGTATCCGGATCCTTCTGCCGCTCTGGGGGTGAATCGCTTCCAATAGATAAGGTTACAGTAATCACCTCTTCCATATCGAACCGTAGGATATGGATATCCTCATGGATGAACGAGATGGGCACTCATAGTGTGAATCCGAATTATTTGTTTATTAAAATAGGTAAGAAAAAAAACAAAGCTTGACACAGTCAAGTATATTAGCATGTCCTGGTTGCAAACCATGAGTCCTGGACCGGCGTGCATTCCACAGACTGTAACTCTGCAACCGGAAGTGACGTGACTTCATACCAAGCTCCGTCATACGCGTTTCGTCATATGACGTCGTCTGAGGCTAATTTTAGCAATACCAATTAGGATTTTACAATAATAGTCTGTAACACACACTGCCACCACAGACAGGACTACTCAGAGGCCTTACTCTAAAACAGTAGCGCACTTCAAGAGGCAGGTTCGTTTATATCTTGCATTATGCAAATTGCCAAACAGCTAATGTAGTTTACCTACTTTTATGTAACTGCTTTTTATGTGGGCAAAACTATTCAGCCCTTCTGGCGACGCGCCTATCGACACATTCTATCCATGCAGACCAGTAATCCAAGCCTCCCTCTTGGGAGATATGTGAGAGACCTACATGAAGGAATCACCCCGAAGATTTCCTTCTTGATCCTAGACAGAATACACCCTGGTATAAGAGGGGGCGACACTAACAAAACATTAATGCAGGCCGAACAAAGGTGTATTTTTCGCTTGAATGCGACTATGCCACCTGGCCTCAATGCAACCACCTCCTTCAGACCCTTCTTGGAGGGTTTCTCCTCAGGAGGATCTGAATGGGAATCTTTACAATAGGATCACCCCATAAATCAAACTGAGGAAGTCCTTCGTCCAACTCGGACCATCTGTACTCTTTGATTACTTTTTATCCACAATATAGCAACCTCGTATTCGTACGGGACTGGCTAAATACATATACTCTGTTAATATGCCCCGGGTTTCTGGGATGTTCTTTGGAACTGACAGGACATAGAAACTAATAAGACTATAGCTTTAGTTTGAATATGTTATTCCTGTTTAGCCTGTGATGTAATATACTGCTTAATACATATAATGTAATAACCTTGTCTTATCATTCCAGGACCTTTTCTGATCCAGTGGGACCGTCTCTCCCGACTACACAGAAATCCACTAAGTATCGGTGCTCTCACATTATTCACTTTCAACCTCTCCTTCTCCCCCCCCCTCTCCTAGGAGGATCCTCCCTCCCCCCTCTCCTGCATGACTGTATCTCCTCTCCTTCCCTCCCCTGTTCATTTTCTGCTGTCACCTATCCATTCACTGTCACTCCTTTCTTTCTTTATTTCCCCCTGTATGTCTGTGTTTTTCTTTCTGGTTGCCTTTCTTCCTTCTCCCTTTCACCATTCACCTAATCACTCTCACTCCTCTCCCTTCAATCCATCCAGGTCTGGGCTGTGTGTCAGCTCACTCAGCGCACCCGGGGGAGACCGAGGAGCGCTCTCTTCAGAGCGCGCCCGCCCCCACCCTTTCTCTGGCAGTCTGTGTCATGGATTCCCATGACAACGGGCATGCCAGCTCTGCGCTGCGGGACTTCCAGGCGCATGGGGGAATCCTCCAAGTCGCGCTGGCTCCGCCCCCCCGCAGAGCGCTGCGCTGTTGCACATGCCCATCTCTGCCCTGCTGTGGATGTCTTCACTCCAGGGAGTGTATCGTGGAGATGACGCTGTGCGTCGCTCTGCCCGGGGGATATCTTTTACAGACACCTCACGTCCTCCCTGCTCTAGACCGCCCCTTACTCATGGTTTAGCCAATCGGGCCACTGATTGGACATCCCCACCCACTGCAGCAAACACACATTTGAACTCCTCTGGCGCTGCACTTATCAGCTGTTACTGACACCACACAGACGTGCTTGCAGGAAGTAAAGACAGGCAGGTAAACTTATGGACCCCCTCTGGTTGGGATGTTTGGAAACTATACAGATGGTTAACTGTTTATTTACTTATAATATTTCCCTTATGTGTTTTATAATCTGCAGACCTATGCGGGCTTACACCCAACCAGGGAACCTGCATACCTTTTTGGATTCCTGCCCACTCTGATCCTGGGTATTATCTAAATATCTCCTTGCTGCTTAAATTGGGATCCATGATCTGATTCCACTCACCCCCATTGGATTTTATCTTCTAACCCCAATACCCCTTATACTTTTGAGAATAGTATTGTATTCATACTAGGCTCTCCCTTAAGATTCTCATTGAAATATTTTCATTGCAGCGGGATTGTACCCCCCACCCTCTAACTCCATCGAGCAGGCTGTTTTAAGCCTTCACAGTGAGGGGGTGACAGTGTCTGTTCCTTTGTTGGGGATATCCTTTGTGAAGCAACCTCAGTCCACCTTGGCTCTTCATTCCTGTGATCTATTTGGTCTCATCTCTCTCTCTTCGAACCTCTGGTCTGTGATCCCTGTGTGGCCGTGACGGACGGCAAACCCTTGATTCACACTGGATGCTGAAAATGTCCATGGGAATGATTATATGAATTTTAAGGGGTCAGTATGAAATTTCTGCATGTATATGCCTAGAATCTACTAATGATGTAATATATGTTAATGTCAATTGACCTTTGTAATGTAAACTAAATGCTCTCTACTGCCTCCTGCTGTGAATGCCTGAGATATTCATCCTACTTTTGCTCTGCTTTTTGTTAACTTTTTAGATGAAATACCCACTCTGACCAATTGTCGTTACCCCTGAAGAAGAGGTCAACCCTTTTGCTTACCTCGAAACATCGGGTTTCTATGATCATTGGTTTTTTACTTACCTGTATCATTGCAATTGGTCATCTTTTCATAGAATTATTTCTCCCCATTTACATGCATCCATTTTATTGTATATACGGTTAGGTCATGTGTAATGATTTTTAGATGGTAAATCAATAAACTACAATACTTTTATACAAAAAATAAAAACTTCTACTACTTTCTACTTTATTAGAGGTAACCCCGTGTAAAAAGTCCCGTTAGAGGAATTGCACTCCGATAGGGGGTGCTTGTGTTTGGTTTATATCTTGCATTAAGCGCTTTAGAGACAAGGTTAACACTTTTCAAAATAATGTAAATAAAATATTTACAGAAAAATATGTTTCAAAGAGAAAAAGACAATGTACAGCCACAAAGAAGTAAGGTAGGATTGAGGAGGAAGAATACTTGCAATTAATGTCCGAGGGTTGATCAGAGTTTGATCGATGAGCTGGGTAATCGGTTCTCAAACTTGGCAGAAGTTCCTGCTTGGATGGTAAAAGGAGAACTGGCCACTGTCTTGGCATCTCCTCTTTTCTGTGGGATCAAAGGGGTGTTGACAGCTACCAATGACTAATCGTCTGGTCATCTTGTTTAGGGGTTGGTTGCTGCTACATTCATGACCATGTCCTAGGTACACTTTGTAAAACATATTCATATCTCTGCATCTCTACTGCAGCTCTACTGTTTGCAGACTGCTAATATCCATATTATTGCCCAGCGTGACATCTGCTTCAAAACAAATTTAAACATGGCAGGTTTACAATGTCTAGTTTACCTAGGAGGAATAAGGGGTACCAGTGGTTTCCCATATGATCTGACATAGGGGTGTCTGGACTTGAAACGTTACAAATTATCTGAGGAAACTAAATATGTCCACATTATGGTTGTGCTATTATTAATTTGGAAGTTATGAAACATGCTGAAGTTTCAGAACTATACTAAACTGTTTGAGCATTAGGTGGATTGAGGTATTTACGACAGGTATCTGTTGGTTGTTTGAATTGAGAGGGTGACAGTTTTATGATAGGCCTGGACATCCTGCCAGGCCAACATTAGCTGTTTTCACAGGCCTAAGCCTGGTTTTGCTTTTCTATGTTGAGATAACAACTCTTTTGAAGTGTTCAGAGTTAAGCCTATGAATTCCTGGAAATAAGGGAGTGGTTAAGATTTCTACTGCAATGTGTAACTGTTAGCCAAGACTGTCATGGCTGCCGTAAGGTTCCCAAACAACATGGCCGCTAGCTACAGCTTTTTGTCTGTCCAGTACGTGATATCATTACATAAGGTACATAAGATCGCACAAGAACCATAGCTGAAAACATTACTCATATAAGACATAACTATCGTGTCAATGTTACAACAGGAAATCTTATATAAACAGGCGGAGAAATAGAACATCAGAACCAATCGACATGACATACAAATAAAAAGAAGAAAAAAATGGGCAAGCCAAGGCTTCAACTGCGGCCACATAGCCAGTGAATCTGCATTGTAGGACTGATAAGGCTTGCCTGAAGTCAATGTTCAATTTTGCCTAGGTAAAATGGTTAATCTAGACTTGTTATAAAATGTGCACATAAAGGACTGAGGAAGGATAGTGGAGAAGCACGAACTAGTTTCTGGTGATAACCCAAGCACAAGTAGAACAGTAGCACATTTTTAGGAGAACTGTGAAAAAGTGTTAACCTTGTCTCAAACAAGGTAATGGATCAGAGAAATCCTCCGTAAAAGGAGTAACCAGTTTAAAAGGAGAGGAAGGGCTGGGCAATCAAGAGTGAAGAGGAAAGAGGAAATGAGGTAAAATAGTAGGGGAAAAAGGTGTAGGGAGGAAGAACAGAAAATCAGGGGAGTCACCCATCAGAGAACAGGCACTTCTGACTATCTGCAGACTAAGAAGCAACTAACAGGAGGTTTGACCAGCAGCCAGAACAGATTGGGCCACGGTCTGCAGATAACCATCTGTACAGGTGAAATATCTCCAGGGCCTCCAACGCTCCCTGAAAGTTTCTTCAGTATTGTTCAGGGTGGCCGTTAGTTCCTCCATGTTTCTGATATCATTGACTGTGTCTGCCTCCAGAGTGAAGGAATGCAAGCTCTAGCTGCATTCACGAGGTGTATAGTGAATGATTTTTTGTATTTCCGGAAGCGTTTCCCTGTCAGTTGCAAGAGGCACGCTGCTGGATTCCCACTTAGGTCCACCGATGGCAGATGTTTAATCGTATCCGTCACATCCGCCCAATACGACCCCAGAAGGGGACACTGCCAGAATTTATGGGCCATTGTACCTACTGCTTGATTGCAAGGCCAGCACATTTCCGATTCCGAGACACTGCAATCCTTTTGTGGAGCAAACAAGGTAAGCTTTACCATCTCGAGAGAATTTTATATCCCACTTCTTGATACTGGTTGGCTAAGGAAGATTTGTGGGCCAAGATAAAAATCTTCATACAAAAGAGAACTGGCATATGTGGGGCATGAGAGTGTTTCAGTCCCGATATGTATAAATACAAAGAAGAAGGATGCCCAAGGGACTTTGTGAGACACAAACTACAAGGTATAAAATATATACACAATTTTTATTGAACATTTAAACATTTAAATGTTAACATGTTCAATAAAAATTGTGCATATTTTATACCTTGTGGTTTGTATCCCACAAAGTCCCTTGGGCATCCTTCTTCTTTGTGAAGATATTGAATCTCGTCTGTTGGAGCGTGTGTAAACTTAGTCAGCAGGTCCAGTTCCCATTGATGTAAGAATGAGTGTGTCATCAGAGAGCACTGCCATATATCCATGGAGTAAAGCGAGTGTGTGTCTGGTCGCCTCCCCGTTCCTACGGAGCGACTCGGTAAGAGACCGAGGTGAATAATGGGATCTCTGAAGGTCTGCAAGTAGTGTCTAAGTTGGGCGGTACTCCAACAGTTCAAGGGAAGTTCCCGAGAGCCTGATTAGGTCAGTCTGGGAGGAAAACCCTCCCTGTGGCCAAAAATTTAAACTTCCACTGTTGGCACAATCTCCGCAGGTGTCTGTTCGTGAAACCAGGAGTAAAGTCAGGGTTACTGAGGAACAGTGTCATGAGCGAGGGCATTGGGGAAAGAATTGTTGTACGGAAAACCGATCTTGCTATCTGTAGAGAGGAACCAATCAATGGGTGGTTCTGCATGATGTACATGCTTTTGACTGTGGACACATGTCATCATGAACATCTTTTCCTTGAAGTTGATGAGTTGAAAGCATAAAAAATGGACATCACAGTTTGATGTTGTTAGGGCTGTGTACCTGCAGAAAAAAAAAAACATTTATGAGTTTAATAAATAGCTAAAAATCGCTTGCCTCACCACACCTATAAATAAATTAATCTCTGTGTGATATTCTGTGTCTGTGTCTGGACAAATATCTTTTATGTGAAACTTTCTGTGCTAATGCAATCCATAAATGAATAAATAATTATGGTAAAAATTGGTAAGTTAATCCTGTGATTATGTGACTGATAAAACCAATGATACTACTACACAAATTAATAGTAAAATAATAAATAAATGAATAAATAGTGACTAATGGATACAATAATAAAGTGACACGTGATGATACATGTGCAGACAATGTCTATTTAAAGGGCTCTTATGCTCTGTGTTCCAACAGTGACTTTATTCCACCTCTTGTGAGGCTGTATGGTTCCGCATTCAAAAGTGGAAAGTGCTGCGCTAATCCAGTGTGATATATTTGTGTAACAGTGTTTATTTAAGAAAATTAAATCAACAAATGAAAAAATGGGGTGTACAGGTGCTATGTCTGTGTGCACAGTATCCTGTATTTATACACTAAATCTGAGTGAAAAAAAAACAATCCTATATGCTGTTGAACCTGTAGAAGGGATGCAAAAGTGCTCTGTGTGTAGGGAACCAATGCGAATAGTTCTCATACACATCTAGTAACTTGTGCAAATAAACCCTTAAAGTGCTGTCGTGCCTGTGCAAAAAGGGGTATTAGAATAGAAAAGTGAAAAAAGGTATGCGGGTACTGTGTTTGTATGCACAGTATCCTGTGAAGAAAGTATATAGATATATAACACAATTCCTTATGAAATGGAGTGTACGGGTGCTACGTCTGTGTGCACAGTATCCTGTATATACACTAAATCTGAGTGGAAAGAACAGAAGCCAAAAAACAAATCCTATATTACGTTGAACCTATGAAAAGGATGCGACAGTGCACTGTGTGTGGGGAACCAATGCAAATGGTTCTCATACACACCTAATAACTTGTGCAAATACACTCTTAAAGTGCTGTCGTGCCTGTGCAAGGAGAAAATTCCGGATGAAAGCGGAAAAAAAAAAAAAGGTATGCGGGTACTGTGTTTGTATGCACAGTATCCTGTGGAAAAAGTATATAAATATATAACACGATTCTTTATGTCAGATTTTTTCTCTATAAGGGTTGTGACAGCACAGTAGGTGCAAAACAAATGAAAAAACCTTAAGGTGCTGTTATATCTCTGCAGCCCATAGAGATAGAATAATCATATACATATAGTAACAGCAATCAGGATAATAAATAATATCCACATAACATGTGCAAACTTCACTCTGTGGGCGATATAAAAAAGTGCAAACTTATGCAGAAACCATGATTCGTAAAAGACTTTGTGCAGCCTGTATAAGATAATGTGCAAAAACTTATAAATGTGACAAACAGGTGGGGGGTGTTTCTCTATAACACACAGATAATTAGTAATAATCCAAATAATTATTGCAACATGTAGTCCAGAACCAAGTCTTTTAGGATATAATAAAGATGCCGGTGCAAGCTTCAAATGCAATGTTTTGTGATCCCTTTGGCAATCCAATTGTGCAGCTAAAAAATCGGGTGGGGTGCCGAAAGGGAGAGGGTGTATATATCCTTTTCGTGCTCAAACACACACAAGTGAAGGGTGGCCCTTATGTCTGTGTGCACAGTATCCTGTATTTATACACTGAATCTGAGTGAAAAAAACCAATCCTATATGCTGTTGAACCTGTAAAAGGGATGCAAAAGTGCTCTGTGTGTAGGGAGCCAATGCGAATAGTTCTCATACACATCTAGTAACTTGTGCAAATAAACCCTTAAAGTGCTGTCGTGCCTGTGCAAAAAGGGGTATTAGAATAGAAAAGTGAAAAAAGGTATGCGGGTACTGTGTTTGTATGCACAGTATCCTGTGAAGAAAGTATATAGATATATAACACAATTCCTTATGAAATGGAGTGTACGGGTGCTACGTCTGTGTGCACAGTATCCTGTATATACACTAAATCTGAGTGGAAAGAACAGAAGACAAAAAACAAATCCTATATTACGTTGAACCTATGCGACAGTGCACTGTCGCATCCTTTTCATAGGTTCAACGTAATATAGGATTTGTTTTTTGTCTTCTGTTCTTTCCACTCAGATTTAGTGTATATACAGGATACTGTGCACACAGACGTAGCACCCGTACAGTCCATTTCATAAGGAATTGTGTTATATATCTATATACTTTCTTCACAGGATACTGTGCATACAAACACAGTACCCGCATACCTTTTTTCACTTTTCTATTCTAATACCCCTTTTTGCACAGGCACGACAGCACTTTAAGGGTTTATTTGCACAAGTTACTAGATGTGTATGAGAACTATTCGCATTGGTTCCCTACACACAGAGCACTTTTGCATCCCTTCTACAGGTTCAACAGCATATAGGATTGGGTTTTTTTCACTCAGATTTAGTGTATAAATACAGGATACTGTGCACACAGACATAGCACCTGTACACCCCATTTTTTCATTTGTTGATTTAATTTTCTTAAATAAACACTGTTACACAAACATATCACACTGGATTAGCGCAGCACTTTCCACTTTTGTTTTGCACTATTCATGGGCTTTGTTTGATCCCACTCTGTGCTTGCAGCTGTCCGTACACACCGCTGTTTCCAAGGTAGCGCAGGGATAATCCATATAAACATGGTTCCGCATTCACCAGATTAGTTGGTGCAAATTTTTTGTATACCCTTTAAAAACTCAATAAACAGAAGTTTACAAAAAAAAAAAAAAAAGATCAGCAATGAGTACAGAGCTGTTTGGGTGATTTACAAGCATACGTGTGTAAAAGTATGTACGGTATATGTTTGTATACTGCAACAGTGGCAACTAGAAGAGGATGAAGAAGAATTTTATGCATATATACGCATACACACATTTACGTGCTTTTACAGGTTGTGACAACTTGGGGGTTGTTTAGCCTAAATCTACCTTTTGGTCAGAGGGAGTCAGCTGTGCTTTTAGGTCTCTTAGGTGGACCTATCCCACCACGATATCCACTGGGTATTCCCGCTGTGGTGGTTTGCCTCCTATTGCAGTGCTCCTGGACCCAGGTGTGCAGGCATGTAATGAGTTGTAAGATGCCTATGTTCAATAAACATCTTGTCACGTACCTGGAGGCGAGCCTGACGTGTAGAGGAAGGCCTCCAGTACAACTCTGGCTCTAGGGCCGCTGATAGTGGGACAGCTGGAACTGGAGCATGGTGGAGTAAGAGTGCCTAGGGAAAGTCCTGAAGTCTGTGTAGGTAGTTGCCAGGAACACACAGGTGGGCAGCTGGACTAGACTGGAAGCAGACAGGAGCGTGGCTGGATCACTGGGAGGTCTCGGCAGCAGAGAGACAGATCAGATGTCGCAGCTGCCAGGAACGTAGTCAGGTCATAGGCAGATTTGGCAACGGCTAGGCAGATCAGGTACAACAGCAGGCAGGAGAGAAGTGGGGTCACAGGCAGACTCGGCAGCAGGTAGGCAGATCAGGTACAAACGGCAGGCAGGAGAGAAGACAGGTCCCAGGCAGGCAGGGGCGGACTGACCATTCGGGCACTCGGGCACTGCCCGAGGGCCCCATGTCACTAAGGGGCTCCATCAGGGTTGCCAGTCTCAATAAAACCAGGGATAGTATGTAAAAATCTGTGTTTTTTTAAAAATCCCAAGATTATAGCTGCCCCGCCTCTCCAGTACCTTTTCATGCTGTGTGTGTATATTGTGAGTCTGTATGTGTATACTGTATGAGTGTGTGTGTAAACTGTGTGGCCCCATGATCTATTGCCTGGGGGCCCCATAATTTCCTATTGCCTGGGGGCCCCATTAACTCCTATTGCCCGGGGGCCCCATAATTTTCTATTGCCCGGTGGCCCCATAATCTCTTATTGCCCGGGGGCCCCATGAGTTGTCAGTCCGCCCCTGCAGGCAGGTTTGGCAGCAGGTAGGCAGATCAGGTATAAACAGCAGGCAGGAGAGACATCAGGTCACAGGCAGGTTTGGCAGCAGGTAAGCAGATCAGGTATAAACAGCAGGCAGGAGAGAAGTCGGGAAGCAGGCCGGAACGGTAATCAGGAGTCAACACAGGTAATAGGAATTCAGGTACATGCTGTAGACCAAGCAGCAACCAGCCAGTACTGAGTCTGTGTTTAAATAGACCGTCTGGCGCCAGTCCTGATGACAGGAGTGTGCACGCGCATTTACTGATGCGCCCATGGCTGTTCTGTGAATACACTGTTGGCGCCTGCGCACAGGTGTGCGCCTGAGAGCATCAGCTGTACTCTGCGGATGACTTCCCTGACACATCTTAAGGATCTTACACCGTGAGGAGTTCTCTCTTTACTCATTACATGCCTGCACACCTTGGTCCAGGAGTGCTGCAATAGGAGGCAAACCACTACAGCGCGAATATCCAGCAGATACCTAAAGAGACCTAAAAGCACAGCTGACTCCAATTTTTTATTTGTGAGTTTAACCAATCATATTTTGTGTTAATTCTTCATGGTCCATGTAACTGAGAGCGTGTCATGGGCACATGGGACCACAGGCCACACCCGCCCACCACCTTATTCCCCAGAAACAACCATATAGAGGAGTAACTCACAAACACAGCATTTTGGCAGAAAATGGCCGTGGCACTTTATTGGTTTACAATTTTTATAACAACAAAATATATCAATCCAATGTTTGGATGAAATAAAACATCATAGCGGGCTTTGCCCAGTTGTCAGAACTCAAGCAGCTTAATCTTTATTAAACAAAGAAATAAGTGCCCCCCCCCCCCCCCCCCCCGGATTCCAGGGTGACCCAACCACACAAAATGCTTGCGACGGGGAGGGAGCTCTTTCCACCGTAGTAATGGCCACTGCAAAAGGAAGAAGTGACCCTCTGCAGCCCTTATATCACATATCAAGGGAACTCCAGAATCTTCCAGAAATTCTCATTGGACCTAGATACTTAATTTAAATAAAGGGACAGTACCCCCAACCATTATTTACATTAATAAACATACAAATGACATAATTATTGAAACAAACAGGGCTGGATGGCCACCGTCCCAAGAAAGTGGGCTCAAATGATCCCCTTTGTACTTTCTTTTACTATGTGTGTGCTAAAAGGTATCCCTCTTTTCCATCTCATAACGTTGGGAGGTATACTTGCTGGAACTGTCTCACATGCACAAAGTCATGGTGGTCTACAGTGACTCAGTCACAAATGGCGATTAAAGGGTTAGTTCAAATTTCCCAAAAAATTGGCTATGCAGGTAAGGGATATCTGCAGATAATACCAACTGTGCAGATCTAACCAAAGTTGGATGATGACCTTATTATACATGTAGGCCATTTACTTACCTCTGAATCCTGACTGAAAAACTTGCACGGATAGCATCATTTCATTATGTCTTGTTGCGAGAACGTTGCTAAGACCCTCCCAGCCATTACTGCTCACCCTCACTATCACAGCTCTGTCCCTGTATGTCCACTATCTACTCCCTCACAGCATCACAAAACTCAGAACTACGAGAGAGAGAGAGAGAGAGAGAGAGAGAGAGAGAGAGAGAGAGAGAGAGAGAGAGAGAGAGCATGTGAGGGGATTTGAATTGCTGGAGTGTCTCAGCTACTTCCTAGCAACAATTCGGGACAGGATGATGCCATTTCTGGTAGTCTTTCAGTCAAGCTTCATGAACGTAGAAGGGATTTACAAATCTGAATGTGGTGCAAATTCACTGATCCTTAGGCTACAGGAACACTGGACATTTACCCCTGTGTGAAATCCTAGCCTTTTATTGTTCAAATCCTGCATTCTGGGCACAAATCCCTAAATGCATATGATGCTAAATATGAGTACTACTTGGTACATTTGCAGCCACAGCATAATATAGTCTGTTGTAGACTTTGACAGGCTGCAGGCAGCGGGGCTGGGTTTTGCACCTGTACCTACACCGGGATTGGATTCACAGAGGCTTCTGTAAAGACCTTGCATGTATACATTGTGACAGTTTGGAACAAGTTTTGTAGAAAACTGGCACATTGATGGTCCAGGTGTGTGCTGGGTTCTTAGGGTAACCCCAACTAGGGCACAGGGCTTAACCCTCCCCATGAGTCTTTGTGTGTGCGCAAGGGAGCAGAGAGGTGTGCATGTTTGGGACAGGACAGACACAGGCCCGAGCCAAGAGACAGAGCATCAGGGAGCTGCAGGAAAGAGGCAGAGAGCTGACAGAGGTACAGCGGTTGTGCATGAACAGATGTTGTGTTCGATGGTCAGGAGGACCAAGGCACACGGCATTAACAACGGTGTTGTCAAAGAGAGCCAGGAAGCTGAATATGTTCATTTTGGATTCAGGGTGGAAACCCCTGCGAGGGAAGCTGATTGCTGTGAACTTTCCTTTCTGTTTTAAATTAAAGCGGGCCTACAATCGCTGAAAAGGCATATCTGGCATGGACTGAACTCACTGGTGAGTGCTACATTTAGGCTAAACAACCCCCAAGTGGTCACGAAGTGTAAAAGCACGTAAATGTGTGTATGCGTATACATGCATAAAATTCTTCTTCATTCTCTTCTAATTGCCAGTGTTGCAGTATACAAACGTATACCGTACATACTTATACACACGTATGTTTGTAAATCACCCAAACAGCTCTGTACTCATTGCTGATTTTCTTTTTTTTGTAAACTTCTGTTTATTGAGTTTTTAAAGGGTATACAAAAAATGTTCAGCCTACAAGCTGCCATAGAACAAGCATACAAAATTCAAAAAGAACTAAACAGTAAAAAAAGAAAAAGTAAAAAAATAATACAATAGTAGCCTCATCAAGTTTGCTGGTGCTTAAAGCGGGGTTCCACTCAAATTTTTAACTTAATTTTACCCCCTTCAGTTAACTGCATAGATGTTCAAATGCCGCACTATTTTTTTTTTTATCGCAGTAATTACCTTTATATTGTACTTTATTGTGGCACTTCCTGTCTCTCCTCCCATGGGAGTAGGCGTGTTTATCGCCTTTCCCCTGCGCCACACTGTCTCCTGGGAGCTTAGTGTTAGGCTTCCCAAGATTCAGTGCGGAAACAATGATCATGTGTGTGAACAAGCTGTGAATGAACAGCATTTACCACATCCAGGAAATCAATGCTTGTGGGCTTCACATGCCCACAAGCAAGATGGAAACAGCCAGCATCACATTTTTTAAGTTATTCTTCAGTACGAAAACAGACAGAGGCGGAAATATTACACCCAAACTGTGAGTATTATTTTGGTATTAGCAAAGTGTCTCAATGACCTAAAAAAAAAAAAAAAAAGATTGGTCGCCGGACTCCCGCTTTAAAGCGGAAGTAAACCCATCTATAAAACATTTTCATTTCCGCCACGTGCCGGAAATGTAACACTGCCATTGGTTTTGCTCTCAACCAAACTGTCAAACCATCCAATGGCTGGTGTCATAACTGATCACATGTGCAGCATCATGGCAGTTGTAGATTAAACAAAGGCAAAGATGGCAGCTTCCTTGGCTGAAAACGATAGGGGGGTTTACTTACACTTTAAGTCACCCCATCAGGTGGAAAAGCCTTGACCGGTGAAATGACACCCCCCCCATGTAATTCACTGCAGGACATAATATTGTCTCAAATGACGCCCCCCCCTCCCCCACCAGTCAGGACACGGAATATATAGTCCATTACAGAACTTATGAAGAAACATCAGCGGAATATACCATAAATATACAGCTTAGCACTTGAGTTCATATAGTAATTAGTCAGAAACAGTATCTGTAGAAGACAACCAACCACCCCACACTTTATCAAACTTGGTAAATGCACCTCTACTTGCATAAGTGGCCTTATACAAAGGGACAGCTTTGTACACCACTGATTTCCATGTTGCCCCAGAGGGTGCTGACGATTTTTTCCAGGACAGTATAATTAACTTTCTGGCGTAAAACAACAATAGCGTAAGGAGGGTACGTATAGCTATAGAAAGGGCCAGTGAGTTAAACAGGCTTAATAAACACACTTCTATGGAGAGGGGAACAGAGATTCTGGTTATAGAAGTGATGCATGCCAACCTCTCCCCAGAAGGGACCTATAGCTGGACAGTTCCAAAACACACGCATGAAACCTGCATCCGGACTGGAGCATCTCCAGTAAAGGGAGAGTTGGTTCCCAAATATCTTAGCCAGTCTTGCAGGTGTGAGATAGACCCTATGAATAAACTTAAAGTGTATTAACGGTCTCTGGCAGAGACTAATCTGGTAAAGGGGACTTCCCAAACGTCCTCCCACTACTCCCAATCTAGGCCAGGAGCCACACCCTCCCAAGTTGCCTTACAGAGGCCTATCAGTGTAATAGTCTCTGGAAAAAGATCTTTGTATATAGTGGACAATGGCTTGACCAGGTCCCCATCCCGTAACAATTCCATGTCACTAGCTTCTAAAAAAATATGCCCAGGGCCAAACTGAGCTTGAAAACAGTGTTGTAATTGTAAATACCTAAAAAAATGGGAATTAGGCAGTTGGTATAGTGCCTTTAACTCATGAAAGGTTTTCAAAGAGCCCTGAGATGTAACCTGTTGCAGTGTTTTAATGCCATATTTTGTCCAAACTATTGGGTCAGGGTGCACATAAAAATGGGACAGGTTTGGGTTTTTCCACAAGGGCACATGTAGAGAGAACTTAGGGGGTCCCTTGGGTGCAGAGGCATGGACCACACCCCAAGCCTTCAGTTCAGAGCGCATGGAGCTAGTTAAACTATGTGGAGACTTAGGACCCCTGTATAATAGGTGCTGTAAAGCCTCGTAGGAACCCAAACATGCTGCTTCTAGGGACACTGCGGCATCATTGTTCTGTCTCTGGGGCAGCTAGCTAAACCTTCTTATCCCAATAACTTAAGATACCATATTTCTTTGATCTCAGTTTATTAGAACAAGCCAGATGAAACTACAAAATAACAGAAATAGACTTCAATAAGTACAATATCACATACAATACAGCATACGTTGCATAAACAATGATATACAGTACAAGATGAGATAATAAAAACTTACTTTTAAGTTCTCTAAGGGGTGATGACGATAGATTGAGAAAGACATGACTTGCTTCCTCCAATGTGTTGAAAAGAATGGTGGCTGTTTCACTTCCTGTTAAGATTCTACCCAGAATTTCCGGCTTGCTGACAACTTGCTTAATTACACATACATTAACCACTTCCCGCCCGCCCTATGGCGGATTGACGTCCGGGAAGTGGTTCTGTTATCCTGACTGGACGTCATATGACGTCCAGCAGGATAACATGCCGCAGCGCGCCCCCGGGGGCACGCATCGCGGCGATCGGTGGAGCGGTGTGTCAGTCTGACACACCGCTCCACCGATCTTGGTAAAGAGCCTCCGGCAGAGGCTCTTTACCACGTGATCAGCCATGTCCCATCACGGCTGATCACGCTGTCAATAGGAAGAGCCGTTGATCGGCTCTTCCTCACTCGCGTCTGACAGACGCGAGTAGAGGAGAGCCGATCGGCGGCTCTCCTGGCAGGGGGGGTCTGCGCTGATTGTTTATTATTTATTATTATTAGAACAAGCCAGATAAAACTACAAAATAACAGAAATAGACTTCAATAAGAACAATATCACATAAAATACAGCATACATTGCATAAACAATGATATACAGTACAAGATGAGATAATAAAAACTTACTTTTAAGTTCTCTAAGGGGTGATGACGATAGATTGAGAAAGACATGACTTGCTTCCTGCAATGTGTTGAAAAGAATGGTGGCTGTTTCACTTCCTGTTAAGATTCTACCCAGAATTTCCTGCTTGCTGACAACTTGCTTAATTACACATACATTAAACAAATAAACAGAACTGCAGCAATACCAAAAAGAAACGCTAGATGGAGCCTGCACACCACATATGATTGTCTTAAGTAAATTACACATTTTGCATGTAAATTTAACAACACAGGTACAAATAGCCAGTATAAAACATCTGGTGGACAAAACAATCATCAAGGGGGGTATTCAACCATCGATAAGCAAACACCAGCTGTCCGGCCATAAAAATACTTAAAGAAATTAGGAGCCGCTAGACCCCCCTCTCGCCACGGCTGCTGTAAAATAGCCATTTTGAGGCAAGGTGTCCCTCCATGCCAAAAGAAACCTGAGAGGAAATGGACTAAAAAATAGCTTTGGGAATCCACACTGGGGAATTTCTAAGGAAAAGAGGTAAAATCTTCATCTTAATAAGTGTAGCAGTACCCCCGTGAGGGCTGCTGATTGACTCTATACCCCACTGGCTACCCCGACTCTGCGGATCCTCTCTTACCTCTGACACCTTGGGTTCCATTCTGCAATGTGACGTTAGCAATGAGAAACTCACACAATATCACTGAACCACGCAGAAAAGTTTACTAAAATAAGTAATGGAACACAATGAAGAGCATGAATAAACACAAATTATAATTGACAATTGTTATCACTTAATTATTATTATTATTATACAGTATTTATATAGCACCAACAGTTTACGTAGCGCTTTACAACTTGAGGGTAGACAGTACAAATACAATACAATTTGATACAGTAGGAATCAGAGGGCCATGCTCCTTAGAGCTTACAATCTAAGAGATGCACATATACAGAACTTATAATCTTATAATCTAACGTATAATCGCTTTATTGAGTATATGTGAACAGGTGCACAGAGGGATAAGTACTCAATATCTTCAAAGCATATATTAAATACCTTCCCACTGAGGCCTCAACACACAGACCAAATTGCAGTATATATTCTTTACATTCAAGAACACAGTGTAAAGTCTAGTATATACTCAATGGCTCCCCCTATACTATATTTCAGAGTTCGACTTATAAGTAGAGCAGCAATGCTTGGTAAAAGAGGAAAATGATGTTTTCAGCTCCGGATATCTTCAGCTAGCCTGATGTTTAAACTGCAGTATTTGTAATCCACAAAGACAAAGGAAAAGAAATGACTGTAGAACAAAGGATATGCTGATGACTGCTTAACTGAAGAAATATCACCACTTGTAGATTCCTCCTTATGTGTGAGTGTAATACAGTACTGACCTTACAGCACAGTGGAGAAAGACTAGGCCCCAAAGTCCAGCTGTATGATGCCTGTGAAGAAGTAGATTTGCTTCCGTGGAACTACAAGTCTCACCAGCAGTCTGTAGAAAGAACTCACTCAGCAATACTGTACTCTCTACTGGAATGGGCAGGTGCCCTCTCACCACAGTGGACTCCAATGGCTGTTAGGCTCCGTCCGGAATCCCCTCCTGGTGTCTCCGTCTGGTGAAGATGGCGCCGCCGTGCTGCAACTCCTGATGGGCTGAAGTGCAGGGGCTTCCAGTTGCTCTGAAGCGCAGGCAGGTTCGCTTGCTAGGATAGCAAGGCTGTACTCCGAGATCCCTCAGAGGCGGGCGATCCGGCTCTCCTCTGTATAGGCCACAATCTCTGACTCCTGGTCACACACAGACCTCCTGCTGGTAGGTGTTTAATGTTGATGACTCAGGATCGCCATCTTCGTTTCTCCCAAGACCTCCTGCTCTCTAGCTCTGTCATAAACCAGATGTGACCAGAACTGTGTGACTGCGACAGAGTGAACCAGACATAAACAGGTGAAAGTAAATAAGTTTATTAAAGTTAATGCATATAAATGTGAACACACCACCAATACAGAGTGAACAAACTGAACAACCAAACAGTGATAATAAACCAACCAGTATATATATATATATATATAGCAAAAGGGAGTACCAGAATCGTAGTCAAGCCAGGCCAGGGTCATAAACAGGAGATCAGCAGATGGGGGGCCAGGAGTAAACAGACAGGGAACAAGATGAAAGGAATCAGGCTGCGGGGCAAGGATTCAGGGATACAGGAACAGAAACAAACAGGTTCAGGGTTCAGGATACAGGAATCAGGGTTCAGGTCCAGGATCAGGATAAACAGGCTGCAGGTCAGGGCACAAGGACAATACCAAGGCAAGGTGTGTGTGCACTTGCCGGGTATTTATACTATAGCTGTTATCAAAGTCAAGTGATGCCTAATTGCAGAAGGTAATGCCTGCTCCACACTGCCAGGATCCATCTGCTGGTGGACGCCAGTACTGCAGCCCAAAGATGACATAATACCAGCAGGAAAAAGCTCTGACAGTTCCAAACTGCCAGGAGACACCTGCTGGTGGACCTCAGTACTGCACGCCAAATGATAGATATTACCAGCAGAGGGAACCTTTCCTGACAAGCTCCCTCATCACCTCCTCCCATATCCGCCTCCAGGACTTCTCCCGAGCCTCACCCATCCTCTGGAATTCGCTACCCCAATCTGTCAGAAGGTCTCCAAATGTATCCACTTTTAGGCTATTCCTGAAAACTTTCCTCTTCAGAGAGGCCTATCCTGCCTCAAACTGCACTATTTTCTCCATTAGCTCATCCCCCACAGCTATTACCCTTTTGTATAACTTGACCCTCTCTCCTAGATTGTAAGCGCTAACGAGCAGGGCTCTGATCCCCCCCTGTATTGAATTGTATTGTACTTGTACTGTCTGCCCTAATGTTGTAAAGCGCTGCGTAAACTGTCGGCGCTATATAAATCCTGTATAGTAATAATAATAATGACTCCGAACTGGACATCCCAGCCTTCCCAGGAGAAAAAAGGAGAAAGTTTCAGCTGAGCTTCCCAAACTAGGAACGACAAATCATAGCCAACGGGACAACGTAACCACACTCAGCAGATTATGGTATCTTTCCAGAAGCTAGTGGGCCATCCAGAACTCAGGCGACGGTTTCCAGACAGTCTGCAGCTTCGATTGGGGGAATCAAAGAATTTTGCGAAGCCATTATGCAGGACCCTGAGGCGGCTAGTGTAGAGCATACTGTAGGAAAGTCCTTTCTCCCTGAGTCTCCTACGCACATCTGTAAAGGAACGTCTCTTCTTCTGTAAATCAGGGGAAAAGTCGGGGTACAGGTGGACCACTGTTTTTTCGTAGCGCGACCCCTATTGCGGGCTTCTGCCAGGATCGCATCTCTGTCCCTGAAAATGAGGAAGCGTACAAGGAAAGATCTGGGTGGTGCCCCTGCAGGTCTGGGTCCTGTAGGGACTCTATGAGCCTGTTCGACCACATATACTGGTGAGACATGTTGCAGGTTCAGCAGTTGCTTGAAGAATGAATCTGTGAACACCGCCAGGTTTGAACCCTCTGCTCCTTCTGGGAGGCCCACCACCCGGACATTGTTGCGACGGAGGCGGTTTTCCGCATCCTCCGAGCAGGCCATCAGGATCTTGACTTTATTTTGAAGATCTGCTAGAGTCTGGGAAGTGGAGGCTGTAGTGTCCTCCACTTCAGAGATGCGGGATTCTGCAGCAGATAGGCAACCCTTGAACTTATCGAGGTCCTGCCTTATCAGTCCACATTCCAGTGCTAGAGAGTCAATCTTGTTTACCATGGTGGATTTACTTGCCTCTATGGCTGCTAGTATTGCAGCAGTCGCCTGTTCTTCAGGTGGCTTAGGATTCACTACAGGAGAAGAAGCATCCATTGCCGGATCTATTGCTGCAGCCATCCACTCCTCTGTCTGCACCGCTACTGAAGCTGCTTGTGAAGAGCTGACAGGCAAGATGGCCGCCACACGTGTGAGCGTCGACGAGTTCCACGGCCCCGATGAGAATAATATCTTGCTCAACCTGCCTTTATCAGGCATGGGGAGAATCGGGATCACTCCCCAGACAGGAGGCAGCAGCTTACTGAGCAGGATGGCGGGTGGAACCCGGGGTAAGAGATTGTCAGGGCAGGGCTCAACCCTTCCTTCTCTGAGCTGGCTGCTCAGCTGTTGGATAATTGCCAGCTCCTATCTCTCCACAGTTACTCAGCTGTTGATTATATCCTGCTCATCAGTCCTGCCTACTTAAAGTGGAGTTCCACCCACTTTTACAACTCTTCAGTATCCTTCACTAAACTGTGCACTGTAAACAAATTGGATATTTAAATTTTTTTTTTCTCAGCACTTACTGTATATCTGCTGTATTCATTTTTCACTTCCTCCTCCCTGGCTGCGGCCCATCGCATCATTTCCTGTTTGCAATGCCTTCTGGGAAGGGGAGGCAACTTCTTCTGACACTGCCGTCGCTATGGAAACCTGACCTGAAACCTATTACACTGCTTGTGCTGCACTGAGCATGTGCGAGATCTGCAAGCATGAGATCCAGGAAGAAATACAGTCTGGCTTCAGATGCCCAGACTTAAGATGGCCACGGCCTGCTGTAAGTTTATAAAATAACAAACTACTGCTATAAACTAACAAAACAGACCTTAGTTTACAGACTAACTTTACTAGAATACATTAATATTGTGTATTATAGGGGTATTTTTATTTAAAAAGTATAATTTTGGCCGCATTCGCCTTGGTCACATCACAGAAACCATCTCCTGCGATCCTGTTCAAGACTTGCTTTGCTGACATCCCTTCTGGCTCCAGATCCTGCTTGCTGTTCCACTACATTGATATCTGACTTCTGGCTTGGCTGACTATCCGTTCTGGTTACTGAACTTTGGCTATGTTTTGACTACGTTTGTTCTTTTTACTGTTATTATTAAACAAGTGTGATTTAACTGTACTTCTGTCTCGGCCTGATTTCATGGTTTCTGACAGAATGGATGAACTGCACAGATACCGGGAGCTGGGCTGAGGCACGTCTTCTTCCTCTTACATTTCAGCCAAGCCCCCTTATTGCTGATCTTTAGGCCCCAGCGATTAGAAATGTGCGTTCTTTTGCGTGTTTTTTATGAGACTTGCATCGGGCAGCCCATTGACAGCAAACGCGGCAAAGTAGCTCATGGAGCTTTTTGCCATGTTCCAGTTTGAACATTTTTACTATGCGCTTTTGCGAGTTTTGGGTGCAGCTAACAATGGCACTGCAAGTGCAACATGTGCATTCTAGGAATGCATGCTAAAATGCACAGGTCTTATCAGAGTCTTAGGCCTCATTCACATTGGGGTGACGCGCGTAGGGCAGCACATTGATTTTAATAGGCAAAAATAGACCCCCTGAAGCAACAACAGATCCCACAGCCAGCATCAATAGACCCTCCAGCAGCCAGCAACAATAGACCTCTCCCTCAACAGTAGATCCCTCCCAGTTAGGGGTGATGGGATGTGTAGGGATCAGTAGGTAGGGGGTGGTGGGATGTATAGGGATCAGTAGGTAGGGTTGGAGGGATGTGTAGGGATTAGTAGGTAGGTGTTGGTGGGATGTGTAGGGATCAGTAGGTAGGGGGGTGGGACATGTAGGGATCAGTAGGTAGGGTTGGAGGGATGTGTAGGGATCAGTAGGTAGGGTTTGGTGGGATGTGTAGGGATCAGTAGGTAGAGTTTGGTGGGATGTGTAGGGATCAGTAGGTAGGGGAAGCAACAACAGATCCCACAGCCAGCATCAATAGACCCTCCAGCAGCCAGCAACAATAGACCCCTCCCTCAACAGTAGATCCCTCCCAGTTAGGGGTGATGGGATGTGTAGGGATCAGTAGGTAGGGGGTGGTGGGATGTGTAGGGATCAGTAGGTAGGGGGTGGTGGGATGTGTAGGGATCAGTAGGTAGGGAGTGGTGGGGTCAGTAGGTAGGGGTTAGTGTATGGATCAATAGGTAGGTGTTGATGGGATGTGTAGGGATCAATAGGTATTGGAAGGATGTGTAGGGATCAGTAGGTAGGTGTTGGAAGGATGTGTAAGGATCAGTAGGTAGGGGTTGGAGGGATGTGTAGGGATCAGTAGGTAGGGATTGGTGTAGGGATCAGTAGGTAGGGTTCGGTGTATGGATCAGGAGGTAGGTTTTGGTGGGATGTGTAGGGATCAGTAGGTAGGTGTTGATGTAGGGATTGGTAGGTAGAGATTGGTGTAGGGATCAGTAGGTAGGGATTGATGTAGACATCAATAGGTAGGGATTGGTGTAGGGATTAGTAAATAGGGGTTGGTGTAGGGATCAGTAGGTAGGGATTGGTGTAGAGATCAGTAGTTAGGGGTTGGTGTAGGGATCAGTAGGTAGGGGATGGTGGGATGTGTGGGGATCAGTAGATAGGGGGAGGTGGGATGTGTAGGGATCAGTAGGTAGGTGTTGATGTAGGGATCAGTAGGTAGGGATTGGTGTAGGGATCAGTAGGTAGGGATTGGTGTAGGGATCAGTAGGTAAGGATTGGTGTAGAGATCAGTAGTTAGGGGTTTGTGTAGGGATCAGTAGGTAGGGGGTGGTGGTATGTGTGGGGATCAGTAGGTAGGGGGTGGTGGGATGTGTGGGGATCAGTAGGTAGGGGGTGGTGGGATGTGTGGGGATCAGTAGGTAGGTGTTGGTGTAGCGATCGGTAGGTAGGTGTTGGTGGGATGTGCATTGATCAGTAGGTATGGGTTTGTGTAGTGATCAGTAGGTAGGGGTTGGTGTAGGGATCGGTAGGTAAGTGTTGGTGGGATGTGTAGGGATCAGTAGGTAGGGGTTGGTGTATGGATCATTAGGTAGGGGTTGGTGTAGGGATCAGAAGGTAGGGATTGGTGTAGGGATCAGTAGGTAGGGATTGGTGTAGGGATCGGTAGGTAGGGGGTGGTGGGATGTGTGGGGATCAGTAGGTAGGTGTTGGTGTAGGGATCGGTAGGTAGGTGTTGGTGGGATGTGTAGGGATCAGTAGGTAGGGGTTGGTGGGATGTGTAGGGATCGGTAGGATGTGTAGGGATCAGTAGGTAGGGATTGGTGTAGGGATCGGTAGGTAGGGGGTGGTGGGATGTGTGGGGATCAGTAGGTAGGTGTTGGTGTAGGCATCGGTAGGTAGGTGTTGGTGGGATGTGTAGGGATCAGTAGGTAGGGGTTGGTGGGATGTGTAGGGATCGGTAGGATGTGTAGGGATCAGTAGGTAGGGGGTGGTGGGATGTGTAGGGATCGGTAGGATGTGTAGGGATCAGTAGGTAGGGATCGGTGTAGGGATCAGTAGGTAGAGGGTGGTGGGATGTGTAGGGATCAGTGTAGGGATCAGTAGGTAGGGGGTGGTGGGATGTGTAGGGATCAGTAGGTAGAGGGTGGTGGGATGTGTAGGGATTGGTGTAGGGATCAGTAGGTAGGGATCGGTGTAGGGATCAGTAGGTAGGGATCGGTGTAGGGATCAGTAGGTAGGGGGTGGTGGGATGTGTAGGGATCAGTAGGTAGGGATCGGTGTAGGGATCAGTAGATAGGGATCGGTAGGCTGTATGGTGTCGGTCAGTGGCAGTGTGACATGTAATGAGCCATGTGATTAGACTCAGGGAGGGAGGGGAGGAGGGGGCGGCTCCGGTCGGATTTGCATGGAGTGAAGGTAGGAGCTGCAATCTTGGGATTATTTTTAGCTGGTGTGTGGCTCGGATCACGTTGCACGGAGCGGGGATTCTCTTCTCTCCATCACCGGGGAACGGCCAGGATTTGCGGGATCTCCGCCCGAGGACACTCCGAACATGGCCAGCCCTGCACTGGATGTGGAGGAGATCACCCCGGAATCCCCCCCGGAGGCGGCATGTACTGAGGCGCAGAAGTGGATCGAGGTACATGGAGGGAGAGGGGCACTGCCATCAGTCTGTATACTGGCACTGCCATCAGTCTGTATACTGGCACTGCCATCCATACCCTACTGCTGTGCCAGAATATACACCGCAACCACCATCCCTAGTGATGATTCTACGCTATCACTTTATATACTGACACTACAATTCGTAGGGATGATTATTCTGCTCTTATGAGTTGATAGTATTACAACCCCACTGCCATCCATATAATGATTGTGTTGTGTCAGGTTATATACTGCCAGCACCATCCATAGTGATCATTCTGTCACTACTATCCATATCCTTCTGATATGTCAGTCTATAATGTTACCCTGTCACCTCCATCCATAGTGATGATTCTACTGTATCAGTTTTATAGTCTTACATTGTCTTTACTATTCATGATGATGATTGTTGTGTCAGTTTGTAGTATTACACCGCTATCCATACTAATGATCCCTCAGTTGTGTCATTCTACACTGTCAGTACTATCCATAGTGATAATTATTCTCTTGTGTAATTTTATAGTGTTACGCTCTCATTACTATTTGTAATAATGATGCTTCTGATATGCAAGTCTTTTACATTGTCACTACTGTTCGTGATGATTGTTGTGGCAGTTTATAGTGTTACACTGTCACTACTATCCATAGTGATGATTCCTCTGTTGTCAGTCTGTAGTGTTACATTGCCAGTATTACCCATGATAGTTCTTCTGGTGTGTTACTGTATAGTCCTGACCCCCATCCAGTGACCCAAGGCCCTTCAGTGGCCCTCAGACCCCATCATTCAGTATAGGGAGCAGTCTCTTGTAATGTCCCTAATCTCTAACAGTCGCCATGCTACCAGACCCTGACAGTCTCCATGCGCCATGCCACCAGTCCCTGACGGGCGCCATGCCACCAGTCCCTGACGGTCGCCATGCCACCAGGTCGCCATGCCACCAGTCCCTGACGGTCGCCATGCCACCAGACCCTGACGGTCTCCTGCTCCATTGCATCTCCTGCAGCATGGTACCAGTCTCTGGTCATCTCCTGCAGTATGTCACCATTCTCTGACATTCCCCTCTAGTACTATATACTGAATATTTTGTGTGGCCCTCTGGGGGCCACAGTTGGCCCCCCATGTCTAGTATGTTGACCACTGGTCTGCTATCCATGCTGCTGATTCTTCTCTAGTGTCCGTCTGTAGTGTTGCACTGGCATATTGTAGTGTTGCAGTGTCCTATAGATGATTTTTCTGTTTCTTGTCCTCCATACACATAGAAGGATCCTGGCTCTGTGTGCTATTCTATGCTATGGTTATGTTTTGTCTGCGATGCTGTGACAGCTCCTCGCTATGTGTCGGTTGCAGCGGCTCCCACATGCTGCAATAGATGCTGTATGCAGTAGCTCAGTCTTCACATGTCAGTGACGGGCAGGAAGCCTGTGTTATTTTTCCAGCTGACACTGGAGATCAGACTGTTACATTGTTGCAGGATTAAAGCTGCTGAGCGCACATAATGACTTTTCCATACAAGCCCATCCTGTTATGTGATCATTGATTTTTATAGCTTAATATCTATGTGCTAAGTTGCCCAGCATGGTGCTAATAGATGATTCTAATGCTCAGGGTGGTTGGAGATGTGACCTGCCTGTAGCATCGCAGCCAGCCATATACCTTTTTTTTCTTCTTCTGGATGCAAATATTGAATTGGTGACAGTTGGGGAACTGTTTCCAGTGTCTGGTTTCCCTTGTAAATGATAGTGCATACCTGCTGCGGCTCGCCTCCGAGCTGTCAGCTCCTGAACACAGAGCCCTATTCATCCCTGTGTTTAGAATGGGAGAAGCGGTGAAAACGAGGGGTGCACAGACGCTTCCTGCCTGGAAATAGACTGATTTCTGTCCATTTCCATGCAAACCGTGCATTCTGCCTTTTTTCCACTTGCGTGTCGCTCGCTCGCTCCTACCGTGCTGGTCGGGTTAAAATGACTCTGGGAAATTGAACTCCTTTCTGGGCCGAGCAACACAAGCATTATTGTGTGATTGATTGCAACGTCTGTTGTTAACTGGGACTCTGAAAAGCCTGCAGAAGTTTCCATTGCACAGCCAGTGTGAGGCCGCTCCAGCACCAGGCCCTTCATGGGACTGAATTGTTCCTTTTGTCTGGACGCTGGATGAATACATCAATGACTTGTATTTTTCTGCCATTAAAGTGGATGCAGTAGAATGCTTAGATTCATAGGCCTGAATGTGCCATACAGTGAGGAGTAAGTAGTAAACCGTAATGTATGCGCATTTCTTGACTTGTCTGTGCGGTACGTATATAAACAGCACTTATTCATTTTGTTTTCTTTTTTAAAATAATTAAAGTGACATTAAACGATATAATCCATACACATCCTCTACCTACGGGCCCTGTAACGTGTTTTTCATGAAATCCTTTTCTCGCTGTGTTTTCCTGACTCCTCGTAATATTATCCATGAGCTCCCAAACCTCTCCCTTTCCTCGTTCTTTGTTTGGAAAGAGCAGAGCATGTTCATTGCAGTCATGTGCACTCCTCTATGCACACTACACATTCTATAGTCCCTAGTAAGGATGAGCTCAGGCGTGTTCACAATGCCACGTGCGCGCTGTGGAGTGTCCGCTTCCTGGCGGGCACGAGGAATTGTAAACACGCCTGACCTCATCCTTACTAGAGACTATAAGATATGTAGTGTGCATAGAGGAGTGCACATCCTATTGTCACTAGTAAGGATGAGCTCAGGCGTTTTCACAATGCCACGTGCCCGCCGGGAAGCTGACACTCCGCAGCGCTAATCACAGGCAGCGAGACATTTCCTAATCTGTGCAGCCGCAGAAATGTCTCACTGCGTGTGATTTGCGCTGCGGAGTGTCCGCTTCCTGGCGGGCAAGCATGGAATTGCGAACAGACCTGAACTCATCCTTGGTATCTGGTCCGAATGCCAACCACGGCACTACCTGTCTGGAGTTGGCATATTCTCCCTGTGTCTGCGTAGGTTTCCCCCTGGTACTCCGGTTTCCTCCCACACTCCAAAGACCTGTTGGTAGGTTAATTGGCTCCTGTCTACATTGGCCGTAGTATATGTATGAATGTGAGTTAGACCTTAGATTGTAAGCTTCTTGAGGGCAGGGACTGATGTGAATGTACAATAATGTACAATATATATGTGTAAATTGACGGCACTATAGAAGTATCTATAATAAATGCATAGTCAATCTCGGGAGCGAGCAAGAGAGGGTGGCTACATTCTCATATACAGTGGGATCATAGAGTACGAATGTAGCCACCCTCTACCAGGAAATTGGATCACAGTAACCAAAAAAAAAAGGGAATTTGGAGGCGCAAAGCAAGAGAATAGATTTTTTATTTTTTTTATCTTTTTGCATGCTAGTCTCATATCGAAAATGGAGAGGTTACTAAAGTTATGAAAATTGTCGTACCACAGAATAAAAAAATAGGAGGTGATGTAATGTGTTGTAGTGTATTTGTATTGTATGTACGGGCCATAATTTACTGTTTGTAGAATCAGTTCTGATTCATAACTTTGAAACTTCAATCTTTTAAAGTTTCTACATCGTTCTTCATAAAGGTATTGCAAAGTGCAGCAACGCGTGTGTGTATATATATATATATATATATATATATATATATATATATATATATATATATATATATATATATATATTATAATTTTTTTTCACCTTGCACTAAAACTGTGGGAAAACCTGTAGGGCTTTTTCACGTGGGTGACAGTGCTTACTGCCCTGTGAAAAGCGCTCTGTGGTTTTGCTTTTCAGAGGGTGGTATAGCGACAGTGGGCAGGCATTGAGGAGGTGATTATGATGCCTCCTGAATGCCTGAATTTCTGTTTGTGTGTGTTTTTTTTAATTTTTTTATTTTTTCTTTAATTTAAGGGGAATTTTATACTATAATAAAATACTGCACCGCTGCTGCAAGGCAAGTGTTTGGCTCGTGATTGCAGCTTGCTCCCATTGACTGCAGTGGGCAAGTTTGGCAGACGTTACTAAGTTAAAATTGCTGTAGTCATGACATGTTTACAGCCCTGTCTATTTGTAATGTTGGGCCCCATTCACAAGAAGGGTCTGACCAGGTCCACTTGTCCATCAAAAAAAAAAAAAAAAAAATGGAAGGTGATCCATCCTCTTCTGTTTAGGCAGAATGTATTGGAGGACAGTCAAGTGTAAATGGACAGCGGATTTTGTTTACACCTGGCGGCCACCCATAAAGCAGAGTGAGCTCTGTCCAAGTCTTCTCTACAGAAAATGAGCAGACACAGATCCTATCATCTGCCCGCTATTCTCTGATCAATGGGGGATCAGCAGACCCATACCCTGCTGATCAAAACAGAGCCTGTCCCGTGTCAAAGGGGCCTTAGAATTTAGGTGGACAACTGGGGAAGGTGGTGGTGGCTCAGCTACCCATTTGAACCGACCCCAGCCACCTGTGGGAAAGAGGCACAGCACTGAACCTTATGGCAGTTGAAGGCCTGTAACCCAGAAGCAGATGCCTTGTTCTGCGCTGTGTCTCAATGTAAAGTTGGCCATCTTGGTAGAGCCAGATCTTTATTTCCTTGTGTCAGTCTCCAGTAAAGTGAGTAGTGAGCAGCACAGAAGTGACTTATCCAAATCTGCTGGAGATCGCCATCAGAGACAGCAGTTCCTGAGGTCTCGCACTGCAGATACAGTTATGAGACAGAACCATCAGGAGTGTGTAGGCACACTCACATACCAGGAAGTAAGCAAGGGTGGGTTATAATCCGGTATGATTTTATTTATTTATTTTATTTTTATTTTTTGCCATATGTGTCCATTTCTGAGATTTCCCTTCACTTCTTGTGCCATAGCCAAACAGGAAGTGTGAGAGAATCCCTGCAAATTGAGGGAATCCCTTGGGGATCCCCAGGTTGCCAGAAATGGTGTCAAAATGTGGGACTTTCTTTTACTTTCACTTGTCAGTGATAATGGTAAACGGGACAAATAGGGGGGGATTCTTCCACCCTAACGGCACAGGTAGCAATAGAAACTGACAAGTATTCTAATCCCTCTCCATTATATCCAAATCTAAAAAAAAAAAGTTCTTGCCTTTTAGCTATACTTTTAACATCTCTAGAACATTTCTTTGAAACATGGCAAATCGTGCGAGTTCTTTTCAAATCCCCATTTCATTGCGAGTTCAGGGGTGATTCGAAAGACATCTGTGCAAGTTCATCCACAGATGTCTATTGAAATCGCCCCCAAAATCGTCAAAAGTAGTGCAGAAACTACTTTTGGAAATGGGTGCAGCGCACCGATTCAGACATGCCATTGCCGGTAATGAGCTCCGATTTGACATGTCAAATCGGTTTGATGTGAATGGGGGCTAAAGGGGACCTTCACCCTCCCGGGGATGATTCTGCCTCTACACCCCTCCTCCTATCTCCTGCAGGAATAGGGCATTTTTTTATTTAAAGTGCACCCCACCTCCCAATGCACGTCACACACCTTAGGTGAATGACGTGCACACTGTACCTCCCGGGATATTTACGTCAAATATCCCAGGAGGCATAACCTGTCATTCAAGAGGCCCGCCCGCTGAACTCGGAAGAGCCGGCGTGCCTCTCGATGACCTCAGAGAGAACATGGCGGCGCAGGACACAGCTGTGGTCGGGCATGAGAGGATCTCAGCAGGTCAGCGCTGGATCCACTGGATGGGGGAGTATCTGAAATGTGCAGATACCACCATCAGGTAAGTGGAGCAAAAAAAAAATATGGGGGGGTCGGCTTGGGTTCCTTTTTAAGGACTCATTCCGTTTTTTAGGCAGCACCATACTTCTTTCTGCATGTGACTACATAGGAGTATACTGTACAACCTTGGCCAGAGTCTTGTCTGCGGCCCATAAATGGACTATTTTGGCATACGGTTTGATCATCTATACAATTGCAATATTCTACTTTAACAAGAGCGATCTGTTCAACAGTCAAAACCTTCTTCTCACAAGAACCATGTCTGACAACTGATAGAAATAGGAGGTGACAGTTGTGTTTTTCAGACTTCTTAGAAAAGAATTCTCTGCTGATGATTGATTTGTATTTTATAAATTCAAATGATTGATTAGGGTACATGACAATTACACGTTCTAGATATTTTTTCTTTTCCAAGGCTGAATGATGACATTCACTCTAAATGTGTACAAAAACACATAGAACCATTGCAGAACAGCTAGTTATTGTTCAGTCACTTATGATCATTAAGGGGAAGGGATTATGTTAAATTTTCATTGAAAAATAATCCCCCAGGTGTAGCTAGCGTTAGTCAGCCTATTGTTTGGCGCTCGTTCAAACCAAGTAACGGGATACATAATTGAGGAATCCTCCACACCGCTAAACGAGAAGGAAAACTGCATACTATACATAGACTTCCGTGGTCGATCTACGTTCTGTGATCCGTTATTTGGATGTGCTGGTACACATGTACAGTACATAGAAGATGTAGAATTTAGAATCTACATTTGTTTCACGATGTGTGCAGAGTCGCTGTGTGTTCTCTACAGTCACTGTCCTTGTATGCTCATTAGCATTGCTATAAGTCATCCACTTTGAATAGCTGTCGGAGGAGTCACAGCGCAGGTTCATTTGGCAATATTTGTGATCTGTATGACCGTGGTCTGTGCCTGTAAATAGTCAAGAACGTGGCCTGGTCAGTGTGGTGTCAGGGAGAAGGTTGCAGTAGTATTTTTGGTTAACCACAGGCGGGAATCTAGTGCAGGAGGCCAGGAACAGTTGGCTTCATTGTATACTTTTGGGTATAGACTTCATAATATGCACACTCTTTTAAGAGAATAGAAAACCTAATGTTTTATGTTAATTCTTAATGGCACCTTGCTAATGGGAGCGCAAAATCGTGTCAAACCGCATGATACCAATGTACGGCATGATTTTCAAAAATGGGCATGCACTTCTTTTTGTGCGTTTTTTTTTTTTTTTTTTTTAATTTATTTTCCATATGCAGAGTAGCCCATTGCAATGAATGAGCTGCCCTAATGTGACACACACAAAAAACCTGCAAAAAAATGCATGTGCATAGATGTTAACGGAACCTTACAAGCTGGATTAAAGTAGAACTAAACCTGAAACCTGTCAAAAACTGCTAGCAGATGGATATGTATGGTAGGGCCCCTTTCACACGAAGGGTCTGAGCAGGTCAGCCTGTCAGTTTTTCAGGCAGACCTGATTGGATGGTCCGTTAACTCCTATGGACTAGCGGGTGTAAACAGACTTGTGTCCGTTTACACCCACCTACCTCCGATCCGGTCCGCCAAAAAAGAAAGTAAGAGGATCCACCCCCCCCCCCTATGTCTAGGTGAATCGGATTGGAGGGTTATGGGGTGTAAATGGACAGCAGAGTCTGTTTACACCTGCCTGTCCATAGAGCAGAGTGGGCTCGGTCTGTATCTGTTCTGTATGAGCTGAGTGGACACAGACCTGCCATCTGCCTGCTTAGATCAGCAGGAGATCTGTCATCTGATCGGAGTCAGCCCCGTGTGAAAGGGGCCTTAAAGAGGAACTGCAGTCTGCTCACATACTTTGTAATAAAAAACATCTTTCCCATTCTGCAGTTTCCCTTCAACCACTTTGCATATTATTTTATATATATATACTGTGATTCTGTACTTGCCAAATATGCTGCAGAAATCTCCCTCCACTAAGTCTGGCTGCATCCATTTTAACTGTGGGCAGCAGAAGCTGCTGCCTGTTCACTTCCTGGATTTACACAGAGGCACACCTCCAGCTCTGCAGCTTTCATTGGCCCTCTTATGACTCATCACCCCCCCTCCCTTCCTGTCTCTCTCTGTCTCTCTCGTCATAAGCCTAGGCTTATTACCAGACAAGAAACAGGAAGTGCACTGTATAAGGTAACTGGCAGAAAAAAAATGACCGCAGGCCCGCTTTAAAGAGACTCTTCTGCCATAAAATCTTCCCACCCCTAACTGCTAACAGTTTTCTACAAGTTGTAAACTGACAGCTGCACATGCACAGCTTGGTGTACAATACAGACATACAGTGATGTAAACGCTGGGGGACAGGATGTATACGGGCAGATTAAGCACTATTTTGGTCTGACTTTCATGCAACTTGAGGGCCATAGACTTCAATGTTAACCCTCAAAAGTTGCATGAGAAGTCCTTCCTGAATGTTTTACATGGAACAATTGTCCATTATCGCATCCAAGTCATACCCATCCAAAGTTGCATCAAATTCAAGCTAGTTTGGAGTCAAAGGCCCCTTTCACACAATAAGCCCGCTTGGATCTGCCTGTCTTTTTTTTTTTTTCCCCCCCCAGTCAGATCTAAGTGGGCCACCCATTGACTCCTTTGGGCAGGCGGTGTCCGCTGACACCCGATCTGCTCAAAACAGACGTATCGCCATCCATTAATTGGATGGGATCTGATGAAAACAGACATGTTGTGCGTTTTTTACTCCCTTTTTTTTCCTTTTTTTGTCCACCCCCCCCATCGAAATCAGCGGGGCTCTGAGAGGTCCCTCCCTGCTCAGTCCTCCCCCCGCTGAGCGGATCCACCCCATGTGAAAAAGGCCTTCTTGTCAAAGCTTAATTGGACAAGCTGAAGTTAGTAGCTGGTTGCTATGCACAGCTGCACTAGTTTTAGTAAATCTCCCCTAATGCATCCCAGCGTAGAATCTTCTCTACATTCTAGCAGTGTCATATATGAGCTGGTTCAGACTAATGCGACTTCTGATTTGACTTGAGTCGCATGACAAGGGGAAAACCCATTATATTCAATGCTGCGTGTTCTCATCAATGTCACTCAGCAAGGTGTAACTTTGGAAAAGTTTCCTGTACTGCTTTGGTACAATTTTTTTTTTTTTTTTTTTTTCGATTTGGCCATAAAATATGCAAGGTCACGTTGGAGTCGCACTATGTAATCGCTCTGAATATTGTGTCAAAATCACATTGCAACAGTGTGAAACGAGCCTTCGTTTTGTTTTTCTTGAACTAGGAATATTTGATTAGACATAATCGGCGTTTCTTTACAATTTTATATGTTGGCAGCAGCGAGAAAAAGTAGTGTGGGTTTTTTTTTTTTTGTCAGGCGTTCGTTTATAAACAAAGCGATGACCTCTTTCCCTGGAGATTTTATGAGGATGGAATTTAAAAGTATCATATCTCCGTTTTGTGTGGGGTAGAATGGGCTCATTGTTCTCCCCTTCTAGCTGCTACTAACCATATCAAACTTCATCTTCCACAAGCCACGCTGTGTAAAAACAGGATCAGGACTGGAGGTTTTGCTAAGTTATGTAAAGGATTCTCCTGTGTGTTGACATAAGGACAGGAACTGGGATAGAGTACGACGTTCTGAGCGCTCAGACCTCCGGCGCTCTGCATCGCGCCTTTCTCTATTGTAACGCTCTACATTATTAACAGGCTGGATCGCCTTACAAAAGTCAGGTATAGGTTTCATGAGGAGCACATCAGCTACGCAGGTGCTTTATATCCTACCCCCAGAGTAAATGTTTCTGTTTATTCTTTCTCTAATATTTCTTGATGACTATGAGAAAAAAAAAATGGCCTCCGAACTGTCAGACCAATTAAAAGTGAACCTGTTGGCTATACATAGCTGCAGTGAACCTCCCCCTTCCTCTTCCTTCTTCTTTTTTTTTTTTTTGTTTGCGTTGTATACCAAGTCTCTAAAAAAACAATGTATTTTTCGTGCTGTGTTATGGTTGACTTCTGTACATTCTGAACTTTTTGTTGGCTGTATGTATATAACCATTCATTACATAGCTGCCTAATAGCACAGAGCTCCTCATCCACTGCCTGGAAGAATTGTTTCTGTTTCTTGACAGACAGAAGTCTCTTCATTCAGCCACTGCGATGTTTGCTGATGGGAGTACCACAGTCTTTAAAGCAGGGTTAGGCAACCCCCGGCACTCTTTACAACCACTTTCACCTACAGGTAAGCCTAGATTAAGGCTTACCTGTAGGTGCTGGTAATATCTCCTAAACCTACACGGTTTAGGAGATATTTACAATTCCCCGTACGATGAGTTGTTCTGCGCATGTGCCGATGTACCGTTTCTAGCTGGGGTCATGCCGTGACTGGCGGCTCCCATGTGTGACGTCACGCGACTCCAGCCAGTCATAGAGCCAGAGTTTACGGCCCCAGAAGGAAGAAGGGCGAAGATGGACGCTTCCAGCCAGCGGGGACATCGGAGACTTCTGTGTCAGGTAAGTGACACATAATGGGCTACTATGCGATGCATAGTAGCCTATTATGCTTTACCTTTGCAGGGAAAAAACGAAGAGTAAGTAAAACCCATAAGGGTTTACTTCCTCTTTTAAGCCACAGCCAGCCAATGAAAATCTCACCCAACTTTTGCTGTGGCGCTTCATGCCACACTTTTCCTCAGCTGCAGGGACCCAACTTATGTTCCTGCACACAGGCCAACTGCTTTTAGAAAATGCCCCTGACCTGAGCTCATCATTGCGCATCCATTCCATATGCTTGTATGTGACATCACATACAAGCACATGGGCTGGATGGGAGAGGTGGATCAGCAGGATGAGTGTGCCCGGACAGGTAGATGTGTCTCATCTCTGCTTCCTTTCATCACTCTGCATATCGCGCATATCATAGATGAGAAGAGGTTACAGCGGTGGAGCAGATGAGCAGGAAGATACAGCGGTGGGGAAAATGAGCAGGAGGGTTTCAGTGGTGGGGCAGATGTGCAGGGGGGTACAGTAGTGGGGCAGGTGAATTGGGGCTGATCTGAGGTATGAATTGGGGCTGATCTGAGGCGTGAGAGTGCAGGATGTTAATTTCTCACTACTATTCTAGTAGTTTAAAGCACTTGCTTTATAAAAAATTCTTTTTGTGATTGAGAGTGTGAAGTTGACTTTTTTTTTTTTGTAATAAAATCGGCACGCTCAATTTCTTTGAAATTATTGAAAACATTGAAACGTTTTTCGGCACACTGTGCTCAAAAGTTGCCTACCCTTGCTTTAAAGGGTTACTTGGAGGTATCGGATTTCACTAACAGAGGAAAGGTGGGGGACAGAATGAGATGGGGAGAAGAATAAGAAACAGTCAGGACAAGAAAGATTTATAGAGCTAGACAGGGAGAGAGGACGAAACCTGTGGGTTAGATGGTATTCCAGGACGGTCCGGAATACCCAAGCTGGCAGGGGGCAGAGTTAGGAGAGCATAAGACCGCCATGAGTTTCACACTTTGAGGAATTTAGCATGAGAGTCATGAAGTGTACTGGTCATTTTCTTATAAAGCAGGAGGGTAGTCAGAATGCTTTTCACCTCTGCAAACTCAAGCCCTGGCAATGGCAGGCTTTGCTGCAATGAAAAAGTAGGTGGCCAGCTTCTGCTGGAAAGAGAAGAGGCTTGGAAGAGGGCAGTAAAGAAGTTCACATGAAGGGTGCATGAAAAAGTGTTGAGAAGGCCGTTGACCCTGGACCAAAAGCCCACCAAACGGGTGCAAGACCACCAAATATGGTTCTCGTCTCCACAGTGGCCACAGCCCCTGAAGCATCTATGACTATATGACAGGTTCGAATGAGCTATGCGGGCCGGGACCCAATATCAGCGAAGGAGAATGTTATAGGCCGCCTCCATGGTGGCCGTATTTAAAGAGCATTTGGCTATGGGTGACCAGGCTTTGCTTCACTCCTGTAGTCTAGATTTATGGAGACTGCCATGTCTCACTTCCATTTGGAGATGTACAGGTGAGGGTGAGAGCATGGGTGGAGTCCGCTAGCGGATCCACCTGGGATTTTGTCTGCTGATTCCTGCTGAGCAGGCGGATGACCGGTCTGTGTATGCTCTGCTTACACAGAGCGGACACAGCCCACTTTCCTCTATGGGCGGTCAGATGTAAAGGGACTGCCTGTCCATTTACATCTGGCTGTCATTCAATCCACCTGTTTTTGGTGGATAAGATTGGATATCGGCTGGTGTAAACAGACACATGTCCGTTTACATCTGCCGCTGCATAGAGGACAATAGATGGTATGATCGGGTCCGCCTATAGAAACCTGATCGATCCGCCTGTGTGAAATGGGCCTTGGGCACCCACAACTTTCTTTCTGGGGGCCTAAGAGAGCTCTTTTGATCTCTGCATGACAACACCACACATGTCAAAAGCAAAGAGATCACCAGACCCTCTGATGCCCCTGGCAATGCTAGTGTACGTGAATGAGGTTAGACCCAGCTATCTCAGTTAGATGATGTGTCTGAGTTTAAAATAATAATATAGGTCCCACCTGCATTCTCTGAGGAGGTTCTAATCATTGGCTGGAAAACCAGATTCAAATTTAATGTCTTTGAAGTGCTGGTAAATGTAGGGATGAACTGACTTTGTCTGATAAATATGCACTTTTGCTAATTTTTAGAACATGACATTTAATACATCATGTTAACTTTTTAAATGTACTTTTGTTCAAGTATATCACCTTTACTTTTACCTGTAGGCATTATTTGAGGCACCATTCACATCTTTGCAGTTTGCTTTTGTGTTTTTGAACATGCAATTTTACAGCGATTTGCATTTTGCTGAAGCTTTATCACCAATCCCCCCCCCCCCCCCCCCCCAACAACCCAAATTTTTCAAAATACAATTGTCATTGGGACAGAAAGTGAGGTGAAATCTTCTGAACAGGGGCACAGACAGCAACAAATGTTCCAGGGGTGTTAACCCTTCCCTATGCTATCCGAAAAACTTTTGGCTGGAGCTACAAAAAAAAAAAATTACCCCGACTTAAAAACAAATTCAACTTGAGAACAAACCTACAGACCCCATCTTGTTTGTAACCCGGGGACTGCCTGTACATTCTGTATGCAGCCTCTCCATTGGAGTCTAGTTAACCAAAAACGCAGAGGCACAAAAAATGCATTGATGTGAACATGTTCTATAGGAACCCATGCTAAAAATAATGTCCTGTGTTCTGCAAAAACCATGAAAAAATGCATTGGTGTGAATGGAGCCTGAATCAAGAAATGTGCCTGTTTAAATATGTTGAAAGTGCATTTCCATGGAGTGTACTTCATATGACTGAAGGTGAAGTGCTGTTGAGCCAAATCAGTTGTCCCAGACATTGTTTTCACACTAAGGCCTCTTTCACACGGATGATCCGTATGTCCGTTTTTTCATCCTTCCGTTTTCGGATGAAAAACGGACATACAGTCATCCCTATGGAGCGTCGGATGTCAGCGGTGACATGTCCGCTGACATCCGACCCGCTCCGATCCGAAAAGTGTAACGGAGGAAAAACCTACTTTTTCCTCCATTTTCGGATCGGATGACGACGGACACTACGGACCGTCATCATCCGATCCCCCCATAGGGGAGAGCGGCGCTCTGACAGGTCCGTCGCTGCACAGTGTGCAGCGATGCACATGTCATCTTCCTGCTCAGCGGGGATCGGCGGAGCTATCCCCGCTGAGCAAGCGGATGTTCACGGGGTGGATCATCACTGATCTGCCCCGTGTGAAAGAGGCCTTAAGCCCCATACACACTATCAGTTTTTCTGCTGAGTTAGTCCTTCAGATTTACCAAAACCATATAATATGAGGTCAAACCTTAGGAGTTTCAATGTGTATGCAATCAGGCAGGCCCTTGCACTACATGGTTTTGGTAAATCTGAAGGACTAAGTCAGCAGAAAAACTGATAGTGTGTATGGGGCTTTAGAAATTCAAAGCTGGAAATTGGAATGTAGAAGTACATTTAAAGGCCGTAGAATGTATACATTCATACATACCTCCCAGCTGTCCCTGATTTCGAGGGACTGTCCCTGACTTGAAGCAAAGTCCCTCTGTCCTTCTTTCCGCCTCATTTGTCCCTCATTTTGATCTGATCTCTATAGTTGTATATAAAATGCACTTTTTATCTTTCAAAAAGTGTTTCCCAGTGCTAAACCTTTTAATCTGGTTTCTAAATTGCTGCATCTGTAAAATTCCAAAAGCTAATATAAAGGAATAGTAGTGGTAAAAAAAGCACTTGTGGGTTTAAACAAGCTCTCTAAGAGTCCTTTCACACTGGGGCGGTTTGCAGGCGCTATTGCACTAATAATAGCACCTGCAAACCGACCCGAAAGTGCCGCTGCTTTCATTCCAGTGTGAAAGCCCCGAGGGCTTTCACACTGGATCGATGCACTGGCAGGACGGTAAAAAAAGTCCTGCCAGCAGCATCTTCGGAGCGGTGAAGGAGCGGAGTGTATACTGCTCCTTCACCGCTCCTGCCCATTGAAATCAGTGGGACGTCGCGGCTATACCGCCGGCAAAGCGCCTCTGCAGAGGCGCTTTGCTGTGGTATTTAACCCTTTCTCGGCCGTTAGCGGGGGGTAAAACCGCCCCGCTAGCGGCCGCATACCGACGGTAAAACGCCGCTAATAATAGCGGCGTTTTACCGCCGACGCCACCCCCGCCCCAGTGTGAAAGGGCTCTTAAGCTGACAGACAAACACTACTGCATAACCATGATACTTGTACCTTTTGTATTGAACTGTACTGTAATTGTGTTATCCCCCTATACATTGTAAAGCGCTGCGTAAACTGTTGGCGCTATATAAATCATGAATAATAATATTAAAAAAAAGTTGGGCAGCAATAACATGAAAATGTTCTCATATTGATAGGATTTGTGATGATTTATATACTGTGGGTCTCTATCAATCACTGTTCTTATTTTCTTCAAGCTCCTGCAATTATAGAATGGAAGCCCAGGGTAAATAAAAATAGGCTACTTACCTCCATAGGCAGAGGTGTCTTCCAACCTTCACATTGATTGTTCTGGGCCCAATCCAGCATCACATGTATGAAGTGCAATAGGAATTTTCATATATGTAAACTCTGGTTCTTCCTCTGTTGTGGTTGTTCTTGGTTGTCATAGTAGAGAACAATTTTATATACGATTTGCTGTTGGTCTGAAATATGAATCCTCACGTTATTTTTATTTAGGGTGCTAGTACAGCACTCTGCACCCCCCACAATTTACATAGGTGTCAGTGGTAAGAACTGTCTTTTTTTTTTTTTTTTTTTTTTATACACACCTTATCATATGGTGCAGTATATAATTCTATGTATAGACAAGTAAAAAAAAAAAAAAATGTGTATTTAAATGAGAGAATGGCAACATTAAAATGGTATATAAAAATAACGTCTACCCTGAGACATCTGTGAGTGCAGCTGTTGTTTTTACAGCCACCTCAGTGTAAAGTTATTATAAGAATTCAGAAATTCCAGCTTGATGTAAAGCCTGATAACTTGAAGCTGATGTTGTTTAAAATAAAAATCCATCTTTAGTGCCCAAATTCACCTGTAATGTATGCCCCACGCCATGCAGGCTGCAGGATCCTATTGAAATCTTCTTTGCAGGATGCCCAGTCCTCTTCCTGGTGTTTTTCCTATTTTATTTTTCAGCTCACACCACCGCAGGGTAGTGAAGGACTCGAGGCAAATTGCCTTGGGACTGTATTGGGCAAGGCTGCATGATGTGATTGGGCCCAGAGAGGGGGATTGAGGCAGGGTGCTGTTATGTTTTCTGTGGGCTTATGTACAGTGTCTGGCTGGCACCTCCCACCAGCCATCGATTTTTACCTTCGTTGGATAGAGAAGCATAGCGATCCAGTGATGACATCACTGAGTATAAAATAAGAGATTTAATGAAAGCAGGTTTTATTTAAACATTTCATTAGGATGGTAATGAGTAGAGAAAGAGGCAACGAAGAACGGCAAAATATAACAAGAATAAACTTCAGCTTAAAAGTGTCTCTGTCATGAAGTAAAACAACTGTGTGATTAGGCTTGGATGGAAGCAGGAGTCCAGCATGACAGATGCCTGATTTTCCACTATGTGCTGTAGTCCCACCTGCTGGCTCCTGTGTCCTTACTGTGTCCTTTAGTTCCATATGGGCCAGCAGATCGCACCAGAGCATGTAGTATGAACATACAAAAATGGTGTTCTGTAGTTCTAAAAAAATGTCCTGTGCCAGACTGACGACGCTCCTTATCCATAAATACAGCAAGATATGAAATTGTTGTCACCCTAGGACAGGAAGTATGTTACTGGCAGGATCACTAGCTGGAAGAAATAAAATTCAGCTACCACATCTGGACTGATAAGTTGCAATATATTTTTGTTTTTTGAGTTTAGATATATTTAAAGTAGAACTAATAGGCAAAATCTTCTTTCTTTTTCTTCTTTCTTCTTCCTTTTTTTCTTCTTTTCTTCTTTCTTTTTTCTTCTTCTTTTCTTCTTCTTCTTTTTTTTTTCTTCTTCTTTTTTTTTTTTTTTTTTTTTTTCTTTTTCGATAGAGCAAGGGAGGGTTATAAGCCCTGTTAGAATTATTTTTGCCATCTGTGTCCCATTGTAGAGCTTTCCCCTGGAAAAAATAAAATTCAGCCACCACATCTACGGACTGGTAAGCTGCAATATATTTTTGTTTTTTAAGTTTAGATATATTTAAAGTAGAACTAATAGGCAAAATCTTCTTTCTTCTTCCTTCTTCTTTTTTTTTTTTTTTTTTTTTTCTTCTTCTTTTTTCTTTCTTCCTCTTTCTTCTTTTTTCTTTCTTTTTCTTCTTATTTCTCTTTTTTTCTTCTTATTTCTCTTTTTTTTCTTCTTATTTCTCTTTTTTTCTTATTTCTTCTTTTTTTTTTTTTTTTTTTTTTTTTCCTTCTTTTTTTTTCTTTCTCTTTTCTTTTTTTTTTTTTCTTTTTCGATAGAGCAAGGGATGGTTATAAGCCCTGTTAGATTTATTTTTGCCATCTGTGTCCCATTGTAGAGCTTTCCCCTCACTTCATGTCCCATAGCCAAGTGGGAAGTGAGGGGAAATCCCTGCAAATTAAGGGAATTTCTTAAGGGTCACTAGAACTAGTGACCTGATTGGAAGGTTTCCCCTCTAACTTTTCGCTCCAGCAGGGTCCCTCCATCTGTGCAACTGGTCCCCCAAATCCTTTTTTATAAGGCGCTCTGGTCGGCGGTTGCATCAATTAAATTTCAGGAGCAATAGTGCTCAGGGGATGGTGAGTGTTTGCCCATAACTCAGAATGTTGCACAGAAGATGGCCTGCAGTTATGGGAGCGAGGAATAAAGTAAGTATGACAGTCTTATCCTCCACCACCCTAGACTAGCCTTTCTCAACCTTTTCAACATGGAGGAACCCTTGAAATAACTTTCTGGTTTTAGAGAACTCCTCCTAAAAGTTACAATATCTACAACTCATAATAAATTACTGTGATGCTTAGTGGGAAGAATGATCCCTACATTTGTGATCACCGGGAAGAATTATTGCCTTACAGACAGCTAATAAAAAAATCAATGGTGTCAGTGGGAACTTAAATGAAAAGCAAAGTTGCTCATTGGTCAAGGAACCCCTAGCAACCCCAGGAGAAACCCTAGGGTTCCATGTACCCTGGTTGAGAGACCCTGCCCAAGACCATTCTTAACCAGGGTTCCTCCAGAGCTTGCCAGGGGCTCCTTAAGCTATGACTTTTTTCATTTGATGGCACCAGCATAGTTTCGGGGGACAATGCCGCCTGGCAGAGCTGGCTTTATGATCCCAATTATTATCTTTTTAGCTGACTACAAGGGTGGCATTCTAACCACTACTGTAAGGGATTCTTCCCACTCTCCCCCCATGTAAGGGGCATTTTTCCCACTTGCCACCAAAACAAAACCCGGCAAGGGTTCCCAGAGACCTGAAAATTTATTTATTTTATTTAAGGGTTCTTCTGGGGTAAAAATGGTTGACAATGGCTTCCCTAGACAAGTATCGGAGCCTCCCCAATGTGCTTGGGTACCACTGCAAGTGTTTTTTTTTTTTTGTTTTTAATTTTGGAGTTCAGTGTTAATGGCTGCATTGATCCAGGGAAGCCATTGCTATTTGAGGCAGTCTTTTAAGCCAGGAATCTCATCCTTCAAGTCGTATTGTCCAGGACTGTCATTTTAAATATGAACAATAATGACTATTTTATATAGAAGCTTTTTTTCAGGTTGCCCTTCACACTGATATTTCCTTTCACTGACAGTGGAAGAAGTTAAGCCTTGCCATAATGTTATTTAATGGAAAACGAATATTTTTCATGACCTCATTTCTCTGGGTGCGTCTGGGAATGTCAGCAGTGGGCTTTCACAATCTAATTTTAGAGCCACCTTTTTTACTCTGCAGTTCCTGCAAATGGAAGTGAGACAATGGCTGGCCCGTTCCCTGGGGAGGTGGTGTTGTGGTGCCGGCCGGCATACCCAACAGACAGGATGAACGGCTGCAATTCCATCATGTATCCTTCCAGCTGTGAACAAGGCTGGACAGGCAAGTGGCAGTTGTGGGGTTTTTGAAGTTTTTCTAATGTTCTGCTTGTGGTTGCAATCAAAGATGTTTAATAAACACGCTTCAATGTATAGTCTGTACTTGAAACATGATGAAGTATCTCTTCTTTGTGTATATATTATACGGAAGCATGTTTCCACTAAATACTTGTCTTGTTTTTCCGGTAAATGCAATGTGTTTATGGTCATGTTCACACACGCACTGCATGGCTCCACATTTGGTTATTGAAGAAGGTGGTACCGGGGTTTCTCCATAAGTTGTACTGGTAATGGTGCTCATATATGAGCAAAAAGATGATCACCTGAGATGCAGACTGTCTGTTGCTAACGGCAATGGTTCCATGGGCGATTACAAGTGACCGATGCATCCGCTGTCAGCCTGTCATTTATTTGTACAGGCTGAACGGCTGCAGTTGTTCATACACCTGTGGTTCCAGCTGCAGGAATCCTCTGTCAGGCCACGTTCATAAGTGTGATTAGGGCCTAAGGGCTCCTTCACATGGATAACCAGGGGACAATAAAAACAGGTGGCTGAGCCGTGGTTTTACTGCCCATCTAAACAGACATGCAGCCGCTCAGGATACATGCTATAGCGGTGGCAAAAATGAAACAACCTTTCGCATTTAGCAGGCAGCACCTCTGCCGTAAGTCGCCCATTAAAGTTAATGGGGTTTTATGCAACCCTCCAGTGACATTTTATGTTCCAGAGGGGTTCACCTGTATGTCCCCTCCTCTAGTTTTTGCCCTGGTTGTATGATGACATTTGCCATTCCTGCTTTTACGTTCTTCTTTGAAGTCTTTCCTCTGGGAATCTGCCTTATGTGTTTTTGTAATCTGTGTGTAATGCCCGGTACACACAATCAGAAAATCGTACGAAAAATGCCGCATTTGAATCGATCGTACGATAATTGGATCGTTAGTACAGAGCTTTCGAGAGCCGATCGGGACGGTTCATCCAATATTATTCTATCGGACATGCACAGAAATTTTTTTTCGTACGATGCCAGATTGTACGATTTTCGTTTAACCAGTACTGCTATTGTTCGAAAATGCAACATAAATGCATTACAACACATGACATCACTTCCGAATTTTTATTCTGTCGTACGGGAATTTTCGGGACTTTAGTAAACTCTTTAGTTTCGACATGAGATTACATGCAAAAAAAAACAAAAAACGGACGATCATTTGTTCGATAATCGGATCGTGTGTATGGGGCTAAACTGACATATCTGCTTTTACATGTGTTTTAGAACTCTAAATAAAACAAAATATGCACAAGCACACTATTTTGCCAAAAGTATTGGGATGGCCACCTTTACACACGCATGAATTTTAATGGCATCCCAGTCTTAGTCCGTAGGGTTCTAATATTGAGTTGGCCCACAATTTGCAGCTATAACAGCTTCAAATCTTCTGGGAAGGCTGTCCACAAGGTTTAGGAGAGTGTCTATGGGAATGTTTGACCATTCTTCCAGAAGCGCATTTGTGAGGTCAGGCATTCTAATTCATCCCAAAAGATGTTCTATCGGGTTGAGGTCAGGACTCTGTGCAGGCCAGTCAAGTTCCTCCACCCCAAACTCACTTATCCATGTCTTTATGGACCTTGCTTTGTGCACTGGTCCAAATCATTTGGTGGAGGGGAGATTATGGTGTGGGGTTGTTTTTCCAGGGGTTGGGCTTAGTCCCAGTGTAGGGAACTCTTAAAGCGGGGGTCCACCCACACCGCAAAAAAAAAAAAAAAAATATTAAAAGCCAGCAGCTACAAATACTGCAGCTGCTGACTTTTAATACATGGCCACTTACCTGTCCCAGGGTCCAGCGATGTCGGCAGGGGACGCCGAGAACTCGCTCAGTTCTCGGCAGCTGCCGCCGCCATCCTAGGTGAGGGAATCAGGAAGTGAAGCGTTGCGGCTTCACTTCCCGGTTCCCTACTGCGCATGCGCGAGTCGTGCTGCGCGTCCCAAGTGGTCCCCGCTCTCTCCTGGGAGCTGTGTGATTCCCAGGAGACAGCGCGGAGGGACGGGAAGTGGCGTAGACTCCCATGGGAGTCTATGCCGGAAGTGGGTGCAAATACCTGTCTTAGACAGGTATCTGCACCCCCCTCCCCCCCGAAAGGTGCCAAATGTGACACCGGAGGGGGGGAGGGTTCCGAAAAGCGAAAGTTCCATTTTTGTGTGGAACTCCGCTTTTAAGGCATCAGCATACCAAGACATTTTGGACAATTTCAAGCTTCCAACTTTGTGGGAACAGTATGGGGATGGCCCCTTCTTGTTCCAATATGACTGCACACCAGTGTACATAGCAAGGTCCATAAAGACATGGATAGGCGAGTTTGGGGTGGAGGAGATTGAATGGCCTGCACAGTCCTGACTTACACCCGATAGAACACCTTTGGGATGATTTAGAGCGGAGACTGTGAGCCAGGCCTTCTCGTCCACATCAGTGCCTGACCTCACAAATGCACTTCTGGAAGAATGGCCAAACCTTTCCATGGACACCCCTAAACCTTGTGGACAGTCTTCCCAGAAGAGTTGAAGCTGTTTTAGCTGCAAAGGGTGGGCCAACTCAATACTGAACCCTATGGACTAAGCCTGGGATGCCATTAAAGTTTATGTGCGTGTGAAGGCAGGCGTCATAATACTTTTGGTAATATATTGGTAATATAGTGTACCTGCTTTTACTTGTGTTTAAAACTAAAAAATAAATTAAAAATGTAAAAAAAAATAAAAATGCAGTTGCCTGCAATGCTTTCAGTTACAGCAAAGTGATTTTGGTATTTTTATTGTTAAAATGGACCTAAACCCATACATTTAACAGTTTCAAATAACTGTTAAATTCCAGCATGTGTAAGGGCTAGTTTACACTTGCTGCAAAACATGGCTTTGGACTGGCTTTGTTAAAGCTCTCTGAACGCCAGTCAAAGCTCCTGTCACTAAATAAAATGGTTAGCTTACAGTCCTGTTTACACCTTGCTTTTGGGTGGTGCTTCGACGGGGCTTCAAGCGAGCTTTGCCATAGACTTCTATGGGGGGATTTGAAGACGCTTTGAAGCACAACTAAAGCGACATGGGGTATCATTTTTGAAGCGAACCCGAAGCAAAAGCAAGGTGTAAACAGGACTGTATGCTAACCACTTTATTTAGTGACAGGGGCTTTGACTGGCGTTCAGAGAGCTTTAACAAAGCGTGTCCGAAGCCTCGTTTTGAAGCAAGTGTAAACTAGCCGTTAATGTGTGCTGAAGCAAGTGTAAATGAGCCCTAACTGTCCCATTTGCTTGTGCTCTCACCCAAACTGTCAAACCATCAAATGGCTGGTGTAATAACATCACATGTGCAGCAGCTTGGCAGTTGAAGATCAAACCGAGGATAAGATGGCAGTTTTCTTGGCTGAAATCTATAGATGGGTTTAGTTCTGCTTTAAAACAGGTGGTGAGAATTCCTTGGAACTCCATGACACCTTTTCATTATACCCTGTGAGTAGGCACTGATGGGTCACACATTTCACAGAGTCTGCCTTATTAACTACAGGGCTGGTGAGAGGAGGAGTTTCAGGAGGTGGAGTCAATCCGGAATCACTAATTAGACAGCAAGGTACTATGGGATATGTAGTACTTTTTCAAGTAAGCTTATATTGGATTGTCAACAATAACTATAGTGTGTACTGTTATTACAAAGCTGATGTTGTGAAATGAGAGTGTATGCTGTGACCTTAGAACTCCTTTTTAATGTCATTTCAAAAGTTGTTCTCGATATTTAAAAAATCCTTCCTTTAACCACTTCAGCCCCGGAAGATTTTACCCCCTTCCTGTTCAGAGCATTTTTTGCGATTCGGCACTGCGTCGCTTTAACTGACAATTGAGCGATTGTGCTATGTTGTACCCAAGCAAAATTGATGTCCTTTTTTTTCCCCCACAAATAGAGCTTTCTTTTGGTAGTATTTGATCATCTCTCTGCGTTTTTTTTATTTATTTATTTTTTTTATTTATTTTTTAATATCGGAGACTGCGACATTATGGCGGACACATCGGACACTTTTGACACTATTTTGGGACCATTGTCATTTATACAGCGATTAGAGCTACAAATAGCCACTGATTACTGTATAAATGACACTGCACTGGCAGGGAAGGGGTTAAACACTAGAGGGCAATCAAGGGGTTAAGTGTGTCCTAGGGAGGTGTTCTAACTGTAAGGAGATGGGCTCGCTACAACATGACAGAGATCACTGCTCCCGATGACAGGAAGCAGTGGATCTCTGTCATGTTGCTAGGCAGAACATGGAAATATCTTGTTTACATAGGCATCTCCCCGTTCTACCTCTCCACAGCGCAATCGCGGGCCGCCGGTGAGTTCCCGGGACCCGCGGGCGCGCCCGATAGGCGGCAAATTCAAAGGGATGTACAAGTACGCCCATTTGCCTGCCTGTGCCATTCTGCCAACGTACACCTGTGTGTGGCGGTCGGCAAGTGGTTAAAATACTTGGTGATGTTTCTTACAGCAGATCTTTAGTCAGACTGTATTTGCATATAGACTGCCCTAGGCTTTCCTCTCAGATGATGCTGGACACCCTCCAGTCAGGAAATGAGATGGACTCTATCTGACTTGCTGTAGCTACAAATGCGCACTGTGTGAAACCAGAGTAAGTCCATTCAGTACAGAGGAGGATCTTGTACAACTGTGAAGGGAAGGCTGAAGTTCCGCTTTCAAGCATAAGTTCACCTTTAGAAACATGTTACATGTTCTGCCTGTATTTAGGAGGTAAGAAGTGACATGTTGCTAAGCACACACTTAGAACTTGATAGTGGAAGGACTCCATCCCAGCTCATCCAATAGGAAATGTCTACATCAGACTGGCACCAATGTGGACACCTGAAGGACCCAAACCAGGAAGTAAACAGACGCCAGAGCGTCATGTGACTGCTCCTACAGGTAAATAAAAAGGGCTTTTAGAGAGGGCAACAGTGTAAATAAAAATATAAAAAAAACTTTAACATGCCCCCACCCTCCCGTGCTGGCGCACAAAGGCACGCAAACAGCGATGGTCTCACACTTGAGGTATCGTCGTGAACATCACATCATGGGCTGTAATTCTAGCACCAGACCTCCTGTGTACATCTAAAGTGGTAACCTGGAAAGTACAGGCTTGGAATGATATGCACAGCATTAAGTGTAAGGCCTACGTGACTGGGTTTGCAGCGCAGGCTGTAGTTGGGCAGATTAAAATCAATGTTTAAAATGGCAGAAGGCTTTAGCTATTGGATGAGAGCAAGGTGTAGTAGGGTGGAGCAGTATGGGTCAGGGTGGGGTCAATGGCGGTCTAGGCAGTGAGGGGGAGTTACCAGGGTCAGTTGGAGCCAAGGCAGAGCAAGTGACCTTTTCCCTCCCTTAGGCCCCTTTCACACTGGGGCGGTGGGGGCGTCGGCGGTACAACAGCGCTATTTTTAGCGCTGCTGTACCGTCGTTCTTGCAGCTGTATTCGGCCGCTAGCGGTGCGGTTTTAACCCCCGCTGGCGGCCGAAAAAGGGTTAAAATCCCTCGTATAGCCGCGGTATTGCCGCGGTATAGCCGCGCTGTCCCATTGATTTCAATGGGCAGGAGCGGGGAAGGTGCGGTGAATACACCGCTCCTTACCCGCTCCAAAAAAGCGGTTTGCAGGACTTTTTTCACCGCCCTGCCTGCGCACCGCTTCAGTGTGAAAGCCCTCGGGCTTTCACACTGAACAAACAGTGGAGGCTGTTTAGGGGCGGTTTTCAGGCGGTATTTTTAGCGCAATACCGCCTGAAAACCGCTCCAGTGTGAAAGGGGTCAAAAGGTTTATGTTTGTGTTTTTACCTTTGCTTTTCTGGTTACCTTCCCTAAATAATATTGGTAATGGGTGGTGTATTTTATTTGTGATGTTATTTTGTAATGGGGGTCATAGCAGTGGGCAGGGGTCTCAGGGTTTTGAAGGTGGGCATGGTCAAAAAATTTTGTGGAGAATGATGGGAGGGGTTCATCTTTGGTATGGCTACCTTCCCGAATAAGTGACGTCAGTTAGGCAGCCGGTAACTCTACAATACAACAGTCAAGGCTTTTAAAGCGTTGCCTATGTACGTATCGTCTTTGCACAGGCGTACGCAATTTTAAATCATGACATGTTTGGTATCTATTTACTCACATCTCTTATATTTTACAAACAAATTGGGTTATGTATTGTGTGTGTGTGTGTGTGTGTGTGTGTGTGTGTGTGTGTTTTTTTTTTTCCAAAACTGCTGCGCAAATACCGAGTGAGATAAAAAAATTGCAACACCCTAGTTGCAGTTTATTCCCTCGGGCCTCGCTTTTCTCATTATTAGTGGCGTCATATCAGCATGCATGTACACCCATGCAAGGGTGGTGTTTTGCCCTCATGGGGATGCACGGGGATAGGTGTTCTGTGCATCCCTGTGCTGGCAGTCCTATTCATATCAATTGGGGCACAGCTGCTGCTCTTAATTTGAGCACATTGTTGGCATTCAGGTCCATGCACCCACACCTGCACAAATGTCAAATTCGGGGCAATAGCTGTGTTTGTGCAGCTGCTTTTGTCCTAATTGACATGAATGGAGTTGCCTGCATAGGACATGTGTGCATCCCTGTGCCGGCAAAATGCTGCCCTTGCACGAGCATACGCAGTAGTACGCCCATGTGAATAAGATCAAACGAAGACTGCGAACAGGCAAGCAAGTGTATTTTATTGCTGAAAAGACATTGTGTGCGTCTTCTGCAATAAGAAAAACTGTGACGCTCGTTTTTTTTTTTTTTTTTGTATTTTTTTTTTTTTTTGCATGACTGCAATCCACATTTGGGATGCCATTGGGAAACTATGGCACCACAAACGTAATGCACGTTTTGGCACATTTTTCATGTGTTTCTGGGAACAAGCGGAGAAACCTGTATTGAAATGGGCCTTAAAGCTGAACTTCAAACTACCATCCAGATTGGTATTGTGAACAAAAACTATGGGTTCCGAATTTTATAAAAGGCTTTTTTTTTTTTTTTTTTTTTTTTTTTTAATGCTATAATTTTAATATTCGCGTGTGTGTGTGTGTGTGTGTGTGTGTGTGTTGTGTGTTTTTTTTTTTTTTTTTTTTCTTCTTTCTTTCTTGTGAAGACTAAAAACACATTTTGAAGTCTGCACATAAATGTCACCTCTGTTTGTTGGGTCCTGATAAGTCAGTTTTGTCATTATTTGTGTTTCTTTGTCTGGTTGGCTTTTAGCATGCAGACTTTGTTTTAGTGTTGTGTTTCTTTGTGCAAATAAAGATACGGGTGACATGACGTGTGTGGAAGCCATGAGTGGCCCAGATGTTCTAGACATCGGTGGAGATAATTGGTTCCTGTCTAGTATGTAGAGCGTGACTTGGTATTCATAGAACCCGGAGGAACCAGAATTCGTGTGAATGATGGGGAGAAGTTGGGGGACTGGAGGAGGACGCAGCTGCTGTACTTATTCTTAGGGATTTCTTTTTAGCTAACTTTATGGCTCCTGGACAGAATGTAACTGCTAAACTGAGATCAGCATGTAGACTCTATTTTTGTGTGTATCTGCTGGAGTCCACAGACACTCCCTGTTCACATGGCCATTGCAGCACTCAACAGATTTCATTGTAGGGTTTTGATAGACAGACGAGCTATTTATATTTCTAATAAAAGCCTTTTATTCAGTTAGCTGGTAATAGTGTACAAAGTCATTCATAGCTGCCATTTGGGAATATTTGACTAATTAGGTGAAATCTGGTTGCCTTAGCTAACTGTGCTTTTTGTACCCTGTTTAAGCGTCTGGAACAGTACTTGAAAACCCTTGGACAGCACACAGTATGTACCGATGTTTGTATGTGACATGTCTGTAGGTAGATGTACACCTTTTCTGTACCGTTGTGTGGTGTTAATGTGTACGTGCCTTCTATAGATTCACTATGTATTTATGTGGTTCTCTTTGCTTGAAATTAGTGTTCTGTATGGAATTTTTAGGTTCTATTTGTACCTCCTGCAGACTTATTAATGCACGCTCAGGGGAATTCAATAAAAACTTAACCATTTTCTGGTGGTAGTTTCCTTTTAAACTAAATTTAACCACTTGATAACCTTGTTTACCTTAGCCGAGATGGCGAGTGCTGGCACCGAGATGGTGGTGCCAGCACTCGAGAGCCGATTCAAGAATTGGCTCGGGTGAAGACACCACTGGACAGTATTTGTAGCTGCTGACTTTTTTTTGGGGGGGGGGGGGCGGGCGGTAGTTTTAGAAACTACCTGTGTAATTCAGGCAAACCTCTCAGGTAGTTGTTGTTATAGCAGCAGAAGATTCTTGAAGAATTGCTGCCAGTTTTCAGATTAGGAAACTAGCAGTAATTAGGACCAGCTGTGAGTTGGCATACAGAGGTATGCCAATACTCAAGAGTGGGACATGTCTGTACTAAGATAAGGTGACCAGATTTTTAAAATGAAATCTGGGGACATTTTTTTTTTTTCTTTTACTAGTAATCATTGGCGACTCTTTGGCCGTCTCTGCCGCCCGCTTCACAGCCTATCAAGTCTAAAGCCCCATACACACTATCAGATTTTCTGCTGATTTTTTTTCCTTCAGATTTACCAAAACCATATAATATGAGGTCAACCCTTAGGAGTTTCAATTTGTATGCAATCAGGCAGGCCCTTGCACTACATGGTTTTGGTAAATCTGAAGACAAAAATCAGCAGAAAATCTGATAGTGTGTATAGGGCTTTACTCTTCGGGCCCCCGGCTGCTACTACTACTACTACTACTACTACTACTACTACTACTACTACTACTAAGATCACTCCACCAGGGAAGACGAGGAGATAAGCAGGCAGGCGGCCGACCGGGACTTGAGTCAAGGCAGAAGAATATGCGAGTGGAGCTGAATGGGCATGCGCCCGAAACTGAAGAAATAGTCCCTCCGCTCCGACCAGCACATGACCATCAGAAAAGGGCACAGATAATGGAAAAAAAGAAACCCCCATACGCTAGTAGGAGCGACAGAGGAGGGGGGTGCAATTCAGATTTTTTTTTTCTTTTTATTCTGCATAGGCTGTCTTTGGACTTGCCCCAGCCCCTGTTCAAATCCAATCCGGGGACAAAACTGGGGACAGACTTGGTCCGGGGACAGTGTCCTCAATCCGGGGACTGTCCCCAGAAACCGGGGATGTCTGGTCACCCTATACTAAGAAGCTGTCATCTATGGGGACATATTCCTGCACAGGGCTCTATCCCCAGCCCCGTTCAGCTGTCGGCCGTGATAGTGGTGATGCCATTACCGAAATATGGCAAAGGCCTTATATGAGAAAATTACTTGTCACTGGGCAGAGAGGCCAGTTCCCCATCAGGTCTGCTTTCATTTTGATTGACCGCACATAGCAATGGGCTGAGTTTAAAAGCCGCTATTGGACTGAATAGCAGCTATGGATCTGCTCACTGCTCTGCTCTGCCAGTCAGTCAGTCATGCCATGTGGACCTAATGGGAAACTAGTTTCTCAGTTCCCTGTCAGGCTCTGCCCACTTCTACTACCAGACTCCTTGCCATGCGCCTGTCAGTGGGAGAAGCAAACTGAGGAAGGAATGTTCAGTATGGACACTCCAACCTCAGTGCATCCACCAACAGGTTCATGTACCTTTCTCACCTGGAAATGTACATGGTGGACAGAGGGGTGAGTTCATATGGTCATGACTATAATGCTTCATTTCCCAGTGTGACAATTTTAAAGGGACATTAAACCCAAAAGCAAAACTTGTTATATATTTCAACTTTCCCATTCTTTGATGATTTTTTTTTTTTTTTAAGCTTTTGTACTTTATTTTCACCTGGTGATCTGGCCTGTAAGTCTGTCTGCGCAGCTTGGCCTATTAACAGGAGATAAAAAATAACAAAGTAGCAATTTACAGGGTTGGGACAAACACTAAAAGCTGACCAGTGTAAGCACCCCTGTCAGTGTTAATGCATTTATGTAAAACTTTTATCCCAAGAGAAAAAAAAACTTGCTTCAAAGTGGAACTAAACCCTTCTATTCTTTACAGCCAAGGAAGCTGCCATCTTAGCCTCTGTTTTGATCTGCAGTTGCCATGATGCTGGCATTTGATGACAGTTCAGGCAAGAGCGAATGTAAGCGCACTAGTATCTGTATGTTATCATTCAAGGCATGCCTTTTAATGTAACTGTTTGGGAAAACCGTTAAAGCAGAATTAAATCCACCGATTTAACTGATTAGAAAGTGTTAGCAGGAGTTTGACTTGAATTTCTTAGTCAAGTCCATCTAAATCTGCTGGTGATTCTGATACTACTCTCTCCCCAGATAACCAATGCTGCTGTCCCAGGTTTCCCGTCTTAGGGTTGCTCCTCCCTCCAGAGTGGAGCCATCCTAAGACGGGAAGTGTTACTGTTAGGATCACCAGGTGAAAAAATGCAGCCACCACATTTTAAAAGCGAAGTATGGGTTTTTTCTTTTGGGATAATCATACTTACCTAGGTGGATGCAGCATCAGACCGATACTGCAGCTGTCCCCCCGCCATCTCCTGCACTGAGAACCGAGCCACCGAACACCGCTGATGGCTTGGTTCTCACTCCTCCCTGACTGTCAGTCAGCATTGCTTCTGCTCTGCACCTCCACGCTCGTTGGAGTGATGAGCTGGGGAGGGGAGCGGCCCTCTCAGCGGCTTGCCGAGACTGCCATCAGTTTAGGCAACTGGCAGGTCCAGACTTGGGAAGTCAGGGTGGCGCGCTGCATCGACTGATGGCAGTGACGTCAGCGGAGAGCGGACTTCAGACCGCTCTCCGCTGAAAACGGGTCACAGGAGTGTAAAACGAATTTCACTCCTGTGACCCTTATGCCGCGTACACACGAGCGGACTTTACGGCGGACTTTGCCCGGCGGACTTTTCGACGTACTTTCCGACAGACTTTGTGAATGAACGGACTTGCCTACACACAATCCACCAAAGTCCGTCGAATTCGTACGTGATGACGTACGACCGGACTAAAACAAGGAAGTTCGTAGCCAATAGCTGCCCTAGCGTGGCTTTTTGTCCGTCGAACTAGCATACAGACGGCGGACTTTTCGACCGGACTCGATTTCAACGGATAAATTTTAAACAAGTTTCAAATCTAAGTCCGTCCAACTTTTTGAGAAAACAAAGTCCGCTGGAGCCCACACACATCGAATTGTCCGACGAAATCCAGTCCGCCGGGCAAAGTCCGCCGTAAAGTCCGCTCGTGTGTACACGGCATTAGGAGGAGCCCAGCCTAAAAAAGCTCAGGCTGGACTTCTCCTATTAAGGATCGTAAGTTTCAACATTAAATTTTGGTTATTGGGTTTTGCCATGTTGTGATTGACAGGCAGAAATATACCCAGCATGCTGGAGACTGAGCAATAATGAGTACACCTGTCCCTAGTATGTCACATGAGTTCCAACTTGTCCACTGCCAGATTATTAGAAGTAGTGCTCAGATCAGTGTCTATAGGGTATTTATTGATGGGCTTTTGAGGGCATTTTAGCATTGCAGACTGTGTGTACAAACTTTAACTCCTGGATGCCCTGGTAAAGCTTCAGTAGTAGCTAGCAGTTGCTATGCATTCAATAAATGTTCGTGGTAGGAGTGATAAAATATTTATGACATGGAGTGATGATCACGAGAAAAGATGTCATCCATCACTCATACCTATTTCATCAGGAGGACCCTAAGGACTCTGGCGGTATGGGTGGCACTGCGCTGTGGGAACAGTAGCTGTTTGATGCGGTGAAAGGTGCATAGTTTTACTTTGTTGCTGCATCTCATAACTAAAACAACAGGCTGCAAGCGTGTTTTCTTAACTAATGAGAATGAATGTTGTGTAGGTGGACAGTCATAAGGAAGCTTTGTACATTCTAGAAATAGAAATCTGTCGGGACTGAATTCCTTCCTGACAGCTCTGGGAATTATTTGATTTGTGTAATATTGAAGATAAAAATGAGAAATTCATCATTGGTTACTTAGAAAAATGTTTTCCCTTAAAGCAGAACTTCATTTTTTCCCTTACAGAGAAATTAAAAAAAAAAATACTAATGAGCTAGATGCTGATAGATATTCTTCAGCTGTTACCTTTGCGGGACACTGACTGGGTAATATCTGCATGTGAGTTTCCCTGATTGTGTACTGGCCATGGCTATTACAAGTTACAAGAATGTCTCCCTCTCCTGATACATATTTCATTCATTTTAAATTATAGGGTAGTGAGACTGATCAGTAAAGGAGAAGCAGGGCCAAAGCAGTTTTAGTCCTACTTCTCCTGTGGGTTACAGGAGTGCACTTAGTTCTGCACTATTGTGATCCGTCACTTAGCCTGTCCATACTCTGGAGCGATCCTTATTTTAATGTTGGGATCCACCCAGATGCCTGGATCGGCACCTGGCTCAGCCTCTGTCAACTGCTGGGAGGCCGAGCCGGCTGCTCCCACCCCCTCCACAGGCTGGTGCTCCAGTGAGTGCTGGAGGGGCAGAGCAGAGGGCTTAGTGACTGACTGTCACCGGATCTCTGCTCTCTGAAGACCGAGAAAACAAGCAATCGGGAGGCTTTTATCACTCGTTTTCAGTCTTAGAGGCAGTCGGGGTGAGATGCAGCATCAGACTGATTCTGCATCCGCCTAGGTGAGTATGGGTGTGGTGTGTGTTTTTTTTTTTTAAATCTTAAACTTCTTTTCGTTTCTGTCCTTTTTATAGTATTAAACTTTATAGCCTGTTTTTTCCTGCCTGTAGAGGACTTTAAAGCTGAACTCTGGGGAAACTAAAAAAATCTGATGTAGGGCTCCCCCTCCACTGCAAAGGTTAAATGCTTGTTTTGCTTAGGGTACTTTGCAAAAAGGACTTTTACTTGCCTAATCCTACAGCCTACTCTCACAGGCTTCTCGCACACTATTAGACCGTCCCACAAAGCCTCTTCTCTAAGGTGCTCCATTGATTTCCGGCACTTTGACATCAAGTACAATATAGGGCCAGTAGTCGTGAATTGTATGTGAGAACACTGAAGGTCCACCCACAACCTGGAGCATTAGGAAGAAGAGTTTAGCACTGGCTGCCAGGGGAGTAAGGGGTAAGGTAAGTACAATTCCTTTTTAAAGCCCCTCATTCACTTGAACGGAAAGTGTCTTTGGTCATTTTTGGGCTTTTCTTTTTTAGGGTTTCTACAAGTGTGTGTGTGTGTGTGTGTGTGTGTGTGTGTGTGTGTGTGTGTGTGTGTGTGTGTGTGTGTTATTTTTTTTAAGGGGGAGCGGGTACCTGGTTTTGACAGGTACCCACTTCTAGTTGGATCGCCACAGCGATCTGAACAGAAGTTCAGCCCCCCTCATTCCCTGCAGCCTTCTGGGACACGTCACAGGTTCAAGAAAACTGCAGGACCATTTACAAGCTTAGTGCGGCTTACACATGCACAGTGGGAAGCCAGCTGTGAAGTTGCAAACAGTAACAGCTAGCTTCCCAAACTAAATTTGGCACCCAAAGACAGCTGAAGAGCTAGGTTGGGCAAGGACAGTGATGGATCCCTGGACAGGTAGGTCCTATTAAAAGTCAGCATCTACAGTATTTATAGTTGCTGTCTTTTAATTTTTTTTCAAGAACCGGTTTAAGTATGCATTGGGCCTAGCGGGATTGGATTGTTTGTCAAGGCACAGCATTTCGTGTTAATTTCCTATATAGCAAAATTGATACTTCAACACACTATCCAAAAATGAGTCGGGAAATTTTAATTCTATTAAGAAAAGTTGACTATTCTGCTGTTGTTTTGCGGAACAGAGTTTGTCAGAATGAGTGTTTGCTTTTTATTTAGAATGGATGGTACATTGGCTTACTCATCATGGTTTTCCAGACATAGTACAGAAAGTCTCGTGCCCCTACAAAGGGGACTTTTTTAAAGGTTTGAAGATGAGCAGACCAGCTGTCCTGTCAATCATGGTTACAAGTTTGACCCTAGATACTTTGCAGGTCACAGTCCTGTGACATTACCAACATTATCACTCTTATGCTAGCTGTGATCAGATCAAAAATCTGACATGTTACATCTGTCAAAGTCACAGGTTCTAGTTTAAAAAAAAATAAAAAATTGCACCCAGGAAGCTTTTCTTGACCCTGTCTTGATTGGCTGTCTAAAAACCCTACAAGCTTTCCTTGGTCTGAAGTGGTGTGTATCATATTCTGCATATTTCCAATGATGACAGACATTTCATTTGAGTTGCACTTACCTGTTATGGGTAACCCTAAAATTGTTGGTTTATTTCAAAGTACTGAAAGTTGAGTTAAGGCAATACTTTTCTGCTTTCAAGATATCTTGTAATGAAAAGCCACCACCAACATTTAGTAGCATACATTTAAGTTAGTATTTCATCTCCCCTGCACATTTTAAAGCACATTATGTGCATTTGTGTGCTCTGGTGTCATTTGTTTTTAATGGATACCCCAATGCAGCTCCAACCAGCATGTCCGATTTCTAGCATGCGATTATTGCTAGGGGCTGTATGGGTTAGTGAAGTAAAGAATTCAGACTAGAGGCTCAACACTGACAGATGTAGCTGGCATTTTCATAAGGGGCAGTCAGCTATGGCTGCCTAGAGATCTCTCCCAGTACATATTCCTCTCAAGTGGAACTACTCTGCGTCTGAGGATCACAAACCAAAAATGATATTTCATTGCTTTTTATTATTCAAAGCAAATACACCCATCCATCCATGTCTCCATGCTCCCTTTTTTTTTTTTTTTTTTTTTTGCTGATGAGTCCTTTTTGAAAAAAAAAACCCTAGCATTTCTGGCTGTGGCCAGATGATTTGTGCAGCATTTACATCCAGGAATCCATCTGCCCTTAGTTCAGGCATGCAGATAGGAAGGTGTTTGGCTAAGAAAACCCCTCCTGAAGACTCATGGGATGTATGGCATCATTTACCTAGGCATGGAAAGCAGGAAGTAACTGAAGAAATAGAAGAAATGTAAAAAAATAAAATTAAAAAGGTTTAAAACAAGCAAATGTGATAGGAAAGTGTATTTATTTACTAATGCTAGCAGCATGAGGCTTAAAACTGGTCAGTATTGATTGAGAGATTGAAGTTCCACTTTAAAGTACATTGCCCATTGCCCAGATACACTGCGCTATTTTCTATCAGATAAAATGTCTCCTATAGTGGTTGTGTGTGTGTGTGTGTGTGTGTGTGTGTGTGTGTGTGTATGTATGTATATGTAATAGATATATATCTATCATGCCGCCTCTGCAACATTTCCAGAATACGCCCCTTTTTAACTAATGACGCCACCAAGCTTCTAATCCACTCCCTGGTTATCTCTCGCCTCGACTACTGCAACTCCCTCATCATTGGACTACCTTTACATAGACTATCCCCCCTTCAGTCCATAATGAATGCCGCTGCCAGACTCATCCACCTTACCAACCATTTAGTGTCCTCCACCCCTCTCTGCCAATCCCGCCACTGGCTTCCACTCACCCAACGAATAAAATTCAAAGTACTAACAATAATTTACAAAGCCAACCATAACTCTGCCCCCAGCTACATCACTAACCTAGTCCCAAAATACCAACCAAGCCCCTCTCTTCGGTCATCCCAAGACCAAGACCTGCTCTCTAGCTCCCTTGTCACCTCCTCACATGCTCGCCTCCAGGATTTCTCCAGAGCTTCTGCCATTCTCTGGAACTCCCTAACCCTAATCTGTCCGACTGCCCCCTAATCTATCCATCTTTAGGCGATCCCTGAAAACCCTTCTCTTCAAAGAAGCTTATCCTGCTTCTAACAAACACGGTTTTACTTCCTCTATCAGCTCATCCCCCACAGCTATTACCTTTTTGTATCAGTAGACCCTTCCTTTTTAGATTGTAAGCTCTAACGAGCAGGGCCCTCTGATTCCTCTTGTATCAAAGTATAATGTAACTGTAATGTCTGCCCTGATGTTGTAAAGCACTGCGCAAACTGTTGGCGCTATATAAAACCTGTATAATAATAATAAAAATAATATATAATATGAGCTCTCTCACCTTGCTGTTCTGTATGTGAGTGTTCGAGCTTAGGGTCACCATAAAACACAATGGCAAAGCCACCAGCTGGGCTCTCCCTGCAATGCCCCTTCATCCCTGCAGCCTTGGGGAAGTGAGTAGGACTTTCTAAATAAAGGCTGCTGAGCAGATTCCTCAAATACTGAGAGATCCACAAGAATGAACCACCTGGCCAGATCACTTCTATTACAGTTAGATGATGACGATGCATGTGGGATCCGTCCATCTGTCAAACATGCTGTGTAATAGGAATATTAGATGTAAAAAGTACTGTAAATCTGTCCCTATATAAATTAATGATTTTTAGCTTTGTAATTTATTTTAATATAAGGTGTAACTACAGTCCTTGCAGGTCCTGCACTTGAGCTCAGAGTATCCAACTAGCTATCCCACCACTTCCTATCCTGTTGACAAGTTTCAGAAGACAAAAAGCCACAATAAGACCCCTTTCACACGGGACGGATCCGTGCTGCTCAGCGGGGATCTCTCCGTTTTTCCCAGCTGAGCCGGCGGATGACAGGGCGGGACCCGCACACTGTGCAGGGACCGCCCTGTCAGATCTCCGCTCTCCCCTATGGGGGATCGGATGAGCACGGACCGTCTGTCCGTGCTCATCCGATCCGCTCTGCAGATGGATAGAAAAATAGGATTTTCCTCTGTCTGCAGAATCGGACGAGAGCGGGGACGGATGATATCGGGTGTCAGCGGATATCCCATAGGGATGCATGTATGCCCGTATTTCATCCGTAAACGAATGGATGAAATACAGACATACAGTCCGCACAAGTGAAAGGGGCCATAATCTAAAATATCAACACCGAGTGGGATCAGGTTTTGATTGTAGTCTGTGTCCCTTCATGTATGGTGGAAGAGTTGAATGGAGTTTCAAAAAACTGTAAAAACCCAACAGGAGTTCTAATCCTTCCTCACTCTGTTCAAAACACTTTATGTATTCAAAATGAAACAAAATCTACCGATTTTGACTGTTTCCAAAAAGAAATCTGAAGTCCTGGCTCACACTATTGCGGGTATCTCAGCAATTCCTGCACTTGCTACCACCGGCGGTCAAAATATACTGCTGTTTAAAAATGTGGGTGGGGCTGCCATTCATTCTTTATGGCACCCCCATGCATCCCAAACCGATTTCCTGGCCACTGTGTTTCCAAAATGGTGCATGAACCTTTTTTTCTGTGGGAAATGCAGGTGCGGCAGCCAATTCAAATGAATGGGCTGTTATGTCCTCACAAACGTGGGCCGCAAACCTGCAATAGTGTGAACCAGGCCTTAGAAATATTCACGAAATCCTGAGAGCCCACCATACAGCAAGGGTTAAATTCTCATTAACTATAGGGGGAAGGAATGGAGGACTAAGGTGTAAAACAGCCATTATTGGCCAGGAATTATCTAGAGAGTGCTAAGGGTTCCTTGAACAGTGGAGGACTGACCTCCTATTTGATGGTGCCTGGATAGTTCTAGGACAAGGCATGATAATGCCAACCTTTTAGCTCTCTATAAAGGTGGTAATCTGGGCATCACTGTAAGGGCTGGTTCTGCACTATATGACTGATCCCCAATGGATTCGGAGTCCAGCATTGCGTGCGAGGATGGTGAGGGCCCACCTACATTGCGAAGCAGAGTAGAATGACCCACTGCAAGAGTCATTGTTTTTCTTAACAGGGAGTTTAGCTTTAAAGTGATTAGAAGTGATATTAAAGTAGAAGTACAGCCTAAGCTAGTTTTGGCTGTGGATCACAGGAGTGCAGTTAGTTCTGCACTCCTGTGACCCGTTTTCAGCAGACGGGGCTGAAGCCCACTGTTGGGGCAAGATCACGACAATATGATCGGGATCCACCCACGACCCTGGATCGACAACTGGCTCGGGCTCTCAGCGAGCTGCTGAGAGCCTGAGCTAGCTGCTGCTGCACCAGATTTTGTATGCTTCAGTTTTAGTAAATCAACCCGTGTGTGTATCAATAGAAGCACACAACCCCATAGTCTAGGATGGCAAGCCAATCCTGTGCTCCTCCCTCCTCTGTTCTCCAAGCTAACTGACTGGCCGCAGACTGCACTGTCCACTATTAACTCTTTCCTATGAAGACCAAAATTTCAGGGAAACAGCACTGAAGGTGCAGAAAGCCAGCAGCATTGAAAATTGTAAACTGTCAATACTGGAATAAGGTTTTTAACCACTTGCCATCCACGCTATAGCCGAAAAACAGCTACAGCACGGACTTGATTTACCGGGAGGGCGTCCCTGGATGTCCCTCCGTGCTTGAACAGCCTGCGCGCCCCCTGCAGGGCGCGCGCTGCGCGCTCTGTGATCAGCGAGTCTGAGACTCGCCTGATCACAGATCGTAGTAAGGGGTCGATCCCGACCCCTTACCACGTGATCAGCTGTCAGCCAATGTGAGCTGATCATGTGATGTAAACAGAACCGGTAATCTGCTATTCTTCCTCCTCACGCTGATAGCGGCTGCGAGAGGGACATTGGTCCCGTTCGTGGAGGTGTCGCCTACCAGTGCCCATCAGTGACATCTATCAGTGCCACCCATCGGGGCCCATCAGTGTCGCCTTATCTGTGCCCACCAGTGCAGCCCATCAGTGCCGCCTCATCAGCGAATATATGAAGGAGAAAAATTACCCGTTTGCAAAATTTTATAACAATCTATGAAACATGTTTTGTTTTGTTTTTCAAAAAAATGTTTTTTTTGTTTTGTTTAGCAAAAATATAAACCCAAATGGTGATTAAATACCACCAAAAAAAAGCCCCGTTTGTGGGATAAAAATTTCATTTGAGTACAATGTAGCACGACCGCGCAATTGTCGTCATTCAAATTGTGACAGCGCTGAAAGCTGAAAATTGGTCTGGGCAGGAGGGGGTTTAAGTGCCCAGTAATCAAGAGGTTAACAAATAGTTTACTGGGGAATGTTTTTATTTTAATGTGCTCAGTGTGCTGGGTTAAATAACGCTGAGGGTTAAGGCTTCTTTAACCTGTACAGAGAATGCATTACACCACTATTTTCCACTTGATAGTCTTCCTGAATGTTGGCTGTTTATGGAAAGAAAGTGCTTTTAGATGCTGATGGATAACGCTTTCCCATGACAGGTGGGAAGGTCACACAAAGCTAAAGTACGTTTTAGCTGACAGCATTTTGATAGCAAAGTACCCATTGCATCTCACTTCAAAGACTCCTGCTGTATTAGGAGATTTCTCCGGCTTCCATCCTCCTGCAGACTACACATTTAGCGGTTCTTCAACACATCCAGATGGCTTCAGGGGTGAAAGGTTAAGGTAAAGTGAGGCCATTTGACCCTGCTGCTTAGCTATGCCCTTTTCATTCATTTCAGATGACACTTCACAAGCGGGTGAGTAACATCGCTCATGTACAAAATGTACATTTAAAGGTTACATTTCAGTTTAAATGTAAAAATATCCATTGAGATACATACAGGGTGCATAAACTACCTGCTTATTACTTCAATCTTTGAACATACCGCTTTGTGATGTTGCCAATTTGATTTAAACCATCAACCCTTCGTGCAATTTTTGTACTAGTGTATACAGTATTAGTTAGTTATTACAGGTACTAATAACACCATCAATAAATGCAACGCTTTAAATATTTATTATACATTCACATCAGTCCCTGGCCTCAAGTAGCTTACAAACTTAAGGGCCCTTTCACACGGATGTGTCCGTGTACGGGCTCCGCTTTGCTCAGTGGGGGATCGCTCCGCCGATCCCCGCTGAGCAGGCAGAAGTCTGTCTCTGCACACTGTGCAGGGACCGACCTGTCAGAGCGCCGCTCTCCTCTATGGGGGATCGGATGAAGACGGACCGTAGAGTCCGTTTTTCATCCCATCCGCAGACGGATGGAAAAGTAGGGTTTTCCTCCATCACACTTTAGCGGATTGGAGCTGGTTAGATGTCAGCAAACATGTCACCGCTGACATCCGTCGCTTCATAGACCTGTATGGAGCGTCCGTTCAGGTCCACCTTAAAAACTGACAGGCGGACCTGAACAGCCCGTGTGAAAGGGGCCTAACTCTCATTTATACAAATACTAGGGCCAGTTTAGACCGAAGCCAATTAACCTACCAGCAGGGGCGTTGCTAGGTCTACAAAAGATCTGGGACTAGAGCCCATAGCGGCCCCCAGAGAGCCTCCCCCTTAAAATCAGGGTCCCCAGAGAGCCTCCCCCTAAAAATCAAGGTCCCCAGAGAGCCTCCCCTTGCATCAGGGCCCCCAGAGAGCCCCCCCACTTACATCAGGGTCCCCAGAGAGCCTCCCCTCCCCTTGGGGACCCCTGCAGAGACTCTGGGCTATGGGCCCCAGATTCGGGGCTATAGCCCCAAAAGCCACCCCCTAGCGACGCCACTGCCTACCAGTATGTTTTTGGAGTGTGAGAGGAAACCCACACAGGCACAGGGAGAACATGCAAACTCCAAGCAAGTTGGGATTCAAACAGATGACCCTAGTGCTGATAGGCAGAAGTGCTAACTACTTAGCCACTGTGTTCGTAACACATCTAAACATTAAATGGTGGTATTTGCATATTTTTAATGATGAACAATATTAACACAATGGTTTATTAAACCCATATCTTCAGTAAAGAATTCAATAAAGTACTTTTTTTTTTTTTTTTGCACACAAACACAATATATTACCCAGGGAGTTGCATCGAGTAACTAGATACCAAACATGTCAAGCGTCAAAATTGTGCACCCCTATGAAACCAGCTGCTGATGTCCTAGCATCCATGATCCCTGTGTGGGAAGCGGTTACAGCACAAAATGCCCCACCCTGAGCACTGACATCTCTCTGTAGACCAGCTCAGAGTCAGTCTTAATTACCACCAGTTTTCTAATCTGCGAACTGGCAGTAATTCTTTTTGAATCTGTTGCAGTCATAGCAAATGCTTGCCTGAGTTAGACGCAGATTGTTTTAGAAGAAGTCCCCAGAATGTCTGCAGCTTGCATGCTTCTCACATCTAATATTAGCAAGAATGTGGCCTGCATAAGGGCTTTTACATGTGTAGTACTGTCTGAAGAGTGATCTGCATTCAGATTGCCTTTCAGAGGGTGTTTGACAGGTGGTAAGACGGTGTTCTATCCCTCACAGCCATGGCATTTGTTTTTGATGCCTGTCTTAAAGAGCCCTGAAAGGTATTTGTTTTTGAAGATAGTATAGCCAGCTGCGCTCTATGGTGCTGCTGATTAGGGATGAGTCGAACACCCCTGGTTTGGATCGCAGCAGAACATGCGAAAAGGCAAAAAATTCGTTCAAACACCGATAAAGTCTATGGGACGCAAACGTGAAAATTCAAAAGTGCTAATTTTAAGGGTTAATATGCAAGTTATTGTCATAAAAAGTGTTTGGGGACCCGGGTCCTGCCCCAGGGGACATGTATCAATGCAAAAAAAAGTTTTAAAAATGGACGTTTTTTTCGGGAGCAGTGATTTTAATAATGCTTAAAGTGAAACAATTTTTTTTTAATTTTGGCACAGGGTTCCCCTTAAAACCCATACCAGACCTTCGGGTGTGGTATGGACTTTGAGTGGGACCCCTACGCCATTTTTTTTTTTTTAAATTTGTGCAGGGTTCCCCTTAATATCCATACCAGACCTGAAGGGCCTGTTATGGAATTTGGGGGGACCCCCATGCAATTTTTTTCTTACATTTTGGTTTGGGGTTCCCCTTAATATTCATACCAGACCCAAAGGGCCTGGTAATGGACAGGGGGGGATCCCATGCTGTTTTTTTCAATTACTTTTATCTGTATTGCCGGGACCCAACAATTCATTATAGCTGCGAATAGTTTTAAATGACTTTTTTTTCCTTTTAGAAATGTCATTTTGTGCAGGGACTGTTCTAAACACGGGGAAAATGTGCCACTTTACAGGCATAGACACCTCCCAGGTTAGAAATTTAAAGGAATATTTAATTTTTACTGTTTCACTTTAAGCATTATTAAAATCACTGCTCCCGAAAAAACGGCCGTTTTTTTTAAAGCTTTTTTTTGCATTGATCCATGTCTCCTGGGGCAGGACCCGGGTCCCCAAACACTTTTTATGACAATACCATGCATAAGCCTTTAAAATTAGCACTTTTGATTTCTCCCATAGACTTTTAAAGGGTGTTCCGCGGCTTTCGAATTTGCCACGAACACCCCAAATTGTTCGCTGTTCGACTCGAACATCGGGCTCATCCCTACTCCTTATTTTGAAACGGCTGCTGAAAAAAAGAGCCACATCTTTGTTGTCATACACTACAACCCTGCGCTCATCTGGCAATCTTAAGCAGTATCCACAAGCGTGAAGTCCAGTCTGCAGAGCCACAGTGCTTCAGAATGAATTTTGAAGTGACTTGTTTATATAATTAGTAATACTTTACTCATACAAACAAGCTTTGTGTTTTTAGAGCAGGTTGTAACTGTGGTTGGAAAATATCATAGGAAGTGAGGCTTAAATACTAAATGCAAACTGTTTACTGACATTGTCCCTTCTATTTCTGTATGTGGATGATAGCACTGTAATTATTTTAAAAAAACCAAAAAAAACATTTAAGTGTTTTTTCTAAGTGATATAAAGCTGTCACATGACCCAGCTCTTTTCCAACCTGTCTTTCCCAGGGAAACATTAGCAGGAGGAGTTTCTAGTCCTCTGCTGCTGGTCACATGTTTCAAATAAAATAACAGCCTTTGGAATACAGAGTAAAAATAAATAATATCAATCAACTATTTTAAATTGTCATACAAATATATATTTGAATTCATATTTTCATTATTTTTATCATTTAACATGGTGTGGGTGGATTTCTGCCTGTCACACCCCTCCAGCCTGTGTCTTAGGATAACAGGGAGGTGAAGCCTCCATCAATCTACATGTAATGTAATCCTGCCCCATTGTATTTAGCTATTTAGTGGGCATGGAGGAGGAAGGGAGTGGGCTGTCCTTTCCCACTGTGTATATGCCAACATATGAGTTTCTCTAGTCAAATGGGCTGCTCAGAAGTGATAGGGAGGAAATGATCAGCATAGAAACTCACTAAATACTGAGCATGTGCAGAGCTGCCAACCCCCCCCCCCCTCCAGATTGCAGGGGGGACATGGACAGAAGGGGAATGGAGAATAGCAGGATCAATCCTGTTTTTTTGCAGAATACAAAACACAAATCCTATGGTGACTATGAACAGCATGTATTACACTACTTATTGATAGTTTTTAATGATATAGGTTTAGTGACGCTTTAACACTTCACTCTACTTGTGGATTTGAGTGAAGTATGAAAATGCAGCTGTAAATGTTGGCCAAATGATGGTGGTGGGTCTTGGCATCCCAGCTTCTTATTTGGGGATCGGTGGATAATTTGCCTAGATGCCCGTCTTGGGAATCCATCACAAATATTTAGAATGGAAGAAGAGTTTTGTACTGGTGTAGGCCATGGTCATTAATCTGGATGCAGGGAGATAACTTTTTCTTTGAAATGGATGGGAAATCTGCCTTTGTATGACCACACTAATGACTGCTTTTTCTCAAAGCCTAAACTGTGCACGAGGAGTAACTGATTGTGAGTTTGTCATAACAGTCATCCGATCAAACTACAAAGACCAAACTCTTCCTTTATCTTGGAGAAGAAATGGGAATGGCCTAGATGACAGATCTGTCCTTCTTCCTTCTCCTTCTTCCTTTTTTTTTTTCTTTATTATTTTTCTGCACTGATTAGATTGCGGTTGGATGGAGTTCATATTCCATCAAAGTTTGTGCTGTGAGTTTTTCGGCATGAATGAGTTTGTGAAGTAGCTCCTGGTCTACCACAGACTTTGTTTACTATGATCCTCTGAGTTATGAGAGGAGGAAGCTTGCTCTGCTCTGTTTAGTGGAACTAGCTTATGTTCTGGATTTAATCATGATGGAGTGGTCTGCTCTGCTCTGTGTCACTGGGAGCATTTCTATTGTGAATGGGCTTACACTATAAAACATGGGCTGACTTTAGTATATTCAGACTGCCAGGGAATCCTTGTGTGGCATAAAATGTCATAGATTCTACAGACTCTATGAACACTGTACAGGAGACGGGGATACAATTGCATTACTTATTGGTTAATTTGATTTCATGGTGTTAAATTGGGTAAAATCAATCGGCGGGATGAGGTTACAATTACCCATGTAGTTTAGAGTTTGAGAACTGAATCTCATGCTGGCTCTGGTTGGGTTATTCTTCACGTGGAAAAATCTAGGCCTAAATCCTAGTACACACGGGCCAAATGACCGGCGACATTCAACCCGTGTGTATGAAGGGTCATGACCAAAAAAGGTCGGCCCATCGGCTCCCGAATAGCCAATGGCTGAGAGCGTTGACTAAAGTATTCTAGGTGGGCTCAGCGGCTCTGACCTGAGCTGTCAGGTTTTTTATTTTTATTTAATTTTTAAAATTTTTTTTTTTTTTTGTGTTCAACCCAGCTTACTAGTAGTGTGTACGAGGCTTTAGAGAGGAGGCAACGGGGCACCTAACACACAGATGCACACAGGAGGAAGCCTGACGAAACAAGGAAAAAGGGAATTACGCCTGATTTCCTCTAGGCTAAAGCCTTGTACACACTACTATTTTTTTTCGTTCAAAACCTGACAGCTCAGGTCGTAGCTGCTGTACTAACAATCCGATGTTAGTACAACAATCTACCCCGCTGTGCTATTGTGTTCTGACTGGGGGGTTCTCCCCCGCCAGAACACTCCGGGAACCAGTTGGCAGACCTTTTTCGGTCATGACCCTTTGACAGAAACCGGGCGAATCTCTGCTAGGATGCTGTACACACGGGCTGAATGTTGGCCAGTTTCTGATGCCACCCGACAGTTAGCCCATTTTTACAGTAGGCTGTAATGACCATTTAAACCTGCGGTGTAGGGAGCTCGCTGCAGGGTTTTTTTTTTTTTTTTTCTTGTGCCCAGAATTGGACACATACATGCATATGTTTTTTTTTTTTTTTTAATAAAAGAAGGGGTGGATCAGAGAAGACAGGATCAAACAGCCTTTTTACACAGTGCGGAGGATTAACCCCTTCGGTTCCACTGTGAGTATAACAAGCATGCTTTACTGCATATACAGACTGATTTTACTGTTGTGGATTTAGTAACCCTTTAAACTAGGACCAGAACAACTAATCGGCGAATCAACGACTAATCGATTACTATTTTCATAATTGATTAATCGACCAGCCGATTAGTTGGTCAGCATACAGAATGCATTACAAATGCATTATTAAAGACTCTGTGCAGGGAAGATCAGCATCTGAACTTAGAGAAGGTGGCAGCTGATAGACGGGAGGTAATATAAGGCATTACATTTACATTTTAAGTAAACTTTTACCAGTATTGTGCATTATATTTAAAATGATCATATCCATGGAAAAAAAAAGTCTCAGTTTTTTAGTACTACTTTAATAAAAGAATTATATCTCCCTTCCACCGTTCATATAGCTTCACACCTGACTCCTAGTTAAAATGCCCTTATGTCCTACTTCTGGAGATATACCGTAAATATTATTAGAGCTCCATGATTAATAGTCAAGAATCATTATTGCAATTTTTATTTTATTACCCCCCCCCCCCCCATGCAAAAGAATTTTTTCTGCTCTTCTGAAGCCACAGCCTTCAAAAGAAAGGAAGAAAAAAAAAACGGGCAGTCTGCCAAGAATCACAACCTTCTTTAGCAGTGGATCTACGACCCCTTTCACACTGAGGCGTTTTTCAGGCGCTACAGCGCTAAAAATAGCTCCTGCATAGCACCTGGAAAAAGCCTCAGCTACAAACCCAGTGTGAAAGCCCGAGTGCTTTCACACTGGGGCGCTGCGCTGGCAGGGCCTCAAAAGTCCTCCACCACTCCTGGCCATTGAAAACAATGGGGCAGCGCCGCCATACCGCCGGCAAAGCGCCACTGCAGCGGCGTTTTGGGCAGATTTGATCCCTTTTCGGCTGCTAGCGGGGGTTCAAATCGCCCCTCTAGCGGCCGAATAGCGCTGCTAAAACGATGGTACAGCGGCGCTAAAAATAGCGCAGCTTTACTGCTGATGCCCAGGCCGCTCAGTGTGAAAGGGGTCTTGGTCTAAACATTGTAACAATTTGTCAAAGGAATAGACTTCGTGTGTAAATGAGGAAAGTTTAACCACTTAAACACTAAACCTTTTTCTGACATTTGTTGGTTTCAAGTTAAAATCTTTTTTTTTTTTTTGCTAGAAAATTACTTGAAACCCCCAAACATTATATATATTTGTTTAGTAGAGACCCTAGAGAATAAAATGGTGGCTGTTGCAATATTTTATGTCACACTGTATTTGCACAGCGATCTTTTAGATGCAATTTTTTTTTTCAATGCAAAACTGCTTTTTTGGTTCAATATACTTCATGGAGAAGCTACAGAAACACATGTAGTGCGTTTTTTTTTTTTTTTGTTTTTGTTTTTTTTTTGCAGCAGTTTGTGTCTTTTAATCTGCCCAACAACAAATTGGCCAAAAAAAAAGCATAAAAACTGCAAATGCACAAATCGCAGCCAAAAAGCACTGCAGAAACCGATCCAAAGCAAACTGCATAGTGCACCGTGCTTTATGCTGGCCATACACGTATCAGTTTTCAGACAAGCATATTCATACTAAAAATCTTTGTACATTCGCTGAATGAAAGAATGTCGTTTTTAAATTTTAACTTACTTTTAACATTCTGTTTTTAAAATGAATGTAATTTTGAAACAAAAACGGCATACACTGTCTGAAAATTCCTTTGACCAAGAAGTTTTCTACTATTTCTATATTTTTCTGTCACTGTGGTTGAAAACTAACATCGCTTTGACCCCACTAACGAAATGACTTTTTTTTTTTTTTTTTTAAGGAAGACATTGCTTTTGTATGGCCAGCATATAATGGATTACAGTTCTGTCTGAAAATCTGCAAAACAAACAGTCTTTAAAAAAAAAAAAAGTTAAATAAAAAATTTGATTAGAGTCTGATATTTACCAGATTCAACCTCTACTTGTGTATATAATATATCTCTTCTGTCTCTTATTCTCAGAGTGAATTAGAGATTTTGTTCCCTATCCATTTAGTTGATTATTTTAGGTTTACCACAGCATAGAAATGTTTAAGAATAAATTGCCTTTTTTTAAAACTTTACATATTAACTAAATTACACACCACACTTTTTTTTTTTTTTTTAATGTTGTTTTTTTTAAGGTTATTAATCAAAACAATAAATCGGCTAACGAATCGTTAGTTGCAGCCCTACTTTAAGCCAAAGCCTGAATAGCCTACCCTTGGGCAACTGTAATTTAAAGAAATATAATTTGTGAAGTACATAACAATAAGCAGATTTAAGATATGCAGGTAGAAATGACATTCCTGATCAACAGCGAATTACAGTTAATGGGCTCCTGAGAAAACACCTTTCACACTAAGGCTAGATTTAGACTTGCGTCTAAATCCGCCACTCCTCTGAAGAACGATCATGGTCAAATTGCTTTTCAGAGGCGATGGACATGAGAATGCCTCCTCACCGCCTATTTTAACCCAATTTTTGCCACCAAACGGCCTGCATTGCACGCTGCTGTGGGGTGTTTACGTCACTTCCCTGTTCATTTGAATAGGTCATGTGGATTTTAAATTGTTGGATAGCTTTTGCTGCAAGCCTGAAGCATCCCAACCACAGCATGCATGCCCACACGTGAATGAATTTTAGTTTGCTAATGCTGTGCACATTAAAAAAAAAAAAATGACCATACCATATTCTTTTTGTTAATCTTTTTTTTTTTTTTTCTTTTTTCTTATGGCATGTCCATGCTGGTGATTCCTTCCAACCTCTTTGCGGACAATACTTGTCTACATGCATCTACTTTAGCAGAGCTGCACAGGACTGCTTAGGGCGGGTTTTCTAATGGCGGGAACAATGAGCATGTCTTCTTGTTGTCTTGTAGCTGCTGGGCATGGTGGCATCAATGTTAACCTTTTATATTTCCCTGCATGGTTACCATTTGTCCTTTCATTAGAAATGATAGAAAAGGGTGACCGATGTAAAGCATTCAGCTGTCATTGTTTAGTTTATTAGTTTGTTCCTTGGCCCTGTCAAGTTCTATTAATGAGGGAATTTAGCTATTTACATAACTGCTAAATGATTTGGCTTCTTCTGTTTGACCACCAATTTGCTGGGCAGCATCCAGACCTGAAAGTAGAGCTTGCCTGCCAGATACCCAGATTTCTGTCCCTCATGTGAGGGTGCTGCATAGACACTTTTAGTAGTGCGTTAGTAAATAGCAAATACTTGCATGGGAACGCACAATACTCAATGATATAATTAGAAACATGAAAAAGAGTTATCCAGTAAACTGGAAATTTCATGTGCTTGTTTGCCTGTGCTGGCGTCTAATGCTTTACTTGCTGTGAGATGTGTTGAGCATGTGTTCTTCAGCTGTGAAACTTGGAATTTCTTTTTGTTTTTGTGTGTTTAATTTCAGCTTCTTCACAACTGGATTTTTTTTTTTAGCATGTAAACTATGCTGGCGTTTGAAACATCAAAAGGAAATGTCTGACAAAACCCATAAGTAATAAAGGGACTTTTGTGCAAATATTTTTCTCATGCTCAAATATTTCTGAGTGTAGCACCCTCTAGTGTTCTAGTTGTGAAGTACTGGGAAATGTATTTGACTTCTGGTAAGTGGGAGTCTGGAATCTGGGTCAAGGTGTATTGCATGTCAGGCTGGATGAGCCATACACGCAGGTCTTTGGTGCCTCCCCCTGATTCTGGAAGTTTGGAGAAACTTCTAGAAGTTAGTGGGTCGGAGACCAGGAGGCTTGATCTGCATACTTGGGGGAACCTAGCCAATCCCAAGGCGTACTGTCCTGGCAGGGTGGCTAGGACAGCCCTTAAATATAGATGAGTCAACCTAGCTACTAAGGACTGTGTAAGGAAAGAAAAGAGTTTTTTTTGTACTGTGCTTCAAGTTGAACATCCCATAAATCCTTTCACCCCATCCAAGTTGTTACCCCTAATAAAACATCAAAAAACAAAGCCAAGGGACTGACTTTTTGTGTCTAGATGAAAGCGGAGAATGCGTGTTGCCTGGCTGTGCAGGAGTAGGGAAGTAAGTCACCAGCCCTTACGGGGGTAGTGCTACATCTACTGTATATAGGCACAATCTATTTGCTGAAGCACTGTGTCATAAACCTTTGCCGTGTTTTAACCACTTGCCGACTGTGCTATAGCAAAATGATGGCTACAGCGCGGCCAGCCAGTTCTGGGAGGGCGTCATATGACCTCCTCCTGTGATCGTGCCCAGCGCGCTCTGTGAATGCTATGCCCTCTGGACACAGTTGATCACAGATTGGAGTAAAGAGCAAATCAGCAGCTCTTTACCCTGTGATCAGCTGTGTCCAATCACAGCTGACCGCGATGTAAACACACTTGCCGGTTATCGGCACTCCTTTCCTCGCGCTGTCCCAGCGTAAGGAAAGGACAGAGCCGGTAACTGGCTAGTGTGAAAGGGGACATCTGCACTGATAATCAGTGCAGCCCCAACAGTGAAAAAAAAATTATAAAAAAATTCATATGGGTACAGTGCTGCATGACCGTGCAATTGTCATTCAAAGTGCAACCGCACTGAAAGCCGAAAATTGGCCTGGGCAGGAAGGGGTGTAAAAGTGCCCGGTAGGCAAGTGGTTAACAGAGTGTATACAGCCCTTCCTGGGGGAACAAATTATAATACCCAAATTCATAAAAAGTAAACTAAAAATCTGTGTCAAAAATAGCTGTAAAAAAACACTGGTAAGGTGCTAAACAGATTATACATCGCCATGGCTTCTACACTGTTTATAATGGCTTTAATAGATCAGTGTTGGATCCTACATAGATATAATCATGTTATAATGTTATAAGTATATCTGAATGAGAAATTCATCTAATTTTATTAGCACTTACTAAAGACATTTTTGAAATACTTAAAATGGCTGTATGAAAATATTTTTGATTTCTCGTTTTGACTATACCTTATACTTGTTCTCTATAGTTAAGATCATTTTAAACTGGAGTTCTTTGACCAGTTCCAAATAAAGATGAATGATTCAGCAAGCAAATATGTTTCCTAAACAATTGAAATCCTCCACTTTTTTTCTTTTTTCTTTTTTTTTTTATTAGACTGAACTCTTCTAGAATGGAAAATGCTTTTGACTGCAAACTGGTAGAAAAGGAAATGTTTACAACTGTATGCAAAATGAGTCCAGCATATGACATGTAACAGTCATTTTTTGTTGGTAGATTACTGGTTTATTTTGTTGCTTCCTGTATTGTCTCCTTTCCTTTTACCCAGCCTGGGCAGGCTCTGAGCGTGCACTGGGTAGATGTCACCTTGGTAACCCTTACACTGAGCTCTGTAGGGAGCGTGCACAGACTCCAGAGATTGAACTACGCGAGAGGTTTGGAAATCTTCCATCTGCAGCAGCAGCACAATGCTTCCCAGAGGCTGGGCCCTTCTGTACTATGTCAAGACTTGTGGTTCACAGGCTTCCAGTGCTAGTAGTTACATTACTATAAAAATCTCCCTGCACTTCAAAGACGATCCAACCCCATTTACAAGATACTTTCTTATATTGTGCAGATATTCAGGGCCTGTTCCCACTTTTGCAGTCCGTTGTGATGAATAGACTGCAAGAGACTTAAGCAGGAGTGTCCAACTTATTGACCTTCCTGTGCCACATTGGAAGAAGAGGAATTGTCTTGGGCCACACATAAAATACACAAACCATAGCAATAGCTGATGAGCAGAAAAAGTCACGCAGATCACAAGTTAAAGATCACCGATATAGATAATGTACCTATTGCTATTTTGTCCTTAAGCCACATTCCTTGATATGCCTCGTATTTTGTCTGCATGTTTTTGCATATAATGCCCTTTCAAATTGTAGTCTTTGAAAACTGCCACAAGTTCATTACAAATTTAAACCGAGTGCCTTCATTTGCAACTTTTTTTTTTTTTTTGGGTTCGGTTTTCTTTTGAGATGTGGAAGCCATGCTAGAATAAAAAATATATAATAGATAATGGGATTGGATTTCAACAATGTATGTGCTACGTGGGGAGGAAGACGGGGGCTTTGGGAGCAACGCAACTGAAATCTGGGGTGGGAGCGCAGCCCATCCCAGCAACCCTACCCTAGATCTAGCCATGCAGCATTTACTTGCATGGCGCTATCGGGAGACCCTTTATTCACTGCTGCCAGTGCCATTTCAAACAGGGTAGCCCTGGCATCCCTCCAGACATGCCTGTGCCTGGCTTGTTGTCACTGCCTGCCTCCGCTGCTGCTTTTGCAAACACGGCATCCCTCCAGACATGAATGGGCCTGGCTTGTCCGTGCCTGCCGCCGCAGCTACTATACTTGCATGGCATCCTTCCAGATGTTCCCCAGGCCACATGCTTGACACCCCTGGATTAAAGCAATGTGCTCTACTGTACAGTGCATTGGGATGCCATTCACAAAGAATGACACCAACTCATTGCCCATAGTGTCATTAAACCTACAAGCGAAAATAGGGTCTATTCACAGTTGTGCATTGTGGTAACATTTGTTATAGCATAAATGTTAAAGGGAAACTAAACCCATAAATGTAAGGCTCCGTTCACATCTAGGCATTGCTATTTTTCAGGCGTTTTTTTACAGGTGTTTGGAAGTTCAAAAGGTCCCCAATGTAAAAGAATTAAAACGCCTATAATCTGCCAAAAAAGAAGCTCATGTACTTTTTTGGGTGATAGACATTTTGCTTTGATGGGATTTGTCTTGTTGGGCATTTTTAGAGCTGAGGCTTAGAGCAGAAACACGCCCAAAAACTCCAAGGTGTGAACTAAGCCCAATGCTGGCCATACATTATACGAAAAATCTGCCAAACCCATTTTCGAAAAACGAACATTCAGCCGTGAGAGCAAACGATAGTGCCATCATGTAATGACTGATAAATCATTCAGTGGACATAAATTAATCCATTTTTTGTTTGTTTTTTTACATATACCTAGTCCAAACAGTTACGGATGGGAAACACATTAACCTTTCAATTTATCGTTCGTTTGGCAGAAAAATTTCCAAACTTGTTCTTCGTTTTTTTTCGGCTCAAAAATGTCCCAAAGATTATCGATTTTTGTGCCTATTAACTGGCTGAGAAACGAACGAACTGTCTAAATGACTGAATTTTGGTTGATTTTTCGTATAGTGTATGGCCAGCATAAGGGTTTTTAAAAGAAAAAAAAAAAAACTTTTAGCATCTCCAGTATGCCGGAAATGTAACTCCACATTTGCTTGTGCTTTCAACCAAACTGTCAAACCATCAAATCGCTGGAGTCATAACTGATCACATGTGCAGCACCATGGCAGTTTCAGATCTAACAAAGACTAAGATGGCGGCTTCCTTGGTTTAAAAGTATAGGAATATTTAGTTCTGCTTAAGCCTGGGTTCACACCAGTGCGATCTCTGACATCGCAGGTGCTAATTACATGCGATGTCTGAGCAATGCAAGTTTAGCCATGCAGTTATATGGCTGAACTCGCACTGGATTCGCACAGAAAAAGGTGCAGACAACAGGAGCCAATACAACGGAGGCAGTCAGCGTCTGAGGAAGACCATGTTTTTTTATTTTTATCGGGTGAAGAAGACATAACCGGAGAGAGACGAGTGAGAAGAGACAGCGGAGGGCGAAGAAACCACCGAAGAGAGAAGAGGAATCACCGGAGGGAGAAGACACGATTTTTAATAGGACTTGTCAAAAGCCGTATCTTGTGTTTTGTAACACTACACTACTTCCTTTTTTTTAATTTTTTTTTTATTTGGTGAATGGGTAGGGGTACAATTACAATATACCCCATACTCATTCACGTTGGGGGGGGGGCTGGCATCTGGGGGTCCCCTTGTTAAAGTGGGCTTCCAGATTCCGGTAAGCCCCCTGCCCGCAGACCCCCACAACCACCAACCAGGGTTGTCGGGAAGAGGCCCTTGTCCCCATCAACACTCACCCATCCCCCCCATGTTAAGGGCATGTGCCCCCCCTCTTGACCTGCAGGCTCCATGCTCAGATAAGGGCCTGGTATTGATAGTGAGGGGGACCCCACGCCTTTTAAAAAAAAAAAAAATGGCATGGGGTTCCCCTTAAAATCCTTTCCAGACCCGAATGGCCTGGTACAGACTGGGGGGGGGGGGACACATCACGCGGTTTGCGGTATGTGTGCATGTGTTTGTAAAAAAAAAATCATCTGTCAGCGGGGAAGCCCACTGACAGCTGATGAGTCATCGGTTGTTAGGGACACGGTAGGCGGCTTCTCAGCCTGCTGCATAGAAACCTGCTATTTGTCAAAGAACAGCCTGGGGATCCCTGACCCCAGGCTGTTTTTTGACAAATCCCGGTATGCTTCTTATTAGCAACCAGCTCAATGCGGTAAATTACTGCAATAAATAATGTGATAATTACTGTTAAATCGAACAAATTCCGCATTCGTTATTTTAACAGTAAATTCTTAGTGAATTGAACATTCACAACTGATTTACCTCATTTTATTTGCCGTTATTTACCTCTTAGTGAATAGACCCCACTGACATTGTACAATCGCATTAACCTCTGTTCTCAAAGATGTTACAATCTGAGGTCCTTCTCTTACATGCATACCACATACTTACTGGGGCCACTTTTTTAGAAAGCCAATTCACTTACCAGAATGTCTTTAGATTGTGGAACCCAGAGGAAATCTGCACAAGGAGAAAATTCAAACTCCATGCAGGAAGTGTCCTGGTTGAGATTCAAACCAAGGACGCCACTGCTGCACGGCAGAAGTGCTAGCCACTGTGCTACCTTAGAGAAATGCCAGTAAAGGGTCTTGTACATCTTTTGATCCATTGTGGTGCTTTGGGAGCCCATTATATGTGACAAACCCTAAAGTCACAATTTACTGGATCGCTAAAATAGGAATCAATCCAAAGAGCAGTTGAGAGACAAATTTAAGGGGTTCAGGCATGATATGAAGGCGGCTGCTCGATAGTGATGTATGGGGCTCTCATACAGTATATTATAAACAGTTATCAAAATCTGATCTGATTCTGTGTCACCCATCATACACTTCTGCCTACAGGCCCTTCTTTCTACTGTAACTTCAGGTTAAAGTTCTCTAGCTCCATCTACAAAACTGATTTAAATTCCAGTATGATCAGGATTTTATCATTTTTTGGATGCTCTTCTCCCATCTCCTGGCCTTGATATGAACTCCGTTTTACAGCTTTTCTAAGCATTTATTTGGGTGACTGCCATAAACTGATACTGCTTTTATAAGCAGGTTCCATTTTCGTGGATAACGCATATCCCGGTTTATTATACTCTGACACCCAGTAGATCCAGCCTCAGACAGTTCGTGAGTTCAGGTGAGCCTCCTAAAGTGAGAAAGCAGGCAGAATGAAAGCTTGGCTGGAGCCCTGGGAAATCTTTGCTTTAAATGTTTGCTGTTGAATTGACAGGGAACCTGAGCTCGATCCTGGGTACTCTTAGAACAAGACGACTTTTGTGTAGATTTTTCCAGATTACAGGCACAAGAATGGCTACTTTTTCCAAATGTGGTTTCGCATTGTGGTTGCAGAACCTGTGTGTTGGGCTTAATTTTATTTATTTTCTTGTCCTGCAGTTGTGGTCTGATGATGGCTGTTTGTCCAAAGCCCTGACAGTATGCGTAAGCAAAATGAGAATTTAGAAGTTAGTGTTTCACCTATTTACATTATCTGCAGAGATTTCGTTTGGAGTAAACAGAAAAGCACATTTTAGGAACCGACTTCCTAATGTGCTTTCTAATAATTTAACTACTTGACTACCAGAAGGTTACCACCCTTTTGCATGTTTGTAGAAGCCACCCTGGTAGTGATATATGGGAAATTGCCAGCAGCTTTTTTCCTCAGGCATAAGTGGCCGAGACCCAGGGAAAAACAAATAATAATCCAGGATAGTGTAATAACGTTTCATTGAAAGCCAAAGCAAGGATAAAATAGAGATTTTCCACTTACATTTAACAGTGCTATGGTTAGCACCAACACAAGCAGACTGGTTATGTTTTCCTGTACACCTGGACACAGCCCCTCTCTTCTATGGGGCAATCCGATGGAAACAGACCACCTGTCAGTTTCCATTCGATGCCATCCAGTCCACCAGACGGATGGGAAATAGCACCACCATCCATCTGTGTTTGGTGGACAGGATCGGTTCGAATGGCGGTGGGTGTCAGCGGACATCCGCTGCTTCATAGAAGAGACTGGAGGGTTCGATCAGGTCCACCTGAAAAAACTGACAGGCGGACCTGATTGGAATGCCCATGTAAAAAGAGTCTTAAGTGCAAATAGTCCATTTGGGGTGCAAGAGCTGCCTGCATCTTAGCAATAGATAACATTAGATGACATCTTTGGGAGGCCACCTTCATTCCATCAATGGAGGGATTCTTGGCAGCCTCCTTGAGAAACCGCCAGCGTCTTGACAATGGAGGATGCTAGATGTTACCTTGAGAAGCCACAAAGAATGGCGGGAGGGTCTGCGAGAGCTGCTGCCTAGCAACAAAGGACACTAGACGGCTCTTCAAGAGCCACCTGTGTCTTAGCATGAAAGGATGCTAAGCAGCTCTGCAAGCTCCACCTGCATCCTAGCAACAAAGGAACCTGTGCAGATCTACAAGAGCTGCCTGTGCCTTAATAAAGGACACTAGGCGGCTTCTTTGGGAAGCCACCTTCGTCCTAGCAGTGGAAAGATTCTAAGCGGCTTCCTTAAGAAGCCCTCTGTGTCTTAGCAATGGAGAAACTGTCCTTGTCCTAGCAACAAAGGATGCTGGGCAGCTCTTCAAGTGCCACCAGGGTCTTAGCAAGATGGGACACTAAACAGCTCTGTGAGAGCCACTTGTGTCCTAGCAGCAAAGGAAGCTGGGTGCTGATCTGCAATAGTTGCCTGTGTCCTAGCAACCAGTAGGTCCAGTTTGCTATATACCCCGTTTCCCCGAAAATAAGACCTAGCGTGACTGTTAGTGATGGCTGCAATATAAGCCCTACCCCCCAAATAAGCCCTACCCTGTTTCCCCAAAAATAAGCCCTACCCTGAAAATAAGACCTACAAGGACTTTAACTAGGGCTTATTTGGGGGGTAGGGCTTATATTGCAGCCAGCACCGACAATCACGCTAGGTCTTATTTTCGGGGAAACAGGGTATGCTGTGCACGTGTAAATGTTGACCAAAATGTTACATGTATACAGTTTATAGACATGATTTTATGTAGGATCTTGCAGCTAGGATAGCTGAACCCATGTTGGAACTCCACTCAAACATTGTTTCTAATTGGGTTAGAGGATGGATCAGAACCTCTGTTTGCTGTTTGTCTCCAGTGTGAAGATTCACCTAATTTCTTAAACAAATCTCCCAAAAGTGACATTTGTCACCCCAACAGGTGTGTCTATTGTAAATTATCAAGGAAAAAATGGTTAATGTTTTGATTTCCTCACCTGCTGAAAACTGTCTACTGAGATAGTAATTGAGGTTGAATCCCCCTCAAAGGGAACCCAAATGACAATAAATAGCAGACAGCGGTTATTATTCTTTCTCAACCCTACTGCCCAGAAAAAAACGCTGGCTTGAGTTCCATGTTTTTGCTTTGAGCTAAAAAAAATGGTGTGGAGTGCTGTGTTTATTAGTACCACTCTCCCCCAAATGACCCTCGTCACATAGTCCGAATGGGTTTCCCATAAAATCAAATCTGAATTGGGCTCCTCCTTTTCATATACAACCTAATCTGCACTTTTATGATCTTTCAGGTTATTTATTAAAATGTCCCCCATTAGTGGAGACGCATACTGCTGGCTACAGGGTTTTGGTAAGGGTATCCCACTGACAATAGAAATTCAGATTTATGGGTACACATCCTTTGTTACGCTGTGAGTACACAGTGAGCTGTGTTTCCAATGTGATTCGCAGGTTGATGCTAGCATATAGGACATTTCCTGTATTGACATGGTTCCAACATTAGATCACTTGTATGCATTTATGCCTATCGTCCATAACGCTCTGACCACTGACAAGTAAAGTAAATAACATTGAGTATCCCATTACAATGGCATCTGAAAGTGGGTTGAATATTTTAGGTAACAATTAAACATGCTGTCCCTGACGCTGCAGTGTTGAAAGCAGAAAAAATAGACAACTGTAAGGATTTGAGCAACTTTGACAAGGGCCAAATTGTAATGGCTAGAGGACTGCGTCAGAGCAACTCAAACTACAGCTCCTGTAGGATGTTCCCAGTCTTCAGCGGTCAAGACATACCAAAAGTGGTCCAAGGAAGGAGGACCAGTGACAGGGTCATGGGCGGCCAGTGCTCATTGATGCACATGGGGAGCGAAGGCTGGCCCATGTAGTCTGATCCAATAGAAGAGATACTAGTTCAAATCGCTGAAAAATGTAATGATGGTTTGGATAGAAAGGTGTAAGAACACACAATGCATTGCAGTTTGTTTGCATATGGGGCTCTGTAGCCACAGACCAGTCAGGGTAACCGTGCTGACACATGTCCATAGCCCAAAGCACCTACAATGGGGATGTGAGCATCAGAACTGGATCATGGAGCAATGAAAGATGGTGGCTTGGTCTGACAATTTTAAGTTTTCTTTGTAATGTGGCTGAGTGCATTTGCATCCCTTTTCTGAGGAAGAGATGGCACCTTGATGTTCTATTAGAAGAAGGCAAGCCAGCAGACGTCTGCTGGGAAGCCTTGACATTCATATAGTTGTTTCTATGTCATGTACCACCTACTTAAATATTGTTGCTGATCTAGTACACCCCTTTTTGGAAATGGTATTCCCTAATGGCAGTGGACTCTTTCAGCAGGGTAATGTACCCACCAGATTCTCTAAATCTCAATCCAAAAACAAGTCTGATCCATGGAGGCCCAACCTCGCAACTCACAGGGCTTAAAGTATCTGCTATTGATTACTTGGTGCCAAATGCCACAGCTCATCTTCAGAGGTATAGTGGGGTTAATGCCTCAATGGGTCAGGGCTGTTTTGGTGCCAGAGTGGGAACCTACTCAATATTGGGTGGGTGATCGTATAGTTATGGCTGATCGGTGTATAGATACTTTGTGCCCTGCAAAATGTACTAGTGCAGCTTTGCTGTTTGGCAAATCAAACCAGTTGTAGAGTGCACAAGGTTGCCGTCTAAAAATAAAAATAAAAAATTGGAATCGCCCTCCTTCTATACCTGAGTATGGGAACCTTTTGGATAGAAACATCTAGTGTCTACTCACTTTCCAACAGTTGATAACTTTTGAGGGTGACTTACCCGTCACTCTCTCCATGGCAGGGCATACACTAATATTTATAGAATATAGTTCATCTTGCTTAACACGGATCAGGTTTCTTTGTCTGTCAGAGAATACACAGGGTCATTGTTTCCAGTTACTAGAAACCTCATTCTTTCAGCCTGAAACTGAAGGTAACACAACCCTTTTCTGTGCTGTAATTAATGTGAAATTAGAGGAAACAAATAAATTAAAGTGGTGATTGTGCATTTCTGAAACCCTGAAATGTAGGGTAATTTAAAGCATATGTACACCGCTGTGCCACATGCCTTGTGCTTCATATATGAAGAATATTGCTTTTATGGAACACACAGCTGGCCTCATTGTTTTCATGTTAGGAATGTTTCAGGTTCATTCCTTATAACCTAATGTTTAAATCAGGTTAGTGCAAAAGTAAGAACCAGGTTGATTTTGTTTTTTTGCTACATTTATACCAAGGAGTGTAACATTTGGGTAAAAGAATGTAAACTCACCATTACCTTCCACGCCCCTCCCATCCATTCAGTGGTAGTTTTTGTTTTTTTTTCATACTTTCCAAAGCAATGTTTTACTTGCCTAAATTCGCAGTTTGGGTCCCCAAATTGGCACTGGATCTGGGTGCAGGGTACCAGTAACCTGACCATATAGTTCTTGCACCAGCTGATCCTCAACTGTCCCCTTTCCTGAAGTCACCAGTAATGCCTGGTACACACAGGCAGGCAGTTTTTTTCGTTTAACCCAGCGGGCCGAACAAAAAAAGAAACTGAGAAGATTGTGAGGATCTCGTGGTACTAACTATGCGTTGTTGGTGCAATGATCTCCCTGCTGTGCTATTTGTGTTCTGACACGAGGACTGCCCCCCTCCTCCCCCTGCCACAACACACCGGTCAGTGCTCATTGAAACTGTTTGACTGAAATCAGTCGTAAGATGGGATTCTCTCGGATAAGGACCTGTACACACGGGCCAACTGTCGGCCACTTTCTCCTGTACTGACTGATATTTGACCCATTTGTACGGGGCTTAAGGCCCACAGCCAAAAGGAAGTGTCCATGTCATGCAGACAGCCTGGCATTTAGCTTTAACTATACTGTATGGTAGTATTCATAATGGCAAGCTTGGCGAGCGAGGTGGCAAAGTATAAGATGCTCCATGTCCCCCTCATGCTGCACTTTGGTCACAATTACTGAAAATATTAGGCCTTGCTAAAAAGCCACCAGACTAATGACACGTAACTTGCGTACATAAATCACATCGTACATTAGATGTTCAAGTAATGAGCTGGTTATTTTATGAGAGCCAGAGGGAGGAAATTCTTGTCCAGTTCAATTTCAGAGAAGATTCCCGGCTGTATTTGTCTCATTGAAGTTTCCGCTGTCTTCCATATGCCATGCCCTCTATTGTTGCCGGTTATTAATGTTTATCTATCATCAGCCTTCACTTTCCCACCCCCCCTTTGCGATGCTTTGACTAAAATATGGCAAGTTTACTTCTGAATCAATGAGAAAAACAAATGTAAGTATGCATTACCTAATTTGACAAGGAAGTCTCTAGGGCTTGGAACACCTGCATGCTCATACCGTGACTGGAAGATCTGCAATTGACATTTTAATTGGAGTGAATCTCTAGAGAAAGATGCATTTCTGTTGATGATGGCGCACAGTATTACACCATGGCCTAGTTAACTGTTTTTCCTTTTATTGTAATTTTATCAGTACTCCTTAAAAACGAATGCAGAATATAGTTGAGTCATTGCCCTGTTCTTGCACTTGAACCCTCGAGAAAGAAGACCTAGCTTCAGATCTAGAATTCATGTTATGTGCATGCATATTAATATGTAAGTGTAATACTTCTAAGCATTTACTACAACTTATAATAGGGCGTACACACGGTCGGACTTTGTTCAGACATTCCGACAACAAAATCCATGGATTTTTTCCGACGGATGTTGGCTCAAACTTGCCTTGCATACACACGGTCACACAAAGTTGTCGGAAAATCCGGTCGTTCTGAACGCGGTGACGTAAAACACGTACGTCGGGACAATAAACGGGGCAGTGGCCAATAGCTTTCATCTTTTTATTTATTCTGAGCATGCGTGGCACTTTGTCCGTCGGATTTGTGTACACACGATCGGAATTTCCGACAATGGATTTTGTTGTCGGAAAATTTTATCTCCTGCTCTCCAACTTTGTGTGTCGGAAAATCCGATGGAAAATGTCCGATGGAGCCCACACACGGTTGGAATTTCCGACAACACGCTCCGATCGGACATTTTCCATCGATAAATCCGACCGTGTGTACGGGCCATTAGGCTGAATTCACACCTGAGGGTTTTGTAGCTCGACGCTCAACAAGCAAACTCTCATTCATTTCAATGGCCCCTGCTCACTGCTTAGAACCGGGGCCTTTGAAATGAATAGGATTTTTATTGTTGAGCGTCTTTTGAGCTCCAAGCTTTGAGCTACAAAACCCTTAGGTATGAATGCAGCCTGGATATTGCAGTACTTCCGCTGACAATGCCTCTATCTGCTGCATAAGAGATATATGAAAGCTGTCATTTCTGACTTTCTTTTGAATATGCTGGTTGCCTAGATGTCACTATCTTCATTATTTCTGTGCCATACTCCTAGGACAAGCATGCAGCAATTGAGTGTCTGAGAAAATTATAAAAAACCGGAGGTCTGAACTTTAGCATAACAACCAGGCAAGTTGATTTTTTCAGGTCAACAATGGCAGCCTACATGTTTTCTCTTATTGAGTGCTCCCTTTAAAAGGAGAATCATGATGTGTAGCGTCTTGCTGGTCCAGGGCCTGGCAGTCCTGGATAACATCATGGAGGAAACCTGACATTTTTATGGAATGTGAACCTAGTAGCCTATTACCTGAAGGATAAAATGAGTGGCGTTTTTCAAGTATTTCAAGATTATCAAACAAGCAGTAAATGAGCTTTAAAATAAGTTCTCACAGATTTCTGTAGTACCCCTGTGGACAAATTAATTCTCAAAATCAGCAGCTTAGCTCCCCCTGTTTCCCACTACCTGTGACTCTGCAGCTGTCTAGCCTTCTCATCCCTAATTTTAACACAGAGCAGGGAATCTATGAGCGAGGAAAGCAGGTTGAAACAGTTGTCTGAAACAACTTCGGTGCTTCTGCTGTGAATTGCGAGGATAAATCGCTCTATAGTGTCTGCAGCTACTGAGGTCAGTGAGGATTTTTGTAAAGTTCATTTACTGCTTGTTATAATTGTAAACCTCTGACATGAAATATGAACAAAGCATATTCTTCTATAGTGTGTACATTCCTCAATCCAAAGCGCACAGTGTGATTACTGTCTGCCTGCTCTGTTATCGACACGAGTCGTTTCTGAGCGTTAATGCAGACTCCAAGGGATGGGGAGGGCTGGGGAGGGGAACTGCAGCACACAACCTGTGATTGACAGCCTTCGGCTTCATGTACACTGGTAGTTCCTAAACTTGAGTTTAGGAGTTTTTGGTGTTTTTTTTTTTTTGCCAAAGCTCCTAAACTCAACGCCATGTATACGTAGGCTTTTAGCAGAGTGTAGAAGCTGCCATGTTTAGGTGAGGTTAAACCTCCCCCACCTGAACGCGAAAAAATTCCGTTCAGGATAGGAATGTTTTGACCGCCAGCCACGGGAAAACGCAAAAATGTGACTTGAGTCTTTGCCATGTTTTGCGTTTTCCCTGCCCGCAGGCAGGGTAGGCTAGTGTACATGTAGCCTAAGCTGTGCATGTTTCCTATGAGTTTGTGTGGAGTGGGGTGTGTCTCGGGTCCCTGCTATGTTCTCTGCAGTGCGTGGCATCAGATTCCCCGCCTGCTAGAGCTCAGAAATGTATGTATATACTCGAGTATAAGTCGTTCCGAGTATAAGTCGAGGCCCTAATTTACCACAAAAAAAATGGGAAAAACTTAGTGACCCGAGTATAAGACGAGTGTGAGAAATGCACAGCTACTGTAAGTGGAAAAGAGGGTCAACATTGCCCATTCGCAGCCTCACTGTGCCCATTCGCAGCCTCACTGTGCCCATTTGCAGCCATAGGTCCCCCGAACTTCAAACTCGGTAGTTAAGGGTTCCTAGATGCCCCCTAGCTGCAGCCAAAATTTGGGGTCTCTGAACCCAAAGGGTCCCGAAATGACATTGCTGCAGATGGACACAGTTGACCGACTTTGGGGTTTCTAGCACCAAGTGTCCCCGAGATACAGGGCCCCAAAAATCGGTTCAGAAAATGTCAAGCACTTTTCTGCAGCAGAGAATGACATTTTCCAAACCGATTTTGGGGCCCCGTATCTCGGGGCTACTTAGTGCTAGGAACCCCAGCTTTAGATATGTTGTGTTACCAGTTCCACTGGGTTTGCACTCCAAATTTGGGGTTCCTAGCACAAAGTGGCCCTGAGATACGGGGCCCCAAAATCTGTTCGGAAAATGAAATTTTTTGCTGCAGAAAAGTGCTTGACTCGAGTATAAGTCGAGGGGGGCACTTTCAGCACAAAAAAATGTGCTGAAAAACTCGACTTATACTCGAGTATATATGGTAATAATCTATATATACAGTATCTCACAAAAGTGAGTACACCCTCAACTCTTTGTAAATATTTTATATCTTTTCATGTGACAACACTGAAGAAGTGACCCTTTGCTACAATGTAAAGTAGTGAGTGTACAGCTTGTATAACAGTGTACATTTGCTGTCCCCTCAAAATAACTCAACACACAGCCATTAATGTCTAAACTGCTGGCAACAAAAGTCAGTACACCCCTAAGTGAAAATGTTCAAATTGGGCCCAAAGTGCCAATATTTTGTGTGGCCACCATTATTTTCCAGCACTACTGTAACCCTCTTGGGCATGGCGTTCACCAGAGCTTCACAGGTTGCCTCTTCCACTCCTCTATGAGGACATCACGGAGCTGATGGATGTTATAGACCTTGCGCTCCTCCACCTTCCATTTGAGGATGCCCCACAGATGCTCAATAGGGTTTAGGTCTGGAGACATGCTTGGCCAGTCCATCACCTTAGCAAGGCAGTGGTCGTCTTGGAGGTGTTTGGGGTCGCTATCCTGTTGGAATACCGCCCTGTGGCCCAGTCTCCGAAGGGAGGGGATCATGATCTGCTTCAGTATGTCACAGTACATGTTGGCATTCATGGTTCCCTCAATGAACTATAGCTCCCCAGTGCAGCACTCATGCAGCCCCAGACCATGACACTCCCACCACCATGCTTGACTGTAGGCATGACACACTTGTCTTTGTACTCCTCACCTGGTTGCTGCCGCACACGCTTGACACCATCTGAACCAAATAAGTTTATCTTGGTTTCATCAGACCACAGGACATGGTTCCAGTAATCCATGTCCTTAGTCTGGTTTTCGTCAGCAAACTGTTTACGGCTTTCTTGTGCATCATGTTTAGAAGAGGCTTCCTTCTGGGACGACAGCCATGCAGACCAATTTGATGCAGTGTCCGGCGTATGGTCTGAGCACTGACAGGCTGACCCCCCACCCCTTCGACCTCTGCAGCAATGCTGGCAGCACTCATACATCTATTTCCCAAAGACAACCTCTGGATATGAGGCTGAGCATGTGCACTCAACATTTTTGGTTGACCATGGCGAGGCCTGTTCTGAGTGGAACCTGTCCTGTCAAACCGCTGTATGGTCTTGACCACCGTGCTGCAGCTCAGTTTCAGATTCTTGGCAATCTTCTTATAGCCTAGGCCAGGGGTCTTCAAACTACGGCCCTCCAGTTGTTCAGGAGCTACAATTCCCGTCATGCCTAGTCATGTCTGTGAATGTCAGAGTTTTACAATGCCTCATGGGATGTGTAGTTACGCAACAGCTGGAGGGCCGTAGTTTGAGGATCCCTGGCCTAGGCCATCTTTATGTAGAGCAACAATTCTTATTTTAGATCCTCAGAGAGTTCTTTGCCATGAGGTGCCATGTTGAACCTCCAGTGACCAGTGTGAGAGAGAACGCCAAAATTAACACACCTGCTCCCTATTCACACCTGAGACCTTGTAACACTGAGTCACATGGCACCGGGGAAGGAAAATGGCTAATTGGGCCCAATTTTGACATTTTCACTTAGGGGTGTACTCACTTTTGTGAGATACTGTGTGTGTGTGTGTATGTGTATGTATGTGTATGTATATGTATATGTGTGTGTGTGCACAGATGTCAATGTAAATCGTAAAAAGTAGTACAGAAACGAATTTTTGAAATCGGTGCCATTGACTGCAATTGCTGCCTATTTGACATGTCAAATCGCATGTCAAAATGCTCCAGTGTGAACCTGGGCTTAACCAATTCCAACTGAAGAAAAACAGACCCAAAGCATAATGCTGCCACCACTACAAATACATGTTCTAGAATGGCCATACTTTAAAACTCCAATTAGTTGACATACTGTGGCATGATTTAAAGAGCGCTTTTTACACAGGAAGCCTTAGAAATAAGAGTGAATTTAAAGTTTTAGAGCAACAATCTACAATTCCTAAAATTTGAAATCTTTGCATAGTAATTACAGGAAGTGTGTGGTGGAGATCGTTTCAGCTAAAGGAGAATCTATAAGGTACTAAATAAGGGGTCACATGCTTATTCCGAACTGTAATGTGAATATTTATACAAGGTGTTCACTTTGGACGTGAAGGAATACCGTTGTTTGTGTGTTGTTAGTTTTAGGCATATTGTTAATGATTTTTTGTGATTTTAGTTAAATGTCAGAAAAGTATTTTCTACTGTAACTATTGTGTTGTACTTGTAAAATCTGCTCTCCCTGGGATAACTTCATAGATTCAATACACATTTATTTCTTTTTCTCCACAATATTAGCAGCTTTTAATCAGTATGAGCAACACCCATTAATTTAAATGAATTTCCCATTAGAGTTAGTTTTGATCTGGGCTTTGCTCAGCACATGTGTTCCATGGGCCAGGACAAGTGACAGAGAAAGTAGGTTTACATGTCAGTCATTTTATTACGAAGAAAATGATTGTGTGCCCCACTTTGCTTTAGAACTTAATTTATTTTCAGTCTCCTGGCATGAACCAGATCCTTGTGGAAATTTTAGTTTGTCAAAATGTACCAGCCTCTGTTGCTCTGTTTAAATGATCACAGGTATCAAATTATCGCTTCTGTAATGCTGTCATAGTGTCAAAACATTCCCTGAAACATTATGGTTTTTAACCCAATATCAAAGCTCTTTACACAAAGTCATTAAAATAAATTTGGTCAAATTATTTATTTAAAGGTTTTTTTGTTTTTTTTTACATACATTTGTTGGATAGATGGGGTGATCAAGGCACCTCACCTCATTTTAAATAAGGTAGACATGTAAATAAGATTTTGTAGGTGCCAAAAACAACATCAAATAGAGTAAAATCCCATATGCTTTTATTAGGTAAATAAATATATTAAAAAAAATCATATTTTACGTACATGTTTTTACCAGCAACAGATAGAGGCATCTAAGTCAATACCCCTACTATATGGACTTTTTTGTTTGCATAGATTGAATGCAGCAGGACACAGTTGTACTGTTACATAATCCAACTCTAATGTAGCAGCTACTGTATAAAGCTAAAGTAGGGGTGTTGCAATTCAACACGTTTTGCAGTCAGCATTGTTAAGTAGACAAAGGTAATATTAAAATCATTAAAACCAGATGTGTAGTGAATATTGCAAGCCCATAGCTAAAAACTCTCTTGGATCAGAACCACAGGAGGCAAAAGTCTTGATCTGCTCTTTGGTGTAATGTTTCCCAGTGGTTATAATTGCCCTATATTAGGTCTCATCCCCAAGGCATATGCACAAATGTGTAGAGAGGTATAGATGGCCAATTAGAATTCACTTGTGGTCATTAATGGTAAGTATAATACTGCAATTCTCCTTGTTATGGATATCCCCCATGCAACAGCATTTGCCAATCCTCTGGCATATTGGGTGGGGGGGGGGATCCATGAAAAAGAGGACTGCTGATGACTGCAGTATTATGCTTGACCCTAAATGACCACAAATGACCACAAGTGGGTTCTAATTGGCTATCTATACCCCTTTGTGCATATGCCTTTTGGATACAGTATTTATTATTGGGTAATTATACACACCAGAAAACATTACCCCAAAGAGCAAATCATGGCCTCACCAGAGAAGGTTGGTTTTAGCTATGGACTTGCAATATTCAATACACACCTGGTTTTAATGTGCTTAATATTGCCTCTGTCTACCTGATGATGACTCTGACTGGCAAACTTGTTCAATTACAACACCCCTACTTTATCTGTATCCAGTAGTTCAATTGTTGTATTCAATCTATTCAAAGATACATATTAATAGAGGTCTGTATAGTAACAGGCGTTAATTTAGAGGCATATGCAATCCTTGATATGATTTTATGTTTATTGAATAAAGTATTTTATTGTCATTTATGATATTTTCTATAGTCCCATTTTCATGGCTACCTCATATTATTTAAATGATTACTTCATCTAAAGTATGAGATTAAAATGACCCAAAACTGAAGTGTCACCACCCGACTGGCTTTAGTTTTCTAAAGGTCAACAGTAGTGCCACATTCTTCTTCTCCTGAGACCTGCTACAAAAGCTGTATACCTAATCCAAAACCAGGTCTCCTTTTCTGTCTAATTCTGGTGGAAATTGTCTGCATGTTGTGGCAGTAGTGACCCCATTACTTCACCCTTTGTAGAGCACCGTCTGGGAAAGCCCCCCCTTAGAGATTCGTTTGGCTTGGTGATCGTTGGGAGACATTCCAAGTCCACTTCTGAACCTCTTGGCAGATAGCATTGGTAAGAGTAACCCACTAGTGAAAGACACCTCAATTATCCATAGAACAAGTTGCGTTAAACAATATTTTTCTTTGAAGATTATGTTGCCTGTGACCTCTTCAACAGACTTCTGTCCTGAGTGCAGGGTTTCTCTTTGTGCACTTGCATCACATGTACCCTTTTTCACATGGGTAGAATTATGATCTCCTTCTTCAATTCGTATGTCTGTATGCAAAATAGGCGATGTAAACCATAGCAACGATCCAGGTATCTTGCATTTATTTAAAATATATAGAAAAATTGTATTAGAGCGGAACTTTATTCTCTCTTGAGAAGAGGCTATTAAAGGAGGATATGATCACCTTGTATACACTAAATTACCAAAAGTATTGGGACGCCTGACTTTACACGCACATGAACTTCAACAGCATCCCAGTCTTAGTCCGTAGGGTTCAATATCAGTAGTGCTTGGTGCTCCTCCATCGGTCAGTGGGGGGAGCGGCAGGCTGACTTGACCACAGACCTCCCTTTCTCTCCAGCCCACAATGCGGCACCATCCCACCGCCCCCCCCCCCCCCCCCGGTTGCCAGCTCATTCACCCTGTGTTGACAGGCAGAGACGGCAGCAGCAACCTCCCCCCTTTAGTCTTCTCCGTGTCTCGGCTCCGTCGGTCAGGCTTCCCAGTGCTCTGCGCCCCGAGCCCACCCTTTTTTGAAGCCTATTAGAGCCTCTGGCTCTAATCATGTGCTTTAAAAAAAAAAAAAACGCCCCCCCCCCTCCATTGGAATCCATGCATGCAGTGCACTGCATGTAGTTTAGGGGGCTAGGCGCATGGACGGGGGGGTGGGGCCCGTGTGCCCCTAATGGACAGACCACCACTGTTCAATATTGAGTTGGTCAACCCTTTGTAACTGTAACAGCTTCAACCCTTCTGGGAAGGCTGTCCACATTTGTGAGGTCAGGCTCTGATATTTGACAAGAAGGCCTGGCTCACAGTCTCTACCCTAATTCATCCCAAAGGTGTTCCATGTCTGTATGAACCTTGCTTTGTGCACTGGTCCAAATCATTTGGTGGAGGGGGGATTATGATGTGGGTTTGTTTTTCAGGGGTTGGGCTTGGCCCCTTAGTACCAGTGAAGGGGACTCCTTAAGGGGTCAGCATACCAAGACATTTTGGACAATTTAATGCTCCCAACTTTGTGGCAACAGTTTGGGGATGTCCCCTTTCTATTCCAACATGACTGCTCACCAGTGCACAAAGCAAAGTCCATACAGGCATGGATGAGTGAGTTTGGGGTGGAGGAACTTGACTGGCCTGCACAGAGTCCTGACCTCAACCCGATAGAACACCTTTGGGATGATTTAGAGTGGAGACTGCAAGCCAGGCCTTCTCGTCCACATCAATATTGAACCCTACGGACTAAGACGCCATTAAAGTTCATGCGCGTGTAAAGGCAGGGGTCCCAATACATTTGGTAATAGAGTGTAAATACATAAGTGGTCCATATAGTGAATTTGGTGTAGTTAATTAAGGGGGCACTCTTTATTACTGGAGGAAAAGAGATGTAAACTCCACATACGGAAAGGCTTCTTTACTGTAAGGGATGTGGAATCGACTCAAGAACTAGTTCTTCCAACACTGTAGATAATTAATGCTCAGGCGCTTGACGGCCCTACACACATTTACATGCCTCAAGCGTTTTGTCTGCAAGAAAGTCGTTTAGGAGAAGTAAGCTAATGAATGGTTTGGATGGGGCTTTGGGGGTGTATGACTACTTCACCCTGGGCTCACTGTACAGTACTGCAAGGGACTTTAATACTGCCCAGAGCCGTACTAAAGTCTGTTGGAACAAAAGAGGTTGGGCAGAGGGACATCACGTGACCGGCCAGAGGACTGCAGGGAAACAAAATACTGTAGGTGTGGGGTAGGAAGGAGGGAGAGAGGTTTTTTTTTTTTTTTTTTGAAAGTGTAGTTTTGCTTTAAACACTGTTTCATCAAATGCAGTGTGTTTAAAAAAAATAAAATAAAAACTTAGTGGACATCTGACAGATTTTCTTTATTAAAACGCCAAAATAAATGATAATTTCACTAAACTAAATATAGCCAAAATCTCATTGACTGCTATCAATTGCTGCTTTTGCACTTTTCATTGCCTTGAGGACTGAGCAGACATTGACTGGTAATGTAGCTTTATAGAATGGCAAAGAGAAGCCCATGTTTTTTAAAAGGCTAGATGTACATGAAGGTTGATTCAAGTTACCTATGAAAGACTGAAATATTTAATTGTAGTTAAAGTTGGCCTTTTAAATGAGAAGTACAGCCAAAGCTCGTTTGTACTTTTCCTGTGGATCACAGGAGTGCAGTTCGTGCTGGTACCTGTTTTCAGCAGACAGCAGGCTGATGTCACAGAGCCAGTCCATGGTCGGTATCCGCCCACATGCCTGGATTAGCATCTGGCTCGGCCTCTGAGCAAGCCACTGAGAGCCTGAGTCGGCTGCTCCCACCCTCTCCACAGCTCAGCGCATGAGGTGGGGCAGAGCAGAGAGCCGGTGACTGACAGTCACCAGCTCTCTGCTCAGGGAGCACTAAGAACCGAGCGATTGATGGTGTTTGATCGCTCGGTTCTCAGTCTTAGAGGCGCCGGGTTTCAGATGCAGCAGCTGACCGATGCTGCATCCACCTAGGTAAGTATGATTCTTGAAAAAAGCTAAATCCCATACTTCTTTTCAAGTGAAACTAAATTTGGTGATGTGGGCATGAGCGGACTCCATAATGTGTTCGTATGACAACATACTTTATTTTTTTCGGGGTAACCGGTTCAGATGACAAATGTCAACTCCATTGCCACGTCTTACTGAATAGCTCTGCACATATGTACAAATGACTTTGCCCAGCATTCACATTCACCATGCAGTATACATGGAAAGTACAAAGTTGCTAGCTGACTGCATGTCTTTTCTGACAAAACTCTCAGGCTGGGTTCACACTGCCGCACGGAGTGGCTCATAGCAGGTCCGATTTTGGTCCGAATCTTTTGGCTGAATTCGGACCTGAAACTAACCAGAAGACGCACAGGACTCCTGTGCAATTCGCTCCACAGCCGCCCCAGAGCTGTGTGAACCGGCTTCATTGAGAGCCGGTCAGTCTCCTAACATGCGAATTGGATGCGGAGAAAAACGCATCCAATTCGCAATAGTGTAAACCCAACCTCAGCTTTTTTTTTTTTTTTGAACTTTGGTTCCACCTTTTAAAACCTATTCTGACCTAATGGGTTGAATTATTTTAAGTGTCTGGGTGCAGCTCCACTTCAGATACATAAACATCACTGCCTCCGTTTTTGCTGGATACATGGTTAAAGCAAACTTGTGTGTACAGAAATATTTAGAATGTACAGTAAGGTGTACAGTGTGAAAACGGGGGGTTTTCTGAAGATGAGCCATTCCCCATGCTGGGGATGACGATGTGCACAATGGAAGCCCTGTGTACGCAGCAAGTACAAAACTTGAGTGCTTACTTTGTATGACAGTTGGGTTGGCAGTGTCTGGCATCTTTTTCTTTCTCTGGTTTCTTTCATGTGACAAGTGGAAAAGGCTAGTGGGACAAGCAGAGATGTGTGAGCAAGAACAGAGCCTGCATTCATGTTTGTTGGAGTGCTGTAGCATTGGTAGGATACATCCGGGTTCAGGGTGCACCTCTGTGACACAGAACTGTGTGCTTGTGAACGTTTCATGGCTAACAGCAGCGTTTTTACATTTGTTGAAAAAAAAAAAACAAATTACCAAATTCTACAAGTAGATGAAAGTAAAATTGCTTCCCATTCACCTGACACGAGCCATCATTTTGGCTTTTGTGGTGCTGTCCACTCCCTTGATCCTAACTGACATCCAGTTTTGAAATCTCTGGTCTTCTAGGTATGGAAATATGTGACACTCCACCTACTAAAGTGCAGTGCTTTGTGCCTAAGAGGACCGTGCCTAGGCCCCGTCCACTATCTTTTTGGGGGTGGTAAGATGGGCCTAGACGTGGGCCTGAAGTGACAACGTTTCGAGCATGTTTCATTTTTTTTCAATGACTGTTTTAGGGTGGCACATCTGCAGACTTTTTATTTATTTATTTTTTTGTTAATAGACTTGGGACTAAATACTTATACTGATTTGTTATTGCTCTGTTACTCTGTTGGTAAAGTTTCCTTTCTTCATGTCCCTCTGACAATAATTACCTAACAGAAGTTCTAACTAGGGATGCACCCAGGGTGAATAAAAATGGATGATTTTTTTTTTTTTTTATCAAATTCATTTTAATAAAATGCTTTTGGAGCAAAAATCTAAAGCTAGTTTTTTTTCTGTTTAAGGTACATTAATAATTTAGTTTATTCAGCATGAAATGGCGCTTAATTATGTAGCATGAGGCTGTATATTCTGCAATATTAAAATTTTTTGGTAAACTCATTTAATTAATCCAAGCTCTGCAAGCTACATGCATTGCATTGATGCATTCACACAATTTCACACTAACTACCAGCAAGAATGAGTCCTTACATTTAAAGAGCACCTGTCATTTCAGATCCATCATGGCAGCGATTGTAAGCGGGCATCCAATCACCTGCTGCTGACGTGTCCATCACCTTGTTGTGTCACTGCCGCATCACCAGCCGTCCCGTTACCACCGGGCCATTCACAAAGCACAGTGCCCTTTGCGCATGCACAGTAGGGATCTGGCTGTGAAGCCGTAGGGCTTCATCGTTGGTTTCCCTTACCTGAGATGGTGGCGGCGGCACCTAAGAGCCGAATGAAAAATCTGCTCGGGTGAAGAAACTGCTGGATTCATGTCCTAATATTAAAAGTCAGCAGCTACAGTATTTGTAGCTACTGATTTTTAATGCTTTTCTGAAGGAGCCTGGAGCTCCGCTTTTAAGGACGCAGCAGCCCCAGTTCTTAACAACCAAAAATTTACGCCTTTTTATTTATTTATTTTTTTATTTCAGATGTCACTGGGGGAATCTCGCTGACAGCTGAAAGAACCGAGCCTGAAAGTATTGTACTAATACTCGTACAAAGTATCGTCACCGTTATTGGTGCAACACTAGTTCTAATGCTGCATACACACGGTCGGAAATTCCGACAACAAATGTTCGATGTGAGCTTGTTGTCAGAAATTCTGACTGTGTGTAGGCTCCATCGGACATTTGTTGTCTGAATTTCCAACAACAAAAATTTGACAGCTGGTTCTGAAATTTTCCGACAACAAAATCCGTTGTCGGAAATTCCGATCGTGTGTACACAATTCCAGCACACAAAATTCCACGCATGCTCGGAATTAAGCAGAAGAGCCGCACTGGCTATTGAACTTCATTTTTCTAGGCTCGTTGTACATGTACGTCACCGTGTGTATGCAGGACAAATTTGAGCCAACATCCGACAGAAATAAAGCCAGGATTTTGTTGTCGGAATGTCCGATCGTGTGTACGTGGCATAACTCTTCCTTGTTTTACTGAAAATAAGTATTTCATTGCAGTCTAAGGCCCTACTGGAGAGATTTCCCATCATTTCCTGCCCCTTAGCCTCACTTCCTGTTTCTTGATTGAGATGCAGGTTGCAATTAAAAATACATGACAATAAGGGCCTCCCATCCCCTGAAATGACAGGTTTACTTTCAATTAAAAGAGCCAAATATGTCCCTGACTTAAACTGGTTGCCTGTGGGTCATTATGTCATTGTTTTTAAAATAAGATGATGTGCTGCTGGGAAGCAGATGACATTTTAAAATACAGTTGGGTATGTGATGTCAGTAAAATGATGTGATCCTGCCCATAGAAAGGGTCCTGTGAGCAGCTGTCATTGTACCTCCTGTTTCCTCCATTCACATTATTCTGTGTCATCTGATGTCACCTTTCTCAAATTTCTGATGACAAGGCTTTCAAAAAGTTCCCAAGTTTGACACACAGTATGTCCTAGCAATAACCTAGAAAGGTACGTGTACATTCTTATTGAGTGTATTTTGCAATATAAACATTGATGTTTAATAAATGATAACGTAACCAGCCCTAAAACCATGAATAACTCGTAGGAATTGATTTTAATTAGGATAAAGAGAAATTTGTGTGGGTGGAAGTACAGTAATCCAAAGGAGCTGAGAGCCATGAGCAACAAGCGTGTGTGTGTGTGTGTGTGTGTGTGTGTGTGTGTGTGTGTGTGTGTGTGTGTGTGTGTGTGTGTGTGTAAAGGTTTCTATAAATTGTCTGTAATGGTATGTCATTTTTATATAAAGTGTGCGCAGTCCCTTCTTCTCTTTTGAATCGGGAAAGTGACTGTTGTCCGCAGTCATTGTTTATAGAGGATGCAGTTATGTGTGTTTTAGGCCTCGATTATGAATTATTTTAGTAGCTTCAAGTGGGTCAGATGTAACGGCTGCATCTGCTTTTTCTCTAGATGATATAGTTTTCATGTGTGACCCCCAACTGACATCAACGTTGATGAATGTCCAGAATTCGGTGGGATTATGGCACAGTATACTGTATTTGCACCCAAATGTAAGATAGATGGAGTGTTTGTTATTTTTAGTTAAAGCGGAGTTCCACTTAAAAGTGGAAGCTCTGCTTGTTTGCTTCCTCCCCCCCCTGGTGCCACATTTGGCACCATTAGGGGGAAGGAGGGAACAGGTACCTGTTTTTGAGAGGGACCTGTCCCTACTTCCAGTAGACCTGGCTGCGGCGAGATGTGGCAAGGTCTCCCAAGAGTTCGCCCCCCCTCGCCCTTCCTCTGCCGCCGGGACAGTTAGCGCAGCGCACTTTGTGCATGCGCATTAGGGAACTGGCTATTAAGCAGAAAGGCTTCACTTATGGTTTCCCTTACCACAAATGGCGGCAGCAACACCCAATTGGAAAATCGGCTGGGGTGCCAACATAGCGCGATCCCTGGGCAGGTAAGTTTCCTACTATATTTAACCGCTTCAGCCCGGGAAGATTTTACCCCCTTGCTGACCAGAGCACTTTTTGCGATTCGGCACTGCGTCGCTTTAACTGACAATTGCACGGTCGTGCGATGTTGCACCCAAACAAAATTGATGTCCTTTTTTCCCCACAAATAGAGCTTTCCTTTGGTGGTATTTGATCTCCTCTGTGGTTTTATATTTTTTTGCGCTCTAAACAAAGAAAAGAGCATCAATTTTGAAAAAAAACGCAATATTTTTAACTTTTTTGCTATAATTAATATCCCCCAAAAATATATATAAAAAAAAAATTTTTTCCTCAGTTTAGGCCGATATGTATTCTTCTACATATTTTTGGTTAAAAAAAATCGCAATAAGGGTATATTGATCGGTTTGCGCAAAAGCTATAGCGTCTACAAAATAGGGGATAGTTTTATGGCATTTTTATTATTATTATTATTATTATTATTATTATTATTATTTATTAATTTTTTTTTTTTTTTTTTTACTAGTTATGGTGGCGATCTGTGATTTTTATCGGGACTGCGACATTATGACACATCGGACACTTTTGACACATTTTTGGGACCATTGGCATTTATACAGCAATCAGTGCTATAAAAATGCACGGATTACTGTGTAAATGTCACTGGCAGGGAAGGAGTTAACCACTAGGGGCGATAAAGGGCTTAATTGTGTTCCCTCTCTGTGTTCTAACTGGGGGGGGGGAGGGAACTGTCTAGGGGAGATGACAGATCGCTGTTCATACTTTGTATGAACAGATGATCAGTCAGTTCTCCTCTCGGAGAACCGGAAACATTGATCGCGACCGCTGGGCACTCGCATCGGATCCAGGGGAAGTGCCCACAGGGCGTAGAGACGTTACATAACATCGTTTCGCCCAGCCGCGCCATTCTGCCGCAGTAAATCTGCGCGGCTGGTCGGCAAGTGGTTAAAGTCAGCAGCTTCAGTATTTGTAGCTGCTGACTTTGGAGCTCCGCTTTAGAATAGAACTCTTATACTTGCCTGCTGTGCTTGATAGCAGCTGGAGCCAATGGCTCCAGCTGCTGCTTCTCTGTCCAATGAGGAGAGAGAGAGACACTGATCTTGTACACATCGCTGGATTGAGATTGGGCTCAGATAATTATTTGGGGGGGCTGTGGGGGAGGGGGGGGGGGCTGCATGCATTAAAATGGTTGTAAACCCTTTAACCAGTTTTGCCTACAGGTAAGCCTATAATAAGGCTTACCTGTTGATACCGTGAATTTCTCCTAAACTTTCACAGTATAGGAAATATTTACTATATCCGCATGTGCCGACATCATCGGCACATGCGCACTGAAGAAACGGTTCATGCCATAAAGGGTGAGTTCACTTTTTGTACAGTTTTTTTTTTTTTTTTATAAATTCCAGCTCCCCTATGTACCAATATAGCATTTATGTACTTTTTTTGCAAAAATATCAAAGCTTTCCATTAAATCTACAGTCACTTACTTTTCTTGTCCTAATCCATGTTTCCAGACGTTTCCATTAGTAATGTCTTCTTCCTGATCAGACTTTAGGTCATGACACAGGTAGGAGTTGACCAGCTGACCTCATTAGCACACACCGTGCATCATCCACCTCCCGTTCCCAGGTGCACGTTTTATAAATGAAATGCAATCAATCAGTGATCACCCTCCTCACTAAATACACAATCAGATTGCATAGTGTATGGCCATCTTTATACAAGTACATAGGAGGGAGTGGATAGAAACACTCAGCTGTCAAGCCCCGTTAACATCTCAGCATAGCAGGAACTCGCATTCCCACATGCGTTGTTATTTTTTTTGCGGGGGGGTGTTTTGGAGCATTTTCACTCATCACACATAGGGCAGCCCACCCATCTATTTTTTTAGAGTGAAGCTTGGTGCATTTTTACTGCGATTTTTAGGGCAGCGCATTTCTGAAATGCAAGGAAACACACAGATGTTAATGGAGCCTCGTTGTTCTTGTGTTATCGCACCAATTTCACTTTCAGGCCCCATTCACATCTAGCATAGTGGCATCACACATTTTATGTCTTGTTTTTCCTGTGACACTCATAGGGCAACCTGTTGATTTCAATTGGCTGCACTATATGTGGTTAATGGGACATTTTGGCGTTTTGTGGGTTGCATGTTTTTCACTGTGCGTTTTTGCAGCATTTTGGCCCTTGTTTTTTCACATGGCAAAATGTGTGCTTGCTTCTGTGTTTGGTGTGTTATTCAAAATAATGGCACTGAAAGCGCAACTAGTAATTTTAGGTGCATAAACATGGCCATACACCATGCAATCTGATTGTGTATTTAGTGAGAAGGGTGATCACTGATTGCATTTCATTTAAAAAACGTGCACCTGGGAGTGGGTGGGTGGATGATGCAGGGTGTGTGCTACTGAGGTCAGCTGGTAAACTCCTTCCTGTGTCCTGACCTAAAGTCTGACCAGGATGAAGGACATTACTAATGGAAACGTCTGGAAACGTGGATTACGACAAGAAAAGTAAGTGACTGTAGATTTAATGGAAAACTTTGATATTTTTGCAAAAAAAAGCACATGAATGCTATACTGGTGCATAGGGGAGCTGGAATTTAGAAAAAGTGTACAAAGGTGAACTTGCCCTTTAAGGCCAGCCATGCACCGTTCGAATCTCAGCCAGTTAAGCAGAAAATTTGAACCATTAATGGGCAGGCTGAATGTACTGAGTTGATCGATCGACCAGCCTGCTGGATTCTCTTACGATTATCGCTAGCGGCTGCTAGAGATGATCACTGTCTTCTCTCCGCGGCTCACCCCATCCCCCCGGGCAGGAGAAGACAATGGCTCGGTAGAAGGCATTCTTGCATCAACACTGTCTGTGTTGATGGGGGAAGCGTGCTAATTTCTTGAAGGAAAGAAATTTTCTCCCGTGTATAGCCGGCCTAGGGTAATTAACCTTGTTTTTTTTTTTTTTTTTTTTTTAGAAGCTATTTAAAGGAGTTAAAAAGGCAGAAGGTTTTTTATCTTCATGCATTAAGATAAAAAGCCTTCTGTGTGCAGCAGTCCCCCTCAGCCCCCCTAATACTTACCTGAGCCCCATCTCTAGCCAACCATGTCCAAGAGTCCCTCGGCCGTCCGGGACACTCCCTCCTGACTGGCTGAGACACAGCAGTGGTGTCATTGGCTCCCGCTGCTAACAATTAAAGTTAGCCAATTAGGAGAGAGAGGGGGCAGGGCCAAAACGGCAGCTCTGTGTCTGAATGGACACACGGAGCTGAAGCTCGGCTCGGGTGCCCCCATAGCAAACCACTTGCTGTGATGGTACTCGACAGGAGGGAGGGGCTTGGGGCACCGACGAGGGACCAGAAAAGAGGAGGATCTGGGCTGCTCTGTGCAAATCCACTGCACAGAGCAGGCAAGTATAACATGTTTGTTATTTAAACAAAAAAAAAAACGAGACTTTACAATCACTTTAAGAATCATCTTGTGTGACTGGTCCCATACAATAATAGGGAAAAGATAGCCATCAGTCCATATCTGTAGCATTTATGTCATACAGTACAAGTGCTTATGTCTCGCAAAATGTTTATATGGCCTATGCATGTAGAATATAAGCCATATGATCATTATAGGCAATGTAATGTTATCTTTGTGATTTGTACATAAGAAAGTTTGTGCAGTCCATTTTTTTTATGGTTGCTGTCAATTTTTTAAAAATTCTGTTGGCAGACCTGCTCACTGTAGTGCTCCATGAATTGAATTCCCCCATTTTTTTTCCACACATTCTTTAGTTGCATTCTAATATTTTTCTTTCTTGTCGACCATCGGTCTGTTCCAGCAATGGTCCTGCCCACCCAGAGCCCAGCTGACAGCCATCAGAGGTGGTCAGTGGGAAAGATAACCACAATAGCACCCCTTTCCCTCCCACCAGACCCTATACCTTCTCTAGATTTTACAGTTGGGTTTACAGGCCATAACTTCAAGCCCTGAAATACTACATTTTGTATTACCCAAGTTTTTCGTTATTTATTGATCCTATTAGCAGATGTGTCCTCCACACCTGTTGGTGGAATCGGTGAGGTTTGCATATTCATTGTGCACATAAAATGTTTTCTTTCTGTCATGTTTTCTGCTCCAGGACAACATCCGCAGCAACATGTTTTTCAGCACAGATAAGTTTTCTCACACATACGTAACAAAAGGCTGCAATGCTGCTGTCTCAGCTTGCCGAGCTTTCTCAATAGTTCCCTCTAATGATCTATTTGGATTTCAGATCACTGAATGCTCTACTAATGGTTGGTACAGTTCTGTTGTAGGTAAGTCACATTTTCTGCTTCTGTTTAAGGGCCCATTCACACTATGCACACATGCGTTAATCCACTGCAATTGATCACTTAACATGCAATGCATTAAGGCAGCTTATTCTTTATGAATGGGCTGCCAACACACCACTATGGATGAAAAATGAATGGTATATGCACTGTGATGCCTTTCTTTGCATTGTGCATTGCACTCTACTGTACAGGCTTTGGGGTAGTAAATGGCACTGCAATACACCACACGAAATGTGATGTGTTACTGTGCATTGCAGGAATGTGCATAATGTTATTGGGCCATAAGCAGTCACCATGATATAGCTACTTTTCCTATGAACATCATTGGTTTTATCTAACTTAAAGTGCATCTAAGACCAAGACTTTTTCAGGTTGCAAAGAGTGTTCTTTTTTTTTTTTTTTTTTTTTTTTATTGGCGTCTGCCATCCTTCTCTACATGTCCAGGTGCCCATTATCACCAGGACTGAAAGTAAGGTAAAATCTAACATCTCGAGTTGTCTTCAGAGCAGAAAAAGGGGACATGTTGCAATGGCCACTATCTAATAGAGACGATTAGAAGTGAATGGCAATCTCCGGAATGGGGACACAGGTGACAAAAAATCATGGAGGGGCTTCAATCACAAACGTAACTCTATCCAGACAAAAATAATACTTTAGATACCCTTTAATTGGGGTAATTGGTCTTGTGAAATGAAGCCATATTGCCACTCTGAATGTAAGCAGTTAACATTTAAGCTGTATTTCCTTTCAACTAATAGCCCCTTTCTATAATATTTAATATGATTATTAATCTCTTACCCTACTACCAGATCATTCAAGATCTGAGCAGGGAAAGCTCTGATTGCATCTTCATAGCTACGTTTCTTTTTTCCTAATCAGATCTACAGTACTCTAAGGCAGTGTTTCTCAACTCCAGTCCTCAAGGTGCCCCAATGGGTCACGTTTTCAGGCTCACCATTATTTTGCACAGGTGATTTAATCAGTTTCACTGCCTTAGTAATTACCACAGCCGTTTCATCTGAGGGAAAAACTGAAAACATGACCTGTCGGTGCGCCTTGAGGACTGGAGTTGAGAAACGTTGCTCTAAGGGATGGGGCATACATGGAATAAAAGAAACCAATATCTGCATGTGCATAAGCAGGGCTTTTTTCCTCAGAATAGATGCAAGAACCCCCCACCCCACCAGCTGAGTCTCTCCTTGTCTCCGCCCCCTACCCACCTCTGAGTACCGTCCCTTGGTTCCACCCCCACCCACCTCCCAGTACTGGCCCTTTTAGAGCGTACAGAACCAAGTATAATTGATTTTGTGATGCTAAATTACATTTCTAGTTAATTTGTTATTAACTAGAAATGCAGTAAAATAAATTCTGTGCAGCCAGAAACCATAGATCCACCAGCAGTAATACCCCCAAGCAACACTAGACTCACCCCAGCAACAATGGATTCCCAGACACAACATTATACACCCCTCCAGAAACAATGGACCGCCCGTTACAAAATACTCCCCGACAGCAATAGATCCACCAGCAACATCAACCGATTTCCCAGCAGCCACCAACAATAATATACCCTCAGCAGCCAGCAACAATAGACCTTTCCCTCAACAATTGACCCCCCCCCCCAAGCAAATATAGACCTCCTCAGTAACAATAGCCCCCACACAAAAATTGATTCCTGCCAGCTTTAATAGACCCTCCAGCATACCCCAGTACCCCTTGCCATTACCTACATTCAGTGCTGAAGGTGCCGGAACTGCGTCCCCCCACCCTCCCCCCCCCCTCTTCCCGCAGAAAAAATAAGCTCCGTGCATAAGGCAGGTACATGTATTGGGGCACCAAAAAGTTATTTTTTTCAATAGCCGTTTTTTTTCCCAGGTAATATTAAAGCAAAACTTATAAAAAAAAGTTTTTTTGTTTTTTTTTGCCGTTTTTTCCATTCCTTCCCCTAGTGAAGTGTAAAAAAAAAAAAACAAAACCCACTGATTTCAGTGTCTATCTGATGTGTGTTACCACCAACGAATATTCAACCATTAGATTGAGTGATGGCCAGCGGGGATCTTGAGATGGACTTTAAACAGGGTATTCCTAGTTGTACTGTTTTACTGCATCCCCCAAGTCAAATTGTGTTCCTAGTAATAGAAAACTCAAAGCGGCAGATAAACGGACATTGTGACCTGTACCGTTTATATCTATATCACATTTTATGTTGTAAACTGACTAAAGGAAATTTACACTCTGGTACCTCACACACAGTGTAATCTATGCAATTAGTTTGGCTAGTGTGTTTTTTTTTTTATACCGTACAAATAGTGCATTTATGCTCCAGTGACTGCAATATCCATGTATTAAACTGTATTCAACTTTCTATAATTCCTTATAAAGATGACTGTAGTTTTGAAGATCTATTATATAAAATATTACTGAATAATAACATATGGGCTACTGTGGGCAGGAAGAGTCTTGGTAATGGGCATTTGCTGAATCTGGAAATGCATAAGTTGTCTATTACCAGAATTAATTAATTTTGACAATAAGGCAACAGATTTTCCAGCGATTTCTTTCTAAAGCATGAGAGTGTGATTTTGTGTTATGAACAACATAGTTTTCTCTTCTAGCTTCAGGGTGTTTTTAGGAGTTACACGATTAATTATCTTTTGAAGGGATCTATGATTTGTATACTTTGTAATACAGCAAACAGTCCACAACGCATAATTATCATGATTGGCTTGCAGCATTCCCAGTAGGCTTTGTTACCCCTAGGATCCATTTCATACATATAATGTACTTTTTATAGTTTGAGTCTTTTTTTTTTTCTTCTTGAAGGGTACCTTCTGAAAAGAGAATATCCTAATAATAAGAAGAATGTGACCCAAATATGACATTAATGTTTGAAAGTAGCACATACTGCAAAATACAGGATTATAAAGTGCTGACGAACGCTACCTTGGGTTCATTCATGAGCCATGGAGTTCAACCCGTATAAACTATGTATCACAACAGTACCTATTGATAAGGATTGTGAGTTGTTGTAGGCAAGTAGCCTGCAATCTACACATCATTAGGTATTGCCATATGCCCAGTGATTGTTCTATTAAAAGTCCACATAAAAACATTCCAGATGTTCTAAAATACAGCAGCAGTGTATACTCTGTGTGTGTGTGTGTGTGTGTGTGTGTGTGTGTGTGTGTGTGTGTGTGTGTGTGTGTGTGTGTGTGTGTGTGTGTGTGTGTGTGTGTGATTGATTTTTTTTTTTTTTTTTTTTTTTCCTTTTTAAAAAGCAGTCATTTGATGTATAATCAGGTACTTTTCCTAAAGTAAGCATATGATGTCAGTCTGCTGCAAGCAGGAGAAATCCTTTCCTTAGTCTCTTCATGTGGTCAGACAACGACAGTGTCATTTTGCAAAATTATACACTGCTCCAGGTTGGTCCACACCACTCATGCCCCAGTAGAGAACAGGTACTGATCCTATCAACAGATCCTGCTCATAACGGCCCACAATGAAGGTAAATTGGAATAGGATGACCGCACACTGATGGAAGTAAAAAGCTAACTGTTGTGAATCCAAAAAGTCAACACAGCTTTACAGCAACCAACAGAAACACAGGACCTGTTGACGTGTTTTTCAAGCCCAATGGTGCTTAGTCATTACATGTTAGTCATTTCAGCCTCTGGCTGACATGGGGGATCACATGACTGGACCGGAGTGGCCTGAAAAAAGCTAAGTATATACATGCCAAATGTTGTCATGTTACAACTAAAAACGTAAATTATATTTTATTGGGATTTTATGTGATGGACCTACACAAAGTGGCAAGCTTTAAACATCTCAAAAATGGAAAGAGCATGGTACACCTGCAAACCTACCAAGACATGGCCGTCCACCTAAACTGATAGGTCAGGCAAGGAGAGCATTCATCAGAGAAGCAGCCAAGAGGCCCATAATAGTCTGTGGGAGTTGCAGAGAACCACAGCTGAGGTGGGAGAATCTGTCCACAGGACAACTATTAGTCATACGCTCCACCAATCTGGTCTTTATAGAAAAAGAAGAAAGCCATTGTTGAAAGAAAGGCATAAGAAGTCCCATTTGGAGTTTGCGAGAAGCCATTTGGGGGACACCGCAAACATGTGGAAGAAGGTACTCTGGTCAGATGAGGCTATAATTGAACTTTTTAGGCCAAAATGCAAAACTATATGTGTGTCAGAAAACGAACACTGCACATCACCCTGAATCCACCATCCCCACTGTGGAACATGGTGGTGGCAGCATCATGTTGTGGGAATGCTTTTCTTCAGCAGGGACAGGGAAGCTGGTCAGACTTAATGGGAAGATAGATGGAGCCAAATACAAGACAATCTTAGAAGAAAACCTTTTAGAGTATGCAAAAAGACTTGAGACTGGGGTGGAGCTTCACCTTCCAGCAGGACAGCGACCCTAAACTTACAGTCAGAGCTACAATTTAATGGTTTAGATCAAAGCATATTAATGTGCTAGAATGGCCCAGTCAAAGTCCAGACCTTAATCCCATTGAGAATCTATGGCAACACCTGAAAATTGCTGTTCAGACGCTCTCAATTCAATCCTGGCAGAGCTTGAGCTATTTTGCAAAGAAGAATGGAAATAAATGTCACTCTCTAGACGTGCAAAGCTGGTAGAGACATACCCAAAAAGACTTGCAGCTGTAATTGCAGTGAAAGGTGGTTCTACAAAGTATTGACTCAGGGGGCTGAATACAAATGCACGCCACACTTTTCAGATATTTGTAAAAAATGTTGAAAACCATTTATCGTTTTTTCCTTCCACTTCACAATTATGTGCCACTTTGTTGGTCTATCACATAAAATCCCATTACAATACATTTTAAGTTTTTGGTTGTAATATGACAAAATGTTGAAAAATTCAAGGGGTATGAATACTTTTTGAAGACACTGTACCTTTTTTTTATTTATTTTTATTTTTTTACACAGGTTAGTAAGTATACAGTACTATAGATGTTATGGGGGGGGGGGGGGGGGGGGGGGGGGGGGGGGGGGAACGGGACGTTTTTATGACTAGTCAAGCTTTAGCTGGAATTCTACTTTAACCTCATGGAGTTCACCTACGACTACGAAATGTAGTTTGCCTTAGGCTATAACTACTTATTTTACATGAGGCTTGCTGGAGAGAAATGTTGATTACAAAACTAAATATGAATCTGCAGTATCTTTCCTTGGGTGAAAAGTCCTCTTTGTATTCTGTATCCTTTTTACTACTACTTGTCACCATGTGGAGAGAAACAATAGTTCATGCGCCTGCAGATACCTGATAGTGTTTATTAGTATGGGACTGCCTTCATCTACATCTACCATAGCTTGAGCTGAAATCAATTTGCTGAATGAATGGGGCAACATATAATACTTGGGTCATTTTAAAAGAACAAGCAGAAGTAAATCTAAATCTGGGTCATAAAGAATGCTCTTGCACATTTGCCTTCAGATATGCAACAAAAGGCATAAACCAGACATGCATTTATATGCATCTAAAATGTTATCTACAGCAGTGGTTCTCAACCATGTCCTCCAGTACCCCCAACAGGCCATGGTTTGAGAATTTCTCTTATATAGAATAGCTGTCCAAAATACCAAGCCATTGGCTCTGATTTAAAGCACCTGTGCAAGATAAAGGAAAACCTGCAAACATGGCTTGTTGGGGGTACTTGAGAACAGGGTTGAGAACCTCTGATCTGATCTACGGCACCACCATCTTGGGCAGTACTGTCATTCAGTGGTGTACTTTTCAACCGAGATGCATAAAACATAGAAGTACCTTCTGTGGAGGGAGTCAATTCCCTAGAGAAAGTAACTTTGAAGTCAGCAGAGGATGTAATTAAGACATCCTCAATACCATATTTCATGCATGTTTTATTCTATGGAACAGCATTATTTACAAAAGTCATAGATAAGAATACCTCCAGCATCTACACTGTAGGTACATTACCCAGATCCATGTGACTCCATAAGGGGCCCCTCATTACTGTGCCTGTATGGGTTTCCTCCCACACTACAAAGACCTGCTGGTAGGTTAAATTGGTAGTAAATTCTTTTTTTTTATTTTTCTATTAAAGCTTACCTGTAGGTAAAATGAATGTCTCTTTAAACATGCAGAGATATTCGGTGTCTCTGCAGCTGGTGACGTCACCGGCACATGCACTCTGAAGAAACAGCATTCCCGTGCTGTTCCTTCAGAGCTGTGTGCTGAGGCCAAAACTCCCACGCGCATAAGCGGCCACAGTGCGTGAACCCGCAAGGAAGACCGGGTGAAAATGGAAGCCTCTGACAGCACGCTGTTGGAGTTCTTCGTTTCAAGGTACGTTTTTCATAATATGCTAGTATGCGGTGCATACTAGCACATTATGATATTACTTTGTAGGAGAAAAACTTTTTTTTTTCTTTTAAAGAAGTGTTTTTCTTCCTCTTCCATGCCAAGCTACTTCCTATGGGGGCACACCTGCTGGCTCGCTTGTGAGCTGGGCTATGTGGATTAGAGGGAGTAAATAGTTTCTTGGGCTTGGTGGTCAGTGGGAGCAAAAAAAAATACATAGTGCCTGTGGTCAGTAGAAGGAGGAATAGTGCCCTCTCATTGGTATCAGTGGGATGAATAGTTCCACATCATTGGTATCAGGGAGAGGAATTTTGCTCCATCATTCATAACGGTGGGATGAATAGTACTCCATTTTGTACGTCGATGGGAGGATTAGTGTCATATCATTGGTATTAGTGAGAGGAATATTGTTCCATTACTTCATAACAGTGGGATGAATAGTGCCCCATCATTGATATCAGTGGGAGGAATAGTGCCCTATCATTGGTATGAGTGGAAGAAATGGTGCCCCATCATTGGTATGAGTGGAAGGAATAGTGCCCCATCATTGGTGTCAGTGGGAGGAATAGTGCCCCATCATTGGTGTCAGTGGGAGGAATAGCACCCCATCATTGGTGTCAGTGGGATGAATAGTGCACCATCTTTAGTCACTGGGAAGAATAGTGCCTATTATCAGTGGGCAGGCAAAGGGCTGCAGTTTGGAGACCACTGCCTTAGGTGATCTCGCACGGCAGTTATACAGCAATATGGCTCAATATACTGGAGTTCCTAGGCATCAGAAGTGCATTCCTTCAGGGTACATTTTTCAGGGTACTAAACTCCGTTATCATCTTTAGACGTTACCCTATAACACAGAAGATCTTCATTTCTGTGGTCAAGTGCACTTCAATAAAACATATGAACATTATCAGAATTCTATCTCGGAATTTTCCTTGTTGTCTGCACAGTCCAGGTTGTTCACAGCTTTCATTCTCCACATAAATAAAGCCAGCTGCTCTGTGAGCTTCCTATTTTTTTTTCTTCTTTTCACTTTCTAAATCACGTACCTGGACACAGCACATTTCAGCCTAGACATACTTTACACAGTGATTTTCCTTTATAGTCTGTGACATAATGCAAACGCTTGGCTCCACTCGTCATTATTCTGTTTCATAAGCTGTGGACTGCACAAGTGTAAAATGCTGCAGATGTTCCATGTGTGTCTGATCCAGCTGCATAGTACATGCTGTTTGATGAGCTCTGCTGTGATTTTAAAGTGAGAGCAGGAAATATGGCTTCATATATATCCAGAAGTGGAATTATTTTACAGTGCTGCGTTGGAATATGGCATGCCCTTCAGTTAATGAACATATGCATTGCTAAGTTTCAGCAGGAAATCTGGTCTTTTAAAATTGGTCTACCTGCAGTTTAGTGCCAGCATCATCTGTCTAGATGTGATCACTGCCAATTCTAAGAAATTATGAGCTTCAGAGAAAGTGGCAGCAATATATTTTCTTCTCATCCCTTAGTGCTGAATGTTTGTTTTTTTTCCTTGAACTGGAATGTTGGACTGTGATGGTGGGGGAGCGCGTGATGGTTTATTTCAGGACATTAGGAATGAGTTATAAAATGTTGAAACCAAAAAATAATAAAAAAAAGTTTAATAAAAATGTAATAATTTGCACATATAATCCAGATCTGTTGCAGTGCACGTGATACTAACCAGACACGTGGTGACAGGACAAGTTAGTAGCGTGACAGGTAAGCACTGTGCTGGCTGCTCCTTTATTGTCTAATTAGTAAGCTGGAGGTGTGGTGTGTTCTTCACAAAGCGGTGGAGTTGGAGGACATGGCTTGCCTAGAACAAAAAAAATGGCAACTCTTCTGTAGAGTTCTGGGTTCAGTGAAGCTAGCTAGTGCTATCAGATCAGCTCCATTTGCCTTCTCCTATAAAGAAGTAAATATAAATATCTACTGGCAATTTGTATATTTGCCATCGAGTGGTTCAGACATTCATTGCACACCAGAACGGACAGGATGTGTGCCTCACTGGCTGTCCACCAACCCTTATGAGCCTCCTGCTAAGTCAGACATATCTTGTTAAAGGCTAAGTTCACCTTTTTCTTTTTTTTTCCTAAATTCCAGCTCCCCTTTGTACCAATATAGCACTAGTGTACTTTTTTGCAAACATAGCTTTCCATTGATTCTACACACACTTACCTCACTGTTTTCATAGCTGTTTAAAAACACTGTTTGATTACGTCTTCCTTACTTCCTGGACAGACTTTAGGTCATGACACAGGAAGGAGTAGCCCAGCTGATCTCTTTAGCACACAGCCTGCATTATCTACCCTCAGCTGGTCAACTTCTTCCTGTGTCATGACCTTAAGTCTGTCCAGGAAGGAAGGCAGAAGTAATGGATGAGTGTTTTTAAACCACTATGAAGACAGTGAGGTAAGCATGTGTAGAAAAATTGGAAAGCTGTTTTATTTTTGCAAAAAAAGTACACTAGTGCTATATTGGTACATAGGGGAGCTGGAATTTAGAAAAAAAAAAGTGAACAAATCAACTTAGACTTTTAAGCACTGTAAATCAGGCATTGGTAACATGCTATAGCACAGGGGGCAGCATGGTCGCCTTCCACTCAGTAGTTAATAGATTACGTATGCACCCAGAGCTAGCAGATGCACGTATGACAAAAAGGTTTACATGTTGAGTCCTCTGTGCTGAATATATCAGACATTCTCTTTCTCCTCAACGTTCTAAGAGCAGATTTGTGAATGTAAATGGGCTACAACAAGCTAGAAATCCAGCCAGCACATGTGACGTTCCCAGCTTCTAGTGAATTCGACAAAACAATAACAGACACTGGACAGTAGAGCAGTGCTGGATGGGAAAAGCTTGCTTGCCATTTGTGATGCTGTATTGGAAATGCTTTCAGCTTTGTGGTTTTAATGTTCATTTTGCCATCATCATGGGAGCAACTGTCAGTCTTCTGTAGAATATAGATCTTAAAGCTGAATTCCAGGCACACAACTTTTATTGAAATATATTTCTTAGTGTTTGTTAACCCAAAAGTATAAAGCTGTACCAGCCTCTCTAATATAGGCAGGCATAGCACATTGTACATGTCTTTTATAAAAACGAGGTGATGGATGGCTTCTGCAGGAGGGCCTGAGATCTCCCTCTGATGTCAGCCAGGGAGGTCACATGGCTGCTCAGCCCCTCCTGCAGAAGCCCTGGAAACCGGCCGAGAGTCGCGTCAAAATCAGTATTTACAAGCTTAGTTTTTATAAAAGATTTATACAATGTGCTATGCCTGCCCATAATAGAGAGTCTGGCAGCAAAAATCAGGGGGATACAGGAAGTGGCACGTTCAGACAGGTTTTTTTTTTTTTTTACAGTTTTAGAGGGGAAGATTACACAGCAAAAGCACTGTGCTGTGTAATCTGCTTTAAGGTTTAAGGGACCAGGATATCATTTTTTTTTTTGGGGTTAACAAACACTTTAATAGCAGCAAAAAGCACCAAATGCCCTTGCAAACCTGCTGATTGTGGCTGCAGTGTCAGGCTCCTGCATAGTCTTATTCTAGCTTTGTTCCTGTATTGCCACATGAGCCTTCAGTTACAAAGCTAGAGGAAGAATGAATGAACTATGAGTGCGCTGCTTAGCCATTTCAAACTACGGGTACGTCTCCTGCAGAACTCTGTGAATGAATGATGTGGCTGTGTGGGCGGAGTCCTGCACAGCCACTTTGTTTTCAAAAAGTGACAGCAGGTGCGGGAGAGAGGACCCCCAGCTTGCTGTCACAGTGCGGAGAGCACTGGTGGCAGGAGGTGGGTTTATAGAAGCATGTTACATCCTAAATATAGGTATAACCTGATCCTTAAGGTGAACTTCTTTAAATATTCCATAAATTGAAGCTTGGATTCACTGATCTTTTTAGTGAATTTATTCTGAAGAAGAGATGAAAGATGAGGGGTTGGATTCTCCATTCATTCTGTCCTCCACAGCCTGGGTTCTCAGGCTGAATTGTCTTGGATCTGTGACAAGTCGTTTCTTCCACCCTACTGGTTCTGCATCACAGATTATTTAGACAGATTGTCACTATATCTGCCTTTAGGCTGACAAATTAGGGAGAAAATCAATTTTTTCTGACCGAATAGCCAGTACTAGAAATAAAGGATTTAAAGTATATACATACAGATGTGTGTGTGTGTGTGTGTGTGTGTGTGTTTTTTATATATATATATATATATATATATATATATATAAGTGTATGCATGTACTATCCTAAAAATAAAAGAATTTTCTTTTTAATATATTCAATATTATCATATAATCCATGCTGACTGATGTGTATAAAAAGTACCCTACGGGCTGTTTTGAGGCATATTGTGACAACGTTGCCATAATGTTTTTACACTTTTTTGGTGAAGGTTTTGTTCATTTTGGCTCAATAGCCAGCTGTAACGTTTACACGTGTTCTTCTCTTGCATCCATTAAAGTTTTTTTGTACACGTACCGCAGTGTGTTCCATTTTGAAGCTTCTATTCAAACCTTTGGTTTACTTTTTATGTTTATATGTATGGACACAAACCTATTCGCCAGGAGGACAGGAGGAATGTTGGGACTCCAGAAGACCTTCCCTTTCTCGTTGATCAGAGGGAAACTGGGCAGAGCTTCTTGCATTACTTGACATTTCCTATATCTGAGATCTTTTTTTTTCCCTGCTGGTCACTTTTCTATGAAAAGGGCTCCAACTGTGATGTTAATGGGGGGGGGGGGGGGGTGATGTGATATGGGGACTGAGGACACTGAGGTAAAGAGGGGGCTGTGATATATATAGGGGGCTATAAAAGAAAAAAGTCGCGCTAATAAGGGTGTAATGAGAACTGCAAAATGAGTGCCTCATATAATAACAAAAGTTATCACAGTATTAAATGCAAAAAAATATTATCACGTCCCCTAGTGACGAAATGACGTAGGGAGGGGGAGCTACGTCCTGACGTCACCGCTACACGTCCAGTCCCGGAAGCTACGGGCTGATCCGAAGCCGGCCGGCTTTCCCATTCTGTTTGCTGTTTTTATTTCTTCAATATGATCCCCACGCACGCTGCGGTATCTAGTGCCTGCCTGTGAGATCCCAGGCTGGGGTTACAGCCATCTGCTCAGTGTGGTCCCCTGTAATAAGGGACCATCGCCCTCTGGTAAGCGGCAGTGTTTTCCTAAGGTGGAGGTCCCATCCATGCACTTGGCACTTTAATGGGAATTTACATGACCCATCACTCTGGGATCTGTTTTTCACTTTATGGACTTTCCTATGTTTAAACCATTGTGCAGGAGGTACAGTAGTGGGAGGGATGAGAAGGGGGTTCAGCGGTGGGATGGAAAAGCAGGTGGGTACAGTGATGGGGCAGATGAGCAGGGGGTTACAGTGGTGGGACAGATGAGAGGGGGTTCAGTGTTGGAGCAGATGAGAAGGGGGTTCAGCGGTGGGACAGATGAGATGGGGGGGGGGGGGGGTCCAGTGTTGGGCCAGATGTGAAAGGGGTTACAGTGGTGGGAAAGATGATCAGGGGGGTTCAGCGGTGGGACAGAAGAGCAGGGGGGTACAGCAGTGGGGCAATTGTGAAAGGAGGTGCATTGGTGAGACAGATGAGCAGGGGGTTACAGTGGTGGGGCAGATGTGCAGGGAGGTACAGTGGTGGGGCAGATGAGAAAGGGGGAACATTGGTGGGGCAGATGTGCAGGGGGGACAGTGATCTCAGGTGTAAAGGTACAGGAATTGGGGCTGATCTGAGGCATGAGTGCAGGATGTTAATTTCTCACTACTACTCAAGTAGTTTGCAGCATTTACTTGACGTGATTGAGAGTGTGAAGTTGACACTTTTTTTGTTATAAAATTGGCACGCTCAATTTCTTTGAAAATATTTTTCGGCACACTGTGCTCAAAAGGTTGCCTATCCCTGTTTTGGAGCATGTATCTGTTATTACGCATCATTAACAGTGGCCAGGCTAATAAATGAATAATCCAAAACAAAATTAATTGACCAAGACTTAAAATACATGTCTGAGGGAGAATTTTGTATGCAAGAAGTTACTCAAGTTGATGTGTATTAGTAGAACAGAAGAGAAAAATCTATCCTAATAATGTCTTAAGTAAGGAACATGAGTCAGCTATGGGATTTGTCAGCTTTCCTGCTTTTTGGTCTTTTCTAATCTATGTTGATCTTTGGATTAGTTGCCGGAATTATACCTTTTGGAATCCTGTTTGCTATTTAAAGAATTACCCCACAAAAGCGTTTTAATGGATGATTATACACAATGAGTCTTATTTCATAAAAAGCGTATGAAACAGTTTGTTTCCTCTTGTGACTGAATTCAGTTACCTTTTAGCACTGGTTAGAAAATGTTGGCTGAAATCAGCTTTCAGGGTAAAAAAACATAGAAGTTGATTTATTAAAACAGGAGAATACAAAATCGGATGCAGCTCTGCATAGAAACCAGCTTCCAGAATTTTTTTTGAACAAGCTGAAGTTCGAAGCTGATTGGCTACAATGCACACTGCACCAGATTTTGCACTTTCCACTTTTAGTAAATCAACCCCAAAAGATTGAGGTCACCTTGTGTTTTTAATGCCCAAATTACCTTATTTTTTTATTTATTTATTTTCTCTAATTTATTATTGTAATGCAAGCTTGTTGCCTAAATAGGTAAAGCATGTGTCAGACTTGTGCTGCAGCTCATGTTATACTCCACTATGCTGGTAGCATGCTGCATTGATATTTGGACATCATGCTGCCTTAGGCACACCTGAATTGATGCCGTTTTTATAAAGCTTTTTTATAAGTGATTATTTTTGTAAAGACTGCTATTAAAATATGCAGACTGCTGATATACAGGACTATGTTTACACTGTACAGACAAAAACCATTGGTAGGAGAGATGGTTTTAGGCTTCCTGAATAAAGGACTCCAAACTTCCCCTGTGCCCATTTTTTACCCTATAGCCCTCTGTATCTGGGCAAAATTCTAAATGTAACTATGTATTGCCATTCTCCTTGGTTACCACAAACACATCTGTTTAGCACATTCCAAAATCGAATCTCCTAATACTCGGTTTACTTGCTCTGAAATTCTTATTTCCTGTTCCACAGACTGGATAATTTTGGACATTTCTTTTTTGTTTTTGGGAATTGGTCCCTAAACCATTCCAGGTGACTCTCCTGCCTCTGGAGCCTATGTGAGAATACCTTGCTGCTGGAGGTGTCACCACCACCAATAGGAAGTATCCATGTCATACAGGCAGTGCCGTGAACACCCACCAATGTAAACATGAGAGCATAGAAAGCTTGGAACCCGAATGTAGCATTACTGCGGGTTGGGTAAGTAAAGGGCATTTTGTTATGCCAGCAAGATGTAGGAAGTCGGAGGGGGCTCTTTTTTTCCCCCAGAGTTTAACTTTTACTGCAGGTTTTTAAAGGGGGGCAGGAAAGGTTTACAAAGCAAGAGGAGGGGCTTTGTTGGCTCTGTGCTTTCTCCTGCTGTCCTAGGCACTGGCGCATGAGTGTTAGGCCTTGAAAATCTAAGCTTTAGTATGTGAAAGAGATCACTTTTACAAAGTATGTGCAAAGCTTTCCACAAGCTTGAAGCTCATTTGTTTAAGCCTTTAAAGCAAACTTCTAGTTCAGGGATCTTAAACCTAGATCTTAATGGGAGTGCTGACTGTCCCTTTCAGGCTTTCAACAAATAGCGCTAAAGCTTGGTTAAATCCTTTACAGCCAAGGGAGCTGCACATGTGATCAGTTAGGACACCAGCCATTTGATGGCTTGACAGTTGAGAGAACAACGAACGTGACAGTTAAGCCCCATACTCACGATCCGAATATCGGACGAATGATCGTCCGTTTTTGTTTGCCTGCTAATCTCACATCGAATCTGATGAGTTTACTAAAGTCCCGAAAATTCCCGTACGACAGAATAAAAATTTGGAAGCGATGTCATGTGTTGCAATGCATTTGTATTGCATTTTCGAACGATGGCTGTACCGATTAAACGAAAATCGTACGATCGGGCATCGTACGGAAAAAATTTCCGTGCATGTCCGATAGAAAAATATCGGATGAACTGTCCTGATCGGCTCTCGAAAGCTCTGTACTAACGATCCGATTATCGTACGATCGTTTCGAATGCGGCATTTTTCGTACGATTTTCGGATCGTGTGTACGGGGCATTATCCTTCCCAGCAAGCCTTGAATGTAACTGTTTTGGGCAGCAGTTAAAATTAATGGGTTTAGTTCCACTTTAAAGCAGAACTAATGGATATAAAAAAAAAAATATTGCGACCATGCAGGTTTGTTACTGCAGAAAAGACATGACATGTCTCTTCTGCAATAAAAGACACTTACCTGCTTGTTCGCAATCCTCTGTAAAACAACATTGAGCTGCACATTCAGAGTTCTGATCACATTTCTGGTACACTGCCAGAGTGACGGGATGATGTCCTCCCATATTGATGGCCGAAGACCGGAAACACTGAGCGAAGATGCGGTCACCGGCAAGGCACCTCGCAGGAGTCGAATAGGTGAGTATCATTGACTTTGGTTCCACTTTAGGCAAGGTCACAATGTCTCTTTATACAGAGCCAAGTGACAGTGTGTTCAAAGCCCTCTTACCCTCCCTCAACCCACTTATGCTCACTTTGCCTGAGCTCCCTCACCACTCCTTTCTCCATCACAGCCATTGACACTACCAAATACTTTCAGGTTATGGAAATAGGAGTATGTGACCACCTGTCCTGTGACAATGCCGGGGGCTTAACGGCCAATCACTAGGCCTGAGCACGATTGTATGACTGAGGGAGTGATGTCATCACTCCCTCGGGCTGCCAACACCACTCTAGTGTCGGCTGCAACGGAGAAGAGAGCAGAAGTAAATGCAGGCAAGGTAAATATAAGAGAGTTGGGAGGCTGCAAGCAGCTTATTTAAAATGACGGCATCTCTACTAGCATGTTTACCCCCCCCCCCCCCTCACCTGGGGTTGAACTATGTTTTTTAAAGGCTTTGACAAAGCTGGTTGGAAGCTTGCAAATGCTTTGTATAAGCACTGTTCTTATACCAGCTGAAATCCATATGTACAGGTCCCTGTGTAAAATACAGCCCTCTCTGTGACTGCCACTGCCTCTCATGTCTTGACCTGAGCCATTCATCACATAGCATGCCAGCCAACTGGAGAGGTCAACCTGGAAATGAATACAATATGCAATAGCTGTAAGAACTGCTAATAAAATAGTATGGTGGTTTATGTGCAATAATGCTATTAAGTGGAAACCTGGTAATGTTCAGATGCAATCCATCCAGCATAACACAATACCACCATATGACTTCACTTTATTTAAGTTCTTATTATTTCATCTGGTAGGCCTTCTTTCAAGGTTTATACCTTGTTTTCATTGTAGTTGAATCATTTTTCTTTATGGCTCATTGAAAAGTTGTGTGCGGTTCTCTGGAAGAGGAATGTGTGTTTCTTGAGGCCTTTGTGGGCTGGGTGGGAGTAGAGGGGAATAATCTATAACAAGAATCATTAGGACAAATCTGTATTGCATGTGTATGAAAGCAAACCCACCTGTCTGTGGGCGGCATTGTCTGAAGGCTAAGAATTGTTAATATAGTTTTGTGTGACAAAGCTAAAATAATAGTTACAGAAAACTTGACTATTATCTTGTAGCTATTGGTTATTATCTACTCCGCAAAAACAGGCTGGCACATGTTTTCTGCCCAGAACTACAGATAGTATGAGTGCCTAGGAGAGCAGGGTAACAAATGTTTTAAACTTTAAAGGCGAACTCTGGTAATATTTCAAATCTGCAGTAGAGATCACCCCCCACAACACTGCAAAGGTTAAGTGCTTGTTTTTGTCCAAGGTTCCATAAAGTAGTTTTACTTGGCTTATCCCTCGCTTCTGAAGCCTTCCTCCACTCCATGCGAATGAACCCTAAAGTTGCTTCTCTTCGATGCTCCGTTGGTCACAGGCACTTAGACCTCATTATGTACAATGCAGGGCCATCAGTTCTGCATTTTAAGTGAAGGATACCTTGGAGTGTCAGAGGGAAGTGAGGGATAAGGTAAGTAAAAAGTGCCTTTTAATGGTACCCTAGACAAAAATGAGCCATGCAAGGGTAGTTTTCACTGAAGTTCAGCTTTAATTTTATGGCAAAGTTCTTGCAGCTTCCAACAGTATATTATGTATTTTACATTTTATGATCAAGTACAAAAATGGATTTGGGATCAATAGATAATGACTAGAAATGTATCTTAAATTGATTGCAAATCTCTGAAATGGAAAATGAACAGAGCATACTTTTCTATAGTGTATACTAGCCTCAATCCAAAGCGCCAGGTGTGATTTCTGTGTCTTCTGTCATTCCTCTATTATCTGCATGACTCACTTCTGACAGGTCTTGCCCATGTCCACACCACAAAATCTGAGACGCCCCAACCACCACACACACACGCTGATTGACAGCCTCTGCTGTGCATGTTTCCCTATCGGACAGTGTGGATAGGGGGTGCCCTTTCCATCCAATCAGGTCTTAAATTACAGCTCTTCTCATTGCTGTGCAGTTTGAACTCTGATCTCCTCCCTCCGTCTGCTGGAGCTGAGAAATAGCCTTTGAACAGATAAATAGGTACAGCCTATGTAGGGGGATTGGTTTAATCTTCGTATCACATGAGGCTAATTTCTTCAGTGGGTATATGTAAGGATTTAAAGGCACAACTTAAAATCTAAAATTTGAAAATGATGCAGCTTACCAGTTCTGAGATGTGGTAGCAGCATTAGTTTTCTTGTTTCATAATTTTTTTTTCTTAATTTTGTACCTTGTACTTGCTGTCCTAGGTGAACAAAGCTCACCCACTGCACCTTACCTATAAAGGAGCAGCATTGTCACCTTAGGACAGTGCATTTAACCTTTTATACCTATCCAAACATAATTTTGTTTTTTTGGCTTTACATGCACTTTGAATAGTTCTCACAGCTGTCCCTCTTTTCCCTCTCAAAGCTGGGAGGTATACATACTGTATATTTCCAGTGTCTAACTTAGAAAAGCAGCTATTGTGTGCAGCAATGACCTTTTATGTGTTGAGTCCACTGTGCAATTCCTTATTGAAATAAACACAGCTTTGGCATAGGTCACAGAAGGACAGGACACTAGAGAAATTTAAGCCACACAATGTTGTCATCAAAGTCTTTCTTTGCCCAAACCTTTTTTTTCTTCTCTAGAAAACAAGTGTAAGCAGAACCAAACGCCCACCAACTCCCCCCAAGAGTCTGTATGCTGGGAGTGCTGGGATCTAAGCCTTATTAATCTCAGATGGGTTAATACAACAAAGCAAGGAACTTCTTTTGTGGTTCCTGTCTTGGCTGTGTAATAGTTGAGTTCATTTTTTATAGAGTTTTAGCCAACTTTGCTTCATGCTCTATCTGATCAACAGCCCCACCCTTCATCTCCCTCAGTAACGCTGTGTCTGGAGCTGCTTAGGATATATTTCTTTTTCTCCCCACCCCCATAATGTTAAGCAATATCTTGGCACCAATGGGTTGAACGGAACAGTGCTTCATGAGTGATTGCTCTGCCGGCTGCCCTCATGGATCTGAACCATTGTGCGTCTCTCCTGCTGCTACGTAAAACATAACATGATGGGAAAATGTGTTTGTGCTGTGCCAGCAAAAGAAAGCCAAGTCAATTTTAGGCATGGTTGCCAATGGGCTTCAGTTTGTGTGTGCTTCCAATTAGATCTGAATTCCCTCCCTTGTCTAATACACTGCCTCTATGGTCCATTAAAAACATTGCAAACTAATTTGTTGTTCTACAAACCCACAAAGCCTGAGTTGGAGTGAGCTGATTAGGAGAACCCAATCAGGGTAACATAGTTGAGTCTAGGGCTGGGCCGATGGGTAGACAGAAGAGGTGGCCACCTTTTCGTGCTTCAACAGGTGGGGGCCACAAAAGACAGGACCTGCAACCTATGCTGCTGTAGTTCAGTTTATGGGTGGGGGCATATTTGGGTCTTTTTGCATTGGTTGCCAACATACGTTGTCCCATCAATAGTTGAGCGAAGAGGAGTTTTGCACAAATATTGGTATTTGCATATTTAATTTACCGCAGTGCAGGGGTGTCAAACTCCATTTTTATCGTGGGCCACATCAGAATTATGGTTGCCCTCAAAGGGCCGGTTGCATTTGTAAGACTATATAAATGTATCTACTCTTTATCATATTAAATGCCTCTGCATTTGATTATTACTAGTTTTATTAATAACTTACATTTTTTTTATCATTAAAATAATAAACATGTTGTACTTACCTACTCTGTGTAATTGTTTTGCACAGAGTGGCCCGGATCCTCCTCTTCTCGGGTCCCCTGCTGGCGCTCCTCCCTCCTGCTGGGTGCCCCCCACAGCAAGCAGCTTGCTATGGGGCACCCAAGCCGAGCTGCTGCTCTGTGTGTCCATTTACACATGAGCCGCGGTCTGGCCCCTCCATCTCCTGATTGGCTCACTGACTGTGATTGCCGGCAGCGGAAGTCAATGGCTCCTGCTACTGCCAATAGCCAATCAGGAGTGCGAGTCCCCAGAGAGGCAAGGCTCTCGTGGACATCGCTAGATTGAGAGTGGGCCCGGGTAAGTATTGGCGGGGGGGGGGGTTGTAACTGCACACAGATTGTTTTTTACCTTCATGCAAAGAAAGCATGAAGGTAAAAAAAAAAAAAAACTTGTGCCTTTACAACCACTTTAAGACTTGAGCTGTGAAGGGCAGGAGCAGACTGGCACCAAGCCCATTCACACTCCTGTAGCAAATGATACAAGTCTCAAAAGGAGGATCGCACAACACTGGTATCATCCACAAGAGACTTTATTGGAGTCTGCTCAGACAGAACACCATGGCAGAACCAAGTCTCCAATAAAGTTTCTTGTGGATGGTACCAGTGTTGTGCGATCATCTTTTTCAACTGGCATACAATTGTATTCTTCCTATAATAACTATAAGGTAAATATCCAGAGCACCTCACTCCCCTTACATCAGAAGTCAAGAGTCCCCTAGACTTCCTTACATGACAACGTAACCACATTACCTTGTGCTGCTATTGGGAAGAAGCTGGGGGCGGAAGTGCAGTAGAGGTGTGAGGGTCACATGAAATTGCTCAGAGGGCCGGATTTGGCCCATGGGCCTTGTGTTTGACACATGTGCCCTAGTGTTATATTCTACCCAGTTACTGGTCTGTGGTTTCCAGGTTAGCATTTTTCCTAATATAAGGTTCCCTTTAAAGAAAACAGATGGATGTGTGTTGCAATGTTGCAGATCATAGTTATTATTATTACTGTTGCTATTATCGTTTGTTATTTCTGCTGATGACATTTGAAATGTGCTTAGCATGTGATTAGCAACAAATGTGATTAGCAACAAAGTAAATATTTTACTTATTTTGACAGCATTGATATGTTCAGCTCTGTTTTCTAAAGGATATTTAACCACTTGCCGACCGCCTCGTGCCGTTATACGTTGGCAAAATGGCTCTTCTGCACAAACTGACGTACCTGTACTTCAGTCCGTAAAAGCAGGATATCGGGTGCGACACGGCGCCCATGGGATCAATGTCCGCCGGTGATCGCAGCGAGGAGAGGCAGAACGGGGAAGTGTAAACAAGGCATTTCCCCATTCTGCCTAATGACATGACAGGGATCTACTGCTCCCAGTGATCTATCATGTTTCAGTAAGCCCATCCCCCCTACAGTTGGAACACACCTAGGGAACACATTTGATCCCCCCCTAGTGTTAACTCCTTCCCTGCCAGTGTCATTTTTACATTCATCAGTGCTATAAAAATGCACGATCAATGTAATAATGTCAATGGTCCCCAATTTGGGGTCAGATTTGTCCGCTGCAATGTCGCAGTCCCGCTAAAATTCGCAGGTCGCCGCAATTACCAGTAAAAACAATAAATAAAACAAATGTCCCTAAATCGACCCCGTAGTTTGTAGACACAATAACTTTTGCGCAAAGCAATAAATATACGCCTGAGAATATATATCGGCCTAAACTGATGAATACATTTGTGTGTGTGTGTGTGTGTGTGTGTGTGTGTATGTGTATATATATATATATATATATATATATATATATATATATATATATATATATATATATATATATATATATATATATATATATATATATATATATATATATATATATATATATATATATATTTTTTATAGCAGAAAGTAAATTTAAAATAGTTTTATTTTTCAAAATTGTCGTTGTTTGTTAATAGTATAAAAAAAAGCAGAGGTGATCAAATACCACCAGAAGAAAGCTCTATTTGTGGAAAAAAAAGGACATCAATTTTGTTTGGGTATAATGTTGCACGACCGCGCAATTGTCAGTTAAAGCAACGCAGTGCTGTATCTCAAAAAATGCTCTCGTCATTAAGGGGGTAAAACCTTCCGGGGCTGAGGTGGCCTGTGCCTCAACGTGGCTGTGGTCTACACTCTGTCCCCTGCTAAAGTGAAAGACTTGCGCTTTTGAGTCCAATAAGACTACCAATATGTGGTAGTATAGTGTTAAGGAGGAGGTCATGTACTAGAATTATTGCTCTCATTCCGTTATTCATAGTGGTATGTAACGTGTGTGTATCACAATCAACGTTTACAGGCACCCCAACGCGTGCGCTTATGTTTGTGCGTGCGTATATGTATATAACTAAAGGCAAAACTTTTTCGCTTTTTTTTTGGATAGAGTGGAGAGGCACTAGAACCCCTGTCAGTTTTTATTGCTGTCTGTGCCTCTCCTTAGCAAGATTCACCCCCTCTGTTTGTCCTGTTTACCGTTATTTAAAATGAAAGTAAAAGAAAATTCCAAATGTTCCCCAAAAGAGTAATAGAGGGGAAATTTTCCAATGGGGACACTAGTTCTGGTGACCTGAGGGTCCCCAAGGAATTCCCTTAATTTGGATGGATTTCCTCTAACTTCATGTTTGGCTATGGGATAAGAAGTGGAAAAAAAATGCTTGCAATGGGTCGCAGATGACAAAAAAAAAACCTGACAGGGTTATAACCCTACTGTAGTCAAAATTAAGTTTTGACTATAGTTCTGCTTTAATTTGTAGGGATTTCCTCTCGCTTCCTGTTTTGGCTATGGGACTGGAAGTGAAGGTAAATCTCCCCATTTTAACAAAGAGGGCAAAAATAAACCTTTACAGGGGTTGCAACTCTCCCTTGCTCCATCCATAATGAAAAAAAAGTTTTGCCTATAATTCTACTTCAAATCCTCGTCCATATTTAATATCTTTGATTAAATCATGGTGTTTTATTTAGTTCAAATTCTATAAATATTCTATTGAAGTCCATTCAGTTGTTTTTGTTGCACTAATCTTAAATATTATATAGTACCTGATTTATATTTATTGTATTTAGTGAGTGCTGGCTAGCCTGTATAGACCATAGTCATTTTTTTTGTGTTACATTTCTGTTTGCTTATTTATTTCTTAATGGATACACCTCTTCCATGAGAAAATAGACATCCTTTATACTGTGTTTATTAATTGACTATGTTATGGTACCCCTTTCATATAAAATTTCAATACACCTTTTGAGATCTGAACCGTAATGCACAGCCAAGAAACAATGGTCAGCATTGACCTATAGTGCTGTAGAGGTGGCTGAAATGGATGAGACCCCACTGATGGACTTGTCCAGGATATGGAAGACCTGTAAACCCAAAAGTGCAGTGTGACTTTGGATCTGTACTCCTAAATCTGTATTCCTGCCGAGTCTTGTAGAACAGCTATAGGGCACAGATATTTTTTTGTCATAATTCCGCAGTATCAGGTATTGCCCATTGTCACTTTAGTCATTACAGCCTGGACAGAGTGCACTGCTTATTCAATTAGGTAGGTGAGTTGGCAAGCAAGCCGTGGATACACAACAGTGGCAAGAACTAAAGGACATACAGTAAAACCTTGGTTTGAGAGCGTTTTGCAAGACAAGCAAAATTTTTAAATAAACTTTGACTTGATATACAAGTGATGTCTTGATATAAGAGTAGCGTCATGTCACAACTAAGTATAAAAGAAAAGAGAGGCGCCTCTAAGCCTCGGTTCACACCAGAGGCGGCACGATTTGCAGGTCGCCTCACCGAGGCGACCTGCACACGACTGCCGGGGCGACTTGCAAGACGACTTCTGTATAGAAGTCTATGCAAGTCGCCCCCAAAGTCGTACAGGAACCTTTCTTCTAAGTCGGAGCGACTTGCGTCGCTCTGATTAGAACGGTTCCATAGTACAGAACGGGAGGCGACTTGTCAGGCGGCTAGGTCGCCTGACAAGTCGCCCCTGTGTGAACCGGCTCTAAGTGTAGCAATATGGTTACATTTAATGAATGTACAGCATTTAGCAACATATTGCTACACTTAGAGGCGCCTCTCTTCTCTTTTATACTCTGTAGCTCCTGCTGGATTTTGCTTCTAATCCCCTTGTGGAGGCTTCCATTTGTGGATGGACATTTTATGGTTACACAACCTATCACATTGCTATAATCTTTTTATATGGACTATAAACTGAAAGACCTATGAATAAATGGTTGCGGAACGAATCGTCTGAGTTTACATTATTTCTTATACAGGTATTTTGCTTTGATATACAAGTGCTTTGGATTACAAGCCTGTTTCCGGAACAAATTATGCTCGCAATCCAAGGTTTTACTGTATAGGTTTGTAAAATATGTGAAGGAATATCATTTCTATAAACTGGAGAAAAGTTTGTTGTCCATGGTGATCAGTCAGCTGGTACGTTTCTTATTACATTTGGCCACTTTTCTTTTTTCAGAGTTTTATTCTTAAAAGCTGATGGTACTTGATATGCATGGAATGCATGAGAATCTAATAAAACATACATAGAGCCTCTACTACAGAAGCGAGTATCCACTTGACCTGTGGAAAATCCCCCCTCCCCCCCCACCCTTTTTTTGCGATACCGCACTGTGTTACTTTAACTGACAACTGCGCAGTCGTGCAACATTGTACCCAAATTAAATTTGAATAATTTTTCCCACAAATAGAGCTCTCTTTTGGTGGTATTTGATCACTACTGGGTTATTTATTTTTTAAGATCTAAATGAAAAAAGACCAAGACTATTGAAAATAATAAACTATATTTTACCTTGTGCTATAAAACATATTCAATAGAATTTTAAAAATCACATTTCTTCATAAATTTAGGTCAATGTGTATTCTGCTACATTTTTTTATTTTTGGGTAAAAAAATCCCAAAAAAGTTATAGCGTCTACAAACTATGGTGTGTGTGTATATATGTATGTGTGTGTGTGTGTGTGTGTGTGTATATATATGTGTATGTACTATAAATAATATTATTATTTTTTTTGTTAAAGCCTGTATGACACTGGGAGCCCTGTGCTTGCCTAATTTTAATTCCTGTTATCCTGGTCAAGACTCCCCAGCTTCTATCGTTGCCCCGGAAGATGTCAATTTGTGACAAAACCCGTCGGGCAAGAATACACAGACCTGTTATCGCGTCTATTCTTTTTGGTGCTGATTGTTGATGGTTTTTAACTTTATTTGCACAATTTTTGGATACATGCAAGCGCATTACCAATTGAATAAACTCCTATATGTAGGTTTTTACACCGCTTGTTTTATATTTTGGTACCGCTGAGTTATCCGGATGATCTGAGCTCAGTGCAGGAGGAATGTTTTGTGAGGCTCACACCATCCACACTGTATCTTCCATGGATACATATCAGGTAGGCCCCTTTCACACTGGGGCGGTTTGCAGGCGTTATTGCGCTAAAAATACCGCCTGCAAACCGCCCCTAAACAGCCTCCACTGTTTGTTTAGTGTGAAAGCCCGAGGGCTTTCACACTGAAGCGGTGCGCTGGCAGGAGAAGAAAAAATCTCCTGCAAGCCGCATCTTTGGAGCGGTGAAGGAGCGGTGTATTCACCGCTCCTAAACCGCTCCTGCCCATTGAAATCAATGGGACACTGCGGCTATAGCCGCGCTGTATGAGTGGTTTTAACCCTTTTTTGGCCGCCAGCGGGGGGTTAAAACCGCACCGCTAGCGGCCAAATACCGCGGTAAAACAACGCTAAAAATAGCGCTGTTTTACTGCCGACGCCCCCTACCGCCCCAGTGTGAAAGGGGCCTTAGGATTATCCAAATGCCTATGTGACCTTCCATAATCAGAGGGTCCACACTCTGGGGTAAGAGTACATCCTGACTACTGTTGGTGACTTCACAAGGTGGAGAATTCCTTTTCGGATCTGTTTTGCACAAGCACTTTTGATGTCTCCTTTATCTAAATATATTTCTTCACTCAGCCCTTGTTGCTGGGTGGACTTATTATGAATATATTTTTTGGACTATTGTGTTTTTTGTTACTTATTGATTTTTGAGCACAACTTTTTACTTTTTTCTTTACTGTTTATTGTGTTATATTTCACAATATTTGTTGCAGCTGCTTCACCTTTATTTTACACAAGTGCAGTACTGTATTGTTTTTAGTGTTTTTTTTTTTTTCCCCAGCTTCTATGCCAGGTCAGAGCAGATCTGTCAGGGATGGTAGTTTTTTGGCCATGCCAGGGGGAAGCAGAGATTGACCTTCAGGTATGTCGTGTAAACTAAGCCCCATTTTTTTTTCTTCTTTTTAAGCTCTACCTTACAGGGGCCCTTTAACGGCACAGTTTTTAAAAAAAAAAAAAAGGTGAACTTGGCCTTTAATTCAGCAAAATAATTGCAGTTTGTTAGTTGCCTAAGTGACTAGCCTGTTTAAAGAAGATCCGTTCTGCGTGCCATTTCTTTTCTGGTACAATATTTTTATTGAAAGATAAGAAAAAATATAGCTGTAGTAGAGCTGCACGATTAATCGTTAAGAATCAAGATCGCGAGTCTTTCCCCCCTCATGATCTTAACAAAGCATTTTCCAGATTCTATGCAGAGTTCTCTGCTCAAGCCGACAGCTGACAAAAAACAAATAGGCAGTCTGCCAAGTTTCACAACATTCCTCAGCCGCTGAGCTAACTATAAACATTGTAAGGTTGTGTTCTTTAGATCAAAGGAATGAACTTTGTCTGTAAATATTGCAAGAACCCTCAAAAAGTATATAATTTTTTTTAACAGAGACCCTAGAGAATAAACTAGCGTTTGTTGCAATATTTTATGTCGCACTGTATTTGCACAGCGGTCATTCAAATGCAATTTTTTTGGAAAAAAACACACTTTAACGAATTAAAAAAAAAACTAAACCGTAAAGTTAGCTCAATTTTTTTGTATAATGTGAAAGATGATGTTACGCTGAGAAAATTGTGATCTTTATTCTAAGCAAAAAAACTGTGATTCTCATTTTTCCCAGAATTGTGCAGCTCTAAGCTGTAGTAATCCTGCGCAGGGGATATAAGCTTTTAAGGCGTCGTGCACACCGGTTTATTCTAAACGCTGACACCTGACAGGAGAAAAACGGCGTTAAAAACTCGCCTAACCTGTGTTTTTTTTTTTTTTTAACCAGTTTGTTAAAGTTTACAAGCATTTGGGAGTTTATTTAATTGGGCAGATTCTTAATTTAATCTGGCCATTGAAATGAGTAAACACTTTAGTGCTAAATGCGTCTAGTGTTTAGGCGCGTTTAGCAGCGTTCAGCATTTTTGTAGTCAAAATTCCTTCTCCTGAACGCGATTTTAGGGCGTTCAGAAAACATCCTCTAAACTCCTCTGCTACTAGACTGCTGTAGAAGTCTGTGTACATGGACACATAGGATAACATAGAGGGGGGTTCACGGGCAGAAAAAAAGTCAAAAACATGAGTTTAGGAGCACCAGTGTGCATATAAGGCCTTAACAGTAAAAAATAAAAAACCCTACTATCAGCTAGAAGTTGTAGATATCTAATAGTGGGAAGAACTAGGCAGGCTTTAGAACTACCAGATCTGAGTTTGACCAGGCAGAACAGTTCTGGTTCTTATATTGGCAAGGACTGAGGATGTGCAGTAACCCTTAGGTGCCGACGTTTCATACTTGATAGCTCATTTTTATTTATTTTTATTTTAAAGAGTGACGGAGTCCATTATACTAGGAGTTTTTGAGAGTGCATTGCATTAATTGAATAATTGAATCAAATTGTTTTAATCAATGCTTTACTGGACAAAACAGATTTTTTTTATACACTATATTGTCAAGTATTGGGGCGCCTGCCTTACTTGCATATGAACTTTAATGGCATCCCAGTCTTAGTCTGTAGGGTTCAATATTGAGTTGGCCCACCCTTTGCAGCTATAACCGCTTCAACTCTTCTGGGAAGAATTAGGAGTTTGTCTATGGGAATGTTTGACCATTCATCCTGAAGCACATTTGTGAGTTCAGGCACTGATGTTGGGCGAGAAGGCCTGGCTCGCAGTCTCCACTCTAATTCATCCCAAAGGTGTTGTATCAGGTTGAGGTCAGGACTCTGTACAGGCCAGTCAAGTTCCTCCTCCCTAAACGCACTCATCCATGTCTTTATGGACCTGCCTCTGTACTGGTCCAAATCATTTGATGGAGGGGGGATTATGGTGGGGGGTTGTTTTTCAGGGGTTGGGCTTGGCCCCTTAGTTCCAGTGAAGGGAACTCTTAAGGCGTCATCGTACCAAGACATTTTGGACAATTTCATGTTCCCAACTTTGTGGGAACAGTTTGGGGATTCACTTCATGTTCCAACATGACTGCACACCAGTATACAAAGCAAAGTCCATAAAGAGATAGATGAGCGAGTTTGGGGTGGAGGAACTTGACTGGCGTACACAGAGTCCTGAGCTCACCCCGATAGAACACCTTTGGGATGTATTTGGGCAGGGACTGCAAGCCAGGCCTTCTCGTCCAACATCAGTGCCTCACAAATAAAGTTGAAGCTGTTATAGCTGCAAAGGTTGGGCCAACTCAATATTGAACCCTACGGACTAAGACGCCATTAAAGTTCATGTGCATGTAAAGGCAGGCGTCCCAATACTTTTGACAACATAATGTATTTGCTTTGATTTGGGACAATCGCAAATGTTGAATTCAAAGTGACAAGCAAATGCTGACCCTATACTACTTACAAATGCTGCTATAAAGTACATTCCCGTCCCTCTAAAAATGACAACAAGGCAGCACAGTACATTTTTCTTTCTCTTTTTGGCTGCAAAATGTAGTTTATGTAAAGACCTGGAAGAAGATTATGATATTGCTGTGACCTTTGTATGGCTATTTAGCAGACAGGTGTTAATATTGATATAAAGGTGATAAATATCTGAGGTTGAAGAGATTCACTGCCCTGGGTATTTAAATAGGATATTAATAAGTGCAAAACTTTTTTTTTTTTTTTGTTTAAGTCTCTCTCTCCCTGGTGAGCAGTTTTCTGGTCTGCATGATCCTCTGAATATTCTGTGTATAAAATATGTAATGACTTGTATACAACTCTCTGGATTTTTGTTTAAGATCCGTTGTGGTCATCAGCAGCTCCAGGATGCATATTGTGCAGCCAGGTTATGATGCTTAAAGAGACCCTGTCACCAACCTAAAAATAAAAATAATAAGTTGCAGGTAAAACCACAGAAAAATCAAGTATTGTGTGTTTTTTTTTTTTCTTCTTCTTTCCATAAACAATTTTGCATTGACTTTGCAACATACCTCTCTACTAGCTAGGACATTGACACTCCAGAAAGTGTCAGTTCTTAAGCACAGCCTGTTTTCTTTCTTTCACATCATTACCCCCCTCCCTTCTGGGAGGTCTAATTACTCTGTGTTGGCCCAGCATCTCTCCATTCCTCCTCTCATCTCAATATAATGTGTAGGTGCTGGGGAAGCAGCAAAGGGGAATAATATAGAGTGCCAGCTCTCAGGCCTACTGGGGCTGTTGAAATCACATCCAGGAGGTTAGTACCCAGCATCAGCTCTGGGGCTTTTGGATGTCTTTGCAAGGGGGACGTTTACTGGTAAATAACATGTCTAAAACACATTGGATACACAAATAGTCTTTAAAGGAAGATTACTGGTAAAATGACTGGTGTGGTGACGGGGTCTCTTTAAAGGACAGTATAGTCCATTTTTTTTTTTTTGAGTGTATATTCTGAGTTATTATTGCAGTGTTTGACTTGGGACCAAGCTGCGCTCTGTGTGTAAATGGACATGCACAGCATGACTTGCCAATGAGCCAGCATGAGTGCCCCCATATCAAGTAGTTTGCTATGGGGGCACTCGGTGGGTGGGAGCAGACTGGAGCATCAGCGGGGGACCTGAGAAGAGGAAAATCGGGGCTGCTCTGTGCAAAACTATTACATGTATGACATGTTTGTTTATTTTAAAATTACAGTCACTAATGTTTACAATCCCTTTTAATGCTTTCAAAGTCATTGACAGTGCACCAGTCCAGTGCTAATAACTTTTAAGCTTCTGATCAGCTATGTTATAGTATTAAAGTATCAATCCTTTAGCCATACCATTGTATTTTTTTCTCGTAGTACAAATATACTTAAAATGTTTAATTAAACTTCAACTTGAATCTTTCTACAGCTGCAGTCACATAACGTTACCTGTAATGAAGTATGTCCCACATCTTTCAGGTTGATGGTTCCTATAGAAATTTTCTCTCCAGTGATGTCCGGTCCTCTTCACAGTGCTGAACTTCCAGTACTATGGGGATTAATAGCTTTGGGTCTGACAATAAGTACATTGAAGAATGGGGTGCCCTCTCATTTGTCCCCCTCCTCCATTAACAAAGGTTCTTGCATTGTTTTCACAGGATGCAATATTTGCTGTGAATGAGGGAGAGGAGGATGAATGACGGCATCCTCTCCCCCATTCAGAGAATGTGTTGCATTCTCAGAAATCAATGCAAGGACAATCCAAGTGGGGGAGAGGACAGAAAGGGGTAAGTGACTGTCAGAGCCTTCTTTAGGATACCTAACTGTTAGACCTGAAGCTATTACCTCCTGCTGAGCCCATCATTCAGTGATGTGAGGAGGACCGGGCATCACTTGACAAAAAAAGATTTCTACAAGAACTATCCGAGCCCGCAGGACGTGGGACATGCTTCATTACAGGTATGTCATGTGACTGAAGGTGTAGCAAAAAAAAAATTTTTGCTTAACATCTTCTGCCAGCCTCCTTACTCTTTAGGCCCCAATGCACACAGGACATCAAAAATGCCACTTTTACATGCGTTTTTTACTTTTTTTTTTTTTCCTAATTCTAAACTCCCCTCAACCAGGTAGGTATGTTTCTTAAAAAAAAAAAGAAAAACCTTCTTCCCTTTTTTAAGTCGCTGCTCCTAGTCCTGAAGTATGATGAACTGCACCATTTGGTTACTTACACTCCTAAACATTGGCATTTATATGGTGCTTGGCCAAAGTCCAAACTGCCATAGTGAATAAGCCCTTAGAATGATAATTATTTTGTCATGAAAGAAATTGGACTTGGTTCTCTAAATCACATTTCTGATTGCTCTAACCAGTGTGTCTCTACGCTACCATTCCACAGCCCACCCCTCATGCTTTATCCTGCTCGCTTTTATAATCTTGTGTGTTTTCACTCCTTCCCTAAAGCTGGCTATTGACAGTTGAATGTGGTGTTTGTGTATGTATAGCTACTTTTTGTTCATTAGCCCACTGGAAAGAAAGAGAGATTAAGGGCAGTTGTTCACCGATTTTAGCCACCTTATTGACCAGTGGGTAGAAAAACTGCAAAGATGATCAGTAAGTAAATGTTTCATGCAGTTTATTCTAGGAATGCTTGCTGAAGCTGCAGATGGAAGTAGAATTTTGGTGTGATTTAGGGCCGAAACAACTAATCGATTATGAAAATAGTTGACAACTATTTTCAGAATCGATTAATCGGCCAGCCGATTAGTTGGCCTGTATGCAGTATACATTCATTGTTTACATATCAGAAAATACAGTGAAGCACACATACAGCTCAATACACCATCCATACATGTCAGTAAATGCCTGAGAACTTGTGAATGTGAATGTGTGAGGAGCAATGCCTCATGGGACATGTAGTCCTGGGCAGGAAATGAGTGGTTCTAAAGGCATAAGTTTTTTTACTTTGCTATAGGGGCAACTCTATACCATACTTTGCAGCTTGCTTTTGATTTACTCTGAAGGCAGGAGGAGCCAGAAGCGTCGGTGGGGGACCCCAGAAGAGGAGAATCAGGGCTGCTCTGTGCAAAACCATTACACAGAGCAGGTAAGTAATAACATGTTTCAAAAAAAAAAAAAAATCACTTTTAAGACTGCTGGGAAAATCATCATCTGAACCCAGAGAAGGTTAAGGCTGATAGACTAGAGGTAATAGAAGGCATTACAATTATATTTAAAGTACCGTATATACTCGAGTATAAGTCGAATTTTTCAGCACATTTTTTTGTGCTGAAAGTGCCCCCCTCGACTTATACTCGAGTCAAGCACTTTTCTGCAGCAAAAAAATTCATTTTCCGAACCGACTTTGGGGCCCCGTATCTCAGGGCCACTTAGTGCTAGGAACCCCAAATTTGGTGTGCAAACCCAGTGGAACTGGTACCACAACATATCCAAAGCTGAAGTTCCTAGCCCTAAGTGACCCCGAGATACAGGGCCCCAAAATCGGTTCAGAAAATGTCATTCTCTGCTGCAGAAAAGTGCTTGACATTTTCTGAACCGAGTTTGGGGCCCCGTATCTCAGGGCCACTTGGTGCTAGGAACCCCACATTTGGTGTGCAAACCCAATGAAACTAGTACCATAACATATCCAAACCTGGGGTCCCTAGCACTAAGTGGCCCTGAGATACGGGGCCCCAAAACCGGTTCGGAAAATGTCATTTTCTGCTGCAGAAAAGTGCTTGACATTTTCTAAACTGATTTTTGGAGCCCTGTATCTGGGGGCCACTTGGTGCTAGAAACTCCAGCTTTGAAAATTTTATGGTGCTAGTGCCACTGGGTTTGCACACCGAATTTGGGGTTCTTAGCACTAAGTGGCCCCAAAATATGGGGCCCCAAATTCGGTCAACTGTGTCCATCTGCAGCAATGTCATTTTGGGACCCTTTGGGTTCAGAGACCCCAAATTTTGGCTGCAGCTAGGGGGCATCTAGGAACCCTTAACTACCGAGTTTGAAGTTCAGGGGACCTATGGCTGCAAATGGGCACAGTGATGCTGCAAATGGGCATTGTTGACCCTCTTTTCCACTTACAGTAGCTGTGCATTTCTCACCCTCGTCTTATACTCGGGTCAATAAATTTTTCACATTTTTTTTGTGGTAAATTAGGGCCTCGACTTATACTCGGAACGACTTATACTCGAGTATATACGGTAAACGTTTACCAGTAGTGTTCATTATATTTAAAATGATCATATCCATAAAAAAAAAAAAAAATATATCATCTTCTATCACTACTTTAATATAAAAGATTTGGAACTTCATGTCGGACTCCTAGTTATAATGCCCATATATCCTACTACTTTTGGGTGTTGTGTATATATATATATATATATATATATATATATATATATATATATATATATATATCCCTTTATAGTAGTCATTATCTGCTCTTTTTGTACTATAAAGGGCTAATTTTTTTTTTTTTTAACCCGATTATGACAGGTGATACAAAAAAAACATGCTGCTGCTACTAAACGTCTTAGGTTCAGTTCACATCTATGTGTTTTTTGGTGCTTTTTGCAGAAACGCACTACAGTTCATTAAACATGGTTTCCTAAGGGACACGTTCACGTTTATGCTTTTTTCAGCCATTGCGTATTTGGAAAGGGTCAAGGACTTTTTTTCAACGCAAAACTGTTTTTGTTTTGCTTTTTGGTTCAATAGACTTCAATGGAGAAGCTTCAGAAAAGCATGTAGTACGTTGTTGCCGCGATTTGTGTTTTTTAATTTGCCCAACAACAAATTGGCCAAAAGAAAGCATAAAAAAATGCAAGACGCAAATCGCAGCAAAATTGCATGAGCAAAAAACACTGCAGAAACAGATCAAAAGCAAACTGCATAGGTGTGAACCGAACCTTACGCTGGCTACGTATTGATTTTCAGACGAGAATATTCATTACGAAAAATCTTTTGTACATTAGCTGAATGAAAGCATGTCGTTTGCAAATTTCACTTGCTTTTAACATTCAGTTTTGTATTGTAATTTCTGAACAAAAATCGCATACACTATCTGAAAATTCCTTTGACCAAGAAATTTTCTATTCTGCTCCTTTAAATTTTCCCATCACTGTGGTAAAAAACGAACATCAATTTGATCCCACTAACGATTCGAAAATTGAACAAAGGTTCTTAAAAATACATTTTTTTTTTAAAGAAGAAATGTTTTTTGTATGGCCAGCATAAGTGACAGCAGGCACAGAGCTTTTATCAAGTCACCTGCCTATGACAAGGGAGTCTGTCATACATAATATATTACAGTTCTGTCTTAAAATCTGCAAAACAGTCTTTAATTTTTTTTTCTTTAAATAAAAATTGGGATCTCTAAATGAGATATTTATCAGATTCAACCTCTAATAGTATATCTCTTCTGTCTGTTATTCTCAGAGTGGATTAGAGATTTTGCTCCTTAACCAAATAGTTGGTTATTTATATTTACCACTGCATAGATATTTAAGAATAATTTGTCTTTTATTTTAAACTTTACAGATATTAACTAAATTTTGTTAAGGTTATTATCCGATTAATCGAAGCAATAATCGGCCAACTAATCGATTATGAACATAATCGTTAGTTGCAGCCCTAGTGTGATTACTGATGCACTTTAGAGACCTCACTGTAAGCAGGTAAAGTGATTCATGTTGTACACAATCCAGGTTCCCTGAGGCTGCTGGATTATGTTCAGCTTTTAATTACACGGGTTGTTCTCTCTTGTTCCTGATATTTGGTCCTTTGGTTACAAAGTGTTCTCCAGCATGCTTGGGAACTGGTCTCTTCCAGAGCTGACACAACCACGCCAAAAACACTTGGCATGCAAAGCCACCATTAACTATGGAAGCCTCTAAATGAAATCCATACCTGCAATTATTAAATTCATTTAAGATTCTAGCCATGACTACCCTAGGGCCCTGATTTTTCGTGCTTTAAGCCTCACGTTCGTTTTGTCTAATTAAAGTTTTCCACTTGTAAAATATGTAATCCCCTCATTTTAAATGGAGTTCTAGTGGTAGAATGTGAACTACCCTGCCTGGTTTTAGTCCCATAATCCATTTCTGCCACCGTTTTGAAATGATGCAAATAGTAGTAACGTCTGTGGGTCAACACTTGGAGGGAATCTGATTATTATTTTTAATACTTTTTTACAGTGCCCTAATGGCTGGCTTCCTCTAGGCACATATCCTGGGTATGGAGGCAGTTATGGTCTTTTGATTTTTAAGTAAATGCACAAAAGCTGACAACGGCCAAGCAAACTTTTTTTCATTTTGGCCCCTAAAACAAGTAGCAATAGAAGATGGTCTGCAGTTTGTCTAGCAACGTTCTTGTTGTTTTTGCTCTGAGCAGTGGATGCCCAAAATGTCAGCTGTGTTATTTTTCCTCTTAGGAGGAGAGAGCCAAAGGGGAATGATCCGTGTCAGGCGCACTCAATCCCATACAAAGAGTTAAGGCGGTGGAATTTCACACGTAATCGTTTCAATTATGCAGCATGCATTCTTTTGGAATTTTCTCACTGATCTCAAAAGACTGTTGTGCTGTGTGCCAGTGCCTGGCTGATGACTGTGCAGCAAACTGATCTTTCCAGCGAGATGCCCTAGATTGGGGACACAGTCGCTGGATGTCCAGCCAGCTGATCAATAATGATTGGAGGCGAAAGATGTCAGACTTTCTAGGGTTTTATTTATGATGCCAACCTTTTAAGTTTTTAACATTTCCAAACGTGTCTGCTGGAGGCCAAGTCTCTTTCTAAGCAATGAAATGTCTGAAAAACCATTGAGATGTTTGCCCACTGTGATCAAAAGTTACCTGTGTGCTTGACTTTTCATTGATTTAGCAAAGTGCCTAACCATGCCAGTAAAGAAGTGTTAAGCAACTATGCACTGTATGTGTTTTTGATAGTCTCAAGACATTTTTTAGTTTGTTTTGAATTTTTTATATCTGGTTACTATGTAAGCAATGTTATACTGATACAGTCAAAACTCTTGTTTTAAAATCATATACAATCTTAAAGTTTAAAAGCCAAGTCCAACTTTCTGACCATGTGTCATGTTACATCTGTTTTTAGGGTGTAACATGAAACGTGGTCAGAATCCGCAGCCCCCCACCGCCAAACCGCTTCCTCCTCTATACTGAATCTAGGGGTTTTTTCCCTGAAGACTCCTGTTATTTATTTTTTTCTAATTTTAGAGCTGCTGGGCTGCACAGCTGTGTCTTCCATTCAGAGATCTGAATAAAGAGACTACAAGTCTGATCTACTACTGCGGCAGATGAACTTGTAGTTCTCAGTGGTGATATCTTATTTGTGGCCCATTGATACTTCCTCCAGCCCCATGGTACAAACCTGCAGCCGAAGGAATAGTCTGCAAGAGCCTATGCATTGCACCCATGTTCTGCTTTGCTGGCTCAAATGTTTTTTTAAACGGAACTAATGTGCCTTTTTTAGGAAAATTGTTAGCTGGTAGACTTTTTTTTTTTTGCAAAATGGACTCTGTAGGTTTCTTTTGCTATAAAAGTTTCTGACCTATCTGCTGCCATTTTTCTTCTGAATGTTGATTTCGCCATGCATGCACAGCTCACTGTACATTACCAGCATACCTTGAGTATTGGGATGGTTTTACTCCCGCATGTGTGTGCAGGAGTTATTCAAGCCTGGGCCATTGAATCAAGCTGTCTGAAGAGGAGAGCATGCACATAGTTATAGGAGTCTCTTTGGCAGTTAAGTGTGTCATAATGTAGTGCATACTGGTACATTATGCCAATCCACCACAGTGCAGACTTTAATTCCACTTTATACAATTCTGCCATGTAAAAAAAATCTAAAAAAGTATTCTACGATAGAAGATAATTAATACTTGCCTCTCTCGCAAACAGTGAGTTCCTATTTTGTTCTATTCAAGAATGAAGATTTCCAGGAGGTAAGTGTCAGATGTTTGTATCTCCCAGGGTGAAATGTGGTCTGATGGCCCCTACAGTATGTTACTACAGGACACAATGATGTATGGGCTAGTGAGAGGAACCACATCCCGCAATGGGACACAGGGAAGGATGACATAACCCGAAGTGTCAGATGTAAAGATTTTGGTAGATACTGTAGCACTTAAATTGTGGACTCACTTTCCACTGGAAAAAGAAGCATTAAAAATCTTCTTTTGCAGGCTACTTTTTTTTATTCTTTTGGCGAATGAGCTTTAAACCAAACCCTCACTGACCATTGTAGCTGAACGAACTGCAGAGCAACTCATCCTCACTGTAGAAACACAAAGTTGTTTTTTTCTCAGCAGCTTAGCTCATTAGGCCTTCTCTCTCCCAAAGCACCTGTTCTGTGTTTACATTAGAGGTTAGAAGGCGAGGAGCTGAGCTGCTAAGAGAACGATTTTGAGAACATCTGCCATAAACTTTCAGGATGAATTGCACATTAGTGCCTGCAGCTACAGGGGACAGTAAAGGACTGTTGTAAAAGCTTGTACAGGATATATGAATCTGTGTCCATAACCTTAAGTAGAACTTAAAAAAAAACAAAAAAACTTTTTCTTTCATTTTGGATATAGTAAGTGAAGGTTATAAACCCTGTAAATTCTTTGTGTCCCATTGGGGAGACTTCCCCACACTTCCAATCCCACAACCAAAATGGGAAGTGAGAGGAAATCCCTCACTTTTTGGTTAGAGTAGGGAGGGATTGAAATACCTTGCAGCTTTTATTGCTGTCTGTTGGGGAGATTTACCTTCAATTAGTCCTGTTTACCGTTATTAAAAGTGAAAGTAAAAAAAATCCCCAAATTTTGAGTTGTCCTCAGAAAAGCAATATAGGGAAAATCTTCCAATACAAACATTAGTTCTGGAGACCTGGGACGGGCCCAAGGGATTCCCTTAATTTGCAGGGATTTTTCCTTCACTTCCTGTCTTGGATATGGGGCAGGAACTTAGGCAGCGCTGCCCATTCTTTTTAATGGGCATTTCAATGGCCAGGGCATTTTGGGAGCGGTGTATACTAACTATACAATACAAACTGGCCCAAAGATGCTGCTTGCAGGACTATTTTTCCTGTCCTGCAAGCGCACCGTCCCAGTGTGAAAGCACTCGGGCTTTCACACTAGGGAGGCATAAGAGGCGCTTTTCAGGCACTAATTTTAGCGCTGAAATACCTGAAAAGCACCTCAGTGTGAAAGGGGTCTAAAGCCTTGTACACACGATCAGATTGTTGGCCAACAAAGCATCAGACTTTTGTCCGAAGGGCGTGTGGGCGAACATAGTGATGTACTACGTGGAATTTCAGCTCTTAAGCGGCACCCTTTGGGCACCTTCTGCTAATGTCGTGTTTGGTGAGCATTGATTCCGAGCATGTGTGCTTGTACTTTGGACTTTTGTGTGACGGACTTGTGTACACACGAGACAAAAATCTGACAACAGGCCGTTGTCCGCCGAAATTTTACTAGCCTGCCATCCAACATTTGTTGGCAGAAAGTTGGACAACAATTGTCCGATGGAGCGTACTAAAGGTCGTATTTTAGGTCAACAGTCTGTCATCACACAATTCCTGGATGAAAATCCAATCGTGTTTACGAGGCTTTACTCTATCCAAAATGGAAAAAAAAAAGGTTTGCCTTTAGTTATACTTTAACACACGCGTTTGGCCTTTTAAAGCATATGTAAACCCAAACACAAAAATGTCATATATTGCAGTTTATCAGCCTTTCAATATGATGGCTGTATTTGTTTCCCTTTTTTTCGTTTTCAATCATTTTTATTCAAATTTTTCACAATAAAGAGTACAAAAGTGTTAATGATGAACACATACAGTATAAAATATAAACTTAATGTATAATTATCCAAACATTTGCAGAACAGAGTATCTCTTTCAAAGTACGTTCCTTAATTCGAGGTCTCTGCTGAGGATATTGTTGGTATTTTCCATATCTCTATGGGGTGACCCCTGTATTCATTTGTTCTAAATGTAACATTTCCAAAATGCTTCTCAATCTTCATGTATTTTTGACTAATAAACCATTATCTCCCATAAGTTCAAATTATCAGCTTATGACACTCAGCAATGTACAGAATCGCTGAATATCTATGACATTTTCCTGAAAGGAGTTTACCCATTCAAAATCAAGAGATCCCATCCATTGTTTCCTTTTTTTTTTTTTTTTTTTTTTTACATTTTTTTCTTTTTTCACCTTTGCAGTAAGACTTGCTGTCTTTGGGCAACAACGTTCACTCTCTGTAGTGTATCTAATGGAGGAGCAATATCCTTACTATACGCTGCTCTCTTTAATTTGGGCTACAACCACTTTCCCTACTCGCTTCTCTCCTATGTAGGGGGAAGGTGGTGTGTAGTTCATAGAAGGCAGCTGGGAAAGTTAATAATGTTGAAGATATCATTGTTTCAGTACACAGGAAGTTACAATGATAACATTTTTTTTAAACTGCACCAACAGATAATTTTTGGTACTTGCAGAAAAAAAAAGAACCCAATCGGAACCTGACCATACATGGCTTGAGTTTTGGCTTATTGTCTAGTTTTCTGGTTGGTAAGCAGCAATGTACAGTACAATATTTTTGTTCTTGGGTTTGGATATCTTTAGGCAGCTCATTCAGTTTGAATGTGCTGTCAAGGCATTTCAAAGCATCAATTATGTTTTCATCTTTCATATCTATGGATTGCACTGCGCTGTAGTACAGTGTATATGTGCGTTGGGATGCAGTTAATCTATTGCAATCTCAGCACCCATATACAGTGCATTGCCATGTGTTGCAATAACACATTATAGTGTGATTGAGCCCTTGCTTTGTACTCTGTAAATCTTTGTGTAAAAATGTCTTTACTGTATATGCACAGGACATAAATACTAGGAAATGACGGGTAGAATCTGACTAGTTACCAGCAGAACATCTCCACTGTCCTCTTTATTGGTTTTCACACCACTCTCCGACACCGTAAATGTCATTCTAAAATGTCCTTTATTCCTATCTGTCCCTTGATTCGCCTACCTAGCTGGCCCTGGCTCTCCTTCAACTCCCCATACCAGAGGCACTTACTGTGCACTTGTCTGCCAGCCCACACATTCTTATAAAGCTGTGATTTCCATTCTGTGCCAGATTTCTTCTCGGATATTAGTGAGGTGGGAGGAAAGCTGTAGCATTGTGCTCATTAGCAGAATGCCATTTCTGTGATTCTATAACTGTATGTAACACAAATTGGGGTTCAAGTAACGCTCAGCAGGAGGAACTTCATGTTTTTGTAAGAATAGAAATTGTCGGTTCTCTATTGCAGTTAGTGTCAGGCTCTAGTTTGTGCAATGTACATTCAATGTATTTTTAAATGTGAATAGTGTAAGTAAATGAATTTTTTTGTTTGCCTGCCTCCTGTAATCTCATCAAGAGAAGGATGGCCACTATTGTAGGCCGGGCTCTGTTGAGGTGCACAGTGCTGCTATTGTAAGACCGGGAGAGAGCAAAGTGAACAGAGTTATGACTCCTTGGTATGCTGCTGATCCTTCATTGCCCATATAACAAGCTGGAGGTGTGTCTTGGACCAAGCTTTAGTGTTCGTTGCAGCAGAGATCCAGGACCTGGCTTGCTGATTGTAAGGGGTGTGTAAGACTGGCCAATGATGGAGCGATTTTCTGTGTTGAGGGGATCAAGTGATTTTCTTTCCTGCAACCCCGGTAGCAGGAAAGAAAAAAGCTCAGTCTATGGCTGGCCTAACCATCGCTAGCAATAATCGCATGTGAAATCCCGCAGGCTGGTTCTACCAAAGTTGGATCATCTTGGGTACATTCAGCCTGCCCCATACATGGTTCGTATCTCGGCCGGCTCCTGCTGAACTGGCCAAGATTTGAATGGTCTGTGGCTTGTTTGAATCACACATCTGATTGAAAATAGTTACAAATCTTTTGAAAGGTAATTTTATATTGTATATTTGGCTTTTAGTCTGGAGTTCTGACTGAAGAAAAAACATAGATGGGCTTTTTCGGTATCTCATAGACACATACAACAGTTTATTCCAAAATATACATTTTATTACACAAAGCAAGCTAAAAATCACGAATACATTATTAAAAGATCAGCCTCTCCAATCATGGAGTGTGTTTCCCTTGGCAACTTTACAAGTTTGCATCTAATACTCCAATCCCAGGGTGAGGTACAATACAGGGGAGTACAAACCCCACCATAATATGGTCCTCTACATGTTTGACGGTGTGAGACACTTATTCAGGAGGCAGAGATGGAGCTGTAGTTTAATGTTGATCGCTTGAATGGCAGGAACTCCCGACAGAAATAAAAAGCATAATCCGGGCAATATCCCTCCCCAGGGGCGGATGTGGGAGCAGGCCAGTGCAGGTGACAAAAGATAAAATCAAAGTCAATAAACCAAGGCTTGCTCATTTCCGCTGAAAGGAGAGGGGAGGAAGTATACATGTGTATAAAATGTCCTCCAAGCACCCAAAAGCAGTTCACTCAAAGGGTCCAATTAAAGGCAGTATATCAAATCCATTCCAATATGGTGCCTTTGATCACTTTCAACAAGCCAACTATTTGCTATTGGCATAGGTGTGCGCATAGGGTGTGCCGGGTGTGCCCAGGCACACCCTAATCACCCTGTGCAGCACAGATTTCCCCTACTGCCCTGGCTCCCCACTCCTTTCCTCTGCAGCTCTTCTGGCTTCCCTCCTCTCCTCTCCTGCCGGCTGTTGCTGTGGAGATGTTTTGGGATGAGTGAGAGAAGGGGCCGGTAAATATGTATTTATCAGCCCCTTCCCTTTCTGAATGAACATGAGTGATGTGAGTAGTAGTGTGTGTTTGAGCTTTGGGGTGCACACCCTAATGCAATAGGCTGCGCACACCTATGGCTATTAGTATCATGTTAAACTACTGTCAGGCAGTAAAAATAAAACCTGTGTGTCACTGGGGAGATTTCCCTTCTGGAGATGCAACAGAACGTGAATCTCTCAAAAGTGAAGGGGAATCCTCTCTTAAACAGTTGTTTCGAACCATTTACAATATAAAGGTCTGAAGATGTCTTCATTGTTTCCGATGTCAACAGTAAAATATTAGTATTTCCCATGAATTTCTGTTACAGTGGTGATGGTCAGCAGAGCAGACAGACTATGAATCTCCTATAGAGAAACACTGCAATATGGAGTTCTAACAATTCCACCTTCTCAAAAAAAATGTATTTCTAATTCAAACTTTTGCATCACCTCCTCAGGTTAGCTGATGCCCAACAGAACCAAAATGTACATTTTCTGACCACTCTTGTGATAAATGCTGTCATTGTCTAACAAGAACATAAGCAATTCCATGTGTGAGACTTAAGCCCCGTATACACAGGCCAAATGTTGGTTGGCATTGACCGGTTCAATAGAAACCATCCGACAATCGTATGTACTGCAGCCGGTCCAACAGAAGCCATTTGGCTTCTGTCGAAGGGGCATGACTGAAAAAGGTCTGCCATTGGCTCCCGATCAGCGCTCTCAGCCAATGGCTGAGAGCGCTGACTGGAGTGTTCTGGAGGAGGGGGTCGTCCCCCTGTCAGAACACAATAGCACAGCAGGGAAGTTTGCTGTTTAGTACAGCGGCTGAGCTGTCAGTTTATTTATTTATTTTTTGTTCAGCCCTGCTGGGTTGAAATGATGAAAGGCTTGACAGTGGGCACCATTGGAAGATGTTGGACTTGATGAAGTCTGTGTTATTTCTTCTGAAGGACATTCATGATGACTGGAGCAGCCAAAATCTGGGACAGCTGTACAGGGCTATTAAACCGCTTTTATCTTTCATTTTCAAACCTTTATCGATTTTAACTGTTTACCAAAATGTTTAAATTTAGGTTATGCTGTGCATGGTAACTTGTGTTCTCAACCAAACTGTCAAGCTAACAAATGGTTGGTGTACTAACTAATCATGTGTGCATCACCCTGGTAACTGCAGATCAAACAGAGGCTAAGATGGCAGCTTACTTGAGTGTAAAGAATAGGAGGGTTTAGTTGCACTTTTAACTAAAGAAGCTGAACTAGAAGCTGATTGGTTACTGAGCACAACTGTTCCAGAATTTGTTACTTCAGTTTTAATTAGTCCCCCCCATGTACATTTCAAATGTTTGCTTTGTTTGAATACTCTGTTGCATACATGTTTTCCTTATTCCAGACAGGTTAAAAGTCCACCATAAGGTGTTCATGATTGGGGTTATCAAGGTAGCAAATTAGACCATACCTCCCGAACGATTAGTGTTACCGGCTATAGCCGGCAACAATAGTCATTGTGTTCCTCCAGTAGGAAAAGTTCCCCACCAGCAGAATACAATAGCGTTGCAGGAGAGATTCTCCCATCAACACTTAACTATGTTGATAGGGAAATCAAGCATTTTTTTCCTTCTACCCATAGTGGAAGGAAAGAAAATTGCATAATCTATGGCCTGACTAAAGCCGGCCATAGACTGTTCGAATTTCAGACGGTTCAGCAGGAACTGACCAAGATTTGAACCATGAATGAGCAGGCTGAATGTACCAAGCTGTCGGATTTTACATGTCATTATTGCTAGCTGTTATAGCCGCTAGCAATAATATGTTCTCCCAGCAGGGATGGCTCCTCACTGCTGGGAGAACACAATGGCTCCATGGGAGGGATTCCCCCATCAGCCCTGACTGTGTTGATGGAGGAATCGAGCAATTTTCTTTCCTGCAACCTGTGGTTGCAGGAAAGAACTGCTCAATCTATGGCCGGCCTAAGGGCAGTCAGATGTTAATGAATATTCATCTGTTTTACATCTGATTCCATCTAGGTCTGTATCGCTTAGTTTTTTTTTCGACATAAGCGTGATGGATCAGAGGTAGTCAGATCAGACAAACGTCCATTTACATCTGCCTGCCCATAGACCTAACATGGGTCTATAAATCTCTAGGAGGGTGAAACTCTACTGACATTGATGTCAGTGACATTTATACCATTTTTGTCTCTGATTCAGCAGGAGACCTGTGCATGAATTCCCTGCTGGTCAGAATTGACCCGACCATTGTCAAAGGACCCTTTATACTGGCCATACACAAGATGATACAGTCTTTCTGTAAAGTTGGTGAAAAAAGCATGTCATCTAAACACTGATTGACTGTTTACGAATTAAAGATTATCAATTGTTTTATAGACCTGCTCCTCCTGAAGAAGCGGTTTTGACCGCGAAACCGGTCGAGACAAAAATCCTGTATACCCCCCTCTACAGAAACTTTGCGGGTTTCACCCGTCATTTACTGTATTTAGTGTGGTGTATACTTCTGATTTTAATATTGTATGTATATATTATTTTGTAATTTTGTATTGTAGTTATTAAAATTTATATAATTTTTATGTTCTTTTCAACTGTGAGTTATTAACAAGTGCCGAGATAGTCCCAATCCTCAACTTTAGGTGTGCATGCGCGAACAGGCAGTAGCAGCAACTGCCTTCGCGCCTCCACCCCTATATCCCTTTAATTCTAATCGCTGATTGAACTAAATAATTATTTGATGTATTTGTACGATCATAAGATTATAATTCAGCTGTTTTTTATATCCCAAATTGATAATATATGTTGGTGTGTAGACTTGAAAGAGACTGCCCTTTTGTTCACGTTTTTGTTATAGAACAAACTATACAGATACAGTTAAATGAATATTAAACACATTTTGATTCAAGAAAGCACAAAAATGGCATCATACATGGCTAATGAGACATACGTAAGATTGTGTGTTTTACACAGAAGTAATGAGACATAACGCACTGTGTGGGATCTCTGTGACTTGGGTAAAGTTTATCGAAGCGAGGAATGCTAGCAGAACGTATGTCTTTGTTCTGGACCATTGTCTTTTCAAGCATTAAAAAAGTAGTGCGAACAATATTGTTCCAATAATCTGCAAATCAAAAAGCAATTTGCTCAAGCCAGCTGTTTTCTTTTAAAATCATCTGGAGTGCCAAAGAGCTCATTTCTAACATTGCTCTTCAAGTGGAACGTTTGTGGTATTAAAGCTGTCCAGACATTTTTTGTTCTTGGTCTGTTCCCCAATTTAAAAGCAAAACCTTCTTTTATACAGTATATGTGTTCTAGGCTTCATCCCAGGTGGGAAAAGGATCTGACGGCTCTTGAATGGTGGGAAGTCAAATGGGAAGCTGAAAAAGACATCCACACTAGGCGTTTAATGGTTTAATCTGTATATTAGGAGGGATTGGTGTCTCCCTAATCCTTTAATAGATCCATCACATCTTGTGACCGTAATCGGATTAACGCGTTTGGTGTAACAGAATATCGTGAACTTCCCCCCTGAAAAAGTTCATTGACCACCTGTAACCGGCAGAGGTTTGCAGCTTTTGGTTTCTTTGGCTAGCTGGGGCACAGTGTTGTAAAACATATGGCAACCAAGATTTAAGGTGTCTTATTATTAGTTAACCAATTAAAAGAAAACTGGCACAAACGGTTGCATTTAACTTTTCATTTTAAAGAAAAATGCAAGAATTCTAATTGGTCACTATGGGCAGCAGATCTAGTTTTGTGCTTTTGTTTTCCTGGTTTTAGTAAATCTGCCCATTAGTCAAAAGATGAAATCAGTTTTTAATGGGTTACTGCACATTGCTTGTTTTCATTGCACTTTGCATTGACTGCCTCATTAAATAAACCCAATTAAAGGCTCAATTAACAAGACTACTGCAAAAGGATAAAGAGCCTTATTTAATAAAAAAAAAAAGTGACCGGTATTTTCATGCAAGCCTAATGACAAACAAAAAAAGTTACATGGCTGAAAATAAAGATTCTTATCTTTTGCTAAAACAGAACTTTATTTAACGGTTTCCAAAAACAGTCCATTTTAAGGCATGCTGTGAATGAAAACTGTCAATTGAAGTGTCAAGCCATCAAATGTCTGTTGTTATGAGTGATCACATGTGCTGCTTCATGGCAACTGCATACAGTTCAAACCAAGGCGAAGATGGGGAAACGGCTTTAAAGGAAAGGAGAGCTTAAAGTAGAGTTCCACCCACTTTTACAACTCTTCAGCATCCCTCACTAAACTGTGCACTGTAAACAAATTGGATATTTTTTTATTTTTTTTCTCAGCACCTACTGTATATCTGCTGTATTCATTTTTCACTTCCTCCTCCCTGGCCGCAGCCCATCGCATCATTTCCTGTTTGCAATGCCTTCAGGGAAGGGGCGGCAACTTCCTCTGAAACTGCCGTTGCTATGGAAACCTGATCTGAAACCTATTACACTGCTTGTGCTGTGCTGAGCGTGTGCGAGATCTACAAGGATGAGATCCAGGAAGAAATACAGTCTGGCTTCAGATGCCCACACTTAAGATGGCCACGGCCTGCTGTAAATTTATAAAATAACAAACTACTGCTATAAACTAACAAAACAGACCTTAGTTTACAGACTAACTTTACTAGAATACATTAAGCTTGTGTATTATAGGGGTATTTTTATTTAAAAAGTATAATTTGCATACATTTTGCATGTTATTTGTGATGAGGCAACTGATTTCATATTTGACAGTTTATGGCCTTTGGTTTTGAGATTTCTGTAGGTCACACATATGTGTTCCTTTAAGGATTGTTAACCCCAGTGATGAATTTCTCCTCTTCTCTACCTTTTTGATCTGTAAAATGTACAATTCCAAGCCTTTTTATATGTTGATGGTTTGATAAGTGCAAAAAATATCTGTTGATCGTGTCATAAATTCGGAGCTGTCCTTTGCACACTTCTGTGTTATACTAAGGTGGTGATGGTGAACCTTGGTACCCCAGATGTTTTGGAACTACCTTTCCCATCAGGGCCGATCCTAGGGTCACAGACGCCTGGGTGCAGAAATATTTCTGGCGCCCCCACATGGGCGTGGTCATCTTACAAACTCCTCCCCATTACACATTTCTATGGTAACGACTCAAACACAGAGATGCTCCCCTAAGAAATCTTCTAGGATCCTCTTATGATCTTCTAACAATAAAAAAAAAGTACAGGAAGAGCGTACACTAATGAGTCTCTCTGATGCACACAGAGGGGGCTTCTGTTAGAAAGAGCCCCCAGACATATTACAGGAGCAGGTCAGAGACTGCAGACATGATGCAGGAGATGGTCAGAGACTGCAGACATACTACAGGAGATGGTCAGAGACTGCAGACATGATACAAGAGACGGTCAGAGACTGCAGACATGATACAAGAGACGGTCAGAGACTGCAGACACGATACAGGTGATGGTCAGAGACTGCAGACATGATACAGGTGATGGTCAGAGACTGCAGACATAGTACAGGAGAAGGTCAGAGACTGTAGATATAATACAGGTGACAGAGAGTGCAGACATATTACAGGAGATGGTCAGAGACTGCAGACATATTACCGGAGATAGTCAGAGTGCAGACATATTACAGAAGGCGGTCAGAGAGTGCAAACATATTACAGGAGATGGTCAGAGCGTGCAGACATAGTACAGGAGACGGTCAGAGACTGCAGACATAGTACAGGAGACGGTCAGAGAGTGAAGACATATTACAGGAGTGATGCATCCTAGAATTCTATTCACTTTTCCCACTGCCTGGTCAACACTGTTTGCTCATTTTGCAATCATCTGAAATAAGTACCCCAAAACTTTTTCCCCTGTAGTGCTGGCCAACACTGTACCCCCAATGTTGTACTCTGTCAAGAGATTCTTTCTCCCTAGGTGCATTACTTTACATTTAGAAACCTTAAACTGCATTTTGAGCAATCTTCCAACAATGCCAAATCATGTTCCATGTTAGACACCTCCAGGGACATCAACCCTATTATACACCTTTTGTATCATAAACAAAAAGACATACCTTGTCCAACAAACTGCTCAGTCTCTCTGAAATTAGGTCCATAATTTACATACTCATGCTCCATGAAAAAATAGAAGCCAGGTTGACTGATTGAATGGATAATATTTGGCTACCCATAGGCCTCGCGTTATCTTCCAGCAGGACCTGAGCTGGACCTTTTTGAAGCTACTGAATAGGGGCACGCCTATGAGGTGCACCCTTCCCATTGATTCCCCCCCCCCCCCTCCTCTTTTCTGCATAGCTTATGTCTGTTTTGCTGTTACCTTCCCTCTACCCTACTCATGTTCTTCTTTTGTTCTATTGCTTCTTTACCCAACAAACCTTTGGTTATACCACTTATAGATTAAATAGAACAGGACCTAGTACAGAGCCTTCTGGTACACCGTTTAGTGACTGGTCTCTATTCCGAGTGAACCCAATTACAACCACACTCTGATATCTATTCTTTAGCCAACTGCATATCCACTGAACCACCTAAGGGTAAAGTCCTAGCTTGTACAACTTTTTTGTATTAGATCATTATGTGAAACTGTATCAAATGCCTTGCTGAAATCAAGATGGACAATGTCCACAGTACCACCCTGGTCCAAAACATTTGTGATAGTCAAAAACTTAATTCAGATTAGTCTGATATAATCTGCCCTCAGTAAAAGCCATGCTGCTTTGGGTCCAGCAAGTTGTGTGTTTTTAAGTGATCGATGATCCTTCTTTTCAGGAGTGAGTTCCTTCACTTGACTACAACTGATGTTAAACTCACTGGCCAATAATTGCCAGCCTGCTGTCCTTCTTGTGGATAGGTACAATATTGTCTGCTAGTCATAGGGAACTTCTTATGCCGCGTACACACGGTCGGACTTTTCGTCTACAAAAGTCAGCCGGACGCCGACGGACTAAAGCTGGCTGACTATCGTGTGTGGGCTTCCCCGGACTTTCAGCGGACTTTTCCAGCCGCAAATCTGACGGACTTTAGATTTGAAACATGCTTCAAATCTTTACGTCGTAACTACGCCGGACCCAGAAATCCGCTCGTCTGTATGCTAGTCTGATGGACAAAAACCCACGCTCGGGCAGCTATTGGCTACTGGCTATCAACTTCCTTATTTTAGTCCGGTGTACGTCATCACGTACGAATCCGTCGGACTTTTGTGTGCTCGTATGTAGGCAAGGCCGTTCGTTAGAAAGTCTGCCGCAAGTCCGCCAAATGTCCGTCAAAAGTCTGTCGGACGGGCTGTTGGACTTTTGTAGCCGAAAAGTCTGACCGTGTGTATGCGGCATAAGATTTATTAACCACTTGACCACTTGGCACTTAAACCCCCCTCCTAACAAGACCAATTTTCAGCTTTGAATGACGATAACTTAGTCAAGCAAAACTGTACCCATTTGAAATGTTTGTCCTTTTTTTCACACAAATAGAGCTTTCTTTTGGTGGTATTTAATCACCGCTGGGTTTTTTATTTTTTGCGCTATAAATCAAAAAAGACTGAAAATTCAGTAAAAAAAAAATTAAAAAAAATTCTTTCTGTTAAAATTTATTGGTGAGTATTGGCAGAGTATTACATAGTATGGCAGAGTAATGCAGAGTATGGGCACTGAGCAGTAGTGTGGGCTGGATCTGTAGTGCCCACAGCGCTGCAAACAATCTCTCCCTCTCTCCTCTTACACTGTACCGATCGGTACAGAGAGGGGAGGGTGGAACCGGCGTCGTGAGATGATGCCGGTTTGTTTACTAAGGATGCTCCGTCATTTGATGGAGCGATCACGTGGTAAATGGCCGCTATCAACGGGGGACCCGGCGGTCACGGATGTTCCCGGGTGCGCGCGGGAGCGCGATTCTGTGAGGATGTCCCATGGACGTCCACCCAAAAAAAGCCAACCACGCTGTAGCCGTCTTTTGGCTATGGCCCGGTCGGCATGTGGTTAAAGTGTTGAATATACAATTGATGCATATATTGTACAACCGCATCATACACATGTTGATGCAGCTTTTAATCCAAGTGAATATATCAGACTTGAAAGTCAGTGGTTACCTAAGCAAGATGGTAGACACATGTTTGGGCACCTGTAGAGTCCTTACACTGTACATGGTAGGCAAGGTTGATACCCAGATAACTCTCCAGGTAATCTCTGGGTGATTCCCATGCAAGTAGAAGGGACTGAAAGTTGTTTCCAGCCAAAGGTTCAGCATAGTATGTCTGTGGCCCTCATTTGGAAATAAATACCTAAAGCTCCTTTTTTAGTCACCCTTCCTTCTAGTCTAATGTTTAAATGTGTATAAAAAATGCTATCAAAACTACTAAAGGTTTTGTACTATGCAAAACATTTCATCCAACCCCTAAATAAACCCGACTTTTTTTGATAAGGTATAAAGAAAAAACCTATAACGTGTGAAAAAAAAAAAAAAAAATTAGTGACTATTCACTTGTATGCTGGCCATACATAGCTCAGATTTGGCAAACTTCGCTCTGATATTCTCAGCCATGCAGTGACTGCATCCAACCAGATGCAGTCATTGTGTTCTCTGACAACCGTAGGTTCTCTGGCTTTTAGACTACAATAGCCAGTGGGGGAGATTCATCTATCCATGCTTTGTGTATGTAAGTGGGGTGCAGCAGCAATACGCAGTCTGACTGCAGAAAGAATTTGTATTGGAATGATGCAAAGACAGTTCATAATAAACCCTGGGGGAAGACAGCCCAACCGGGAACACTCACAGGTTCAACTGTGTTTAGGGAGCAAGTTTCAGCTGAACTGATGATGCCTGTTAGCCAGGCTGCATTCTGCCCCTCCTATTTTGTGCCCAAGCATGAAGATGTCCAGAGAAGTTGCGAGCCCTATGCTTTCCCTCATTGTCAGGAACTTTTCCCTGCCACTAGTTCTGTCCCTACCAGATGGGGTACATGTCAATACTTTACCTGCTCGCAAAATAAACACCAAAACCTTGGAGCTAAGGCCTTAAATAGGCTCTGCCTGACCTAAGATGGCTGCTAGTCACATTGGGTGGTAGCATCCAATTGGATAGCTTCACCAATGACCCAGGAAACCATAGAGGAACCATGTTCCTCTTGACTCCCTCTCCAACTGTAATGCTTCTGCGGATGAGCGCCATCTATAGTGGAGAAAGTAGACTGCACCTGCATACTTGTAGATATGGGAGTATGTTGATTTTTCTCATTCACACTGTGTGGATCTATTGATTTCTTTCGTTCAACAACATGGTCTGAATAAGGGAAATCTTAACATGTATGGCTAACCATAGTAACTGTGGGTATGGAGCTGTGTCTTTTGTCTAAATACTTTGTGCTAAAATGTGTACCTTTTTTTTCATGTTAGAAAGTTGGGAGGTTTCCAGCGTATTTTATCGTTGCCCCCCTCCAATGTGGAGGAGCTGTGACACCTTGTTAAAATGCAAAGGGCAGCGTGCACCAAGTGCTCCTGTATATGAACCTCTAGTACTAAATACAACATAATTCAACTTCTTTGATCAACTAGGCAATTTACTGTGTTTTTGATTCTTTATTTTTATTATGTCTGATATTCTCAGTCAACAAATACAACACGTCTCATTTGGAATTCCTGCAGGGATTTGTGCCAGAATTATTCACTTCTGTATGTGCTAGGGGGAAAAAAGGTTTAAATTGTGCAGAATTTCCTAATTGGGTCATAAGTTTAAGAAAACTGGTTTGTGATCCACAGAAAATATGATCGTTATCTACATACCATTCTGTTTCATTGCCATGACCCAAAAATGACTTTTCGAGTTATTAGCGGTCTGGTCTGCAGTTAGTGGTTAGACAACACCAATGGCTGGGTTGCTGCTGAAAGACCACTGTGTGTCTGGGTTGTATTTTTAATGGAATCCACAATACATACCATTATGTATTTTTATATTATTCCAGTGTCTTGTGCATTAGACATGTCTGTCCTGATATGTGGGCAAGACAGATCTGTTTGCCAAAGAAAAATTTCAAAGGTGAGTAAATATATGCTACTAGGCTAGGGTCAAAAAGGTGTTTCCCTTTTCTATTGGGTTTTAGTTTGTTGCTTCTTATTGGCCATCCTTGCATGATACAATTTTCTCAAGCAATGCAAGTGGTTTCAGCACACTTAGCAATATATAGCAGGCCATATAAAGAGATAAAGGAAACCTGTCCTGTAATAAACCGAGGCTGCCATTCCTGACCTTTCCATATTAGAAAGTTGGTTGGCTGTTATTCTGAACATCTTGCTTCAGTACTTTGTTCCATCAACACAGAACAAGTACGCAGAAAAGGACTTCCAAGTTTCATGATGTGCTTACTTGTTTTAGAACACTGACTTACTATGCAAGCCATAACAGAATAACAGCCAAGTAACTAGCATTTTCACGAGGAGGCAACCCCATACGATACTGTGAGGATAGATGTATGAGAGCTTTTTTTTTTTTTTTTTTTTTTTTTTAATAAAGGTGCAGTCTGCACGTCAGTAAATGATTGTTCAAAATGTATTTTTCTGCAAATGAATATCTCCCCCTCCTACGCAGTGACAGGCAGTTTATACAGCCTAATCAGAACCAGGGGCCTCTGCTGTACTGTGCAAAGTTTCACCGTTATATTGAAATAATGGTACCTGAAAAAATAACTTTTAACAACCCAATTCATAATTACTGTCAGTGTTTGAATACTTTCCAGATGCACTTTATTTGCATGCTTGAAACACTAAAAAAGGCATGGGTAATCCAGCAGAAAGAATTAAAAGCGCTTCACTTTTTCCACATTATGTTACAGCCTTATTCCAAAATGGAGTAAATTCATTATTTTCCTCAAAATTCTACAAACAATTCCCTATAATGACAATGTGAAAGAAGTTTGTTTATAATCTTTGCTAATTTTTTTATAAATAAATACTGTACAGAAGTATTCATAGCTTTTGCCATGACACTTAAAATTGAGCTAAAGTGCATCCTGTTTCCACTGACCATCTTTGAGATGGACGCCAAACCACATCTGTGGTAAATTCAATTGATTGGACATGATTTGGAACGGCACACACCTGTCTATATAAGATCCCCCAGTGCTTGTAAGACTTCGTGTTTTATTTTTTTTTTAAATAACAAACATGTCATACTTGCCTCCACTCTGCAGCTCATTTTTCAGAGTGGCCCCGATCCTCCTCTTCTGGGATCCCTCAGGGGCTCTGATGGCTCCTCCTCGCATCAAATAACCGTGCGGGCGCGCTCCCGAGTCCAGCATTTGGGTCCATAGACACAAATGCCTGACTGGGCCCCGGCACCCACGTCATTGGATTTGATTGACAGCAGCGGGAGTCAATGGCTCGTGCAGGACCTCGTGCAGAGAGGGTGAGCGAATCTCCGATGAGGGAATTACGGGGCTCAGGTAAGTAAAACTGGGAGGCTGAGGGGCCGGTCACTGCCAGAAGTTTTTTCAACTCAATGCATAGGATGCAATAAGGTGAAAAAACACAAGGGTTTACAACCCCTTTAACGGTGCATGTCAGAGCAAAAACCAAGCCATGAAGTAAAATAAATTGTCTGTAGACCTCCGAGACAGTATTATGTCGAGGCACAGATGAGGGGAAGGGTACAGAAACATTTCTGCACAATTGAAGGTCCCCGCGAGCACAGTGGTCTCCATCTGTTAATGGAAGAAGTTTGTAACCACCAGGACTCTTCCTAGAGCTGGCCGCCCGGCCAAACTGAGCGATTGGGGGAGAAGAACCTTAGTCAGGGAGGTGACCAGGAACCGATGGTCACTCTGACAGAGCTCCAGCGTTTCTCTGTGGAGAGACGAGAACCTTCCAGAAGAACAACCATCTCTGCAGAACTCTACCAATCACGCATTTATGGTAGAGTGGCCAGATGGAAGCCATTCCTCAGTAAAAGACACATAACAGCCTGCCTGGCGTTTGCCACAAGGCACCTGAAGGACTCTCAGACCAGTGTAGGCCTGTAGAAGGAGCCGAATGCTCAGAGCGCGTAGCATTGCTTTGCTTTTCTGTCACTTGTCAGCGATCTCTCGACTCCACTGGTGACATCATACCCGTGGGACGGTCCACGCCTTTACAGCACGACCTCCTACAGTGTAGGCCTGTAGAAGGACCTGAATGCTCCAAGCGCACAGCCTGGCCTTTCTCTCACTTGTCAGCGATCTCTCGACTCCACTGGTGACGTCATACCGCGGGACGGTCCACACCTTTACAGCACGACTTCCTGATTCCTCGAGGCTCCGGGGATTGCCTATCTCCTTCCTACTGATCGGCTGTAACCGTCACACTCACCGACGGCATGCACCATGAAGAAACCCCTATACAGATTAGCCCATTTACACTCTTCTCTTTTAAGTCTTCTCAATCCTGTTTTATGTAATAAACATCTGGGATAATACACGTCCTTCGCTCGCTCTCTTCCTGTGAATACATATGTACATGTGATTTTTTTTTTTTTTTTTTTTGTTTTTGTTTTCTATTTTTAATTTGCAAAGATTTCAAGCTTTCATGTTGTCATTATGGGGTATTGTTTGTAGAATTTAATCTATTTTGGAATAAGGCTGTAACATAACAAAATGTGTAAAAAGTAAAGCGCTCTGAATACTTTACGGATGCACTGTAGTCCTGAAGGAGCCAGGGTATGCAGTCTTTTCTGAAATATAGTCTTCCTTTAGGACTAGACAGATTAGGGGAAAGAATACTAATGATTTGAGTTTGGTTTCATGCTGGCTAAATAAAATCTGGCCCATGAGATTAAGGCAAACACAGTTAACCGTGCCAAGTTTCCAGGTTTTCTGGCTTCCAGGGTGTTCAGATTTTGGATATTGATCCTTGGAAATGCACAGTTTCAAAACTTAGCAATTGTACTATAAAATATGATTATTTTGCTTTGTAATTTTATATTTTTTTAAAGTCTGTTTTTTAAAGACCTAATTTGTGTCTTATTATGAAAACTGTTTTATTTTACGCCTATGTAATTGTCCTTGTTAGTGCTGGAATGTACTAGAAGACTAGTTCTCTGCGTTTGTTGAATTAAAATGTGCAAATTCTGATTTAGGTTAGTGATCGTTTCTTTTTAAATGACCCAGAAGTTGCCATTGCTGCCTTCATTTTGAAGGGACAGGGACTGGTCCTCTCATTGTTATCCTTCTTTTACTAATTTGTAACCGAGTCAGAACAAACATGCCATGATGGGCATCTATGGGTTTTTGTTTTATCGCCTACTCCCACCAGCCCCCTGCATCTTCAAACAAGTGGGGTTTTGTTTTAAAATACCTTACCTGAAGTTAAAAAATCATCTTCTTAGCCCCTCTGACATCATCAGACGAGAGCTTGGAGCAAGGGTCAAGGCATCCCTTTCTCCTGACACTGTTAGGCACATTCGCTCACCTACCCAGGAGATGTAGACAATACTGTACCATCAATCACAATGCCTGGATTGCAGCTTGGTATGCTCTGCACTGTCTGGAATTGAGGAAGAAAATTATCCGATGTGACAATAGTGAAAAACCCTGCTCCATAATGTATGTAACCACACAGCTCTGTAGTCCTAACAGCTACAGTGGCTGCACACAGTGACAACGCTGCAGTGAATTCAATGCAGTGCATTTATTATTGTCACCTTCCAAAAGAAGTGATATTGGCTACCAGTATCGGCAGACTTTTTTAAATAAATGAAAACGCCACAAATATAGAAAGTATGCGTTAACAATATACATTAATGTTTCAGCTACCGATAACTTTAAAATTTTTTACCTATAGTTCTTATTTAATAACATTCTACTGAATGCACTTTTCTTTCGGTCCATTCATACTGCATATTGCAATAGTGTGAGTGTTATGGCATGCTGCAGTACTACATTCGATTCATTTTGCAACCAGTTCTGGACAAATTATTCGTACTCTTATTTCATATTAGCACATTGTGGTACTACAAAGCATCACATGCTCTACCATGCTTTGAGGTATCGCAAACCTTTTTAATAAGCGATGGGTGTGAATGGGTCCCTAATGCTCAGCTGTCCCCAATTACAATGGTAGCGTTTAGACCAGGTCTGTTGGCTGTTACACATTTTAATACAGTAGAACGCCATAAAGCTTAGCGTTACTTCTTGCAACATTTAAAGTATGCATGCACACTCATGTTTTTATTGTTTTTACATATAAAGCTCTTGGAGGTGAAATAGCTGTGCGCAGAGTGGGCAATGCAAGCTGAACTATACATGAACTGAATAATAGATGAGGCAACGTTGATGGAGATGGCAGGTGTTAAAACAATTGTAAATAACCGTACGTGTGTGCCTCCAAGTCCCGGTAACAGATGAGCAGTTGACATGAGGCAGCATGTGAAGGAAGTAACATGCAAAGTACAGTAGCCTTCTTGTTCAGTATAAAAAGCAGATTTAACTATTTGCTCTAAAGGAAAACTATGCTATTATCTGAGCGGGGAGTGTTTTGGGCAAACTGGCACTGCAAGCATTTTTTTAAAACTGTGAATAATAAAAAATAAATAAAAAAATTAAAAGATTTACCAGCTACTATGCAATGCAAGGGCAACCTGATTGTACAACCTCTGGTAAATATCTCAAGTAACGTTTGAGTTGATTATGTGGAAAATTTAAAATGTAGCCATCTTCAAATGTGATGGACTTCTTGATCACAAGCAAGAACCTTTAATAACGCCCTATAGCCAGCTGTCTCATAAATTGTATAGGCTGGTGCAGACAGTGTGATAATAGAATCCATATGTTTCAATGATATAGACCTTTTGGTAATGGGATCTAGTTTTTTTTTTTTTCATATAACCCTACCACCTTCACTTTTCTCTCTACACAAGCTCTGAGATTTTCAGAATTGACTTCATAATCATGCAAAAAATATTTTTTTTTTCTTAAATGCCAAAATATGTCTTAATATATAGTAATAATATTTTTTTGTTTTGTTTCCCTTCTCCTTGTCAGCAAGTTACGGGTAGAAGCTTTGGCGACAAAGACTTTCGCACGGGCCTGGAAAATGGAATCCTACTCTGCGAGTAAGCTCATTTCTTATTTGTTCTTGGTGGATGAATAGTGCTCATTATGTTAAAGACTGCTTTTAATGTTGTCTGTAGAGCAAGATGTAAGGGGAAATCTTCTAATAATGACATCTGCGCTGTAGGGCAGATGTTTAGGAGTAGAAATACCCCCTCGCTTTGGGAGACCTCTTTTAATTTCGGTTGTGTCTTTGTCATTGGAAGTTAAGGTACACAGCAAAAATAGCCTTGCAGAGATTTTAACCTTTCATTCGTTACTCAATCCAACAAAAGTGTAAAAAAACAAAACGTGTAGATGGTTCTCTTCCAGCATAGGTAGCCAGCATATGTTGGTGTGCAGGTCAGAATTACAGGTTTAACTTGGGTATCCAAGTCAAAGGATGGCAACATAATGAACTTTAAAACTGAACTTCGAAGAACTGACGAGGGTTAAAGTTAAATGTTTTGGTTCCCCAAACATTTTTTTTTTATTTTTTTTATTTTTTTATAAAGACTGCTCTGTAATTGTCCAAACAGGTACATTAACATTTGCAACATGTAATACTGTATGTGTTTTGTACTTTTACTTTCTTGAAAAATAGTTTTTTACCTGCAGATCTAGGAAGCAGGAAGGTTCCATTTTAGCTGTGGGCATCTGAAGCCCTCCTGTCTTCATTTCCAGGATTTCCGTGCAGCTGGCTACCCAGCATGCACCTCCCAGTCTCGCGCATGTGCAGTAATGTCGCTGCGCAACTCTCCTTCCTGACAGGTTGCCATTCCGCAATTTCGGCAGTAGGTGATTCTCAAGGGCTCCTGGGATACATGACGCCGCTAGCCCAGGAACCCTTGCAAATCGCCTAGTGACATAATTGCCTGGGCGGGAACGGCAGGAAGTACAGAAGAAATTGCATTATTAAAGGCATTTCCAATTAGAAAAAAAAATTGCATTGGGAAATAGGAAAAGAATATAGATCATTCTTTTCCCAATGCAATTTTTTATTTTTTTGCATACCATAGAGAGAGTGCAGAAAATGGGTGGAACGCCGCTTTAAAGAGTATGTTACTTCAACATTTCATATTCCTGATGTGCATGTTGTACCATGTACAAGTATCCTATTCTGTTTGTATTTCTTTCTTTGTGTGAAATCCCTGGTGATCCTGCCAGTCCCCCAGATAGCCACTGGGGAGATCACATGACCACACCAGAGTACCCTCAGAATACTCAAGTATAAGCATCTTCCTTCACAGGATAGTTAGAATATGATTTAGAAGGGGTTGGAAGAAGGTTTAAGCCTAGCTAGACGGCTTTATTTTATTCATTCCAAAGGAAAAAAGACCTTCATATATTGATTACACTTTCCCCTTACTATACACCACACACACTTCCCTTCTACAGAGTGTGTCCCGCTGGGGCTCAGATTTATAGAGCATGCCTACTTCCAGGAGGTTCATGGTTTGATCACCAAACTATCAGTAGGACTGTATGAAACAACTGAGCATGCCAGTCTGCCTGGTGACCTCTCTCATATCTGTCTTGTCATAAAACAAAATCGAGCAAAAGACCCTATATAGGGTAGGCATTGTGAATTAAAGCAGTGTTTCTCAACTCCAGTCCTCAAGGCGCACCAACAGGTCATGTTTTCAGGATTTCCACTATTTTGCACAGGTGATTTGATCAGTTTCACTGCCTTAGTAATTACCACAGCCTTTTCATCTGAGGGAAATCCTGAAAACATGACCTGTTGGTGCGCCTTGAGGACTGGAGTTGAGAAACACTGAATTAAAGCGTGTTTAACCAAAGAATTCTGAACAGATACGGCACATCTTAAAAGCATTCCGCATGCCGGCATGTTCTGAAGGCCTGACATTCCGTAAGCATTTGTCCTTATAAACTGAAATTAAAGCCATAACTCATTGCTTCAGTAAGGGAAGCGGGCACTTGGGCCACAGTATCGTTTTCTTTTATTACCACTGGTTAATCTTACAGCAAATGTGACAGCACAGAGGACCCCGACTGTGTCATATGGGGGTAGGGTTTAACCCTATTTTATATTTATTAGACAAAATCTATTCCTTCATTTAACCACTTTACCTTATACAAAAACACATTTTTAAAGATTCTATATTTGATATATGGGAGCAGGCAAGTATCTCTCATTTGAAAATACAAGAAACACCCAGTATCAATTCTATGTTAGTTCCCTGAGTGCAACATGATGGCTTCTTGAGCAATGGTAGTGTTTGTGGGCACACACCTACAGTGGATCTAAAAAGTTTACACACCCCTGTTAAAATGTCAGGTTTCTCTGATGTAACTAATACTTTGTTGAAGCACCTTTTGATTTTATTACAGCACTCATTCTTTTTGGGTACAGTATAAGTCTATGAGCATGGCACATCTTGACTTGGCAATATTTGCCCACTCTTTGCAAAAACACTCCAAATCTGTCAGATTGAGAGGGCATCTCCTGTGCACAGACCTCTTCAGATCACCTCGCAGGTTTTCAATCGGATTCAGGTCTGGTCTCTGGGTGGGCCATTCCAAAACTTTAATCTTTTTCTGGTGAAGCCATTCCTTGATTTGGATGTATTCTTTTGGTCGTTGTCATGCTGAAAGATGAAGTTCCTCTTCATGTTCAGCTTTCTAGCTGAACCCTCAAGGTTTTGTGCCAGTATTGACTGGTATTTGGAACTATTCATAATTCCCTTTACCTTGACTAAGGCCCTTGTTCTAGCTGAAGAAAAACAGCCCCAAAGCATGATGCTGCCACCACCATGTTTGTGGGTATGGTATTCTTTTGGTAAAGTGCAGTGATGTTTTTGCGCCAAACATATCCTTTGGAATTATGGCCAAAAAGTTCAACCTCGGTTTCATCAGACCATAACACATATTTTCCCATATGCTTTTGGTAGACTTCATGTGTGGGTTTTTTTTGAAAAATTTAGCTGGGGTTGGATGTTTTTCTTTGTAAGAAAAGGCTTCCTTCTTGCCACTATACCCCATAGCCCAGACATATGAAGAATACGGGAGATTGTTGTCACATGTACCACACAGCCAGTACTTGCCAGATTATCCTGCAGCTCCTTTAATGTTGCTGTAGGACTCTTGGCAGTCTCTCTGACCAGTTTTCTTCTTGTCTGTTCATCAATTTTGGAGGGACATCCAGTTCTTGGTAATGTCACTGTTGTGCCATATTTTCTCCACTTGATGATGACTGTCTTCACTCTGTTGCATGGTATACCTAATGCCTTGGAAATTCTTTTGTACCCTTCTCCTAACTGATACCTTTTAACAATGAGATCCTTCTGATGCTTTGCAAGCTCTCTACGGACCATGGCTTTTGTTGTAGGATGCGACTAAGAAAATGTCAGGAAAGACCTACTAGAACAGCAGAACTTTATTTGGGGTTAATCAGAAGCACTTTAAATGATGGCAGATGTGTACTGACTCCTATTTAACATGAGTTTGAATGTGATTGCTTAATTCTGAACACAGCTACATCCCCAGTTATAAGAGGGTGTGCACACTTATGCAACCAAATTATTTTATTTTAGTTTTTTTCCTTTTACCCCCCCCCCTTTAAAAGATTTAAGTTTGTTTTTCAATTGAGTTGTCCAGTTTATATGTCGCATTAAAGGTGGAAAAAAGTTCTGAACTGATTTTCTTTGTCTCATTTTTTTTTTTTTTACATCACAGAAACCTGACATTTTAACAGGGGTGTGTAGACTTCGTATATCCACTGTATATGAAATTGGACATTCTATCTCAAAATCATAGGCACTAATGGAGTCGCCCCCTTCCTATGCAGCTACAACAGAATTCAGTCTTTTGGCAAAGCTTTTTGTGAGATTTCGGAGTGTGGCTGTGGAAATTTGCGCCCATTCAGAGCTTGTGAGGTCAGGTACTGATGTTGGATGAGGAGATTTGTCTTGCAATTTGCCTTCCAATTCATTACATTAGGGTTGAGGTCAAGGCTCTGTGCAGACCATCTTGAGTTCCTCCACACCAAACCCCATAAACATATCTTCATGGAGATGTGCAGGGCAGTCATGATGGGACAGAGAAGGGTCCTCCCCACACGGTTGACACAAGATTGAAAGCACAAACCTGTCTAAATTGTATTTAGTGCTGTAGCATTAACAGTAACCTTCGGCAGGTTTACCTTCAAAAGCATATGTATTTTTGTCTACATCAGGAGTAGGCAACCTTTGAGAGGCAGAGATGTACCCGAACAACCTGAAAGATTAAAAATCACTGGGGTTCAGCACCCTTATTTATTTTTAAAGACATTAATTAGCAAGGCCTAGCTAAATAGTAAGGAACACCTAAAAAAATATAATAAAACAAATGTTACTCTCAAAATATAAACTTGCACTACCTTAAAAGTGGACAGTGTCAGTCAGTAGATTTTTTTTGTTTTTACAATATTATTATTATTTAGAGCAGCAGCAGACCACTGAGGTCTTTCCTCTGATCAATTTTCTCTTTTCTCCTTTCAGCATGTTCTTTCTCAACACACCTGATTGGATTCCAGTCTTGCCCCTCACTTTTCCATTTTGAGTGCTACTGTATAGGGGCTTCAAAAGACTGATACAAGGTTAAATGTAGATACCCTTGCTATTTGAGTTAAAATAATAATAATTTAAAGATATAGTATCTATGCATAGTTCAGGTATAAATAATTAGCACTTTTGTTTTTAAAATGAACAAGGTTCTGACTTTGATTCCCGCAAAAGACACTTTCTGCATAAGGTGTTTTAAAGGGTTTTCCCTTTCGTTCATTGACGGACACAGCTCCATTAAATCTTGACCGTAGGGTTATCATGCCACCTTCAGGAGAGGACTAGGCAGAACATGTAATACATGTGAAAACAACAGAACTGTACAGTTCCGCCCAGGGGGCGGTCCCTCTGGCTATAACCCCTCAGCCTGCTTCCTGCAGCTGAGTTTTTTTCTGCCTAGTGAAGAAGGACCTAGGCTCCCTGCCGGGACCATCGGTCATGGGGATTTTTTTCTGGACTTTTTGAATTTGCGCAAGATTGTGATCCTGTGATCTTCTATCAACAGCCGGCTGGGTGACAGGCCTGGATAAATATATATCCTTGTAGTCTCCCCAGCCCAGCCATCGAGCATGAGCAGGCCCTAGCTTTGCGCTGGGTCTGCCACGACATGCCCCTCAGGCTCCAGGGGCGGCCGGTGAGCTACATGCTCCGGGGCACACACATGACCGGACTACGGATGTCTTTGTCACAGTGTGCCGTGGCCAGCAGCCACCTCGTACTGCTCGGGTGTGGGTCTGTGATGGGATGCCTCCAGCTCGTCCGGACGGTAATTACAACTTTCCCCAGGTCTCGACAGGACAGAGCAGCTGGGCATCCCTGGAAGGTCGATTACGGGGTCCTCCTTCTTCAATTCCTCTCTACCTGTCCCTGTGCCCCCCCCTGCGGGGGAAGCTGCATGACTGGGCTGTAGTGCGGTGTATATACCTGGGCGGGGGGTCCCCCGGGGGGGCTCTGACCCTTAGCGGAGGGCTACGCTGGCTGTCTGTGTCCATGTGCTGTCATCTGCCTCTCTGCTTGTGTCTGTGGGCTCGGCATGTGTCACATTTCTGTTAGTCTCTGCATAGCAAACTGGCAGGCGGACTATTTAAGTCGCCAGATGCTGGACCCAGGAGAGTGGTCATTGCATCCGAAGGTATTCAGGCTTCTTTGCCTGCAGTGGGGCACAGCAGATGTGGATCTCCTGGCCTCTTGGCTCAATCTAAAGGTGCGGAGGTTCGTGTCCAGGACAAGAGATCCTTGGGTGGACGCGTCAGAAGCGTTGGTGGTTCCATGGGAGCAGTACCAGCTGATTTGCGCTTGCACCCCCCTCTAACTGTTGCCTCGTCTGCTTCTCAGAGTGGAGACCGAGGGGATCCCAGTGATACTGATCGCCCCCTTGGTACGCCGACCTGGTATGCCTGGTGGCGGATGCTCCTTGGTGGTTGCAGATGCGAGAAGACCTTCTATCGCAAGGTCCGATACTCCATCCTGCTTTACCGTCGCTGGTTTTAACGGCATGGCTGTTGAAAGCCAGGTACTAAGGAACTGAGTCTGTCTGACTCTGTAATCTCCATTATGCTGAGGACACGAAAATCTTCTTCTCGGAAGATATACCATCGTACATGGAAGGCTTTTATCTCCATGTGTGAGGAGATGGGGTGGCGTCCGTGCACTTATTCCGTTTACAGGATCCTGCTGTTCTTACAGCGTTAAGCACCATCAAGGGACAGATATCCGCCTTGGCTGTCTTTTTTTTCCAATGACCCCTGGCGTCTCACTCGTTGGTAAGCACCTTTGTGTAGGGGGTTCGGCATGTAGTCCCTCCGGTGCGACCACCCTTACCTCCATGGGATCTGAACCTGGTGCTATCGGCGCTTCAGAAACTGCCGTTTGAGAACATCAGGGAAATTACCTTGTTGACTCTTTCTCAGAAAGTGGTCTTTCTAGTAGCTATTACATCTGCCAGGAGGATTTCTGAGTTGGTGGCCTTGTCTTGCAAGTCGCCCTATATGGTTTTCCACAAGGATAAGGTGGTACTATGTCCGCAACCTTCCTTTCTTCCAAAGGTGGTTTCGGCTTTCCATCTCAATGAGGACATTGTGTTACCATCTCTGTGTCCTAAGCCGACACACCCTAAGGAGGTGGCCCTCCATTCCCTGTAGGTGGCCTGAGCCCTAAGGGTATATCTTTCTGCCACGGCTCTCTTCCGGAAGTCAGACTCTCTGTTCGTTTCGGTGGCTAGTCCAAAAAAGGGGCTGGTGGTCTCGTCGACCACAATTTCATGGTGGATCAGACTTACACCATGAAGGGGCAGGTGCCCCCCTTTCCTGTCAAGGCCCATTCCACCAGGGCAATTGGGACCTCCTGGGCTTTCCAACATCAAGCATCCGTCTCCCAGGTGTGTAAGGCGGCGACTTGGTCATCCGTTCACACTTTCACAAAGTTCTACAAAGTTGATGTGAGCGCATCTTCAGATGCTTGCTTTGGCCGCAAAGTTTTACAAAGTTGTAATCGTTGCAATTTGCATTCTTTCTTCTTGTGAGAGAAAGTTACATTTTGGTTGTAAACGCATTTTGATGCATACGTTGGCCGCAAGTTCTGATGTGACTGGTTCAGATGGCAACTCCTCCGTTAAGGAATGCCTCTGGCTGTGGGTAAAGTTATGTTTTGTTGTTTCCACCCCTCATTTTGTCACTGCTTGGGGACGTCCCTACTTTCAAGATTTAATGGAGCTGTGTCCGTCAATGAATGAAAGAGAAAATAGGATTTTTGTACTCACTGTAAAATCCTTTTCTCTGAAGTTCATTGACGGACACAGCACCCACCCCTCCTATTATTTTACGTTATACTGCTTGTTGATGTACTGAGCTGTAGGAAGCAGGCTGGGGGGTTATAGCCAGAGGGATCGCCCCCTGGGCGGAACTGTACAGTTCTGTTGTATTCACATGTATTACATGTTTTGCCTAGTCCTCTGCTGAAGGTGGCGTGATAACCCTATGGTCAAGATTTAATGGAGCTGTTTCCGTCAATTAACTTCAGAGAAAAGGATTTTACAGTGAGTACAAAAATCCTATTTTTTGGCTGCTTTGGCTTTCATCTACCAATCCAAAAGCATACTGCATGAATAATTGGCTTCCACCCTAACTGGCCTTGCTAAGCGTGTATGGAAATTATATTAGAAAAAAGTAGGACTGTAGGTTACTTTTGGGAACGGGGAAGCAGTCTGAATGGTAAAAGTGATATAAATTAGCTGAATAAATAAAATAAATTTTTGCCAAACTGATGGAACTCCATGAAAACATACATTTTTCTTTTTATATAATAATGTTGATAATAATAGAGTAATGTTATACTGTATAGCCATAGTAAATCCAGACACTGTTCAGTGACATTCTTTAGCTCAGTACCATAGAACAGCATGTGTACAGTGCAGGTTGTCCTTTCTATGTTATAGGGGTGACACATAGCATATATTTAGCCCCTTGTGCCTGCCTTTTCTCCACACCAATAATTTGCTGGCAGTGTGGGTGGGCTTCTGTCTTTTTCTCGTATTTTTTTTTTTTTTTGTTTATATGTACAAGTTTTCTTTCTTAAAACCTGTAATCTTGGTGCAATTAGTACATGTAATTAGAGACTCCCTTGGTTCGGTGCATTCGTTGAGATCATGAATTGAGCAGGTCTAGAACTGGCATGTGGCCACAAATTAGGAGCGGAAATACGTGAGCTTTTATAGTGTGTCTTTTTAGATTTGTGGCTCTGGATTTTAGTTTAATTAGGTCTTGGAAGTAATTTACTTCCAAGGATGTAAACTGGAGGGCCAGATTTTTTTTTTTTGTTGGAAATAATCCACTGCCAGATCTTATTTTGGTTAAACCTGCTATTGAATATTGGCAAATATGGCCGCTTGAAGTAATGCTTTGTGGTATTTCTAAAATGTGTGCAAATGTTTTGTAGCATGAAAATGTTTAAAATAGTTTTTTGTTGTATTAAGATGAATTTTGACCTATTGTGTCTATAGCAAGAGAAAAAAAAATCACCAGTAATATGGTTTATTTATGGTACTTTGAAGTCAGTAGGCTTCAAATAACCAACAGTCAGTGTGTGGGCATTTAGCTTTTAAGAACTATATACGGACCACTGGTTGAAAACCTATGATTTCCATCCTAGCATTTATCTTGTGTAGTTGACTACTTTGCTCTCTGGATCTAAGCTTGTGAAAATGCACATTGTGTGTGCCCCATGGTTCCAAGCATCTATCTTTCTCTTTATATTTCCAGATTTTTTTATTTTATGTTTGTCATTGGACAGGAGATCTCAGACCTTTCCTGTAAACATTGCAATGTTGCTAAATTTATTGCAGTGCATTTTATAAAATTACTATTAAAGGGCAGCATAATACTAATGAGTCAGCCTTCTTTATTTTTTTGTCAACATGTTCCCTGCCAGCGCTGGCATATGTAAAACACCTGATTGGCTCCTAGTGCTATGCCTTCCAACAAGATTTTAATATTTAACTTATGGGGATATAATTATTTTCACCCTACTGATTACTTTCATATGTGCATCTAAAAACTCCAAAAAGACGCTATATTCCATTTGGGACTTCTTGAGAAAAGTCTCTTGATGCACCTCCACTTGAAGATTGGGATTCAAGAGCCCACACCTAATATAAGGGCTGCTTCAAACCACAACGAACTGTGCGTTGCAGCACGTTAAGTTAGGCTGTTCACTCAAAATTAATGGGCGGTACCATACCTCAATGCACAACAATTTAGTACATGGATTTTTTTGCAGTGCATCTCTGCCACGCTTTTTGTGGCACGGTGTGTTGACAGCACAGGTGTGTGGTAGAGGTACATTACTGTGCCATTGACAATGAATAGCACTGCAACACACCAACATGTGTACAGTGCATTACTGCAACATGGTGGTGTGAGCCAACCCTAAAATTAAAACTGAGCTGATTAGGGGTTGTTAGGTTTCACTTGTGAAAACAAATGATTTTTTTTACAAAATGTTTAGAAAATGTAGGAATGTTACTTAATGGTTATACTGAAAACCCAGCTGCTTAGTTCTTGCTTTCATTATTTAAGGGCCCATTCCGTCGTATCCAGTCCAGCGCATTGCATTGTGTTAAAGCAGTTGGCACCCCATTAATTTGAATAAGGTGCCAACGAACCATAATGGACCTAGTGCATTAGGGTGTCATTCAGAAATAATGGCCTTGCAACGCCCTGCAGTTCATGAATTGTGATAACTTGCATTTTGAAGCGCTCAATACTGCACACATAGGTCTGAATGGGCCAGTAGGGTTTTATTCTTTGCTAATCAACCAGTTTAATTGTGGACTTGTTTTCATAGAGTTTGTGCTCCCTGATGAGACAGTTGCTTTTCTTCATTTGTTGGTTTGCTGTTTTCGTTTGTAATTATTAATTAAAACTGTTGTAATTTTTGTCTGAATAAATTAGACCAGATCTCGATCTTCTGGTCTGCAGCTTTTCTGCAAATGATAGTCATGTAGTCTACTGGTAAAGTTCCTATTCTGTAATATATATGGTAAAGAGAACCTGTATTGTGGGAGCTATGCTAATACGAGGCAAGCAGAGGGTAGTCAGCAGTACTTCCTGTAGTCTTTTTCCCGGCTTACTGACTTGCTATTCATTGTTTTGCTCAGTGTCTTTAGCGTGGACACGGCTATCAATGTAGAGGCAAGGCTTTGCTTTCTTATGTCAGAGTTGTTGCCCCCCCCGCCCCAATGCCCTGATGACTGGTGATTTAATAACTGGGGTGTTGATGATCAAAAAGCAGCAGTGGTGGTGCTGAAATCACAAATCCACAAAATGAATACAGCAGAAGCAGAGAAATCATTGCAGTGCAGGTACACAGCTACAGCTTTCTCTCCAGTCAGGAGAACAGTATGCTGCACAGTGGTGACATTACCTAGTCTTTCTTCAAATCTTGTGAGACTAGCAGTCACAAGCAGGGTGCCTTAGATGACCCCACATTGCAGATGTTCCTGTAGGCACAGACGCGTCTAGTCATAGGAAGTATACTATTATTTTTAAGGAGGATTTAATAAGACACATTTATACAGTAGATGTTCCCTATAAAACCGCAAATCTTCACTTTTCAAGATCAGGTCCACTTTAAGAGATGCATCTCTTCAGGATGTACATCTTTCTCATCAGGAAAGGTAATATGTTCTACAGCTGACAAAAGCACTATTTTCGTGTCCATTAGATGAAGTTTAGAATTTACCATAGCAATGCACATCCTTTCTTCATGCTCCATTACAATAATAGAATGAACTCTTTGGCATTGTCTGGAAGCACTTCATTCATTAACTGAGGAAAAACTTGGAATTCACACTGTATGGTTAGTACAAACAAAGCATAATGAAAGACATGTCGGATAATCTACAATGAAAATTGGCAGAGAGCAGCGCTATAGATGAATCAAGTGAACAGTAATATGTGACATTGTTTAGCAGTTGTTTAGTTCCTGTATATATATGATTTAAACAGTGCCTACGCAGTATTTTTTTCTACACCTCTAAATATTTCCACTCTGTTTTCATATACCTAATTTTTATACACCTGTGATTATTCACCTTGCACCGGCCAATATTCAGTAGTACAAATTCAGTCCTTGCTTCCAGAAAAAGACTAATCAAAGATTCTAGTCATCATTTCACAGTGGTTTCCACAGTGCGGTAAAGGAACTTTGCTGCTTCGACATTGGCTTTCTCAACTGCTTGTCTATTGCTTTATATGCTTGCCATATGAACTTCTATCACACAGGTTAATTTTTAGGGCCCTAAAAGACCAGAAGCACCTCATGAGCACACCGATTTAAGATTTAGGATGTTGAAGGGCTGGTGAGATACCATGATGGCCATGACGAAGCAAGACTAATTTAATCCTTTTTAACTGAACAGAAATAAATTGGTACAAAACTAATGTCACATCACGATGACAGATTGAAAATGGATGGATTGATAAATAATTGACTTTTCTGTGCGCAATGGAAAAATATAAACAGTTTATCAAAAAAGAATACAATATCCTTCGAGCAGCGTTAACCAGACTGCCGTTACCAGTAAGAAACAGGTATCGGGTGGTAAAAACACAGTAATATTTGTAACCAGGAAGATGACCAGAGCAACATTGAAGGTTACAAAGAAAATGGTTACCGTTGTAGTAAGAACATTAAGGCAGACACTAAAGTAAGCTAAACATTCTGTAGAGTTAACATCATGGAAAGTCTGCAAAGGAAACGTTGCAAACTACGGGGCCGAGGTTATGAATCTGAGTAAGGGCAGATGGTGTAGAGCAGGGGTCTCAAAGTACCGGCCCGCGGGCCATTTGCGGCCCGCGGACCGGTTAAAAATGGCCCGCAGGCAGGGCTGATCCAGTACTAGAGGTCGACCGATATTTGGCCATTAGGCCGATTAGTGCCATTTGGCACTGGCCGCCGTTCCTCCTCCCTTCTCCACACTCAGTGAAACTGACATGTAACAGGAGGAGAGAGACAGAGGGATCTGTCAGATTTGAGGTTGATGTCGGGGGTGGGCGGGACCCAGCCGGGGTGGGCGGGACCCGGCCAATTTCAAACACCAGCCAATGGGATCTGGGCGGGCCGCTACGTATATGTGGCCCGCCCCTTTTCTTAAGCAGCCCAATCATTGGCTGGTGTTTGACAGCTGCTGATCCCGCCCACCCCGGCCGGGTCCCGCCCACCCCGACATCAACCTCAATTCTGACAGATCCCTCTGTTTCTCTCCTCTATGCTACGTGTCAGCTTCACACAAAGCATCAAGCGCTGAGTGTGGACAGCTCCTTGTCAGTTTCACACACAGTTACACTCCGGTCAGTGTGAAACCTGCCAGTGCCAGCTGCCAGTGCCACTGCCAATCAGTGCCAACCAGTCTGCCAGTACCACCTGCCACCTCCAACCAGTACCACCTGCCACTGCCAACCAGTGCCTGCTAGTGCCACCGCCAACCAGTGCCCCTGACAATCGATGCCACCTGCCAGTGCCAACCAGTGCCACCTTCCGCCACCTGCCAGTGCCACGCCAATCAGTGCCACCTGCCAGTGCCAACCAGTGCCACCCGCTGCCACCTGTCAGTGCCACCTGCCAGTGCCACGCCAATCGGTGTCACCTGCCAGTGCCAATAGTGCCACCTGCCAGTTCCAAACCAGTGCCACCTGCCAGTTCCAAACCAGTGCCATTTGCCAATGCCTGCCAGTGCCACCTTCGAGTGCCAACCAGTGCCAGTGCCATTGCCAATCAGTGCCATCTGTCAGTGCCAATCAGTGCCACCTGCCAATCAGTGCCACATGCCACAGGCCAGTGCCACCTGCCAGTGACAGACAGTGCCACCTGCCAGTGCCACCTGCCTAAGCCAACCAGTGCCACCTGCCACAGCCAACCAGTGCCATCTGTACTGAGGATATCAAGTGTGTGGTAGAGTGACAGGAGCAAGCAGGGAGGAGTGGAGTGGGTGAGGTTTTTTTTTTTTTTTAAATCGGCCTAAAATATCGGCCACAAAAATCGGCATCATATATCGGCCATCGGCCGCCCCGATTTCTAAATATAGGCATCTGCCAGATAAAAACTCATATTGGTCCACCTCTATCCAGGACGTCTTTTTGAACTGCACCCAGGCACCGCAGAGGGGGAGGTGCCAGAGCCCCAAACCAGGGTCCTGCTGCCACCTCAGGGCGGGAGATTGTGTTCTCTGGGTCCCCTGTCACTAGGCCTGTATGGAAGCTAGGAGGAGAGGACTCGGGAGGCAGATGATCCTGACTGCCAGGAGAGGTGAGTGAGCATCACACTGAGGCAAAGTCCTTAGTAGGGTGACTGGGGTAGAAATTTGTGCAGTGTGGGGGGTATTTTATGCAGTGTGGAGGGTGATTGTGCAGTGTGGGGGGTAATTGTGTAGTGTGGGGGTAATTATGGAGTGTGGGGCTATTTGTGCAGTGTGTGGCTATTTGTGCAGTGTGGGAGGGGTAATGCTGGGGGTTAATAATGCGTTTGCTGACACCAGTGCTGGGTATAGTATAGTATATTATTGCTGGTATAGTTTATTGCTTTTGAAGTTTTAAAAGTTTGCATGCGGCCCCCCATGGGATATGAAAACTTGTCATGTGGCCCTCAGGCAATTTGAGTTTGAGACCCCTGGTGTAGAGCATCAGCAATGAAAGACCAGAGAGGGGGAAGAGAACAAGGGGGTCAAGAAAGCAAAAAAGGGCAGGCCGGGGGGGGGGGGATAAGGTAGGGGACCAGAGAAAGGGGAGGCAGAAGACAAAGGATGAGGGGAGAACAGTAGGGGAAGGGCCTGAGAGCAGTAAGGCTGGCCAGGTACCCTCTTCCAGGAATGAATTGCAGCCTGGCTACACCAAAACTGATACGTGGACCTTTGTTTGGACTTTCAACCCAGAACGTCTCTACATTACTTTTTATTCTAGGGTTTCTACAAGTACAACATTTTATAAACCTATTATTATATATGTACCTACAGATGAGTATTTGGGATATAGCCTGAAGACTAGAACTTTAAGGGGCCAACACTTTCCTATTAAAATCACTGGTAAATAGATGACCTTTATAAGAGAGAAAATGTGGATGCCAGAAGTTTGGAACCTTCATTGAATTTGGAGAGAGGTTTCTTATTTAGTCATGGTTTTGGACATTCTTGGACAAGGAATCTATTTTTGGGCATAGCGTTATCTGTGTCAGTGGTCATTGCATTGAGTAGTGCTTGGGGTTGTAATAGGTTTAACTTGGCAATGGAACACAGTATATGTTGATATTTGGAAAATTCTGTGCAATAAATCTTCAGTTGTGTACTAACGATGAATATCCTAAAATACAAATGAAGTGTTTAATCACTGATCACTTGACTTCAGAGTCAAGAAAATGGGTAATCATTTGATCACAGTACAACTGAAATGTAAAAGGGAAGAATGCCTCTTGGCACAGTCTAAGGACTTCTTAGCATTACGTAAATGGGAGTTGAAAAGATGCCTGGAATAAAATTGAAAATAAAGTAATTTTAAAGATCTTCAGGTTGCATTTATGATCTGCCCTAACAGACTGCTTAGCTCTTTTACAAGACTAATGTGGATGGTCTAAGAACATGTGTGTAAAGTGATTATATATGTCTTGGTATTCAGGATCACCATGGGAAATAACACTTGGAAACGTAGATTTTTCATGCTGTACTAGCTCCTGTCTAGCCAAAAATATGAAGTTCAAAAGAGATTAATTACAACCTGAGCAACTGAGAAGAGCTGGAAAGTAATGCACATGTTCGGAACTACACTGGCATGTTCCAGTAAGGAAATTAAACAATGAACAGCTTGCCGATGAGGTATAAGGGGGAATTAATTAACTTATAACACCTTTTTATATTTCACATATATATGAGAGCCGTTTTGTCACTCACTCTTGCAGCTGTGTGAAATGGATGGACCTCAGACTTACTTTAAAGCAACCAGTCGGTTTAATTCCTGTACTGAAAAATAGCAGGTGGAGGTTGAAAAATTCAGTATGACTGGCCGAGTCAGAACATTCTGTCAGTTTATCTCAGTAAGGCTCACTATATGCATTACAATCTGACCATACAATCTATGTACAGCCAACTTTAGATCTACCAAAACTACGTCATATGAGACCTGCCTAAGCTGTCCAGTCAATTGGTATCCAATATTGCATACTTGTTGGTTGATGCATAGAAGATTGTTGAGTTTAAGACCCACTGTGATTTAGCACAATAAGTGTCAGAATTAGTTTTCATGCTTTTTAAAGTTTTAAATCGCACAGCAGAACAGAATAAATGGTTTGAATGCAATATTATACAGCATACAAAAAAATAAAGGAAACCTAATAATGTAGTGCAAGTAAATCATACAATGCAATAAATGTGTGCAATCAATCACAAACACAGTGATAAATACATCAATTGTGCATAATCAATCTATTTAAACAAGATAAAAACAATTATAAATCCATGCACCAGGGTAACAATGCCCAACACACAGGAATCTCTTGATTCCTGCAATCTTCATATCGCTCAGGAAAAGGTCTCATTGAGGAACATACAAAAGGAGAAAAGACCTGATGGGACCTGACCGGACTCTGATTTAAAGCGGTAGTAAAGGCATTAAAAACAAAAACAAGCCCTGCAAGGTAAAGGCATAATGTGCTAGTCTGCACTGCAGACTAGCACATTATGAAAGACTTGACTTAGAACGAAGCCCTCCAGTAGCACCCTGTCACCGCTGCAGACACTTCCATCTTCACTCGGTCTTCCTTCCTGGTTTGGGGACTCCGGCCGTCTGACTGGATGAGCCGCGATGACACGCACGGGAGTCTCTGCAGTGGCACACAGCTCACAGTGACGTCACCTGCTGCTGCTCAACCAGTGCAGGTTAAGGAGATTATAAAAAAAGCTGGATTCTCTGATGTGGGGGGGGGGGGGGACGACGACTCTGACCACAGACCACCTTCCATGGAGTAAATACACCAAAGTGGGGGTTCACTGATATAAGGCTTGATTGATATCGAGCCCCCCCTTACCTTTTGTGTATTCACTTACCCTCTTACATAAGCGATCAGACCCCCCCCCCCCACAGACTGTGACCTCTTGCCTGGAGCTGTTGTCAGTCACACTGACCTCTGTAATTGCTTGCCGGGTACAGGGCACTGAGGGTAAGCTTTGCCTTTGATCCTCTTCCAACTCTGAGTCCCAAAGCAGTGCTCCTTGCATTCAAACTTGCATTTCAGAAAAGGTGCCAAACACCATGACGTCACTATGCCTATCCCAGCCCGCCTTGAGCACACCCTGAACCTAAACACCACTTTGCTGCTTTTGGAACTGCACATGTACATTTGTAAGCTGATCTGTGGCCATATTTTTTTTATGGGCAGTGGATACCATTCCCAGACATTTAGCCTGATTTCACACTGGTGCGTGCAGAACACCACATGTGATTCGCACAGGAACCGCAATGCGTTCTTGTGTACATCACATGCAATGTCTGTGCGGTGCGATATGAGCCATACATTTTGTATGGCTTAAATCATATCACATCCGCACCAAAATGTTGCAGGACCCTTTTTTGTCAGAGTGGGGGTACACTGAGTGACATGACTGAGCAGAGCAGTGTCATACCTCAGGTATAGCCGTCCCAGGCGTTGCTCTCCTCCTCCTTCTCGCTCACGCAGGTCTTTGTGACAGGGAGGCGGCTCACTGTCCCCACAATGTAACAGCACAGAGCCACACTTGCCTGTCCTGGGCTCCACTCACTCCTCCACTCCTCCACTCCTTTATAGGAAACAGCACAACTTCTCCCCAGCTAATAAGAGCGGAGGAGGGGTGTGGTCTGGGGAGAAGGCAAACTAGAAGCTCCAGACTGGATTGCAGAGCTCGGCTGGGGCCCTGGGAGACGCAAGGCGGATCGGACCTGGATTCTGTTCCCAGGATTTTGTGATGGTAAAATGCAGCATGTAAGATGACAACTCATAGTAGAAAGCTGCGGGCCCCCTGGAGCTGAATGTGGGGTCACTATGGCGACTTCTGTACCCCTTCACGCTACGCCCGTGAGTGGAATAACGTCCTTACATGATGTCTCCAGTTTACAAGCTGACATCAATGCATTGTTTAATTGGGCAACTATGTGGCAAATGAGGCTTAATGTTGATAAATGTAAAGTTATGCACTTGGGGGCTAAGAATATGCATACATCATACATACATACATACTACGGGAGGAGAGTACGACTGGGGGAATCAATGGATCAATGGTGGAGAAGGATCTGGGTGTTTTGGTAGATCATAAGCTTAGCAATGGCAAATTTTTATTTTTTTTTATTTTTATTTTTTACTGACCTAAAATACAGCCTAATAATTGTAATGTTCCTATGCACACAGGCACATAAACAAGCGCTGTGCATTCTTCATTTAAAAAAAAAAATAGAAAAATCAGCTTTTTTGGTCAGTATATTACGCCTCGTTCGTGAATGCACACAAAGGCCCATCTACATATTGTGCAAAACGAGAATGCGAAAATATGTATTTGGGTGTAAATACACGCTAATACATAAAAAAAAAAAAAAAAAAAAAAAAAAAAAGTCTGAAAAAGTAGATGCTCAAATAAGAGCATCATGTGCAACAGGCCTTACAAATCATTAGTAAGACCTCATCTGGAATATGCAGTTCAGTTTTGGGCACCAGTTCTCAAAAAGAATATCGGGGAGCTGGAGACAGTGCAGAGAAGAGCAACCAAACTGATAAAAGGCATGGAGGAACTCATAGGGGGTCTATATAGTTAACTTGGTGTTGAGTTATTCACTTAAAGGGCATCACAGAGAAAAAGGGGGTACTCTTTTACGTCTGGAGGAAAAGAGAATCTCCAAATATGGAACAGTTTCTTCACCGTAAGAGCTGTGAAAATGTGGCATAGACTCCCTCAAGAGCTGGTTCTGTCCAGCTCAGTAGATTGCTCTAACAAAGGCTTGGATTATTATCTAAATGTACATAATATAACTGGATACTAATATTATTATAGGTAAAGTTGATCCAGGGAATATCAGATTGCCTCTTGGGGTATCAGGAGGAACTTGCTGAAGCAAATTAGATCATACTTTGCTATGGGTTTTTTTGCCTTCCTCTGGATCAACTGTGGGTATAGAATTGTGTATATGGCATTTGTATGATTTTTTTTTTTTTTTTTGGTTGAACTAGATGGACTTGTTTTTCAACCTGACTAACTATGTAACAAGAAAATACCTTCTATTGCTTTCAGCCTCCTCAAATTCTCCAAATTCCTTTCACTTGCAGCTGTGATCTGACTTCCTGTTAGGGGATGACTACGTTTTGTTCTCAATTGTCCTGCTGTATGTGGGAATATAGCCACCCTCTCTTGCACACTCTGGAGATGAACTAGGGACTATGGGATTTGTAGCAGGGATAGGGCAGTGCACATGATCACATCTACTGTGCACTGCTCGTTTCAGACAAACGACAGGGGAGCCTTGGCGTAATTTTCTTCCACGCAGCCGGTCCCTGGTGCCAAAGGTTGGGGACCACTGTTTTATGGGATTGATAATTCAGCAATAGGTGAGGGGCTGAGGTTTTGCCTACCCCTGCATAGACAAAAAATGTCAACTTGTCAGATCACCAGCCTGTGTACTACCAGCCAAACCATTCACAGGGAGATGCACGTAACACTAAAAATATGTGTATTTGGCATTTATGTATTTTGAGCTTTGGCTTTAGAATCGGCATATCTCTTGGTGGAATTTTTAATTTATCTGCATGCTTGAGCATTGAAGGAACTACAGCCAAAAGTGTGTTCGTTTTGTAAAGGATTGAAAAGCTAAAGTTAGGTATTTTTTGCTGTGTCCAGGCTCCTGTGTGGAGATTTTTTGTCATGACAGGAAGTAAGGGATGACCTCCCCAATAGTGGCGAAGCAATACTTGACAGAGGTTGGAACCACTTTTCCTTGCTGTCTTTATCCCTAATTGAGATATTTACTCATATTTCTTGGGGTTGATTGTTATTAAAGGCAATCAACTGCACTTCCCAAGAGCTTAACGAAATAGGTGAAGGTCTGTTGGCTTCCATTAACTAATCATGTGCAAACAAAATTTATGCTTTTTAAATGTTCCTTGCATGTGGTAGAAATTCTTTGCAAAGTGAGGTTTTATCACATTCACTAAGCTCTGGGGAAAACCCCCTTGCTAAGTGCCACTTACTTTGCAAGGTGATCAGCCTATTTACCCCATTGTTTCATGATATGACCAGAAGAGAGGAAACCTCCCAAAGAAGACACGGGCAACAAAACCTGTCAGAGGTTCTGAACCTCCTATATAAAATTTCTCTTTGCTTTAGGTGTGGTAAAGTGCCCCATGCCCAGTGTACATATCTTGAGTATGGCCCATAGAAAGCTGTAAAAGGCATTTGTTAAACAGTGAAGAAAGCAAAGAGTATGTTGTCTAAAGCTAATATTTGGATGCCAGCTTCCATTTTCCTGAGACATATTACAAAATAAACAAAAGAAATTTATCCACGCTGTGTGAATACATTGGAATAAAGATTTGTATTACTATTGCACAGATAATAAGGCCCCTTTCACACAGATGGATAGAATTGTGCTTTTAACTGTGGATTTTTTCGTTTTATACCGCAAGTAAAAGCACACAATGCTTTCCTATGGCCCCATTCACACACAGCGTTTAGCTGCGATTTAGTTACATGCGGTTTGGTGCGGATAGAAAAAATAGAATTGACTGCGTCCAGGAGCGATTTAGCGTAGCTATCTGCACATAACTGCACATATACTGCAGGTAATCGCAGTGTACTATTTCTCCTGCGAATAGCAGCGGCAACAAGGAAAGAAAAGCAACAGGAAGCACATCAGAAATGGCAAGAATGTTCCAAATGCAGCTAAACGCAGCCGCATGTAAACACAGGTAATTTCACTGTACAAATGCAGCTGATCGCAGTGCCTGGAGTCTTGATTTTCACAGAACATATTATATCCTTTTAACTGCGGCAGAACAGCCGTCTTTGTGAAAGGCGCCTAAGTGTTCAACTTCTATTTCATATTCTAAAACTCTTTACACTTCCCACAATGCATAATGGCCTCAAGGTTTATGGAAACAGCTGCTGAGTGTAGATCATCATGGCTTCCTCATCCTTGTTTGCTTTTTCTCAGCTTCCTGTTGACAAGTCAGGAGTAGCATCAGCTCTGCTACCTGTGGAAATCCCAAGGCAGGTATAGAGTAAATAATTAAAAGGTTTGTCTCATCACAGACACAACATTCTATGTTCTTGCAGCTAGTGAAAACCGACCCTAGAATAAACTTGCTCATCGCTAGGTCTGACCAAATGTGTCTGCTCATCTGCTTGGGAACAGTTATCCTGGTGCTTAGCATGTGTGTTGTGTGTGCTCCTGCTATGTCCTGCTGTTCACCTTTACTCAGGGATTTATTAGGTAAGATAAAATAAATGTAATTATTTTGCAGTATTACTCGTGGCTTCCACAGTTTTATTATAAGTGTTCTTGTCACCTCTAAGCCACTAGAGGAGTTCTATTTTTTTTTTCCCCTCATTTTGCTGTTGTCTTTGTTTATTTTGCCCACCTTCTTTACTTCTGAACTTTTCCAGTGAGCCCCCTCCACCAAAACCTGGTGATACCCAGGCCTCATGCGTTGTAGATATTGCCTTCTAAGTTAACCACTTGAAGACTAGGTATTAGTGAGTAGACCCCTCACATTTTTTGTAAATATTCTATTCTATTTTTTCATGTGACAGCACTGAAGAAATGGCAACTTGCTACATTGTAAAGTAGCGAGTATACAGCTTGCATAACAGTGTAAATTTGCTGTCCCCTCAAAATAACTAAAAACACAGCCATTAATGTCTATACCGCTAGCAACAAAAGTGAGTACACCTCTAATTGAAAATGTCCAAATTGGGCCCAATGAGCCATTTTCCCTCCCCAGTGTCATGTGTCTTATTAGTGTTACAAGGTCTCAGGAGTGAATGGGGAGCAGGTGTGTTAAATTTGGTGTTACCGCTCTCTCTCTTACTGGTCACTGGAAGTTCAACATGCCACCTCGTGGTAAAGAACTCTGAGGATATGAAAAAAAGAATTGCTGCTCTACATAAAGATGGCCTAGGCTATAAGAAGGTTCCCAAGACCCTGAAACTAAGTTTCAGCATGGTGGCCAAGGCCTTACAGCTGTTGACAGGACAGGTTCCACTCAGAACAGGCCTCACCATGATCGACCAAAGAAATTGAGTGCACGTGCTCAGTGTCATATCCAGAAGTTATCTTTGGGAAATAGTCGTATGAGTGCTGCCAGCATTGCTGCAGAGGTTGAAGGGGTGGGGGTGGGGGGGTCAGCCTGTCAGTGCTCAGACGCACACTGCATCAAATTGGTCTGCATGGCTGTTGTGCCAGAAGGAAGCCTCTTCTAAAGATGATGCACAAGTAAGCCCGCAGCTTGCTGAAGACAAGCAGACTAAGGAAGTGGATTACTGGAACCATGTCCTTGGTCTGATGAGAACAAGATAAACGTATTTGGTTCCGATGGTGTCAAGTGTGTGTGGCGGCAACCAGGTGAGAAGTATAAAGACAAGTGTGTCTTGCCTACAGTCAAGCATTGTGGTGGGAGTGTCATGGTCTGGGGCTGCATGAATGCTGCCAGCACTGGGGAGCTACAGTTCATTGAGGGAACCATGAATGCCAACATGTACTGAAGCAGAGCATGATCCCCTACCTTCGGAGACTGGGCCGCAGGGCAGTATTCCAACATAACGACCCCAAACACACCTCCAAGACGACCACTGCCTTGCTAAAGAAACTGAGGGTAAAGGTGATGGACTGGCCAAGCATGTCTCCAGGCCTAAACCCTATTGAGCATCTGTGGGGCATCCTCAAACGAAAGGTGAAAGAGCGCAAGGTCTCTAACATCCACCAGCTTCGTGATGTCGTCATGGAAGCGTGGAAGAGGACTCTAGTGGCAACCTGTGAAGCTCTGGTGAACTCCATGCCCAAGAGGGTTAAGGCAGTGCTGGAAAATAATGGTGGCCACACAAAATATTGGCACTTTGGACATTTTCACTTAGAGGTGTACTCACTTTTGTTGCCAGCGGTTTAGACATTAATGGCTGTGTGTTGTTATTTTGAAGGGACAGCAAATTTACACTGTTATACAAGCTGTACACTCACTACTTTACATTATAGCAGTGTAATTTCTTACATATTTCTTATATATATATATATATATATATATATATATATATATATATATATATATATATATATATATATATATATATATATATATAGTAAGATTGGGGTATCAGACTCAAACGGTAGGTGCATTGTCAGTGAGTACTCCAGTACACAACTGTATTTTTAAGGGCTTGGTAGCCCACTTTTATTTAAAAGCACGGAAAAGTTCACAAAGACATCAGTAGCCCACTCAGGGGGTTCCACCATTACTGTATCTTGCACACTCAATACTTTAGCCTCTTGGGGTACATTCTTGCCATATGGCTGATTCAGGCCTTTAGCCTAGGCCTTAAGTCTGCTCCTCAGACCCAAAAGTTTCCTAGAGTGAAGCTCTCTCCTAGCTTACTCCTGCTGCTTACTACTTGCTGCTCTGTCACCAAGTACGTCTGCCTCCTGCAGACATGCATACCCAGGCTGCCTCCTGCAGCCTCTGACTCCTCTCAGAGGAATGGGAGTCCACCTGACTCCCATGCACAGACTTCCTGTCTGTTGGGTGGAACCCTGAGCCATAGCCAGGTCACAATTAAATAGCCCAGCACACAGCTGTGCAATCAGCGTGCCTTTCTCTCCAAAATCTGGCGTAAACCAGCAATCTTCCAGGTAGCACAGGGTCCTACTGCCACAATATATATAGATAGACTATCTATCTATCTATCTATCTATCTATCTATCTATCTATCTATCTATCTATCTATCTATCTATCTATCTATCTCTCAAATATAATATAATTACTGTGTGTGTATATATAGAAGCCCTAAAGAATAAAATGGTGGGTTTTGAATTTTTTTTTTATGTCACACGGTATTTGCACATCGGTTTTTTAAATGCAATTTTTGGGGGGAAAATACCCTTTTTTAAACGTTATTGCAAAAATACACAATACATAACTAAATTTTTTTTGTAAAATATAAGTTGCCACGTCGAGTTAATAGATACCAAACATGTCACGCTTAAAATTGCGCACAATGTTGACAAACTACGTAAATTTACTAATCCATAGGCAATGCTTTAAAAAGCCTTTACAGGTTACCACTTTAGATGTACAGAGGAGGTCTAGTGCTGGAATTACTGCCCATGATTCAATGTTCGTGGCGATACCTCACATCTGTGGGACGATCGTGGTTCGCATACATACATGCGTGCATGACTGATGCACGCGTTCGCCTTTGCGCGCTAGCATGGGGGGAGGGGAGCATTTTGCTTGTTTTATTTTTACACTGTTGCTTTAATTTTACTTTATTTTTTATCACTGTTATTGCTGTCACAAGGAATGTGTAAACATTCCCCAAATCCTTCCTTTGCACTTGAAAGCATTCAAAACGCCAAGAACTGCATTATTGAATACTTTCAATTTTAATAACAATGGCATCGTTAGGATGCCGGTAAACCAGAAGTGATGTTATGTCATTGCTTCCAGGTCACCATAGTGAAAACGCGATCAAAGCCAATTCTGGCTTTCTTCGGGTCTCCGACTAGCCAGTGGGATGGGAGAGCCCGAGCAAGCCACACGCAGGAAGGGGGGTCCCCGTCCCCTGTAATAATCTAGCGGCCAGTTGGTTATCATTACAAGAGAACCGACCGTCTGCTCTAAAGAAAAAAACGGTACCCGGCATCACACGGCATCACACGGCTACAACCACTTGAAGTCAAATGACATACCAGGTATGTGATTTTGAGGCAAGTTAAAATTGACACTCAAATTATTTAACTTAAAGCAGAACTTTGCTTTGTAAATTAAAAATGACTATTTTTAATCCTTATGCTCTTAGCATTAGTAAATAGATGAGAAAGTATATCCTAGTTACTTGCTGGTTTCCAGGCCTAGGCAAATGATGTCATACATCGCAGGATTCTTCAGGAGGGAAGGAGGCTTTTCTCAGCTAAGCACACCCTCCTGCCTACGTGCCTGACCTAAGGGCAGATGGATTCCAGGAAATAAATGCTACATGATTCATCTGCCCTTACTCAAGATGGCCACGGGCAGAAAGGTTAGGGGGTGTTTTTTAAAGATGATGTCAAAATAAAGCTTGCAGACATGGATGGCTGAGTTTGATTGGAATATTGAAAATTAATTAACTAGCATTTTTGGTTTGTGATGCTCAGGATGCTCTTGAATTCCACTTTTTAAAGTGGAACTTCACCCTTCTTGACGTGTTTCCTTCTCTCCATCCTGCCAACCCAGCTATTTGTGTCATAACTTTCTAGCAATTCCTAAAGAGTTTATAACAGCTTTTATGAATAGGCATGGTTAGATGGGATGCAAGAGGAAATACATGGTTTAAATTAAAGTGAATTTTCTCTTCAAAAATTTTAAAAGTGGTCCCTGCAAAGGAAGACTATTAAACTGCCTCACTGCTTTTGCTTTAGATCTTTTCCCTTTTAAAGAGGTATGCTTTCCAAAGAATATTCTGCATCTGACCATTGGCTGTCTGGGTCCCTACTTCACACTTTATTTCACTTATGTTTTCTGTAATGTGGTTCCCTTGAAAAAGAAAGTGTAGGCATGTTCTAGTGCCTTGACAGTCCATTGAAATACATTATCACACATTAACATAATGCACCAGACCAGACAGGAGAAGAGGTCCCTAGCAGTCTTTTTTTTTTTTTTTTTTTTTTTTTTTGTGTTGGAACACTTTTTGAACCTGTACTTTGAAGGGAGACTTTCCTAAATGGAAAGTATGTCCTGTGGAAAGAGATTTCCTTAAAGAGAGAACTTGCCCTAAAAGAAGACCTCTCCAAAGAGAACCTGTGTTGTAAAGGAAGACTTTTCTAAACAGTCTTTCCTCTGGATAAAGACTTCCCTATAGAGAGAATTGCCCCATAAAGGGAAACTTCCTTAATAGAGAAGCTGCTCTGAGAAGGGAGATTTCCTTAAAGAGCATGTCCTGTAAGAGGAAACTTCTCTAAAGAGAACCTGTACTGTAAAGGAAGACTCTTCTAAACAGTCTTCCCTGTGAATGGAGACTTCCCTAAAAAGAGAACCTGCCCCATAAAGGAAGACTTCATTAAATAGAGCAGCTGCCCTGTGAAGGGAGACTTCTGTAAAGAGAGAGTATTCCCTGTCTTGGAAGACTTATTTTGTTACTTAAAGGCAGGGGTCTCCAAACTTTTTAAACAAAGGGCCAGTTTACTGTCCTTCAGACTTTAGGGTGCCGGACTGTGGCCAGTGGGAGAAGAAATTGTTCTGGCGTCTGTGGGAGTAAACTGTGCCCCATCTTTGATATTAGGGGCAGGAATAGTGCCCCTTTTTTGGTGTCAGTTGTAGGAATTATGCCCCATTATTGGTGTCATGGGTGGAATAGTGTCTCGTATCAGTGGAAGACCCAGTGCTCCAAGGGCTGGATAAAGGCCAGGCCACAATTTGGAGACAACTGCTTTAGGGCAAAGAACATGCAGCCATTGCACAAAAACGTAATTTGACCATTGATAACCAAGAAGCTATCTGTGTTTTGCCTGATGCTACACCTCTATACCAACGGTATACTAATTTTATTTAAACATCAGTTGAGATAATCGGACATCTGTATGTGTCAACATAAATATTGCATAAGTTACTGTAGTTTGTGAAAGCCTGTATAATTTATTGGCTGTGATGGAAATTTTGTTCACAGGGGAATAGGATGGACCTGAGACTTCAGTGTTTGAACAGAATACTGGTTTGCTGATGGTGTATCCTTGTAAAAAAAACGTGCATTGGGAACCATCAAATGTCACATCTGGCTGAAAGTAGACACATTGGAATATAGTTAAAAACGTGTGCGTTGCTTCTGGAAGAATAATAAAAACTTAGTGGGTGGAAGTTTCATGAAGTGTGATATAAAAAACTATATTTGAATTGTATGATCACATTTCAGATCTGATCATAACGATTCTTGTATAAAGAGATTGTTTTGCACTTACTCAGTCTTTGACATATGCCTTTCATGAGCATCTGTATTGAGTTTGTATGTTGTAAACTAGGAAAGACATCAAAAGCATCAAAGTTGTGTTGTAGAATCAAATGGTGACGGTAGATTGCATAAAATGTATGTGAGACCCTATGAAAGTCAATATCAAGAATTAGAATAGCAGCAAGATTAAAGCCGGGTACACACTAACAGCTTTTTTTTCGTTCAACCCCGCGGGTTGAACGAAAAAAGACTGTCGGCTCCGGACGGAGCGGCTGTACTAACCATGTTGGGTCAATTACAATATGACCTGTGTCGCAATTGTATACACTGTATTATTATTTTTTTATTTGCTATTGTTTTTTTCTCCCACAAAAGAGTTACCCTCTTAATATACAGTGAAAAGTATTTTGATATGTCAGCTTTATCAGTGCAAAAAAGCTGCCCAGCTCAGTTTACCTCTGTGAACTTCAAAATGCCTTCCCCTATGTTGTGGAGGTGGCTTTCTGTAGTCCTAACACACCACTGTCCTAAAGCACATATATCATGCTTCAGAAGATTGTTTCCTGGACTGTGCAAGAGGAGGAGAGCAGTTCTGTAGGAGGCGAAGAGATCTTCAGGTGTAAAAATGTGTGTATCGTGCATTTTTACATGCTCTTCTATTGAAGTCTATGGGACCAAAAATGCCTGAATAAAAAAAAATCTTCTTCTGGGACCGGTGTGTCTCCCAGAAGGCAGTGGGGGTGGGTGGGGGGGAGGGGCTAGACATTGTGTAGTTCGCCGCACAGATTGCGGCAATCTTTCCCGGAAGTGCCAAATGTAGAGGGGGGGATCCGATCCGCGGAAGTTCCATTTCCGGGTGGAACTCCACTTTAAAGGAGGTGTATGGAGTTATAAAAATAAAACAAACATACATTACTCAACTCATTTCAATGTTGCAGCTGTCCCATGTCGGCTCTAAGACCGAGAACTGAGTGACCACATGATGGTTGATCGCTCAATTCTCGGTTTTCTCAGAGTGAAGAGCAGTGACTCTCAGTCACTGCTCTCGGCTCTGCTGTTCTGGCGGTCACTGAAGCACCAGGCTGGAGAGAGGGCAGGCGCAGTGGAAAAGGCATATTCTCTGAATGTTTTCTGCACTGCATTAAAAAAAAAAAAAAACTGTCTTTACAATCCTCTGCAGATGCAAATACATTGCAGTGCATTTGCAGGAACCAGATCGCATTATATTGCAGTGCCTGCACTACTTTTTGTGCGATCCGGTGTGATTTCAGCCCATTCAAATTAATGTGTTGAATGCATTTCTGTACGATTATGGTGTGAACCGGCCCTTAATCCTCATATCTAGGATGCAGCCTCCCATATTGAACTTCTTAGGGTCATTAATGTGCCACAGTATTTGTAGTGAAAATTGCAATGGGTAAATAGCTGAGCCCTGTGTTGTCAAGGTTTTTTGTATAAAATTCACACATTCTTGTTGCTCGTTAGATTTGCAATTTGTAAGATACTTTTTGTTAAACGTTTTTCATTTCTCAAGGTTTCACATAGTGCCTCAAAATATCCCAAGCAAATGGTGGAAAAATACCAAATGCAGATGATTAGCCCGGACTGAATTGGTCTATTTATTACAGTAGAGACTGATACATTTTTGAAGTCGCATTCTTTTGCCAGGATACAAGACCTGTCCCTCTGCCAATGCATGGCTTACTGCTGCCCCTACATAGAGCGCTCTTTTGAAAGAAATCTGGAAAGAGTGATGTCATAGTTGGACAGATAAGTTTAATCAGAACTGAATACATTCTAAAGCAAGCACAGCCATATAAGACTAATAAATTTAACGTTTCAAATCACTATTTTTGCTGAAGTTTAAAGTGGAATTCTAACCAAAGGCTAAATACAGTTGAAATACCTCTATGTAAATGTGGTTTTCCTGGCAAAAACTTGATATATATATATATATATATATATATATATATATATCATATCATATGTATGTGTGTGTGTGCATATATATATATATATATATATATATTATTGTGAACTTGGGATAGGTAGCGGATGTAATTCTCCCTGCGGTGAGCAGCTTTTAGGCACCAGCCAATGCACTGATATCTTGACAAACTGTGGTGCATTTATTTGTGCTATTTACAGGTTATATACAGGTGCTGTACTGTGCTACATAGTGTCAGTCTAAGCTATCCAGCTGCCTCATGCTTGTCGGCTTCAAAATTTATAGCTGTTAACGGTATCCCCAACCTCAGCTCTAGCAAATATCTCATGACTAATGTATAGCTGATGTTGCGGCTGCCAAAGCCTACCGCTAATACCCTTATATTTCTTAGATTTAAATGGCCATAGCAGCCCTTTTTTATTAACAACCATAAATAACATTATTAACTTTTTATTCCATTTCACGTAACAAAAAACTTTCCAACCCAAATGTACCAACTTTCCAACCCACCCGATGCAGCCCGATGACCAATAGCCCTTTACTTCCTTTGTAGGGAAGATACCCATCCCGTTACACTCCATGTACTGTATTTTTACCATTCTGGCCTTCAAAAACCTGAGACCCCTGCCTACTGCTATGACCACCTGTCCCTATCTCAAGTAAAATTTGCTACCAATGAAAAAATAAACCTGTGCAGAGCCCTAGATCAAAAAATTGAGGGGAGGGAGGGTGGGCAAATGTCTTAACGCTGTCAGGATCTCCACTGACCCTAAACCAACTCCTCCCGTCCACTAGACCACTACTGCCACACCCTGCCTCCACCCCCCACAGTACCCAATAAGGCAGACCCCATTACTTTATTCAAAAACCAACATGCTACCTCCTACCTCCTAATTGTAGCCTACCCAGCAACTCAGTCATGCAGGCCCTCCACTTATGCTGGGCATGCATTTCCTGGCTTTTTCTTGTCTGCTCCCAAGGCTACAAAGAACTTACTGTGTCTTAGGTGAACCTAATGGGAGAGGTGCAAAACCCAAAGGGGATCAGAGGTCTCAAAATGTGTAAGAGGGGAGCCTGGGAGATGTATAAACCTGGAATAGGACTTTTTCAGGCCCCCTATGAGACACTCTTTTAATATACTGTATATATTAGCAAGCCACTAAATGGTATGATTGTGGACAGTGTATATGTGTCACTGGTGTGGGTCATGGAGGCTTTGTACAACTTTGTCTTTAGAACTACTTTAACCACTTCAGCCCCAGAAGGATTTACCCACTTCCTGACCAGGTATTTTTTTGCGATATGGCACTGCGTCAATTTAACTGACAGTTGTGCGACACTTTACCCAAACAAAATTGACGTCCTTTTTTTCCCCATAAATAGAGATTTCTTTTGGTAGTAATTGATCACCTCTGCGTTTTTTATTTTTTACGCTATAAACAAAAAAGACCGCAATTTTGAAAAAAAAACAAACATTTTTTTTACTTTTTGCTATAATACCCCCAAAAAATATAAAAAAAAAACTAATTTCTTTCTAATTTTAGGTATTCTACAAATTTTTGGTAAAAAATATTGCAATAAGTGTATAATATTTGGTTTGCACAAAAGGTATAGCATGTACAAAATAGGGGATATATTTATGGCATTTTTATTACGAAGTACTAGGAACAGTCGATCTGTCTCTACTACCCTAACAGAACAGAGATCTGTGTGTTTACATTGACAGATCTCCATTCTGTACTTCTCAGGAGCAATGGTGGGTAGCCGGCGGCCATCACTTGGCGCGCACGCCCCCTGTATACCTTAAAGCGCCTGTCATACAGCTACGGCGATTTGCGCAGGAGTGCCATACTGCCGCCGTAAAACACAACGGTGGGCAGTCAGCAAGTGGTTAAAGCAGAGTTTCAGTCTTTTTTGTGTTTATTAAAAGTCAGCAGCTACGAAAAGTGTAGCTGCTGACTTTTAATAAACACAGCATTACAACTGTGGGTACCCGGCTGTGACAGTTTAACCGCTTCACAGCCGGGATTGCACTGACGTACGACCGGACTAAAATGAGGAAGTCCATAGCCAGTAGCCAATAGCTGCCCTAGCATCGGCTTTTGTCCATCGGACTAGCATACAGACAAGTGGATTTTTTGAGTGGACTCGAGTCCGTCGGAAAGATTTGAAGCATGTTCCAAATCTAAAGTCCGTCAGATTTTCGACCGAAAAAGTCCACTGCAGGTCCGATGAAGCCCACACACGGTCGAATTGTCCGCTCATGTGTACGCGGCATGATAATCACTGGCATGACCCCTAGAGGCAGAGGCATGATGAGATTTGTAGTTTTAACACAGCTGGAGGGCCTAGGCTATCCGAGTGAAAGTGGGAGTGGGTACCTGTCAAAACTAGGTACCCCCCCCCCCAAAAAAAATTACATGCCAAATGTGACATGGGAGGGGGAGGAGTAGTTAAAGTGGAACTTCCCCTTTTGGGTGGAGCTGCGCTTTAAGATGTTGAAGCTCAAATAGGAGATTGAATTCCATACCTGAGTACAGTAGAGTTGCTTGAAGCTGGATGCTCAAAAAGGAGACGGAGTCAGGCATTTTTGCCCCAATAGACCTCAATGATGGTGCTTTTTTTTCTTGCCAAAGTAACTAGCTTTTTATTGGCAAATAAAAAGGCTAATACATGAAAAAATACAAACACACTTGTAAAAACGCTGAAAAAAATGACCATAGATTCTTAGCTCAAATGTGAATGGAGATTGCATTTAAAGTACGATTCCAGACTAAACATAACTAGCCTTTAAAAATGCTCCCTCCCCCTTTCTAACACCTATGCTGACTAACATGTACAAGAAAGATGTAAATGCTTACCTATTTTCATCTCAAACCTGGTCCAGCCACGTAATCCACACTGTCATTCAGCAGTGGTTACAAGGGAGAGAAGAGATGGCTGACAATGGATAGAACATGGGAGCCTTTGGGTGATGTCATGGCTCTAAGACATTCCCAGATGTTGTTGAGTGCTCTCTCTTCCCCCCTCTGCAGCTGCCTCTGCCTGAAACAGGGGATCACATGACAGGACCGGAGAAAGTAGACATGAGGTAAGTATACAAATCTTTCTTACACAGGTTAGTCAGAATGGGTGGATGGAACATTTTTAAGACTAGTTGGGTTTAGCCTGGAATTATGCTTTAACAACTTAACTAAGTCGCTGGACTTTCGGTGGTTATACTAGGATGATCATTCCGGTATCACTTTTTAGAGCCGATGGTCAGCTCTCTTGTATTCGCAATTGGAGCAGCTAACCAGCTGTTTGATTGCTATTACAAGCTGCAGGAGGGAATGTACACCCCCACCCTTTGGCGGCTTGTTTGGGCTCTTCTGCACCACCAGGAGAACCGAGCACCTAGCTAGTGTGTCTGCTGGCTGGTTGGACAGCCTAACAAAGCTGTGATTGGCTTTGATCGGCTCTTAGCTATGGTAACCTGGAAGTGATGACCTGACATCACTTCCAGTTTACCCGGATGTCAACCATGCCATTTTTGAAAAATTAAAAGCATTAAAAAACACAGATCTTGGGGTTTTGAATGCTTTTAAGGGCAGAGGAGGGATTTGGGATCTTATAGACCCCAGATCTCTCCATAAAGATTTCCTGCCACATGTCTATTGCTTGAATAAAAAAACAGTGCAGCGCTCAAATTTAACCACTAATTAAACAAAACAACAAAAAGTCCCAGAGTGTGAAGTTTCTGAAGCAAAGAGGTGTCAACAGCTGACACACCAACAGGAAGAGGGAAGACTCCTTGATAGTGAACAGGGTGCTTGAAAATGGTATTAACCAATGTGCATCCAATTCAGTGTTTTCCACCACCAGAGGTACAGGCCGCTCACCTCAATGAATAGACCTCTGAACTAACAGACAGGTCATTCATGCAGTCCCTTAATAAGGGTAATCGTAAAAGTTGAGAGGACTGACTTCCTGTAAGGTCTTCCAATCGATCTCCACATTCATTAGATAACCCAATGTCACACTCTTAGACATGCATTGTTCATGTAAAATTCAAATGAAAGAAATATAGTGCTCTCCATTTGTTTAAAAGATACTAATTTAATGAATAAAAATACTACTCACAAAAATGGCACTGAGTCCCAGTGCTTGGATACAGGACATGGAATTGCATATAAAACCAGGTAGGTGGCTGTACTGACATCACGTAACCCCCCCACCCCCGCACGCGTATCATCCGTGGGTAAGGACTTCCTCAGCGAATAAAGTTGGGGGCCCATGTGTCAGTTTCTTTATAAAAGCTCTAATCCTGGTTTGTGTGAAATACAATCAAAAACCCCGCCCATCCTGCAGCAATAGAATAACTGTCTGGGATTACGCTATTGGCAGCTAAACAGAATATGCCAAAAACGACAGGAGTAGTCTGAACAAAGAAATGGAAAATGTTCGGTGTTTGGATAGAAAAGTGTTAGTCTCCAATGCCCCTAAAGCCAATCAGAATGATTTTATGAAGACTCGGATGATTTTGGATTTTAATATTCAGTACAGGAAATTCGAGAGGATCGTGCAGAAACACTGCCCAATTTTAAAACATGATTTTGGGCCCAATATTACCAGAAGATTTTTGAATTTCTCACTGGCTTCCATGCATGCGGTCATTGTCCTGCATGCAGACAAGCCAGAATTAATGTTAAAAAGCGTAAGGATTTTGTTGCATTGTTAGCATTTGTAGCACTATATTTCTTTCATTTGAATTTTATATGAACAATGTATGTCTAAGAGTGTGACATTTGGTTATCGAATGAATGTGGAGATCGATTGGAAGACCTTACAGGAAGTCAGCCCTCTCAACTTTTACGATTACCCTTATTAAGGGACTGCATGAATGACCTGTCTGTTAGTTCAGAGGTCTATTCATTGAGGTGAGCGGCCTGTACCTCTGGTGGTGGAAAACACTGAATTGGATGCACAGTGGTTAATACCATTTTCAAGCACCCTGTTTACTATCAAGGAGTCTTCCCTCTTCCTGTTGGTGTGTCAGCTGTTGACACCTCTTTGCTTCAGAAACTCCACAGTCTGGGACTTTTTGTTGTTTTGTTTAATTAGTGGTTAAATTTGAGCGCTGCACTGTTTTTTTTATTCAAGTTTGACCTAAGGATTGGTTTATATTAACCTTCAGTGTTCAGCTGCTTATTGTTAGGATTGGTTTTGCGCTGTCTGATTCTTTTTTACATGTCTATTGCTGCCACAAAGGATGTTTACATTCCTTGTGTCAGCATTAAAAGTGCTAAAAAGAAAAATGAAAGCAACAGTGTAAAAAAAAAAAAAAAAATATAGTGCCCCCGTCCCCCCGTGCTTTTATGCAAAGGCAAACGTACGCGTCGGTCCCACACACATGCAAACGGCGATCATCCCACATATGTGAGGTATTGTCGCGAATATCAGATCATGGACAGTAATTCTAGCACTAGATCTCATCTGTTAATCTAAAGTGGTAACCTGTAAAGGCTTTTAAAGTGTTGCATCTGGATAGTAAAATTGACGTTTGTCGCTGTAGCATGGGTGTGCACTGTTTTAAAGCTTGACGTGTTTGGTATCTACTTGGCGTAACCTCTTTTATACTGTACAAAAAATTGGGTTATAGATTGTGTTTTTTTGGTAAATTCTAAAGTGTATTTTTTCAAAAAAATTGCATTTGAAAAACTGCTGCGCAAATACCGTGTGACTTAAAAAATCGCAACACCCACCAATTTATTCTCTAGGGCCTCTGCTTTAAAAAAAAATCTATAATGTTTGGGGGTTCTAAAGGGCCGTACACACGATCGGACTTTTTGACAACAAACATGCAAATTAGCTGTTTTGGAGCAACATCCGATCGTGTGTACGCTCCGTCGGACAAACTTTTTCAGTTTCCATCGGACTTTTGTTGGCTGTGCGAACGGACAATTTTTCCGGCAACAAAAGTCCGATGGAGCAAAGTCCGATCGTGTGTACACAAAGCCATCGGACTTTTGTACAAACTACAGTACGCAGCGCGAGAATGTTTCCAGTGCGATCAGGGTACTGTACATCTCGTGCTAGCTGCAATAGGAAAAACACATTTTCCTACTGCGGCGGGCACGAGAGGGAATTCCCCTCTGGGGAATACCAAGCCCTTCGGTCTGGTATTGAATTTAAGGGGAACCCCCTACGCCAAAAAAACGGCATGGGGGTCCCCTCAAAATCCATACCAGACCCTTATCCGAGCACGCAGCCTGGCCGGTCAGGAAAGGGAGTGGGGACGAGCGAGCGCTCCCCCCCTCCTGAGCCGTACCAGGCCGCATGCCCTCAACATGGGGGTGGGTGCTTTGGGGGAGGGGGGTGCCCTGCGGGCTCCCCCACCCCAAAGCACCTTGTCCCCATGTTGATGAGGACAAGGGCCTCTTCCCGACAACCCTGGCCGTTGGTTGTCGGGGTCTGCGGGCGGGGCGCTTATTGGAATCCGGAAGCAAGGGGGCCCCCAGATCCCGGCCCCCCACCCTATGTGAATGAGTATGGGGTACATCGTACCCCTACCCATTCACCTAGGGCAAAAAAGTGTCAATAAAAAACACAGTACACAGGTTTTTAAAGTAATTTATTAGGCAGCTCCGGGGTCTTCTTCCGACTTCGGGGGTCTTCTTCCGACTTCGAGGGTCTTCTTCCGACTTCGAGGGTCTTCTTCCGACTTCGGGGGTCTTCTTCTGACTTCGGGGGGTCCTCTTCCGACTTCGGGGGTCTTCTTCCGACTTCGGGGGTCTTCTTCCGACTTCGAGGGTCTTCTTCCGACTTCGGGGGTCTTCTTCCGACTTCGGGGGTCTTCTTCTGACTTCGGGGGTCTTCTTCTGACTTCGGGGGTCTTCTTCCGACTTCGGGGGGTCCTCTTCCGACTTCGGGGGGTCCTCTTCCGACTTCGGGGGTCTTCTTCCGACTTCGGGGGTCTTCTTCCGACTTCGGGGGGTCCTCTTCCGACTTTGGGGGTCTCTCTGGCGTCTTCTCCCGGTGTCTGCATCTTCTGCCGGCCCCACCGCTATCTTCTGCCGCTCTTTTGCCAGCGGTGGTCCGGACTTCTGGATCGTCTTCTTCCCTCTTCTCTTCCAGAGATGTTGACACGACTCTCTCTCCAGCTGGAATGGTCTCTGTGCGCTCCGCAAAAGACTTATATAGGCGGTGACCCCACTCCCTATGACATCACAGTCCCGGGCATGCTGGGACTGTGAGGTCATAAGGGGGCATTGTCATAGGATGACATTGCCAAAAAGTGGCGAGATTCACACAATATCAGACAACAATACAGAAGTTGACCAAAGGGTGGTGGTAAAGAGCTGAAAAACCACGTGATATGGTGAAAGTTGGCTGGAAAAGTCCTGTCGTCTGCATGCAAGACAAACTTTTGGGCAACGCCCTTTGTACAAAAATCCAAGGGAAAGTTTGTACAAAGTCCTATCGTGTGTATGGGGCTTAACTAACTTTCTTGCAAATACAGATTTTTACATGTAAACAAGTGTCAGAAAAAGGCCTGGAGCTGAGTTAGTTAGGTCAAATTAGGCTTGTAGTATTTACAGAGAACATATTATAACTGTTATAAAGCGCTGCGTAAACTGTTGGCACTATATAAATCGTGTATAATAATAATAATAATAATACTTAAATGAAAAAAAAACCAAACAGGTGTGGGGATCTCCCATGATCCCACTGTTCTGTACTACTATGGAGAATCATTCAGTGGCAGCTTAATAGCTGTACAGTAAATAAGGTGAGGCCGGGAAATGCCAACCTAGATTCTTGTTGTACTGGACTGGTACCTCTCAGCAATGGTGGTGTTGGTCGGCTCTACGTTTTTGTTCTTTTTATTTTTGGCAAAAAAAAAAACAAATGAAATACAGCTGGCGCAGATTTTGTAACAATACATGAGTAGTGCTGAACATTGAGTTTGCGTGTAATTTGAATTTGAACATAAGGAAAAGAGGGATTTTGCTGCTTTCACTTGCACAGCATTTCTGAGGTTTTAAAATCCACTGTTTAGGAAATGTGTAATTTTCTGTAATTCCCTTTATATACAAGTACAGCAAAACCCAAAGCATGGTGTTGCCTGTGACGTGGTATTCTGTTATATTTATAGTTTAGTAAAACTTTTTTGTTGGGTTCAATTTCAGCTTGATCTGAGAGATTGTAGCACTCACTGGTAAGAATTCAAAGTTTTATTCATGGGGACCATAATGTTTGCTTACTGATCCTCCTTACATATTATAGGCTTTTACAAGGCCACTTGTCTTTTTGTCCTTGCGAAGTGTCCTTTTTAATTTCAGGTCGCTTAAGTACTGTCATTATATTAGGGAAAAATGTGATCTGTACCCAGAGGCCTTGTTATAGTGTGTTACAGTTGCAATTTCCTTCCTTCCTTCGTTGCCTGGGATGATTTCCAGAACATTGAAGTCTCAACACTTTAGACAGTTCTGTCGCTGAGGCTGTGATTGGAATTTGTGAGAATATCCAAGAATGCAAAGCTTAATGACCCAGTCGTATCAGACTTTTTTTTATTTCTGTGTATTCAGAAAGCGGAGGGAATTATCATGGTTTCCTATTCGTCCTCCGAGAACATTTCCAACAGAGTGGGATGACATTGGCAGCACAGAATTAGTGACTGTGACTGTGTGCCAGATCCAGCTGCTTTTTCTACTTTGCAACAATTAAGGAGGAATCTTAGCTTGTACTTAATCCACATCCAAGAAGAACATTCCCACCACACCTAAAAGTCTTGTTGATACGAATGTTACTGGTGTTAAAAAATATTTTACACTAGTTCCATGCTGTCCCTGCCCAACATGTAACTTCTAGAAGGGAATATTTAGTTTCGGGTGTTGGGGTTTCAGTTGTGAGCATAAATCCATCTGCCACTCATTTCTCCAAATTGGTCTATCTATGAAGCTCCAATACAAATTAAACCGTTCTTTAATGCGTTCAGTAATCAGTAGCAACCAATCAGCATTCAGTTTACTGAATAAATTGGTTAGGGCTGAAACAACTAATTGATTAATCGACAACTAATCGCTTATGAAATCGATTACTATTTTCATAATCGATTAATCGGCCAGTAAAATAATGGGGTTAAAAAAAACTAAAATGAGTCCTTTATAGTACAAAAAGAGCAAATCGCTACTGTAAATATTACTTTTACAGTTCTACGGTAAAAAAATTAACCCCTTACAGTAGTGATTATCTGTTTTTGGCTTTTTTTGTACTATAAAGGGCTAATTTTAGTTTTTTAACCCCATTATGTTTCTAAGCATCTTAGACCTGGTTCACATCTATGTGTTTTTTGGTGCTTTTTGCAGAAACGCAGCCAGGGACTGTTTTTAACGCAAAAGGTGCTTTTTTGGTTCAATACACTTCAATGGAGAAGCTGCAGAAGAGCATCTAATGCGTTTTTTGCTGCAATTTGTGTTTTTTTTTTTTTAATCTGCACAACAACAAATTGTCCAAAGAAAAAGGCAAAAACGCCAATCGCAGCAAAATCACGTGCGCAAAAATCAAAACGCACAGCAAAAAGCACTGCAGAAACAGATCAAAAGCAAACTGCTTAGGTGTGTACTGAGCCTTATGCTGGTCACACGGCTCAATTGTCAGACGAGAATATTCCGATGAAAAATCTTTGTACATTTGCTGAATGAAAGAATGTCGTTTTGAAATTTTCACTTGTTTTTAACATTCTGGTTTTTAAAATGAATGTAATTTCTGAACGAAAACCACATACAGTGGTCTGATAATTCCTTTCACCAAGACATTTTCTATTATTTCCAAATTTTCCCATCACTGTGGTTGAAAATGAACTTCGATTTTACCCCACTAACGATTAGAAAATCGAACGAACGTTCTTAAAATTACTTTTTTTTTTTTTTTTTTTTTTTTTTTTTAAAGGAGGGCATTGTTTGTTTTTTGTTTTTTTTTTAAATAAAAAAATGTGATCTCTGAGTCTGATGATATTTACCAGATTCACCCTTTAATAGTATATACAGTTTATCTCCTCTAATAGTATATACACTATATCTCCTCTGTCTGTTATTCTGAGAGTGGATCAGATATTTTGCTCCCTAAACATATAATTGGTTATTTATATTTACCACTGCATAGAGATATAGAAATTGCCTTTTTTTAAAACTTTACATATTAACTAAATTATACATTTTTTTTTTTTTTAAGGTTTTTAACTGATTAATCGAAACAGTCAGCCAAATAATCGATTATGAAAATTGGTTATTGTAGGTTTCTTCTCATGAGTCTGTACTAAAAATGGATCTTTACTCTAAAAGCAAACTTTCATTTGTTAACCTTCTGCCCATCAAAGCTGGTTTGTTTTTTTTACTCCACCACACCTCCCAACCTCCATTATGGAGACCTGTCCTGCTTCTGCAAGTCCCCACCACATATCCCAGTAGGCTGCAGAAGCAGGGACATGAAGCGGCCAGAGGGCGGATCTGGTGGCACATCATCTGGGGCTGGCTGCAAAAACCCAAAAGAGACAGACCGCTCCCATTGATGTAGAAAAATTAACAGTGCAGGACCAGACATGTGGTAGCAGAGCTGGTGGAGTCTAGAACAACAATGCCAAATTTGCTGGGTGTGTACCCTAATTGTGACTAGCACAGTACGCAAGTAAGGGGGGATTAACATGGGGGGTGGGTGTTTCTCTTAAAGGCTAAGTTCACCTTTTGAGAATGTTACACCCATATTTAGGGTACGATATGCTCCAAGCCAGTCACATTTCCAAATCAGCACGGCTATACGGCAGATGACTTGTATTGCTCAATGAACTGTGAGGGCGCTGGTGAGCACGCTCCTAGTTCAATCACAAGCCATGCAGCTTTTATTTTAACAAGTTTTTATCATTTTTTACCAAAGGTGAACTTGGTCCTTAAAGTATAAGTTCAGCCTAAAACTAAAATCTCTAAATCTACTTGCAGCCACAATCTAAGACTAACCTATCTATGCCTGTAAAGAAAAAAATCCCTATACATACCTTTTTCTGAAGCCGCTCCGGTCCCACACTGAGCAGTCAGCGGTGGCTTCTCTATGCAAGCTTGTGCAGGAGAGGCAGCTAACAATGGAAGCCCCATAGTAACTCTATAGGTGATGGCACTTCCCTGGCATTTCCCAGCCATTGTTGGCTGTCTCTTCCACACAGCATCCGCTGCTGGAGACCGGACCAGGGTGGCTTCAGAAAAGGTATGTATTGCAGTTTTGTAGGGTTAGATAGGTTAGTCTTAGATTGTGGTTGCGAATAAATTTAGAGATTTTAGTTTTAGGTTGAACTTCCACTTTAATTTCAAATCTACTCAAACAGGGAGAAAACCGAGTTCCTGCTCTTATAGTCACAGTATCCAGGCGATTCTGAAACTTCATATTTTGTTTTCTCTTTATTATACACAAGTTTGGCAAAAATGGTGTTGTCTGAAAGTGTATGCAATCCCGCCCAATGAACTTCTATTTGCTCCCTTTTGGTCTACGTGTACCATTGAAAACATTTAGTCATATCTGTGCTATAGGTGTAAAGGATCCACTTTGACCATGTCAAAACCTCTGAGCTGTCCTGTGCACACTGTAGTGTTATTTCAAGGATTCTTATCAGGCCTTCCAGTTCTTCTATTAGGTGCTGAGTGCATGTCTGCCAGGATCAACAGGTAGTTTTTTTTTTTTTGTACTTGCAGGGTTTTTAAATATTATAGTCCAAGTTGAGGTAAACACTGTAAATCCCTGAGTAGAACAATCTTGTCATATACTAGTGATCACCTGGTTAATTGATGGGAAGTGTGACCAGCATAGGGCAGGTTTTTTGGAAGCTCAGGCTGTCTGTGTTTTGATCAGTTTGTTTGATAATTGGTATACCAGACCCGGGTGATTCTTTTTTTCACTGTCTTCTATTATTTTGCTCAGTACTCTAATATATATAAAACAAGTGTCACTTTCCATATCATCCACTATTTTCAACAGTAAGCACCAATGAGAACTGAGAATAAGTCACACACACTAATACCAAGCATAATGACTTAAACCTAGGAGGCCCATTTATAGTGGAGAGTGGATACTGCTTTCTGCTAGCATTATAAGGGTCTCTTTATAAGATCCAATGTTTGAATGTCTCAAGTATTCGCACAATTGTCAGGAATCCAACCCGTAATTTACCTAATGCGTTTGCATGATCATCCGCTCCATCTAGAGACCATAATGCAGTATTTTCCTGATTGTGGTATTTCAGAAAAATACCACAATATGGACACTAGTTGGAGCAGACGACCATAGGAATTAAAGGATACCTTCACCTTGTGTAACATGTTATAGATGCACCAGCCTCCACAACCCCCAGCCCCCCATTTTCACAGCTAGGAGGGGATTTTCTCCCCCTGCTCACTGTCACAATCTAAAAATAAATGCTGCCCGCCCAACCACATCATCCATTGACAGTGATCTGTGGATGGAAAAAGTAGAAGTACCAACACATCCTTTGCGGCTGTCGGCTTGTAGTTGTCAATGAACTATCAGGGTGCTGTTGATCACTTTAGGTAGTTCATTGGGGATGTCATTCAGTAACTTCCTTCCCATATTGGAGGTACAAACAGACTGCTACACAGACAGTCTGCAGGACTGTGGCATTACACCCACAATCTGCTGATCATAGGTGCAATGCTTTACAGGTCGCTACCCAAAAAAATTGCATATTTATTTATTTTTTACCTTCAAAAAAAGTGCATTTATTATTTATTTATTTATTGTTTGTAACGGTGAACTTATCCTTTAACTCTATTAGGCTAATTACAGGGATTATTTGTGACTGATGTTTGACAGTTTGGGACATTCGCACAGCAAATTTTTAAATGGATCACAAAGTATTTTTTCTGCCCCATGTCTATAGTGTGGAGTGTGAGGTGTTATACAGAGTTTTTCTCTGAATAGTACTGCAGAAAATACTACATGATTGGAGGGGAGTTCGGTCACATGGTATGTTTACTAGTCATTTCCAATATCAGCTCTAGGAGTGTGCCATTTATTTTATTTCTAAGTCTCATATGCCACTTTGCGAAGAAGCTTGCATCCGTTATCTGTATTTTGTTTTTCCGCAATGCCCTAAAAAAAAATCTTTCCTTTTTATAATATTTGTACTTTATTTCTTTATTTTATTATTTATTTTTGCAGGCTGTTGAATGCAATTAAACCAGGGCTTATAAAGAAGATAAACCGATTACCAACACCTATTGCTGGTTTGGTAAGTTTGTTTGTATGCTCATTATCATTCTGTTCCCCCATATGAATGGTAAACCTATAATCATTTGCTAGATTTCTTCTTTTAATTCTTCCAGCTCAGTGACCATGACATAGGCATATGATATAATTTATGTAAAATGGCTTCTATTACCTGAATTCATGTTAGCAGCCATTAACTGGTGTGTGCTACTATAAGAGGAGGCATGCATAGTGCCCTCTCATACTACTGCTACCGTCTGTACCCCATCCAGTATCACACGCTGTGGTGGTGGTTCTTCCTGATATTCCTTCTTCCCTACTTGCAGACTGATGGAACCTTCCCATATGTCTTTCCCTCAATATCATGAGTGCTTATCACTTTCACATCACTCACATACTGGAACATAAGTGACATGGTTTAAGCCTAGTACACACTATGAGAATATCAGATGAATGATCGTCCATTTTTTTTGCATGCTAGTCTCATATGGAAAATGAATAGGTTACAAAAATTCTCATACAACAGAATACAACTTTGGAAGTGATGTAATGTATTGTAATGTGTTCTTTCCTTTCTGAGCACGGATGGTCTTGGTCACTAGATTCTTTTTGTACAAATGCTATACTAATTACATGAAAATGGTTAATTCTGTTATCTTATGAGAAAAAATGTCATGCTCGTCCCTTTGGATATTTTTGCATTAGCTGTCGTTCTTGGCTCTCAAAAGCTGTGTACTAACAAATAGATTATTGGACTTTCGCTCCAAATGCATTTTTTTTTGTTTCATCCAATTATTCCCATCATATGTACTAGGCATTACTTTTATTTCAGGTTAGATGAAACTGTAGAGGATTCTTTTGCTTATTCTAGATAATTCAGTATTCATCAGTTCGCCATTTTAAAATAGTCAAGGCATGGTGAAGTTGGCCATGTTCCCAAGCCCTGCGCACCTTGTTTCAAAACATAATTCATTCGATGTTTGTGCAAAGAAAAATAAAGGCAGGAAATCCTATACTTTACTTTTGCCGTCTGAACCCTTCACCCTCATGGACACTCAAGTAATCTATAGCATCTACTGTATTAGAGGAGCTGAGCCACCCACAGGCAATACACCTAGGTTCTTTATCTACATAACTCAATGCATTTATTCAAACATCTAGACAGAAAAAGTGAATGCCATATTTTATGCAAATATAATCACTTACTGTAGTGGATATAAATTACTGAATTTTGTCCAAGGGTCCCTGCACACGTTACTGATGCACAAACACCGGATCTTGAGCAGCTTCACAGCCACAGCAAGATTTATAACCTCTGTTGCTTTTGAATGTGACAAATTAATGGGCCTGCTCTTTAAGCGCCCTTCAACTGTACAATACATGCGGTTGTGGCACGCTAGTACTGTAATCAAGGGGTTAATTGGGGTGCTCACTTCCGTGAGCACCCCAAATGTAATTGAGCCCTGTACGTATAAGGCTGGGTTCACATATGTGCAAATTGGATGCGGGTTTCCCCATTTCCAATTCGCATGACATGCAAGTGTGACCGGTTCTCAATGGAGTCGGTTCACAGGTCCAGGGCGGCCGAGGAGCAGATTGCAAAAAGGGTCCTGTGCGTGTTTGGGTCTGGTTCAGGTCACATTAGGGAAAAATTCAGACCTGAATTGCACCTGAACCGGTGAATAGATGCGCATTGGACCCAGGCACGAACTCGCGGCTGAGCATATGTGTACCTGACCTTAAAGTGGAAGTCCAGCCTAAAACTAAAATCTCTAAATCTACTTACAGGCACAATCTAAGACTAACCTATCTAACCCTGTAAAGCAAAACTCACTATACATACAGGTCCGGTCTCCAGCGTCAGAAGTTCTGTGCAGGACACAGCCGACAATGGCTGTGAAATGCTTGGGAAGTGATGTCACCCATAGAGTTACTATGGATCTTCTGTTGTTGCCTCTTCTGCACCCACCTCCACAGAAATGCCGCAGATGACAGCTCAGCGTGGGTTCGGATCGGCTTTAGAAAAGGTATGTATAGCGAGTTTTGCTTTACAGGGCTAGATAGGTTAGTGTTAGATTGTGGCTGCAAGTAGATTTAGAGATTTTAGTTTTAAACTGCACATGGGTCTGCGAGTACCTGTGTATTGTCTTGTTGAGTACCTGTGTATTGTCTTGTTGAGTACCTGTGTATTGTCTTGTTGAGTACCTGTGTATTGTCTTGTTGAGTACCCGTGTATTGTCTTGTTGAGTACCCGTGTATTGTCTTGTTGAGTACCCGTGTATTGTCTTGTTGAGTACCCGTGTATTGTCTTGTTGAGTACCCGTGTATTGTCTTGTTGAGTACCCGTGTATTGTCTTGTTGAGTACCCGTGTATTGTCTTGTTGAGTACCCGTGTATTGTCTTGTTGAGTACCCGTGTATTGTCTTGTTGAGTACCCGTGTATTGTCTTGTTAAGTATTAGTGTCAGGAAGCTAGTTGTTAGGTAATTTGGACAGGGTATAATCCCCAATACTCATTAAATTAGTAGGTACGATGTCCGCCGGGTGTGGAGATGCCAATCGGTGTACATCATGCGGCATGTATGCGTTCCTTGATGATCCAATCGAGGGCGAATACTGCTGTGCAAAATGTAAGCACATTGTTTCCCTGGAAGCCCAGGTTCTGAATCTGGGGAAGCAACTGGCAGCACTGAGAAGACCATATTCCATACTAAAGGAGAGCCAGGAATGTACACGGCAGGTGCCGGATGGGGCCAGCACAGGCGGGTGGAGACAAAGAGGTGCAGGCACTAGGAAAGAGGATGGGTGACAGCCAGGAAGGGTAGAGGGGGAAGTGCCTGGGAGGCCGATCCAGGGCTGCAGCATCCCAATAAGTACGCTCCATTGAGTGACATTGGTGAAACCAGTCAGGGACTAGCACTGCTGGAGCTGAGGGACTCTCCTAGCTGACGGGGGGAAGAACTCCTCCAGTGAGAGTGGGGGGGGGGAGTGGGGGTGAAGGGAAAGGTAAGACAGATTCTGGTGGTAGGGGACTCGATTCTTAGAAGGAAAGAGGGCAATCTGTAACAAAGACCTGAAGCACCGAACTGTATGTTGTCTACCAGGCGCTCAGGTTTAGTGGACCAGATCTGGTGGACAGATTACTGGGAGGGGCTGGGGAAGACCCGGCTGTCATGGTGCATGTTGGCACCAATGATAAAGTCAGAGGCAGATGGAGTGTTCTAAAAAACGATTTTGGGGACTTGGGAGCTAAATTGAGGAAAAGGACCTCCAAGGTAGTATTCTCAGGAATACTACCAGTACCTCGAGCCACACCAGAAAGACAGAGGGAGATTAGGGAAGTAAACAAGTGGCTGAGGAGCTGGTGTAGTAATGAGGGGTTTGGGTTTCTGGAAGACTGGGCCAACTTCTCAGTCAGTCACCAGTACTATAGAAGGGACAGACTGCACATAAATGAGGAGGGTACAGATCTGCTGGGAGTGAAGATGGCTGAAAAGTTGGAGGAGTTTTTAAACCAGGCGAAGGGGGGAGGGCCCAGAGCTAGTCAGCGCGGAACATATTCCAGAGGGTAGTATTGGGGGCATTAGTGGTAGGTTGACTAAAGCACATAAACACAAGGTAAGTATAGTAACAAGTCCTAGTTGCAATCTTGGAACACCCAATAAGAGGATAGTATGCGACCAGTCTAAACTACATGGCATGTTCACCAATGGCTGGAGCCTGGTGGACAAGATGGGTGAACTAGAGATACTCTACAAGGAGGATTTGGATTTTATGGGAATTTCAGAGACCTGGTTCAACAGCTCTCATGATTGGCTGGCAACCATTCAAGGGTATACCCTTTATTGCAGGGATAGAGAGGATAAAAATGGGGGAGGGGTATGCCTATGTATCAAGAATAATGTACAAGTGAATGTGAGAGGTGACATCACTAAGGGAGCTAGGCAGGAGGTGGAATCCTTATGGGTAGAGCTCCAGAGGAATGAAGAAAAGGGTAAAATAATATGGAGAATATGCTATAGGCCCCCTAACCTGAGGAAGAGGGGAGACGGATCTCCTATCACAAGTTGGATTAGCAGCAAGGATGGAAAGTGTTATCATAATGGGGGAATTTAGTTATCCAGACATAGACTGGACGCAGGGAACCACGCATTCGTCTAAGGCTCGCCAGTTCCTAAATGTCTTGCAGGACAATTTCATGGTTCAGATGGTAGACGCACAAACTTGAAATAAAGTGTTACTGGATCAACTGATTACCAACAATACAGGCCTGATCACAGATGTGGAGATACGGGACAATTTAGGAAACAGCGATCACAGGTCAATTGGCTTCAGTATAAATCACACAAATGGCAAACATAAGGGGAATACAAAGACACTGAATTTCAAAAGAGCCAACTTCCCTAAACTACCAACCTTGCTAGAAAGCTTGAATTGGGATACAATCTTGGGAACAAAGAACACGGAGGAGAGATGGGTTTGCTTTAAGAGCATATTAAATAAGGGCATTAGCCAATGCATCCCATTGGGTAATACATTTAAAAGAGCAAATAAAAGGAGAAAAGGAGAAGAGCTTCAAAAAATATAAGGTTGAGTGATCATCATCGGCATTCAGACTTTATAAATAATGCAACAAGAAATGTAAGGGTGCAATTAGGGCGGCTAAGATAGAACACAAAAGATACATAGCGGAGGAGAGCAAAAAAAATCCCAAGAAATTCTTTAAAGGGGTTGTAAAGGTAAAAGTTTTTTCACCTTAAGGCATTCTATGCCTTAAGGTGAAAAAAACATCCGACAATACCGACCCCTCCAGCCCCCACATATTACTTACCTGACCCCTCGAAAGTCCCACGCTCGCCCCCGACATCCTCTTCGCCGCTCAACCTGGCCGTTGAATGGTTACAGTGGATGGATTGAAAGCAGCGCAGCCATAGGCTCGCGCTGCTGTCAATCACATCCAATGATGTGGCGCGCCGGGGGGCGGGCCGAGTGATACAGTGAGCAGCTATGGCCGCCGGCTGTATCACGGGAGTGCGCCCGCAAGCACTCATCATGCGAGGGAGCTCGCATGAAGGTGTTGAGTCCTTGTGGGGGTGGGGCCGAGACAGCCACCGAGGGACCCCAGAAGACCAGGTTCGGGGCCACTCTGTGCAAAACGAGCTGCACAGTGGACGTAAGTGTTACATGTTTGTTATTTAAAAAAAAAAAATTATATCTTTAGTGATCCTTTTAAGTATGTAAACAGTAAAAAAGGAGGACAGACCATATTGGCCCCATAAAGAATGAGGAAGGACATCTAGTTAAAAAGGATGGGGAGATGGTGAAGGTATTGAATATATTGTTCTCCTCAGTCTTCACGAGGGATTCAGGGGGCTTCAGTAACCAAAACTGCAGTGTTTATCCTCATGACACATCACAGGAAACACCTCCATGGTTAACAGAGGACAGAATTAAAATTAAACTTGGGAAACTTAACATTAATAAATCACCAGATGGCCTGCATCTGAGGGTACTTGGGGAACTCAGTCAAGTAATTGCCAGACCATTGTTCCTAATTTTTACTGATAGTCTACTGACTGGAATGGTACCAGGTGATTGGAGAAAAGCCAATGTAGCACCAATATTTAAAAAGGGCCCAAAATACATCTCTGGGAATTACAGACCAGTTAGCCTAACATCAATAGTATGCAAGCTCTTGAAGGGGATAAGGGACTATATACATGATTTTAGTAATGAGAACGATATCATTAGTAGCATGGATTTATGAAGAATCGTTCTTGCCAAACCAATCTATTAACTTTCTATAAGGAGGTGAGTTGCCATCGAGCCATCTAGATAAAGGAAGGCTCGTAGACGTGGTGTATCTGGATTTTGAAAATGCATTTGACACAGTTCCCTGTAAAAGTTTACTGTACAAAATAAGGTCCGTTGGCATGGACCATAGGGTGAGTACATGGATTGAAACCTGGCTACAAGGGCAAGTTCAAAGGGTGGCGATAAATGGGGAGTACTCGGAATGGTCCGGGGTGGGTTGTGGGGTCCCTCAGGGTTCTGTGCTGGGACCAATCCTATTTAATTTGTTCATAAACAACCTGGAGGATGGGGTAAACAATTCAATCTCTGTATTTGCGGAGGATACTAAGCTAAGCAGGGCAATCACTTCTCCACAGAATGTGGAAACCTTGCAAAAAGATCTGAACACATTAATGGGGTGGGCAACTGCATGGCAAATGAGGTTTAATGTAGAAAAATGTAAAATAATGCATTTGGGTGGCAAAAATATGAATGCAATCTATACACTGGGGGGAGAACCTCCTAGGGGAATCTAGAATGGAAAAGAACCTGGGTGTCCTAGTAGATGATAGGCTCAGCAATGGCATGCAATGCCAAGCTGCTTCTAACAAAGCAAACAGAATATTGGCATGCATTAAAAAGGGGATTCGCTCCAGAGATAAAAGGATAATTCTCCCCCTCTACAAGACTCTGGTCTGGCCGCACCTAGAGTATGCTGTCCAGTTCTGGGCACCAGTTCTCAGGAAGGATGTACTGGAAATGGAGCGAGTACAAAGAAGGGCAATAAAGCTAATAAAGGGTCTGGGGGTTATTAGTTATGAGGAAAGGTTGCGAGCACTGAACTTATTCTCTCTGGAAAGGGGATATGACCCCTCAATAGGGATAAAACTTTTTTGAGGAAGGGAGTTTAACAAGACATGTGGCCACTCATTAGAATTAGAAGAAAAGAGGTTTAACCTTAAATTACGTAGAAGGTTGTTAACTGTAGGAGCGGCAAGGATGTGGAATTCCCTTCCACAGGCAGTAGTCAGTGGGGGGGACATCAATGGTTTCAGAAAACTATTATATAAGCACCTGAGCGACCACAACATACAAGGATATACAATGTAATACTGACATATAATCACACACATAGGTTGGACATGATGGACTTGTGTCTTTTTTTTCAACCTCCTATGTTTTTTTTTTTTTTTTCAATCACCTACTATGTAACTGGACTTCCACTTTAAGATTCAAATAACAATAAATAGTAACATACTGAAACACATATAATTTGTTACGGTTTATTACTGTACTGCACATGGTGTAATATATGTTGTAGTGTAAATGCATCCTAAATCAGTATTTCTCAACCAGGGTTTTTGCAGGGGGCAACAGTGTAAGGGTGTCCTTTTTCCCACTGACCACTAATCTTAAGGGTTCATGTCGAGGGGCGTTATTCCTAAGTTTTAGATTAATTTGCAACACACACTAAATGCTGATCCGCAAATTCACATAAAATTTTAATGTGCAGTAAACAGGACAGCTCAGAGACTACGTTTGACCTGCTTGCGTTGCTCTGTGTTTCTAGCATGTCCTTCTAAGATGCATTAAAAATTCAGGCAAAACAGGTCAAATGCAACTTTTTCTTAACAAATGCTGCGTTTTTCCTTTCTAACGCAGCTTATGCATGTATATAGATAGAAAACGCAGTGTTTTATTAGAACCTCCATTGATGTGAACCCCAATTGGCACTTCTCCACTCAACACAAATGTACAGTGCCAATCTACAAGGACACTTTTCTATTGAATAATAAATAATACTAAACTACATAAAATTTTAATATTTTGCAGCTTACCAATCCTTAAAGTGATATTAAAGGTACATTTTTTTTTTACTTTAAAATAACAAACATGTCATACTTGCCTGCTTTGTGCAATAGTTTTGCACAAGTTACGTTAAGTTCAAGGATTTCTTCATGGTAAAAAAGATTGAGAAAGGCTGATCTAAATATATTCAAATGGATTCTTATCTGCTTGTAGAGACCAGTCCCCTCAGTCTTGAGGTCTATGTATAGCATGGATTGGAAAATCCTTCAATATTATGTAACATCCTAGCTCTGTATGTTAGGTCATTATGCCATTACACAATTGCCTTTAATTAGCTGATAATGTAATCAGGGCAGCATAATCCAGCCTAGATGTGTCTTTCTAGATGAGTGTGTGGTAGTCCTCTATCTCATTTTAACGATCATATCCAGACATTACATTATTTATTCTTACTCTGCTCATAACATTGCTTTTCTAGTTTTAGGCTCCATGCACACTGAGCTTAAAACAAACAGCAGTTCTCTTGGCAGAAAAGACATTTCTCATATAGAGCGTTTTTGTACACATGTTTAGGCGCGTTTAGGAGTGTTTAGTATTTTTTCTGCCAGAAAACTCCAATCAAAAATGCAAACCAGAAGGGTTGTTTTTTCCTGCCTCTAAACATTGAGCTTAAAATATGCCCCTCAATGTCCTAATGTGCATGGACACATAGGACAACATTGAGCTGTTTCTACAGGCAAAACCCAAAACTTCTGTAGAAGCAGCCACTTTTTTTTTCTAAGCCAGTGTGCATGGAGCCTTATACAGGCCATACAAGGGTCAAATACCAAACAGATTTGCTTTTGAAAATCAGAAATTTTGTGCATTTTGTAATCCGATGGTGCCACCATTAATTTCGAAATTCGACCAACCAAGCCTTCAATTTCACCTCATGTTGCTACAGAATTTTTTTTTTCATGGCCAGAAATCTTCTTTTCTTTCCAGGTCACAGCGCATGCGCATTTCTTTTTTGATTTGTATTTCTTGCTCGATTCACCCGTCGTTGATTAGCAATTTGTTTTTCAAAAAATTTCCAACATGCCCAATCACTCAAGTTTGATGGCTGCACGAATATCAGTTGTTTCTGCGGCCCACTAATGGTGTAAAATTCGAACGAAAATTCATAATTAAGAGTTCTGAAATTTATTGGGGGTGGGGGAAATTCGACCCATGTATGGCCGGCTTAAGACTCCAGCTATAGCTACAAGGTTATATATAATGTTCCTTCCGTCTTTTGGCTGCCTAGGCGGTGACTCCTCTCCTGCTAGGCGACCCCTCCCTTCCTACAATCTTCTGGGACATGTCACAGGTCCCAGAAAATTGCCTGGCCACTGACAGAGTGCAGCGCGACTCGTGCATGTGCAGTGCACGCCCGGATGTGAAGCCGCAAGTTGCAACAGCTGGGCGCCCACACTTAACAATGCCGGCGCTGCAGAGAGGCATCATGAGAGAGGAGCGAGGCATCGTGGTACTTGTAGTTTATATATACAAAGGAATCTGTGAATGAATGACGTGGCTGTATGGAGCTCCGCCCACATAGCCTCGTCATTCATTCACAGATTCCTTTGTATATATAAACTACAAGTACCATATGCCACTGTGGCAAGCAAACTTGTAGTTTCAGTGGGCTGTGGGAGCTCTGATGTGCATTGCCATTTCTGCAAGAGGCCACATTACACATATGATCCACTGATCGCAGGTTCAAATGCTTTCCAGGCAACTGCAGGGAAGAAAAAATCATTTTTTTTTCAGTAAAATTATGTACATTTATTATTTTTTCGGTAAAGGTGAACTTTATCACCCCCTAGCCGCATGTGTGAATGAAGCCAAGGGCCTTGTTCACATGAGGCGTATCAATGCGTACATCCATGCAAGACCGTGTTTACCTGCATGGGGATGCACACATGTTCTTGCATCCCTATGCAGGCAGTCACATTGATGTCAGTTGAAATGCAGTGGCTGCATGGACACAGCCGCTACTCCCAATTTGACATCTGTGTGGGTGCAGGTTGTTGTCTCCTGAACACGCCACGGTGCATCCCTGTTCAAGGATACCCAGCCCTCCATGGGCGTACAGTTTAATATGCTCCGTGTGAATGAGACCTGAGACTAGAGCTGACAGAATCTGGTACAGTTGTGCAAGGCAACCAATTCATTTTTAAAGCTTCACTAAATAGGCTGAAGCTAGATGCTAATTGGTTATTATGCATAGCTGCTCCAGATTTTTTATGCTCCCATTTTAGTAAATTCTCCCTCCACGTGGTGGTGTGAATAATTTACGTGGTTAAGGCTGGGTTCACACTGTTACGACAAACGTTCCGACATTGGGAGCTCATGTCGTATGATGTGTGAAAATCAATGTTTCCCTATGGGAGTCTTCTTAACTGGTCTGGCTTTGAAAATGCTCCCTGCACTACTTTGGTCTGACTTTGATCCTACTTCAGCCCATTGAATATCACTGAAGTCAGATCTTAAATGATCCGACTTTGGCATGAGACTTGTGCTCTGCGGATCTTGAAGGGGAACTCAATGCCAAATTTTAATAAAATTAAAAACGGCATGGGTTCTCCCTCCAAAAGCATCATACCAGGCCCTTTGGTTTGGTCTGGTATGGATTTTAAGATGAAGCCCTAGACTGCAAAAACGGCATGCCCCCCCCCCCAAATCCATACCAGACCCTTATCCGAGCACGCAGCCCAGCAGGTCAAGAAAGGGGGTAGGGACGATCGAGCACTCCCCCCTTCCTGAACCGTACCAGGCCGCATGCCCTAAATATGGGGGGGGTGGTGCTTTGGGGCAAAGGGGACCCTGTGCCCCCCACCCCCAAAGCATCTTGTCCCCATGTTGATGAGGACAAGGTCCTCTTACTGACAACCCTGCCCGTTGGTTGTCGGGGGCTGCGGACTGGGGGCTTATCGGAATCTGGGAGCCCCCATTAACAAATGTAAATCCAATTTACATTTTCTGCATTTTATGTGCGGTGTGTTTAAAAAAAAAAAAAAAAGGAGACCTCTTGCAGCATCTTTGATGCACTTTCAACAAATGCACATTTTATAGAGTTTAATTGTAGCTCTCTGAAAATGCCGGAAAATGCACTGCACAGATGTAACCCATCCCTTAGCCATTAGCCTGTTACTTGTCTTGTAACACCGCATTAAAAAATGCTTTGAGCCAGAAATGTGATTTCAGCGCCTCTATAAAAGGCCCAGATTGCAAAATAAAGTTGACTATTTGGATGAGTTAAAAGCTCCCTTATATCCTAGATGGAAGAATTTGTTATCATTATGTTAGTGAAATCCTGGCTCTGTTTCACCATGCTCATTATTCCTAAATTACATTAGTTAAACCAGGTTGCAACTCTATTCTTTTTGGTTCTGATTTCCATAGGCCAAAGGTGGTAATCCTAGGGATATAATTTCTGTCTCCATTTGAACTCAATCAGATGTAACACCCAGAAATACTCTCATTTGAGGACTTCGCATAGAGTGGTAGCCACGGTTTTTTGTCTAGACCCCCATCTGTAAGATAACATGGTGCTCTGATAATTGGAATTATACATATTATTATACATATGTGGGCAGCACTATATTTTATTTTTATGGTTTTATTTGTTAACACTATCTAATACATTTGATATATTTTTCTGTATGACTGTGTTTTGGTGCCCCAAAAGTCTGACAGTTTGGTTCTTGTTGAAATTATTTTATGTAATCTGTGTGTGATACACATGTCTCTACACATGGACTTGAATGTTTTATCTGTCTTTGCTTTGTCATGGTTGCCTTCCATGCCAGAAGACCTTATCCCAACCCTAGACTCAACAGTTGTATATGTTCTGAGATCCAGGCTAGGGACCTGCATTATTCCAAGAGGTAGTGGTAGAGGGGTGCTTGACACATTTTCACAGTTATCAAACGTCATTACTTGGGCCTTATTGGCCTATGTTTGGCAGCTCACCACAAAGGTGGGGACCGCGCAGGAGAGGCGGTTAACCCAAATCAAGAGATCGAAGTGTAATAGTGCACAGCAGTGAGTGAATTAAAAACCATGATTGGACTGAATAGTGCCAATGGATCTGCCCACTGCTGTGCACTGTCAATCAACAGCAATGTGGACCTGATTGGGAACTAGTCTCTCAGTTTCCGATCACTCTTCACCCACCCCTAAAACAAAACTTCACTATAGCGCACCTGGCAGTGTGACAAGTGCAGTGGCTGGGGGAAGGAAGTGCACAGAAGGAGTGTCCAGTTTGGGCACTCCAACATCAGTGCCTGACACCAACAAAAATCGTTTCGCAATCACAGTATTGGTGCGGCAACAGACAGAATGTCTCCTACCACCATCATCTTAACTTTGATAGGACAGTTTACAACCATCACATTACAAGCTGCTAATTGACAGTGGTCTTAAATACACGCAAGTGTTTTTTGAACCTAAGCCTAGGTTTCCACTATTGTGACCTGAAAGTCACGATTTTGATGCGACTTGAAGCAATGCCTTTGTATTCTTGAGGTCTATGGACCTCAAGTTGCATCAAAGTAGGACCAAAGTAGTGCAGAGACTACTTTTAAGTCGCACAGATATGAACGGTGCTCATTGGAAATCGTGGGGTACGATTGTCATGCAACTTTGCAGTCCCAAGTCGTATGACAAGTCGCACTAGTGGAAATGTAGCCTAAAAGCAGAGTGCAGTCCTGCCAGATAAATATTTTGACAATGCAGCTGTCCACCACTCTCCTAAATTATTTTTGGATTTGACAATCCAGTAATAATTATAGCAATGCTGATGGGGAAACTGATGACACGAGTGTTTGTCACTGGTACTTGGCAGCATTTATGTTTTAAATATAGCAAAATATTTCTTAAGGCCTAATGGACTGTAGTGTGTTTATGCAAAACTGAAAACGTGCTAAAAATGCATAGGTGTGAATCAGGCCTTAGGCCCCTTTCACACGGGGCGGATCAGTTTTCACTCATCCGTTTGCTCAGCGGGGATCGACCTGTTGATCCCCGCTGAGCTGGCAGATGTCAAGTCTGCTCTGTCTCTGCTCACTGTGCAGAGATGGACCTGTAAGATCTCCTCTTTCCTCTATGCGGGGATCAGATGAAAACGGACCACCTGTCTGTTTACATCCGATCCGCCAGATGTATGGAAAATGGGTTTCAATCCATCTGGATTGACCAGGGCGAATCGGAAATCGGCGGACATGTCGCCGCTGACATCCGTGCTTCCATAGAGGTGTATGGAGCGTCCGTTCAGGTCCGCCTGAAAAAACTGACAGGCGGATCTGAACGGTGCACGTGTGAAAGGGGCCTTAAGGAACATTTATCAACAATCAAATCGGATGTCCCATTTAATTCTGTTTGCACAAAAATTTGGATTCAGCAGAAAGTCATACACAGTCATAAGAAAGCATGCTTTTAACTATTTTAAAGTATGTTACCCAAACATTTCATTTTCCTGATATGTGCCTGCTGTACCATGTACTTATATCAAAAAGTATCCTGTTCTCTTTGCATGGCTTCCTTTATGTGAAATACCTGGTGTACCTGCCAGTCTTCATGCTTTCCTTTATTTAAACAGACCATGCTAGGGCTTGGAAGCCCATCCCAGAGAGCTCGTTTTTTTTTTTCTTTGCATTCTTCTTGGGAGCACAGCCTGCCTGTACTCCAGTGGTCAGACTTGTGCTGAAACACCCGCTGCACAGCTATTCACTAGGAAGATTAGTGTACTGCTGTCCCTCTGTCTCCTGCTGACATGTCCCTTGCGCAGATTGTCACAGTGTACTTCTGTCTCTATTTTTACACTGGACTGTGTTCGTTTCAAGCTGCTGCTGCCACCAGGACCCCCCCCCCCCTTTTCCTTCATCAAAATGAGTTTCCATCCCCAGCTCTCTAAGTCGGTTTATGTAGCTGAGAACTGAGGTTGTGTGATTGCATATAAAAAATAAAAAATGTCTAATTTTTTTATGTATATACACAAACTTTTATTTTTTATTTGATACTCAATGGGTTGTATTACAAGGTCAAGTTTCACATACACGTTAAGGAAAAAGAACACAGAAATCCAGCGCACTGCTCATAGTGTAGTATTTAAAACCAGTGACATTGTATAAAATAAATGAGATGCACGCATAAATCTTTTAAAATGTCACTAGTAGATCCTTCGCCATCAAGGGTCACCACACCACTCAATCTGCATGCAAGCAGAGGTAATCCAAAGAACGCCTGGCCAGGCTAGTAGCAGAATCCCTCTGTGATGGCTGGAGAGACGCTGGCTTGTGCAGCGAAGAGGTCCAGCCACTGTCAGGTGTGGACCCGCCCACTGGGATGTCATCAGACGGCATGTGCCAAGGAAAGAGAAGAAACCAAGCAAAGATCACCACCATAAAAACAATTATTGGTGCACCTAGATGGCCCAATATAAAAGTACATACCACACGGTGGATACATTGATGGATCTAATGCATATATAAAGGCTATGGACCATTAAGAAAATATATCTTGCATAGTGAATGAATAGATGAATGTTTTATTTTTATATATACACACACACACACTTGCTGATCCTTTAAAGGTTAATGGAAATGAATGAATATTAAAGATAAAAAGAAATGCTGTAAAAACCTTTTATGCAGCTAGATGGATACTTATTCTGTACAAATAGGAGTAATGAATCCTAAAATTGCATAAAATGATTCAATAATAAATAAAAATAATACTGCACTCAAGCAGGAAAAGAGTAAAAGAAACAATGGTGATAGTGGAAGACAAATAATGAAAAATAAAAAAAAAAAGATAAATGTGATATGTGTATTGTGTGTGTGTGTGTGTGTGTGTGTGTGTGTGTGTATATATATATATATGTGTGTGTGTATGTATATATATATATATATATATATATATATATATATATATATATATATATATATATATATATATATATATATATATATATATATATATATATATATATATATATATGATTAGGTCTTCTATAATGGCTACTGGGTGAAGGTGATAAATAGATCATGGATGAATTAGGATAATATGAAATGAAAAAATAATGATGAATAAATCATGCAGGGGAGACCTAACTACATGGGTAGATTTAACAGCAGCCCAGAGTAAAGATTTAACTCTAGCCATCCCCAGGCCATAAATGGATAGTTCTTATATACTTAGTCTGTGATATCAATGCTATTTGTTTTAAAATTCCACCCTTTTGCTCCCACCTCCCTGAGCAGAACTAGCCCATCTTCTTCCCTCAAAGCTACATTTTAATGGAGATCTCCATCGTTAAGCCCCATAGAGATGTATATGTTTCAACTGCGCATGCATGAACAATAAGATGAAGAAGCTGGCAGAGAAATTTAAATTTAATTTAAACATTGCTGTGGGGCTCAGTGGCAAGATCTTGGTAAGTATGGAGCTTCGGGGAAAGCGGCTTAACTAATTCTGCTTGGTAGGGAGGAGGCAAAAGACTAAAAACTTTAAAAAAAGGCCTTGCCCTTTAAATTCTCCGCCCTATTTTGTTTGGAAATGGAAATTAAACATGGTACAGTTTTAGTGGAACACACTGTCAATTTCCATTTGTTAAACCTCATGAAAGAAGAGACAATGCCATAGTGGTGGGTAACGCCATAAAGCAAAAGGTTGCTTTCTTTGCATATGGATGTTTTGTGCACTGTGTGTTTACATTGTATATAATTTCAAACTGTGGTCTAATACTTAGGTAAATTAATATAGTGTTGACTGCCTCTTTGATGTAAATGCTTTGAACATTTCTATAAGCACTATCCATGATTACAATACAGTATATGTTGTGTTTGAAGTGAATGTTAAACAGGAAGATTTTGTTTTTGATTGTTCAACAAGGTGGAACCTTTGATGGAAGGTAAAGGATATATGTACAGATCAGTATGTAGTTCCCAGTATGATATGTACAAAACATGCACCCACCTTTTGGCTCTGACAAACAATAGCTATTCCCATGCACGTCAGCATGGGAATAGCTATTGTTTGTCAGAGCCAAAAGGTGGGTGCATAGAATGTGGCTCCAAGTTATTAGCTACCCATCAGGATATAGGGTCTACTGCCTACATTGACTGTCTTTGAGAGCCTGGAAACTAGACAACCTAAAATGACAATAGTATCTAAATTTATATTCTATTAGAGCTACTCAAATACATCACATAAATAAAAGTCTCAAGGGTTAACAGATAAGCTTTAACCACTTCAGCCCTGGAAGTATTTACCCCCTTCCTGACCAGAGCACTTTTTACAATTTGGCATTGCGTCGCTTGAACTGCTAATTGCCCGGGCATGCAATGCTGTACCCAAACGAAATTTGCTTCCTTTTCTTCCCACAGATAGAGCTTTCTTTTGATGGTATTTGATCACCTCTGCGGTTTTTATTTTTTGCGCTATAAATGGAAAAAGACCGAAAATTTAAAAAAAAAAAATGATATTTTCTACTTTTTGTTATAAAAAAAAATCCAATAAACTCAATTTTAGTCATACATTTAGGCCAAAATGTATTCAGCCACATGTCTTTGGTAAAAAAAATGTCAATAAGCGTATATTTATTGGTTTGCGCAAAAGTTATAGCGTCTACAAACTAGGGTACATTTTCTGGAATTTACACAGCTTTTAGTTTATGACTGCCTATGTTATTTCTTGAGGTGCTAAAATGGCAGGGCGGTACAAAACCCCTCCAAATGACCCCATTTTGGAAAGTAGACACCCCAAGGAAATTGCTGCGAGGCATGTTGAGCCCATTGAATATTAATTTTTTTTGTCCCAAGTGATTGAATAATGACAAAAAAAAAAAATTACAAAAAGCTGTCACTAAATGATATATTGCTCACACAGGCCATGGGCATATGTGAATTTGCACCCCAAAATACATTTAGCTGCTTCTCCTGAGTATGGGGATACCACATGTGTGGGACTTTTTGTGAGCCTAGCCGCATACGGGGCCCCGAAAACCAATCACCGCCTTCAGGATTTCTAAGGGTGTAAATTTTTGATTTTACTCCTCACTACCTATCACAGTTTTGAAGGCCATAAAATGCTCAGATGGCACAAAACCCCCCCAAATGACCCCAATTTGGAAAGTAGACACCCCAAGCTATTTGCTGAGAGGCATGTTGAGTCCATGGAATATTTTATATTTTGACACAAGTTGCGGGAAAGTGACAATTTTTTTTTTTTTTTTGCACAAAGTTGTCACTAAATGATATATTGCTCACACAGGCCATGGGCATATGTGGAATTGCACCCCAAAATACATTTAGCTGCTTCTCCTGAGTATGGGGATACCACATGTGTGGGACTCCATGGAATGCCCAGGTGGCACACCCCCCCCCCCCCCAAAATGACCCCATTTTGGAAAGTAGACACCCCAAGCTATTTGCTAAGAGGCATGGTGAGTATTTTGCAGCTCTCATTTGTTTTTGAAAATGAAGAAAGACAAGAAAAAACATTTTTTTATTTCTTTTTTCAATTTTCTAAAACTTTGTGACAAAAAGTGAGGTCTGCAAAATACTCACTATACCTCTCACCAAATAGCTTGGGGTATCTACTTTCCAAAATAGGGTAATTTGGGGGGGTTTGTGCCACCTGGGCATTCCCATGGCCTCCGAAACTGTGATAGGCAGTGAAGAGTGAAATCAAAAATTTACGCCCTTAGAAAGCCTGAAGGCGGTGCTTGGTTTTCGGGGTCCCGTACGAGGCTAGGCTCCCAAAAAGTCTCCCACATGTGGTATCTCCGTACTCAGGAGAAGCAAACAGAATGTATTTTAGGGTGTAATTTCACATATTCCAATGGCATGTTTGAGCAATATATCATTTAGTGACAACTTTGTGCAAAAAAAAAAAAAAATTTGTCTCTTTCCCGCAACTTGTGTCACAATATAAAATATTCCATGGAATCGACATGCCTCTCAACAAATAGCTTGGGGTGTCTACTTTCCAAAATGGGGTCATTTGGGGGGGTTTTGAACTGTCCTGGTATTTTATGCACAATATTTAGAAGCTTGAAATCACTTCCTCAGCCTCTGTGTCACACATCACCCACTCTTCTAACCACTTGAAGACAAAGCCCTTTCTGACACTTTTTGTTTACATGAAAAAATTATTTTTTTTTTTGCAAGAAAATTACCTTGCACCCCCAAACATTATATATTTTTTTAAAGCAAATGCCCTACAGATTAAAATGGTGGGTCTTTCATTTTTTTTTTTTTCACACAGTATTTGCGCAGCGATTTTTCAAACGCATTTTTTTGGGAAAAAACACACTTTTTTAAATTTTAATGCGCTAAAACACACTATATTGCCCAAATGTTTGATGATATAAAAAAGATGATCTTAGGCAGAGTATATGGGTACCAAACATGACATGCTTTAAAATTGCGCACAAACGTGCAGTGGCAACAAAATAAATACATTTTTAAAAGCCTTTACAGGTTACCACTTTAGATTTACAGAGGAGGTCTACTGCTAAAATTACTGCCCTCGATCTGACCTTCGCGGTGATACCTCACATGCATGGTGCAATTGCTGTTTACATTTGACGCCAGACCGACGTTTGCGTTCGCCTTAGCGCGAGAGCAGGGGGGGACGGGTGCTTTTTTTTTTTTTTTTTATCTTATTTTTAAGTAAATAAAAATGAGTGCAGCGCTAAAACTGATTGAGTGAACAACATATACAAAAAAACCGTGAAAAAATAATTAACCCACCACACATAATATTGTTGAACCAATAAATCTCTATAGAGAATGGAGGAAAAAGTCTCTTCAAGTATCAAATGTGAGAAAAAAAACCATATAACTTAAATTAAGTGATCCCCCAATCCCCAGTCGACGTCCCCTAGTGACGAAACGCGTAGGGAGGAGCCAGTGACGCTGACGTCATCACGTTCTCTCTTCCATGATTGATGGGACATACACAGCAGGCAGGCGGAAACTCGTGGAGACGCCGCGATCGTAGTGTTTGATTTTTCGCTGCTTTCTTGATGCAATTATCTTGTAAGTGCAATCTTTTGGCTTATTAAAGTGTTACAGTTTTACAATTTTACGCTATGGGAGCTCCTTTTCTGATTTTTGTCTTTTGAGTTCTACACACTGGATTGATCGGCATAGGTTTGTGGGTGACCTGTTAAGTACCCAAACGCCTGGTGGGACCACTGTTATGGTGGTCATCTTGAGCTGGTAAGGAGCCTCATACCTCACTTGGGTGCAAGTCACTGTGGATACTGGAATCACCTGTGTCACAATTTTCGTTGGAACTTAATTTTGATCATCCACTTACTTCACATATGGACTGTTTTTGTTTATTTGAATTTTTAACTTTTTTGGGGGATCACTTAATTTAAGTTATATGGTTTTTTTTTCTCACATTTGATACTTGAAGAGACTTTTTCCTCCATTCTCTATAGAGATTTATTGGTTCAACAATATTATGTGTGGTGGGTTAATTATTTTTTCACGGTTTTTTTGTATATGTTGTTCACTCAATCAGTTTTAGCGCTGCACTCATTTTTATTTACTTGATGGTTTGGAGTTTAGTATTGAACTTTTTAGTGCTGGCAGCTTTTACTATTCACTTAACCAATTTTTTTTGTTCTAGCGCAGCGTTTAACCCTTTCTTTGGGTTTTTTATTTTATTATCTTATTTTTAAACTGTTCCTTTTCATTTTTTTTTAAATCATTTTTATTGTTCTCTCGGGGAATATAAATATCCCCTATGATAGCAATAGGTAGTGACAGGTACTCTTTTTTGAAAAAATTGGGGTCTATTAGACCCTAGATCTCTCCTCTGCCCTCAAAGCATCTGACCACACCAAGATCGGTGTGATAAAATGCTTTCCCAATGACTCCGTTTACATCCGGCGAAATCTAAGTCATAAAATGCTCATAGCTTCCGGTTTCTTAGGCCATAGAGATGTTTGGAGCCACTCTGGTCTCTGATCAGCTCTATGGTCAGCTGGCAGAATCACCGGCTGCATTCTCAGGTTCCCTGTTGAGACAGGAGAGCCAGAGAAAAACACGGAAGACGGTGGGGGGGGGGTTCATTCCCTCCCACTGCTTGTAAAAGCAGTCTAGAGGCTAATTAGCCGCTAGGATTGCTTTTACATGAAAGCCGAACCCTGGCTGAAAAGAATGATACCAAGATGATACCTAAACCTGCAGGCATCATTCTGGTATAACCACTCAGTCGTGAATGGCGTACCTGAAGACAAAAAAATGGTTAACAATAAAGCACAGTAAACTGTAAAGTATAAAAAATTGCATACCTGAAAAGCAAACATGATAAAACATAATAACAATAACAATAAAACATTGCAGAAAAGAATACAGTAAAAAAGAGCAGAACAATAGAGAGAGAATAGAGAGAGAGAACAATAAAACAACTATTTTTTTAATTTTATATATTTTTTTGTGTTTTTTTTTTTTTTTTTACCCTTTTTTTTGTAACTGTAACTTTTGTAACTGTAACCGGTTCCAGGTTTGGGTCTCTCAAAATGCGATGGCATCTTGGGAGACCCTGTGAAAGTGTGTCCTAGTCTGTGCAATGCTGTACCCTACGCTAATACTCAACTAGTGAATGGTAGCGTTCAAAACATTCACCAATGCAAAGACCAGGATTGTCAGGACAGGAGGGACAGTAATAGCGGGTGTCACGCCTATATCCGCGCTTGCTGCAGACACGACATCTTTTTTGGGGGGGTTCGTTGGGTAGGGGTACTCGGGAGGACATAAAGAAAATGCCTCTCATGCAGCCGACTGCATTTGGTTGGGGATGTGAATGGGGGGTAAGTACGGGTGCTGCAGAAGCGGTGGGTTCCCAATTAGGATTGGCGAATGCAGCAGGAAGGGCACTATGGGCACGACGGGCCTGTTTGTCTTCTTGGTGACAGTGGGACACTACTTTTGCTTGCCACCTCACCAGTTTGAACTGCACTTATGGGACTCGCCACGTCACCAAGTGTTACTGCAGTGCTGGTTTGACTATGACCGGGGTGTACTAGGCCGCTGGCACTTGCCAGTTAATCAAAACGCTACCAAGAAAACTGTTAGCGATCGCAGGGATCAGGCCTGACTCTGCGAACGCTGCAGTTATGCGTTTAGTGTTTTATAAGTGTCAGTGATCGATCGATGCTGCACTTGGGTGGGCTGGGCTGAGCTGGGCAGAGGGGCAAAACGCAGGTGCAGGTATCTGGGCTGATCCCGCTAACACTGCGTTTTTGGGAACCCTAAACTGCTGGGGACGCTAGTATAGATCTGATCGGATCAGATATTGATCCGTTCAGATACTATACCACTAAGGGAGGTGTACGGTGTGTGCGTGGGTGTTAGCGGTACTGGCACTAACCTGACGCTGCCTGGGGCTGGTGCTTGCCAGTTCACCAAAACGCTACCAAAAAAACTGTTAGCGATCGCAGGGATCAGGCCTGACTCTGCGAACGCTGCAGTTATGCGTTTAGTGTTTTGTAAATGACAGTGATCGATCGATACTGCACTTGGGTGGGCTGGGCTGGGCCGGGCGGAGGGGCAAAACGCAGGTGCTAGCGGGTATCTGGGCTGATCCCACTAACACTTCGTTTTTGGGAACCCTAAACTGCTGGGGACGCTAGTATAGATCTGATCGGATCAGATATTGATCCGTTCAGATACTATATCACTAAGGGAGGTGTATGCTATATATATATATATATATATATATATATATATATATATATATATATATATATATATATATATATATATATATTGATACATATATTGATACATATAATCTCCCGTTCTGATAGATCGTATCGCTGCCTTACCAGTCTGGGGATTTGAAATCCCTGCGGCTTTCTCTCCTCTTCGCCTGCAGTGACAGGATGGGCTATGCAGGTTCTGATAGGTCAGCACTACCCATGTGCTGGCGCCGACCAATTAGAATGCTCCTATACGTACCTCCTGACAAGGTATGTTTAGGAGATTGAGACGCAGGGGATTTCAACTAAGTTGTACAGTTTATAGGTCAAATTAAAGGTGGAAAAAGTTCTGAAATCATTTATCCTTTTATCATTTTTTTTTACACCACAAAAACCTTACACTTTTAACAGGGGTGTGTAGACTACTTTTTTTTATATCCACTGTAGATGAATTTCCGCACTGGGGAGGTAAACAGCAATAAGACTCAACAGGGGGATTTAGTTCTTGCTTGCTGCATCTAAAATGGAAAAAAAGCTATGGTTTTACCTATACTTTCACACTCAGCCCTGGTGTCCCTTTAACAGGGTCTTTACACCTGGGCGGGAAGGACTGCCAGATCACGGGACCAGTGTGATTGGCTTTCACATTGGTCACCTGATGCGAAGCTGGTCCCGCCAGCTCTTCATCATCACTAGAGACCGAGAAGAGTCTTTGACAGCTTGGTCACTGTGCTGTGAGAGTGTGCTCTTAGCATAGAAACCTCAGCCGCCCATGGGTGCATATGTACAGTGTGTGGGCACTAAAGTCAACCTTGTTTGCTACTGCATGTTTGCATTATGTGGGCGGCAAGAGATTAAGCACAGTTGTGGGTTTCCTGAATAGGATTAACATTTTGCTATTTTCTTTGTTGCCAGGAGCTGTTCTTTTTAGTATTGTCCTGAGGCACCTCTTGGTAAGGGTGCTTCAATTATTTTTAAAATATAATCTTCTATAGCTGTTAGCATACATCCCAGGTTTAGTCCCAGTCTAGTGTCATTAAAGCTACTAGTTTAGAAATGCTGCTGTATTTATATCCAAGTGATCATAATAGTGCAGTGCAGCACAGCTTCCCAGCATCTTGGAATCTGTACAGGCTTTAACTATTAAAAGATATAAAACTGAAGCAGATGTTTTCTATATAGTAACTTATTACTGCGCAAGAAATGAGCACATCAAACACAACAGCTCTTCATGCAATATCATAAATTAAATATGAGCAATTGTGCGATGTAATCTATACTTTACCAGACGGTAAAAAATGCTGTTTTATAATGGTAGACCCCAACCCGAGGAATTCCTGGTCGGGACAGTGACTTCCTTGTTTGTACAAACCCGACACTGGAACATACCAGTACACGGACCCTGTACATAACAGCCGGATGCTGAAGGCTGCCAAAAATGTGAAGGTATTGGTTTTATTTTTCTTCTCCTCAAGAGGAAAAGGATGAAGGGGAACAGTCCTAATAATGAGGAGGAAGGGATTCTTGCGGTGTGGCTGGGAAAATAAAAGCACTATTGACAATGCAAAAATTCAGGAATGTCTTAAGTAATGCAATCTTCTGCACTATAACCTTGTAATTGCAGAATGAGGTAGACCACCCTCCTTGCTTCTGGTTGATCGCTACTTGCATTAAGTCTGTGGTCCATTGGTTCATCAGTGGTTTACGTGTACATGTTGCTTATACACCATAAATGAAGCCATTTTATAGGCGAAGTAGCAACTCTTACTAAGTGTCTGTGATCCCCCTGTTCTAATTTCTGTAGAATACAATAACATTCTCTCTCTTCAGTCACTATTTTAGCATGCCAATTGTTGATTTCCTACATACCTAGGATGGTAGGGATTTATAAAACCTGGGCATGGATTTAGGGCAAAACTTGGTCAGATTGGATGAGGGCCCGAATCTTTGAAGTTCAGAAAGCTCTAACATAACATGGTCTTAAAAATGGTGCTAACAAAACCTTCTTTTATACCTTGCATTTTATGCTTTTATACTTTGCATTGTAATGGCAGTTGTAAAATTATACAGTGCCTTGAAAAATATTCATACCCCTTGAAATGTTGTCATATTACAACCAAAAATGTAAAGGCATTTTATTGGGATGTTATTAATAGACCAACACAAAGTAGCATATAATTGTGAAGTGGAAGGAAAATGATAAATGATTTTCAACATTTTTTTAAAAATAAATATGTGAAAAGTGTGGCATGCATTTGTATTCAGCCCCCCTGAGTCAATACTTTATAGAACCACCTTTCACTTCAATTACAGCTGCAAGTCTTTTTGAGTATTTCTCTACCAGCTTTGCGCATCTAGAGGGTGAAATGTTTGCAAAGGAGCTCAAGCTCGGTCAGATTGGATAGAAAGCATCTGTGAACAGTAATTTTCAACTCTTGCCACAGATTGTTAATTGAATTTAGATCCGGACTTTGACTGGGCCATTCTAACTCATGAATATACTTTTGATCTAAACCAGGGTTCTCAAACTGGTGGCCCTCCAGCTGTTGCAAAACTACAAGTCCCATCATGCCTCTGCCTGTGGGAGTCATGCTTGTAACTGTCAGCCTTGCAATGCCTCATGGGACTTGTAGTTTCGCAACAGCTGGAGGGCCACCAGTTTGAGACCCCTGATCTAAACCATTCCATTGTAGCCCTGGCTGTATGTTTAGGGTCGTTGTCCTTCTGGAAGGTGAACCTCCGCCCCAGTTTCAAGTCTTTTGCACTCTAACAGGTTTTCTTCTAAGATTGCCGTGTATTTGGCTTCATCCATCTTCCCATCAACTCTAACCAGCTTCCCTGTCCCTGATGAAGAAAAGCATCCCCACAACATGCTGTCCCCACCATGTTTTACGGTGGGGATGGTGTGTTCGGGGTGATGTGCAGCGTTAGTTTCCGCCACACATAGCATTTTTCTTTTAGGACAAAAAGGTACATTTTGGTCTCATCTGACCAGAGCACCTTCTTCCACATGTTTGCTGTGTCCCCCACATGGCTTCTAGCAAACTGCAAATTGGTCTTCTTATGGCTTTCTTTCAACATTGGCTTTCTTCTAGACACTCTTCCATAAAGGACAGATTTGTGGAGAGCACGACTAATAGTTGTCCTGTGGACAGATTCTCCCACCTAAGCTGTGGATCTTTGCAGCTGCTCCCTCCCAGCTTCTCTGATTAATGCTCTCCTTGCCTGGCCTGTCAGTTTAGGTGGACGGCCATGTTTTGGTAGATTTGCAGTTGTGCCATACTCTTTCCATTTTCGGATGATGCATTGAACAGTGCTCCGTGAGATGTTCAAAGCTTGGGATATTTTTTTATAACCTAACCCTGCTTTAAACTTCTCCACAACTTTATCTCTGACCTGTCTGGTGTGTTCCTTGGCCTTCAAGAGGCTGTTTGTTCACTAAGGTTCTCTAACAAACCTCTGAGGGCTTCATAGAACAGCTGTATTTATACTGAGATTACATTACACATGGGTGGACTCTATTTACTAATTAGGTGATTTCTGAAGGCAAGTGGTTCCACTAGATTTTAGTTGGGGTTATCAGAGTAAAAGGCTGAATAAAAATGCTTGCCACACTTTTCAGATATTTATTTGTAAAATATTTTGAAAACCATTTATTTTCCTTCCACTTCACAATTATGTGTCACTTTGTGTTGGTCCATGACATAAAATACATTTACGTTTTTGGTTTTACCATGACAAAATGCAGGGGTATGAATACTCTTTCAAGGCACTGTAGGTTCAGGTAGGTTTGTACAAACTCTGCAGGTAAAAGTTAGGCTCATTCGTATTCATAAAGCTGGTTTCAACAGTGATGACTGTTGGCATAGCTGTGGGTCTAAGGAAGCAGGATGCTGCAAGTAGCTTGGCGTAAAGTTCTGTGTAGTTTTCCATTGCATGTAATTACTGCAAACAGAGTTTGACATTCACATGGAACATGTAATAGAAGACTTTATGTAACATGCACTATTTAAGTTTAACACTTTATTCATTCTGTAGAACCATTTGCATATCCAGCAATTGGGTTTATAAAACTAGTGATAAAGTGAATCTATACCTGTGATACAGTAGTTACCAGCCATAGTCTGATAGCATTTAATTGACAGGCAAAAGGTTGCTTTAGATCCCTTAGTGGTCATATATTTTTCTCTGATATGAAGCGATACCTTCACATCTCAACTCTGTCAGTAGGCTATTAGGAATGAGCAACTTGCACTCAATGTGGTGCATAGATTACATGTAGAGGTGCAGAACAAAACACTGTTTTTAGCAGCATTTTTCTTTTTTTTTTTTTTTTTATGCCTCTAAACACAACTCTGTATTAGCCAATGTGCCTATGCACATTGTGGCATTTATATTTTGGGGCAGCGTTCAGGGTCATTAAAAAAATGCGTCCAATCTATGTTTAAAGAAAAGCGTTTTGGCCTAATTTACGCATATGCGTGCATAAGCATGCACATACAGTATGTGTGTAAGTTCAGCCTAATGGCTAGAACAATTAATACTCTAGCCACTAGAATTAAGTTACGTGCATATGCCTTATGCACAAGAACACGCGTACATAAGCACATCAATGAGCGTAAATACGCACCAGAAATTTTTTTTCATTCTGGATTTTTCTGCCAGCTCCTGGCAGAAAGATAAAGCGTAAATGGGCATATTTTAATAAGCCTGTGTGCATGTAGTCTTAGTTAAACCTGGATGTGTTTTTTTAGAGTTTGTAATAAGCAGCAAGGACGCTGTGCATTGTCCATGTAAGAAGGACCCCTTTGTTAGTTCACAAGTAATAAGCACGCCTGATGAAACACATTGCAAGGTTCATGGTAAACCGCTGATGACTAGATTGGACAGATTTGCTGCTACACGTGGGGACAAACTGATTTGCTTGGTCATCACCACATCAAATCTCATGGTTGTGCCCAGAGTTTTGCTTACACTATTGGTTACTATTGGTTTCCTGATAAGTTGGCGCAATTCTACTGCTGTGGTGTTTTTTTTTTTTTTGTTTTTTTTTTTTTTATATAAAGGAAGCTACTACATTCACTAGGTAGTAAGACAGCGAGAAAGAGACATGGATATTGTGAAGCTTTAGGGGTAAAAAGGCACATTTTGTGGAGATTAACACAAGGTTTTGCTCTTGAATAGCGAGGGAAAGTATGTTCTAGACAGGAAAGGTTTAAGTTTGTGTTGGATATGCTGTCTGTGAGCAGTTATTACTGGAAAAGCAAAAAAAGCTGGTTGTGCTCAGTTTAGGCCTGAAGTGCTGTGTGAGCTTGTACTACAATTCGAATTTTAGACTTGTCCCAAAAAGACTGAAAACAAAGCTTCTGTCATTACACTACATTTAATAATAATATGGTGGGGAAAATAAACCTGGTGTTTGGGACGTCGCTGAGGTTGAAGGCGAGAGAGTGCCTGTTGGGATTGATGGGGGATGGAGTGACCTCGGTGGGACACACAGACGGCAAGAGTTAGATGCCTGTTTCAGGGAAGAAAGCTTATTGCGCAGCACTGGCAGAGGAAGGAGGCTCCGACAGTGACGGAATGGGAGAATGCAGTAAGGGAGGTGATTTGCAGGGAAAACTATATTTATAAGAAGAGGGGCAACTACAAGAAATTTGTGAAGATATGGAAAGCATGGTTGGATCGGGATGGGGTTGGGTCGGAGGGGTGAGGATGGTACGAGATGAGACTGGTATAGGGTGTATGCGAGGGTGCATGGCAGAGGGGTGACAATGGGTGGGGGGAGGTGGGAGCGGGAAGGGGGGAAAGGGGAGGAGGAGTGGGGGGGGTAAAATGAGGGGGAAAGTGAAGAAACCTTTATCTCCCCTTTTTGAAGGTTACAGCTTATGGGTATTTTGAACTGGCACATATTAGATATAGAAGTATATATGGGAAAAACGGATGATTTTAATGTGTTTTCTTTTTGTATCTTGGTGGCTTTGTGTAAGCTGTAATGGATAATTTTTTCAAATAAAGAGATTTATAAAAAAAAAAAAAGAAATTACTCATGTGAAGAAAAAAATAAACTGTGCCTGTTGGCCTAGGGTTTTGTGTTGGTTATCAAAGAGGCAAAGAGCATCCTGCATTGTTCTCTTTAGCTATTATTTCTATGTGCATTGTTTGGTACCAAAATTGGTCTATTTTGTTGGTATATGCAACTGTTGCACTGTAGTCCCCAATGGGATATGCCTTTCTTTGCCACACTGTTTGCACTATGCCTTTACTTGCTGTTTGTTTCTCTTTATTGCAAAAACTTGAAAAACAACATTTAATATGTTGCACTTAACTAGGATGAGGCCTTGTATGATTTTGACTGATGATTATTTTAGTGGCTTCACAGGCTGAACCCAAATTCTGAACCTGAAAAGTTGACATCATTATTTGTCAGCCACAGGTACCATTTTTAATGGTAAGGCTGCTTTTCTATTAATATACATCTATCTGGATCAGAAATACACATCGAGTCAGATTTAGCAAAATAATGGGGTTTTCTCGGAATTAACACATTTTTGGCTCCACACAATATGTAGTGTGATTATATGAACTCTAGACTGGCTCAGTTTTCATTTTTGCAGCTGGGAGACATTGAGCCGGAGCTCCCGATATGTAACATCTGGAACACCTGAAACGACATGCTGAACATGCAAAGCCTGTGTGAGTCTTTGTTAATCGGTCTGCCAGTAGTATTCCCACAATACACTGCAAGAAGTGCTACATAATGAAATACAGAACCTTTGCTTTATCAGAAGATCAGGAATTCATTCTTGGACTTTATTCTTAAATCACTCCCTGGTTATCTCTCACCTCGACTACTGCAACTCCCTCCTCATTGGCTTACCTCTACATTGGCTATCCCCCCTTCAGTCCATCATGAATGCTGCTGCCAGACTCATCCACCTTACCAATCACTCTTTGTCTGATACTCTGTCAATCCCTCTACTGGCTTCCTCTCACCCAACAAATTAAATTCAAAATACTAACAGCTACTTACAAAGCCATCCACAACTCTGCCCCCAGCTACATCACTAGCCTTGTCTCAAAATACCAACCTAATCTTTCTCTTCGTTCTTCTTAAGACCTCCTGCTCTCTAGCTCCCTCATCACCTCCACCCATTCTCGCCTTCAGGACTTTTCCAGAGCCTCTCCAATCCTATGGAACTTCATCCCCCAATCTGTCCGATTATCTCCTACTCCTACTATTAGCTTTTAGGCGATCCCTCAAAACCCTTCTCTTCAGATAAGCCTATCCTACCCATTTTCTCCATCTGATCATCCCCCCCACAGTTATTACCTTTTGTTCCACTAGACCCTCTCTTCTAGATTGTAAACTCTAACGAGCAGGGCCCTCTGATCCCTCCTGTGTTGATTTGTATTGTAACTGTACTGTCTGCCCCCATGTTGTAAAGCGCTGCACAAACTGTTGGCGCTATGTAAATCCTGTATAATAATAATAATAATAATAATAATAATTAACTAACTTAAAGTTCAGGAATCCGCTTCCCCATCTCCCATCCAGAGAATGAAATCAACACCTTTTGCTTGACCTTACTCTATTGTTCTTCAGCACATACGTACGTAGCCCAGTATACATAGTTAGAATCTATTAGTCTTGTTTTTCCACTTGATTCTAACAGCTTTAAACAGCCCTCAATTCATTGCCCTGCTTTTACTCTTGGGCAAGCATTGGAGAGTCTGAAGCTGGCCATACACTTTGGCCGTTTCATCAGAATTCGGCAGAATTTTGATCCACGTATGGCCGTTCTCGTTCAAGGGGAGTTGATCTAGTGTTTGTCTAATCCTTAGCGGGACTGTCGGTATATTTTCACTTGATCAGCACTTGCAGCCAATGGGCTATAGCGGAGGAGTCCCGCTGCCAGAATACAATAACTTGGATTGTGGAATCGGTTCAGTTTTTTTGGGTTTTTTTGATCAACCGACTAAAAAAAAAAAAATCCATCTATGGGTAGCTTAAGGTGAAAGATGGTAACAAGTACTCCTAAACCCAGAAGAACTTGGCATTATTGACAAAGGGTACATGCAAGAGTAAAATTGTGGCCATGATAGAAAAAGTTCAGGTGAGCAAAAGAGACATGATACCATGACTATATACTAACATGGGATGTGGGATGCAACTGTTGTCTACGCCTGGCTGGACCACCCATGCATGTGATGCATTAGTGTCCCCGCTCCACTGGGGTAGCTAAACTGCCAAATCAATGTTATCTGGAAAAATATAATGAAATAAAACTGATTATAAGCCATAAATGTTTTTTTGAGACATCTGCCTTTCTCGGAATAGCCAAAAGGTACTTGCACACATTAGAGAACATTCACAGGAACCATTTTAAAGTTGGTTTTGATATTCGACTGGATTAATGAGGTTTTAAAGAGTACCTGGAATTCTAAGCTATGACTGATGTTCTTGTACTTTCTTGGGTAGTACCATCCAATGAAGTAATGTTCAGAAAGATAAGTAAGATAAATAAAAGAATGCAGAAAAGTCTTTATACGTGGTCATAAGGGTGTTCTAGAAATAGGGTAGTGTTTTGACATCTCATTTGCCATACTCGTATATAGCTATATCTTCCAAATGCAGATCTTTGCCCAAAATTATTGAAATGGTTATACAGTGCTTACGTAATTGGGCAGATATGATCTCTGCATATGGTCTTAGCTGGTGGGTAAACAATAAGGTCATTTAAGCCTTCATCACTGCTGTTTTTGGTTAGGTCATAGATGACCTGCAAATATATTGCAGTGTACAGGTTTCTTTACAAGTGGTTTCACGTTGCCCCTAGTCTCTTTTCAAGTTCTTTACCGAAACTGCATGTAAACCCTAAATAAATGTTTTCAGTGTGTTTGACAACATGACTTACTGTATACATATTTTTTCAGCACAAAGTGTTTTTTTTTAAATGTCTTGCAACATTTCTTACCTGGACATCCTACCAGTCACAGCACTTCATGTCTTAGGCTGATGTTAAGGCTACTGCCCTGCAATTAGCAACAATGTTGTCACTCTGCTGTGTGTGAAAGTAAAAAATGACAAATTTTGGGTTGTGAGCAGAACAGGAATAGATGAAATCTTTTAAGCGGAACACTAGTTCTATTGACCCTGGTAACAACCAAGTATACC